>JAPYKE020000029.1:3209375-4506250 GCA_028554795.2 Sinohyriopsis cumingii
TTTTGGCTGCGATGTCTTTAATTGCTAATACATGCATATGCATAAATTTAAACTATAAACTATTAATTGTATTACCTAAAATTTATATTGTCTTAATTTCTATAATTTGTTTATTGTAAAATTAATTTTATAGAACTCTGTTTAACCCCATCTAATTCTCAATGGCATTTATCATGGGTTGTTTTTACTTTCATCTTATAAGCAGACTGATGATGTAAACTGTGTTTCTGAGTTCCAATATGAAATTACCAAAAAGGAATCTTCTGACATTAAGGATGTATAATTAATAATGAGAGTGAGTGAGAGAGATAGCAGAGTCAATAATGCTATAAGAAAAAGGAAACTGATTAATTAGCATATTGATATCTATCTATAACTGCACCCCATTTAAAATAAGGAGCATATCTGTCAAAAATATGACTCATGTTCAAAGCTGTACTTGTATGCTGGCCAACAGAGTACCCATCTACCATAGCTAATAATCAAGCAAATTATGTGATTATATGATTGAAAACAAGCAAAGACGTGGCTGAAACAAATTAGATAGCCCAACAACTGGCACTACTCCATTTCTGCACTTGAACCAATGAATGATGGCAAAAGCTCATTCCAAGGCAAAAAAGACCCAAGTTGGCCTATCACTCACCTGGTTAACTTTACAAAAAGTAAGCTTGTGAAAGCATACTGAAGCAAAGTCATGCATACAGTGAAAGCAAATATGGTGCACTTAGGTGCCACATTATGTTTCTAAAGCTGTCAAAATTTTTGCAAAACTAATACTGGATACCCCTCAATCCTGATGATCAATTACCCAGGTACCCGATCAAAGGGAAATTGTATCAAATGTGTAAAGACTTGAAGTTAAGTCTGCATTTCTTTTAAAATTCACTGATTATGATATATATCACTACCTAATGTCATCTGCTAATTTGAGACCAAAAAAAAAATGTTTCCGGTTGGTCGACTGTCTCTACCATAATTTTAAAACCAGTGCAATAGGAAACACCTTTTTACGTTATAGAGTTCTGAAATTCTCCATCATCATCTAATAAATCATTGTGGTCTATATAGTGATCAGAAATATCTGACTCCCTTTCCTTGGTCTCACTGTTATATGCAGATGCTTATTTATAGACTGAGCTTGAGCTTTGTAAGTAACACTTTGATCATACAATCTGTGAAATCTATTAAGGTTTGCAACTGGAGACGTGTAAGCTGTGCAGAAAGATCAAATAACCACCCTCTGTTACTTGTGGTGCAATTAAAGGGTTTTCACATGGGAAAACAAGTTATGCCATGAAGGTCAATTGTTTACTGGAAGAGTCTGCTTGGCAGTGGAAATGAACCATATTTACCGTATATGTTGGGACACCATAAATTAATTTTAAAAGTAATTTTTTTGTGCACTGTATGTTCTGGGACACATTGTTTTTTCGAATCGTAAGTTGTGGGACACCTTTTAAATCATTTGAAAATTACATTTCGGAAAATGCACTCCAACTGAAACTTATTTTTAAAAAATATAGAACTGTGTACTTGAGATAAAACTCTTTAATTCAGTGCAGCAGCATTTCGTCAACACAATGCTTCTCCTGCACACTCCAATCTTTCGGTACATGAATATTTGTTTAGCTTTCTCATACCGTGAAAATTTGTTAGTGGCAACACATCACCTGAAGCAGAAACTGGAAGGAAAAAAAGTCAGATTTTTTCATATCTTCACTAGTCTTGCTAATTCTCACACTTTTGACCCCCATCTTATCATGATAGTCCATCCAGGAATGCGATTAAAGTACACTAGAGTTTCTTCCATGTCAATGATCATATTGTCCATTAAATGATCTGTTTCTCTTCCGGCCTTCATGAATTCTTCACATGATTTTATTTTCTTCTAATCTTTTGGGTGATGCTGGGTCATCGATGTTCACGCACAAAGCACTATATTGTATCACTTTAAAAACTGTTCCATTGTTTCAGTTTATTTTCAAAATTTCCCTGAATACTGGTGAAAAGGAACTAAGGTTTGCTCTGCTGTCTTTGTATATTCAAAAATAAAAAATATAAAATCAGCACACTTAAAAGAATCCATAATCGGTTTCCAAGGTCAGCTTGCTTTGCAATAAAATAACCTTTGTATTGATATAATTTTTTTTAAAAATTCTGGCTTCAGAGTCCAAAGTCGGCTTCTGTTGTTTGCTTGCTTTGCAAAAAAAATAACCTTTGTCTTTGATGCCATGTCAGTAAGTTCAAAGACGAAGTTTACTGCTGGCTGCCAGTTGTGTTTATTCACCACATGGGCTTCTATGTGCTTGTCATCTGTAGATACAATTAATACAAAAGTGCACTGATGTCTGTGGATAAATATTAAGTATGGTTATGTAACCCAAAAAGACTGTCACTTGCACTCAAGTGAATGTGTTTCCAACTAATGGTTTTTATTTGCGATATACTGTCATACAGTAGACCTGGATATAATTCAATCTTGGTTATTTTGCACCTAACACCATGTCATGCGTGAATGGCAGTTGTCTTTGATATATCGGTTGATTATTTCTCTCTAGCTTGCATAATCACTTGCTTCACTTCAGGCCTTCACAAATTCATCACATGATTTTATTTTCTCCAAATATTCTGGGTGATGCTGGGTCATTGACATCCCTGCACGAAGTATTATATTGTGTCAATTTAAATTTATTTTCATTGTTTCAATTTATTTTTAAAATTCCCATGAACACCGATGAAAAGGAATAAAAGTATGCTTCGTTGTCTATGTATATTCAAAAGAAAAAATCGGCTCACTTCAAAGAATCCATAGTTGGCTTCTGAAGTCGGATTGCTTTGCAATAAAATAACCTTTGTATTGATATCCTTTACCAAACAAAGTAGCCAAAGTTGGCTTCTGAGATCGGCTTGCTATGTAATAAAACAAACTTTTGTCTTTGATGTCCTGTTGGTGGTTCAAAGAAGGAGTTAACTGCTCGCTGCCTGTCATGTTTATTCACCACAAGGACTTCTATGTGCTTAGCATGTGTAGATACAATTAATACAAAGGATCATTGACGTCTGCGGGTAAATAGTAAGGATAATTTTGTAACCCAAGCTGGTGAAAAGATTGTCACTTACACTCAAGTGAATGTGTTTTCAAATGATGATTTTTATTTGCGAGATACTGTCATACAGTAGACATGGATATAATTCAATCTTGATTTTTCGCACCTAACACCGTGTCATATGTGGAAAAAAAAAAGAATGGCATCTTCAACATATCGGTTGATTATTTCCCTCTTGTTTGAGATTTTTGGGGGATCCAGTTTTCAGTCGGATAACATGTTCAAACATTTGAGCACAACCACACACAATTTTTTTCTCAATCTTCACATCAATGAACAATGTGGTGTGTGTTATTGGACTTAACTGATACATGCTACAGAATGGAAGCCTACGCTACTTTTATGGATTTCATGGTTATATTTTATTCTTTAATGCTCGTGTTGAAAAAAGGAATAAATGATAACAATACAAGGTTAGTTTCTATTTTTTACATGTATTATCAATTAGGCGATTTATTTATCCCTTTTACTGCAATGTGCGGAAGGGGGGGCAGCACAAATGCAATACAACTTTTTTTCGTTTCTTAAGTCTTGGGACACACGACCAAAGTCAAACAATGTTTCACCATAAGTTCTGGGACAGGAAAAAAACCCAATTATTTTATCCTGGCCCAACATATATGGTAAATAAGCTACATGTATTTGCTGCTGAGGCAAAGGATTGTCAATTTTAAAATAAAGTGAGTGCTGTCTTTACAAGCACTGACAGATAACTTGCACACGGTAAACAGGTACCCTATTGCTCATATTATTACCTGGGTAATTATGTAAGGACAGGTACCCGTTGACAGCTTTAATTATTTCATTTTATTTTTGTGGTTTTAACTCCATTTTTCAGCACATGATAGGGTATAAATGGTGACCAGTATATTTGGTTGAAGATGGATCCTGGAAAACCAATCGATGAGAGGATTCTGGTAAGCTTTCTCATATATGAATCTTCACCAAGCTGAGACTGGAACCCCACACAGACACAGGTGGGATATCAGTAATAAGTAAAGGTAAACACCTTAGACCACTTGACTTACCTGCTATGCCTAGTTGCCACCTTGTGTATTAAGCCAAAAACTAAATATGTTTTTCCAGTTTCATGTTAGAAAACACTCACTGATTGATATTTTGTTAGAAAAAAACAAACACATCCCCCCTCTATTTACTGAAAGTGGTTGCATGATTAAACTCTAATCCTTTGTGGAAAGATTATGTCAGTATTGCTCAACACATTTGTACAACAGATATGCACTAGGTATATAATTATATCAATAACTTGTAATATGTCTGATATAACTTGCTGTAGATATTTGAACTGACCACGTAAACAGCATACAAAGGTAAGTCATTACCAAGTCATGCTTTCTAGTCCATGTCTTCTAGGCACTAAAATATGTTGGGAATAATATAATTTTAATGAAATGTGTTGACTATTAATGAATGAAGTATGATTTGTTCTCAACACTTAGAAAATCTAGAACTGATTTGTTGGCTGCTTTTTAAAAAATATCTTTCTTGATGATCAGAAAATTTAAATGACATCAAGAAAAGAGGAGTGTCCAGATGTTTGAATTGATGACATTAATTAAATTTGAAAGTGGTTCTGGATAAAGCCATATAGCAGCTCGTTCTGGACAAGCGACAAGAAAAACAGTCAGTACAGCCCTGAAGGACATGAAAATTTCCAACCCAAAATGTTTCCAGCTTCCAACTTTTGAAAATTACTATAACCCTTGCACTAAGTTCTAAAAATAGACATAAAGGTATATAAATAAATCATTTCTCTTGCTCAAATGGCAATGTTACTAACTTACCTCTCTGAGCAGTTCTGACAATGGATATGCTGATACATGGTGTGCTACATATTCCTGATGGAGATGTCATTAGACAACTCCATGATGCATTGTGATCACTAGCAACAGTTCCACTCATTACTATATGGACTGTCATCCTTTGCTCACAAGTGATGTTGTAGGAATGAGGATCTGGATCGGTAAACTTATAAGACACACAATTCTTTATGGAGATCAAGACATACTGTTCTCCATTTCTGAGTACATAAACATTATCAATGCCTACATCCTCATTGATAGCACATGTCAATGATATGGATCCTCCAATGTCAAAGTAAGGTGAACTGCTTGTAGTCAGTGTCACTGTAGGAACTGCACCTGGATAATATAAATAAATACAATAAAATAACATATTCCCATTTCCCAAAATTAATTTATTTTGCGTGTCATTCCTGATGAAACTAATTTCACGTTAACTATATGATTTTTACTTTCTGTAATTAAAGAAAAATGAAGAATTTTGCTTATGAAAATATATCCTGACAATGCCATAAAAGTCATAAAAAAATGCAAATGTGTGTTTTGGATTTTCAATGTAGCTTTAAAACATTTTGCAGTCATATCGCTACTATATCTATAGTGTGGCAGATTATAGTGATGTCTAGCACTGGGGCATTGTAGAATGATGTCCCACCCAGTCACATTATTCTGCTGTACATTTTCCATAGTATACTCTGGAAAAGGATGGTATACCATGAAAAAAAAAAGAAAACCCTGGAAAACAGTGGAAAAATGAAATATTGTGCAGAATTTAGCATGCCTAGCAGGCACCTGTTAGTACCATTTTTATATGTCTTTGGTATGACTCAGCTGGGGTTTGAGCCCATGACCTCCTGCATCTGATGTGGATGCTCTAACCACTACGTTGCCACAATGGTCCAAAATGGTGATTAAGAAATTCTTTTTGACAATACAGAGATATGACTTAATACAAACCATAAACCAGGAAGGGATTCTTTCCAAATCATTATTCCAAAAAATACTTCAGAAACTAAACACGCATTCATAAATTTTCCACCCACGGAAGCCTGTTTTACTTGGTGGGAGCAACTGGTCACCAGTAATCTGGAGTAAGAGCCACTAAATCAAATTTCTTTTTTTATCCACTTGTCAGGATAAGTGGTTTCATAAAATCCAAAGTTTCACTCTCTTGCCTAAATTTTATGATAAATATGTATTTTGATTCACAGAAGAATAAAAACAAAGTATAAGTATACACCAATTCATTTCTTGAAAGGTCTTGACATTTTATTGTCAAGGTATCTTATATATACTATCTGTTCATCAGTACCATAGCTCCTGTCCATCCATCAGTAAGAATGAAAATTAATTTACTGACATTCAGACTCACCTAACTTGTTCTCTTCAGACTTTATCAAATGACAAAGCCAAGTCTCTATCCCTGAGTCTCTTGTTATACTTAGCACCAAGTGTAACACTGATCTCCTGGAGTGCACACAGCATTTCCATATAAAACCAAATGGTTTTCAATATATGTATGCTTTGTTAATGATAGCTCTTGTTTTGTTTGGTTTATTTATTTTGCATTTCATTCTCATTTAAATTCATAATTACATTTTTTAGTGGAGTCTTAACAACTCTAACTTCTGGGATTTTCTGTACAAGCTAGCTAGAGTCGTTCTTGTACTGTACTGCACAGGCTTTATGAGGTTCAAAATTGTCTTAAGAAATGACTGATTAAATCCTGAAATTTGCAGCTGTCAATGACCATTTGTTGTGTACAAAAGAATGTGAATGAATAAATGATGAGAAAAGATAAGACAAGACAAGATTTCTTTATTTCAGACTACACAGTCCATACATCTAAATTAAAATACAATTACAGAATAAAAACATTGTAAACCTGAAAGAACATATATATCATACATACAAGTATACAGATACATCTACAACAATTACTTGTGCCATGCATTGTTAAGAATGAAATTAAATGGCACATTTAAAGAGTAATTTGCTCCATCTCCAAATAGGAAAAAATCACTTGTCCAAGACTAGTACTTTGGAAAGAATACTAGTCAGATTTATTCCATAATGGCAGACTTTGGGATTTCAGCAACCATGCAGCATGACCAACACTAAAAGCTTGGTTCCTGCAAGGGTCATTATTTTTCACCAACACTACAACTCTACATATAATGCATTACAAGAAGCAGGAATTTCCATGTTCTTGGCTGCTTTCATATTCATCTGTGTACAAACAACAGCACTACTGTTGAGGGTAATCTTTTGAATAATGGATGGTCCCTCCTATTTCAAGGTACTTAAAGTTCATGCCATTATACAATACGCCATGAAAGATTGTTTAAAATTGAACAGCAATCCAATTTTCATGGTATTTAGTATATTTAACACAATGAACAAAATGTCATTCTTTTAAGTATTTAGGGAAAGGATTTACCTCAAAAATATATTTAAAAAACTCCTAAAAAGCAGAGATGTGAAAATATACAATATAACTCACCCTTATCACTGACAGCTAAAAGAATGCTCACTAAAATTACAAATGTTACAGCATAGTTATATCATTTTAAATCTTTAAAACAATACATAAAAATATCAAATCATTTCACATCAGCATTTATGTCAAAGAACAAATATAGTTCAGTGTGGCAAAAAAACATATAAACTCATCACCCTTCCTATTACCCTAGAATCACAGCAGAATGATAGATGTGTCCAGTGAAGACAATGAGAACATCTAAATTGACCACACCAAGTATCAGAGCAGAACATGATATGTGTCCAGTGAGTGCATCAACATATATTGCCCCTCTTTATCACCCTAGTACCACAAACAACATACTTGGTACTTAGTAACTTATAAACTTGGTTCTTTTTATAGGAAGCATTGGCATTAAGGGTTATAAATTGCTTTAACATGGCCAAAACAATACAAATCCAAAGGCTGAGTCAGGCGAATAGTATGGCAGTAGGAGGTGAGAGTGGGTGAAGAAGAAATACAATTATGTTGTTTTGGTTTAGACCATTGAAATACTTCATGATATAAATGTGATTTGTAACCATCAAACAGAATTAGTAATAGCCCATCTTTGGAGTGACTGTTTACAAGGTTGAGAAGTGTCTAGTCAACTAGTTTAGCACAAAAAAAGAGACCATCTTTGTTAGCTTGAGCATTACATTCCCCATCAGATTTAACTGGAGTTCTGTTTCAAGAATGTATATCTTGACCTTTCATCTTGGAACATTTTTAATGGGGGTATTGAACAGCCTAAGTTCTTTTTAATCAGAATATATGGCCTCTTTTCATGCAAAAATTGCAAGAGGTATGGAAAGTTTCTGTAGCTTGATCAAATTGAAATTTGGCCATCCTTTGCTAAAGCAATAAAACAATTAATAGTTGGTTACCAGAGGTAGTCTCCAAGTATCTAAATGCAGGAAAGGTTCAAAGAGGTATTCAATGGGAATCCACCACCTACAAACCTCCAGCGATACAGCAGAAACAATGGTAAAATGATCAAAGAAGAACACAATTTTGAGGAGGGTGACTTTCAGGGATGTTAGTTTTTGAAGACAAGGTTAAAAATTGTTCTCCAAGGGCTGGTCCAGCATGCTTTTGTCAGAGAGTTTTAATAATAAAATATCAATATAATTTTTTTTTGTGAAAGCACCATGTCAACATGATCATTCACATAGTGGGAATAGGGATGCCAGAATTGTAAAGATGTACAGCTGGCACCATTTTCATTAAGGAAAAACCATATATCAGAATAAGTCGAGAATTGAAAACACCATCATACAGCCATCTAGTTTGGAGGACTAGAGATGTAGCAATATCTTTCAAGATGGCTAGCATGGTGGCCATGTTGAGGGTCAATGTGCATCATTTTCATTCAGGACCAGCTTAACATTATAAGATCTCTTTGAATGAAAATGGCAATGTACAATGAGTTTCCAATTAAGAGAAGTAGTGATAAGAAGATTTTCAAGATGACTGCCATAGTGGCTATATTTTATATCAGATTCACACCACTTTTATTTAGTTCTTGACATAGGATTTCTTTTGGTGAAAGCACAATGATGATATAACCAGCCATCTGGAAGAAGAAGCCATAATAAGATTTTCCAGCTGCCCATTCTTGAGGCCATATTTGGAGATCAAATCACGAATTTTTTTAGAATCAACTAGACATCTTAAAATGTCTTTCAGCAAAAACTCCTCGTTGATATGATCCAAAAAATTAAATCACAAATAGTAATAACAAGATTTTCAATATTGCTTTTGGGTAACCAATTACTAGACCATTAGATTGGTACCATTTTCATTAAAGTGTAACTTAGAGACATCATTTGATATGACCATCCATACAGGAAGAGTAGGGTTAACAAGATTTTCAAGAAGGCAGATGTGGCAGGCATATTATTTGTTCAAGGAACATCATTTTTATCCAACTAGACAGTGTGTGTGTGTGTGTGTGTGTAAATCTCCATGACAATCCTCTAAGTACTATAAGAGAAGTATACAAACTCATGCTAATGGAAACCAGATCATTAAAGGCTTGCAATTCACTCTATTGTCAAGTGCTACACTTGAACTGCTCAAGGCAGTTTTCTATGTAGTTCAGGACAATTGTTAGCCATTATTAAATTATTAATTCATTTTCTAGTATGACAATATATTTTTGTGCTGGTCTTGAGTGGAAACTGATTATATACATGTATGCACACAATGCAGCTATCACATGCTTTCTCCTCTGATGGTAGCTGCTATAAATAGGCTTGAATTACCTCCAGAATGTTTTAAATGGGGGGGGGGGCAATTTAAATGAAAGATAGTTTTTTTTTTATTTTGATTACCACAGAAATACTAGTGTTTCACCCTGATAACTCCAATGAGGTTTAATTTAACCAGGTTTGTAATCAGTGATGGCAACAACCATGTCCTTTTGTCCATTATAATTTTGATTTAATTTACTGGCGTTTATTTAGGGACATTCTTAAGTATGTCCCCATTATTTAAAATTCATCCATGCAGCTTTCTTATTGATGCCTTCATACCTTTGCCAGCTTTGACTGTTGCAACCATACTTGTGATTGGATTGGGTTTACAAACTTCAAAACTGAGTGAAAACTAAACTGTTAAGAAGAATATTGATACTTCACAAATAAAAGCAAAAGTGCATAAAAGGAGTCAGAGTTCTTTCAAAAGTAGTATTAAGACCATGCAAAAAACCCAGACTGTTTCATGTTGCATTTGTTTCAGCTATTAACAGACAGCATCAGGTGGTGGGAGAGTGCTGTGGACAGGCCTTCATGCTTGTGGAGTATGAAAGCTGACATATGAATGGTTTTGTGGCATTTCCAGTTTGTTTCATTGACACATTAAAACTTTGTACAAATTTCCAGCAAGACTGTTCCTGATCTCAGTGGAAGCTTTGGCTTTTCAGATAAAATACATTTACTGTTCTGCCTCTTCAAGAAATAAAATTAATATGTATGTTTTATACAGTGCAATCCATATTTCATTTGTCAAGGTTCTATATTTATCAACTTCATCTCAGATAAGCTTGAAAGTCTATATGATTCTGAGAGAAGACATTGCCCAGCACCTTGGATACATGGTCTATGATCATACTGAGCCTAATCTCTACCAAGGCAAAGATTCTCTTTTATATTTCAGCCTTTAGTATGCACTGCTTGCTAATGGGAATTTTTGGCCATAGAAACAAATCTGCCACCTTTCCAGCAATTATGATTAAGGCTGCAGCAATTGTTATCAATATGCTAATTTCATCCACACTGGTGTTCAAGTAAGCCTATAATGTGCCTGTATTTTTGTAATCGGTGGAGTCACTGTTTGACCTCATCCTTCAACAAGGATAACTTGCAGTTATTTTTCAAGCAAACATTTGGAGCTTTGGGTACAGCACCAGCATAATTCCTCTATAAGGAACACAACATAGTTCCTCCAAATCAGGAAAACTGAAAATCAATGATATTTTAATGACCCATTTTTAAAAACTATTCTCACCATTAAGTGTTCTGCTTCCAGTTACTAACTTAAATAAAAGAAACAAAAGCAACAAAAGATGCAAGATATAAATAAATGTAATGAAATATGAATGGCAAATGATAATACAATCATTGTAATTGGACCCAAATATTAATCACTTCTTTTGGCTACTGTACTTTCTCCACCAGCTGCAAATCTAGTGCCTTCACTTGCTCTTCTTTTTCATTTCCTTCAGAGTCCATTGGAGAGATGTTCAAGTATTATCTTTAATATGTTCTGCATCATCTACCAGTTTGTCTGCTGCCTGGAAAAGGCTGTTGATGTCCATAACATTTCAGCTTTTAACAAATTGCTGCTTGCAGGAAACCTGCCACCAAAACTTCATCCAAAGTGTTAGTTGTTTAATTTTTAAAACCTGCTGCTTAAAGTACCTGACAGTTATGAAGCAGATGACAGCAATGACAAAGAATTTAATTGATGTTTTTTGTATTGACCCCATTAATGCTGACATCTTAAAAGCTGACTTGTGGTGGGTTTTGTACATTCCAAGTGTTTCTTTCATTTTGCATGACTACTTCAGGCAGCAATGTCCATTCCTGCAATATCTGTGTTTTTCTTGCACACAATGTAAAGTGTTCTGTGTTTCAAAGTCACATCATTTCTGAACCACTAAATAAAAGTTTCCTTAATATCTTTAGATATGTAAATGTTCTAAACACACCCTTCAATTATGCTTGCTAAGATTCATAAATATTATGCCCTCTTTTCAGACGTTTATGGACTGTTTGTTTTCTGGCCATTTACTATGATGCAGCAATCTTTCTTGAAAGTAAATGAATTTGTTTTTGGCAAGGCAGGTGATAGATGACTGTACATACATGTGTTCTTAGAAAGGAAAGGTTATCACCAAGGACTTAGCATCAAATACTAAATCTCTATTTCGGTTCTGTTTCTGCTGCAGCAAAAGTGCAATAACCTCTAGTTGACCACATGTTGGCTTATGATGCTGTGGGTTAAACACCCATGTTCAATTTCAATGTCTATTTGCTGCAGAACTAATATGTATCAGCTCCAAGTTGGCAAAAATACACTTCCAAAAGTTATTTGTATTCCTTATCAATGTCAGGCACCTGTTCTGTGAGCTACTGCAATACTCATTAATACCAGGAGCAGCAGGTGAAACTAATGGTTTGCATTCACTGTCTGTCTGGTTGCATCCCATGTCTTGCTGTTGAAATTCTTTTAAACTACACAAGTTCTAACAGCTGTTCAAAAGCAAACAACGATGATCCAAGCAGTTGAAAATCACATCAGCTAGGCATCAATGTTGTGGCTTTCACACCAAATGGCATTTCCAGTGGGAAACACATACATAATGCTAGTTGTAAGGCTTTCATGTCAGGCATTAGCCACTGAATGGCAATATTTCTCTTAAGTGTTATTAGGACCCCATTTAGCACTACCCATATTCCATCATTCTGTCTCCGATGGATGTTAACAAAATACTTAAGAACTGGTTCCCCAGTCAGTGATAGCATTGTAATGTCATGATGTGAATAAAACCATGTTTTGAAAGTCATGCATTGAATCCCAGCAATACAAACCAGATGCATTTATTATCAGAAACCCACCGATTTCTTTTGTAGACCATTAAGTGCATGATCTTTACAGCAGTGCTGGCCATGCTAGCAGCAATCGTGTGGCTGGGAATTTTAGAATCTGGGGAAAATGAAGGTTATTGCTCAAAATATACTGCAGCACCTGTGACCACCAAAGAAGCAAGGAACATGTAGATTCATGCTGGCAGTTGCTTATTTTTAATCCTCATGAAGAAATGCTGTCAGGATTTTATTAAAAAGGGGGAGCTCCCCACATGTCACCAAAACTAAGGGGGAAGTCAGAAAAAATAGGAGAAGGAAATAGCTATAGTTCAATATTTACCAAGCACTTCAGTCTTTGTCTCTCATTCTTCCCTCTCCACTGTGTTATTGCTCATTGAAATAAAAATCTTTAAAATGTTGCCCCTAGTTTTACAAGTATTAATCAGTTGCTTGTAGCTGAGGTATTCCTTACCTCTGTATGACTAATGTCTGAGCTGAGTAACCCCTTTTATCAATCCGATTAAAACCAGCTCTCCTCAGACCTGCAAGTAGATCTTATAGCCACCAATAAAAGTTCATCTTTTGGTGACATTTGGAATTTCCAGTCCATTTACTTTTAGTATGGTAGCAGATTAGCATTGTAAATTCATGTTAAGGAGAGTTATCATTAGTAATCATGTAAATGATATCACTTTCGGAAATTTGAAAGTAGTGATTGATTAGTGAACCACAAGGTCTACAGAATACAACCTCTTAGGATGTCCATCAGATCTTTCCATAGGACTGTAGAGTTTTGATTTTAATCAGACTGCCCCTTTTCACATTCTGATTGTAATCAGACTGCCCCTTTTCACATTCTGATTTTAATCAGACTGCCCCATTCACATTCCGTTGTTTGAAGCTGCATATAAATAAACAGCTTAACTAGCTTGATTAAGTTGCAAAACTGTTCTCTACAGTTCTTATGTACAATTTTCCACAGCTCATAGTCATTGTCTTTTGGAAACTTCTACTACAAAATATTTTTAAATGAACATATGCTCTACGAAAGTTTCACTTTCTTCAATCACTGCTTTGTTCACTTCTGTGCCATTATGCTTTATTACGGGTTCATGTCCATCACTGTCATAGCCTGCTTGTTCAGACAGAACTATTTTGACCAAATAAATATCTTTACTTTTTTCATTTAAGATTCTTATTTATTCAATTTATCTCAACAACTATAGGGTTATATCGTTTATGGTACAAGATCCCACAAGGCTAAATTGTTTGAAAAAAGAAATGAAAACTGCATTTAATTTTGAAAGGAGGGTTGACAGGCAGGCCATCTAGCTTTGTCCATCAAACTCGTACTGAACATCATTTTTTAGTTCAAAATCACTCACTGATATCTCCATTAACATTTTCCCAGTTCCATAATCTGAAAGACTTCAAAACATTAAAAATCATTGTCATCAACACTGATATCAGTTAGCATTTGCCAATGAAATCATCAAATGAAGATGAACTGCACTGTGAATCAACCATCTGTGGATTCCTAGGCAGCCACTATTTATTTTTTTAAAAAGCATTTGTAAAAGTTCCTTGATGCAAAGTCTGAACAATGACAAAATTTTCCAGGGCCTAATGTGTCAACCAACTTAAGTTTAACAACCATTCATGTCCAGCCAAAACTAGGATGTGTAAACAGCAGCCTAGCTGAAAAATGACAGATGTCATGGCAAGTGATACCTATACTAGCAGCATGACATGTGTCACAACCAGTACTTGACAGGCTAACAGTTACATAAAAATTGTATACTATTAAGAGAACATTTTTATACGAAAAACTTTAAACTAAATTGTTGAATTTATCATAAAACACTGAATTTTTAAAAACGCTGTGGAAACTCTGCCTGGAATTATTGTTTCTGCTCATCTGCTCTCACTATGCAGACAACGATGCCACCCACAACTGTTTATTGGCTTCATGGTCTTTAGCTTCTCCCTCATTGTCAGAGTTGCCACAGCATTTTCAAAATAAATGCTACCCCAAATACCTGCAAATACAATTACACTTACAATAAAACAGGTAATGAAATGAGACCAGACTGATCAGTTTGGTTGTGGAATCCTTCTCAGTCAATGCTGGCAGTATTTACCAGTACCTGCAATGTGCATTGGTAGAATTTTATGGAAAGTTTATATTTCCTGGCTTATCTTTTCTCTATCATCTTTAGTTAGGGCTAAGGCCCGTTGCAATTTTCCACCCAGATCATCTTTCCCCCTTTACTTTCATGTGGTTATCAAAAGCTACATGGTGTTATTCAAAAGGAAACCAATGCAATCTTAAGTTCCTTGTCTTAAGGCTGTCAAGTTCAAATACCAATTTCCCATACAAAATACAAAATGGTTATATCTCCAGCAATTTTTGTAAATATTACACAACATACTTCCCGTTTTGGCATTGCATTAACCATATGTACATGTAATGTAACAGCTATTATTTCTGAAACATTGCCTACACATTTAGGTTTCTCAATTGACTGTTCATCTAACCCAAAATCTGAGTCACATAGTTTTATAATCATTCTCCTTTGTTTGATGAGGAAATTCCACATTATCCTTCACTTTCATAACAAAACAGACTTAAAATTCAAAAGAAACGTTAATATTCCACCCAGCCATTAACTATAATCTCAACTTCTAGACCTGGATCAAAGTCTGCACATCCACAAATGTGATTAAAGGGCATCCATTGCAGACGTCCTCATTTTCTGCTATAACAAATGTACAGGATATCCAATCATCCTATCTTAAATAGGCACATCTGCATAACTTTAAATGACTACCCAAATCTGTTAGTCAACATATCCATGACACCTGAGTTACAATACTAATGTGATACCAACAGACAAAATTCATTCCAATGCTGTTTTTAACAAACAAAATTGAAAATATTAAATGAAAGTCATATAATGTTTTGTTAAACAAGAATCACTGGACAAAAACAATTTCTAGATTTTCAAAAGCAGACCATTTCTTTCTTTAACTGCCAAGTGTTCAAACCATGTCAGATATTCTTCAGCAGTAATAAGATTTTCAAATTAGCTGCTGTGGTACACATACTGGGTGTCATTGTGGCATCAGTTGCTGTGGTACACATACTGGGTGTCATTGTGGCATCATTTGCTGTGGTACACATACTGGGTGTCATTGTGGCATCATTTGCTGTGGTACACATACTGGGTGTCATTGTGGCATCATTTCCATTTAGAACAAAGTAGATCTCCTTAGCAGTCTTTCGATGAAAACCCATGTCACAATATTTATCCATTCAGGAATAATAGAACAGAATCATTGTGGCAACCATATTGGCTGCATGACAAGCATGCTAGGAAGTTTACTGATATATCCATTCATTTGAACAGGCAAAGAGATGATATCTTCAAAATATTACTTTCAATTCAGAAGGAGTACCAAAAACAAGATTTTCAAAATGGCTACATTGTCAGCCTTATTAGTTATTTCCACTTAAGACAAATGGGACATTAATAAGGAGTCGACTGGTGAAAACCCTACACTGATTTGACTTTCTGTTCTGCTATTGAAGTTGTAATATAATTTATTGAGACTGATATTTTTGTATTGTTTAATTCAATGGTTAGTACTATTGTAAAAGTACATTTGTACTACATAGTAAAGTTTCATTCACACAATCTCTTTATGTGAAATATACAACTGAATGCAGGTCACATGAGTATTGATTGCAGATCATGTGACTCAGCATATTAAATTGAAGTACCTTTGACCTGACACACATGCTCCAACACTTGATTGGTTAGATGATATTTAACACACAAGCACTATGCTACATTCAGATTAACGTAGAACAGATTCCAGATTAGTGAGAATTTGATAGAATACTTTAAAATTATAGGATCTTGTTCCTGGAAATCATAACATTTAATTAGTTTTTTTTCTTTCACTTTGTTTGATTTTATATTTTATTTAAATGAATTTTTATTTTTTTGAAAAATGTAATGCTTGTTGGGATTTATATCTTGTTCTTTTACTTATGGTTAGATCCCCAAGACATAACAGTTCAAATAGTTGGGATAACAAGATGTATAAGATGGCTGCCACAGCAACATTTTCATTAAAGTCTAACTAGATATCATAATAAGAAGACTTATAGCAAAACACAATGTTCATATGACCATCCATTCCGAAGTAGAAGTGATAATATTTTCCAGATGGCAATAAAAGATTTTCAAGATGGCTACTATGTTGGTCATCTTGGATGTCACATCAGTACCATTTTCATTTAGGGTCAACTAACACCATAAGAAATCATTCAGTGAAAACACATGCTGATAGGACCATCCATTTAGGAGGAGTAGTAATAGCAAGATTTTCAAGATGGCCACTGTGATGACCGTATTAGGTGTGTGAGCAACATCATTTTCAAAAAAGATCAAGTAGACAATGAAATGAATGTGTGCATAAAGTTTCATGACAAATTTCGACGTTATTTGGAACAAGTAGTCATAACAAACCTATCTAATGGATGGCCATGGACAAGAGATCATCCCATCTTTTGGTTAATGACAAGTAGAGCTAAAAGTGCCTAAATCACAAATGGCAGTGACTTAAAAATTGTCAAATGTGAAACAAATCAATTTATATCATTTTGCATTTAATGTATGAAGTTTTTTTTTGGTTACTTTATTTTAAGAACTTTATTTTTCCATGGTGTAAAAAAAGTGTAACACTAGGGATCATAAACATACTAGACATCCCACGATGCTACGAGTATTAGCTAAAATGGAGTACACTAAATCAAGACAGAAAAATAAAGATTTTCATTTGACAAAAACATCTTACCAGTGTATTTGTATGTCCAAATAAAACTAGAAATTATTCCTATGATAAGGAAATCAACATGCATTTTGGTAAGGAAATCATCCAAGTTGTCTCCATTGGCTCCAATGACACCTAAAATTAAATGAAATGGCAGAGTAATTAAGTACAAACCCATGAACGTGATGAATAAGGTATTATTTACAACTTTTATTTTTTTAATTCTAAATTCCTTCCAGGTACTACCAGAACACTAGGTCTGGACTATAAATATCTTTGAGTGTTACAACATAATTTTGACATATTTGGGGGTTAGGGTGTGTGGAAAAAGACGTATAATTGGGTTATGCCACACATTTTTGCAAATGCTGAGCATCTTAAATCTCTGAGAATAGCAGGGTTGGAAAATGTGGGTACTGTCCCCATCAAAGATAGAATGGGTGGTCATTTCAAAGAAAAGGGGACAAATCTGGTCATCATTAGTGCCTCAAATAAATAGAAAATGAACGCAGAACAAGAGTAAGTGTTGTAATTCATCACTTTTTAATTGTGCTAAAATATCAAAATAAAAGTTATATTCTCTTTTTTAGCACATGTTTTTGTTTTAAACTTGCCAGAAATAACCAGGCAACATTCCAACATACAGTCAATCAATCATGTGCACATATTTCAGTTCTGAAAAAGCACTGAATTTTTAAACTTTGCTGTCACATGAATGTACCTAGCAAGTGATTAATCTCCAACTGCATATCCAGTATAGATGTGTTCTTTTAAATAATATTACCAAAAGTTCATGTAAGACGTGAGATGTCAGTAATCTGTAATAGCGAGCACTTTAGACTAATTTGGACACTAAGGCCCCCAATCCAACTCATCCCATCCTTTTAGTAAAAAAATATAATTTATCACAATGGACAAAAGTCATCAGATGTATTCATTTCAATAAAGTAAATGTACAACAACTTAAATGATTGACTTCAGAACATAATGTAAAACCAGTTGTTCATATGTGGGTCAACATCTTATACTGTAGGACAGCTTTCTCTCAAAATTGATACATTGTAGAAACACAAGAAGCAGTTACCTCCCCTTTTTTGGTCTATATTTTAGAATAATACTCAAAATTTCGTTGAAGAATTGTACAAGGGGACATAATTCAAATGTTATTCTTTAACATAACGTAGTTTAAAGACTGTAATATATGTTACATTTACCAACTGGACACTGGCAGACACATCAAATAGTTCCAAGTCTAAAGATAATGTAAAATTTTCATTAATTTATCAATTCAAAATATTGTACTAAATAAATAATACATTATATATATATATTTTTAAAATAACTATTTATCTCTATTTATTCATAAATGTTCTACTGCTAAACACATACAAAGTCCACAGAAACAATAACATGATGCATCAACCTTCCCAATATAAAATTGTATATACCTAGCATGTAGAATAAGTCATGAATAATACAGTACCATTTATGCAACTAAAACATGCATCCAAGAATAACAAAATCAAGACTAAACTGTTTCTTAGATGCTTTGGTACCTGATATGATTTCTAGACATGAAAGGCAGGAGGGTAACGCAAAAATGCAATTTTATAAATTTTCATTAAAACACTGTTCCACTTAATTTCATGAAAATGTATATAGTGTGAAACTCTTGTTAGGTCTACAAAATATTGTTTATAGCTTCAAATAGGGTCAAGCAGTTGAAGGCACTTGCCTTTAAAGATCACTGACATCTCACTGCTGTCCACTAGATTCAAATCTCTTCTTGAACAATGTGTGATATATGAAAAAGCTGGCCGTAACTCCATGTGGGTCGATAATTCTTCATGGGTTCTTCCATCCCCAAATATACTAGTTATCATATATAACCTATCATGTACTGAAAAATTGCATTAAACCCTTAACAACAGTAACATAAATTTTAATAAAAGCTACATAGAAAGTCACATAGTTTCATGTTTATGTTGTTGGTGTTGTTTATCTGTTGATATTAATAATACAAATGGATGAGGCTGCAAATGGAGAACATTTATAATTTTAACTCCTACCTAGGAAAGGTTAGAGTCCTTGAAAAAGGATGAATTCTTCCATCTCGCCAGATAATAATATTTTTCTGAGGCAGAGACTTCTTTAACAAAGCAAGATATAAAAAAGTATTTTGGTCCAATATTTGGTGCAAAATAATTTATTTTGCTAAAAGTACCTTGGGTTTAACTAGCAAGTTTCTATCTGGCACTAAAATGAAAGTAATAGAATTGAAGTTAAAACACCAGATGGAAACAGAGTTAAAAAGCTTCAGCTTTAGATGGGGAAAGAAGAGAGACACAATGCAGGTGTAGAAAGATGAAAGCGGGAGACAAATGCTTGTGGAGAAAGATGAAAGAAGAGACAAAGCAGGTGGAGAAAGATGAAAGTGAGAGATAAATGCAGAGAATAGAATTGTAGAAATAGGAAAGAGAGAGAGAGAGAGAGAAAGAACAGATAGGCAAATGAAAATGGAAAAGAGAAATAACGAGAGAAGGAGAAAAAGAAGAAAGGAACAAAAGGTTGTTGTTGCTGTTGTTGTTATTGTTGTAGGGTTTAACGCCATTTTTCAGGAAGAACCCGGGAAATCCCCAGAAAGAACCACCAACCTTTGATAAGCTACTGGCAAGCTTTCTCACATAACTTCAAATGGCCATGACAGTGCTTGACTTTACTATTACAAATTGTGCTTGCTTGCAAAGCTCATGAAGTCTACACTTCACTCTCAGTACAAGTGATATGATGCAATTAAATAATGTGTTAAATATGAATTGTTACTTGAGGCATATTGACAAAATTTTAGGAACTGTAAAAAGAGAAACTGGATTGACACATTTCAAGTTTGCAAACAAAAGAACAATTATTTGATAGGTGGTGCTCAGCAAAGAAGGTTGGTCAAGACAAAGATAACCTCAGACAACTAATATTAGTTTAAGAGTTCAAGAATTGCATCCAATTGTGATGTTAAAACCTGCTTGATAACACTGGTCAACAGTGAAATCATTACTGACTTGAAAAGGCCCTAATCTGTAGTATTTTGGTGTGCCGAACATGAATATAACCGTGAAAAATTTGTATTGGCTCTCGTTTTGAAGATATTCATATACCTCATTTTCTATGTTTCACTGTGTAAATTTCTCCAGTAGGACTGCAGCAACATCCGGAATAATGATGTAACATTGCATAATACCATCATGCTCACATCATCCACAGTTGATTGCATCATTTTCTGATGCAATGCAATACTAATGCCATGCGGCTGCTGAAGTAAGTTGACGTCAGCAGTGTACTATACATGTGTAGGCCTATTATACTAATGCCAGGCGGCTGCTGAAGCTGACGTAAGCAGTGTACTATATAAAGCCCAATCAGATAGGTTCAGCATTTAAAATATTTTAGACGTTGTGCGAGACAGTTCAAGCTACTGTTACATAAAACTTATTATTTTATCCATTTACGTACAATAAAGAACAGTAATGCCTCGAAAGTGTGTTAATACCGCGGACAATTTTTGCTATATTTGTGGGGAAGTGACATTTGCCAACCAGAAGAAAAGTATCAATTCTCAAGTGAAGAAGGCATATCATCTTTACTTCGGATGCAAGGTTGGTGACCAAGACAAGCCTTGGGCTCCGCATATATGCTGTGCTACATGTACAACACAGCTTTCACAGTGGTTGAATTGCAAAAGGTCATCAATGCCGTTTGCAGTCCCAATGGTGTGGAGAGAGCCAAGCAACCACCTAAATGACTGTTACTTCTGCTTGGTTCCTCCTCTTTCCGGCGGAATAACGAAGCGAAAGAAGTCGAGAATAGTCTACCCAAACATTCCGTCTGCATTGAGACCAGTTCCACATGGTGAGGGACTTCCTATTCCAGAACCTCCAGCAGAATATTCTCTTGATTCATCTGACGAAGACAAAGGTGAGTCGACCTGTTCTTCTCCTGGTCCATCAGCATGCAGTGATCCAGATTTTCACTGTGGTGCATCATCAACCCCACACAGAATAACACAGGAAGAACTAAATGACCTGATTCGTGATTTGAACTTATCAGAGAACAAGGCAGAATTGCTAGGATCAAGACTCCAACAATGGAATCTTCTAGAAGAAGATGTCACAATTACTGCATATCGAAAGCGCCACCAGCAATTGGAGCCTTTCTTCAGAAAGGAAAGTAATCTGATATTCTGTTCCGATATTGAGGGCCTCATGAATGCTTTAAAAATCACTCATGACCCACAAGAATGGAGACTATTTGTGGACTCTTCGAAACTGAGTCTCAAGGCTGTGCTTTTGCACAATGGAAACATTCTTCCATCTATTCCAGTAGCGTATGCTGTCCACATGAAAGAGACATACGATAACTTAAGGCAGCTACTGAATTCCATTGAGTATAACAAGTACAGCTGGCACCTCTGTGGTGATTTGAAGGTAGTTGCCCTTTTAATGGGACTGCAGCAAGGATATACAAAATACATGTGTTTCTTATGCGAGTGGGATAGCCGAGCAAGGGAAATGCACTACATGAGGAAGGAATGGACTCACAGGCAGAATGTAGCCATTGGAGAGAAGAATATCCAACACCCAGCTCTGGTTGAGGCTCAGAAAATCTTGCTACCACCCCTTCACATCAAACTAGGTTTGATGAAGAACTTCGTGAAAGCCATTGACCGGACTTTGCCAGCATTCCGATACCTGCATGAAAAATTCCCTCGACTCAGCGAAGCAAAGATTAAAGAGGGAGTTTTTGTGGGTCCTCAGATTCGAGAGCTTTTCAAAGATGACCGGTTCAACAACTTGCTGGAAGGTGACGCGAAACAAGCATGGAATGCTTTTCGCCTAGTTTCTACAAACTTCCTCGGAAATGTTAGGGCAGAAAACTATAAGGAACTAGTAGAAGACATGTTGATGAAGTATAAGAAACTTGGCTGCAATATGTCTCTAAAGATTCACTTCCTTCATTCCCATTTGGATTTCTTTCCTAGCAACTGTGGTATTGTTAGTGATGAACACGGCGAACGTTTTCATCAAGATATCGCAACAATGGAACAAAGATACCAGGGAAAATGGTCCACTACAATGCTGGCTGACTACTGCTGGACACTCCTCAGAGATGCTCCCGAACAGCTGTACAAGAGACAGGCGAAGAAATCTAAGATGTAGTCAATGACTTGATTTTTTATAGGTAGGCTATTACAGTTGACCTTTTACTATTGGAATGCATTTCGTTATGTAAACATTAATTTCTTGCAGATTACAAAAAAAACTAGAGCCAATTTTGCAATTTGACTGTCATATTCGTGTTCAGCACATAAAAATTGATAAGAATTGACTAATTTTATTTCAGTAACATGACTTTTGTAAAAATTTGTTGTCCAGTGTAAGCAAAAGGTGGAAACTTTAGAAATGCTGCTTGTAAAGTTTATGATTATTCCCTGACTCACAAAGTTTATTATTAGTAAGTCTTCTTCTCAGCCATTTTTGGTAATAAAGCAATCTCAGTCTCATATGTGCACTTTCAAATCTCAATCTGGCAAAACGTTTGGGAATCAAGCTTCTGATCAGACAGATCTGAGATCATTATCTCTTCTTAAATGTACCTACTGCAAGAAGGGCATGTTAATTCTGATTGCTACAGATTGAAAACTAAGCACCATAATCAAGACATATCTAATCCAAATGCTCTTTATTCTAGAAGGAAAGGGTCAGGGTCATGTACTGAAAACAATATATTTGTTGGGTTAAACAAACTCCAGTCTGATTTTATTACGGATAATTATGAACAACTGATGTGAAAAGGTTCTATATCACTCATGTGTGATCCTGCCAAACTGGCACCTATCAAACTTTTAAGAGATACAGGAGCTTCTCAGAGTCATTTATTATCAGGTAGAGTGCCTCTTTCTGAGAAGACTTCTAATGAAAGTCTTCATTGTTCAGGGAGTAAAGTGCGCCTTTGCTGGTGTTGCCTCCATTGTGTAAATTTGCTATCATGACCATTGACAGTTCAAACAGTGCTGCAAAATCTTTGCCCATCGAGGGTATTCATTTATTACTAGGCAATGACCTAGCTAGAGATAGGAATGTGGTTAATCCAATTGTAACTAACAATCATTGTTTGGATAAGAATGCCAATCATACTTTTAAAAAATTGCTAACTCATATCCAGTAATATAGCTATGGCAAAGAAAGCACTCGAGAATTGCTGACCATTAAATTATTCCTTTAGCTGACACATTTACTGGTCAGGCGTTTGATGAGGGCACTTTTGCTCCTGTAATAATCATCAAGAGGTATTGATCACAGTGATCCTTTTACTACTCATTCTCTCTATTTTTATCAGGGTGACCAAATGCAATCACTCAAACAGGAGTAAGATGATCAGATCTCATGGTTGTTTCAGAGGGCTATTAGTGAAACTGAAGCCATGGAAGTACCTGTTTATTATTTTGTTAATTATGGGGAACTTGTAAGAAAATATAAACCATCTAAGGTACTCACTGGTGAAGAGTGATTAATGAACTATCAAACTGCTCTTTCTAAGTTGTATAGACAGGAAATTCTTAATATAACTCCTTGGCTCATAGTATAGGGATCAGTAAGATTTATCATAAGATCATGAAATATTTTCACTGGCCATAAATTAAAAGTAATGTTTGCAAATACTGCAAATCTTGTCACACTTTTCAGATGGTAGGAAAACCCAGTCAGAAAATACCCAAGGTTCATCTGCAACCTATCGCTGCATTTGACTAATAATAGCAACCTGCCTGGTGACAAAGACTTGGTTCTCTTGCCCCACACTTTAAAGTCCTCTTCAGGCTAAGTATTTTGGTCATTATAAAGTAAGTGATTTAAACTGTGCTATTAATGCTCCTGTGATGAATATATTAAAGGAGTATGTTGATAACCAGGTAAATCATGCAGTCAATTGAATTGTACATTTCCCACAATGAGAGGATTTAAGTGATGGAATGAAATGGGACTATACAGACTTTGGCATAACTTATCTTTGGAATTCAGATATACTTATTATCTGGACCAGGAACTTTCACATTTACAGAGTTCTGCATGAAATGAGTCATAATACTAAAACAACTATTATCTGAATATAAGCATTTATTTCCAGATTATCCACAAACAAAAAAATATACCATAATGTTGAAATTGTACACCTGTGCACCAGCATCCATACAGGACAGACCCTCCCAGACATGACATTTGTAAAACAAAATTCAGTATTTGCTGGAGAATTATTTCATAGAAACAAAAAAAAGTACTGGAGGTCACAAGTGTATTCTTGTGCCTAAACTGGTTAATACCTTCTGCATGTGCACGTTTTCTTACTAACTATAGAAAAGTGAACAGTATCACCGAAACAGATTCATTTCCATTGCCAAGAATTGATGACTGCATTGTCAAGATGGATTGTGACCCTTGATACATCCAGAATGGAATTTTCATATTAGTTGACAGAGCATTTTCAAAAAAAGGTAATTCCAACCTAGACCAAAGACCAAGTAGAGGGGTTTGTTCACAAGAATTACAAAGTGCTCAATAATTACTTTTCACCGGAACTAGAAAGTGCTCAATAATATTGACAGAATATTGACAGAAACATGGCTAAAAACATCAGGCAATGAGCCCAAGTGTGTGGATCTAACACCCCCTGGTTACTCCATCAAGTCGTTCACCTGTAACTGTTGCGGAGGTGGAATTGTTGTCATCACAAAGAACTCCATTATCAAATGTCTTAACCACACCTCAACATTCAATTTCGACCACACATCATTTGAACTAGTCCAAACCACACTCACACTGGAACAACGGTCAGTATACTTTTTCTGCCTCTACCACTCTCCTTCTAGTAGAAACAACAAGCTGACAGAATCTCTCTTTTTGGAGCAGTTTTCGAATCTCCTGGAGTATGGAAATTTGATAGATGGCAATCTGATTATTCTTGGAGATTTCAACTTTCACTCTGACTGTCCTGGAAACCCAAACACATAAAACTTCTAGATTCCATCAATGTTTTCAACCTCAAACAGACAGTTAACCAACCCACCTATAAACATGGTCACTATTTAGACACGATTCTTCATAGACCTGATGATAACATTCTATGGTCCTCCTTGGTATACCATGAACTAGGATCAGATTACCTCTGCATTATATGCCATCTTGACATATCAGTCCCTAACCCTCCACCTTTATCTGCTACTAAGAGAAACGTCTGTATGATAAATAGAACCAAACTAATGCATGATATACAAGCAAACCTAACAACTTGCTTACCTCCTACAGCAGAACAACTCAATAACTGTCTGCGTTCATTACTTGACAAACAGGCTCCAGCTACCAAGTGCAGAGTATCAATTCAAAAGTGTTCTCCATGATATAGCAGTGTTAGGGACCAGCTTCACACTGCTAAAAGAGACCACCGTAAAGATGAGAGACTTCGGCTTTCCACCAGACACATTATTGATCATAAGCAAATCTATCAAGCCTCTAAGAAGAATGTCACAAATATAGTCCATGCAGTGAAATCAATCCACTACACTACTAAGATCATGGAAAGTTCTAGATGTAAAGAGTTCTTTGAGATTACTAACAAGCTAATGTCAAGGAACAAATCTACACCACTTCCAACTACCTTCTCTCCAGTTGACCATCCAGACATGTTTGCAAATTTCTTCCGTGACAAAGTAAAAACCATGAGAGATAAGCTTGACAGCACAATTTCAATTGACTCGTCATCACCATACAGTTGGGATACAGAATTTGAGTGGCAACCATTAGCAGCATTTGAACCTATCTCTATGGATTTCGTACATACAATACTGATAAAGAGTGCACCAAAGTCATGTGAACTTGATCCGATTCCAACATCACTGTTGCTTGAGTGCTTAGATCCAGTATTGTCTTCACTAACCGATGTTATTAATACCTCTCTCTGATCAGGGGAATTCCCATCATTTTTCAAAACTGCAATTGTAAAGCCTCTGCTGAAGAAACCAACACTAGACCACAATGATTTAAAGAACTACCACCCAGTTTCTAATCTCCCATTCATTTCAAAAAAGTTATAAAAGGTCATTCTATCCCAGCTTGTATCTCATCTGAATTCAAAATCTTTTTAGCAATGTACAATCTGCATATCGCCTTTACCACAGTACTGAAACTACTCTTCTAAAAGTGGTTAATGACATTCTCTCTGCTTTGGATAGCGGAAAGATTACAGTCCTCACCTTCCTTGACTTATCTGCAGCATTTGACAAAATAAACCATGATATATTACTTCACCATCTCCAGCATGTATTTGGCATTCATGATACAGCCTTACTGTGGTCCAAGTCCTA
The DNA here is from genome assembly GCA_028554795.2 of Sinohyriopsis cumingii. Classification (NCBI taxonomy): domain Eukaryota; kingdom Metazoa; phylum Mollusca; class Bivalvia; order Unionida; family Unionidae; genus Sinohyriopsis; species Sinohyriopsis cumingii. The sequence goes on from JAPYKE020000029.1 coordinate 3,236,171, forward strand.
CTTGGTCAACAGGATGCAAATTGTGTCTGCAAATGGAATACACTTCAGCCCAGTTGATCTATGTTGTGGTTCCATAGGGGTCTGTTCTTGGACCTGTTCTCTTCATTCTGTACACTCAGTCGCTCTCAAGTGCCATATATCATCATGCAGAGTCTCGCCAATTGTATGCTAATGACACCCAAATATACAAATCTAGCCACCCAACTGAAGTTGATGCTACCATCCAAGGTGTAGAGAGGTGCATTTCTGATGTGAAATCATGGATGACATCTAACAAGCTGCAGATGAATGATGATAAAACTGAGGCCATTCTGGTCACAACACAAAGACTTTCTCATTCACATCCTTTACCTCAAACAATAAATATCAGCAACACCAACATTAAATTCACACAATCAGTACAAAACCTAGGTGTAACTCTGGACAGTACTCTTACATTGCACCAACATGTCATGAACATACGCAAGGCTTCATATCTTGAGCTCAGATGCATCAGCTCCATTCGCATATATTTTCAGTTGATGCTACTATATCACTTGTGTGTTCATTAGTACTTTCAAGACTGGACTATTGTAACTCAATTATGTCTGATTCATCTCAATATCTACTCCTGAAACTTCAAAAAGTTCAAAACACAGCTCCTCAGATCATACTTAGAGTAACACAATCAGACCACACCTCCCTGCTGCTCTTTACCCTACACTGGCTATCCATTCAATCCAGAATCAGACACAAAATTTGTTCTCTGTGCTACGTTTCACTGACGGACTCTAGTCCAACATACCTATCTGACCTCACTCATGTGTACACACCAGCAAAATACTTATGATCCTCTTTTGACAATCATATACTCATTTCCCACTATGAAAACAAAGTCAAATGGACAGCGTTATTTTGCATACCAGGGCCCAGCAATGTGGAATGAATTGCCCATCGAACTTAGAGACAAAGACATTGTGATCCCATTCAAAAGTGCTCTCAAAACTCACTTATTTCAACTGCAAAAACAAACTTAAAGACCTAATAATGTTTCCTACCTAAAATATTCTCAGGATGTTTTTTTTGTTTTGTAATTTCATGGTGTTTGTTTCTGTAATTATATCTTTATATATGTTTTTTTATCTTACAGGTGTTGTTAATGTTGTTAATGTTTTAAAGCGCTTAGAGCTTCTAAAGATTATTCACTATACAAAGTCCTCATTATTATCATTATTAGAGTTATTTTGGATTATATTATTTTGATACATCAAAAGATTGCTAACACATCGTTACATTCCAGGCCATTGGAAATATGCACTTTTTTCTTAACAATGGAACTGTAAAAATCATACATGGAGTTCCCATTCTAAATTTTTAAAAATAAGGGAATCATGAAAGCTTTATGGTTGGTCCTTTTAAAGAAGAGTTATAAAGCAGACTTTGTTCCAGGTTATCATGTATTCTCCATTACAGAGAATAACAATGTTTAAATGGCAATAACACAATTTACTATTATTCATTTTCATATCTCAGTCCATACAAGAAAATTCCAATGTTCAGTGGTTTCTTTGACAATATTAAATTTACTCAGCAGCAGGGAAGTTTAACAGACCAGAGTTTCCAGCCAAAATAAAGCTTCATACGCGAACTTTCTCCGTAGAAGCCTCGGATTTCATTTTTACGGCCTTCTACGGAGATCAATTTTCGTGCATTTCAGACCAAGTGCATCGGGTGGTCGCGCCGTGTGTGTTAGTAAATATAGCGTTCGAGACAGGAAAAATAAATGTCGGGGAATAATTTTTTGTTTTTTGTTGCATGGTGGGGCTGCTTTGGTCCATTTTACGTCGCATTAAAATAATATACTTGAAAATAATATGAGTCGGAAAACTAGCACAATTGGAGAGCCTCATTCTGCCAGAATAGCGCGAGAACAATTAGCGGCACTAAAGAAACTTATTCCAGTAAAAGAATTATTCAAGGAAAAGGTCCGAGCACACGAAGATGCAGAGCAGGGATTTACCGAGTTATCGTCGAAATTATTGAAGCCAGTTACCGAAGTAACCGAAAGAGTCTTTTTTGGCGACGAGGACGATCCGGATATCAGGAAACGTGGAATTCTTCCCGTGTTGAAAGGTATCGAGGAACACTCACGAGTATTACCGGAACGACTAGCAATACTAGCACAACAACGCGGGCAACAACCAGGAGGAGGAACCCCTGCAATTGGTTTTAAAATAAGTAAAGGAATACCTGGAGGAAGAAAACCTGGATCAAGAAAGATGTCTCTTTTCGAGAATATACGCAGTAATTTTACCGAGGAGGGCTGGGGAATGATATCACAGCCACTATCGCTTTATAAAATAGATGATTTTGGTAGGAAGGCGGAAGCTTATTTTAATGAAAAAGAAAGATATCTATCAGAAGAAGGGTTAGGCAAAATTGGATCACGTGAAAATTGATATAAAATGTTATATAGAGCCTATTCGGAAAAACCACAGGCAAGAAAAACGGATCCGCGTTTTAGGAGATTTTTGGAAGCCGCGGTGGAAAGACAAAATTACAATAAGGAACAAGCGGAAGAAGAAAAGCAACAAAAGAAAGAAAAAATTCAACAAGCGAAAGAAAAAAGACGACAGGAGAAAGAAGAAAAGCCTAAATCTTCACGGAAAAGAAAAGCAAAATTAAAAGAAGATATTCAACCACTGGAAGAAGATATTCAACCACAGGAAGAAGATATTCAACCACAAGAAGAAGAATTTCGACCACAGGAGTTTGAATTTCGACCACAGGAATTGGAAGAAGATATTCAACCACAGGAATTAGGGGCCAGACCAAAAGAAAGAAGTCAACCTCAGGAAAAAAAGAAAAAACCCAGAAGTAAGAAAGATGAGAGCAACCAGGAACCAATATTTCAACCAAGCGATTACAAACGACCTGCGGACGAGAGAGTTCGAGCAATTGAGGAAGCAGTTAAATCTCGTTTAAGAGGAAAAGTTGATTATAATAAACCTGCTGATATTTATTTGAGAAAAGACAAAATCGATATACTCAATGATAAATTTGCAAGATTAGTTGTCGCTGCGGATTATTCTCCAGAAAATAAGAGATTATTCTTGAAAGAAAAGTACTTTGATTCAATCGGACCAGGAACATGGCCACAGTTAATTTATTTTGGTAGTTTAAGAAAACCGATGGATTTACTCGATCTCGGATATTCAGATTTTAAAAAGGAGGTCGATGAATATAAAGAAAGGCAAATGAAACGATTATCATTATCACCACCACAATATCCTGGAAAAAGCGCGACACCATTTGGAGATCCTAGACCAGGTACGCCACCACCACAAGATCCTAAAATAGGAAGCGGATATACCGTTTGTCCTGACAGCGTTGTCAACGATGTATCTCGCCTCGAAATATTAATAGGAGGAAAACGAGCCGGAAATAACTCTTCTGAAATAATCAACGAGGCCTCAGATATTTGCCAGCGATTATTCCGCGGCGGTGTTATTAACTCCCACATTTACAAAGAGCTCGTTGACGAACTCATCGATTAAAACAACATAATTGAAATAACATGATTGTTCACAAACATCAACGCAGACCTAGACAGGTCCGCATAGTTAACTCTCGATTGCCCGTATATAAATATATTCACGGTAACGGATTAGGCGATATCGTTGGAAGCCTTGTCACGCGAGTAGTCCCTAAAATCGGACCCGCAGCTAAGCAAATTGCATCAAAGGCAATAGGAAAAATTGGCGAGACTGTCATCTCTGGCGTTGGTAATTTAGCCAGTAAAGGTTTCGATTTTGTCAAAAACAAAATATCAAATTTGATGCGCAAAAAAAAGCAGCCCGTCAAATTACCTAGCACCAGCGAAATGCCCGCCGATGTCAGTAAAGTTATAAACGACGGAGCAAATAAAAAAATAAATGATCTAGTACAGGAAGTTGCAAACACAAATTTCGCAAAGGAAGTAGCGAACACAAGTTTTATATCAGGCAGCGGTCTTCGTTTTAGATGATATTCTTAATAATAAATGTTCGCACAAGTGTCAAACGAAGTGTTCGACATGGACGAGCCTGTAGGCAAGGACACATCCGTGCGTGATTTCCAGTATTTCTCGTACGACGCAGTTGAACCAAACACACCCAATCGCTTGGAAATTCAAGTTCACGATACAACAAGATATTTTCTCCCATCTGAGGCATATATCGAAGTTGTCGGGGAAGTTGTTAAAACGGATGGTACCGCTTATGCAGCAGATTTTAGGGTCGGATTTGTTAACAACGGTATTATGGCATTATTCAAGAGTGCCACTTACATGATTGACGGAAGAGAAATTGAGTCAATTACCAATGATACTGACTTAGCAACGATGATTATAGGTCTAGCTAGATACTCGGATGATTTTACTAGATCAGCTGGCCCTAGTATGATGTTTGCCAAGGATAATTCTGATCGTCCCGAAAGTAGGCCGTTTCTTATCAGACAACCCAACGATCGCGCCGCTCCTAATGCTGCTCCCGCTGCTATCGAAGATATGATCATTAAACCTTATCCTGATTATAATCTCGGATTTTTCACGCGAAAGTCTATGCTAGCACCAGGTAACAGAAGATTCTCTTGTGCTATTCCGTTATCCCAGCAGCAGGGGGGGCGAATCCGACATTTTGTCCAATCGTCATTTGGTTTAATTAATACTTTCTGCACTCTGCGGATCCGGTGTCGTCAGCGCCTGGTAAAAAAAAAACGACGTCGTCGTCGGGGGGATCGTCCAAACGTCATTTAGTTTAATATACCTTCTGCACTCAGCGATCCCAGCGTCGTCAGCGTCGGGTAAAAAAGCGCGACGACCGCGTCGATGTCATCGCCCCCCCTGCTGCTATGATCTTACAAACAAAGTGATCACTAACTCCTCCTCTTGTAGATCAATTAGGTTATTTGACTGATCGGTAAGTCTGAAATTAATTCTCGTTAAAAGCCGATTATGGCATCGCATATAGACCGGATTAATCGGACTCTCAACGATTAAAAATCCCGGGGAGGCTGTTGGTGAAAATGAATAAAGGATGTACCCCTGTTGAGCCTGATTTGATTGCTTGGTATCCACCTGGTAACTCCCTTCGATAACATCACACACTAGATTAATCGCTATCACCGATGCGATATTTACGTTGTACGGGGCAATATGCCTACCATCATCTCCGTTATCGTGTCTGAGGATATAAGTTGATGAACCGAGAAAATCATTAAGAGACTTTCTTAGTTCTGGCGCGTTGTATCCTGGAAACTTGAAATCGGGTAAATCGGCTTCTGTGATATTATACTCGGTTAGGAATTTTTGTTTACTACCATCGCTGTTATCGGATATTATTTTAACGACTCGTTTATTGATATATTCCATGTCTGATATAAGTTGATTTAACACCTCAACGTGTTTTCGTTCTTTTGTTTCCCGTAGCTGTTCTAGTTGTAATTGGTAATAATGATTAATCTCGGCAAACATATCAGTGATATCACTTAAGATAAATACTAATATGGCGACCGATTCAGTAGTTTCCCTATGCTGAAAATACCACTGCATGATATTCCTGTGTTGAAATAAAAACCAACTGGGTGATAACGTGCTTTTTATAATAGATAATTTATATAGATAATTGGGATTAATCTCATGATACGATTTCTCATTCATGTGCAAGTCCGCGGGTTTTTCCTTAGGCCATCCTAGTATGGTACTTATTGAACTGTTATAAATATCAACCATATACCCCGGTGTGCTTATTTCAATCGTCGACGATAACGTCGGTTCATGAACCGTAATAGCGATTTTTGATTCCTTTCCTGTGATCGATTTTATCCTGCGTTGAAATTCTCCATTGATTTGTTCTATTTGGTATGACCCAGTTGGTATTGTAACCTTATTCCAGTCTGGGGTCCCATCGGGCTTATTTGTCCACGCAAAAACCAGCGAGTTATTAGGTTGTTGTCCGTTAAATGCGTCCGCTCGAATATTAGGCCAACTGTGATATATTCGCAATTTTGCCAGCGCTATTTCCTTCACTGGAACCGGCGACGGGAAGTTCACACTGAATTCGGGTTTCGTTGACGTTATCGATATCATATTTGTTTGTACCGGAGTGGTGTTCTCCGCGATCCGTTGAAGCAACTGAAACCCTTCGGGGTTCAGCGACATTATTATTATTCGTTGTCTTTAGTGTCTAATTTCAGCAACCAGGTGGTTCCGGCTTCCAGTTAAAAATCCTCGATTTTTGACATCGCGGAGCTATACAACTGGACCATCGTGAAGAATTCAACATCGGATACGAACAAATTATCAATCGATAACGAGATCAACCCGGATAATTTCGAGTATGCGTCGGATACTATTTGATGTTTTACTGTATACTCGTTGAGTTTTTTCTGAAAACACGATGATATCTTTCTAGTGATTGCGTTGGCGACTCCAGCAACTGTTGTCATCGCGGAGATAGCGATTGGAACAGCGATCGGGGCTATCGTGGTCACCGTGGATAAAATAACACCGGTACCGGCTACTATACCCGACACCGAGTACACGACCGCGTCGATGGTGGTTATTCTTCTGCGGTATTTTTTTATTTTTGCGCGGTATTGTTCGGAAAGCGTTTTCAAGTTCGCGGAGAATTCTTTTGCGGTATCGAATCGATATTGATGTGACGTCGGTGATACCTCCGATTCAATTACCCTGGTGGTCATTTTTATTTTAAAAGAGCTAGTGTTTTTAATTAATTAGATTCGCTACAAATTCCACATACCATGTGATGTTTGCCCGGGCTAAATTTCCATCAACGGCATAAATTGTAAACTGTTCAGTTGCGTTCCTGTCTATAATTGTTGATATTGTATTGTTAAACCCGGATGAACTCGACGATAATATATTAAACTGCATCATTGAAACCAGTGTCAATCGATAAATGCCCTTAACAGTTGCGGTTATATTTACTGTATTCTGTGCAGGAGTCCAATTGAATGATCCATGCCGAATTGTGTATACTGTGTTGATGATGTCCTCATGAGGGGTTTTTATTTTTTCGAATTGCTCTGCTACTCTCGGTAGTCCGTCTTTAATCGCTTCAACATCAGTTCTAATTATTTCCATTCTCAACAAATTCGCGTCCATATTATTCTTGCTCGCTGCAACATTAGTTTTGATTGTTTCTATTTCCCGTGTATTCTCGGTTATACTTTTTTTGTTCGCTGCAACATCAAGTTTGATTGTTCCTATTTCATATGTATGCACGTCTATATCTTTTTTGTTCGCTGCAACATCAGTTTTGATTATTCCTATTCCTCGCCAATACGCGTCTACATTTTTTTTGTTCGCTTCAATATCAGTTTTGATTGTTCCTATTTCCTGTGTATGCGCGTCTACACCCTTTTTGTTCGCTTCAATATCAGTTTTGATTGTTCCTATTTCCTGTGTAGACGCGCTCATATTATTTATGATCATTGTAACATCAGTTTTGATTGTTTCTATTTTCCGTCTATGCGAGTCTACATTATTTATGATCGTTGCAACATTAGCGCCGATTATTTCTATTTCCCGCTCATGTACTACTACACCATTTCTGTTCTCTGCAACATCAAGTTTGATCGTTTTTATTTCCTGTCCATACGCGGTGATATCATTTATAGTTGTTGTAATCTCATCCAGCTTGGTATTTTTTTTACCAAAGAATTTATCAAAGTTGTCATCGATCCTGTTAACATTTTTTCGTAACGTGTAAAATTGGCCCGACAGCGTTGCAAAATCCAAAATAGCATTCCTTATTGTTGCAAGATTCGGTTCGGTTACCGTCGGGGTCCCGAAAAAACTAGCGGTAGTGAGTTGTATATCGGCGACAGATTTTTTCACTCGCGCGTCGAATTCGATCATAGATATATTCAACGATGTAAGTTTGTCTCGAACGAATGTTATCCTATCCATCACCTCCGACAGATGTTCACCCGGTTTGAGTCGTCCGTCGCCGGCATACAGCGCGATAGTGCCATCGGCGGTATCACGCCGTCGTGTTAAAACGTCATCCAGCGACACATTACTGGATTTCAATTTACCCTGGCGGTCTTGAAATACGACTATTTCACCTGGGTCAACACTTGTTAGATTCAACGTATCAGCGATTTCATCCTCGATTAGTTTTTTTTATGTCATCGGTGGCGAGCGTTTCCGTGGATTCTTTCAGCGCCGAAACCGGTCGTCCCCAAATATCAATCATCGTTATTGTAAAAAAAAACGGCGTTTCTAATTAACCCGCCGGGCCTCTACGACCCCACTAGTGTATTCGTTTACAACCACATGAGGTGGTTTCCGCGATGATGAAATCGCCGCGAGTACGTTCAATACCTCACGGCCACATATCGGTGGGTCACTTAATTGCTGCGTTGGCAGCGTGGAATAAAAAACCGGGGCTGAACACGCCCGGATATACCGCATGAACTCGTTTGGCGGGGCTAACCCGTATGAATCAAAATAGACGATCGCACGCGGATCAATCGCGTACGCAACCCAATGAGTTCCTGCTCCGGAGGACCCATCGAGGTTAATTATGCCTGTTTCAGTATTCCTTGGTGCCGCCGGTAATTGATCCCTCATAAAAACACCTCTGAAGTTTTTTATCGCTAACGAGTCGGCGGCGTCTATTAAATCAAAATTAGACATGGGAGTCATTGACTCCTGAGTCAATAAACGGTTCCCGGTAGTCTTAGACCCTTTCCCGAGTACCATGAATACGGGGTTCCCGGTAGTCTTAGACCCTTTCCGGCTACGGGTCGTTTTTTTTTTATAGCCTTTCCCGGTTGCCTTTTTCAATGCCATCCCCGCCGCGGTACCAACAGCCCCCAACGCCGCCGCCTTAGCCACTGCTGGTGCGGCCGCGGCAATCAACGCTGGAATCGCAGCTAACAGCGGAAATATCCCACCGGTCTTTTCCATGTTTTTAATTGCTGCGGCCGAAAAATCTATTTGAATACCCTTTTTATTCTTCATCGCATCATTGAAATGTTTTATTTGACGCGCCGTCAACGATATCTTATGATTACCACCCGCCATCTGCGACGGCTTCAGCGTTATTGTGGTCCCGCATTGTTTAGCCGACTTTGATCGTAATTTCTTGACTTGACCATCAGTCAACTCTACACTGACGACACTATACGACATTTATTGTAAACGCGTTTGTGCTTTCAATTACATGTTTTCCACTGGCGCATCAACGATTCTCATTCGTCCACCAACACCTTCCAACAGCATTGATTTATCGCTGAGAATGACAGCAACCGCTCTGTAATTGGCACCACCCGGGGCTATACGAGCTCGGAAGTGTATATCAACGACGGATTGTCTCGTTAAATCAAGATGTTCCAGCGAAAAATAATAAATCGGATACAGCTTTTTAAAATCAAGTTGTGATATTTGCAAACCAGTGTCGACGTTTTGATCACGACCCATATATGACAGCAATCGATGATACACACGTGCGACATGGTTGTCGCCGTAATTAAGCTGTATATCCTCGGATGGTTCCTGTTGTCCGTTTATTCTCAGCGAAACATCCCTGACTCCTAATTGATCAAATATCATATGGCTGTGTTCTTGATTACCCAATCGTTCCCTATTCTGTAGCGCTATAAAAATATGACGCGGGGCTGAAACACCCTGTTTTGATGCCAGGTGCCATGTAAACGTATCGGCGACGTTATCCTCTTTAGCATCAGTTGTTACCGCTAGCCAACTCAACAACGATCCCCCTCCCTGTTCCATAAATGCTAACAATCGTGCTTCCGTGGTAACTGATGGAGTCAGCACCGGCATCCACAATGCCATTTTAGTTAAAACGACTTTACCGGCAGCGACGCCAGCAGCACGCCATATTGCATTGTTATCATCACCCCTTCGCGTTAGCGCGATTGTATGCTTAGCCCCATAGATAACCTTCCTGACATTTCTGCAGAATCCAAATATGTGATGGAGTGGAGTCGCGCATGAAAACTGTCGGCGTGGTCCTTGCAACATTGTTACTCGTGTTGCAAATCCCATATTGTAATTACCGTTAAGACTTTTTATAATATTGAAATTAGCGCCTGGTCTTGCTCTGCGGTCTGGGTTATTTGCTTCAGCCTGTGGGTCAACTGCGGTATCTCTTTCCACCAGCACGTTAACGTACTGAAGATGATCAGCGTTATTAGTGATATCCTTTGCGAACATCATAGATGGGCCCGCCGATCTTGTATAATCATCCGAGTATCTCGCTAACCCAATTATCGTCGTTGCAACATCAACCTCGCGTTCTATTGATTCAATTTCTCGCCCGTCAATAAGATATCTGGCGCTCTCAAATAACGCCATGATACCGTTGTTAACGAAGCCAACTCGAACACGATCGTCATCTGCGTATGGTGCATTATCGGCAGCATTTGTCACGAGTTCTCCCTCAATTTCGATAAACGCTTCACACGGCAGAAAGTATTTACTGGTATCTTGGACTTGAAGTTCAATTCGCGATCGTAGGTCAGGTTGCGCTGCATAATAAGAATAATATTGATAATCGCGGACAGAATCATCCCTGCGCACTGGGGCATCCATATCAAACGCGGGATCAGCGGTTCGCGCAAACATTTTATTATTATTCATGTTGATGTTTTCAATTGAAATCCATCAACGTCGTTTTCGTCGTAGACCACTTCCCGCTATCGCGTTCATGAGCGCGTTGGTTGCCGCATCGGCGGATGGCGAAGTCGCCATTGGCGGAGTCGTCGCCAACGACTCTAGTTTTTCTTCCACGGCGTTATTTATTACTTTACTGACATTTGCAGGCATCACTGTCGTTGATGGCATCACCGGTGGTTTCTGTTTTCTTTTTCTCACCAATGACATTAGTTTATCCCGCGCGGCTGAAAGCGCCTTTCCGGCAACATCTCCAATGGCACTAATACCCTTATCACGAATAACATCAATAGCCTTCATTCCTAATTGTTTGGCTAACGGCGCTACTTTTGGAGCCATTCTTGTAAATAACCCCGCAATGGTGCTACCGAGACCATCTCCATAGTACGCGCGGTAAACAGGCAATCGCGAGTTTACCACGTAGACGAGTACTGGTTTATCATGGTTGTAGTGTATGATCATCCTTATTAAAAACACCAGTTTTCCAATTAGTAATTGTGATCACCAGTGATTGATCACCCCCCCCCCCCCGCCGAATCAAAAACCGGAATAAATTTTATCAAAATTTCCTTGGGTTTTTGCCCTCGATAAAAATCCGGTTTTTTCTGGTTTTTTCTTGATTTCTAGTCATTTTTGGTTGTTTTTTGTTGCCTATAGTCGTTTTTTTCTCGATTTTTCAGAAAAACATCGATTTTCTCTAAATGATTTCCTTGGGTTTTTGCCCTCAAAAAATAGCAAAAAACAGTCAAAAAATGGCAAAAAACAGTCAAAAAATGGCCAAAAACAGTCAAAAAATGGCAAAAACGATAATTTTATAATTTTATAATTTTTTTAATCATCCACGAGTTCGTCTATGAGCGTTCGATATGCATTAATGTCCATGATACCGCCTGCAAATAACCGCTTGCAAATATCAGCGGCCTCATTGATTATTTCCGGAGAGTTATTTCCGGCTCGTTTTCCTCCAATTAGTACCTCTAGCCGTGATATATCACTGAGAACATTACCAGGACAAGTAACACTAGCGTTTCCAACTAAGCCGCTGCCTAAATATCCATTTCCAGTTGTTTCTTTAGTTGTGTCCCATTTACCAAGAAATCCAGTTGACTTTTCTTTATCCACTCTACTCAATACCATCTTTTTAAAATCCTCGAAATCATTGCGAATATTTTTTGTGATTTTAAATTTGCCGCGTTTTGCCAGGTATACTTTTTTTATCCAATTCTTGTCATTTTTTATGTACTCTTTATACATTTTGTTTACAGCGTTTTCTCTTAGATCAGGTGAAAAATTCAGCGCGGTGAATCTAGCTAATTCAGTGACATCTAAACTTTTAATTTTATTGTATACATCGTGTGTAAATATACTTTGTGGTGAATACATTTTTTCTATAGTAACGTCTCCTTCCTCTTCTTTAGTATCACCTTGTCGTCGTAGTTCTTCTAGTACTCGTTCTTTTTGTCGTTGTTGCTGTCCAGTAGTTGTTATATCCACGGGAAGTGTTTCCAGAGACTTTTTTGTTTGTTCGGTCTCTGCTGCTATCTTTTCAAGTACAGGAAGAAGAGGCACTTCTCGTCGCTCGCCCTCCTTAGGAATATCTCCATATATTGCTCGTTCTGTTGCCGCTGTAACATCCTTAGTCGCTTTAGTTACCGGAGCAAATAACTGTTCACTTCCAACAGCAAAATCAGTTTGCATTTGTTGCCGCGTTTGAAGTTTTTCTCTCACTCTGTCTCGTAACGGTATAAACTTTTTAAGCGTTGCTAGCCGCTCTCTGGCTAGCCGAGTAGTAAGTGATTCACCTACCATTATTGTAAATTGATCCGCAATTTCAAATAAAATTTTCTAATTTTCCGCCGAGTCTTTCCATGGTGGCAGAAATATATCGAAGCGAAAGTTGTGTCATTGTGTGTATATGGATAGGTAATTAAAAACGTTATAGTACGACTTTATCGAAAAAAAAATAAACCATTACTTTTTCACATCACATGTATATAATGTTACATTGGTATGCCGACTTCGTCACGCGACGTGGGCACAGGTAACTTCAAGCTGAGGCTCCCACAGGGGTTTCGTCTATAATCCTCCTAATGTTTTTAATCTTACTAGAGATCTCGCGGCGTTTTTCATAAAGCTGCCCGAGTTTTTTTCGCATTGTTTCAACGGCAGTGAATAACCCAATGAATACGCTTACGTCATTGCCATACAGGTTCTCATTAATTGTATGTTGTAATCGTTTTATAAAAGAATACTCGCGGGCTAGCGTAAAACGCCCCCGCTTCGATTGCTCGTTTATAACCTCATAATCGGATAATATTTCCTCGCTGTTGAGCCTATCAGATAATACAATTCCTTGATTTTTTAATTTTGAAATCTCAGTTAATATATTATTGATGTCTTGGGGATCCATATTCTTATAAACATCTTATTTCTAATATCAAAAATTTTAATAAAATTATTGGGGGGTCATTTTTGACCCCGTTTTTTGTATGGACAGTACAATGCCGTAAATCTCCACTCGATGTTGCAGAAGTGTTTGTGGCAGATTACAGGCATACATGGACAGTACAATGCCGTAAATCTCCACTCGATGTTGCAGAAGTGTTTGTGGCAGATTACAGGCATACATGGACAGTACAAACAATGACGGGGGCGTGGTTTGCACTCAACCGAACCAAAACGCAACCCATAAAAATCAATCATGGTTGCGTAGTTGGAAAAAACCAACCGCGCACACTATGAATGATAGTGTGTGTGGGCTGCGTTTTGGTTCGTTTTGAACTTCAACGAAGGGGGCTTTATCCCCTCCCCCCCAATTATATAGAAAAAAAAACATCTAACCGTTTCCCGCCAGGCAATTGCCCGCTGCGAGGCGCGAACCCGTAAATTGTTGACTCGAGTTTCATAGTCAAACATGTTTGCATCGGACTACGGACGCACCTAACAAATAACGAGTTTTTAAAAAATATAAGCACGTAGTGCGTTCCAGGTGAACGCGCATAGGTAACTCATTTACATTGAAACAGACGACAATTTGCAATCACGTGACAGCATAACTCTATCATGGCGACTTCGTCATACCCTCACGAGTTATCCCCCCTTCAGATATGAAAATCGAATTCTATGTCCGTTTTTACTTGAGAAAGCTGTTTGATATACTCGTTCTGCAACAAATCGTACTGAGGCGCTACAAATGTCAAAATATTTTCCTGCCTTATTCATTGACTGAAATATTTTTTCCTCGTGCGTTGATGTATCAAATGATTTGACGCCCCTTGCTGCTTTTGAGTACTTACCAGTCTGGCCTTTTTTAATATTTTCACTCTGAGAGATAGCTTGCAGATTACACAGTCTGTTATTTTGATAATTAGAATCAATGTGATCAATAACGAGACTATCTTTGATCAATTCGTGGAAACATTCATAGATGATTCTGTGACAGAGATATTTTTTCCCTCCAGCAGTAAACATTAAATACCCGTGATTGTTTTTCCATCCAACCGGTTTTTTTAGTCTGCGGTTTCTAACAATACCGTCGCAAGATGCCTCGTACTTGACGAGCAGGGGATGCGGCTGAAATTCTTGGTCCATTTATATAATAATACTACTTGTCTAATTTATTATTTGGTTTAATTATAAATCTTTCAACATAGTCTTGGGGGGTTTTGATGACGGAGTCAGCGGTGGGGTCAATGACGGCGTTTTAAATTCGTTTGTCATAATAGCGTTTTAGTTCCCTGTATCGCTTTCCGCCACAATTAATACACAACTGCGATTTTCCTCTTACACCAACGTGACAAACCAAGCACGGGAGGGGGCCAAGAGAACCATTACGAACGCTTTGTAAATGATACCCGCAGAATTCACCTCTACATGATTTATTGCACGGGGTTATCGACCCAATCATCAACCATTTGCATTTATTCATTATACTATATTCTTTTATTTAAATACTTGTTTTAATTATATGGATGAGTTCGAGAGATTAGCAGTAATTAAGCCCTGGAAAAATATTAAATTCAATCTTGATAGAGTCCTCAAGGACACACCAAAAGCGTTAATAAACGATAGAACCCTGTTGAATAAAATACGCGATTGTATCGATGAATTCAAGCGTGATGGTGCATCTCATAGTTGGTCAACATTTCGAATTGATGGCGTTGTTGATGCTACCATGAACGACAACCGAGCAGCAACGATAATATCACAACTTGACGGTAAAAAGTATTTCTTCAGAGTAAAATTCATTGTCCGGGTGGAATCAGGTAATTGGATCATACGTGATAAATTTGAACCAGTTCTCAGCGACAAGAAAACAGTCATTGTCAGCCGCGACTCCAAGCCGGGGCTGTTAACCGGAATTGACAGACCATACTATGAACGAGCGTATCCTGAAACAGCAGTTGTTTATGGAATATACCCGTTAAATAAGAAACCTGATATCCGAAAACTGAAACCAATGAAACAGTCAACGGGGATAAATTGTGTAGCAGAACGAATAATAGAGCATTTTACAAATGCATGTCGAGGAAACAAATTGACTGATTTACGACGTAGCAAAATCAACCAGTGGGAACTAACCGTAAAAGAGCGTGGAGCGACCATCAGCGACATAGCGAGATTAGAAACATCGCTGAGATTTCCAATAACCGTTACAACGATAACCGGTGAAGTATTATACGAATCAAAGTACAAATCAAATGGGGCCCCAATCAAAATTATTGATCATAACGAACACGCATGGACGCCCGCGATCACAGTGTTTCCACGGGATAGAACGGTAAAGTATATCCCGGGGGAATTTATACAAGATGGTTTTCTCGCGGAGAGGAAACTATTTGATGCTATCGCTTATTTGTGTAAAAACGACCCTGTATCAGTGTGGTTACTTCGCAGCGCTGATACCTTTGATCAGTTTGTAAGACCAAACGGTGAATTATATCGCACTGAAGCATTTCACAACAGGATTAAAAAAACCGCCATGGAATTTGAAGAGCATGATGAACAACTGCTAACAAATTGTTTTACGATTCCATCGGTTGTAGCTCATGTTGCAGCGAGGAAAAATGCGTGGAGACCAACGCGCAAGGAATTTCTACCGGATGTACAATCCAGTTGTTTGGAATACTATCACGGTGGACTATGGAACACTGAATACAGCCGCGACGCTATGATCTCGGTTGATATGGTTGCCTGTTATCCAGCGAGTTTTCTCGGGTATGGATCCGCCGCTGAGTATTTCAAACGATTTGGACACCCCAGACATGAAATGACTCGTGTTGCTATTAATGGACCACTGCCTGATTTTGATTTAACCGGATTCGCTCGCATAGTATCATTTGAGTTCGCGGCAGGACTTCATCGCTGTTGCTATATTTGGATCGGTAGACACATGGCTGAAAAGAAGTGGCTGCCAATAGCGCTGCTACGGTATATGATTGATTGTAGCATGCTAGTTTCGTTGATTGTCAGTGACGCGATTATATCATACCGGGCACAGACTGAAGTCTGGTTACCAGAACCGGAGCGTCTAGATAGCATAATTGACGAATCCAGAAAACACATCGATGCCGACGAGGAATATATCGTCGAATGGTCCAGGAGGATATTCAACCAACGAAACCACGAGGCAAAAGATCTCGGTAGAAGAATAATCGGTAAGTTCACACAAGGTGGAAAAAACCACGACTACAAACGATATTGCTCACGGCTGATTATAGATGACGCAGAATATGATTTCGTAATCAAGGACGCAGTGGCGAAAAATAGATACGTGAACTGCGAAACAGCTTTCTTGTCCAATGAAACAAGGTTGGGTACAGTTGTTACCTACAGCGATGGAGACAGCCCGGCATACCCGCATTTGAGGGCGTCTATGCTGGGTTACGCCGCTATCAATTTATTCTCGATGATAAATAGATTTCCTAACACTGCCGTTAGAGTAGCCGTTGATTCGTTTTATGTTGACGTAGCGTATAAGGAAAACGTAGCCGAGTTTACTAGTCCGGACGAGAGTTGGGGTACATGGAGAATTAAAAATGAAATACGACGCGATTATTCCCCGTCAGCAGATGTCGCCGTTGAAAACAATTACCTACGCGGTGATAAATTGTCAGAATGGTCTAATGCACCACCGTGTTCTGATCCAATTTGTAGACACAAGACGGTTTATTTAAACGGCTGTGGCGGGTCGGGAAAGACGACTCGGGCAATTGAATTATTTCGAACGCGGACAAGTATAATCGTGCTTACACCGACCCATAGACTAGCGCGAGAGATAAAACAACGAAATGTTGACGCCGTTACTTATCACAGCTTTTTTCGATACAGCGGCGGTGAGTGGACTCCTGATCGAATGGGTGAAAAATTTATTCCTGAGGTTATCATCTGGGACGAAATATGTACTGTTTCGTTAGACGTTTTACAAATGTTTCTTGAGTGGTTGCTGCGCGCGAATACAGCGGTGGTCATGTGTGGCGACCATGGCCAACCACCACCATTTGTCGGCGGGGGTCCACATGATTGGTTAAAGGGTTTTGTGGACTATTATGAAGAAACCGATACTGATTACCGGGCACTTGATGAACAACTGCGCGAGATTAAAAAATTAATCAGATTACAGCCGGATAGAGTTCAGTGTGAAATAATCCGCGAGGTAATTCCGGAAACGCCGTTAAATGAATTCTGGGAAACATGGAGACCAAACGATTTGATTGTAGCGAGCAGAAAGATAGTCAGAGACACACTTCAGCGGAAGTTGTTTACGTTGCATAAGGAAAAGTTTCCAACGCGTCCAGTGCCGTTATGTTATAGACCCGCGGACACACGGCGGCAGAACATTGAAGTTGAGATTCCAGGCCGGACAGAAAAACAAATTCTCGTGCTGAATGATATTGTGCTCGTTGATATCAGCGTCGTCGAGGACGCGCTACGTGCTAATAAATCCCCGTGGACGCTAGGATACGCAACAACAATACATTCCTCGCAGGGACTAACCATCACGGACACAATTGTTTGGATGGTTGATAATCGCATCGAATGGTCGAATCTAGTCTATCTTGCAGTGTCCCGAGTACGGAGGATAAATCAGCTTCGAAGAATTGTTATTGACGGAGTCAGTGACGGAGTCACCAACGACAACGACATCATCGATGCAAGCGTCATTGATAGAAAACTCTCGGGTTACCGCCAACAGGATAAAAAAAAAACAGCGGCGTTTTGATATTGATGCCGAATTAATAATTGCGTTACGACAACAACAGAATAATCACTGCGCGAGTTGTAATTGTATAATGAGTTGGCGCTATTCGGATAAAGACGCTCGCCAATTTACCGTGGACAGGATCGATAACAGTCTCGGTCATGTCAAAAACAATGTGAGATTGACCTGTCTTGAGTGCAATAGACGCAACGGCGCTAGTTAAGACCACGCGGGGGTAATTGAGTATCGTCAGGTATCACTTGTAGTTGCTCGCGTGTAAACCCCCGCTGCGAGGCAGTTGAATCCAGTCTATAGATCGGTGGTCTACCAGTTGATCGTGTTATCGTTGATATGTTATGTGTGGTAACACTCCAGATAGGATCAGTAGCTCTTTTTTTACCGCCTTCAAGCTCTCCTGGTTCATATAGATATCTCACGGTAACATCGCCGAGAATCGGCTTGGAAACGCTATCTATTTTTGATCTTCCGGGTATGTACTCGTATTTAATCGCGTCGCTGGGCTTCATGTTGATTGCTCGGGTAATCTCGTTATTTAACGCTGCAATTACGCCTGGCAACCTTTTGACCCATTCACGAGATCGTTTTTCTTGGATGAATTCCTTCGCGTATTGATATCCAAATAACCGTTCAGCAAGAGTCCGATTGAATCGTTCACCAATTGCCTGATCACGATGTAGCGCAGTATGACCTCGTCGTACCGCGACGCTATGATGTTCAGCGTTGATAAAACAGCGCCGCGAAATTCACTACCGGGATCAACTTGTAATAGATTTGGCCAGCGCAGAGGACCTCTTCGATAAATTCTTTCAAACGCAGCGGCTACTTCAGTTGCTGACTTTGTTTTTAACGGCTCCGCTTGTTTGTATCGACTCGCAACATCAACTACGGTTAGCGCGTATTTGTAACCGTTGTCATGCGGCAAAAATAGTATATCAGCCTGATGAACTTCATTAGGTACGCTGACATCAAAGCGCGAGAAGTTGATTTGTTTAGGCGGTGGTAGATAAATTTGCCATATAGCCTGTTTGGATAACCAATTAGCCGCAGTGGCCTTTGTTACCTTTGCAGCGCTTGCAAGCTTACCAATTGCGGCCTTCCCCTTCCAGTATCCTCTCGGAGAATAATACATGGATTCCATGTTGTTATTAATTACCAGCGCCCATCATTAATTTACCTTTCATAGCCGATTTTACCAACCATGAAGCCAATTTTTCTTTGACGGATTTATCAGGAATAGCATTTAACGCGTGAATTAATTTTACGTCCGCGATATGACGCTGTTGCAGATCGCTACTTTTGTAAGCAACATCATGAGCATGACACGCCTTATCGATAGCATTTATTGGGTACTCACCGGGTTTGGGTTGATTTTGATCATCGAGTCTGATATCTAATCGTGTTCCGGGGCCACAGTAGCTATATCCTGGAAGGTGCTTTTCTCCTGGATACTTTGCCCACGGTGTTCCGGGGAGTTTTGATAACCTGGCTGCAATATCACCTCCTCGCTTTTTTTTAAAACATCCCCGGGTTTAATAGAAATAAATCTAAATTTCTTTGTACCGCATTGTACACACTTGCCAGTAAGCGCCGATCTGTTATTTCTTGTTGTAACGGTTGTCATATCATTTGTGCCAGTACGCACTCTACACTTTACACAATATAGATCCATAATTTATGTATAGAGACATGAATATAATTGACTTTTCAGCGACTAAAACAAGAGAACCAGTTAAGCATGTTGCAGCGTTACCAAACTCGATCCGGATGATTATCATCGGACCATCTGGATCCGGCAAGACGCAATTACTACTTAATTTAATAATGAGATGGATGAAGTGGGATAAGTTGTATTTAATCGCCCCTAGCGTGGATGATCAACGATGCTACGAGGTGTTGAAAGATTTCAACGAGAATGCATCAGCGATCGCTAAAAAAAATGTCATCGAGTTTATTACAGATATCAATGATGCACCAGGTATCGATGATATTGATGGCGACGTTAACAATCTAGTCGTGTACGATGATGTTATGTTAGACAATCAAAAAAACCCAGCTAGGATATTTTCCAGAGGCAGGCATAAAAACACTGACGTGATATATGTCACTCAACGATACACTCAGATTCCAAAAGTAATCAGAGACAACTGTAATATTCTTGCTGTATTCAACGGCGTTGATACACACACGCTACGAACTATTTGGCAAACATGGTGCGGCGGTGACATGGACTTTAATGGTTTTCGAAACTTTTTTAGTCATGCTCAGTCGACCCCACATGGATTCGTAACGATAAATTTACATGATCCTCGGACACGATATCGTATCGGACTTGACCAAATATTCGGTTAGTTGTAAATAATTTTCATTGTAAATAACCACTTAGCAGCAGGGGGGGCGATGACATCGACGCGGTCGTCGCGCTTTTTTACCCGACGCTGACGACGCTGAGATCGCTGAGTGCAGAAGGTATATTAAACTAAATGACGTTTGGACGATCCCCCCGACGACGACGTCGTTTTTTTTTACCAGGCGCTGACGACACCGGATCCGCAGAGTGCAGAAAGTATTAATTAAACCAAATGACGATTGGACAAAATGTCGGATTCGAACCCCCTGCTGCTATCCCATATATTCGGATTTTGTAGGCATTTCAGGAAAATTATCTACGGAGCAAAACACACCGTTACGTTTGTCAGAAAGGAAAATGGCAACGATGCTATCTGGCGAGAAGGTGCTATCGATTACGCTACTGGCGTGATAGGTCCCAATGACGTCGCGCAAAATGGCGGCCAGGTAAAATTACTCAAATTTACCTTGTGGATGCCAGCGATAACTCCATCAATAATCGAGGAAGAAAAATTATTGTCATTTATGAACCAGGGTGGTAAATCTGTTATGTCTTGGCTGACAACAACAACAGATTCCACAACTATCAATATTAATGGTGATTTTACCTGGCGTATTGCATCGCAGCAAGGTACCTCTGCACCTAGGCATATCTTTATCGCTTTTTTGCGTACCAATAGATATAATCAATTATACAGTCACATGATATTTGATCACATTGGAGCAACAAATGTGTCGTTGAGAGTAAATGGCCAACAAGAACCATCCGAGGAAATATCAATTGATTTTGAAAATCATTCGACGGCTCGTGCGTATCATCGCTTGTTAAGTTTCATGGGTCGTGATCAAAATATCGATACCGGATTGCAAATATCACAGCTAGATTTTAATAAACTTTATCCTATCTATTACTTTTCCCTGGAGCATCTTGATCTGGTAAAGCAATTTGTTGTTGATATCCATTTCAAAGCCAGAATTAACACAGGTGGACTTAATCACAAAGCAATCGCGGTTATTCTCAGCGATAGAACAATGATCCTAGAAGGAATTAGTGGCAGAATGAGAGTTATCGACGCACCTGTTGAGAAAATGTAACTTTAAAATGAAAATCGAAGATTTTTAAGATTTTTAAGATTTCTAAATTTAGATTAAACGATTATTAATATGCCATACGAACACGTCAGCGTAACTCTGACCCCGGGTCAGATGAAAAAACTCCAAACAGCAACAGCAAAGCGATGCGGTGTGAAATTAACCCTGAAAAATGATCAAATTCAGGGCGGGCCTAACAAACTGTCGCTAACTAAGAATCAAAGTGAACGTTTCACCAAAGCCAAATCAGCGAATTCCGGCGTTCATGTGAATCTTAGTATAGGTGCCATCAGAGACATGGTCAAAACGGGCGGAATTTTCCCTTTCCTAGCTGCTATTCCTGGATTATTATCCGGGGCTCTTCCGGCAATTGCAAAAGCGATAGGATTAGGTGCGGCCGGAGCTGTAGGCGACAAACTAGTACACAAAGTAATGGGAGGGCGATATGGTAAAAAAAAGGGAAGCGGCCTTTATCTAAGACGCCCCCCGTACGGATCCGGCCTAAGATTAGCACGGCCTATTCAAATTTAGATTTATTCAACGAAGCAAAAAATAAAAAAATAAAATTTTTCAGAGGCGTATTTATGCGGGATCAACTACCAGAAAAACCAAATTCCACCGAGACGGGAATAATAAATCTCGATTCAAATACCGGTCCTGGCACACATTGGGTCGCCTACGCAATTAATCCTCGCGAAGTTGTTTACTTTGACTCGTACGGACTAGCGCCACCAAAAGAATTTATCGATTACGTGTCAAAGTTAAATATTCCAATTTGGTATTCGACACTTCCGACGCAGACGTTAATGGATCCACCGATATGCGGTCCTGAATCAATTAATGTCCTTGATGCAATTTCAAAATCATCCGACCCGTATCATAGGATCGTATTTAAATACGCCGTAGATAAATATCATGGTTGATATTTACGGTAGATCTCTCTACAGGAAGAAGGAGGTAGACGACTTTGATACATCAAAATTCGCCACCAGAGATGATATTAATAATCTTCTATCGCTGTCAGAAGTAGATCCTGGCGAAGTTGCCATTTTTCAGAGCCGCGAAGGAAGATTACAAACAAGTAACGTGAAAATAACTGATATAATCAAGCGAGACGAATATAATGATCGTATCAATCAATTTACTCGCCTGTCAGATTCGGTATCAAAATCTATCGCTGACGTCACCGATCTTATCGCGAAGTTACCCTCGAAGGTCAATATCGCGGATATGGAAAAAAAAGACAGCGAATTATTAGCGGCGTTGCTTCTGAAGACTGATAAAACATTACACGACGATCTTCAGGAAAGAGTGACAAAAAGATTTAACAGGCTAACTAGCGATCTTAAAAAACTCGACGATACCTCAAGTAAACTTGGCAAAAAAATCGAGGAAGATATAAAAACGTTCATCGATGTTTCCTCCACTACACACAACGATCTTAACGGAAAAATAGTAAAAATCAGCGAAGATATTACTAACGTTTTCGCCGATATTACCGAGATAAAAACCATAATGAGCCAGAAAAGTGATAAAACATCACATGACGACCTCGACGAGAAAACGAAAAAAATCAACGAGGATATTACTAAAATTAACAATGAAATTTCCAAGATACACCAAATCACAAATGAAAAAGTCGATAAGACATTACACGGCGATCTCAGCGAAAGTGTGAGAAAAATCAACGAGGATATTACTAAAATCAACGATGAAATTTCCACGACTCGTGATTTGGCGCGTCAAAAGATAGATATATCGTTGTACGACGGAGAAATTCGAGATTTAAGTGCGAAACTTCTCGAAACAACTACAAAAATTAACGATATTAAAGAAAAAATATCGCCATTGAATCTTGGAAGATTAGCGCGTGTTATTATACCATTCGAGGTAGAGAAATTAGAAAAACTTCGTTGTTATGTGCCATTTGTGTTAAAAATGCAAATAGTTATGTGGACGCCCGAGAATAACACATTTAGCTTTACCGCGCCAATTGCTGGTATATATCGAATATATTTTATCTCCGTGATAAAATTCAAAATAATAAAATCGTTTCACATCCACGACGAATCTTTAAATATTTTTATACCTGCAAATGCCACGGAAACATTTATACTAGAACCACCAGATAGAACCACGACAGAACCAACACCTTGTTATGCAATTTTCGAATATTTATCCGGAATATATCCAATTGGTTAGATAAATTAACTAATAAATGACCGCATCGGACTACCGATACAATCAGGCGCGTTCGTGGCAGGATTCGCTAAAAAAGCTCCTCGACGAATATCAAACAAAAATAAAAAAATATCAGCGCAGATTAGTTGCCATCGATGTTGCTGTGTACGCGGTAAGCGCAATAATTGCCGGCGCATGTATAATCTTATCCGCGGTAACAACAATCGCGCCGATCATAGCAACGATAATAATCTCGTCGACAACGACAATCGCCGGTGTTCTCAATATTATCGCAAAAAAAATATCCTCATGCACAAACGAAAAATTATCTCTGTACACGAGTAAACTATCCCAGGTCAACGAGGCGTATTCGAAATTATCATCGCTGCTTTCTGAGAGTCTCAACGACGGCGTTATATCCGATCTCGAATTTTCCGTGATGGTAAATATCTATTCTGAGATTGAACAAATGAATATCAATAATGTCGGAACTAACTCAAATCGTGACAAACACGACACCGCCGATAACAACGCTGATATCGGCAAGCTCAACCAGGCCAGAATTTAGTATCGATTTTCCAACACCAATTAGCGTTAAAGAAATTGCGCTGTCACAGTTACGCGTCTATAACAGCTGGCCCAATGTTAGATCGAAATTATTCGGTAGATTATCGCCGAATAATTCGCTTGTTTTTGCCAATAAAAACCGTCCCGATGGAACTCCCGATTGGATCGTCGTTGGCATACCAACAGGCAGTTACGAAATTGAGCAACTAGATAAGGAATTTACCAGTAGAATATCAAACATAACCGGCGATGCTAAGCCAGGAATAAAAATATCCGCGCACGAACCAACGTTGTCGTCGATAATCGAGGTAAAATCGCCATATGTCGTTGATATTTACCAATCATCGATTAGGACAGTTCTAGGTTGGCCCGAAATCACACCTCTGGCAAAACCAAAAAAACCAGATGTT
Organism: Sinohyriopsis cumingii; assembly: GCA_028554795.2. Taxonomy (NCBI): domain Eukaryota; kingdom Metazoa; phylum Mollusca; class Bivalvia; order Unionida; family Unionidae; genus Sinohyriopsis; species Sinohyriopsis cumingii. The sequence continues at coordinate 3,260,673 of JAPYKE020000029.1, forward strand.
TTTATTCCAGGTTGGCACGAGGAAGCTCCTCCAGAACTACCGGAGCCAAAAAAATTAGATTTTATCACCGACGAAGGATGGTACGGAACTATCAAACACAAGTCTCTAATCCACAATGCCATCAACATCATGAATATCCACAAATTTAACATGTTAATGTTCGCTTTTACTTTTAGGGACGAAAGAATTCTCTCGTGGTTGGTTCTTCCCAAAATTCCCCCCCGGCGTGAAAATCTTCGACGCTACTAACATTAACAGGACAATATTCCCCATAGAAGGCATCATGATAAGAAAAACCATCAACGAATTTAATCAAGAACATAAATTACATTTAAATTTATTGCGGGAATCCTTTCATGAATGCATCTTAAATAAATCAGGTTCATGCAGCGAAATTATCGGACGCGTGAAGATTTTAAATCAACTCGCGAATGATGTTGAATATTATCACAACATGTTCATTCGGGCGATAATCGACGATATATCAATTGCCGATTATGTTCTTCCTATTAGCAGCTTCACGTTGATCAGAAATTCAGGAGAAAAACAAAAATTCATGAGAGTATTTGGATTAACCGAGGAAACGCTACCAAATTTCAAATTTCCCGATTATGACGTTGATAAAATGAGAAAATCCGTCACTGATACCATCGATGATTTATTTCCGAAATTACACGCCGCGTGGACTAAAAAAATACAATCAGAATCAATTCTCAAACACAATAATGATCAAACGGAAGGGGGACGGCATATCTCGCCGGGTATCGTCAATATAACGGAGGTTATCGCGATTTATCTTCACGCGGACGTCGTTGAAGGTAGCTATAACGCAGATGCGTCTGTGTCAGAGCAGGTGCAGCAGGGATTTATCTTATATTCGTTTTCACCTAGCGCCTCTCCGGGATTTTTGATAATAAAGGAGCCAGTAAATCCGTTTTACCTGCGATGCCACAATCGATTGTTATCGAAGATAAATTTCAAACTGACGGACCAGAATGGAAATTTACTTGATATACGCGAGGAAACGCTTAATATCAACTTGCTGGTGAGATCGTAAAAAATAGAATCGAAGATTCTTAAGATTTTCAAAATCTGCCCGCCAGAGAAAAATGACCAAAAAATTAAATAAAAACCAGGAAATTTTTCAAAATTAGTAAAATTTCTTAATTTTGATGGGGTAAATACCCGTCAAATTGAGTAATTTATATAATTTAGTAAATTTGTTGGGGTAAATACCCGTTAAATTGAGTAATTTATATAATTTTATGTTTTTGATGGGGTAAATGGTAGTCAGAAACAAGAAAATTGTACAATTTCAGTAAATAAATTAATTCAGTAAATAAATAAAAAAAAATAATAAAAATCAGGGAAATTAAGAAATTTGTGTAATTTTATGTTTTTGATGGGGTAAATACCCGTCAAATTGAGCAATTTACATAATTTCGTGAATCTGCTGGGGTAAATACCCGTCAAATTGTGCAATTTATATAATTTCGTAAATTTGTTGGGGTAAATGGTAGTCAGAAACGAGAAAATTGCACAATTTCAGTAAAATGAATTTAAAAAATAATAAAAATCAGAAATTTTGTTTTTTTTTTTGTGGCAAGAATCAGGAATCTTCAGAATCTTCGATTCTAATTCTAATTTTGAGAATCTTAAGAATCTTCAGAATCTTCGATTCTAATTCTAATTTCGAGAATCTTAAGAATCTTCGATTCTAATTCTACTCTCATCGACCAGCTTTTTTAGCTGCCTGACGCGCGAGCTGGTAATTTTTCTTGACTCATACTCGTCTGATAAACTCGACCTTACTTTTTCTACCAGCGTTGATAATTTAACAAAATCCTCGATTTGATCATCGCTGACGGTCGCAAGTGATTGATACATCGCAATCTGGATTTTCTTTATAAACTTGTATTCAGATGGTAGCGTGTACCTGTATTCGAGTTTTCCTTGGACGATTGTCTCAAATTCGGACCGGATTTTACCTGCGTCCAAATCAGAAGATAAATTTACATTTTTATTTTTTAAATCCTCGATGGCTTCGATGATGTTATTTATATTCTCCTCGTTCATTTATATTTATATTTGTAATCTTCAATTTAATTTTAGAAAATCCTGAGATTTTTAATCGGATATTATCGGAATATAGTAAAATTCGAACCATTCGCCGAATTTGTAGGAAAACGTCGCGTTGATTATTTTTTCTGTCGCACGTTGCACCGATGCTGGATTAATACTAAAATATCTTGCAGCGGCACTCATCGACGTGAATACAATTTCCTCGCTTGTTTCTCGATTTACTGATTTAACCGCCTTAGATGGTCGCCGTACGCCACCGGTATTACCAAATTTGGAATTTTCACTCGGAGTTACCGCGCGAAGATTGAATATCTTGTTGTTAAGCTTATCTCCGTCGATGTGGTCGATAACAAGACCGACTTTTATTGGTCCGTGAAAACATTCAAATACAAACTTATGACAAAAATAACTTGCGCATCTTCGTTTTTTGTTTTTGTTAATGGTAAAAATAAGATAACCTGAATTACAAACCTTACCGACCCGATTCTTTGTTCTAATATTTCTAACGATACCATCGGACGACGCCTCGTATCCAGTGATCGTTGGGTGAGATTTAAACTCGTGTGTCATTGTTGATTCAGGAATCTCTGATTTCAGGCTCATATATGATAATCTATATGTCTAAATCGTTATTAGCTTGAAATCGATTAATATAATCTTCTTCGCATGTTATCACGGACGAGGATTTTTTTTCGTAATACCGACGCAATTCTCGATAATTCTTTCCTCCACAAGCCAAACACAACCGAGTTTTCCCTCGCGTGCCAACTTGACAAACTAAACATCGCTGTGGTCCTTTGCTACCACGCCGAATCGCATGTATGTGAGCGCCGCAATAATCGCCTCTGCAGGATTTGTCACAATTATTTGTTGAACCGATTAGTATCCATTTGCAATGCATTATAATTTAAACATATGTCTAAAATATAATCATGGACGCATTTGATCTTGATGAGGCAGAATATATTATACCTGAAGTTGATCGGGCCAAGAAAGAGTTCTTCGATGATGGAGCGATTCACACTTGGTCGACATGGAAAACAAATTCCATCGATGCCACGATGAACCTGGAGCGAGCTAAGAAAATAATCGAGCACATAAAAACCGAACACAAAGAAGAGCGATTTATCTTTGGAATAAAATTTATCGCACAAATGCCTGACGATACTTGGATCATTCGCGATAAACGAGATCCAGTGCGTGGCGGTAAGAAAAACGTTGTTCTTGATAAAAATTCTAAGCCTGGGTTGTTACTTGGAATCGATGGCCCTTATTATGCTAGATCCTATCCAGCCAGCGCTGTTGTTTATGGAATTTATCGGCTAAATAACAACCCGAATGTGAAAAACCTACCTGCGATGAAAGAATCACCAATGATTAATTGCGTGGCTGAGCGCGTAATCGAACACATGAAAAACGCTCGACGTGGATCTGGTTTGACTCAATTGAGGCTAGATAAAATTAATGCGTGGGCGAAGACTGTCGCTGATGGTCCATCGGTGGACGATGTAGCTGCGTTGAGTAAAAAACTTAAATTTCCAATTACAGTGAAAACGTTATCGGGAGAAATATTATACTCGTCGCCGTACAGATCCCGAGGAGCGCCAATCGAGATTATCGATCATAACTCCCACGCGTGGTCGCATTCGGTAATGATATTTCCGCGGGATCGTGTGGTTAAATTTTATCCTATAGATGCCGCGAAAGATAATTCCGATGCCATGTTTAGATTTATCAAAAAATTAAGCGCATCTGATCCAATATCGATATGGTTATTCTCGAGTGAAGAAAGATACGATCAATTTATTTTGCCATGCGGTGATATTTACAGGGATGAGATATTACACGAGTCGATGAGAAATCTTGCGGTGAAATATTCGTCGAATCCCGACCAGTTGCTAACGAATTGCTTTACAGTTCCGTCTGTGGCCGCTCACGCTGCTAGAGAGAAAAACTCGTGGAAGCCTACGAGAAACGAATATCTCGCTGATATTCAACCTAGCTGTATCGAATACGGCCATGGTGGTTTGTGGAATACCAAGTACGATTTCGAAGATATGATCTCCGTTGACATGAGCGAGTGTTATCCTGGAAGTTTTCTTGGATATGGCGATTGTGCAGATTATTTTGCTAAATTCGGTCATCCTACCAGCGAGATGACAAGAGTAGCAATTAACGGACCGTTGCCTAATTTTGTCATGACCGGATTCGCTTGTGTAACGTCATTCGAGTTTGCTGAAAATCTACATAAAATCTGCTACATTTGGTTTGGCAAGCATTTCTCTCAGCGCCGTTGGGTCCCTACGGTGTTATTGAGATATATGCTAGATTCGTCGATGTTAGTGTCGTTGACGGTGAGCGAGGCGATTGTATCTTACAGAAAACAGATCGAGGTGTGGTTGCCGACGGACTGTGACAACGCGAAAGATATAGGAAGAAAAATAATTGGCAAATTTACTCAGGGTGGATCCGTTGATCACAAACATCGACACGCTAGATTGTTTATCAACGATGCTGAGATGGATTTTATAATCGCCGATACGGTATCACGAGGAATATTTTGCAACAGAGAGAATATTATCATTGATGGAGCAAAATTAGGTACCGTGATTAGCTACCTTGACGGAGAATCAGCGCAATATACGCATTTGCGGTCGTCGATGCTCGCCTATGTAAGTATAAATTTACTCTCGATGATAAATAAATTTTCTGATATCGCAGTAAGGGTCGCGACGGATTCGTTTTATATCGATAAAAAATACCAAGATAGGTTGGAAAATTTAATCACCGATGGTAGCTCATGGGGAACCTGGAGGATAAAAAAAGAGGATATCCTAGATTATTGTGAAGACGCCGATGTCGAAGATCGCGATGAATTTCATCGAGGTAGATTTGGAGAATCTTCGACAGCCGCATCTGCGTTCGATCCAATTTCACGCAGCAAATTCGTTTACCTAAATGGGCCTGGTGGTAGCGGTAAAACAACGCGAGTAATAAACTTATTTGCAAATTCTGACATGATTGTGTTGACTCCGACACATAGATTAGCGCGAGAAATAAAGCAGCGTGGCGTTAATTCTTGCACGTACCATAGTTATTTCAAGTACAGCGGTGGATCATGGGACTCGGCACGCATGGGCAATAAATATGTCAACAAGATTACAATATCTGATGAGATTTGCACAGTAAATTTAGATATTTTAAGATCGATCTTGACTTGGTTGGAAGGGAAAAATACCGCCGTGATAATGTGCGGCGATCACGGCCAACCTAATCCTATTGATGGCGAATCACCTCATGAATGGCTCAGAAACTTCGTTGATTATTATGAGGAAATCGACGCTGATTACAGATCGACGGATATTTTGTTGACCGAATTCAAAAAATTGATTCGATTACAACCGAATAAGATTCAGTGTGACGTCATGAGGAAAATAATAGACGAAACTCCGATGAGCGATTTTCTAAATTTGTGGCGTCCTGATCATCTGATCGTTGCTAGTAGGAAAATTGTTCGTGATATTATTCAGGAAATGTTATTCAAGCTGCATTGTGAGAAATTTCCAACACTGCAGGTACCGTTGTGTTATAGGCCCACTGATACTAGGCGACAAAATATTAATGTTACTTTGCCATGCGGAGAGGAGAAAAATTGGTCCTGAATGATATTATCTTTGTTGATATTAATCTTGTTAATGACGCGTTAAATACAGAAAAATCACCGTGGAAATTAGGTTACGCAACAACGATACACTCGTCGCAAGGATTGACCGTCGATGGCCAAGTTTGGATCGTCGATGATAGAATTTCTTGGTCAAATCTAGTGTATTTGGCCGTGTCGAGAGTAAGAAAATTATCCCAGCTAGGACGAATTCGAGTAAACTACATTAGTGACGCTGGTGGTAGTTGAGTATCTTCGGGTACTATTTGTAATTCTTCTTTGGTAAATCCGCGTTGTGGCGCTAACGAATCTAGAATATAAATTGCTGGTCTTCCTGATGACCTTGTTACGGCGGATATTTTATGTGTTGTAACGCTCCAGGTTGGGTCGGTTGCTCTTTTTCTTCCTCCTTCAGCCTCGCCTTCTTTATATAAATACCTGACTGTGACGCTACCTAGTACAGGCTGAATTGTGGAATCTCGCTTTAGGGGTATATTCGATTTTGTAATTGCAATTGCAGGTTTCATTGCTATTGTTCGAGTCGTCTCGTTATTTAGCGCGTTAATTACATGAGGCAATCTTGATACCCAATCGTGAGATCGATTATCTTGAATAAACTCACGCGCGTATTGGTATCCAAATAATCGTTCTGCGAGAGTTTTATTGAATCTTTCGACGATAGCTTGATTGTGATGAACACCTACGATACCGCGTCGGATTTTCACATTATTTTTTTTCATCAATGAAGTAACCGCGCCAAGAAATTCTCGACCTGGATCAACCTGAAGAAGATTTGGCCATGTCAACGGGATCGTGAATAAATTTCGTTAAATGCCTTGGCAATTTCCGTTGCTGTTTTATTCGATAATGGCTCGGCTTCTTTATACCTACTAGCGATATCGACGATTGTCAGGACATATTTGTATGTGACTACGTCAACGGTATCATGAGGAAGAAACATTAGATCCGCCTGATGGACTTCATTAGGGACACTGACGGTGAAACTCGCGTATGGTATTTTCTTAGGCGGAGGAAGATATATTTGCCAAATTGCCTGTTTCTATAGCCACGATTCAGCGACGGATTGTTTTACTTTAGCGGCTTTAGCGAGTTTGGCAATTGCTGATTTTCCTCGCCAAAATCCTCGCGGAGAATAATATATCTACTCCATATTATTTACCAGCACCGAATACTAATTTACCTTTCATCGCGCCTTTTACCACCCATGTTGCTAATTTCTCTTTGAAATTTTTATCAGGAATCGCGTCTAATGCGTGAATTAGCTTGATATCAGCGAGATGCCTTTGTTGTAAATCTCCGCTGCGATATGCGAGATCGTGATAGTAACAAGCTTTATCGATTGCGTTTACCGGATCTTCACCTTGCTTTGGTTGGTCATTATCGTCGAGTCTGATATCGAGCCTCGTTCCGGGTCCACAATAATTATACCCTGGCAGATGCTTTTCTCCGGGATATTTTGCCCAGGGGGTCCCAGGTAGATTTGTCAAGGAGGCTGCGATATCTCCTCCGGTTCTTCTATTTTATTTTTTTACGAATCTAAACTTGCGCGTCTTACAAACTTCGCATTCTCCTGAGATCGCATTCCTGTTGTTACGTGTAACGATTTCGGTTGGATTTATTGTAGCTGTGTGCGTGCGGCACTTAACACAATATAGATCCATGTATTCTAGTAACATGAATGTAATTGATTTTTCAGCCAAGAAACGACGCGAGCAAGTGAAACATCATGCGGTATTACCGAATTCGATTAGAATGATAATCATTGGCCCGTCAGGATCTGGTAAGACACAATTGTTATTGAATTTGATCATGCGATGGCTGAAATGGGACAAATTGTATTTGGTTGCACCATCCGTTGATGATCAACGTTGTTATCAAGTGTTAAAAGAATTTAGCGACAATACCGACGAAGGCACAATCAAATTTATCACAGACATCAATGAAGCTCCATCCGTGGAGAATTTGGACGGCGATGTTAATAATCTTGTTGTATTCGATGACGTTATGCTGGACAAGCAAACTAACCCGGCTAGGATATTCTCGCGTGGTAGACACAAAAACACCGATGTTATTTACGTAACACAGAGATATACGCAAATTCCAAAGGTGATTAGAGATAATTGCAATATTTTATCGGTATTTAATGGCGTAGACACGCACACGCTGAGAAATATCCATCAGACCTGGTGCAACGGTGACATGGATATAAATAAGTTTAAAAATTTGTTCAGCCGCGCTCAGTCAACGCCACATGGTTTCATCACGATAAATCTTCATGATCCACGAAGTCGGTATCGAATTGGTCTTGATCAAATTTATTCATGAAAATGCAGCCCCACCATGCAACAAAAAATATAACACAAAAATTTATTCCCTGACATTTATTTTTCCTGTCTCGAACGCTATATTTACTAACACACACGGCGCGACCACCCGATGCACTTGGTCTGAAATGCACGAAAATTGATCTCCGTAGAAGGCCGTAAAAATGAAATCCGAGGCTTCTACGGAGAAAGTTCGCGTAGGAAGCTTTATTTTGGCTGGAAACTCTGGTCTGTTAAACGTCCCTGCTGCTTTTACTCACATGATTGAATCAAAACTTAAAAGAAAAAAAAATATGATTACTAACTGGATAAAATACATTCATAATTATCTACCATGAGAAAGTCTACCTAATTGTACATCTTCATTTTGTGTCTAATTGCAACAGCATCATAATATATTGATGGATCAACAAATGACCACTCTGGTGGCCTAAGTGGTTAGAGCATCAACCTCAGATGTATAGGAGGTCTTGGGTTCTAACCCTAGCCATGTCATACGAAAGCCTTATAAAAAAGGGTACTAACAGCTACCTTGCCTGGTGCTCAGCATTTAGAGGTTAGTGTTAGGACTAGTCAGCCTGGTTTCAGGATAATGCGACTGGGACATCATGCCGGCGGCAAGTAGCATCAGTGCTTGACATCACTAAAAACTACCACACTGCAGGAATTGTAGCAATATGACTTAAAATTGTTTAAAACTACATTAAAAATCCAAATCATACACAGACACAACAACAACAAACAGTATAAAGTGTATTGTTTTTAATATTTAAGAAAAGCAACGATCAAAACTATATGTGAAAAATCCTTAATTTGTTGCTCATTAGTTCACTTTCTTTTCCATTACTGTATATACTGTGTTTAGGCAGACCCATGGCTGGCAGTTGAAGGCCTACTGTGTTATTACCACCCTCCTATAATGTTAAAATAAAAACTGACATTTTCATATATTCAAAAATTATTTGTTTTCAATCCACAGGTAGCTTAAAATCATAAGCATGTGGTCCAGGTGTTTATTCGATCAGGTTCCAATGTATTTTTATGTCAAACATATGCTATAAGGTTCTGCTCTAGCTGACTATGTACTTATGGGATATCGCCAGGCATAAGATGAAGTTGTCTGCATATGCAACAAGCACTATGTACAAAATGTTGTCAAAACTCTAAGCTACTTTCATATACTGTGATTGACATTGCTTAGCATGTGATAATTATGTAAATCATACAGACAGCTGATCAAAATGGATGCTCCCATATCAAAGCTACTCAGAAAATAAGCCTGAAATTGTAAAACATACACCAATTTTAGAAATTACTGAGCTAGGGGAAATTAATTTTGAAACTGTAGGTAATACCAGCTTTTGAAAGACATGAGATGAATTATAAAATATATAAAAAGTAAAAACAAAGTTCTTTGAATATTTATTTTTCAGGTTTGTTTCCAGTTTATTTTGGCATTCCTGGATCATTATTCATGAAACTTCTCAGTTTGAGCAAGAAACTAACCTCAAAATAACTGAGCTTGCCCCTCGTGTGCACTCCATTTATGATTCATGAGCAAATTCAAGTGTGTGTTTATGATTTGGATTTTTAAGGTAGCTTTAGCAATTTTTGATATGACTATGATGTCTACAGTGTGGCAGTTTATAGAGACGTTAATCAATGGGACATAATGCTGCAGACAATTTGCTGCATCATGTTCCATCCAGTCACATTATCCTGACACCAGGCAGACCAGTCCTTAGAAAAATAACCTCTTAATGCTGAGCGCCTAGCAAGGCAGCTGTTAGTATCATTATTATATGTCTTTGGTATGACTCGGCTAGGATTTGAACCCATGTCCTCCTTCATCCAAGGTGGACTCTCTAGGTATCATGGTACATGTAACAATATTTTCTCCATGGACCTGAATGCTAATGTTCTGTGAAATTCATATACTTTCTATCCTACCTCAACATGCATGTCACACAATGTCATAGAGAGCAAATGTTAGACTGTCAATTTGACAAGGACAAAACCAGGTACTCCACTGCATATAAGAGAGATAACTCTGCTGGAACTAGAAAGGGGTAAGAGTTATCTAGTCACAACATTTTAAAATAAAAATAAAAAATACATAATATGATCTAGATATGAATTAACGTAATCTCATATGTTGCCAAGAAGCACAACTTTTTTTAAAAACTAACAGAAAGTACAACTCTCACATAATGCACCAATCACAGCTAGTGTTGTTCTTTATTTCTGAATGCAATGTTTAATTCCCTACAGCTCCGCCCACCTGGACTTGCGCAATTGGTACCGTTATACCTATAGCAAACCTTAATTTTTTCCAATAAACTATGAAATAATTTGGGACTGTATAAGTAACAAATGTACTTAGTCTCACTTGTGAAAAATAATATCATTAGGTACTAAGCTATGTTTTACATAAATGTGTATAGGAATGTCATTGAGCTGTTTAAACTCGTTTTCATACTTTAGCTTCACTAGCAAAATCATCTTTTGAAATAAAATGAATTCTTTCAACTATGAGTTGTATCTTATTCATATCAGCACTTATTGAACTTTACATGGGTGATATAGGATAAATCACATTATATCATATTACGTAATAACTAGGTCAAACTAGTGTTGTTGTTTATTTCTGAATACACTGTAAGCTCCACCCACTTGGGGTTGTACAATTGTTACCATTATATCTATAGCTGACAATATTTGTTTCGATATGTGATATAGCTCAGCACTGTACAAGTACCAAAAATGTACTTAGTCTTGCTTGTCAAAAGCAATTGTATGAGGTACCAAGCTGTGTCAATGTGTATGTAATAGCAGCAGGGAAGTTCTACAGACCAGACGATCAGACCAAAATAAACCTTCCTACGCAAACTTTCTCCGTAGAAGCCTCAGAAAGCCAAAATAAGCCTTCCTACGAGAATAAATTTGCGTAAATTCACTCCCGACTGCAATTTTTTGTGTGCAAATTCAGTGATTTCAGACAATGATTTTAGGGGGGGGGGGTAGGAGAATTTTTGATAGTTTGTGAAATTGAATTTGGCTGCTGATTTATGAGTAAATTTTATCGAGACCGATTCGATACCTACTACGCGGATCGTGAAGGTTAATCGTGACAAAACCATGCGGTGTTGCCTGGGCGCGGCTAAAGAAATTTTTAAATTTATTTATGTCCATATCGCCGTTGCACCAAGTCTGATGAATATTTCTCAGCGTGTGAGTATCAACGCCATTGAAAACCGACAAAATGTTACAATTGTCCCTAATTACCTTTGGAATTTGCGTATATCGCTGCGTCACGTAAATCACATCGGTGTTCTTGTGTCGGCCACGCGAGAATATCCTAGCCGGATTGGTTTGCTTATCCAGCATAACATCATCGAAAACGACAAGATTATTGATATCGCCATCTAAATTTTCCACGGATGGAGCTTCATTGATGTCTGTGATGAATTCGATTGTGCCTTCGTCGGTATTGTCGCTAAATTCCTTTAGCACTTGATAGCAACGCTGATCATCAACTGACGGTGCAACCAAATACAATTTATCCCATTTTGGCCATCGCATTATCAAATTTAGCAATAATTGCGTCTTTCCAGAACCAGACGGGCCAATAATTATCATCCTTATCGAATTCGGTAACACCGCGTTGTGTTTCACCTGCTCGCGTCGCTTCGTGGCTGAAAAATCAATTACATTCATGTTACTAGAATATATGGATCTATATTGTGTTAAATGTCGCACGCGCACAGCTACGATAAATCCAACCGAAATCGTCACACGCAATAACAGGAACGCAATTGCAGGAGAATGCGAAGTTTGTAAGACACGCAAGTTCAGATTTGTAAAAAAAAAAGTAGAAGAACCGGAGGAGACATTACCGCCTCCTTGAAAAATCTACCTGGGTTGCCCTGGGCGAAATATCCCGGAGAAAAGCATCTGCCAGGGTACAATTACTGCGGACCTGGTACGAGGCTCGATATAAGACTCAACGATAATAATCAACCAAATCCCGGCGAAGATCCAGTAAACGCCATCGATAACGCGTGTTACTATCACGATCTTGCGTATCGTAGCGGGGATTTACAACAAAGACATCTCGCTGATATTAGGCTAATTCATGCAATAGACGCGATTCCTGACAAAAGTTTCAAAGAAAAATTGGCAACTTGGCTGGTAAAAGGCGCAATGAAAGGTAAATTAGTACTCGGTGCTGGTAAATAATAATGGAGCAAATATATTATTCTCCGCGAGGTTTTTGGCGAGGAAAATCAGCAATAACCAAACTCGCCAAGGCAGCAAAAGTAAAACAGTCCGTTGCTGAATCGTGGCTATCGAAACAGGCGGTCTGGCAAATATATCTCCCTCCACCTAAGAAAATACCGTACGCGAGTTTCACCGTCAGTGTCCCTAATGAAGTCCATCAGGCTGATTTAATGTTTCTTCCTTACGATACCGTCGACGGAGTCACATATAAATATGTCTTGACAGTCGTTGATATCGCCAGCAGGTATAAAGAAGCCGAGCCGTTATCGAATAAAACAGCAACGGAGATCGCTAAGGCGTTTAGCGAAATTTATTCACGATCTCCATTAACATGGCCGAAGCTTCTCCAGGTTGATCCAGGTCGAGAATTTCTTGGCGCGGTTACTTCACTGATGAAAAAGAATAATGTTAAAATCCGTCGCGGTATTGTAGGTGTTCATCACAATCAGGCTATCGTCGAAAGATTCAATAAAACTCTTGCAGAACGATTATTCGGATATCAGTACGCGCGCGAATTTATTCAAGATAATCGATCTCACGATTGGGTATCAAGATTGCCTCATGTGATTAACGCGCTAAATAACGAAGTAACTCGAACAATAGCAATGAAACCCGCAATTGCAATTACAAAATCGAATATACCACTAAAGCGAGATTCCACAATTCCGCCTGTGCTAGGTAGCGTCACGGTCAGGTATTTATATAAAGAAGGCGAGGCCGAAGGAGGAAGAAAAAGAGCAACCGATCCAAACTGTAGCATTACAACACACAAAATATCAGCCGTAACAAGATCATCGGGAAGACCAGCAATTTATTTCCTAGATTCGCTAGCGCCACAACGCGGATTTACCAAAGAAGAATTACAAATAATACCGAAAGATACTCAACTACCGCCAGCGTCATTAATGTGATTTACTCGAATTCTACCTAACTGAGATAATTTTCTTACTCTTGACACAGCTAAATATACTAAATTTGACCAGGAAATTCTATCATCGACGATCCAAACCTGACCGTGAACCGTCAATCCCTGCGATGAATGTATCGTTGTTGCATATCCTAGTTTCCATGGCGATCTTTCTGCGTTTATCGCGTCATTAACAAGATTAATATCAACAAGAATAATATCGTTCAGTACCAAGATCTTTTCCTCTCCGCAGGGTAAAGTGACACTGATATTTTGTTTCCTGGTATCAGCGGGCCTGTAACATAACGGCACCTGCAATGTTGGAAATTTCTCGCAATGAAGCTTGAATAACATATCCTGAATAACATCACGAACAATTTTCCTACTAGCAACAATCAGATGATCGGGACGCCACAAATTTAGAAAAATATCCATTGGAGTCTCGTCGATTATTCTTCTCATCACATCGCATTGAAACTTATTCGGTTGTAATCGAATTATTTTCTTAAATTCGGTCAGTAAAATATCATCGGATCTATAATCGGCGTCGATTTCCTCATAATAGTCAACGAAATTCCTGAGCCATTCGTGAGGAGATTCACCATCAATCGGATCAGGCTGGCCATGATCTCCGCACATTACCACGGCGGTATTTTTCTCCTCCAGCCAGGTCAGGAAAGATTTTAATACAACTAAATTTACTGTGCAAATTTCATCAAATATTATAATTCTGTTGATATATTTATTTCCCATACGAGCCGAATCCCATAATCCACCGCTGTATTTGAAATAACTGTGATACGTGCAAGAATCAACGTTGCGTTTCCTTATTTCTCGCGCTAATCTGTGAGTTGGAGTCAACACTATCATATCAGATTTCGCAAATAAATTTATCGCTCGCGTTGTTTTACCGCTACCACCAGGACCATTCATGTAAACGAATTTGTTACGTGAAATCGGGTCAAATGCAGATGCAGCCGTCGATATTTCCTTGCATTTATCTCGATGAAATTTATCGCAATCTTCGACATCGGCGTCCTCACAATAATCTAGAATATCTTCGTTTTTTATCCTCCAAGTTCCCCAGGAGCCATCGGAGATTAAATTTTCTAGCCTATACTGATATTTCTTATCGAGATAAAACGAATCCGTTGCGACCCTTACCGCGATATCAGAAAATTTATTTATCATCGACAGTAAATTTATGCTCACATAAGCTAGCATCGAAGACCTCAAATGCGTATACTGCGCTGATTCTCCGTCGAGATAAGTGATTACGGTACCCAACTTTTCTCCATCAATGATAATATTCTCTCTGTTGCAGAATATTCCTCGCGATACCGTATCGGCAATAATAAAATCCATCTCGGCATCGTTGATAAATAACCTAGCGTGTCGGTGTTTATGATCAACGGATCCTCCTTGAGTAAATTTGCCAATTATTTTTCTTCCAATATCTTTCGCGTTTTCACAATCCGTCGGTAGCCAAACTTCAGTTTGTTTCCTGTATGATATAATTGCCTCGCTAACCGTCAACGATATTAACATTGACGAATCTAGCATATATCTCAACAACACTATAGGGACCCAACGACGCTGCGATAAATGCCGACCGAACCAAATATAACAAATTTTATGTAAATTTTCAGCAAACTCGAATGAAGTAACACAAGCGAATCCGGTCATGACAAAATCAGGCAACGGCCCGTTAATTGCAACTCTCGTCATCTCGCTGGTGGGATGGCCAAATTTAGCAAAATAATCCGCACAATCACCATATCCGAGGAAACTTCCAGGATAGCACGCGCTCATATCAACGGAGATCATATCTTCGAAATAATACTTGGTATTCCACAATCCGCCATGGCCGTATTCGATACAGCTAAGTTGAATATCAGTGAGAAATTCGTTCCTTGTAGGTTTCCACGAATTTCTTTCTCTGGCAGCATGAGCGGCAACAGACGGAACCGTAAAACAAATATTTAATAACTGATCAGGATTTGACGAATATTTCACCGCGATATTTTTCATAGATTCATGTAATTTTTCATCTCGGTAAATATCTCCTCGCGGCAATATAAACTGATCGTATTTTTCTTCGCTCGAGAATAACCAAACCGATATCGGATCAGACGCGGCTAATATTTTGATATATCTGAACATGGCATCGGAATTGTCCTTTGCACCATCAACGGGATAAAATTTAACAGCACGATTTCGCGGGAATATCATTACCGACTGCGACCACGCATGTGAATTATGATCAATAATTTCGATTGGTACTCCTCGAGATCTATACGGCGACGAATATAATATTTCTCCCGATAGCGTTTTCACCGTGATAGGAAATTTAAGTTTCTTACTCAACGCAGCAACATCGTCAATCGATGCGCCATCAACAACTGTCTTCGCCCATGAATTAATTTTATCCAACCTCAGCTGGGTCAGACCAGATCCACGACGAGCGTTTTTCATGTGCTCGATAACACGCTCAGCCACGCAGTTTATCATCGGTGATTCTTTCATCGCAGGTAGATTTTTCATGTCGGGATTATTATTTAGCCGATAAATTCCATAAACAACAGCGCTAGATGGATACGCCCTGGCATAATAAGGACCATCGATTCCCAATAATAATCCTGGCTTCGAATTTTTATCAAAAATAACGTTTTTCTTACCGCCACGCACAGGATCTCGTTTATCGCGAATAATCCAAGTGTCGTCAGGCATTTGTGCAATAAATTTTATTCCAAAGATAAATCGCTCCTCCTTGTGTTCGTTTTTTATGTGCTCGATTATCTTTTTGGCCCGTTCCAGATTCATCGTAGCATCAACAGAGTTAGTTTTCCATGTCGACCAAGTGTGAATCGCCCCATCATCGAAAAATTCTTTTTTGGCGCGATCAACCTCAGGAATGATATATTCTGCCTCATCAAGATCAAATGCATCCATTATTATATTTTAGACAAATGTTTAAATTATAATGAATAAATGTTCGTGGATACCAATCGGATCAACAAAATCATGCGACAAATCCTGCAGAGGCGATTATTGTGGTGCTCACATATATGCGATTCGACGAGGTAGTAAAGGACCACAACGGTGTTTAGTTTGCCAAGTTGGCACTCGAGGAAAGACTCGATTGTGTTTATCCTGCGGAGGAAAGAATTATCGAGAATTACGCCGATATTATGAAAAGAAATCTTCCTCGATAATAACCTGCGAAGAAGATTATATTAATCGATTCAAGGCAAATTACGATTTAAACAAACAGAATATTGTATATGGAACTGAAATCGACGATTCCTGCAATGAAAATCACATACGAGTTTAAATCTCACCCAACCATCGAGGGATACGAGGCATCATCGGATGGTGTTGTCAGAAATACCAGAACAAAGAAAAATGTTGGTAGAGTTGGTAATTCGGGTTATCTTATGTTCTCCATCAGTAAAAACAAGAAACGAAGATGCACAAATTATTTATGTCACAGATTCGTGTTCGAATGTCACAAAGGACCTATCGGGGATGGTCTTGTTATCGATCATATTGACGGAAATAAACTCAACAATAAAATAACCAATCTTCACGCGGTAACTCCGAGTGAAAATTTACTTCGCAGTAGTAACGTTGGTAGATTTCCAAAATATTCCAGGGCGGTTAAATCAATAAATCGAGAAACAAATGAAGAAATTATATTCACGTCGATGCATGCAGCTGCAAAGTATTTCAGTGTCAATCATGCCTCGGTGTGGCGAGTGGCAGAAAGAATAATCAACGCGACATTTTCATATGACCTCGGTGCGTGGATCGAGTTTTCCTATATTCCGATAATATTTGATTCGGAAAAATGAAGATGAAAATTAATTGAATATTACAAAATTAATATAACATGGATGAACAAACCATAAACAATATTATCGAAGCCATCGATGATCTGAGAAAGAAAAAAATAAATCTTCCCTCGGAGTTGGACGCGAATAAAATCCGATCCGAATTCGAGACGATTGTTCAGGGAAAACTCGAATATAAATACACGCTACCATCCGAATACAAATTAATAAAGAAAATCCAAATTGCCATGTATCAATCACTTGCGACAGTCAGCGATGATCAAATCGAGGATTTTGTTAAATTATCTACGCTAGTGGAAAAAGCTAGGTTGATTTTATCGGATGCATATGAATCAAAAAAAATTACAAGCTCGCGTGTCAGACAACTGAAAAAACTTGTCGATGAGAGCAAGGCCAAGGAAATTTCTGATCCTTGAATTTTCCTGAAGATTTCCGCAAACAAAAAAAAAACAAAAATTAAAAAAATCTTCCAATTTTGAAAATTTCCCCGGTTTTTATTTATTTTTTTGGCCCATTTTTCCCTGGCAGACAGATTCGAAGATTCTCACGATTTTACCAGCAGATTGATACTTATCGTTTCCCCGCGTATATCAAGCAAATTTCCTTTCTGATCTGTTAGTTTGAAATTTATCCTCGACAATAATCGATTGTGGCATCGCAGGTAAAACGGATTCACTGGTTCTTTTATTATCAAATAACCAGGAGATGCGCTAGGTGAAAACGAATACAAGATGAATCCCTGCTGTGCTTGATTTGACTCTGACGAATCAACATTTTAGCTGCCCTCGACAACATCCGCGTGAAGATAAATCGCGATAACTTCCGTTATGTTAACGATACCTGGCGAGATATGCCGCCCCTGCCCGGCAGGATCATTATTGTGTTTGAGAATTAATTCCGATTGTATTTTTTTAGTCCACGCGGCATGTAATTTCGGAAATAAATCATCGATGGTATCAGTAACAGATTTTCTCATTTTATCAACATCATAATCGGGAAATTTGAAATTTGGTAGCGTTTCCTCGGTTAAACCAAATACTCTCATGAATTTTTGTTTTTCTCCTGAATTTCTGATCAACTCGAATTTGCTAATAGGAAGAACATAATCGGCAATTGATATATCGTCTACTATCGCCTGAATAAACATACCATGATAATATTCAACATCATTCGCGAGTTGATTTAAAATTTTCACGCGTCCGATAATTTCGCTACATGAGCCTGATTTATTTAGGATGCATTCATGAAAGGATTCCCGCAATAAATTTAAATGTAATTTATGTTCTTGATTAAATTCGTCGAGGGTTTTTCTTACCAAGATACCGTCTATGGGGGCTATTATCCTGTTAATGTAGGTAGCGTCGAAGATTTTCACACCGGGGGGAATTTTAGGAAGAGGCAACCACGAGAGAATTTTTTCGTCCCTAAAAGTAAAAGCGAACACCACCAGGTTAAATTTGTGGTTATTCATGAGGTTGATGGCAGTGTGGATTAGATACTTGTGTTTGATATCTCCATACCATCCTTCGTCGGTGGTAAAATCTTCTTTTTTTGGTTCCGGTTGCTCTGGAGGAGCTTCCTCGTGAAAACCTGGAATAAAAACATCTGGTTTTTCTGGTTTTGCCAGAGGTGCGATTTCAGGCCAACCTAATATGGTCCTAATCGATGATTGGTAAATATCTACCATGTAAGGTGATTTCACTTCTATCATCGATGACAGCGTGGGATCGTGCGCAGATATCTTTATTCCCGGAGTAGCATCGCCGGTTATATTTGATATTCTACTGGTAAATTCCTTACCTAGTTGCTCAATTTCATAACTGCCTGTTGGTATGCCAACGACGATCCAATCAGGTGTTCCATCGGGTTTGTTTTTGTTGGCAAAAACAAGTGAATTGTTTGATAATAATCTGCCGAATGATTTCGATCTGATATTAGGCCAGCTATTGTAGACACGCAATTGTGTTAACGCAATTTCATTGACGCTGATTGGTGTTGGAAAATTAATGCTAAATTCTGGCTTGGTTGAGCTTAACGATATTAGTGTTGTTGTCGGTGGTGTCGTGTTTGTCACGATCTGGGCTAGCTCGGACATTATTAATATTCATTTGTTCAATCTCCGAGTAAATACTTATCATTGCCGAAAATTCTAGATCGGAGATAACGCCATCATTGAGACTCTCCGAAAGCAGCGATGATAATCTCGAATACGCGTCGTTGACCTTGGATAGTTTATTCTTGTACAATGATAACTTTTCACTCGTGCACGAGGAGATTTTTTTGCGATGATATTGAGAACACCAGCGATTGTTGTTGTCGACGAGATTATTATCGTTGCTACGATCGGCGCGATTGTTGTTACCGCGGATAAAATTATTCCAGCACCAGCGACTACCGCAGATACCGCGTACACAGCAATATCGATGGCAACTAATCTACGCTGGTATTTTTTTATTTTTGTTTGATATTCGTCGAGGAGTTTTTTTAGCGAATCCTGCCATGATCGCGCTTGATTGTAACGGTAGTCAGATGCGGTCATTTATTAATCTACGATAACAATTATCCAGTCGATTTAATCTATATCAAATAATCAGTTTGTAAATTAGTACCAATCTTGGTCAATCCCGATAAATATTCGAAAATTGCAAAATAATCCACCCGTCCTGTGATGGTTCTGTCTGGTGGTTCCATTTCAAATAATGCTTTACTATTTTCAACTAATGAAACAATAAAAAATCCAGGGTGGAATTCATAAATTTTACCTTGTGTTGGTTTTATTTTAAATTCGACATAGGAGATAATATGTACTCGATATATGCCAGTAATTGGCGCCCTGAAGAGAAATAAACTACTCTGGGGTTCCCAAGTAAAATTATATGTCTTTAACACAAATGGTACATGACAATCAATCTTTTTTGTTTCTACTTCCGCTGGTATCGAAATACGCGATAATCTTCCAAAGTTCATTGACGATATTTTTGTGTTAATATCGCTAATTTTTGTAGTTGCGTCGAGAAGTTTCGCGTTATAATCTTTAATTTCTCCGTCGTACACTGATGCATCTAACTTTTGACGCGCTAATTCACGCACTACATTAATTTCATCGTTAATTTTTTTTATTTTCTCATGTGTCGATTCACGCGCCGCGTTAAACCCCTTGGTAAATTCGGGAACAACAACATCGCTGAGTTTATTAATTTCCTTGTTGATATCGTCGATTGTTGCTCTCTGACCTAACGAGATATTTATTTTGGTAATTTCCTCGTTAATGGATTTTACTCTCTCGATGAGATCGCTGTGTGATGTTCTATCGGCTTTTTGAAAAATTAATGCGCGTGCCGATTCAATATCTTTGTTGATTTGGGCGATATCTTCGTTTATTTTCTTTGTTTTCTCGATGAGATCGCTGTGTGTAGTTGAGGAAGTTTCGATGAATCTTTTTATATCCTCGTCGAGTTTTTTATTGAGATTTTTTGATACCTCCTCGAGTTTTTTAAGATCGTTAGTTAGCCTGTTAAATCTTTTTGTCACTCTATCCTGAAGGTCGTCGTGGGTTGTCTTATCGACCTTTAGTGGCAATACCGCTAGTAAATCAGTAATATCAGAGATAGATTTTAATACCAACTCCGATTGGCGAGTAAATTGACTGATATGATCATTATATTCCTCTCGCTTGATTATATCAGTTATTTTCACGTTGCTGGTGTGTAATCGCCCTTCGGTATTTTGAAAAACAGCAACTTCGCCAGGGTCCACCTCTGACAGTGATAGGAGATTGTTAATATCACTCTTGGTTGCGAACTTTGATGTATCGATGTCAGTCACTTCTGTCTTTTCCTTCCTGAAGAGCGATCTACCGTAAATGTCAACCATGATATTTATCTACGGTATATTCAAATACAATTTTTTTGTTGTAAGGATCGGACGATTTTGAAATTGCGTCAAGGACGTTTATTGACTCCCGGCCGCATATTGGTGGATCCGCTAATGTTTGTGTTGGAAGAGTCGAATACCAAATCGGAAGATTTAGTTTTGACACATAGCTGATAAATTCTTTCGGTGGTGCTAATCCGTACGAATCAAAGTAAATAACT
The DNA here is from genome assembly GCA_028554795.2 of Sinohyriopsis cumingii. Classification (NCBI taxonomy): domain Eukaryota; kingdom Metazoa; phylum Mollusca; class Bivalvia; order Unionida; family Unionidae; genus Sinohyriopsis; species Sinohyriopsis cumingii. The sequence continues at coordinate 3,281,897 of JAPYKE020000029.1, forward strand.
TCGCGAGGATTAATCGCGTATGCAACCCAGTGCGTACCAGGGCCGGTATTTTTATCGAGATTTATTATTCCTGTCTCGGTAGGGTTTGGTTTTTCTGGTAGTTGATCTCGCATAAATACGCCTCTGAAAAATTTTATTTTTTTATTCTTTGCTTCGTTGATTAGATCTAAATTTGAATAGGCCGTGCTAATCTTAGGCCGGATCCGTATGGGGGGCGTCTTAGATAAAGGCCGTTTCCCTTTTTTTTACCGTATCTTCCTCCCACCACTTTTTCTCCTAATTTGGAACCTATGCCCGAGAGCGCGCCTAATCCTATTGCCTTTCCAATCATCGGAAGGGCCATTTTTATCAGAGGAAGAAAAGGAAGGAATCCGCCTGTTTTGATCATGTCTCTGATGGCGCCTATGGAGAGATTCACATGAACGCCGGAATTCGCTGATTTGGCCTTGGAAAATCGTTCACGCTGACCTCTAGTTAGCGATAGTTTGTTAGGCCCACCGTGAATTTGATCATTTTTCAGGGTTAATTTCATACCGCATCGCTTTGATATCGCTGTTTGGAGTTTTTTCATCTGACCCGGGGTCAGAGTTACACTGACGTGTTCGTATGGCATATTAATAACCGCTTAATCTAAATTTGGAATTTGTCACATGTTTTCGACAGGAGCATCGATGACTCTCATTCTGCCGCTGATTCCTTCCAGTATCATTGTTCTATCGCTGAGGATTACCGCGATGGCTCTTGCTGCTCCGGCTGTGTTAATTCTGGCTTTGAAATGAATATCAACAACGGATTGTTTTACCAGGTCGAGATGTTCCAAGGAAAAGTAATAGATAGGATAGCGAGTATTAAAATCCAACTGTGATATTTGCAATCCTGTATCGATATTTTGATCGCGACCCATGAAACTTAACAATCGATGATACGCGCGGGCCGTTGAATAGTTGTCAAAATTAATTGATATTTCCTCCGATGGTTCTTGTTGACCGTTTATTCTCAGTGAGACGTTTGTTGCATCGAAATTATCAAATATCATGTGACTGCGATTTTGATCGTATCTATCTGCGTTTTGGAGAACAACGAAGATGTGCCTAGGTGCCGAAGCGCCCTGTTGTGACGCAATTCTCCAGGTAAATATTCCGTTGATATTAACATCGCAGGAGTCGGTCATCGTTGTCAACCAGGATATGACGGATTTTCCGCCTTGATTCATGAATGATAATAATTTTTCTTCCTCGAGCATCGATGGAGTTATCGCTGGCATCCACAAGGTAAATTTTTCAAGGACCACCTTACCAATATTAACATTATCCGCGCTCACTTCTCTCCAGATAGCTCTGTTATTACCTTCAGGGTCTCGAATAAAAGTCATCGTGTGTTTTGCCCCGTAAATAACTTTTCTGAAATGTCTGCAAAATCCAAAAATGTGAGATAGCGGAATTGCACAGGAGAATCTTCGTTCATCGCCAATCAGCATAGCTTTCCGCGTGGCAAATCCGAGGTTATAATCGACATTGGAGCCAACTATTATGTCCTCGACGGGGGCGGCAACAGGAGGAACAGCGCGAGTAACAGGTGGTCTTTTTTCATACAAGGTAGAATCAGGAAAGTCGGAATTATCCTTGGCGAACATCATACTAGGACCGGCTGATCTGGTAAAATCATCTGAGTACCTGGCTAGGCCTATAATCGTCGTTGCTACATCAACGTTGTCCGTAATTGATTCGATCTCTCTTCCGTCAATCATGTAAGTGGCGCTCTTGAATAAAGCCATGATACCATTGTTAACGAATCCGACTTGAAAATTTCTTTCATAATTGGTATCATTTGTCCTAATAATTCTCCCAACAACCTCGATATATGCCTCAGATGGAAGAAAATATCTTGTTGTATCGTGAACTTGAATTTCCAAGCGATTATTCATATTCGGTGTCACTGCTTCGTACGAGAAATACTGGAAATCCCGCACGGATGTGTCTCTGCCTACAGGCTCATCCATGTCAAACACTTCATTTGACACTTGTGCGAACATTTATTATTAAGAACATCATCTAAAACGAAGACCACTGCCTGAAATGAAGCTAGTATTTGCTAGATTTGTCTTAGCAACTTTCTTTGCTAGATTTGTCTTAGCAATTTCCTGTGCTATATTTGTATTTGCAACTTCCTGCGCTAGATCGTTTATTTTTTTATTTGCCGCGTCGTTTATGGCTTTACTGACTTCGGGTGGCATTTCTCTGGTAATGGGTAATTTGACGGGTTGTTTTTTGCGCACTAAATTTAATATTTTACTTTTGACAACATTGAAACCCTTGCTGGCCAAATTACCGATACCAGAAATGGCAGTCTCGCCGATCTTTCCTATTGCTTTTGACGCGAATTGTTTGATCGTGGGTCCGATTTTAGGTATTACTCGCGTAACGAGACTTCCAATGATATCGCCGAATCCATTGCCGTGTATATATTTGTATACGGGCAATCGGGAGTTTACTATGCGGACCTGTTTGGGTCTGCGTTGATGTTTGTGAACAATCATGTTATTTCAATTGTGTTGTTTTAATCGATGAGTTCATCGACAAGTTCCTTGTAAATGTGAGAATTAATGATGCCACCGCGGAATAATCGCTGACAAATATCTGAGGCTTCGTTGATTACTTCGCGAGAGTTATTTCCGGCTCGTTTTCCTCCGATTAATACCTCGAGGCGAGATACGTCGTTGACAACACTGTCAGGGCAAACGGTATATCCGCTTCCTGTTTTTGGTTCTGATTCATCTGACGATTCCACTGGAGAATCAGACGACAGTGGCGAATATATTTGTGGAGGTGAAGGGGTACCCCTAAGTGCCTTACCCTCGGGATGAATACCCCATCTTAATGGGGGTGAAAGTACGGGACCCTTCCAGTTTGTCAGTTCGGGATCGAAGGGGGGTAATGGTTCTGAAGGGAGGCGGGGTACGTAGGGCCTGACTACCGTAGAAGCATCTCTAGTAGATGGTGGACTTTTTGTCGATGTCGCTATTTCTCTCGTAGATGGTGGACTTTTTTCCCTTGCCGCCTTTGTTAATTTGTATTTATCAACTTCCAATAAAAATTTTACAAAATTTTCATCATTGTAAACTATCGGTTTTCCTAAACTACCAAAATAAATTATCGCCTGCCAATCAATTTTTCCGACTTTATCAGCAATATCTTCTCTCAAAAATAAATTTTTAACTTCCGGAGAATCATTCGCAGCAACTACTATTTTTTTATTATCGTTATCGATTAAACTCATATGTTCTTTGTTCAAATAAATATCTGCGGGTAATTTAGGATTAATTATTAATGATCCGTTGTACACAGATGGTTTATATTCGCTTGGTTGAGTTACTGATTCCTGATCACTCTGATCTTTTTTCTTTTTTGATTTTCTCTCCTTTTTCTGAGGTGGAATTTTTTCTTTTGGTCTAGCTCCTAATTCCTGTGGTTGAATATCTTCTTCCTGTGGTTGAATATCCTCTTCCTCTGGTATTACTTTTCTTCTCCGTGTTTTAGCTTTTTCTTCCTTCTCCTGTTGTTTTCTTTCCTTCGTTTTCTTCTTTTCTTCCTTCTCCAGTTGTTTTCTTTCTTCTGCTACTTGCTTATTATATCTTTGTGTGTCTCTTGCTGCTTCTAAAAATCTCCTGTAACGCGGATCCGTTACCATACTCACATGTGTTTTTCCCGAGTAAACTTTATACACCATATTGTACCAATTATCACGAGTTCCGTATCTTTTTTTTCCTATTGCAGTCAAATATTCATTTCGATCTCTAAAATAATTTTCTGCAAAGTCGCCAATTTGATCTATGGTATACAGTGCCGAGAGCGGTTGTGATATTATTTCCCATCCCTCATCGGTGAAATTTTCTCTTAAATTCTCGATATTAAACTTCCCTTTTATCATTACAGGTTTTCCTCCTACAGGTTTTCCTCCTGCAGGTTTTCCCTTATTATCTACTCCGGAATCAATTGCAAGTTGTTGCCCCTGTTGTGCTGCTGCTATTGCTAATCGCTCGGGTAATGTTCGTGATTGTTCCTCAATACCCTTCAACATTGGAAAAATTCCCCTTTTCTTAGTATCCGGATCTTTTTCGTCGCCAAATACAACTTGCTCGATTGTTCCGGTAACTGGCTTCAACCATTTCGATGATACCTCGGCAATTCCATGTTGTACATCTTCGTAACCACGAACATTTCTCTTGAATAATTGTTTTGTCGGGATAAGCTTCTTTAATGCCGCTAATTGCTCTCGCGCTAATCTGGCAGAATGAGGCTCTCCAACTGTACTAGCTTTCGGACTCATATTATTTTCAACTATATTGTTTTAATGCGAGGTAAAATTAGGATTAGCAGCCAAATTCAATTTCACAAACTATCAAAAATTCTCCTACCCCCCCCCCCCTAAAATCATTGTCTGAAATCACTGAATTTGCACACAAAAAATTGCAGTCGGGAGTGAATTTACGCAAATTTATTCTCGTAGGAAGGCTTGTTTTGGCTTTCTGAGGCTTCTACGGAGAAAGTTTGCGTAGGAAGGTTTATTTTGGTCTGATCGTCTGGTCTGTAGAACTTCCCTGCTGCTATGTAATGGTCTTTGAACTATTTCAGTTGCTGTTTTCATATTTGTGCTTTACTACCAAACTACCTTTTGGGAATAAAATGAATTCTTTTAACTATGAGCTGTGTTGTATTCATATCAGCACTTACTGAACTTCACATGGGTGATATGGTATAAATTACATTATATCATTTTATGTAATAACTAGGTCAAAGGTCAATGTACCAAATAGTATGTTCCTCTCCTACTTCAAACTGTACAATTCACCTAAAATAAAGGACTTTATATTTGTTTGGTTAATGCAGAACTTAACATCAGAGACAGGTGGACATGACCCAATCTTATTTTAAAGTATAAGCTTTGAATTCTTTACGCTGTCTTCAGATACATGAGGTCACTAACCCCCAGTCCTCAAATAAAGGTCTACCTACCCATCTTCTTTGTAATACAGATAGAAAGCTTCCCTCTTTTTTGTTGTGAATAAAATTGATGCAGTAAGTCAATCAGTCAGCAAATAAAGTAGATCACAGCTGCTAAGTGGTTATTTCTGATCTGGGGTGAAATTTGGGGAATAAAATACAGAAAAATGCCAAAGATAAACAATAAGTATAGTGAGTCAAATGGAGTTAAAAACAGGAAGGAAAGTTTGTATCTAAAAGGGAGATGTAGCCTATGATAAAGAAATTAAAAGAGACAAAAGCAGCAATGAGAAAATGAGAAGTGAAACATTGATGACCTTACCTTGGACAATATATGGGGGCAGGGCCCCATAGGTCCAAGGACATTCTAAAGGCAACTGTGCTATAACATCCCTTACAGGTACATTTACCCAGATTTCAGGTGAAGTCATGTTCAACCCCATCTAATATAAAGAGTGAATAATTTAGATAATATAGATGCATATAAAGTATATTTCTTCTACATAAGAAATCAATAATAATGGGCTTAAGTTAGGCAGAAAAATATCTAGACAAAACGACCTACTTTATCAGTTTTTAAACTTGTAAACTTTACTGTGAGAAATTATTAAATTGATTACATCTGCATCATGATTGAGGTCTAATATAATGCTTCACAAATCTTCTCTTTATTTTCATAACCAGTCACTGAAAATGTGAGTTGTCTATTATGAATAATATATATAAGGTGTGGTATTTTTACTTCCTCAATATATTATCCATGTAATATGGATGAGTTCATTAACAACATGTATGAAATTCAATGCAATAAAAAATTATCTGAAAAATACATTACTGATAAAGTGAAAATTTAACATTCAGACTTCTATATGTAGTGTAGACCTCAAGATTGATGAAATTTTCATTTCAGAAATGTGGTGGCAGTTTTATATCACATAGTTCATGTTCTCTACAATGCATGCATGTTGTTGTTGTTGTTGTTGTACGGTTTAACGCCATTTTTCAGCACAAGATAGGCTATACATGGCGGCCAGTATAACTGGTGGAAGAAGAACCCTGGAAAACCCAGGGAAGAACCACCGACCCACGAGAAGCTACTGGCAGGCTTTCTCACATACCAACGTTAGCCGAGGCTGAGACTCGAACTCACGCAGACAGAGGTGAGATGGCAGTGATCCGTAACGGTGAGCGCTTTAGACCACTCAGCCACTCGGGGCCCTATGCCAGCATGTGGAGTGCAGCCTTCCATAACCATGCAGATATGATCCCATGCCAATTTGGATTCTTGCGATGGGATGCAAAGTTTCAAGAACTGAGTATGGATTTGAATTGAATGAATGCGCACTGTGTGACTAAAATGGTTATCATTCTGTAATGTTGGACCAAACATGGAAATTCCACAAGAACAGCTGGACAGAAATAAATAGAATTAATTGAAAGTCAATAGTAGATTATAATTGGGCTTATGCAAGTGTCAATGGGAAATGCTGACTTTAAGAAACCGCTCTTGTCTGTTGGTATTCCCTGATACTTCAACAAAAGGCAATGCAAGAGAACTTACCTAAATAAACTGCATGAACAAGTTCAAGGCAGGAAAGTGTACAAAAATTGGACAATTAGAGCAGGAAAATTAAAATCAAAGTGGGAAGGAATACCATATCTTTAATAAATTACCTACAATTACTCATACCAGAACATCCTACATGTTACAAGTGATCTATCTACATGTAGTGTTCTCTATCCTGGTTTATGGTGTGCCTTACAAGAACAAGATAGTTGTTTTAGTACACATGATTTTTCATCTTTTGCATGTAAAATAGTCAATATTTGGTCAAAATCAACAATATTATGTTTACATAGCTTATTTTCTTGCATGTCTGCTAATCTTGGGGCTAACTAACAGACATAAAGCCACCAGTCTATATCTGTCATAGTTATAGATACAAAAGCCACCATCCAATGCCAAGATTTCATAGATGATATTCTTAAAAGACTGTCAATATTTGACCAAAAATGTTCAGCATTAACTTGTTTTCATATATCAGACTAGTACTGTTCATAAATGCCACCCACATGTATGCATTTTTATGGATACGATGTGAGGCTGTTCTTCCCTATAGCCAACCATAATTTGTCCAATAATCTTGTGATATAGCTCAGCACTGTACAAGTAACAAGTGTACTTAGTCTAGCTTGTTGAACACAATTTCATGAGGTACCAAGCTGTTTCTTAAATTAATTTGTATGTAACTGGCACTGAACTATTTCAGCTGCTGTTTTCATATTTGTGCTTTACTACCAACTATATTTTTGCAACAAAATGAATTGTTTTAACTATGAGTTGTTTTATTTATATCAGTACTTATTGAACTTACAATGGGTGAAATGAGAAAAGTCGCATTATATCATATTATGTAATAACTAGGTCAAAGGTCAATATACCAAATAGTATGTACCTTTCCTAGTACAAAATGTACAATTCACCTAAAATAAAGGACTTTATATTTGTTTGGTAGATGCAGAACTTAACATCAGAGACAGGTGGACATGACCCAATCTTATTATAAAGTAGAAGCTTTGAACACTTTACACTGTCTGCAGATACAAGAGGTCATTAACCCCCAGTCCTCAACCAGAAGTCTACTGACCCATCCTGTTTGTAACACAAATAGTAAGCTTCCCTCCTGTGTAATGTGAATAAAATTGATGCAAGTAAGCCAATCAGTCAGCAAATATAGTAGATCACAGCTGCTAAGAGGTTATTTTGGATCTGGGGTGAAATTTGGGGAATAAAATACAGAAAAATACAAAAGATAAAGAATAAGTATAATGAGTCAAATGAAGTTAAAAACAGGAAGGAAAGTTTGTATCTAAAAGGGAGATGTAGCTTCTGATAAAAGAATTAAAGGAGACAAAATCAGCAATGAGAAATGAGAAGTGAAAGTTTGATGACCTTAAATTGGACAAATATGTGGGGACAGGCCTACATCTAAATTATTACAGAGAACATTCCTTGAACAAATCAAAGACAAAACAGATTAAACTAGATGAAAAGTAAACAGTAGTCATTGCTTATTATGACAAACAATACAGTCATAAGAAAGGAAACAATAGGTTAGACAGTAGACAACGGCTTAACTTTTATTCCATAACAAAAATTTCACAAAGAAAAGATTATACGGATAAGGGTTTTTAATTGTCTTTATTATGTCAGTTTTAGATTTAGTCATTATTCCGCTATTCAAATTCCATGCATCTGTGATCAAATTTGAAAGAACTATTCATACCATAAAATGTGATTATGACGACAGACTCGGTAAAAACAACAAAGACCTTAAATGAATATTGCTTTCAGCATCTCATCTAAAGCAAGAGACATTCTTCAGTTCAAAACAGAGAGGGTAGTGTTGTATTATAAAATTCTTCAATTTAAATGTGACCTTATTTACTGAGTAAACATATAACTGCAGACTTAGATGAATATAAAGAAATCAGAAATCAATTTTGGAAACTTAAATAAATTGTACATATTCATTACATATCAAGTTAATATTTATAACTGATCCAGAAATTTCAATTAGAAATTAAATATTAATCTTTCCTGAATATGGCAAACTGAAACAGTACTCTTTACAGAAAATCAGATCAAAGAATTTGTTCAATGTGACAGATATAACAATCATCAATACTTGTATCTAAATTATAATATTAGCCTTACATGTAATTTAAATATTTAATTTCATAACATAGTTTACAATAAATATACACATGCATCACTATAGATTTCAGTCTATAGATTGTGTGTGTGTGATTTTGATTTCTAATGTAGCTTTAACCACTAGGCCACTGGAGCGGTCCACCATAGATTATATTTCATAATAAATATTTTAAAAAATCAAATTTTTCAATCGATGAAAAACTTATGACTTACAATGGAATATGGTTGCAATAAATTATTTCGCAGCTTTACAATTTGATTTTTCACATGAAAAGATTGAATCCTTGTTTAAAAAAAAGAAAATTACAACCATTATGGAGAGCTTTAGTATGTCAGCAACAAATATATTAGAGAGAAGAAACCAAGTAAAGTTTATCATTATTTTTTTTAATGTAAAGTTACTGGTAATATCTTCAATTTTCATACTCATTTAATTTTTAAAACTCTTTAATTGAAAACATTTGATAATTTACCTTTTATCTTGACTGTTATATATATATATATATATATATATATATATATATATATATATATATATATATATATATATATATATATATATATATATTGTGTATCAAATTGTGATCTGCCCATTGTGCACAATTATGTATATATAAACATTCTTGTGACTGTGTACTGTTGATCGAGGACTATAAATCAATGATGAATTTCCAAACATTAATCATTGGTGATGTATGAAAATAACAATAAGAAGTATTAATATTCCCCCTTTTCTAAATGAATTTAATACAATTGCATTGCAATCCTTTCTGCTTTTAATTCCCCTTCCCTCTCATGCATAAGGGACAAAATACACATAAATCTGGAGTGAGAGAGTAAAAGAATGCGCGCTGGATAAAAACCATGAAACTGACCTTACACCAAGTAACCTACAACAATATGGTTCGTCGTAAATGTACGTGTGCACGTTCGTTTGGATTTATCTATAGTGTTATCAATGATACAAAGTTGCAATAGATTGGCGACAATAAACATTAAATGTCTCTTGGTTACAAGGCACACATATTGTAATGCATTGTTGTAGTCAATTCTTAAACTTATTATAATGATTTAAAAATGGAATATTGTTAATTAAATACGAAAATGTCCAGATCTCTCTCTCTCTCTCTCTCTCTCTCTCTCTCTCTCTTTGGACCATCGTAGCAAGATACGGGCGAAATTCCACGAAAGGACCTATGAATAATGGTAAAAGTCAAACCGACCGAAGGGAGAGAGAGAGAGAGAGAGAGAGAGAGAGATTGTATGGTCGGTAGTAATGTTAATTAAAACAGAATAATGACTTGGATCAACTATAAATATATTAAATATTTTAATTACCTCTTGTTGGTTCGTCGTTTCGCCTAGTTTCTAGTTTCTACGTCACACGTACTACGATACGCCGGTACGTGAATGGCTGATCTGTCACTGAAATTTAAGTGATGGCATATATATTTTATAGTACTATACATTCTTCATTAAAACCAGCTTTCATGTTTAAATCATAAAAGTGTCTAAATTGATTAAATGAATGTGAATAAAACTAGAACTTCAAAAAATTAAACAATGAACTTACGCAAAGGTGATTGTGAATAGCCACGAAAAACACAGAACTATATTTTGTAGCGGACGCAATCGGCAGGAACGTGAGTTCATTCATTCACTCGTCAATACACAGTTGCCTGTGCAAACCTGATTTCCTTTTAATGAAACATATTAAAATCTCGTGGTATATCATTGATACAGCGTACATACTATACATGTAATATATAGTTTTATCTATAAAAGAAAGATTCTGCTCATGGCAATAGAACTAATTTAAATAATTTTAATATTTATGCAGATTTAGTACTTTATAACAGAACTATAAATATTGTTCACATTAATATAAACCTAACATTTTTGTGATTGGACATATTCCATTTTGATTTTCAAGATATAAATAATGCAAAAACTATTTACGCTTTATTGTGTGTTAATTCATTAGTAAAATTCTGCAATTTGTTTCTAAGTTGTATTCAAACGCATTGTCGAATTCGCAATTATTCGCGGTCCCACTTCTTTTAAATTAGATTATTTCCATATGTATATGCATTCGTTTTCATTGTTTTAGGCAAAATAAAATCAGTTGAATCCTATCAAGTATTGAAAAATGCGGAACTTGATAATAATAGCAGTAGCTGGGGTGGGTTGGGGCAGCCGACCTTTTTGGAGTGGGCCGAAAACGCCCCCCACCCTCCGGACAACCCCCACCCCTCCTACAATCTGGGCCTTGAAAACTGTTGACTTAATTGCCAAAATCCAATCCGAGCCTTGTATGTAAACCTGATTGGTGCCACAAAACAAAATTAGCAAAGAGAGATGATCAGGCCCAGCTGAATGGTATATCATACACTATTTCACTGGTAATTGGTGTATTTATTGTAATAATGGTTAATTTGTAATCACACACACACACACACACACACACACACACACACACACAGAGTGAATCCATGGGTTCAAAACGAACACACTAGTGGATTGGGAAGAGACCACGCAAGTTTCGCCTGGGTTAAGTTATCTTCTTTAAAATTATCCATTCATTGATATTTCAACATCTTCTCAGTCAATTGCATCTGTCCCTCTATTATAATATTTTTTTTAATACATACTTTGAAAAGTTGTCCACAAAGTGATTCGAACCCGAACAAATTTCCACATAGCTACGAAAAGGCAGTTGAAACAACTTTCAACCGCCCTAACTGCTACACCACCGGCCAGTAGTATAAGAAATATATTGTGGAACTGATATATCAAGATACCCACGGATATCAATAACACAACAAGGATGTTTTAAACGTGATTGATTTAATCAAGATTTCAATGTTATTGAAATACATCTGTGTGTACCACTGTGACTTACAACATGGCTTTTTTTTTCACTACATCTGTTTGTATTGGATTATAACACTGTTACCTTAGCGGTGAAGTATAAATCATGATTTCAGCATTTTACTTTCTCTTATGTCACTTGTTTAGGCTCGAATAAACAGTAACACAAGAAAGAGTGAAAACAACAAGCTCTGAAAAAATGAAAAAATAAAACAATTTATTTCCCTGGAAAAATTCTGTAAAAATGAATAAAATATGATCTTACGGTTTTATAGAGTCAAATCCAAAAATAATCCGAGAATTATCCAAGAATAATGTGAGGGGTCAAAATTCTGTCGATCTATGAAGTACACATTAGTTTGAGACCGGATAACAATTAATTAGATTTATGGAGACAGGCGCTTGTTAAATCGCTAAGTTTCTAAATGTCTGGTCGGGGACGGTAGTGAGCTTAATTTCACTTTTGTTTATATAGCAGCCAAACGGACAACTAGGGACAGGATTAAGCTTCGATTTCTACGTGGAACTTTCAAAATTATAAATTTCCATAAACCTAAATAAGGGACGTGTTTCCCACACTAAATCTCCAAGTTTTAAATACCCCCACATCGAAAAAATCTAATTAGTCTAAGCTTTGCTGCAAGAGTAAATGTAAGTGGACTTAGAAAGGAATTAGAAAGATATTATCTCTTGTAAAACACTTGCCCAAGAGACCGGAGGTCTGAATGTTCAACGGTCACAATTTTGGCGGTAAGCAGCAAAGAGGGTGAACAGCCACAAATTGACTTATCTGTTAAATCGCAAAATAAGCCTTCCTCTGAAAATCGCAAAAACTAACTGACTCACTCTCTTTTCGCAAAAATAAGCCTTTCTGAAAATCGCAAAAAAAAATTAAATTTTTTTTTTATCGCGGCGGTGACTGTGGTGGCCGAGACAGCGCCCTAACTGCTGCTGTTAATTAAATAAAGTTATAACAAATAATGCCACCAACGCAGGAATCTTACACAGCGAGATTAGCCCAAGAGCGCCTAGATGCAATTAAGAAATATCTTTCGTTAAGAGATGCTGTGAAACAAAAACTACAAGTGCGACAAGAAGCACAAGTTGAATATGTAGAAGGCACAGATCAATTAGTAAGACCCGTTACGACGGTTATTGAACGAGTTGCAACTGCTACTGAAGGTCTTCTTCCAGCATTAAAACAAACCGCTGAACAAACTGACAAAATAGCAGCGAGAACTAAACAAACCAAAAGGATTTTACGAGATCTTCCCTCTGATATAGCTGCCGCACAAAATCCGTACTGAAATTGCCGATGTGAAAATATACTTGCGCATAAACCCAAAGTAGAAAAGAAAATGTTGAATTGAAAAATTTAACAAGGGCATTGTTGAATATATTAAAAATAGCAAAGAACGTGAATTGCCTGATAAAATACTACCTGGTTTATATGATAAAACTAAAATATTAAAACCGGTTTATAAATCCGTAACTGATGAAACATTTATTAAATGGATATATCCTATATACTACGACAAAAAACAAGCAAAAAAAATATTAAATACGACCTCCTTGTTAAAGAAGTAAAAAGACATGATAGGAAGTTTCGTAAAAGTATAAAACAACCTTCTGCACCTTTTTCTCCACCACCGCAGCATCAACCTCCACCACCGCAATATCAACCTCCACCACCACCAGTATCAACTTCCGCCACCGCAACAACTTTCTCCTGCTGAAATGTTTACTGATTATGCTCTTAAACAATTTGCTGATAGAAATCCAAGAGAACTAATTGGCATGGCTGCCTTTGGGGATGGTAACAGAAAAAGATGCTTAAAACCCGAATTTAACAAACCGGAGATAATAAAGTCAGAGGATTGGATTCCTTTAGCATTTTCTGCTGCTAGAAAGTTACCAAAAGTTAATCTAAATCATCCAGAATACAGCGTGTTTTTTTTTTTTTTACAAGATGTAAAAGATTTTCGACAAAAGCGGTTAGAGGATATTCTACGACATAAACTTTCTCAACAGCAGCGGGCTTCATCACGATCACGATTACGACTTCCTTCTCCTCTTCCTCCTCCACCACTGCAACAGATAGAGGAACAACAGCGACAACAACAAACGGAAGATGAGGATTTTCTTACTGAATTGTTAGGAGAACCTCCAAAAACGCGAAGTGGTCTTGTTACTTGTCCTAAGAATATTCTCGATGATGTGCAACGACTAGAAGATCTTATAGGAGGAAAACGAACCGGTAATAATTCTCCAGAAATAATTAATGAATCAGCTGTTATTTGCCGACGATTATTTTAGGTGGTATCATAGACATCGATATTTATCGGGAACTAACTAATGAAATCACGGACGGATACTACAACGATCAAACGAATAAATAACAAATAAGATGATCATACACAACTCTCACCGCAGACCCGTGATGGTCAGTTTAGTAAACTCATAATTATCTGTTTACAGCGCGTATTACAGAGATGGAGTCGGTAATGTTATCTGGAGATTATTTGCAAGGATGGCTCCCAAAGCAGCACCAATCGCGAAACAATTATCAACGAAAGCCATCCACGTTATTCGTGAACAAGCTCCTGGTGCAATCAGCGACGTTGCTGGTAAGGCGTTTTCGGCAATCAAAGACAGAATAGCACGATTAATACGTAAACGTCAATTAGGTTCGCCGCAGGTGGTTCAACAACAACCAGTGAAATTACCAAGTAGCGAAGTTATGTCAGTAAAATAATAAATCAGACTGCAAATCAAAAACAGCAGAGTTGGCTGGTGTACCTTCCGATAAAGAAATATAAAAAATATAACTGCAAGTCTAAAACAGGATGTGTCTTCGTGTTAGACGATAACAACTATAATAAAAATGATCAAGTGCATATCCGACACAGCATTTGACGTACATGCGTCAGTTCCCAAAGATGAGTCTGTACGTGATTATCAGCATTATTCTTATGATGCCACACCAGACGCACGTGGAAGAATTGAATTACGAGTTCAGGATACACGCAGATATTTCCTACCCTCTGAGGCATTCATCGAAGTTGAAGTTAGACTCACAAAAGCAGATGATACAGCATACGGAGATGGCGATCAAGATGGTTTTGTTAACAATGGCATAATGGCGTTATTTAACAGAGCCACATACTCTATTGATGGAAAGGATATTGAATCATGTCTTGAAAATGTCGATGTTGCCACGACGAAACTTGGTCTTGTAAGATACTCCGACGACTGTACGAAATCGTCTGGTCCAACAATGATGTTTGCAAAAGACACAGCTGACTTCCCTAATGGTAATCAATATACTATAAAACGACCAAAAAAGCACACTGCCCCCGCCGATGATGCAGATGTAGGGCCAATGGTTATAAATGCTAGTTCAGAATTCAAGTTTTGTTTTGTTTCACGACGAGCAATGTTAAAAGGTAACGAGG
Organism: Sinohyriopsis cumingii; assembly: GCA_028554795.2. NCBI lineage: Eukaryota > Metazoa > Mollusca > Bivalvia > Unionida > Unionidae > Sinohyriopsis > Sinohyriopsis cumingii. The sequence continues at coordinate 3,296,941 of JAPYKE020000029.1, forward strand.
TGTTTTCAGGCGCAATTCCACTGACCCATATTTTTGGATTTTGCAGAGATGTTAGAAAGGTTATATTCGGCGCCAAACACACAGCATTACTTGTTAGAAAACCCACTGACGATGATGCAATATGCACCCTTCTGGAGTTGATGACGGTAAAGTAACACTAACACAAATGTCACTGTGGATGCCAGTAATGACTCCATCACTTGCTGAAGAACAGCGACTTTCATGAACACGGGTGGTAAATCGATGTTATCATGGTTTACAATGACCACATATAGTAGTCTGTGCAGGTGGCAAATATCATCACAGCAGGGGGTGTCAGCACCACGACATATATTTGTTGCGCTTCAGGCAAATACCAGAGTAGGCAGACAACAAGGAAATCCAATGGTATGTGACTTATTTAGAGTTTCTGAAGTTGCTTTGAGGATAAACGGACATCAAGAACCTTCTGAAGAAATATTGCTGTATTTTGAACACAATCATGTTGCACGTGCATATCATCGATTAATGTCGTATATGTGGCGTGTTCCAAACGTCGACACTGGTTGCAATATCTCAGTGCGATTTCACAACACTGTATCCGATCTATTACTTTTCGCTGAAACATTTGGATTTATTCAGACAATATGTCGTTGATATACACTTCCGAGCTCGTGTAGCTCGTTTACCAGCAACAGTAGCTGGTCCACCGGATCTTCCTGGTGGAGCTTGAGCAATTGCGGTTATACATAGCGACAAGGCAATGCTGCTTGAAGGTGTTGGTGGTCGAATGATAGTCATTGATGCACCAGTAGAAAACATGTGATTATACAAGTATAATTATAAAATGTCATCATATCATCATGTTAGTGTCAGTCTGACTCGTGGTCAGATTAAAAAGCTACAATCCGCGTCAGTGAAAAACACCCGAAACCACAATAACACTAAAGCACAGTCATATTACAGGTGGTGAAAACAAGTTATCGTTGACAGAACGTCAACTTAAACATCTTAATAAAGTCAAATAATCTAAAACTGGAATACGACTTGAACTATCAGCCGGTGCCATAAAGGATACTGCTAAGACCGGCGGTATATTTCCACTGCTCGCAGCAATACCAGCGCTGATTGCTGTTGCTGCGCCATGTGTTGCGAAGGCGGCCGGGTTAGGTGCTGTTGGAACAGCTGCTGCAATGGCATTAAGAAAAGTAATGGGCAGGGCTTGAGACTTCAAGGAACATTTCGCTAAAACCGGCAGTTTTACACCGTTGTAAAATTTTTATTTACTTGATGTTGCTAAACAACTAAAAATAAAAAAAAATACTTTAGAGGTGTTTTTATGCGCGATCAGTTACAGCAACGACCAAACAGAACCGAGGTGGGTATTATTAATCTCGATAACAGCATTGGATCTGGAACACACTGGGTAGCATACGCAACTGATATTCGTGGAATTGTTTATTTTGACTCATACGGGTTAGCTCCACCGCAGGAATTTATCAACGATGTCACACCACTTCACGTAAAAACATGGTACTCAACGCTACCAACACAAAATTTAACCGATCCATCAATATGCGGCACTTGCTGTTCTCGATGCTATATCAGCGACGCCATCATTGCCACCTCACAAAGTTGTGCACAATTATACAAGTGCGTCGTTTATGAATAATGGTAGATATTTACAGAAGATCCCGCTGTGATACTACTAAGAGTAAAAAAATTCGACGAAACAGATTTGTCAAATTACGCGACTAAAGACGAACTCTCTGATATCATGAACCTCTTTGGGGTTGACCCAGATGAGGTTGTTGTTTTTCAGGATAAATACGGCGTTTTAAAAACGAGCAACATCAAATGGAATGATACAGTTCGTAGAATTCTCTGTGCTACCATGGAAAACAACCCCGTGTTTACTAGCGACGGTAAGATCAGAGACTCAAGTATATCAATCGCGGTTATCAGAAATGAAATTGCAAGAAGCGTTACTAATCGTTTAAAGAAAACCGGTGACACAATGACAGGTGAACTCAGCATGAACGGAAATAAAATAGTTGTGCTAAGAGATTCAACACCCGACGAAGATGCCGCGACGAAAAAATACGTAGACGTTAACTACAGCGCCGTGGATGGTAAATTATCCACGTTGCGAGCCGAATATGATGTTCACTTAAATGCGTTTACCGTAGAAACTTTAGAAAACTTAATGAAATCGCAGATGATTTCTTTGGCATCCTGTTGACTGCTGATATGAAACTCTCTGATAGTATTAATACAATTAAGAAAACACAAGAAGATATCGTACGTGGAATTCCTGACTTCGTTAAAAAAAATGAATCTGATTAAAATCCCTCACCAACAGATTACGAGTAATGTATGCACAGCGTCATCGTTACTTTCGACATGGTCACAGAAAATAATACTATCAAACATACCGCGGAAGTCACTGGTATGTACAGACTGTGAGTGTTTAGCGCTGAATATTAAGTAAATATAATACATATCTATGGCGGCATTCAACCGATACATTGTTCGGGGTTGTTTCTGTTGTGTTAAATAGCGGGAACGAAGAAACATTTATACTAGAAGCAGCTGATAAGAAATTAACCGCAACATATTACTGTTGGTGTCTGGAATTTGTTGCTGAAACGCCTCAATTGGTTACTGTGTAAAATATAATAGACGTTAAAAGATTTAGATATGATTAAGTACGTAAATGGGAAACAGCGCTAAAAACCATCGTTGACAAGTATGCAACGAAAGTAAAAAATACCGAAGACGTGCAGTTCTCATCGATGTTGTTGAATAATCGGTATCTACGCTCGTTGCGTCCACCGGCGTAGTGTTATCAGCGCTAGCACCATTAAAGGTAGCAGTAGCAACGATATGTCTTTCATCATCACCAACAATTGCTGGTGTTTTTTACATTATCGCGATAAAAAATATTCACGTGCACGAGCACAAAAATGCATGATTATGCTGTAAAATTACACACGGCTACAACAGCATATCCTAAATTGTCGTCGTTGATATCATCAAGCCTTGACGATACGACGATATCAGATTATGAATTTGATATCATGGTTAAGACATACAATCAAGTAATTGATTTCGAAAACCACGATTTAAATCACACGGGTTTAAATAATGACAGAACTACTTCAACAAATAGTCGCAAATACAAGTCCGCTGAAAACCAAGATGATATTAGTAAGCTCAACCAACCCCGAATTCAGTATTAATTTTCCAATTTACAGTAAAAGAAACCGCCCTTACGCAGTTGCGAGTATACCCCAGTTGGCCAAATATCAGGTTAAGACCTTTCGTCGGTCTACAATCAAATAATTTGTTGGTATTCGCAAATAAAATTAAACCGGATGGAACACTGGACTATGTAGTTATTGGAATACCCACCGGAAGTATAAATTGAATAAATCAATGATGAATTCCAGCGCAGAATAAAATCTGTTACGGGGAAAAAATCCAAGATAGCCATAAAAGTACATGAACCAACACTATCAGCCTCTATAGAGATAAATTACCCCGGTTACGTCGTTGATATATATCAGTCATCGCTCAGATCCATGCTAGGATGGCCAGAGTTGTCCTTATAACTTTAACCGCAAATAAACTTCAGTCACTTCTACACTTTGCATTGCAGTATAGATATAGCAAATAATCGCCTCAGATCTCATCATCGATGTCGTTATATATATATATATATATATATATATATATATATATATATATATATATATATATATATATATATATATATATATATATATATATATATATCACTGATATCTCCTGCAAGTTCGCTAATGAATCCGCAAATGGTTTTTCGGTCCATTATGATGCTGATGAGAAATCACTGACAAATCAATCTGGCCACATTAATAATTTGTTTTGCACTTGTACCAAAATGACTTGATCCCATAAGTGTTTCCATTTGATCAGAAAGGCTATCAGGATCACATAGTCGACCAAGGCCCTTGTTGGGTGAACTTGATAGAGATTACTCTATTGGGGGTCTTCGTTGTAGGTATTTATCAATATAATGTGTCAACATTATAATGACTTTACCAGTATCTCCAGTTGTACATTTTTCTGTAGCATTTGCAACATATTCACTCTTTTCATCGCCAGATTTTGTTTTTCAATAATTTCTCTAAATAACATAATCGGCCTTTTTGTCTTGATGTCCATGTGTTCCACACCTTTTTTTGCAGTTGCCAGGCGTGTTAACAGCGATATGTATGGGGATATGAAAAATCACCACTCGATCTTTAACGGTAATGATCTGAGGTGGTGGTATCTATAGATCAATATTTCAAGTTCTTGTTCCTGCTCGGTTGTTATGATTCGTATGTGGTCTCCGGCTCAGTCGTACTTAATGCTAAGGGTTTCATTATCACATATTGTTTTTGTTTTTGTTAGTATTAGCATGACTACAATCATCGGCTTGGTTTGTAAGCACAAGACCTTTGCATTTGTAAAATAACTACTGTTGTTTCCTCAACATATTGCATTGTTTATTTGGCAGCCCTTGTCATAAATACTATGATATATTAATATTACAAATCACTTCAAGCACGTGATCACAACGTTGAGTCAAATACATCATATCTGCATTTTCATGTGAAAATGTTTTTGAGTGACTGATTTGTCCATGTGTGAGCTATGTGGTCGACTATTACTATCAGGGAGTCCTTCGATTTATACTTCGACGTGTACAATCTCTCACTGGTTATTATCCTTTACTTGTATTGGGAATTTTAACTTTTTTACAACTCAGCGATATCTTTTAGCCTGACTTCATTTTCCCTTACAACTTTAGCCCATTCGTTTATTTATTTTTTTGTGTCGCAGATCTGTTAGACCATTTGCTGTTGATGCATTCATGATATCTTCTCTGATTGTCTCGGATACACAATTTAGAATAACACTATATGTTGGAGTCCTCAAAGGAAGAAGAGCATCAATATCAGGTTCTTCATTCAGTGGTTAAACCTCATAAACAACTACTTCCACAGGATGTGCTCGCTCATAATATGGTTTGCAGTACCAGTCAGAATCCATGGTTTTTAATTTTTTTCTTAACGTTACAACACTCTTACGGTGTTGTGATTCTAGAACATGGTCACGTTTGTCATGGATAATCAATATAGTGTCATCATCAGTGTGAAAGCAACGATAAATTTTATTCTAAAAAGTATCTTTATTCCGTCGCAAGATAATTAATGATCGTCGCTGCTCGTTGGTCATTCATGGTTGCATCATCGTCTCTAAACGCCATCTCGGCTTCACGGATACGATTGCGTAACTGCAAAGTTGGTAATATGGGCGCTTTTTCTTATCAGTTAATCTGTCAAAATAGAACCTAGGATGGAAAGGTTTTATCATGGCTTATCCTACAAACGCCTCCGTTATATAAGTAAGGCAAATATATATTCTAATTAAAGATCAAATTAGATTAATATATAATAACTTCACGAGCAAGGAATATTTGCCAATGGATAATGATTGGATGGAGAGCCTCGTGTGCAATAGCTTGCTATTACAATTTCTGTGGATATCGTCCACAGAGTGTACGACGAGTGCGTTTAGAGCCAAAACCATGTGTGTAATGTGGAGTTGGTGTCATAGGAAAACCACAACTGTGCGCTAATTGTGGCGACAGAAAACATAGAGATTTGAAGCTGTATTATGATAAAAGAAACGAAGGCGGTCCAATAAAGGATTATCTCAGAAAATCACCATACTACGTTTAATAGTAATGTAAAATTATACTTTAGACAAGATATACATACTATACAAATGTAGTAAGGAAATGCTGTTGAAAAATACAGAAGGCATCCCATCTTGATAATTATGAGGCAAATCGCGCTAGTATAATCAGAAACGGCCGACTAACAAAAAAATCGGTCGGTTTTATTATTAAATAGCGGTTACTATATGATTAGTGTGAGAAAGCAAAGCGTTCTGAGAAGAAGAAAAAAGCTCGTGCATAGATTTGTTTATGAGTGCTTTGAAAACTTGATCAGAGATGATCTTGTCGTGTACCACATTGATTCAAATAAATTTAAAAATTCTTTGCAAAATCTTCTAGCCATTACTCAGAGCCAAAATACTCTTAAAGGAAATAATGGTAAATATTGCAGATCTATAAATCCACAGACAAGTGAAAAAATATATTTTCGATCAATGGCCGAGGCTGGAAAATATTTTACTATTCATCAATATTTCGTACAGCTCGAAAAAGGGTACCTCTTATGAAGGAACAGTAGCACTGTTAAATAGAGAAAAGTGCACCTCCCCCTTTTAAAGAAACGGTTACCCACCATGCAGAGCAGTAACGCACTGTTAAATAGAAAAAGGTTATCCTCATGAAAGAATGGTAACACTGTCAAAAAGAGAAAAAAGGTACCCTTCATAAAAGAACAGTAACGCACTGTTAAAATGAGATTAAAAACAGATCAGTAACGCACTGTTAAAATGAGAGGGGTTCCTCATTAAAGAAAAGTACGAGAAAGGCGCTGTTAAACAATGAGAGGGTGCCTAATAAAAAAACTTAGTTCCCACAATGAAAGAACAGTAAAGCCATGTTAGAAAGAGAATGAATCCCCTATTGCCGCCTCTTCTTGCTGCTTAATGAAAACTATGAATGTGCTTTATTTAAAGAAATATTTGTATTATGTAATGAATCACGGAAATATTAATGCCATTATGTTTTAGGTTGAAAAATTTGCGACACAGATGCTAGCGTCCGACTTAGCGGTCAACTTGATCCTAAAGAAACCCACATATGATTTTGAAATGTTACAATAACTAAACTCTGAAGGAAGATCACACTTCCAACCAAATATAGATTACTCAAATTACTCCAGCAGGAAATGACAACGTCCCTAGCTCTTGTCAACGATGATACGCAAATCCAGCAATTCGTTCCACTCGCACAGGCGAACGAAAAAAAATAGATCAGAATTGTCTGAAGAATATGGAACAAAAATGATTGTGGGCGCGCATGTAAGACAGCTAAGAAAATGTATGGATGACTCATGCTAGAGAATCTAAGTCTCTATCAAATTGTTTACCGGCGGAACGAGCATCAAACAAGTCAAAAATTAAAACAAAGAATCTTGATGCAATGCTCTGTTTTCTGGATATTATAATAGTAGACATTTTGTATTGGTGGATCGCAGAACGCGGAGTTTTGAATCGTTTTCTGCCTGTGTTCTGGACACTCAAATAAATAAGGTATTTTTTGTGCTTAATTTTAACTGACCGGTATGAAATATTGTATGGTAGACAGTTTGAACTATGGCTCTGCGTTTTAGGTTCTATCTCCAGAGACACTAGTGTCTCACGTATAGACCTAATATTATCTCTGCTCTACGTAAATCAAGAAGATGTCCGTGTTGGTCAGTAGGTCTGAAATGTATATGTGACAACAGCGGATTATGACATAAAAAATAAACAGGATTATCAGGTACAGATTCAATCAGTTGACCAGATAGGATCTCAGGTGTAAATGAACAAATCATATACATCTACTGCGCAATCCTTAGTTTCACCTATTCGGAGTTTTCAAGATGGAATTCTTTGGATTTCGTTTGATAACTGCCATGAACTGCACCACAAACGAGGTTCACGGATATCGTTGATATGAGGTTGATAGCACTCGGTGATATATGACGACCACCAATGTTTCGATTATCGTTATGTTTGCGAATTACTGTTGTAAACATATCTTTGGTTTTTGCCATGTCTTGGTGATTCGGGTAAATATTCATCGACGACTGGATCAACCTACATAGCATCGATATCAAGCCATTTTAGCTTGATCGATGGTAAATCCGACTATTTGATCTTAAAATACGCAAGAAGAGTTTGTTCGTATTTTGATGCATCCGAAGGTCTGGACTAATCAACTACGGCTGCTGCCGAAAGAGTGTTAGGGCCTAAGATATTCTCCACCCGTATGAATTGATGTTTGTTTTACAGCTTCGTGGAAGTTATGAGCGTCAGATTTTACCTGATTTAAATACTGAACTGTACATATAAGTTCTCGCTTAAAGGTCATCGTTTGGATACTCGAATATATAAAGCTTAAACAACTGTCTTAATGTCTCACGCGCATGCGAAAATTCTAGTATTTATCCTTGTATCATAGAATATCATCTTTGTCATCAATCTTTGAGTTATGTTTCTGTTAAAACTATATCATTACATATCCAGGTGAGATATATTGCACCCCTAAGGGAAAATGGAACTTACAATGATAATACTAAATCTTTCCAACTACAAGTATTTCTGTACGCTGTAAGTTTTATGAACGCGTTATCGTTCGTGATAAAGTCAGATCGCTGTGATTGTGGTGGTGTTGGCGGTGCTGGTGGTAGTACCAGTTGCCATCTAAGTGCAGCTTTAATCGATGAATGATATATATCAACAGTGTAATCCAGTGTTGATATCTGTATGGCAGCACTTAGCGTTGGTTTATGTACTGTTATTTATCTTTGATTCTGTTCCTAGCGATAGACTTTTCATTCTGCGTTGAAATTCGTGGTTCATGTGTTCAGTTTGATAACTTCCTGTTGGATAATCCAGCAAACGACTTTGCTCTGATATTTGGTCAGCTATAAAATACTCGCAATTGTGCCAGTGCTATTTCTCGGACTAGGATAGCAGCAGGAATGCTAACGTCAAACTCCTTTGACGTCGCTAGTATCATTGTAATTGTTGGTGATGCTGTATTAGTGACTGTTTCTTAATAATGTCTGAGCGATCGTTGGACGTTTCCTGGTCTGTCATTATTATTTTATACAGATTTTAAATGTGATGCTGGTGAATGTTAATAGCTTGTCAGAATGCTCTACGTTCCAAAGTTCCGATCGATAGCGATTGGGGACGCACACGTGTCATAATATATGTTAATCGTTTCCATACATTCGTGATCTGATATTATACCGACATTCAACCCCACCGATATCATCTGTGATAACCACGCATGTGCATGAGTCGCCTCTGACAATAGTGTTATGTGTTCATGTAATTTCTAAGTCGCACACGTTGATAGTATTTTTTGCGATGATATTAATAATACCAGCTACAGCAGCGATAAGGGCACCAACGATTCATAGTATTGGTTCTGCACGTACGTAGTTGATAATGTACAGAATAACGCCATTGTTGGAGCTACTACGATGGATGGCGCCTGTACAAGAACGTTGATAACCATGATGCGTCTGCGGTATTTTTTGTTTGTTTTGCCATGTTTATGTCGATACTATTTTACAGCGAATCCTGCTACATACAAACTTGTTTATATCTGTAAGATTGTGTGAGACGGTGAACGTGATTCACTCGCGAGTTGCTTATTTTGTGAATTCGAAGTATTTTATTGATACGTTCTTGAGATGAATTACAGACACCACCAGTATGTCGCTGTGGTTAACTTTTAATCTTCGGGTTCCAATATGACTATTTCTTTGGTATTTTGATTTATAACGACTGACACAATTCCAGAAAATCTATCGTTTGAAAGATGCCCTAAATATGTGGTAAATATCCTAAATTTCGTAACGCTGAACATGGAGAGCCTCTACATGCCTCATAGGTATGTTTGATGGAGTTATTTTGTTGTGACCATGCTGATGATCCTGAATTTACTGGGTATGCACCGTTGATGCTCCGCGTATGAACAACACCAGCTTCAAACATTCTGATTTTCTCAACGATATCAAGGGCTCCACTGGTTATATCTGCGAGTGTTGTGTTGATAGGGACAATTGACTAGTTCACCGAGCTCTGTGTTAATTTTCAGCACGTTTAAAGTTTACTACTGTTAGATCACTAAAAAAATTCTTCGATGGCTTTATTAAGTCTCTGAAGGTTGGAACACTACAACGTCGTTATTCTACTGAGATCGCATCGTGGTTAATTTATCTCTAATTTCCGTGTCTCTGTCGTCCACATATCTATTTGTCGTGACATCATCCTCTGATGTCGGTTCTAGCAGAGGGACGATTTTATTTCTGTTCATGTTGAGTTCACAGGTAACTGTATCAACGGTTTTAGCAACATGTTTATTAATCTCGATTCTCATAGTCGCAATTGATACACATGAGTCTCTGATTTTCCGGGATTCCATAATTACTGATATGTTATCGAATGTAGCGCCGAGGTCTCGTCAAACAATATCAGTCCACCTAAAACTGTTTGCCTTTAACCGTCCGTACTGTTCCTGAAAAACAACAATTTCATCCTTGTCAACCCCAGCGAGGATTATAAGTTCAGCAAGCTGATCTTTAGTCGCGTATTTTGCCAAATCAACAATACCAGAACCAGCTTTTTTAACCCTACCGCTAGGAAATCTTCCATAAATAGCTACCACTACAAATTTAGAGTTGTTTTAAACAATACCCGTTTGCTGGTATATTCATGTGGTGGTGAACGTTAGCGTTCCGATGCACTCAAGCGATATATTTTAAAAACGCTTTCGGTGATGCCAATCCATATGAATGACAATATACATCACTACATGGATCAACAGCATATGCAACCCAGTGAGTACTAGGGCCAGAAAGACTATCAAGAATAAGGATACCCGTTATAAAGTGATTTGGTCCATAAGGTAACTGATCGCGCGTGAAAACTCCCTTTAAGAGTTTTGATATTTATACGACAAGCAGCATAAATCAAATCAATATTTTAAATACGTAGTTTCAGCACCATCAATAACGATGGATTCCTAGTAGCCATAGACCTTGACCATTCCAAGAATGGTGGGGTTCCTGACAGTCTTGTACCTCGACCCTGTTATATTTTTAGGAGGTCTTTAGACCTTGTCCTGTCGCTTTCTTCAATGCTATCCAGGCAGCAGTTCCAACATCACCAAGCGCAGCCGCTTTTATAACAGCTGGAGCTTCAGCAGCAATCAGCGCTGGTATAGATGCAAGTGGGAATATACCACCAGACTTTGCTATATAATTAATATCGTCCGCAGGAGGATCAAGTGGAATACCCTTCTTTGATTTTTGGGGATCATTTACGTGTTCGGTTTCACTTTGTATCATTGTTAATGTATTTAGCCCAAGCAGCACCGTTGATTCAGCGATATTTTTATTCCAAAATTATTTTTCGATGCAAATCGTAGCTTTTTAATTTGACCAGGTGTCAGAGTAACATCGACATATTGATATAGCTTAATACTATTATGAATGATTTAATTACATATTTTTTAAAGGTGCATCAACGTTCCTCATTCGTCCACCGACACCTTCTAGCTATATAGCTTTGTCTGACAGTATAACAGTGATTGCTCTATAACAAACTGGTGGCAGTCGTGCTGCACGAGCTCGAAAATGTATGTCAACGACTAATTGTCTGAACAATCCAGATGTTCTTTTGAGAAATAATAGATCGGATATAATATTGTGAAATCACGCTATGATGTCTGCAAACCAACATGAGCATTCTGATCAATCCCCATGAATGTAATTAAAGGATGATATGCACACGCAACATGATTATTATCAAAATTCAGTAACACTTCTTCAGATGTTTATTGGTGTCCGTTTATTATCAAATTAATTTCACTAACACAACCATTTCAAATACCATTGGATTTCTCTCCTGTGAATTTATTCGGGTGTTGTGCTAAAGCGCTGTGAATATATGTCGTGGTGCTGAAACTCCCTGCTGTAATGCTCTCTGACATGTAAAGAACCCAGCATCATTACTCTGAATACTGTATGTTGTCATCGTCAACCATGACAACGTTGATTTAATACCGCTATTCATGAAAGAGATTAGCCCTAGTTCTACAGTCAGCGATGGAATCATTAATGGCATCCACAAAGAATGCTTTGTGAGTCTCACTTTACCACCATTATCTGGACGCCAGATTGCGTCAATATCGGTTGCTTTTTGAACAAGTACAACTGTAAGTTTAGCACTGACGATAACTTTTCTCTCGTTACGGTAGAATCCAAAGATATGTGCAATTATACAAGAGTTGCTTCCTCACTATTTAACACTGATCGACTTGGTGCGAATCCCTGGTTGAAATGATCATTGATCGATGAAACTTCAGTTCCAGCGGCATTCATTGTTATGTTACGGTTCTCAGGGTGATCAGTGGTATCCTTCGCGAACACCATGGATGGACCAGTGGAGAGCGAATAATTATCAGAAATTCTTGCATGGCCCAGTATCATCCTAGCAACGTCAACATTTTCGAGACATGATTTAATATTCTTTCCGTCCATCATGTATGTGGCACTCTTAAACAACGTCATAACACCATCATTAACAAACCAACTCGATATCCAATTCCATATGCTTTATTATTTGGTTTTAAAAGTTGACCTTCAATAGCATTGAATGCCTCAGCGGGCAAGAAATATATGCTTGTATCCTGAACTTGTAGTTCGATTCTTCCATGCGCGTCAGGTATCAGGTACACTTACACGTACTTGTACGTCTTGCCAGTCTTCGTATTCTTCCTCAACACGAGGCCAAATTATAATTTTTCACGTGATAATATATCTCCAGCTAATGGTGCCTTAGCAGCTGCTTTGTCTTGTTTCTGAAATTCGGCGGATGGAGCCTTATCATTTCTTTTGATATTATCTGTGTCGCTTAATGCGCGAAACACAACACGACTCCAATCTTTAATTATACCCTTATGGGCATCTAGTATTAACAAGTATTTGCGAGATGAGTATCCTGTTGCAGCAGCCTATATAGGATTCTCTTGAATTTTTTTAAGACCTTAGTTGGTAAATTGCTGATGTATCGGTTCAAAAGATTTTGAATCTGTTGTAACAATATTCTTTACGCTACCAACCTCAACACGATCTTCGTCGATACCTTTTAATTATTTTGTTTGAGTACCAGCTATCTCTCGAAAATCCACTTTAGTATCTTTGGTTCGTTTCGCTAGTTATTTCTTCTAACACCGGAGTAAGATTTTTAATTGATTTGTAACCGGTTTCAACACTTCTTCAGTACCTTCCACCAATTCAGCATGACCTACTTGACGTTGTTTCAGTTGTTATTTAACAGTATCACGGACGGGGCGATATTTCTTAACCTCTTCTAGTCGTTGTCGGGCAAGTTGTGATGTATGAGATTCCATGGTTAGCACATAATTATTCATCATTATTGATGTAAAAATGACTTAATTTCATCACCTGATGCACAGAAAATTGACCCCCATGGTCAAGGGGGGTGGGGTGGGGTAACACGACACGTTGGAGGCCTCGGTTTATCTGTCTAAAATTATCCGTACAATTTCCTATATCCCTTGTCTAAATCGATAATATCATAGTACTAAAATATTTTATGTGAATTACTTCCTGTCTATTTTTTTTTCTTTCGAAGAGTTGATTTCACAAACGGGACCTTCCGCATAGTGGTGTATGACTTTCCTGCATTCAGCCTCCTCCCGTTTCTTAGCCAATTGTGTTATATGCCTTATTGTCACGAAATGAGTTCTCGAATGTTTGGTGTGTCCACCCTCCACGTTGCTTATTATATACAATGGCATTTCTTCAATATACAAGGTTGTGCACGTGAATTCGTGTCTTTGAGAATATTAACACACGATAAATTGTAAGCTGGTACATATGAAGACCTTACGATCTAGGAAATTCTATATCAATTACATCAGTTGCAATAGAACCCCATATGAGGCCCTATCATGCCAAATGATATTCTAGAAGATCGAGAGGTCAGTGGCTGTCAAATACTTTACATCATGACTTTAAATCTTCAAATACAAACAACTTAAACATCAACCTCTCCTCAATTGTTAAGAAATATATATTTCTCGTAGTTGGATTCAAATCAGTAATATTTCAATCGAAAGAATAACGGTGTAGCTGATTTAGCTATGCTTAACAAACGAAATAAAACTATATTTGAAGTTAATAGTTTGATGGATTAATAGTTCTTCCTGTACAAGGCGAAAATAGAAAGATCCGCCATTTTGAATTACTATTTCATGACATTATTTAACATATTCATGCATGGTTCAGCGTTTGGTAAGCATGCATCGTCTTATAATAATAATTGTAGGTCTCTCGAATATTTGGAAGCACAAGCACAAGTCAAATAATTCAAGTCTTTTTCAATATGAGCAAACTAAATTAAGCTGGTTTCCTTTATAAAGACAAATATTGTTATTTGATTTTGAGATTTTAGTACGCCAGGATTAATACATATGTCATTTACTTAAGTAAATACTACTGATAAAGATATAATTCGCTCGTTGACCCACGTAACGAAGGATGATCTTTAAATAAACGATGCTGAACCTTGCAGAATGCTGATCGAAAAATACCTGAAACGACTACAAGTTTGGAAGTCACGTCATTGAATTATCTGCTTTGAGCAAAATCGGTAGTGGTTCTTGTTAGGAACAGAGCTGAATACAACATCACCTGCTAAAATCATCTCTGTGAGGGGCAATGGGAATGCATTTTCACCAGAGATAAACTAATGGCATGTAACAAATTAGGATGTTATTCGATATTGTTAATAAACTATCAAATGTGTTAGATTGTTAAAATCAGGCACAATGAACTTAATCTGTTACAAATAAAATATGTAGCGATCTAAAGCAACCACAGTTAAAATTCAAAACTTAAAATTTCTTTAAAAAATTGTTTAAAAAGTATTAAGTTATACAGCCGACAGATGGTAGATACTTCCTGCTTCGATGTATATGCATTGCAATAAATACAAGGGAAGCTATTAAAATGAAGGTAATGCATAACAGTAATATACATGCGAAGTAAATTAACTTTACTGCTCCGACTAAAGACAAATTATTTTGTGACAATTGCAACTTGATTAATCGTTTCAAAAAATTATTTTGTTATAAAAATGAAAACGTAAATGTCATTAACGTCTGAACAACATTACTCGAGCATTTCTGTACGTTCTATACGGACGGAAACTACAGAATCACCCTAACAGTGAAAAAGTGCCATTGTATAAACCATAGGAAAAAAATAACTGGTATACCGGTAATACAACATACCTCTAATTTATATTGTTACGTGTTTAGGCTCGAATAAACAGTAACACAGAAAGAGTGAAAACAACAAGCGTTTTAACAATTTAACAAATAATTTATTTACCTGGAAACATTCTGTAGAAATGAAAAAAGGAGAAGAACTTACTGTTCCAAGAACCATTCCAAAAATAATCCAAGAATAATCCACGAATTAAATTGCAAATGTCACAATTATAAATGTTCTAATAATTTTAAGTTCGAATCCTGTTAGAAAATCCAAGATGGAGGACAATGACATATGCTGTAGTCTGTACTGTGTTGTCTTTTAAAGTTCCTTGTAGAAATACAAATAATGACACTCTGGTGTTGGAAATCCAAATTAAATTTGTAAGCAATGTCTTTCCAAAATTTCTGTGTGAGCACTCTTCAAAATATTTCCAGAGAAAAAATAATCATTCCTTTTAAAATCCAAGGGATCTAAAGAAAATTATACCTCAAAATCTGGCTACAACAAAATAACTTGACATCAGTGTAAAAAATCATAAACTGAGAAATCACTATATACTCATCTCTATTAAAACAAACAAATGCGCACTAATGAAAAAACCGGAATTGCAAAATCGAAAGGGAGGTTACGTGATCGTGTTTATGTCACGTATACCAAAAGTGACACTGATGAAAACCAATCATTTTACAATAAAACAGAACTTGTTTTCGAATGTTGCTACAAATTCTGAAACAAGGTCATAATTTAGATCAACACCTGGTGTTTACAAAAAGAATGATTCAGGTCAACAGATTTTCTGGGGAAAATGCCATCTCAAGTGAATAAATTCACATTATAACAGCATATAATAGAATAAAAAATTTAAAACTGACGAACAATTAAATTAAAATAAATATTAATTAAATTAGATATATGTAACACTATATACATTAAATTTCCATTCTTCTGAAAATAACTGAGCTTGTGACTGAGTTTTGAATTTAGGTTTCTGCGACAGCTATAGTTTCTTGTTTTTAAATTTATATAAAAAATGTGTTTCAACTTCAAATCCCAAATGCTCTATATGTTAATTTGTACAAACTTCAAATTTTCGCTATTCAGTTGTTGTGCTTGGGTATGAATGAAGTGTTACCTCTTCATTCCCTATTTACCAAATTATATATATATATATATATATATATATATATATATATATATATATATATATATATATATATATATATATATATATATATATATATATATATATATATATATTGTTTCAATGCGTGGGTTATTTTCAGAAAAGTAGTTAAAGAAATGAAGATATATACATTTAGGATACATCAAACTACAGGATCTAGCTGTACTTTTATTAGACTTTAAATATCCTAGGAGCAGTCATTGTATATACAATGGCTGTGAGATGTACGGTCCTGTGTGAATTTATGACCTCTTGATAAGACACACTGCTATACATCGTCTGACATTATTTATTTACTCATTGTTTGTGGTACCCAATATACCTGAAATAATTCAGTCCTAGGCATTCATTTACTATGAAGGACCTCATTGGATTATAATCTGCAGTTGTTGTATATTATTTAAAAAAAACCAAAAAAAAAAAAAACATATAATTAAGTTCAATATCTTCTTCTAAATTAGTTCATGTTAAGGGAAATGGGGTTGCATTATCAGCCATTATGAACTTTCGGAATAAGACAAATCAGGATGTAAACCAATATTGCTGATAAATTGTTAAACGAGTTACGTTGATTGTTAAAATTTGGTACAAATAACATAACATCGTTTACAGTTTAAGCATGCGGTGATCCTAAATCTCAAAATCTCAAAACTTAAAATAAAGGTTTTAAAAAGCCGGATAAAAAAACTAATGCATAGTAAAAATATTTGTTGTTGCTGTGGGGTTTAACGCCATTTTTCAGCACAAGATAGGCTATACATGGCGGCCAGTATAAATGGTGGAGGAAGAACCCGGGAAAACCCGGGATAGAACCACCTACCCACGAGAAGCTACTGGCAAGCTTTCTCACATACCCACATTGGCCGAATCGGAGACTCGAACCCACGCAGACAGAGGTGAGATGGCAGTGATCTTAACGGAAAGCGCTTTAGATCACTCGGCCACTCGGGGCCCTTCTAGTCAAAATATACATACTAAGTTAATTGGTAAAGAAGAAGAAGCTGTTTTTAGTAACAATGCCATAGCTTTCAAGTGGGGTGGGGTGACACGTGTGTGAGATAATCGTGGAAATCTGGTCTCTTGTTCCGATATCAGTCGACATCGGAACACATTACACAAGGCCCTTTCTTAATCAGCAAGACGTCACACTCACAACATTCTAGTGAGGCATCCTACACTGTATGACTAGAGGCGGGGGTAGGGGCTTGACAAGATAATTATTTCAAAAAGGTTCGTGTTTTAAATAGATAAAAATCGAAGCATAAAAACGATTAAATTTCGACTTAAAAAATCTACACAACATGTTCGCTGCAACGAAAAAAGATTGAACTGTATTTGTCAGAATGTCATGTAAACCTGTCTATAAATACGTTGACACAGTCCATATTGGCTATTAAGCAATGGTTGGTGCATGCTCAAGAACATAGGAAGGAAGGTAGAGATACAACTAACAGAAGAGTAATAATACAAAATGATCAAGCAAATGAATTAGTGTCAGTCTACGTATTCATCCATGACCCGTTATGTCATACCAATCCGGTTACCGTGGCGGGGACAAGATAAATTAACCTCAACCGACACAGCCCATACAATCATTAGGTCTAACTTGTCTATAAAAAAATGCGGAACATGCAGATGCGATCCACAAGTGACAAATTGAACGTCATTTTGTGGAAAGCAACTTGGTGCATTTAAATAAAGTGTCATTAGAACAGTTTTTGAAATATTGTACCTACCTCGAACACAAGGTGTTTACCAAGTTTTGGTCGCTCACTTCCTGAACGTACTTGATTTATTGTTCTTTGTACAGATGACAGTTAGACTTATACATACATACATACATATATATATATATATATATATATATATATATATATATATATATATATATATATATATATATATATATTGAAAGAAAGATATAGGTGTATAGGGTATATAGGGTGTAATGATGAAAGCATAATGGCGTCAGTCATTTGCCAATGTAAAGAATTCAAACTTTCTTTTCTCTGTCCTTGGATTGCGTAAAGTTACATCAGTACTCCATAACGACAAATACCTTTTTAAGTTCGTATATGAAAATTAAATAACCTCATTTTATGTACACATGTACAACTACTATCTTAAAAATATATGTGTCATATGATCAATAAGGCGCAGTCGATGATGTGGCATATAAATATGGTTATGTTTAGACGCATTTACTAAAGCTAAATTAAATATTGTTATTCTAATATTACATAATATACCCAAAATCTTCTGAACCCTTATATAGCATAAGGTATAACGACAAAATTCCCCGTGGACAATTTACCCGAAGAAAATTCAATAGGACACAATCCCCTTATGACGAACTCCACCCCCAGCAGCAGGGAGGGCAGACAGACCTAGGGTTCCCGACAAAGAATAAACCTTCCACAGAAAACTCTCTCGTAGAAAGGTTCTATTTACCGAATAAAGGATTCCTGGAGAATTTTATTCGTTACTGAACCCTGTTCCATCAATAAAACCTTAGTCTGAAGATTTTAGCTGATAAAAAAAGTATTCTACGTGAATTTTAATTTTTTTTTTTTTGTTTATTGCTGTACGACCGACCATAGGCAGAGCCCTCCCTGCTGCTATCGTCTAATTGCACAAAGATTATGCCAGTCAGCGTTAAAAGATTTTATCCAAACCTATTCGATATCTTGACCTGGGATCACATAGATTTACCGTTACAAATCCATGAGGTGTAGCTTGAGCTCGTGAGAAGAAATTTTTAAATTTATTTATATCAATGTCGCCACCGCACCAAGTTTGATGCATATTTCTTAGTGTATGAACATCGACGCCGTTAAAAATAACCAAAACATTACAATTGTCTCTGATCACCTTAGGTATCTGAGTATACCTCTGAGTCACATAAATGACATCTGTATTTTTATGTCTACCACGGCAAAAAATATTCTGGCTGGATTAGTTTGTTTATCCAGCATCACATCGTCATAGACAACTAAATTATTGATTGACCCATCTAGGTCATCAACTGAAGGAGTCTCTTCGATGTCGGTGATAAATTCAATTATATTTTCGCCATCATTCAACAAAGCCGCATTTTCATTAAATTCTTTCAATACCTGATAACAACGCTGATCATCAACAGATGGTGCAACCAAATATAACTTATCCCACTTCAGCCATCTCATTATCAGATTCAACAACAGCTGAGTTTTTCCACTACCAGATGGACCTATTATTATCATTCTAATTGAATTGGGTAATGCAGCATGATGCTTGACAGGAACGGATTTTTTTGTAGCTAAAAAATCAATTACATTCATGGTATAATTATAATATGGATTTATATTGTGTTAAGTGTAAAACACGTACACCAACAGTAGAGCTTAACTACAGTTGTTACTCGCAATAACAGATCAGCCGTTACCGGTAAATGTGCAAAATGCAGCACAAAAACGTTTAGATTTACATCATCAACTAAAAAAAAAGATTCCATGGAGGTAACATCACCTCAAAGTTATCATCGCTACCAGGATTCCCCATGGCTAAATACTCAGGAGAAAAACACCTACCAGGATACAGTTACTGCGGACCAGGTACCAGACTCGATATCAGATTAAATAATCAAGATCAACCAAATTCAGGTGAGGAGCCAATTAATGCGATTGATCAAGCATGTTTAGTTCACGATATAGCATATCGAAATAAAAATATTCAACAGCGACATCTTGCTGATATAAATTTAATTCAGGCAATAAATTCTATAAAAAATAAATCTATCAGGGAAAGATTAGATTCGTGGTTAATTAAAAACGCAGTGAAGGGTAAATTAGTCTTCGGTGCTGGTAATTAATATGGAAGCGATTTATTATTCTCCTGTTGGATTTTGGCGGGGTAAACCAGCTATCAAGAAACTTGCAAAGGCCGCTCGAGTAAAACCATCAACAGCTGCTGCTTGGTTATCTAAACAGGCTATATGGCAAATTTATCTACCACCACCAAAACGAATCGAGCACGCACATTTTGATGTTAGCGTACCAAACGAGGTTCATCAGGCAGATATAATGTTTTTACCACATGATACTGTTGATGGTAAAATCTATAAATATGTGCTGACCATAGCAGATATTGCTAGCAGACACAAAGAATCTGAGCCATTAACCAAGAAAACAGCCGCTGAGGTAGCTGATGCATTTGAAAAAATATATCAGCGAGGACCACTAACATATCCGATTTTGCTTCAAGTTGATCCCGGACGGGAATTTCTTGGTGCGGTGACCTCATTAATGAAACAAAAAAATACAAAAATAAGACGCGGTAAAGTTAATATTCATAATGATCAGGCAATTGTGGAGAGATTCAACAAAACATTAGCTGAGCGATTATTTGGTTATCAATACGCGATGGAATTTATTCAGGATAAACGATCTAATGATTGTGTTGTTAGGCTACCCGGTGTTATTTCTGCGATAAATAATGAAACAACAAGAGCTATATCGATGAAACCAGCAATTGCCATACAGAAAGATTTTATACCGATAAAGCGACGCGATTTTTCCGCTCGACCCGTTCTCGGTGATGTCATCGTTAGATATTTATACAAACCAGGTGAGGCTGAGGGTGGCAGAAAAAGAGCAACAGATCCAATCTGGACCACGACGACACATAATATAGTATCCGAGACGAGATCATCAGGTAGACCAGCAATTTACATGCTCGATTCGTTAGCGCCTCAACGAGGATTTATTCGCGAGCAATTACAGGTAATACCAGCTGATACTCAATTACCGCCTCAGTCACTTAGATAATCAACCCCACGCCGATTACACTCTAAACACGTCAGAGTAACATTATCGCGATTGTGACCTAAATTATTATTTATTCTGTCTACGGTAAATTGTCTGGAATCATTTTTTTGATAACTCCACGTCATTATGCAATTACAACCGGCACAATGACTTTTTTGTTTCTCTTTCAGCGATAAAATAAATTCGACATCTAAATCAAATTCGTGATTATTTTTTTTTTATCGGTTTGTTTATAGCTGATCAATTTTTTTTAATCACATACTCGTCAATTTCATCGTTAATAATTATTCTATCTAAAACAATCCGTCCTAGTTGATTTATTTTTCTGACTAGATACAGCTAAATACACCATATTAGACCATTCTATGTGGTCATCAACAATCCAAACTCGAATATCGGTTATGGTTAATCCCTGTGAAGAATGAATTGTCATTGCATATCCTAGCGTCCACGGAGATTTTTCTGCATTCAACATATCACTAACGAAACTAATATCAACGACGACTATATCATTCAATACAAGATTCTGCTTTCCTTGTCCTGGTATATCAACGTCAATATTCTGCAATCTGGTATCGGCTGGTCTGTAACATAACGGTACTGGCATCAGCGGAAATTTTTCTTGATGTAATTTAAATAATCTTTGCTGGAGCACGTCACGTATTATTTTTCTGCTAGCTACAATCAAATCATTTGGAGTTCACGCAGATAAGAAATCTTCCATGGATGTTTTTGGAATTATTTCTCGCATCAGACTGCATTGAATTTTATTTGGTTGTAATCGAATTAATCTCTTAAATTCGCTCAACCGACCATCAAGAGATCTGTAATCGGTATTGACTTCTTCATAATAATCAACAAAATTCTTTAACCACTCATGAGGTGATTCTCCATCAATAGGATTACGCTGACCATGATCTCCGCACATGATTATAGCAGTACTTTTAGTTAACAACCAATCCAGAAACATCTTTAACGTTTTAACGAATACAGTACAGATCTCATCCCATATAATTGCTCTATTCACGTATTTCTCTCCCATTCGAGATGGATTCCATGTAACACCATTATACTTGAAAAAACTGTGATACGTGCATGAGTTAACACCACGTTGTCTCATTTCTCTCGCTAATCTATGTGTCGGTGTCAATACAATTACGTCAGAGTTCTTAAATAATTCTATAATTCTTGTCGTTTTGCCTGATCCACCCGGTCCGTTAACGTAGACTGTTTTATATCTCGATGCGGGATCATGCACTGATGGTGCTGTTGATATTTCTGATACACTATCTGAATAATATTTATCCTCAACAGGTACATCAGCGTTTTCGCAGTACCATAAAATATGTTCGTCTTTTACGCGCCATGTACCCCACGATCCATCACCTGTTAATTTTTCTAACTCTGGCAGAAATTTTTCATCGATATAAAATGAGTTAGTAGCTACCCTAACAGCGTCATTAGGGAATCTGTTTATCATCGATAATAAATTTATACTCGCATACGCCAGCATTGACGATCTTAAATGAGTATACAGCGGTGACTCTCCCTCGAGATAGCTAACTACAGTACCTAATTTTGTTCCGTTTGATAAATAAATACTCTCTCTGTTGCAAAATATACCTCTCTCAGCGGTATCAGCGATTATAAAATCTAATTCAGCTTCATCCATGATCAATCTACAATTATGTCGCTGATGATCACACGAACCACCCTGAGTAAATTTTCCGATTATTTTTCTGCCTAAATCTTTCGCGTCGTCATGTTCAGTTGGCAGCCAAACGTCATTTTGTTTTTTATATGATACAATAGCCTCGCTGACCGTCAACGATGTTAGCATCGCAGAATCTAGCATATAGCGCAATAAAACAATTGGAATCCATTTTTGTTCTGAGAAATGTTTACCAAACCAAACGTAACAGATTTTATGCAAACCATCATTAAATTTAAACAATACAACATGAGCGAATCCTGTCAGGGGAAAATCTGGCAATGATCCATTAATAGATATTCTGGTCATCTCATCGCGGGGATGGCCAAATTGAGTAAAATATTTACTACACTCACCCATTCCGAGAAAACTACCAGGATAACACGCTATCATGTCAAATGAAATCATATTGATAAAATTATATTCAGTATTCCACAATCCACCATGACCATATTCGATGCAGCTCTGCTGAATATCTTTAAGAAACTCACGTCGAGTTGGCTTCCATGAATTTTTCTCTCTCGCTGCGTGAGCGACAATAGATGGAATCGTGAAACAATTAACCAACAAATTTTCATCCGCAGAATATTTTTTTTGCCATTGCTGTCATCGAATCATGTAAAGATTCACTTCGATATAATTCTCCGTTAGGCCGTACGAATTGATCGTATTTCTGATCACTGGAAAACAATCAAATAGATACCGGGTCAGATTTACTTATTTCATGAATAAAATCAAAAATATATCCACTGTAAAATTTAACAACGCGCTCTCGAGGAAAAATTGTTACCGCGCTTCTCCATGCATGTGAATTATGATCAATTATTTCTATGGGTTCTCCTCTGGATTTATACGCGGATGAATATAAAACCTCACCTGATATTGTTTTTACCGTGATGGGAAATTTTAATTTCGCTGATAACGCAGCAACATCGTCAACTGATGCACCATCAGCAACAGATTCTGACCAAGTATTTTTTTTTCTCGCCGCAGATCTGTTAACCCATTCCCGTGTTTTTCATTTGTAAAATGCTCTATTATTTGCTCAGCTACGCAATTTATCTTCGCGGACATCTTCATCTTAGCAAGATTCTCAACGGTGGGTTTATTTAATTTATATACGCCATAAACAACCGCTGTGACAGGATAAGATCGTATATAGTACGGTTTGTATATGCCGGTCAATAATCCTGGTTTAGATTTTTACTTACCGTTACAGATTTTTTCCCGCTAATTACAGGATCGCGCTTGTCTCGAGTAATCCATACATCATTTTCGTTATATACAATGAATTTGATTCTGAGTATGTATTTATCATCGCCGAGTAAATTAATTAGTTTTTCAGCTCTTGTATCGTTCATCGTATTGTCTATATCGTTTGTTCTCCACGTGGACCATACATGACCCCCTCCATCATCGTAGAATTCATTCTTAGTGAGATCTACCTCAGGAACAACATACTCAGTATCATCTAGGTCGAATATTTTCATTATTATATTTTAGACAAATGTTTAATAAATAAAATGAATCAATGCAAATGGCTAATGGTCGGTTCGTTAAATTGTTGCAATAGGTCATGTAGAAAAGAATATTGCGGAATACATTTAGCTTATATGAAGCGAGGTGGAGTTGGTCCAACAAGATGTATCAGATGCAGCGTTGGAATTCGAGGAGGAACACGTATTTGTTCAGGATGTGGCGGGAAAAAATACAGAGAACTCAAGCGATATTATGATAAAAACTCTTCCGATAGTGATCTCGCTATCAAGCGCGAGGAAGATTATCTAAATAGGTTTTCAGACAAACTTCGATTTAGACAAATGGATATTGTATAATGAACCCTATATTCAGGAGACATCCAATCTATGATAATTATGAAGCATCCGGGGACGGTGTTGTCAGACATTGCAGAATAAAGAAACCGGTTGGTGTTGTTAGTAATACCGATTATCTCAGGTTTATTATCAGCGATGAAAGGAAAATGTATTTTAATCATCGATTTGTGTATGAATGTTTTCACGGACCAATCAAACACGGTCTGGTAATTGACCATATGGACGGAAATAAACTCAATAATACCATAGAAAACCCCCAAGCGATCATGCAACATGAAAATTCGCTGAAGGGTAATACGGGTTATGGTAATAAAATATCAAGGGCGATTAAATCAATCAACGTGGAGACCGGTGAGGAATTGTATTTTAAATCAATGGCCTCCGCTGGTAGGTATTTTGGCATTTACCCTGCATCAGTACAGCACGTCGCAACAGGGAGAGACAAATCAGCATTCTCATACAAGTTTG
Source organism: Sinohyriopsis cumingii (assembly GCA_028554795.2). Classification (NCBI taxonomy): domain Eukaryota; kingdom Metazoa; phylum Mollusca; class Bivalvia; order Unionida; family Unionidae; genus Sinohyriopsis; species Sinohyriopsis cumingii. The sequence continues at coordinate 3,321,960 of JAPYKE020000029.1, forward strand.
GTTATTGGGTTAAATTCGGTTATTATCCTCTGATATTAGATTCTGAATAAAGATGTTATATATGTGACCCAGACGAATAAAGATATTTATATTATCTGAAATGATTATTTTTTTCTCACATTTAGAATTAAGTCAATATAAATATGAACCAAGAAAATATTAACGAAATAATCAAATCTATTGAGGTACTTCGAATCAAAGAAATTCCTTTTCGGATGATTTAGACGCCGACAAAATCACAATGGATTTTGAAACATTGATTCAGAACAAACAAGAAGGCCGATACACGCTGTCGTCCGAATACAGAATAATTAAAAGAATTCAATCTGCGATGCACAAATCGCTGATTAATATCGATGATACACAAATATCAGATTTTAACCCGTTGGCGCGTGCCGTTGACAAAATTCGATCAGCATTGTCCGATGAATATGAATCTAAAAAAATGATTGATACATGTGCGAGGCAGCTGCGAAAATTGATTCAATAAATTTATTTCTGAATAATTTTATTTTATTTTTGAATATTTTTTTCTGAATAATTCAACCCATTTCGGTGAAAAAATCGACCATTTTACATGATTTTGTCAAAATGCAGATTTTTGTCAGGTCAAACCTTAAGCGGTTCTCTAATTGATTTGTCGATAAAATGTGAAAAAACGTCAAAATTGATTCAAAACCACCAGGAATTTATTTAAAAAACCATCAACAATTACAGATTTTTGAGCCGATTTTGTTGATTTTTGATGATTTATCGATAAATCAATTAGAGAACCGCTTGAGGTTTGACCTGATAAAATCAGCAAAATTGTGAATTTTTCCTTGACAAAATCACGTGAAATGGTTGATTTTTTCAACAAAATGGATAATTTTTCATCAAAAACCGCCAAATTTTTCAAAATCTTCAGAAAAAAAACAAATATAAAAAAAATAAAATTAATTTTTTTTGTGGCTATAATGACAAAATTAAGATTTTATTAGCAGATTTATATTCAGAGTTTCTCCGCGTATATCTAACAAATTCCCAGGTTGGTCGGTTAATGAAAAATTCACTCTCGACAGCAGATTATTTTGACATCGAAGATAAATCGGATTAATCGGCTCCTGTATAATCAAGTATCCTGGTGATTCTTTTGGTGAAAACGAATATAAAACAAAACTCTGCCTTGCCTGATCAGACACAGACGCGTCTGCACTGTAGATGTTTTCGACGATATCACAATTGAGATTAACCGCGACAACATCGGATATATTTACTACCTCAGGTGAAATATGCCGTCCGGTACCGTCTGGTGCGTTGTCGCGCTTAAGAATAGATGGTGGCGGTAATTGTTTTCTCCACGCAGCGTGTAATTCATTAAATAATTCGTCGATGATATCAGTGAGAGATTTTTTTTAGCTCGTCTGCGTTATATCCAGGAAATTTAAAATTTGGTAATGTTTCTTCAGTCAACGAGTACGCAGCTAAAAAACGTTTGTTTATGTTGTCTTATTTCATAGGGATCTCCCAATCCTATTCTTAATATTTCCTTCACAAATAGTTTTTGCATATTTTCCATATCTAGTATGAGTCTATTCATAATTTCTATACATTTTATGATATTACTGCATGATACTGATATATCAAAAATACATTCCTGAAAATATCTTTTAATTGGTCAAATTGTTTTTTATATTCCTGATTAATTTCCTTAAAATACCCAACAAGATCACTAAATTCGTGATTAAATTTTCTCTTATCAGTATATCTAGGATCTCCTGGTGGTGGTGGCCCAATTATTTTGGGATAGATCAGCTTTTTTATCGATGTCTTCAAATCATAAAAACGACCATTCCATGTCATCTTTTTTTCTGAACATAAATTTACTGCTCATGGAAAATTTCTTTGTATTAACCAAAAAATCTTCGTAATTTGGTTTAAATTTATGGTAGGATTCCTTGTCTGTGATGTAATCGGATTTTTTAGGTTCTGGTGGTATTGGTGGTGTTGGCGGCGCAACCTCAGGCCATCCTAGTATAGTTCTTATTGAACTTGAATAAATATCAACCATGTAATTTGAACTCACCTCGATGATCGATGATAACGTTGGCTCGTGCACAGATATTTTTATTCCGGGATCCTCTCCGATTATATTTTTTATTCTCCATGTTAGCTCGTCATTGATCTGATCGATTTCATAACTACCTGTTGGTAATCCAACTACGTTCCAATCAGGTGTTCCATCGGGTTTATTTTTATTAGCAAAAACAAGAGAATTATTCGACCGCAGGTTCCCAAATGATTTAGATCTGATATTTGGCCAGCTGTGATAGACTCTCAGCTGCGCCAATGCTATTTCACTAACAGAAATAGGCGTTGGAAAAATAATACTGAATTCGGGTTTAGTCGAGCTCGCCGATATCATTGTTGTTTTTTGCGGTATTGTGTTCGTCGCTATCTGCGTCAGTAATTCTGTCATTATTTATACTGACGTCTTTAATCGCTTGATCATAAATTTTAGTCATCAGCGAGAACTCAGCGTCAGATACAATACTGTCATTGAGGCTTTCTGATAACATCGAAGATAATTTTGAATACTCCGCCGTCGCTGTGTTTAATTTATCTTTGTATTCGGTTAACTTTGCGCTGGTACATGAAGATATTTTTTTTGTTATTATAACGAACACACCGGACAGCGCGGTAGTCACAGAAACAACGATAGTTATCGCTGCCGGCGCTATCATCGTTAACGCAGACAGTATTATTCCGGTACCGACAACAACGGCCGATACAGAATAAACGGTAACATCAATTGCGACTAATCTGCGTTTGTATTTTTTTATTTTTATTTGATAAATATCGATTATACCCTTCAGAGACTCCTGCCACGCACGAGCCTGATTGTATCGGTATCTAGACGCGCTCATTTTATATTAATTAGGATGTTTTAAATATAAACTCCAACATGTATGAGTAAGTTGCTGCAAATAAAACATTATCAATTGGCTGTAATTCAAATACTGCTTCAGTATCTTTTTGTAATTCAACTGTTACCGGGTGAGGCGATTCAATTGATAATCCAGCTATAATTACTTTAAATTTCATTGGACTAATTACTGATAATGTGTATATGCCAGCAACAGCTGGAGTATATTTTATTGTATTATCTGTTCTTGTCCACGTTACAGATGTAGATGATGATACCACACGAACCACGTCATCGAGTAATTTTTTAATTTCTGTGACTTTTATACTAACTACAGTGGTTTTCCAAAAAATTCAATATTTGCTTTGTTTAGTTCTAAAGTATTTTTTCTAAAAGTTGCAAAAGCTGAGGGTGTATTTAGGTGTTGATCATATTCTTCACGTAAAGTACCTAATTTTAAATTTACATCATCGACGTATTTTTTTGTTGCAGCATCCTCACCTGCTGTTGGATCTCCCAGTGAAGATATTTTATTTTTACCCATATTGAGTTCTCCTGACATTATATCGCCGGTGATTTTAACACGATTATTAATTTTTGCATTAATATCGCGAATTTCTCCATCATATACTGATATATCGATTTTTTGACGCACTAAATTATTTATAATTCCAATATCTTCATTGGCCTTTTTGATGGAGTCATCAATTTTTTTAGTATCCGCTTTAATAGTATTAAAATCACCTACGTGAGTATTATATTCGTCTCGTTTGATTATAACGCCTATCTTAACGTTGCTGGTCTTTAATTTTCCATGCTGATCCTGAAAAACAACAACCTCGTCAGGTCCTACTCCCGCTATCGATAAAAGATTATTTATGTAATCTTTTGTTACGTATTTAGATAAATCAACATGAACAGATTTTTTTCTCATGCGCGATATCAGAGACCTACGATATATATCAACCATTATTTATACTCTGATGGATCTAATTTACCTGACGTGTACTCGCAGACTGTTTTATGATATGGTTTGATAGATTTAGATATCGCATCCAGTATATTAATCGCTTCATCGCCGCAGATCGGAGGATCGGTTAGTTTTTGTGTTGGTAACCTAGAATACCACGCCGGTATATTTAATTGAGATACATAATTAAGAAACTCACGAGGTGGAGCTAATCCATATGAGTGCGCGTAGATAATTTCACGTGGATTTATCGCGTAAGCAACCCAGTGGGTACCTGGTCTGGTGTTTTTATCGAGATTTATAATTCCTGTTTCATATTTATTGGGGTGAGCTGGTAATTGATCTCGCATAAATACTCCTCTGAAAAATTTAATTTTTTGTTTTTTAACGGCGTTAATTAGATGTAAATTTGACATCGGTGTTACCATGGAGGTCTTGCTAATCGGAGGCCTGCTCTATATGGATATCTTCTCAGATAAAGTCCTCGGCCTTTTTTTTACCGTATTTTGCGCCGACTATTTTATTTACGGCTAATCCTCCTAGTGATCCAGCAGCGCCTAACGCAGCGGCCTTCGCCAGAGCTGGTGCTGCCGCGGCGGCTAAAGCGGGTAACGCAGCGGCTTTTGCTGCGAGCAATGCTGGTATCGCAGCTAATAGCGGGAAAAATCCGCCTGTTTTAATCATATCTTTAATGGCACCAGCAGATAAATTAACCTGAATTCCTGTGTTATCTGATTTAGCTTTATTGAAGCGTGCATGCTGAGTTTTAGTTAGAGACAGCTTATTTGGTCCACCTTGAATTTGATCATGTTTCAGCATTAATTTTGTCCCGCAGGTTTTTGTTGTACTCGATTGTAATTTTTTTATTTGACCCGGAGTCAGAGTCACGCTAACGTGTTCATACATTTTACAAATAAACCGGTTGATTTAAATTACATTTTCTAAACAGGGGCGTCCATGATTCTCATGCGACCACCAATACCCTCAAGAATCATGGTTCTGTCGCTGAGTATGACCGCGATTGCTCTAAATTGAACGGCACCTGCGTTGGTTATTCTTGCTTTAAAATGTATATCAACAACAGATTGTTTTATCAAATCCATATGCTCTAATGAAAAATAATATATAGGATAAAATGATTTAAAATCCAATTGAGATATTTACAGGCCGGTGTCTATATTTTGATCTCGTCCCATAAAGCTCCATAATCGATGATAACCACGCGCCACGGAATTACCTGTGTAATCTAATGAAATTTTCTCGATTGGTTCTTGATGTCCGTTTATTCGCAGTGAGATCTCGCTGGCATCAAAATGATCAAAAATCATGTGAGTTAGTTCTTGATTACCTAACCGATCAGCTAGCTGAAGAGCCACAAAGATACGTCTTGGCGCAGAAACGCCCTGTTGTGATGCTATATGCCAAGTAAAATTACCATTGATGTTACTTTGAATGCTGTCCGTGAATGTTGTCAGCCAGGACATCACTGATTTACCACCTTGATTCATAAGTGATAATAATTTTCCTTCTTCGCTTGCTGATGGTGTCATCGATGGCATCCAGAGGGTTAATTTGGTTAGTACAACCTTGCCGTCGTCAACACCAGCCCCCTTCCAGATAGCATCGTTGCTGTCGCCTTTTCGATAAAACACAACTGTGTGCTTAGCGCCAAAAATAACCCTTCTGAAGTATCTACAAAAACCAAAAATATGGGATAATGGAATCGCGCATGAAAATCTTCGACGATCCCTGGTCATCATAGCCTTACGCGCAGCATATCCAAGATTAAAATTTGCGTTGGAACATGATTGGTTCTGTATCGGCATCCTCAGCGGCTGCTGAATGTTTTTTTGGTCTTCTTATCATATACGGATTATGATCAGCGCTATTTGAATAATCCTTGGTAAACATCATGCTAGGTCCAGCTGATCTGGTAAAATCGTCTGAGTATCTTGCCAAGCCAATAATTGTTGTTGCCACATCAACGTTATCATTGATTGATTCAATTTCTCTTCCATCAGTCATATATGCGGCGCTCTTGAATAAAGCCATAATACCGTTGTTAACAAATCCAATATTGTTAGCTTCGGCATACGTGGTACCATCAGCTAATTTGAAGATCTCACCAACAACCTCAATATAAGCCTCGCAGGGGAGAAAATACCGCGTTGTATCCTGTACTTGTAATTCACTTCTGCTGCTGCTATTTGGTGTCACCGCGTCATATGAGTAAAATTGATAATCCTGAACAGAGAAATCTTTTCTCACTGGCTCATCCATGTTGAAAGCATCATTGGATGTCGGTGAAAACATTTTATTAATAAAAATATTCATCGTCTAAAACGAATATTACCTCCGTATGCGCTGGTGCTAACTACATCTTGAGGTTGTTCTAATGATTGTGCCAGAGCCTCTTGGTGCGCTAACTCTGCTAATTTTTGATTAGCCGCATCATTTACTGCCTTACTAACCTCGGCGGGCATCTCAGCGGTAATAGGTAATTTTGCCGGTGGTTTATTTCGCACCAAATTTGATAATTTTTCCTTGATGGCATCAAAAGCTTTGCTAGCGGCATCACCAACAGCACTGAAGACTTTATCACGAATGACGCCTATTGCTTTCGCTGATAATTGCTTCGAAACAGATCCAACCTCTGGTGCTATCCTGGTAAATAGATCACCCAATCCTGACCCGTAGTTGTATTTGTATACGGGTAACCGCGAGTTGACCACACGAATCTGTACTGGTCGCTGATTATATTTATGGATAATCATTTTTATTTATTATTTGATTTGTTTAATCGCTGTAATAATCAACGATCTCATCGATGAAATCGCGGTAAATAGATGCGTCGATGATACCACCCTGAAATAATCTTCTGCAGATATCAGTTGCTTCATTGATTATTTCGTGAGAATTATTTCCGGCCCTCATTCCTCCATTTAAAACCTCTAACCGAGATGCATCGTTAACAACGCTATCGGGACAAATAGTATTGTATCCACTGCCTGTTACAGGCTTCCGCGCTCGTTTTTTTATACACATATTCTCTGAAAGATTTATACTCCGGATCATTTAGATCAACATTAGATTTCTTGTGAGCAAAATAAATCGCAGGAATCCAATTATCCTCAGTAATCTCAGAATATTTTGGCATCATATATTTTTCTCGAGTTTGATACTCAAATGCGGCTATTTCGGTAGCTCTTTCCTCATCTTCAAATTCTTTGAGGGTGTCTTTATTAAATATCCTACTAATATTTCCCCCCGCTAATTTAGATTTTTCCGGTGGGGCGAAAATTCTTCAGCTTCTTCATATATTTCTCCCTCCGGCGTTAATTTTTCCTTATTGACCTCTTTGATGAAACGTTTATAATCCGGATCATCGCTATCAAAATTTTTATTATAATATTTGAGATATAATGCGGCAGTCCAATCATCTGGATCCATATTGATATGCTCTGGTAGTAGATATTTATCTCTTTTATCATAATCATGTTCAGCAAGCTCAATTATTCTATCACGATTTTTGAGAAATTTAGAAACATCCGCTTTGAATACATCAGTGGACTCTGGTTGTTGCATAGGTCGAACCTGCTGCACAGGTAGAGATTGTTTTAATCTTGCAGTATACCTGTTTACTGCATCCATGTAATTAACAAACTTTGGATCGGTTGTCACAACCTTATTGTATTATGATGCACATAAAATACCCATCTAAACCAAAGTTTGCGAGCTGCAGGTTTATAATCGGGTTTCAATATCGTTCTTTGTTTTTTTTTAAGATTTTCCACAGCAAACCTAGCAAGATCATCGTCATTTCTGATCGATCTTATTTTATTGATATTTTCTTCTGTAAACTTTTCAATAAAAGGAACTCTAGCAGAAGTTTGTTCTGTTTCATCCTCCTCATATACATCCTCTTCTTCGTCTGCGGTTGGAATTTCCTGTTCAGGTTTTTTTCTAATTCCACTAGGTCCTGCTTCGACAGGTACAGGCCGAGGTCATGTTTGTTCTTCATTTTTTTTCAATATAGGAAGAATATCATGTTTCGTATCCTCAATATCTTTTGTATCGCCCAAAATAATCTTCTCGGTGGTCTCGGTAATTGGTTTAAATATTAATTCGGTTGACTCAGTAAATCCTTGTTTTGCATCTTCGACGGCGCGCATTTTTTGCTTAACCGCTTCTTTTATTGGTATATATTTTTTCAGAGTTTCCTGTCGCTCTCTTGCTATTCTTGTCCTCAATGATTCTCCAACATCCATGATTATGTCATTATTGATGTAAACTCTAATATAATCTTTGTGCAATTAACGATAGCAGCAGGGAGGGCTCTACCTTTGGTCGGTCGTACAGCAATAAACAAAAAAAAAAAAATTAAAATTCACGTAGAATACTTTTTTTCATCTAAAATCTTCAGACTAAGGTTTTGTTGATGGTACAGGGTTCAGTAACGAATAAAATTCTCCAGGAAGCCTTTATTCGGTAAATAGAACCTTTCTACGAGAGAATTTTCTGTGGAAGGTTTATTCTTTGTCGGGAACCCTAGGTCTGTCTGCCCTCCCTGCTGCTCCACCCCACCCCAATCAAAATGAAATATAAGTAGTTATGTGGGTCGATTTGGGGACAATGCGACATACCATTGCAAATAAAGGAATAATTTGTTGGGACAATGGTAAATATAATAAGTGGGCGGCACTTGGGAAATAATGGGAATTTAGCATTGGAATGGCACTTGGGGGATAATGGGAATTAAATTGTAAAGGGCATAACAGATTCATTGTGACAATGGGAAATTTAACATGGTGACGTCATGGGTTTATAGGGAAAATAGGGTTTTTAGGGACTGAATAGTTTTATAAGGACAACAGGGTTTATGTGGAAAAATGCATACAAAAACAAACAAATATTATACAACATTATGAGAACAATATTTGGCAAGAGTAGAATATATTTTCTTTCGAGGCTAAATGAGTGGCCCAGAAAAGGACCATTGGGCTTTTTATAAAAAAAAGTTAACATACGGAACAACGTACTGTTCTTCTTCTCTTCCTAAACATTCGTCTGATAGAGGATCTGTACATTAAGCCTCTCTTCAGATAGTCTTGCGTTTGCACATAAAACCTTCTCTTCTAAATAGCCGTATATGTTATCTTCATGATAGCCCATTATGATATCACATTCATGGGTCATTTCGGGCTAAATATCATCCCCGAAATTAGGGTAGACGCCTCAACGTTTATCCACATCTTGCCGTGAGAACATGCGAATTCATGAGGTGAACCACTGGTATTTATAGTTTGAAGCCAGTACTGAAAGGATTGACACAGGACATCAATCCAAAGGCGCGTTACAAACTTCAGTCAGAGAGTGTGGAGTCTATGTTCCAGTCAGAAAAGAACGAAGATGGACGTCACTTGAGGTATATAGGTGAAATAGCGTTCGTCCTCAATGAATCTATGCGACATAGTTTGAGTATGACAGAATCTAAAAAGACGATGTATTGAGGTGCACATAAGGTGGAGAGGAGGAGTGATAGCATGGCAGTTACCGAAACAACCACAGTGGTACTTTCAGAATAAAAAAAAATGATTTTAATGGGATTCAGTCGATTTTATTTTCCTCGTCGGGAGACTTTGTACTGGCATCAGCATCTTCACCCCACCCTACCCCATACTTATTCCTTGCCTCGGGTAGAGGATTTTGGGCTGATATAGAAAGAAAAATTATAGTAATTATACTCATTTTTACAGCAGCAGAAGAATCAGAAAAAACCTTTGCCATTCAACAGCAATGACAATAAGAGGAAAGAGAGATACTAGAAGTGGAAGAGAAAATATAGTGCGAGGGAGACAAAAGGGACGGTGAGAGCCAAACAGGGAAGAAGGTACTAGGCATTTTGGCAGAGTTAAAGTATCCGAGACAAATGTATCAGACTTCTTTAACTCGAACTAAGAGAAATAAACCTTCCCGGACCAAACATCCGAACCTAGTCATCACTACCTCTATGCTGAATACCCTTGGGCAGCAGCAGCGATCACTACCAAATCATCCACAATAGCAGACGAATAAGTGGGACTTGGCCGTGGCAAGAGTATATCGCAGTTAAAGCTCATTGCTTACAGTTCATTAGTTTGTTAAAGAAAACACTCAACGCTCCTTTTATTACCACCCACCTATGTAGAAAAGAGAGACCACTCAAAGATTTCCAAATCAAGTAAAACTTAAACTTAATTCCTTTTGCTAAGATGCTTAAATGTATGTGAGTGTAAGTCCTTATTATAAACACCAAGACCTACAGATGTTTACGCTTTCTTTCTTGTATATTCTTTCATTTTGAAAATCACAATGAAATTTCACAACACATCAACAAAAGTATATTTTCCTCTTCTTTCTCATGTCCGAAGTGCCGCTCGAGAAATCAGAAGATATCAACACCGATTTGTCGTGTTCCTTGTTAACCATAATAAAACGACACTGCCGTTTGAAAGTTTTTATTTATCACGACAGTTTAAAGTCACCTGTCTGTATTGAACTTAGCATCACAACAAATATGACACCTTTTAATGTTATCAATAGGATGCGACACGGTCAGCAATCCAGCAACAAGTTTCACATACACTTTAGCCCCTCTGAATAATGTTATCGACATATACGAGCTTCGCAGTATCACACACTCCATCGTCCAAATGAGCAAATAATAAGACCAGATTTGTTTAGCTCAAGTCATCGTTGTGCAACGGACGTATGTCTACAAGAACGATAGGCAGGCCTATACAAAGCATGTTCTGAGACATTCTTGAGATGCTAAACCTGCAAGGCGAAGAACATTTCGATACCATTACCAGTGTCACCGGATGCCTAATAAACACGTCTACAGCCAAAATGCTTTCGAAATAAATGTAGTCAAACTCTACTAATTATGGGTCACTACAAACGAAAATGATGCTTGATTGGCTTTAGTTTTGAAGATATGATACTGAGTCAGTATATACTACCGTTGACTTGGGAATGGCGAAGGTTAAGTGAGTTAAAAAGGAAAGGGATCTCAATTCAAATTTAAATCAGAAATTAAAGGCATCTTTGACTGAATCTATGAATACACCTTTGACTGGGTCTGGATAATACTTGCTTTGAAGACAAAACAATTAATGATGTAATCTAAAGTTGGCATTGCGTCAAGCATGACATAAATTGCATTATGTTAGTCCTAGAAGTCACGGATAAAGCAATCAAAACTAAGATTACATCTTTCTGCTGAACAAGTGGCCCTATATCAGCTTTAGCAATCATACACTTTAGTTCTTTCTTATTTGTCAGTGGTTAAATTTGCAATGGGACACATTTCTGTTTACCAAAGTGATCAGATATACCTCGTACTTGTGTGAACAAAGCAGCTAACTTCTGTTATATTTGATGTGTAGTGACTTATGCATCACAAAAGTGCAGTATAACCACTATTGGTAAGGAAACCTACAACCTTTAATTTGGCTGTAAAATTGGAGATCAGGAGAAGAGTGTGCAATAAATCTTTGCCAGTGGGTGAACAGGAAAAGGAAATATATGCCTTTTGCAGTGCGAATCATTTGGAGGTATCCAACAGATCATATCAGCAATCGTTACTTCTGCATGGTGCCTCCAGTTGGGAAATTTGTGTCACATAAGAAAACGTGGACTGTGCATTATCCAAACATACCATTAGCTATAGGCTCAGTACCCGACGCAGAAGGCCTGCTGGTTCCTGACGCACCAGAATCGTTCTCAATTGAGCCCTGAACCATCAATTTCACATTACCCATATTTTATCTCATCCTCCTCCTCTGAACACTCAGCCTCATCCTCTGAACCACACCTCATAAAACAAGGTGAACTGAAAGACCTTGTCAGGGATTTGGAACTTCCCAAGAGTAAACAGAGCTGTTGGGCTCCAGTCCACAGCAGTGTTATCTCCTGGCAGGCGATGTTATGGTTTCCATGTTATGGTTTTGTAAATATCGTACACTTCTAGTACCGTGTATTCCCGTTCCATGGAGTGAAACATTTTCATGAACCTCACCTTCCCATTATAGCACGTTCTTCCTATGCGTGATAACAACATTCGTCTTGGCGACAGGTTTTGACACAGATATGACACAAAGAAAACGACAGCTTTCTTTGGTAATGTTATGGTAAGACAGTATGCTACAAGTCAGTGGAAGGCAAGATTTCGCATTTGATCAAGCCTTCGTATTGTCGAATGTTTTTCACATCTATATGTTCTGTCAGCATTTGTGAGTATCCTGTGGAAAGTGACAATATATGCTCACCCTAGGATCCAGCGAACACACATCCTGGTATTTTATTTCTGCAACTTTCTCCTCGTATGCATCATACAGCAAATATGTGGCATTCGTGGGTCCTAAGTATAAACTGTCGCGTGGTTCTAGAGCGTCTACCAGGTTGTAGCTTTCCACGATGCGCATATACTAGGGATTGGTTTTCAAGCGTCGATCGCACTCGTGCACCCATATTTCATCAACTAGGTATCCTTCTTGCTTTAACTTTAGGCGACGTTGGTAAGTGTTCTCATACAATTCTTCCATGCATACTGTAAGATTTGTTATTCCTGTCACGTTGAGGAAAACAGGCAGGGAATCCGTGACAAAAGTATATATTAAATTCGTGGACGTTCTTGGGGTCTCCGCAATTAACGTTCTTCCATGTTTCGTGACAAAACAGTATAAAAAACACGACGACACACATAATAGCATTTTCTCAGCCTAACGCTATGACTTTTTTGTAACTCAAACAAGAACCCAGCGCCTAACCTTCCTGGTGCCAGCCACTCGAAGAACAGGTCAAATTCAACGAGGGTCACCGTTCCAAGAAAGGCGTCAATTTAGACCGAACGAAAGAAGGAAGACTCTCATTTGAAAAAGTAATGGTGAATTGCTTGTTTGGAATGACACAATTAACTTGTTTACGGAGGATATAGCCCTTTGTAGAACTCTCCCGCTAGTACGACATATTCATGGCAAAAGAAAATATATGCACATCGTGGACGTAGTTTGCAAATATTTGATCATAATGAATTACGAAGACGTACCAGAGTTTGTACTGGTCGACGATTTTGGAAATGGCATCGAGTCTGCCTTCACGACAGCCACCGCTCGCTCAAATTTCTTCATAGCCGTACACCAGTCAGGTGATCGTGTGAAACGGACAATTACATCTATGACAGCCATGACCCTGATAATCCACACCTTAGATGAGAGGACTCCGTTGATTGGCGGACGATAAATCCGAAAACAAGATTCAGAGTTTTTCTAATGTTACACATTACGGCTATGGATAATGAGACAAATGAGGAGAATTGTAAACCGACTGCAAATCCAAAAAATTGACAGAGTAATATCAAACAAGTTAATGGTCAACTTTGTTGTGCTGAAAGTAGGTTTGCAGTCTGAACAGGAACAACAATTTAGAGTGACTTCTAAAACATTCACAAAAAAGTACGGTTACCAACTCATGATTCATCAGGCGCCGTTTGAAAAAAATAATGAAGCATATCCTCTACCAGAAACGAGTGCGACTTCCCAACCGCTTTAATTTACAATAGAGGCAAGCGGATATGATATTGCCCTAAATATAAATGGAAAGACTTCCAAGCCGACACTTATTTACGAGGAGAAATACAGAACAAGAAAGAAGAGTCATTTCACACAGTCACAAGCGAATGAAAGGTTCAAGGTCGGTGGTAAACTCTAGTGCAATGCTGTGAATTACGACCGCATCGATGCGATATAATCGTTTTAATACAAAAGTGACACTTGTCAACTACTAGCATTACGACCACCAAAGAAGGCGGTGCTGTGCTTGTAAAACCCTACGTTGAACAAGTCAAACAGTTTATAAAACCCAAGAAACCAAGATTAGTATCAACGAACAGTGGGTGACTTATTGAAGAGAGTCCTGATTGGGAATCTTTAAGATAGCATTTTCTACAATCCTGCCCATCCTGTAATTTACGAAGGAATTCAAAAATGTATCGTGCTGCAGGAACTCCGCTGATTAGTGTACGCTTACCACAGGTACCGCGATGGTTGCAAGAACAAGCGAAGTATACGTTGCACAAATCCATTCGACCAAACTTTTTCAGACGTCTAATAAAAGTGGAGGGCATTCAATCATCAATGACAAGCCAATTTAGCCGATGTCTCTCCTTTGGCCACGTACAATCGGGGCTGCAAATATCTGGTTTATATGATCGAATCGACGTCTTTTCCCAATTGCCAGTGTCGTACCTTTGACTTCCAATAAAAACTCCGAGTTAATGCAAGCCTTAAAACTGGTGTTGAAACATAGCAGTTTTCACCCTCACCGATTGCAAACAGAGGAAGATAACGAATTTCTGAACCAAGCTTTCCAAAGAGAATTGAAGAAAAAAGTCATCCAAAGCCACATTCATGGAACGTTATCAACGCTCTTTAAAAGAACGCATGTGGACATGTTACTCATCGACACAACCTCAAGGACATCGAAGCTTACAACCGATCTTACAATCCGAGCATGAGATACGCTCCGAAGAAGGGACCCCCAACCACGAAGTGACCGTGTTTGAGCGCTTGTTTGGAATGTCCCCTACTGCTCCCAAAATACGGGATCTGTTAGGAACGGGAGATCCGGTGCTCATTGGAAAAAACAAACTCTCCTTCGTCAATGTACTGCTTCGGTTATTTACCAAATTGGATCCATTGGATTCTTTCGTGTCACAGGACGCCATCCTCTACAAATTCGAAGACATGAGCGGCAAAGTGTTAAAAGGAATGTCCTCCTTGCCCGAGTTACAACTATTGACCAAAAACGAAGACTACGTGTACGACATCGAAATCATTGTCGAGGAATTTCCCAAACAGTTTTAACTAGAGCTCTAGAAAAGAGACTGTTCAATCGCCATCATATGGTGTTTGTATGTGTTTATGTCTTTCTTCTCTAACAAATATCCCTTTTCCAACTCTAGTGCGTGTTTGTATGTGAGGGTTTAGAGTTGTATCTATAAACACTTACTAACCTTGCTTGCATGATAGTGTGTGTTTGGTAAGTTGTATGCATATATAAATCTGTTTGTTGTAGTATAGTCTGTTTGTATGTTAAAAGTGAAGACATATTTTATGTTAGGTCCGCAAAATACATATTTTCAATGTTAGAGACTTGAGTGGTGTGTATACTGTAGGTAGTATTAAGGTTGTTTTCTATCACGCCCGTGCTTTAGCGATATTGATTCCATAGGTGGCAGAGAACCTAATCACAAACGAGTAGATCAGATCGTCATCTGTGGTGATTTCAATGCCCATAACGAGCTGGGGGGGGGGGGGCGGGGGGGGGGGGCGTTGTGACGGACAAAAGAGGCAAATTGATTGAAGAATGGAACCCAGAATCTAACTTAACCATTTTAAATGACGGTACAAAAACACGCCTCAACCCAGAAAACGGTCTCGTGTCCGCCATCGACCTTACCATTTGCTCGCCATCAATAACCCAGGTGGCGGACTGGAGAGTGGATCAAACTGACCCCTTGGGCAGTGACCACTTTCCAGTAATAGTCACCCTGCAGATGACGGTCCAATGCAACTCGCTAAAAAGAACCCCTAGATGGATATATTCAAAAGCAGATTGGACCACATTTAATGAAACACTAAGCAAAGTAGACATCAAAAACCTAGAAAATGATAATATTAATAAATATTACGAAAACCTGATTGATACCATACTAAAGGCAGCCACCTCCAACATACCCAAAACTAGTGGTAACCAAAATAAACTAGCAGTCCCATGGTAGAATGATGAATGTAAATAAGCCATCACTGATAAGAAAAAAGCCCTCAATAAATTCAAACGCACTAAAAACTCTATTGATTTCACTATATATAAACAAAAGGAGAAAAACCTTAAAAATATAATTAAACAAAGGCAAAGGAATCAACGTGGCATACTTAGTGCACGAATATCAATATCACAACTAGTACCAAACAAGTATGGGATAAGATTAGATCAATTAGAGGGAAGACAACTAACACCCCCCAAAAATAGCTGGAGCCATTACTAATAAAGAAAAAGTTGACCGACTAGCTCAGCAGTTCTCAGATATGAGTAGCAACACCAACCACAACCAAGCATTTCAACTACATAGGGACTAAGTAGAAAGAACCCATAGTAATCTCTTTAAAGACTTCGGTCCCAAAGTCTAGAACCTAAATAAAGACATTACAACTTCCGAATGGGACCTAGCATTGAAAACCAAAAAAGAAACTAGCCCAGGGGAAGATCAAATAGGATAAACAATATACAAAAATATCCCCAATAACATTAAACAAACAATTATTAAATTACTAAACCAAATATGGACCTCAGGCAAACTACCCTATAAATGGAAGCACGCAATAGTAATTCCATAGTCACCAATCGACTCAAACACCACCTAGAGAGCAATAATTTAATCTCCGATAATCAATGCGGATTTAGAAACAAAAGGTCCACCACGGATCAACTAATACGATTGGAAACCGCAGTCAAATTAGCGTTCAACTCCAAACGCAAAGCTGATAGGAATTTAATTGCAGTATTTATTGACCTCGAAAAGGCATTCGACCTTGTATGGACCAAAGGCTTATTAGCCAATCTCAACCACTACGCCATCACAGGTCGAATCTTCAAATTCATTGAAAACTTCCTCGCTGACCGTAAAATATCAACCAGAGTCGGCGACACCTACTCTGAACCACACACACTTGAAAACGGTACACCACAAGGGAGCGTACTCAGCCCAACCCTTTTCATCATCAAGATTAATGACTTGGACACCAACTTAACATCAAAACTAATTGAACTCTCACAGTTTGCTGATGATAGTGGATTATGGAGAGCAGGAAACCCCTCCAACCACAACGTAATCAGCGATATTCAAACAAGTCTAAACAAAATAGGGAAATGGGCTGATAAATGGGGATTCAAATTATCCCATGAAAAATCCATAGCAGTATTATTCACCACCAAACGTAAATTACAAAATCAGTTTCCAAAACTCACCGTCCCAAATCAAAAAATTAAATTCGTAAAAGTAGCACGATTTTTAGGAAAGCATTATGACTCCAAGCTAAACTGGGGACACCACATAAACGAACTAGTCAAAAGGTGCAATAAAGACCTTAATCTCCTTACAAACCTTAAAGGAACAACCTGGGGATCCAATCAAGAAACCTTACTAGCATTATATAAATTGTTAATTAGATCTAAACTAGATTACGGATGCCAAATTTACAACTCGGCACCCTAAAATAACCTCAAGAAACTAGACAGCATACAAAGAAAGGCTCTAATTATTTGCACTGGGGCACTACCATCCACATCACTAGTGGAGCTTCAAATCTTAACTGGAGAACTGCCGCTTCACCTTAGAAGACAAGAACTCACCCTCAGATATGCAGCCAGGCTAACAATACACCCCCGACACACATCCCACTCGGCTAGCTATAAATAAATGCAACATACCTTAGAACTAAATTAACACAAAACATACCAGCAGGGAAATTATTCCATCAATTAGTTGAACAACTTCCTATAGACAACCTCCAAGCATAAATTGCAGATTACTATGACAAAGAACCATGGATAAATATCAACCCCTCAGTTAACACCCTCATTACGAAATATGGCAATAAAAACGAACAGGAACTCCAACTAAACACAATCTATACAGAAGAAATCAACTCAAAATATTGCAACTAAATTAAGATTTACACTGATGGATCCAAAATAAAAAAACCACCCACAACAGCAGCAATCTCCGAACTTAACATTAAAGTAGGACGAAGACTACCTAACAACTGCTCCATATACACAGCTGAATTCTGGGTCATACTTGAAGCACTCATATGGATCAAAGAGAACAAAATACCCCAAGCGGTAATAATAAGTGACTCGCTAAGCGTCATAAACTCAATACTTAATAACAACACTAAATCAAGAGAAAACTGTCTTAGGCAAACCAATTTATTGTTAAAAAAGCTGAGCAATAATAACTTACAAGTAGAATTTATGTGGATACCATCCCATATTAACATACCAGGTAACAAAACGATATGGCAGATATAACAGCTAAACAAAAACTAAACGAAACCACTCACATCAACCTAGATTATGCATATGTGAACTCAATAGAATATCTAAAACCCTCATTGATAATAAATGGCAGGAATTATGGAACACAAGAACTCAAGGCAGGAAACTAAAAACCATCATTAAAGAAGTCTGTAGAAATAGGAAACCACCCAAAACAAGAGACAATGAACAAAAATTCATAAATAGAATACTCACGGGCAAAACCAAGCTGGCTAACAGCTTCGGACAGTACATAGGACCACAACCACATAACCTTAACTGCTACAACTGCAGGGTCCCACAAGACCTAGAGCATATTTTAACAACCACCACACACTTGAAAAAGAAAGGGATAAGTTTAAAGTTAAACAGCATAATCCTCTGCAACATACCCAGAATTATTGATGAACACAAAACCCCATATTAATCTAACATTAGAAAATATCATAAGTTTCATACACGAATCCAATCTAATCAAAAATATCTAACAAAGTAAAGCAAAGACCAGTCAAAACTATTACAATAAAAACCAGTTAAGGACGAATCTAATAAAAAAAGCCCAATTTTTTATATACAAAATCACTGTTTGGGAATTATGACGGCGTGCTAGGTTTCGTGGGTTCACAGACGGACACAGACGTCCATAGCCCGAATAATAAAAACCAGTTAAGGACGAATATTACAAAATCACTGTTTGGGAATATGACGGCCTGCTAAGTCTCGTGGGTTCACAGACTGACACAGCCGTTCATAGCCCGAATAATAAAAACCAATTAAGGCCACAAAAAATTAAAATAGGAAAATAGGAATTAATTAAAACAGGACTACATAATAACATACAAACAACCATAAAACAAGTTTTCACTCCAAACCAATAAGATAAGGAATCAAAATAAATAAAGAATTTTAGACGAAAGAAATATTAAATTACAAAAAAATTATTTTTTTATTTTTTACCTATACTGCCTTCTTGATCTATTCTTAACCGTCTCCTTGTCTCTTAAACAACATCTGGCATGAAGATTAACACCTCTACGAACTCACTCACGGAGCGAAAGCAGACCCAGTTACCACGTGACTCCAGTATTGCGACTCAACAAGAGAACAAACTACAACAGTCTACCTCTCACACAACTACAACACAAAGGGCCGGGATTGAGAATAAGACTGTCCATACCAATACGGACCAATATCGGTTAGTAACTCAACAACAACTGGCTGAAATTTTAAATCAAGCTTCACAAACTATTTCAACTAACATACTCAGCCAAATCCAGACAATGTTGGCAGACGACCCCGAAGAATTTGAAACTTCCACGTTGGCAGCGGCCCTGGAAGTATCATCATCCAGCGACGATGAAGCTGAGGAATCTGCACCACCTAAACAGAGTGGAAGAAAGGAAGGCTCTATCTACCGGAATGTGGGACTGGGAATGGCAATTGATGATATCAAAAAAGCGGGCCATTTCGTCAGTGTAATCCAATACATTAATTGGTGCTCTGTTGGGACACAGAAACCACAACCGGCACAATGGCATTATGGAGTCAGAATTTTGAGCCAATTCTATTATGAAGCTTACTCAGAGTTCTCCTTGAACCAGATGACCGAGGCGGCTAAATACATCGATAAACTTCATGGTTATGCCTTTCCTGGGGAAAGTAACGAAGAAAGCAAAACAGCCCAGCTATGCAAGGAAGCAGAGGACAGACGGGGAACGTTTGCCTAAAAACAAAACGCCCTTATTAGGGCTACTAAAATTACCTGTAAATATCTAATAGGGATCCATTTTGGCTTATTATCCTTCCTAGATCAACTAATCTTACATCTGAATTGATCTGTTTTGGTACCGCCGTTTACATTCAAACATTTACTCTTTTACCATGCGTTACTCAACTGCTATAAGTCGTTTAGACTTGACCGATTGGTTATTAATTTCAATAAGTATGTACACTATGTACAGTAAAATTGAATTTGTTCGAAAAATGTATTCAAAATTTATAACTCTTATGATTTGATTAATTGCAGAGGTGGCTAACACATTATTGGTATATTTTGTCCATTAGTAAAACTGGACATGATTTGGATTAAGTACGGGCTGGCGTTTTGGGGAGTACATGACATCCATGGCTGGCTTTCTGAGTACCTTTCCTCCTTTACTACGCTCGGACAACGTACACGTGGCAGTATTGGAACGATTTCCACCTGTCACAAGACTAGGTGGCCTAATGTGACGTCATCGCTGCCGACCAATCGTAGCGGGAGTCACATACTGCTTGGGTTGACACCTGGGGCATTTCAATCCAACTAAGAAACATGAGTGTGTGGTGTGACTATTCCCACTCATGTTTATTAGACTTTCAGTCCGGTTGTTAAGGACTAATTAGTCCTACACCTGAGTGGCTAAATTAAAATGTACTCTGTGAGTACATAAAAGCCTGGGGGATGAGGCTCATTTTCCTTCCCCCAGGAGTAATTAAAAATCACGCAGTGCGTGAATAAACAAGTGGTACATGTTCAAAAGAAAGAAAACCACTATAATCCAATTAACCAACCAACCAGAGAACCTAGTAGACATCAACAAATAATCCTTAACACGGAGCCAGCGATGGATATGATTTCCGCTCTCGTATTAGACCTTTCACAGGTATTGGCATCATAGTTGCTACGGATTAGAGAGTAAAATCTCAGAAAAAGAGAACCATTCTTTTCTTAACCTGGGATAATTAAATAACGCAAGAAAGAAGAAACAAAAGGACTGGGCAGAAGAAGAAGGCAACCAGCGAGTCAACCCAGAGAGGGTTCTAAGCAGACGTACCGACATCGAGCACACCCCCAACTAAGGAATCCCTGTCTAGAAGACCTCCATCCCCAGCGGGAATACCACCACCAAGACCTCCTATAATTACTACGGTATCAAGTACAACAACCTAAATAACAGCACCTAAACTTATTCATCAATCGTCTATCGTCCAAGCCGGATAGAGGTGTGAATGCAGGAGAGAAACACACTGAAAGAAAGAAATCTAAAGAAAAGAAAAAAACCACTACAAAAGACCCCTATTGCTGAATCGGAAACTCGAAGTATTGACCCCCCTCACTAAGAACCTCAGAAGAAGAATCAACTAAAGACCAGGTGCCACAAGAACTATGCATGGAAGCCTTCAAGTTCCTCGTACAAGAAGGGGAAAATGCTAGCGTGGTTATTTGGTGATCTTAGGGCTACATAATAATATGTGGACAATCATAATCTCCTCCTTTTAGGAAATGATGTTGGACCAAGTAAGTGTGTTGTGCTATTTGGATTTTAAGGTGGCTTGAACAATTTGTCAGTCATATCGTTACGATGTATGCCCAAAACCATATGAGTGTAGCCGATAAGTGAAGTTCTGATGAGGCGCCTCCATACACTGGCAAAAATGCAAATATTTGATCAACCTACACTGCCTTCATATCTTGGCCGTTAATGTCCTAGTTCCATATTATTGCAAAAACCAACGACAGGGCCCTCTATAGTAGTAACTTTATTCTTCCTTTTCTAGTACTTTTATTGCATTTGACTTAATACATTATAATACATATGCCAAGATGCACAGCTAATTATTTATAATTTAAAGAAAAGATAATCCTTTTGGAGTGGGAAATACTTTGTAATAAGAGCGAAAGCAGCTTGAACTATGTAAATGGGCAATAAACTGATAGCTAGCATCATCGTTAGCTAAATCGAATGTCCACCTGATCATAAATAAAATGAAAAAAATAAGTACCCTAAAAAATTGGAAGCACTGGTTGAAGAATCTGAATCACTGGCCAATACATTTCTATCACTAAGCAATTTAAGCAATCATTGATTTGCAAAATTTATGGCCAACCTAAAAAAAATAATATCATGGCAGATACTGCTTTTCGGTCACGGGGCATTTATTCAACTCTCCACAATTTGACTCAGTTGCTCATTTTTAAGTTTCTATCACACTTTAGTCACAACAATTTGTGTAGCAAATGCTTTCAGGAAAAAGGTTTTACAACTATCAGTGTAACCATTTTAACCAGATCCTCTTCCCTCCAAAAACGTCTATAATTTTACAATAGACCATTGTGTATGCTACATACAATTTCTAAATGGGGAGAGGGCTGGCCCTAGACGAAACAAAGTCTGAATCCCATCAGCATTCTTGATTTGATCAGAAATATAGTCTCTCTAGTAGTAACAAATTCACTCAGTCAAATACAAGATCACCTCATGAATATGCATGGGTCTGACTCATTATCAAAGTCAATAAGTTCTTAATTGTTTATGCCTGTTTATAGGTTGATGCAAAGTATATGTCAAATCAGTAAATTTTGTTAATTTTCCATCCTTCATCCGTTTTGAGGTCGATGCTAAGTATAAGATGAGGCCAGACTATTTAGAATGCTACCTTTCGTTCTACATATCCATTCCCAATACATACATTCATAAGGCGGAATATGTTTTGATCTCTACTCACGCTACTTGTTACTTTAAATTGCTCTGACAGTTCTGTTCACAAGTTCAAAAAATGTCACTGACTTCCGTTACACGAGTCAGCACCTGGCATTTCCTTTCATTACAAGATACCATATTCATAATACCCTGTGGATAAACACATTTCCCTATCGGTACTCTCACTAATTTGAACCGGTCTGCCAAATCTTGATATCAATCAGGTGTTAACTTGGATGTTTAATTACTAAATAAATAACACTACACAGAAATCTGGTTCTTTGCACATCCTTGCTGTTTTTCCCATATTATACTCTAGAAAAGAATGAAATACCATGGAAAAACAGGAACAAGCCTGGAAAACAGCGTAGAAAAGAAATCATTTGCAAAATTGATCATACAAACCCCAGACATTGTGTATTGAAAATGCTGTACATACTGGAAAACTATGGTCAGTTTGGATTTAACATTTTGCAGCATGTAAAACACTGGTAAAGTATGCAAAAGTTGGACTTAGAAATATTCAGATATATTTCAACATGGAAACCCATGGAAAAGAACTTAGTATCTTTTTGAGATTGGCACTAAGTATTAGTTTTCATTTCCCAAATGATTAGGGTTAGCAATGCAGAAACACCTCAACAATTATCATGAACTTCTCATAAACTGCACATTTAAAACTTGTTAACAATATATGTAAATATCGTTGATTTTGAAATCTCGTCTGTGCAGTTTACTAAACCTTGTCAGCCAAGGAAAAACTAATCAAATTTTGAAATGTGCAGATTTCGGACTTTGATTTCAATGAGACACATGATACATATGTTTCAAGTTGTATTTTCTCACTTAGGTTTTCCACATGAGCAATTTGGACTTAAATATTCTGTGCAATGTTGGATATCTCGCATGACATCCAGACTCATGTCAAATAGACATTTCGCTGGAATACAATATTACTTAAAGACAAGATTCTAACGTTTAAGTGTCCAATCAGCACAGTGTATTCAATGAATCGTAAACAGTAGTATAAAAAAAAACTAAATATTTAAACAAATTCAAGTAGAAAATTTACCAGAAACACTTTTATGTTAACCACGCCCTCAATTAAATTAATGAAGATTATTTTTTTTATTTCCAATAAGTCCATCTGTTACATTTAATATTATCATATTGATACATGTTCTGTAGCAATAATAAAAATAGCAATAAACTCTATACTACTAGAATTAAGATAATACAATTTATTTTAATTTTATTTCCTGTATTATACATTTTCATATAATATCAATACTTAAATAATGAGTACCTTTACAGAAGTGGGCGTCAACCATTATTTATAAAAGGTCCATTTTTCTGAATCTTTGGCCCTTATCATAACGCATATCATACCTATCCCAGTTATTAGTGTTGATGCAAATAATTTAAAATAGTATCATTAAGCTGAAAGTGATTATTAGTATTGTTAGTAGTAGTAGTAGTAGTATCTGCTTCCAGAAGAAAATAGTTATTTTGACACTAACTACAAACTTTAAATCGTGTATAATTTTTGCTTTCTTTGAGAGAAACCAATCCCATTCTGACAGCATTCTATAAAGAATTAAGTTTGCCTAAATAAATAATAAAATCATGCATGATATTATGAGCGATTTTATTCAACAGAGGCCGAGTTCGGTATCGAGATCTTAACGATCGTTATTTCCCTTGTTTACAGTTTTTGAGACTGGTTTACAAACCTCGAAATGTATGCACAATATATTTCAGGAACTACCATGACAGCCTTGCTTTTAAATTTTCGAATCTTAGGTCTCACTGGATAGTTTCGGATTTGACACCTCCCTAATTTCTAAGGTAGAAGGCATGAACCTAATTATCATAAGCCTAGCATTTATAAATTCACACAGAAGCTAAATCTGTAGTGTGGTTTAGATTTACTTTGAGTTAGGCTTGAAAATGGGTTGGCTTGTTGGTGACTGCCTGTTAAGTTAAGACTGCATTGGAGATCAAATGCATAACTTGGTCTGCAAATGAACAGCCGACTTGGCACATGCATTTATGCATGTCGGCTAAAGAGGTAAATACCTAAAAATATAGATGGTTGAAGGGTGATGAAAAGTATGCTAATCTGTTATAGTACTAATAAAAGTTATCCATCCAAAAGGCACATATTGATTCTTTTAGCTGCCTTATCACAGGAAAATATTCAAAATAGCTCCTTACTGTCAAAAATGAATGTAAAATAGAGAGTAGGTGGCAGTGTTAACTGAATATAAAAGCCACCAGTTGTAATAGGAATTAGCCTGATTGAAACACTCAAACTGTCACATGCATGCGTTCTACATAAATCTTTAATTTTTTTTTTGCACCTTCCGTGTATATGTATTCTCATTTTTCTGCAATAGGTCATTGTTGGATGGAAATTCACCAGATAAACTGTCCAGTGAGACCTTAACCACTACAATTTAGCTCGTTAATTTGCCAGTAGTATCAATACATGTGCAGCAACTGATCCTACAACCTCAGAAATAATTTACAATTACAGAGATATCATGTTGTTGAGTAGAATCAAGACAGCAATACATTTTCTTGGTTTACGGAACTTAAGTTTGGAAGCTGTATGACCTATATATATATATATATATATATATATATATATATATATATATATATATATATATATATATATATATATATATATATATATATATATATATATATGTGTGTGTGTGTGTGTGTGTGTGTGTGTGTGTGCTGCTGAGCAGTTTTCACGTACGATTTAATACGAAAGATGATGTTTTGTAATCTTTCTTCAAGTAATCACTGAGATGTTACATTTGCGGATCGTTATTATTTATGGCTGCACCTGCCATATGCAGTTCTTGATGCATGGTTGTCAGTTACAGACAACAGATTGACGCAACTAGCAAACTGCATGCAAGCTTGTTAATCTCATTTCCATTTTCTTCTCACATGTCAAATTTGGCAATTCTTCATAGATCATTGCATCTACATTTTATAATTTTTTAAACAAGATTGAAGTCATTATATTTCAACGTATCAAGTAAGTAACTTTTCATTGATTCGTTTTATTTACAGATATAGCCTAACGTACCAATTGTAGCACATGTAGTCCTTGCAAAATGAATGATACAGCTAAAATTTAGGAGTTCTTTAAAGGATCATCATGAATAACACTCAGAGAAGTTTCTAAAACTTATGAAGTGATTTTCAACATTTTATCAGCATGATCACTGTTTCTCGAACAACATACACCCAGGGCGTTGAGCTATTAGACTTTTGTTTTTATGAAAAATGTTCATCATTTTCCAGCTAAATATTACAGATTTTACGAAGACAATATTACAGGATTTTCGATGTAATATTCTATAGTTTTCCAAGCTAGAATTGTCCACGGTTTACCATTTAGACTTTTCCAGGGTTTTCCATCCTGTCCTGGATAGAGCCTGAAATATCAATCCACATACGCCATAGTTTTCAATGCATGCTGGAATTTATTCAGGATTTTCCATGACAATATTCCATGCTTTTCAAGCCTACCATGGACAAAGTCTGGAATATTAGTCCAAATACTCCATAGTTTTCCATGCTTTTCTTTGGTTTTTCCTGGAATACCATGGCAAATTTACAGCCGGGAATGGAAATGTTAACTAAACTAGAAGGAATTGTTTACAGTGGCATTATTTGATAATCGAATATAGTGTTGCAACTGTACACTCGTAAGATCACAATTTTAAGGTAACTAAACAATATAGATTATAACTGCCTGACCCCACCTCCCTATCCCTCTCTTTGTGTCTCTGACTCTGTCTCTCATATAAAGGTATATTTTATTTTATCACAAAGTGGAAGAAGAAGAATGTGCTAAAATATCTGCCTTTCTCATGGTTATCCATTTTCTAACCATTTTAGTTTTTGCACATATATTTAATCAAATTTTAAATATGTATATTACTAGTGCATGCTGCTTTAGTGCAATGACATCTGATGCAAGTTAATTTAATACTGACGAGCATATACATATTTTAAATCCTTCTTAATGTTGGGTCCTGTATTTTTTCGTACACTATCTCTTCCTCAACATGAAATAAGTTTCTACACATTATTATTTGTACATTTGGAGATTTTGTTTTGGATACGAAAAGTTAATTACATAATCTAGATTTAAGTCAATTCAGAATATAAGACGAAGCCCAGATTTTCTGGTACAAAAAAGTATTGACATAGAGGCAGGCATAGATGGTAAGCCAATATTCCAAGTTTTATTAAAATTTAGATAAGATAAATGGTCTCCTGAGTGGTAACAAGCTCATCTTATCAGATGCAAAATCATTTCATTAATATTTGTACAAATATAAAACTATGGGAGACCTTGATCCCAAATTAAGTCAAAATTCCTAGTCTGATCAAAATCATGTCAGGAATACCAAATACTTAACCCTAATTTTCAAATGAACTTAGCGTTGTCTAGGAATACAGTGGAGAACATGATTGATATGACAACGCAGAGGATCCTAAATTTAAAGTACAGACATGATATATATCCTTTCTTATTTGAGATCTCTGACCATACTGAAACAAAACTTTTGGGTGAAAACTTAACCAGCTGCATTGAACGTTTCTGTAGGAATCGGTCAGGAAGCATGGATGCAGCAGGGTACAATTTCCTGATTGTAAAGTCCAATTATAATAGCCATCCCTTTCAGGTCTTAGGACTTAGGGCACCTTTAAGATTTACGACTATGAACATGTCCATCAAATGAATGATATCTATCTCTTGCCTATGCTAAAACAGGTGTGACGCACAAAAATACTGGATAATTGCTTTGATGGTTTGTCTTACTTTTCTTTCTTGTAGCACTGACCACAAATAAGTTTAGAATGTTGTTATTTGTACAATCAGTTTAACTAATGCAGATATAAATAAGTCACATATTTCCTATATTCCTGCTTTTTACACCCAGGTGAAATCAACACAGCCTGATATAAGTTAATAGGTCAAAGTCTACAAAATGAATACCTCGTGATACAATATGCATTAGACATGATGGCTTGAAGGCTATTTACATTCATGCAGCCTTATTTATTTAAGTATATGCCTGTCACGTTCTGTGAGAAAATTTGCTAACAATTCCTGCCTCATGTTTAAAAATGTCTTCTGATAGAATTTGTAATTCCAAATACTTCGGGTAATGTCAATACGTGTTATATAATATTACGACTTTAAACCAATTCGGAAACAACGAAACTACCTGTCGATGAATTAGCCATTGCGTTACGGTCAAATTCGCGGTTGCTTAAAAAAAGAACCTTGTCGCGGGGTGATAAACTGTTTGTTTTGCCATCAGCCATTGATGTCACTGGTCGGCTTAGACGCAGAGACCAGACAGACTGTAGTGTGAACTTAAACCCCTCTATTGTGTATTGTACCATTTCTTTTTACATCAACTTCTGAACGGTCACAGTACTGGTTCGCGTTTTGAAATTAACATTTTCTTTTTATCTCACTTAAACATTTTAACATAAACACTCACACTCACATTCACATCAGTAGCCTCGGAAGTGTTACAGTGTTGAGTGGCATGGTTATTTGTTCTTTTTCAAACTTGTGAATCTGGGGTTTATATGGAGTAAAGACGCTAAAGTTCAATGAACCTCAAGGATAAACATCTATTCTGTCTGTCTATTGATGCACGTATTAACTTAAGAAAAAATACGACCGCTATAACACAAAGATATACGGCAAGCATGATTGAAATGAAAACAATAACAGCTAACTGCAGTAACGGGATCTTTTCCTTCACGTCCGCGTAATTCAGAATTCCAATCCTCTTTCAAGACAAACTTGGTCATTATCATTCTGATTCATTCGCAACGAAGATAGCAACGAGAACACATCAATGAAGCTAGCGATGGAACAATTATTCCCAAGCACAATCACTGAACACAACAAAAGACTTAGGTTTTTTAACTGCATCAGGCTGGAGCATAAGAGCGCAACAAAATCGAACCAATCTGCTCTTAATTTGGGAGAAAGAAAAAAAGAGAAGAAAAAGGAAAATGGCCCACGAGTCGTCGTAGAGGGGGGAACAATACGACAAATGCGAGCAATCCTTGCAAGTAGTAAGCAGCCCACCGGTTTCGACTCAACAAATCAACAACCAGCTAACGACTGAGTCAATACAACAACATGTTGCTGTGCAACCCAAAACTACAATACAGTAAACGTATGCACAATAGCAGGATAAAGCAACTTCAGCAAGGCAGAAGGATAACATATACAGTTGCAGGTGACTTGGAAATAGCAACATCTTCCATTGACTGTCAAGGAGAAGAACAAGGACAAGAAACAAACAAATCGGAAGACGAGGAAAGCCAAGAAGAAATAGAAGGAGTTAAGGAAGAAGAAGAAGAACACCAAAACATCGAATGCAATAAAGAAAAGGGTCTGAAATAGGCAATGTAAAGCGTTAAGAAAGCAGGCCACTTTATTACCGCGGTTAAATACCTTGCCTGGCAAAATCTAGAGGTTTATAAACCTAGACCAGCACAGTGGCATTATGGAATAATAGTACTTTCCACATTCTACGAGAACGCTTACAGTCACTATCCAATCTGGCAACTTGTCCAAGCTGCGGAATATTTAGCTGAAGTCCATGGATATTCATTCCCAAATATCACCGGGAGAGATCAGCGCAGCGCACTGAAACACTAGACTGCAGAAGATCACACGGGCACCTTCCAGCCATAAAAACAGCCCTTCTAAGGGCTCATATTGCCCTTTTTAATTTAAGGGATTGCATTTTGGCTAGCAAACTCAACTCGATAAAACCAACACACTAGTTTGATCCTTTTACCCACCGCTTTAAATGTAAAACATACCAAACATTCAACACCTAATAGAGACCAGAATTGTATTATTGTCGCTTAGACGTTTACAATACAGAAATTCATAGGGCATTATATAGGTACACTATGTACTAGAAATATTAGATCTACTAAAAATAGGAAACTTCTACAACTCTTTGGATTTGAACAATTGCATTGGTGGCTTATACAGTATTGGGATTTTTTTTATTGTACAATAGTAAAACTGGATTTGATTTGAAATGATAATACATCATGGCCTTTTGGTGCTGCTAGTGTGCTGTGCTTGGTGTATGGAGCTACAAAACTAAATCGGATTGAAATCGGAAAATTTGGCTTAATACATTTACGTGCAATAACATGCTGAATCGTTGTGTGATTTTTACTTGCTGACAACTAAAACGGATTGAAAATTGAAAAACTTGGCTTGTACTTTAAGCGGGAGCACCAGGTTTGTAACCCTAATCTGATTGGCAGTTGAATGATTTGGTTGATTTTCTAACTTGCTGGAAACTAAATCGGATCAAACATTGAAAAACTGGGCTTATACTTTTATGCGAAAGAACCAGGTTTGTAAACCCAAGTCTGATTGGTAGTTGAATCTTTTGGCTGATTTACTAGTTTACTGAAAACTAAACCGATTGAAAATTGGAAAATCTTGGCTAGCACTTTACGCGGGAGAACCTGGTTTGTAAACCCGAATCTGATTGGTAGTTGAACCCTTTGTTTGACTTTCTTAACTGTATGATATCCAGTGTTAACTATAGAATATTAACTGAACTTACAAACGCTTTTATTAGTTGGTGGATTGAAAGTATTGTTTAGGTTTGTGCGCCTTTTCCTGGATACCTTTCCTGCTTTGCCACTTCCAGACATTAATTAAACAGTGCGACAATCGCACATAAACGCGTGATTGTAGCGGCTCTATTCCTACAACCCAGATTAATTCAATATCCTGTACATCGGGAATTAACAAGTCACAAAAGCACTTGTTTTGCGTTGGCGACTATAATTTTATTTCATTCATTCATTGACAAACTTGGTATTCTTTTGTAGGGCTTGAAATAAGGACACTGAACAAACTTAAACTATTCTTTATTTATAGTAACATAGACTAATCAACGCTGAGTAAGACTTGTTCGTTGGTCCTATTAATGAAGATTACTATACAACGTCATGAAGCTTTTCCTTCCATCTTACTTTCGTATATATCGTCATTAATAGTTGAACCTAATATTATTTTTTCTATTTTAAGTTAAATATAATTCTCGTGGACTTAATTGAACTTGTGGTATATATGGACAAGTCATCCAGTCTTGCACGGGAAGGTAGATGCTTTCGCCCTCCACGAGTCTTCCAGATATGGATTACTAGTGTAATGTTAACACGGTATCACTGGGCGGAAGAACTACGTTTTCGTGACCAACGCGAGCAAAGCAGGGTACAGGAAATCGGCTGTGGTCAGGCATGAAGAGGGTTGGGTTCTGCCAGGCGGCAGCTGCCCTAGACATGCCAAACAATAAAAGACAACCAGTACCTATCTCATACCTGCTCAATCATCTCCTGGTCCAACAAGGGGCGCGCTTCCGTCGTGCACTAGGGCGGAGGTGGAAAGTATATGACTGGTGCTTAGAGCAGCAAGATTCGTGTCAGGAACAACATCACCATTGACACCTGGATTTTGAGAACACTGAGAGCAACAGGAACGCTTGAGGAGCTTACATATGAAATGAACAGATACCAATAGAACATCCAAGAAGATTGGAGAAACAACTACTCTGGAAGGCCACAATCTGTACTTCAGTGGCAGAGAAGACAAACATGATCAGGGATTTGGGCTCCTTGTACACAAGGACAGCGTGAATGCTGTCATAGGATGTCGGCCAGTCTCGAGCCGTCTCATCACCGTCCGCCTCAGGGCAACTCCATTCAACATCACCATAATACAGGCATACGCCCCAAACATCAGACTATGATGACGCGGATGTGGAAGACTTCTACGACCAGCAACAAGGAGATGTGGATAAAACACCAAAGAAAGACATTGTGGTTGTAAAAGGCGATTGGAATGCCAAAATAGGCGAGGACGCTTGCATGAACTGTAAAGGAACATGTGGGCGTTGCTGCAATGAACAGATAAACAAGAGAGTACTGAGGCTCCTGGAATTCGCTAGCTACACGACTTTATGCTGGCAAACACCTTCGGTCTACCAAAGGTATCCAGACGATCGACATGTCACAGCCTAAGCGGAGACCATCACACTTAGTCCCACTACATCATGATAAATAGGCGCGTACAGTCAAGTGTAACCATCGCCAACACTAGAAGCTTTATCGGATCAGACATATGAAATGAAAATGATGATGTGGGGATGATAACCTTCAGGCTACATGTAAAGAAGGTCAAGAGAGCCATACAAGAACACAATTTGATCTTGAGAAACTGAAGATGACATCGTCAAGTCAAGAAGGCCTTGGTCACAGCTGAGGTCCTGAACCTTTGTGACAAGAGAAGGTAACTGAAGAAGAAAAAGAACGAGATAGAAGGGTCAGAGCAGTACAAGGCAGTGAGACGGGAAGTCAAGAAAAACATGAAAAAGCAAACAAGAACTGGATAGAAGAACAGTAGAAGGACATTGAGGGAAACTTGTAAAGGAACAACAGCAGGAAAGCATACCAACTGGTCCAAGTTCTAACGAGCACAAACCAACGGCGGATTACCTCCTTATAGGACAAAGTCGGATAATGCCTCACAGAAGAAAACGATATTCTGGAAAGATGGACAAAGCACTGCTCAGAGCTTTACAACCACGATCCACAATAGATCCAGAGGTACTGAACGTCCATCCAGCAACTAGCAATGACAAAACACCCTATCCTACGTGAATAAGAAGAAGCCGCAGTGAGATCGCTGAAAAAGAGGAAGTCAGCAGGAGTGGACAACGTCCCAGCAGAACTGATCGAAGCTGGGGGAGAAGCAATGATTTGCGCCCTCACAAACATCTGCAACAAGATCTGGCAAACAGGAGTATGGCCATCAGCGTGGACCCAATCACTGATCATCACCCTTCCCAAGAAATGCAACTTGCAACAGTGTCAGAACCACCGTACACTCAGTCTTATAAGAGATCCAAGTAAAGTCATGTTAAGGATAGTGCTGAACAGGCTAAAGCCACAGGCTGAAAGATCATTGCCGAGGATCAGGCAAGATTCAGAGCAGATCTTCAACCTCTGGATATTGGATGATAAGTACCTCCAACACCAACACGATCTGTACCACGTCTTCGTTTCTTTCAAGAAGGCATATGACAGAGTAGGGCATGCAGCCTTGTGGGCGACCATGCGACTGTATAACATCAATGCCAACCTCATCTCAGTACTAGAGCACCTCCATGACAAGGCCACCAGTGCAGTATACTTCAACGGTAGCATAGGGGACTGGTTCAAAACGACAGTCGTTATGAGAAAAGGCTGTTTGCTCTCTCCCACACTATTCAACATAGTTTTGGGGTGAATCATGGCAGACGCGCTTGAAAAGCATGAAGGGACGGTCAGCATCAATAGTAGACCAATTCCAACTGACGCTTTGCCGACGACATTGATGGACTAGCAGGAAATGAGCCAGAATTAGCTGACTTCGTATAGAGCCTCGACAAAACCTCTGCAGCTTACGGCATGGGAATCAGTGCAGAGAAGACCAACATGATGACCAACAACACCAAAGGCATCATCACTGACATCAGGGTCCAAGGTACGAAGTTAGAAACAGTCCACAGCTTCAAGTATTTGGGGGCAACGGTAACATATTAAGATCAAAGCCTGGAGTACTCTCCAGGATTGCACAGACAACAGCAGCGCGCTGACAAAAATGAAGCCCATCTGGAACCACAAAAGCATAGCACTCAGACCAGACTAATTACTCATTGTTGAGCTCCAATTGTCATGGACCATGACATCTGACTTAGAGAAAAGGATACTGGTCACAGAGATGAGATGTTTCCGAAAGATCCTCGACGTCACATACAAAGACCATGTCACCAATAAAAAAAATACAGCAAAGGATAAAACAAGACATTGGACCTTACGATGACCTCCTCATGACAGTGGAATAACGTAAACTGCAGTGGTATAGGCATGTCTCGCGATCATCAAGACTTGCCAAGACAATCCCAAAAGATAAAAGAGAGGCAGGCAAAGGAAGAGGTGGGAATATAACATTCGAGAGTGGATTGGCTTGACACTGAGCGACTCACTAAGAAAGACGGAAAATCGAGAGAAATGGAGGAAGTTGGTTGTTCGGTCTTGTGCGGTGCCCCAACGGTCTACTTGACTAGGAGGCTGATGATGATGATAATGTGTGCATGTCATTGTCCAGAAAATGGATTTTTTCAATGTGTGTGGTGCCGAACTCGGTTCTTTGTATGTAAGAATCCCTGGTCATAACGTGAATTGAGCAGGATGCATTTTATGAACATAGCCATATTCTATGGCCCATCAACATATTTCAGAATACTTAAAAACTGTTTACTGTCCATACTATCGCACAAGTAAGATTTTAATCATTCTTTCCCTTAATTATATATTTACACAGATTTTTGTTCTTTTCCAGGCTACCAATTAAAAACAAAGACATCAGATATATTTGAATTTTATGTCGGTAGTTAGCTTTTTGTGTGCAGGAGATCCTTACAAAATAGAGGTATCAACACAGACACGTACGTGTGTATGTACTTATGCAAATATATAATATTTATTTCAGTTTACGCAAAATTGCCGACATAACAGTAAAATGCTTGAAGTCTTGCAGCTACCGTTTGTTGTCAAAATTATCAATATTATGTTAGTAATTCTGCCAGTATACTATAGTTACAGAACTGAATCTGTACAAAGGTAGATAACTATTTTCGTATTGGTTCGCTGCTGCTTCATACAAATTATTTTGGAAAACTTTTTTTCAAGGGGACCGTAAAAAGGAAGACTCTGTAGTACCATATTTTGGGTCCATATCTTCTACCTATACTCATCCAATAAGTATGACTTCCATTTCATCAATAAGAGGACATTGTATATACTTTGAAATCTTACTCAAACCTTAATGCGATGATATAGCAGACCCATGTCTACTCTCTGGACTCACCTAGCAAGCAAAATGTTCTAATTACTATAATATGACCTGGGGTAAGATTGATATTCATTAATTCTGATAGCAGGTTCTTGTACAGTACTTTGATTCATACACAAACTTTACGTCTATTCTATAGCAGAGTCCCTCAATTCATCGTCTTATTAACACACTGTTTCAATCGCAAAGAATTTGCATACCAGTCTGTCATAAATGCTGTCATTGTTTCGAACTGACACACAAAGGTTAGTCTTTTTTACAGTTACCCTGCCTTTGGTCCTTGTCCATCCTTAGATGCATACAGTAAGCAAGAGTTCTTTTAATTCCTATCCATGTCTCTGCAAAATACAGAATGAGGGGACTATTATATAGCAGCCTACTTTTTGCCATTGTCCGCTGCTTTCTCCGTGCCCAATTAAGAGAATCAAAGGGTCTGAAGGCCGAAATTGAGTATCTCGTTTTACATACTGTTTTTTTTTGGATTGTATATATATATATATATATATATATATATATATATATATATATATATATATACGAAACGTATGAAATCACCGTTAGACATTTTTTGTAAGAGCCTACCTTAGGTCCTTGTCCTCTATCTCTACTCATCTAATAATCACCACTTTCTACTAAAACCTTTCATTGGTTCCTGTACATGCTTTGGATCATATAGAAGCGTTAGGACTATTCTAAACCAGCCTACCTTAGATCATTATCCTCTACCTGCACTGATTGAAGGCATAGCTTTAATTACTCTTATACAACATTTTCTTTCATTTCTTTTTAATGCCAACTCAGTCCTTTGTGAAGTGTTTTATTCTTGGGGAATTATAAAAGAAGAAGAAAAAAATACAATTCTGAAAGAAGTTATTTTAAGTCATTCGAGAAATCGGTTATAAAGTGGTAAGTATAAATCTACTAGTTTTCTTAATTTGAGAAATACCATATTACAGTTAAAATGTATAATCGATGTTGATATTATGAAACTTTATCAGTCTTTATGATATTCGCCGATCTTTTTTTAAAGACATAAAAGCTAAATCATAAGAGCAAGTATCAATGTAATCGATACTTTTGTTACTGGTCCACATAACAAGCTACCAATATTTTCATCAGATAACAACGTGTATTGCACATGGTGATTATCGATCAAGGCTTAATAATCCAGTACACTATAAGAATTTATTATGCAGAATGTGCCATGTTGAATGGTTAAGGGATAGAAACATCCGGTGATACTGTTAAAAGCATTGTATTTAATCAGCAACGTTTGAAAATACGTACCGTCAAACTGGACTTAGGGAAAAAAATGAAATAAAAGCTGTCTATAGCAAATTCTGTGACTTAGAGTATACTTTCTTATTACAAAAACAAAGAAAGATATTGCCAAAACATGCGTTAAAACGATTATAAGCAGAAACATAAATAATGCTTATTTATGTGGCGTAACATTTCTCGACTGACACATATTTGTATGGAGAATATGGTTTAGGTTGCTCACAATGGTAAAAAAGATTAAAGCGGTTTTACAATTTGGAGCAATGTTAGAAATAAGATCAAGTAACCAGTCTGCATTGATCAGTGCACCACATGACTATTCATTTAGTCATTAGTTACATGTCCACACAGACATACCACCAGTCCTTATTATCTACCGTCAGCCAATTTTACCTCTTTCAAGTTATTTAATCATGAAAAGTGATCAATAACACCGATTCTGCTGCTGTTCAATATCTGACCTACAGCTAAGTTGTAGACGTTTGGTTTCGCTAAGAAAGGTAAGAACTGTATAATTCAGTCGTGGTACAATCTCGTCATAACACGCTTTAAGAAAGACATGGCGGCTTCGCGGTAAGTAATTTTATACTGTGTACATCTATAGTCATTGTAAGTTTTGGGACAATATATTTGTCTCATTCTCAATCAGATGAATATTTTCCATTCCTAGCGAAATAATTGTAATTTTAAAGATCAAAACATGCAAAAGATCGCCTTGCAAACACCAAGAAATATTGCAGAAGTAAGCAATATATTTGTTCTTGTATTGGACAGTTTTCTAATTCAATCCGATTGTTTCAAATTTCCTACTTTCATCGGCTTCAGGCTCCATATCAAAAGACTTATAAAAATCCTGGTGCAAATTCCCACTGATCCTTATACAATATTTCAGACATTCGAGTTTTATTGGTGTGTCGGGTCAGAGTATATACCAAATCAAAACCGCATAATTTATCATTAGCAGAATATGGTAGTCGATTTTTCTTGTTGTTGTGGGGTTTAACGCCATTTTTCAGCACGATAGGCTATACATGGCGGCCAATATTAATGGTGGAGGAAGAACCCGGAAAACCCCGGAAAGAACCACCGACCCACGACAAGCTACTGGCAAGCTTTCTCACATGCCCACATTGGCTGAATCTTAGACTCGAACCGCCGCAGACAGAGGTGAGATGGCAGTGATCCGTAACGAAGAGCGCTTTAGACCACTCGGCCACGGTAGTCGATTTAGAACGGGGGCTAGCAGAATGATATATTTAACCCATCGTATATCTTATCAATCGTGTTACACAGCACATGAAAGTGCTAATTTGTATAGCTACTATGTAAGTAGTTAAAGTGTGGTTATGAGCACTCGTACTCGGATTTATATTCTTCTTTGGGAATTTAACAATATTTCCAGTTTATAGCCCCATGTTGGAATTTAATATTTGAGATTTGTTTTTCCCTGTGGGACTTTAGTGTTATAGGAGTCACTATTTCACCCCATGGTAATTTAACACTACGCTTTGATAACTCTCGATCCCGATCCAGGCTCGATAATGTCAACCGTTTTAACAACTGAGTATTGGAACTGCAAGTCACGTTTTCAGTTGGACAAATGACATTTTAAGCAGATCGAGTGTCGTGTAAAGTGTAAGATGAGTGGAATGGATGTAAGCTAGTGAAAAAGTCCTAGGTCCCTTGCCCATCATGACAAGTAGGTAGCTGAATATTGTTCAAGTCTCACAGATGGGAATTTAACATTACAGATGTCACTGTAGCTCATTATCAAACGTTTATCAACGTGGATAGACAGAGACGTTACTATCTAAATCCTTACAATACTATATGCAAGTTCATTACTGACTGTGCTGCAATACACTGAGTGACCTCGTACATAACGCTTTATTGATATATGCTTACACACCTGCTAGCTAAATTTAGTCGTGACTGTCCGCTACATAATGTCCAAGTTTGCAAAGAATTACAGTGTAAGATGTTGTTGTTGTTGTTGTTGTTGTTCTAGGGTTTAACGCCATTTTTCAGCACAGGATAGGCTATACATGGCGGCCAATATAACTGATAGAGGAAGAACCCTGGAAAACCCAGGGAAGAACCACCGACCCACGAGAAGCTACTGGCAGGCTTTCCACCCACGCTAGCCGAGCCTTGGACTCGAACCCACGCAGACAGAGGTGAGATGGCAGTGATCCGGAACGGTGAGCGCTTTAGACCAACCGGCCACTAGGGGTCCCCAGTGTAAGATGTAAATTTGGTCTTGATTGTGTTACAATTAATGTAGTGACCCATTATAAAATGTCACATCGATAAATATAGTTTAATTTAACTTGTTATTATGCAGCACATAATGTTATTGCGGTAAATGTTTACAGATTGGGGTGAGTTCATTTTCAACTCGAGACTGTCCGCCATAACTTCGCATTGATAAACAATTACGGTACAAGATGTTAGTTCTCTACTGAATTGTAATTCACTCACTGGTTCGCAAAATAATGCAGATCAAGTTTTGTATTTTATTCACTTCCATTCTCACAGCATGATTGTTACTCTTTGTCTCAACAAAGTTACAATTTCAAAATTCGCAGGAATACGCCGTGTACATATATGTTGAATGGGAAGATAGATTTATTCTTACTTCTCTGATCTGCAAACATGCTCACATTTGAGAAGAGAGGAATGATTATTGTGTCTCTAAAATTAATTAAAGGGAGAGAACGGCTATATTATTTCAACAAACTTAGGGGTTGTGTTATTTGTATTTCGTTCTCTTTGTTAGAATTTAGGATGATTTTTTAGTATGGGGTGTTTGCAAGTCTATTTCTTAAACTGAGTAATTAGTCGCAGCTGTGATTCATACTGCCTGCATATAATGGACTTCATAGTAGCATGGATAAGTATTGTACAATAGCCCTCCTAAATTACTTAAAAAAATAAATTATTGGAATATTCTCGTGCATAACTTTATAGTAACTTCATAATTATGTATAATATATGTTTGCAAAATGTTGTGTAGTACACAGCATGAATTACTGATCTCCTTCTTAGATAAAGCGTAATGATAAATCATACAAATGAGAAGTACGAAAAACTTTGAAAGTTTAATATTATAATCTCATGAATGTATGGTTAATATTTTGATTAGAGAAAAATTATTTGTGGTATTAGCCCATTAAAAAGCACTTCAGTAGACAATGATCCATGCCTTGACGTCCTTTAGAATATGTGAAATGAAACCTCAAGTCAGCTGCATGCAAATGTTAAACATTGCTTGTTTGGCTTGGTAATTAGTTGGCGTTCAAGTCTTGACGTATGACAAGAATTATTCCGTAGGTAGGAGTGCAGTTTTGAGCTGGAAATGATTTCATACCCTCTCTCTCATGGGTGAATGAAAAATAATGATTTTATAATTTATTGTTTGGTGTGTTGTACTGAAAAATAAATACCTTACGTCACGTTTCATTTATAACTAGTCATAAGTCCAATCTTATCTCCAGTTTTCACAAAGCAGAACCTTGACGACCAATCTATATTACTTTCCAAACTGTGGAGTCTTGAGAAAATAAACACAGATATATATATATACTCTTGAATAACAATCATTACTTGGCTAACATAAATAAGCATTTATAGTCGTTTTCTTTTGCAACATAAATGTTTTGGTAACCTTTCTATTCCCGTGATAGGATTGTGTTTGGCTAAAAGACCGTGACTGCAATAAATGGGGTTTTCGACCAAGTTGTATGGGAAAAGGTGATAGAGTCGTGCAATACGGTTTGAGGTCAAGACAGTTTAAGATCACATAAAAAGGAAAAAGTCTTCTAGTATTCAGGTTTAGGAACCAAATGCTTCCCGTCTTTGGTCATGCGTTAATTTTGATTGAATTGCGATGACAAATTCCGTCAAACATTTCGGAGGATATCTTTATCTTTATGGTAAATGAAATTGTGTCAACACTTGTCCGAACAAGGGAAGCTGGCATCATCAACCTCAATTTGACAAGAGGGCCTGCAAATTATTGGGTTGCTTCTGTGGTAACGCTCTAACATGTTTTATACTTTTGCTCATTCGGCTTGCATGGGCACTTGAAGTTGTTGATTATTGAATCGGCGCGCTGGATGGCAATCGCTATCTTATTAAACGATGTCGTTGCAATTTCAGGCCGGCTTCACATGCAGTTATTTGTTGTTGACGCACTGCACATACTACAACGTATACCAGCCACACAAACGTTTACTGGTCTTGCCTTGTCACTTATGATCTACACTCAGTGATATATGAAATGCCATTGACATTTATGTTCAGTGGACTCTCAACCGACATACTCTACGGACCATGATGTGGATCTGACCAGGTCTGCCACCATAGAGGATTTGACTATAATTTTTCATAGGGGGTGTCGTTGTTGTCGAACCGGGTAAACATAAAAAGTCTAAGGTGGACATTCATTATTTTGTGTTTAAACTGCGATGCTCTTGTTATTTCAACTTCACATGAAACGAATGTTGATAATAGCATAAAGTTTTCGCCAGAACACATTCCAAGTCTATTTAGTTCTAAATAAAAATGCTGCTGCTTATCGATCGCTACACATCCTGGATGGATCAAGATATTGGCATGTGGTTTTCAACTAAATACTTTTGATGATATCATCAAGTTGGTCCTAAGTGAACATGGTGTTAATTTGACATGCAATATGATCACCACGGCGACCATTTCGAAAATAATTTTTGCAACTTCTCTTAAAGAAAAGTCAAACCGATACTGTGTTTTCAAAAGAAGACCTCTTATAATGTCTCGTTCATCCCTAAGGAACATAATTCTGATACAAATATAAGATGGCCACCATGGATCCATTTTTTATCGCTACTCTTCCCAAATGGATGGTAATATAGACATATGGTTATAACCAAAAACGTCGCATGATATCTAGTTTAGATTGGTGATCTGATGAGTGAAATCAACGAATCAAATGTTAACTGGTGTCTCTCTCAAGAAAAAAATAATCCATTACATACTGTGTGTAAATTCATATAGTGGTGAGGGAAGTGATGGTAAGGAAGACTGGAAACATACTGGGAATAAGCTGAAAATGCAATAAGAAACACTTGAATAAAATATATTTCAGATCACACTGTTTTTCTGTTGACATTACGATGATCTGCTACTTTGAATTTTCATAATACGATTAGACCAGTTTACTGTCAGATATATCAATAATTCAGTGTATGCTTGAAGTGAGTTTGTTTGGTGATGAATAATTTCTAGGAAATTCCTTGCCAGAATATTACTGAATGTATTTGCTTGCAACAGATTCTTTTTGTCAGTACTAATCTTCTTAGAGGCTACGATCAAGATCAAACAATTTGGCAATATAATCATAATAATATCATTGTTTCTTTCTATTTCAGAAACACTGATAGAAACTCTTCAACGATGAAACGTTTTCTACCATTTGTTATCTTGTCCTGCATCGTACTTAAAGCAGTTAGTAAGTACAGCATGCAGATAAGACAATGCATCAATATTTCTACATCGTATCTATAATGCCTGTATCTTTTCGTTGAATATATATATATATATATATTTGTATGTGTGTGTGTCTTTCTGTCTCAGTGACTGTGCAAATCACACATTTGAAAACATGTGGATCTTTTATGGTTATTCATGAAAATCTTGTTATTAAACTTGGTACACTATTTCATCATCGGCTGTATTTGGTACTAAATGAAACTAGTGTAAGCTAGTCAACCATTAGTAAAAGTGGCCATCAACAAAATATTGTTACACCTGCCAAAGTAATGGTCATAGAGATGCAATTTCATTACTACAAGACGAAAAATAGTCGGTCTTAACTGGCTGAATGGATGGTCACCTTGAACATATTTTCAATTGCCATTTGTCTTGAACAGATATTGATATCAGCATGGTTTTCTAACCGAAACACTGAAAATGATATCCAGTTTAAAAAATAGCCCATAGTAACAAAGGTTTTTCACTAAAATACTTTATATAACAGATTGTAATTAGATGGTCCTCGATCAAGTTGGAATTTAATTTGGAGAAACATCGGACTCATTCCATTTTTAGCGGGTTCGATTTTGGCTTATATCAGTCCTTGCGATGGGCAGTTATATTCCATTTTCTGGCTATTATATACCTAACAATATATAGCTAATGATATGTTAAAGTTTCTACTGAAGGCATTAAACCAACGACGAACCAAGCTCAGTCATGTATCCGTTTACCAATCACCAACTTTGCAAGAACAATATTAAAATTGGAAGAGAACCACACATTAGGCGAATATTTCTGATAGAGAAATATTATTGGCAGTTACTCTTTTCATGAGGCACCTCACTGAACATATAGACATGTTGTTTGTCACTCAAACATTCCTTGCTACAGTAATGAACCGATTTTAAAATAATGCCAATCGGACCTCACAAAATGTCCACGAGGCAGCCATTTTCGAAATTCGTGTTATTATACCTCCTCTTGTCGTAATGACCTGGCTTTTTTACTGAGATATATTTTTCTAAAATAAAAATGGTACTGATTTAATATTGCAAAACTGCTGCCATGGCAACAATCTTTAAAATCTTATCACTTCTTTCAAATAGGTATTCAGTTTTAACATGTCTCCACTTATTAGGCGAATGGAAGTTCTAAAGGATATTTATCAAGAGAATTGTTTATCAGGAACTTTAATAATAATAATAATAATACTAATAATACAAAATGTAATTAAAAAGTTATTGCATGTGTACATATTATCTCATAAGTGGCGTACGGGTGATAAACTGATGACAAGCTGTAATTTGTATAAGACCGCAACAGGATGGTTAGATGGTTTAATTTATAAAGTATTCCCATTAGTTCCCAAATTTGGTATCCAGTATCATCCCTTGTATGTGCATTCTAAATATAAAGTGTGCAAACTGAAATAGGCATATGGTAATAAAGGTAGATAAGAGAAGAAAGATACAAATGAGATAAATTTTATAGTAGCAAGGATTGGGAAGGCCATACAAATAGTAATTTGAAACAAAATTAGTAGTGTACTAAATAAAGTGAAGAAAACTAGTATAATCAATCTACTGTGATTGCTACCAATACCAAAAGGTTATGGCATTATGTAAAAGAATGTTATTCCTTCCAGGAACAAATATGCCTGCCAAATTAAACTGCAATTGAGACTCAGCAGCAATGCAATTGCAGATGTATTCAACGATAACAATACGCACGTAACAACAATTGTCAGAAAAGTCCGAGACCATTGATCAGATACGGTTTCTCAATTATGTAATTGCTAAAGTCTAAAATTGTAATCATGTCTTCTTCATGCCTTCATGCCTTCTTCTGAGTTTTCAATTGTTCATTTCAGTAAATTTTATTTACTCTGTAGCTGTGTCATGATAAGTGTTAAAGAAATTCAACCCGTTAGGCTTAATGAAGCAGACCCAAAAGCCTTAAAATTGCTGTACCTGTGATATCGCAGTCTATAACTTATCTCATTAACAAGAGTATCCATTCTGGTGTTTATATATATAAATTTGCTAACACCTGAACAGCTTAATTTGGTAGCAATATGTATATATTTAGAAACTAGATTTCTAAGTGATCAATATAGTGTTAAAAGGTTTGTCAAAATACTAACAAACTGTGGCATATGAAAAGGACAAGAAATAATATTTATAGTTAGGTGCATCAGAACATCCCATTTCAACGTGCCTCTAACTGATATCATGGATGATTCCATTTAAAGATGTCCCCCAGTTTTATTCTTACACATGTATCAATTGTACAGCATGCATTCACATTTGCACAATTTACTTTATATATTTTTTACATCTTGGGCCAATGAAGTTGGAAGTTTTATTTCAACCTCTGCTTAACCTTAAAGGATTTGAAATAAAACATTCTGAAATTTTCTTTATTTTGATTTGAATCTCATTGATAGTGAAAAATCCGGTAGAAAGTTACAACGTTTTAAAAAACAAACAGTAACACCTTTCATAGTGAGGACCGGATATAAGACAGGTTTGCATTGAGATGATAAACAGAAAATAACAATTGTCCTAAAATTGCAGCTCATTTATATTTAACTAAATAAGATTCAAACAAATATTGCCTGAATGTATATTTCTCGAAGCTTTCCTTTGAAGAATTGGCTTTGGCCATCTCTAAACAACTTACATGTCAGTTATAAGTGAAATGTAATTAAATAATCGATTAATATCATTTTCATTTATATTGTACTTAAACTTACATGCACTGACAT
The DNA here is from genome assembly GCA_028554795.2 of Sinohyriopsis cumingii. Taxonomy (NCBI): domain Eukaryota; kingdom Metazoa; phylum Mollusca; class Bivalvia; order Unionida; family Unionidae; genus Sinohyriopsis; species Sinohyriopsis cumingii. Next base: position 3,366,006 of record JAPYKE020000029.1, read on the forward strand.
TTGAAGTCACATTACGTATGCAAGTTATAAGTAACTTTCTTGTGATATATAGGAGTAGTAAAGGGGGCCACTATAGCCTCAATGGAAATTTAACATGGAGATAAACCCTGGGCCACTATAGCCTCAAGGGAAATTTAACATGGAGAAAAGTCTTGGGCCACTCTAGCCTCAAGGGGATTGAACATGGGGAAAAAAGCATGGGCAACTCTAGCGACAAGGGAAATTGAACATGGGGAATTGTAACAGGGTCCAGACCTGATGGGTCTATGGAAAGGGAACAGGGGGAGAGGGACATAACACACACACACACACACACACACACACACACAACGTACGCGCGAAGACACACACACACACACACACACACACACACACACACACACACATATAAAATAATAATTCGGGGTTAGGCAATTGAAAGTCAATCTCTTTTCGAGAAATAGGAGTGCCCCTGAAAAGGGCCTTTGGATTTATGTTAATATGCCCTTAACATAAGGGGCATCTGTGGCATCTTCTTGTCCTCAAGCTGCGTCTTACAGCAGGGCCATACACCAGAGTCCTCTTGAGGCAACCTTGTCTCTCTATGTAGACTCTTCGTATCCACAGACTGCTGGTGGTCCTGTGGACAACGATCCACTTGGATCGGACATACATGAGCATGTCCGTCCTGAACATCATTGAAGACACGAGGGTGGAAGATTCAACGTCAGTCCACATCTTGCGGCTACGAGAATAGGTGAGTGAGTGATTGCACTGAACTGCGCTTATTTATAGGGAGAGGAAGGATTGAAACGGATTGAGTTCGTTGACCAATCCAAACACGCGTGACGAAATTCAGTCAGTCCGCATCCAATCGGAAGAGAGCAGTCTGTGACGTTACGTGGCCTATATACATTCGCTAGCGCCTGTGCGCTGTCAATCTATGCGACAGTGATTCAACATGACGGAAACTCAGAAAACGATCCATGGGGGTGCACCGACGGTGGATACTACCCAAGGGAACCCGGACTTACTTTCAGAAGCCGTAAACTGGGATTTTGTGGATTTTCTGACCTCGCAAGAATTTGTTCCAGAACCTTCGTTACCATCTTTACCGCACGTGGAGAATTTTCGACAGAGACAGAAAGAAGAATTGGAGAAATTTATGCAGAGACAAACGGAAGCAGAACAAGCTTTTCTGCTACAGCAACAGCAGCAAGAAGAAGAAGTAAGAAGAAAAAAACAGCAAGAAGAAGAAGAAGCAGCAAAGAAACAAGAGGGGGAAAGTCAAACGGTCACGGTACTGTTGGACATTTTAGCGGAGTTAAGAAGTCTGAAACAAATGTATCAGACTTCTTTATCACGACCGAAGAGAATACGACCTTCCCGAGCTAAACACGCCAACCCTGAGACTAAGCCTACCTTACCACCCTTAGTGATTTCAACCCAATCATCATCATCAAAAGTAGGCATCGGACGTGGCAAAGGCTTAAGACAGTTAAAGTTGATTGCTTAAACTCACCCCTACACCAAGAAAATAACGGCCCTTTTCAGGGCCACCCACTTCTCTCGAAAAGAGATACCATTTCAATTGCCAATAACTCAAAATAACAACCCATTTTACCCCTATAGTACGTGTCTGTGTATGAGTGCGTGAGTGTAGGTTCTTATTTTAAAATCATAACCCAAAGTCACTTACCTTTTATCATTAATGTATTCTGTTATCCATAGTTACAATTCAATTCACAACATAAACACTCTTAAAAAAGTTCATTCACTTCTTTTGTGTCATTATTTACTCTCTCTGTTTTTTAGATTTCTTCACAGGCTTTTCCTCTTCTTCCTCCTCACTTTCTTCCCTTCTTCTTTTCTTCTCCTGTTTCTTTTTCTTCACCTGTCTGCTTTCTTCCTCTTCTTCTTCCTCTTCTTTCTCTGAAGAATCCCTCTCTTCTTCTGACTCCTCTTGTTTCTTTTTGGGGCAATCTGGAGACCAATGTCCTTTTTCTTTACAATAATAACAGGTTTCTTGACTTTTGTCTCTTTTAACCCCTGTTTTTTTTTGACGGTCTGGACACTCCGAAGACCAATGCCCTTTCTTTTGACAGATATAGCAAGTATCTTCACTTTTATCTCGAAAGGAAGGAGAGTAGTCCGAAGGCTGGTCTGAAGAGAATTTTCTAATGACCCCTAGCAACGCTCTGATGAAACGTTCCATCTGGCTAGTCTCTTCCATCGTTGTGATCAGGTAGAGAGTGAAATGAATAGTGAAAGGACAAGACACGTACACTTTTATATACGCTGGTCTGCCAGGACTATAAAGTAGCTCCTGGTGTTTAAACTTGAGTCATTTGACTTTTTGCTTTCAAGATGAAACGATCTAATTCATTTGAGAAGAAAGAAGAAGAAGAAAGTAAGAGGCAGAAACGTGATCTATCGCCTCGTACCAGAGCTGAAGTCTTGGCACAAATTCATGCCAGTGATTTTGAAGACAACATGAGTGAACCAGAATCCAAGCCCTCTCAACCAAGTTCACCGCACTTAGTTAACCCTGACAAATACTATTCCATTCGAGAGACAGAAAAGCGCTCCTCTAGAAAATTTAGAACCACGGCTTACACCTACACGGTGAAGTTTAAAGATTTCAAGTCCGAAGTACCCTTAGAGAAAGCAGAAGGGTTCATCACCGAGATGTGGGATTCTTTACTCACCGCACTCAAGCGACAATGTCAACCCAAAGAAGACGATCGCTTGACACTATCCATACAACACGATGGTTTGAAGTCCCCTGTTTGGATCGAGTTTAGCAGACCCACAGAACTGACCCCTTCCAAAGTCATGGACAAGATACAACAGGTGCAACAATCCAATGACCAGTTTGACATCACCGATGGAAAAGCCACACTGAAAATGGCTCACGTCTCTCTTCCTCAAGGGACTGGACGCAAAAAGATGTTATTGGTGAACGATCTTCGCAGCATTGAGCGTAGCCTCGTCCAAATTTACAACCCTCATGACCAGCTGTGTTTAGCCCGGGCTATCGTGGTGGGGCGAACCTATGCCAACAATAACGACACGGCAGAATGGAAAAGAGCCTGGAAAACTATTCGACAATCGGACCGAGCCAAACAACGAAACGAAGCAGAACTCCTGTTACAACAAGCGGGCCTGTCCAAAGACACACCCTGTGGCATTCCTGAAATGCAAACATTGCAAGATGTCCTAGCTCCACGCTACACCTTGAAAGTGCACCCTAAATAAGTGCGCGGACCTCTGTTGTTTCGAGGCCAAGATTTTAAGGATGGAAAATACATTCACCTTTATCATCACGATGACCATTTCGATACCATTACCAATATCACTGGATTCCTGGGATACAGATATTACTGTGAGAAATGTGACCGTGGTTATAATAATCGAGAGCAACACAAACATTGCGGATGGAAATGCTCAGGATGTTTGGCCTCTCCACCCTGTCTGAGCGAAGGACCAGTGCCTTGTTCAACTTGTCTGCGCACGTTTGTCAGCCCTACCTGTTACCAACAACATTTGAAGACGCAAGGTTCACAGCAGAAATGTGCTTGTCAACTGCTGAGATTGTGCCCTACGTGTGGACAAGGCATACGTACCAATAATGCCAAGGCACACGTATGTTCAGGAAAGAAAAAATGTCACATTTGTCACCACATCGTGGACTTGGAACATCAATGCTACGTGCAAAAATACCAACAAGAGAAAGAGGATGGTCACAAAAATGAAAAAGGCAATTTCATCTGTTTCGATTTCGAATGCATGCAAGAGACCGGCATTCACATTCCTAATTTCTGTGTGGCTCATCGAGCGTGCGAGAAGTGCATTCAAGAACCTATTTTCAGTCATTGCCCTCACTGCAGCAAGATTCCTGGAGGGCGTGAAAAAATCTTTCGGGGACCGAACACGCTAGCCGATTTTGCCCAATGGGTCTTAGACCCCATCGACAAGACGTGGAGCCAAGAGGACATCGAACGTTACGGAGATTGTCATCGACATGCCACGGTGATGGCTCACAATTTCTCCGGATACGATGGACAGTTTCTCTTGAGGTATTATACGGAACAAGGCACCGAACGACCTAAAGTGACTTTGAACGGAGCCAAAATCATTTCCATGCAAGTGGGACAAGTACAGTTTAAAGATTCCATGAGTTACTTGGCCATGCCTTTGAGTCGAATGCCCAAAACGTTTGGAATGACAGAAATGGCTAAAGGGTATTTTCCACACTTTTTCAATACGGAAGCCAATCAACACGCCGTTCTACCCCTTTTGCCTGAGGCTAAAGATTACGACCCCGACAACATGGGTACCGAACAACGAGAAGCTTTCTACGCTTGGTACCAGGCTCACGCCTCGGACCCTTTCGACTTTCAGGAAGAAATGCTAAAGTATTTTCGTTCCGACGTGGACATTTTACGGCGTTGTTGTGGAAAATTTCGAGAACTGTTCATGGAACACGGAGGGGTCGATCCTTTGAAAGAAGCTTGCACCATTGCCAAAGCGTGTTCCTTAGTGTACAGACAAAGATTCATGCCTGAAAACACCGTGGCGGTCATCAGTCCTCAAACGACCAACTATGTCAAACGTCAATACTGGGTCAAAGCCCTACGTTGGTTACATTATTTGTGCGACAAGGAAGACAAATGGATTCAGCATGCCCGCAACGAAGGGGGCGAAAAGACCATTGGAACGCATTCGGTAGATGGCTGAGACCTAGAAAACCCCAAGATCTGTACGAGTTTAACGGCTGCTTATTTCACGGATGTCCCGTCTGTTACCCTGACCGTAAAACTAAAAATCAATTTCTGCAACGAACCATGGAAGACTTGTACCAGGCCACTTGTCAGCGACACCTAAAGTTAGAACAGGAAGGATACCAAGTGGTGGAAATGTGGGAACACGAGTACGATCACCGTTTGAAAACCGATCCCGAGTTTAAATGTCTCGTGGAAAGTTACAAGCTGGTGGACCCCCTGAACCCGAGAGATAGTTTGTACGGAGGAAGGACCAATGCCACCTGTTTGATGTACCAAGCCGACGAAGAGAAAGGAGAAGAAATGAAATACTTGGACGTGTGTTTGTTGTATCCCTACGTGTGCAAATATTGTCGCTTTCCTGCAGGGCACCCACAATTGTTCACGGAACACATCGACCTGAAAAACATTCGACAATACGAAGGCTTGATCAAGTGCAAAGTTTTGCCTCCCACGGACTTGTACCATCCCGTCTTACCTCACCATTGTCAAGGCAAACTGATGTTTCCTTTGTGCCGAACTTGTGCCGAAACGTGCAACCAAGACCAGCCTTGTCAGCACACCCAGGAAGAACGGGCCTTGACGGGGACCTGGGTAAGCGTAGAATTGTTCAAAGCTCTGGACATGGGATACCAACTGTTAGAAGTGTACGAAATTTGTCACTTTCCCAAGACACAACAATACCACAAGGGTGACCCCACGCAGAAAGGGATTTTCGCAGACTACGTGGATGCTTTTTTGAAACTGAAACAAGAAGCCAGTGGCTATCCGTCCTGGTGTCACACTCCCGAAGACCAAAAGACATTCAAAGAGAAATACTATGCACAAGAAGGCATCTCTTTAGACCACATCGAGAAAAACGAAGGCAGTCGATCGTTTGCCAAAGTGATGTTAAATTGTTTGTGGGGCAAAATGGCACAACGTCCGTGTTTACCCAAGACGGAGTATTTGACTGAACCTTCCCGCTACTTTCAGATGATTCACGACAAAACCAAATACATTGAACACGTGGACGTCGTTCGCGAGGATTTGATATTGGTCAATTACGAAGAAGATCTGGACTTTGTACAAGACGACCCTTTTGGAAATGTCATCATTGCGGCTTACGTGACAGCTCATGCTCGCTTAAAACTGTACGAAGCTTTAGAACTGTTAGGGGAACGCGTACTGTACTTTGACACGGACAGTTGCATTTACATCCATCACCCGAGTCAACAGCACCCTGACATCGAAGGAGACCGTTTAGGAGCCTGGACAGACGAGCATCCCGACGACAAGATTCTAAGTTTCGCCAGTGGTGGTCCTAAAAATTACGGTTACGAATATCGGGACAAACAAGGAGAAGTGCACACGCAGTGCAAAGTGAAAGAATTGACTCTGAATTATCGTACAAGTCGAGTGGTGAACTTTGGGGTATTGAAAGAAGCCTTGCAGTCTGGAGAGGACGAACACTTTAAAGTGACCACCTATCAACCCAACAAGATTGTACGTTTACCCACTCACCACATCGTCAGTCGACCCTTGCAAAAAGTCTATCAAATCGTGTACCAGAAGCGAGTGCGACTTCCCAATCATTTCACCTTACCGTATGGACACGTCGGTATTGGTCTGTATATAAAACGGAACCCTAGGCAAGATCGATAGTTCATTGTGACTACCAGGACCAATTGAACAAGATGAATACTTTCAGAGAAACACAAAACAAGTTTAGAAAGGCACAATTCAAGTGTGGGGTTTCTGAAGTGGAATGCTCTTGTGAGCCTTGCAACTTTTCAACCTGTGTTAGTGACAGTACCAGAAGAACCCGTCACCCAGGACAGGACTGTCGTGGACATTCCTGAAAGGTCATTCCGGGAGGACACTTGTGTGACCGTACCTCATGTAGAGACTGTAAGAACATTACACACTGTCCCTAGGACATCTTGCTTACCCAGAACATGTTGCAAAGAGACTTGTTTATATTCCACTTTGATCGTTTTGATGTGTTTATTATTCCTGTACATCACTATTTGGCTTTTATGTATTTTTGTCTTTCGTGTTTGTAACAAGATAACCGGGTGGGATATTTCGGATTAACAACAGAACACGTTTTGACGACACAGATATATGGTTTAATGTGGCGATTTATATGAGTAGTGGATTATGAAGATGTGTGCGTATTTATAATCCAAATATTGGATCTATTTAACAAAAAAAAAACGCACAGTTTCAAAGATGGAAAAATATACAAATAAATTAGTTCAGAAACCCTAAAACACAGGATAAATGATTTCACAAATGATTCAATAATGGAAAGATGAATATAGTTCACTCAAATAGTAAACGATGTAAGTCTTTACACATAGTAAAAAATGTATTCGCTCAGGTAGCGAAATTATGTCACTAAACAAGAACGGATATACAATCTATCCTTCCAGTCCTGAATAATACACTGGGTCTTACTAACCCAAAATTAGCATAGAGCTAAAAATACATGTGTGGAGATGCACTCCGTCACCCGTGCACCATATCCGCTCCACAGCTCCTCCGAATCAATTTCACAACCAATATAGACTCCGGACCCTCGGAATACTATGATCACTTGAAACATTAGACCCTCCGGACACTTGAAATATTAGACCCTCCGGACCCCCTGTCCTTTGACGGCTCTACAGCTGGGTCACCTTAGTCACTCTTGACATTCCGGACGCTAGACATCAGACGCTCCGGCACCTTAAACGCTCCGGACACACGGACGTTTCTACACTCTGACAACACCGGACACCCCGGATATTCCTACCATCAAAACACACAGCCCTACAGCTGGAGTTGTGCGAATCCTTTAAGCAGGCCGCTTGCTGACAAAACCATTAGTATTGTCAAGGTCCTTTACATGTAGTAACGTATTTATACCTTTAGAATTTTCGTTATTCTTTATCAAAGGCACCTTGCACGTGTGGCATAGGACGAATCGTACTCACGATTTCGAAATACATAGACCATATTATAATCACCCTCGGGTATCGTTGTACAGAGAAAAGAAACGAAACCCGAGTTCATGTATTTAATTAACAACATTTACACCATTCCGTGACAATACCTCCCCCCTAAAAAAAAGTGGTATCACTTTTAGAACAATCACGGAATGTGAACAATGAATCATTATTAAAACTTCCAATTTTCAGACCGAACGAAATGATTTGCTAATTACACCCTACTTAAAAAATCAGCTCCCACATTTTCTGACCCTCGAATTGCCTCGATTCGAAAACTGTATGGTTGCAAAGACAACGCCCAACGCATCAATCTTGCATTGGTGACCTTTGCTTTATTCAAATATAAAAGCGGCTGATGGTCCGTTTGCAAGGTAAACTCCCTCCCAAAAAGATATGTATGGAATTTTCCTATTCCCCATACTAAACCTAGGCACTCCTTTTCAATCACGGAGTACTTTTCCTCTCTAGGGAGCAATTTCCTACTTGCATAAGCAATGGGCAATTTCATCCCCCCTTGCTCCTGTAGCAAAACAGCCCCAAGACCCGTATCGGACGCATCAGTCCTCAGTACAAAAGGTTTATCTATTTCCGGCAACTTTAAAATTGGTGCACTTACCAGTTTGTGTTTTAGAGTGTTAAACGCTTTTTCCTGGCATACACCCCATGAAACTTTATTCGGTTGCCCCTTCCTAGTCAAATCCGTTAATGGGCTGGCAATAGCCGAAAAGTTGGGGACGAATTTCCTGTAGAACCCGATTAGACCTAGGAAAGACCTTACTTGTTTTTTCGTCTCTGGTCTAGGGGCATCCCTGATTGCTCCTATTTTATCTGGATGAGGTTGCAACTGGCCTAGTCCACTTACCAGATGTCCCAAACATTCCAGACTGGAATACCCTATGCTACACTTAGTAGGCCTAACTGAAAGGTTTGCAATGTGAAGTCTATCGAACAGATCCCGTAATACCTTAACATGTTCATCCCATGTATGCGTATAAACAAAGATGTCGTCTACGAAGCTGTCGACGTTTTCCGTTCCGTTTAATAATTTGCGCATGAGACGAACGCACGACGCACCGGCGTTGACTAAACCGAAAGGCATAACTTTAAATTGAAACAGTCCTTTGGGAGTCGCGAATGCCGTTAACTCGCGGACATTATCGGCGATGGGTATCTGCCAATATCCCTTGCTTAGATCTAATTTGGAAATGTATTTATGACCTGCCAATTTTGAAAATACACTTTCCATATCTGGCATTGGTTCTGCATCAAATACGGTGATCTTGTTTAATTGCCGAAAGTCGATGCAAAACCGGTTGGTCCCGTCTTTCTTTCTGACTAACACCACGGGGGACGAGTATGGAGAGTTTGAAGGTTCGATCACTCCCTGGTCTAACATTTTCATCACTTCTTCGCTGATTGTCTCCCGTGCATTAAAGGGTATCGGATATCCTTTAATCCTGATAGGCTCAGTGGTATTCAATTTGATCTCGTGTCGAATTAGACCCGTACAGCCTGGTCTGTCCGTGAACACATCTGGATATTTGGACAAAACCTCCATAATCTGTGTACGTTGACCCTCCGATAACTCAGGGCATACATTTATCTGGTCAACACTTTCTTTACCAACGTCCATGGGGTATTCAAGGGGTATTTCTGTGCTGGAGACGAATTCCGCTTCGTCACCAGACCTATCCTCTATCACCGCAACGCATACTACATTCAAAATCCCTTTATCAATCGTTTGTCCAGGTCTCGCTACGTAGAGTTTAAGCATATTGGCATGAAATGTCTTGGACTTCCCCTCCATATCAATGATATAATCCATTTCGCCTTTCACCTGTCTGACTTCATATGGCCCTTTCCATTGGACTAGCAGCTTGTTGTTATTCGTTGGGAGAAGCACCAACACTTGATCGCCTACGTCAAATTTTTTACTCCGAGTTCCTCGGTTGTAGTACTTGGCGTACCTACGACTAGATTTCGCGAGTTCGTCTTGCGCCATTTGACAAGTACTTTCTAATCTTTCGCGCAAATCAACTACGTAATGGTATGTGGTCTTAACTTCTTCGTCCGCGACCTCGTCTGTCCACAGTTCACGAAGTATGCGCATAGGACCACGAACTGTCCTACCGTACAATAGTTCAAACGGGGAGAAACCCAAGCTTTCCTGAGGAACCTCACGATATGCGAACAGAAGGGCGTTCATATATCTATCCCAATCCTTCGGTCTTTCCGCACACATTCTCCGCAACATTTGCTTCAATGTGCCGTTGAATTTCTCGACCAATCCATTGCACATAGGATGGTAAGGTGTTGTGCGTAACTGTTTAAGGGACAACAACCACCTAATTTCTGCCATAAGATCTGAGGTGAATTGCGCTCCACAATCCGTAAGAACCTCTTCGGGCACTCCGACCCTGCTGAACATGTCTACGAGCGCTTCGGCTACACGTTCGGTTTCAATTGATGGCAAAGCTATGGCTTCTGGATATCTGGTAGTGTAATCTACCAGTGTCAAGATGTATCGGTTTTTCCGATCTGTATGCGGAAATATTGGTCCTACAATGTCGATGGCTACTCGTTTGAACGGAGTATCTATCAAGGGCATCTGACCTAACGGTACTCTAGTTACCCTGCCTTTAGAGATCGTCTTCTGGCAAACGTCGCACGAGCGACAGAACCGCGCTATGTCGCTATTGACGCCAGGCCAATAAAATTCTCTTAATACCCTATCCGTTGTTTTCTTTACGCCTAAATGACCTGCCATACTCGACTCGTGCGCGACCTTTAGTACATGTGCCCTAAATTTCTGGGGAACCACTAATTGCAAGAACTTCCTATCCGATGTAGAGTATTCCCTGTACATTAAACCCTTTCGAACAAGGAATTTAGAGGAACCCCCGTTCTTACACTTTCTCACGGTACCCGTTAATGCCTTCTCAGAGGTTGCACGTAAAGACGCGTCACGTTTTTGCTCATTTTGGAATTCTTCGCGGGATATATCAGTAATGGCTTCCGGTACTTTTAACTTACGCAAAGGTTTATTTTCCTCCTTATCTGAGCCCTAGTTTGCACTGCCTGGATGATAGGGAATCGGAAATCTGCTATGGTTGGAAGTCTAGAACCCGGTACGTTGCCAATCGTCAGTTCATAGATCGGGTTGGCTACGCATAAAGCTTCCACAGTCCCGGTCAAAAAAGGTGTATCTATCATTATCCTTGCAACTGGAACGTGGTCGATTGTCTGGTCAAGCAACATGCAAGGTGATTTAAACCCAAGCAATTGATCATCGCGGACTAAGCTCCGTTTCACGACTACAGTAGTGCATCCCGTGTCTCGTAGAACGGTGACTTCTTGTCCGTTAACAGTGCCGTTTGCGGTCGGCACCCGTGCCTCTGGAAAAATACACGTGCCGATTGATTGGATCACATCGCGACTGATCTCTGAACGCACCACCGGTTCACGCACCGCTTTCCGCTTCACTTGCTGGGAAACATTAAGTTTTCCATTTACCGATCTTCTGCCTCTAATGGCTACCGCTACTTTCTGGACTGGTCCCTTCCGCTTAGGACAATAGTGGGAGATATGACCCACTTCCTTGCAAATGAAACATTGCATGTCACTCCGCTTCCCCTGGTAACTCCTACCAGATTTTTCAGGTTCCCTGGGTTTTCTGTCGTTGACCTGATTCCCACCTTTGACATCTCGCGTGATGACATTCTGCGAACCTCCCCGAGCTTCGGCGAACAAATCCGCCTGTGTGGCCATTTCATGTACATTTGTGAAGGATCTTTCCTTCAAGAATAAATATAACTCCTTGCCACAAGTTGTTAACAATTGGTCACGAAGCAAGAAATCGACAAGACCCTCAAATGTCTTGACGACTTTACCACATTCCACCCATCGCTGCAAATAATTGCAAGTCCTACTGACGAACTGTGTGAATGTTTCGCCTCTATCTGGTTTACTATACTTAAACTTCTTGCGAAACCCTTGCTCGGTTAGTTCATATTTCTTGAGAAGTGCCTCTTTCAACACGGGGTAATTGAGCGAATCGGCCGTGGATAAACGCGAATACACGTCTAACGCTTTACCTTTCAATAACGCGCTAAGATGGAGCGGCCAATCGTCTTTCTTCTATTTTTGTACCGTAGCATACCTCTCAAACCTATTTAGATAACTATCCATATTATCTTTATCGTCTTCAAACGGGGGCAATTTTGGACCTCTCAGTTTAACATCATGTTCCCCCTCTTTTTTAGCTTGCAATAGCTCAGAATTTCTTAGATGTTCCCTCTGCCGATTTCTATCTTCCATCTCTAAAGTTTCTAACCTTACCTGTTTTTCCCTTTCTAACTTCTCCCTCTCTGCTTCCCTTTCCCATTCTATCCTTTCCCTCTCAGCCTGTTTCTCTAGTTCTATCTTACCCTTCTCTAATTCTATCATTTCCTTCTGGGTTTCCCTTTTTTCCCTTTCTATTTGTTGTTCCCTTTCAAATTTTTCTCTTTCTAATTCCCTCTCAGCCTGTTTCTCTAGTTCGATCTTACACTTCTCTAATTCTATCATTTCCTTCTGGGTTTCCCTTTTTTCCTTTTCTATTTGTTGTTCCCTTTCAAATTTTTCCCTTTCTAATTCCCTCTCCTTTAATCTTTGGTCCCTCTCCCGGGCTTGTTCTTCACGAACGAAATTTCTAAGGGACTCCCCCTCATAACCAAACTGCTTCCCCAGTTCTACCAGTTCTTTCATAGAAGACATTTCAAAAGTTTGGGGGTGACCAACCTTAAAGTGCAGTTTTATACAAAACACGCAATTACCACAAACCGTATTTTCTTTCACGAATAGCAACAAAAATATTAAATACAAAAAATAAAGTAATATTAGGTATCTACCTAACCTTGGTGCTTTGTCAAACGCATCTGAAACACACAAAAAGCATACAAATATAATAAAACAATTTCAGTGCTCTGTTATATCCGAAATGATCCCACTTCTGACACCATTTGTAACAAGATAACCGGGTGAGATATTTCGGATTAACAACAGAACACGTTTTGACGACACAGATATATGGTTTAATGTGGCGATTTATATGAGTAGTGGATTATGAAGATGTGTGCGTATTTATAATCCAAATATTGGATCTATTTAACAAAAAAAAAACGCACAGTTTCAAAGATGGAAAAATATACAAATAAATTAGTTCAGAAACCCTAAAACACAGGATAAATGATTTCACAAATGATTCAATAATGGAAAGATGAATATATTTCACTCAAATAGTAAACGATGTAAGTCTTTACACATAGTAAAAAATGTATTCGCTCAGGTAGCGAAATTATGTCACTAAACAAGAACGGATATACAATCTATCCTTCCAGTCCTGAATAATACACTGGGTCTTACTAACCCAAAATTAGCATAGAGCTAAAAATACATGTGTGGAGATGCACTCCGTCACCCGTGCACCATATCCGCTCCACAGCTCCTCCGAATCAATTTCACAACCAATATAGACTCCGGACCCTCGGAATACTATGATCATTTGAAACATTAGACCCTCCGGACACTTGAAATATTAGACCCCCCGGACCCCCTGTCCTTTGACGGCTCTACAGCTGGGTCACCTTAGTCACTCTTGACATTCCGGACGCTAGACATTAGACGCTCCGGCACCTTAAACGCTCCGGACACACGGACGTTTCTACACTCTGACAACACCGGACACCCCGGATATTCCTACCATCAAAACACACAGCCCTACAGCTGGAGTTGTGCGAATCCTTTAAGCAGGCCGCTTGCTGACAAAACCATTAGTATTGTCAAGGTCCTTTACATGTAGTAACGTATTTATACCTTTAGAATTTTCGTTATTCTTTATCAAAGGCACCTTGCACGTGTGGCATAGGACGAATCGTACTCACGATTTCGAAATACATAGACCATATTATAATCACCCTCGGGTATCGTTGTACAGAGAAAAGAAACGAAACCCGAGTTCATGTATTTAATTAACAACATTTACACCATTCCGTGACAATACCTCCCCCCTAAAAAAAAGTGGTATCACTTTTAGAACAATCACGGAATGTGAACAATGAATCATTATTAAAACTTCCAATTTTCAGACCGAACGAAATGATTTGCTAATTACACCCTACTTAAAAAATCAGCTCCCACATTTTCTGACCCTCGAATTGCCTCGATTCGAAAACTGTATGGTTGCAAAGACAACGCCCAACGCATCAATTTTGCATTGGTGACCTTTGCTTTATTCAAATATAAAAGCGGCTGATGGTCCGTTTGCAAGGTAAACTCCCTCCCAAAAAGATATGTATGGAATTTTCCTATTCCCCATACTAAACCTAGGCACTCCTTTTCAATCACGGAGTACTTTTCCTCTCTAGGGAGCAATTTCCTACTTGCATAAGCAATGGGCAATTTCATCCCCCCTTGCTCCTGTAGCAAAACAGCCCCAAGACCCGTATCGGACGCATCAGTCCTCAGTACAAAAGGTTTATCTATTTCCGGCAACTTTAAAATTGGTGCACTTACCAGTTTGTGTTTTAGAGTGTTAAACGCTTTTTCCTGGCATACACCCCATGAAACTTTATTCGGTTGCCCCTTCCTAGTCAAATCCGTTAATGGGCTGGCAATAGCCGAAAAGTTGGGGACGAATTTCCTGTAGAACCCGATTAGACCTAGGAAAGACCTTACTTGTTTTTTCGTCTCTGGTCTAGGGGCATCCCTGATTGCTCCTATTTTATCTGGATGAGGTTGCAACTGGCCTAGTCCACTTACCAGATGTCCCAAACATTCCAGACTGGAATACCCTATGCTACACTTAGTAGGCCTAACTGAAAGGTTTGCAATGTGAAGTCTATCGAACAGATCCCGTAATACCTTAACATGTTCATCCCATGTATGCGTATAAACAAAGATGTCGTCTACGAAGCTGTCGACGTTTTCCGTTCCGTTTAATAATTTGCGCATGAGACGAACGCACGACGCACCGGCGTTGACTAAACCGAAAGGCATAACTTTAAATTGAAACAGTCCTTTGGGAGTCGCGAATGCCGTTAACTCGCGGACATTATCGGCGATGGGTATCTGCCAATATCCCTTGCTTAGATCTAATTTGGAAATGTATTTATGACCTGCCAATTTTGAAAATACACTTTCCATATCTGGCATTGGTTCTGCATCAAATACGGTGATCTTGTTTAATTGCCGAAAGTCGATGCAAAACCGGTTGGTCCCGTCTTTCTTTCTGACTAACACCACGGGGGACGAGTATGGAGAGTTTGAAGGTTCGATCACTCCCTGGTCTAACATTTTCATCACTTCTTCGCTGATTGTCTCCCGTGCATTAAAGGGTATCGGATATCCTTTAATCCTGATAGGCTCAGTGGTATTCAATTTGATCTCGTGTCGAATTAGACCCGTACAGTCTGGTCTGTCCGTGAACACATCTGGATATTTGGACAAAACCTCCATAATCTGTGTACGTTGACCCTCCGATAACTCAGGGCATACATTTATCTGGTCAATACTTTCTTTACCAACGTCCATGGGGTATTCAAGGGGTATTTCTGTGCTGGAGACGAATTCCGCTTCGTCACCAGACCTATCCTCTATCACCGCAACGCATACTACATTCAAAATCCCTTTATCAATCGTTTGTCCAGGTCTCGCTACGTAGAGTTTAAGCATATTGGCATGAAATGTCTTGGACTTCCCCTCCATATCAATGATATAATCCATTTCGCCTTTCACCTGTCTGACTTCATATGGCCCTTTCCATTGGACTAGCAGCTTGTTGTTATTCGTTGGGAGAAGCACCAACACTTGATCGCCTACGTCAAATTTTTTACTCCGAGTTCCTCGGTTGTAGTACTTGGCGTACCTACGACTAGATTTCGCGAGTTCGTCTTGCGCCATTTGACAAGTACTTTCTAATCTTTCGCGCAAATCAACTACGTAATGGTATGTGGTCTTAACTTCTTCGTCCGCGACCTCGTCTGTCCACAGTTCACGAAGTATGCGCATAGGACCACGAACTGTCCTACCGTACAATAGTTCAAACGGGGAGAAACCCAAGCTTTCCTGAGGAATCTCACGATATGCGAACAGAAGGGCGTTCATATATCTATCCCAATCCTTCGGTCTTTCCGCACACATTCTCCGCAACATTTGCTTCAATGTGCCGTTGAATTTCTCGACCAATCCATTGCACATAGGATGGTAAGGTGTTGTGCGTAACTGTTTAAGGGACAACAACCACCTAATTTCTGCCATAAGATCTGAGGTGAATTGCGCTCCACAATCCGTAAGAACCTCTTCGGGCACTCCGACCCTGCTGAACATGTCTACGAGCGCTTCGGCTACACGTTCGGTTTCAATTGATGGCAAAGCTATGGCTTCTGGATATCTGGTAGCGTAATCTACCAGTGTCAAGATGTATCGGTTTTTCCGATCTGTATGTGGAAATATTGGTCCTACAATGTCGATGGCTACTCGTTTGAACGGAGTATCTATCAAGGGCATCTGACCTAACGGTACTCTAGTTACCCTGCCTTTAGAGATCGTCTTCTGGCAAACGTCGCACGAGCGACAGAACCGCGCTATGTCGCTATTGACGCCAGGCCAATAAAATTCTCTTAATACCCTATCCGTTGTTTTCTTTACGCCTAAATGACCTGCCATACTCGACTCGTGCGCGACCTTTAGTACATGTGCCCTAAATTTCTGGGGAACCACTAATTGCAAGAACTTCCTATCCGATGTAGAGTATTCCCTGTACATTAAACCCTTTCGAACAAGGAATTTAGAGGAACCCCCGTTCTTACACTTTCTCACGGTACCCGTTAATGCCTTCTCAGAGGTTGCACGTAAAGACGCGTCACGTTTTTGCTCATTTTGGAATTCTTCGCGGGATATATCAGTAATGGCTTCCGGTACTTTTAACTTACGCAAAGGTTTATTTTCCTCCTTATCTGAGCCCTAGTTTGCACTGCCTGGATGATAGGGAATCGGAAATCTGCTATGGTTGGAAGTCTAGAACCCGGTACGTTGCCAATCGTCAGTTCATAGATCGGGTTGGCTACGCATAAAGCTTCCACAGTCCCGGTCAAAAAAGGTGTATCTATCATTATCCTTGCAACTGGAACGTGGTCGATTGTCTGGTCAAGCAACATGCAAGGTGATTTAAACCCAAGCAATTGATCATCGCGGACTAAGCTCCGTTTCACGACTACAGTAGTGCATCCCGTGTCTCGTAGAACGGTGACTTCTTGTCCGTTAACAGTGCCGTTTGCGGTCGGCACCCGTGCCTCTGGAAAAATACACGTGCCGATTGATTGGATCACATCGCGACTGATCTCTGAACGCACCACCGGTTCACGCACCGCTTTCCGCTTCACTTGCTGGGAAACATTAAGTTTTCCATTTACCGATCTTCTGCCTCTAATGGCTACCGCTACTTTCTGGACTGGTCCCTTCCGCTTAGGACAATAGTGGGAGATATGACCCACTTCCTTGCAAATGAAACATTGCATGTCACTCCGCTTCCCCTGGTTACTCCTACCAGATTTTTCAGGTTCCCTGGGTTTTCTGTCGTTGACCTGATTCCCACCTTTGACATCTCGCGTGATGACATTCTGCGAACCTCCCCGAGCTTCGGCGAACAAATCCGCCTGTGTGGCCATTTCATGTACATTTGTGAAGGATCTTTCCTTCAAGAATAAATATAACTCCTTGCCACAAGTTGTTAACAATTGGTCACGAAGCAAGAAATCGACAAGACCCTCAAATGTCTTGACGACTTTACCACATTCCACCCATCGCTGCAAATAATTGCAAGTCCTACTGACGAACTGTGTGAATGTTTCGCCTCTATCTGGTTTACTATACTTAAACTTCTTGCGAAACCCTTGCTCGGTTAGTTCATATTTCTTGAGAAGTGCCTCTTTCAACACGGGGTAATTGAGCGAATCGGCCGTGGATAAACGCGAATACACGTCTAACGCTTTACCTTTCAATAACGCGCTAAGATGGAGCGGCCAATCGTCTTTCTTCCATTTTTGTACCGTAGCATACCTCTCAAACCTATTTAGATAACTATCCATATTATCTTTATCGTCTTCAAACGGGGGCAATTTTGGACCTCTCAGTTTAACATCATGTTCCCCCTCTTTTTTAGCTTGCAATAGCTCAGAATTTCTTAGATGTTCCCTCTGCCGATTTCTATCTTCCATCTCTAAAGTTTCTAACCTTACCTGTTTTTCCCTTTCTAACTTCTCCCTCTCTGCTTCCCTTTCCCATTCTATCCTTTCCCTCTCAGCCTGTTTCTCTAGTTCTATCTTACCCTTCTCTAATTCTATCATTTCCTTCTGGGTTTCCCTTTTTTCCCTTTCTATTTGTTGTTCCCTTTCAAATTTTTCCCTTTCTAATTCCCTCTCAGCCTGTTTCTCTAGTTCGATCTTACACTTCTCTAATTCTATCATTTCCTTCTGGGTTTCCCTTTTTTCCTTTTCTATTTGTTGTTCCCTTTCAAATTTTTCCCTTTCTAATTCCCTCTCCTTTAATCTTTGGTCCCTCTCCCGGGCTTGTTCTTCACGAACGAAATTTCTAAGGGACTCCCCCTCATAACCAAACTGCTTCCCCAGTTCTACCAGTTCTTTCATAGAAGACATTTCAAAAGTTTGGTGGTGACCAACCTTAAAGTGCAGTTTTATACAAAACACGCAATTACCACAAACCGTATTTTCTTTCACGAATAGCAACAAAAATATTAAATACAAAAAATAAAGTAATATTAGGTATCTACCTAACCTTGGTGCTTTGTCAAACGCATCTGAAACACACAAAAAGCATACAAATATAATAAAACAATTTCAGTGCTCTGTTATATCCGAAATGATCCCACTTCTGACACCATTTGTAACAAGATAACCGGGTGAGATATTTCGGATTAACAACAGAACACGTTTTGACGACACAGATATATGGTTTAATGTGGCGATTTATATGAGTAGTGGATTATGAAGATGTGTGCGTATTTATAATCCAAATATTGGATCTATTTAATAAAAAAAAACGCACAGTTTCAAAGATGGAAAAATATACAAATAAATTAGTTCAGAAACCCTAAAACACAGGATAAATGATTTCACAAATGATTCAATAATGGAAAGATGAATATATTTCACTCAAATAGTAAACGATGTAAGTCTTTACACATAGTAAAAAATGTATTCGCTCAGGTAGCGAAATTATGTCACTAAACAAGAACGGATATACAATCTATCCTTCCAGTCCTGAATAATACACTGGGTCTTACTAACCCAAAATTAGCATAGAGCTAAAAATACATGTGTGGAGATGCACTCCGTCACCCGTGCACCATATCCGCTCCACAGCTCCTCCGAATCAATTTCACAACCAATATAGACTCCGGACCCTCGGAATACTATGATCATTTGAAACATTAGACCCTCCGGACACTTGAAATATTAGACCCCCCGGACCCCCTGTCCTTTGACGGCTCTACAGCTGGGTCACCTTAGTCACTCTTGACATTCCGGACGCTAGACATTAGACGCTCCGGCACCTTAAACGCTCCGGACACACGGACGTTTCTACACTCTGACAACACCGGACACCCCGGATATTCCTACCATCAAAACACACAGCCCTACAGCTGGAGTTGTGCGAATCCTTTAAGCAGGCCGCTTGCTGACAAAACCATTAGTATTGTCAAGGTCCTTTACATGTAGTAACGTATTTATACCTTTAGAATTTTCGTTATTCTTTATCAAAGGCACCTTGCACGTGTGGCATAGGACGAATCGTACTCACGATTTCGAAATACATAGACCATATTATAATCACCCTCGGGTATCGTTGTACAGAGAAAAGAAACGAAACCCGAGTTCATGTATTTAATTAACAACATTTACACCATTCCGTGACAGTGTTGTTCATATTTGAAACATTCAATAAACGTGTCCTGAAAAAAGTATATAAACTCTCGTCTTGTTTTTTTGTGTCACAAGTGACATTCCTAACACTATGGCTACTTCTACTGTCTCTGCTCCCTCTTCATCCACTGTCAAAGTCATCGACGAACACTTAGATCGTACCAGTTGGGAGGCTTTGTATCTTCGTCATCCCTTTAACATGCTCATTGCTGGACCTAGCGGTTCAGGCAAAACCGAATTTGTCAAACGTTTGATCGAACATAAACATCATTTGATCGATCGACCACCTCAACGCATCTTGTGGTGTTACAAATAGTGGCAATCGGCGTACAGCCTCTTGCGAGAAAGTCAAGGCGATTCCATCGTGTTTGTGGAAGGCATTCCTAAAGAAGACGATGGCATCGTCTCTGACTCCCGTCAAACCCATTTGGTCATTTTTGACGACATGTTAGGAGAAGACGAAGAAGAAATTAAACTGTGGTTCACGCGCAAAAATTCATCACCGTAATGCCAGTGTCGTTTACATCACTCAAAATTTGTTTCAACAAAGTAAAACCCATCGCACCATCAGTCTCAATGCGCATTACGTGGTCTTGTTTAAAAGCCCTCGAGATAAATCGCAAGTGCAAGTCTTAGCCAAACAGTTAGGAACGCCTTGGCTGACTCAGGCGTACGACGATGCCACTCAAACTCCACACGCCTATTTACTCGTCGATTTGAAACCTACGACCCCCGAGGATTTGCGATTTCGTACCCACTTGTTTCACCACTGGTTCCAAGATGGAGAGCCTGTCCTGTACACGTCTCCGTCCTCGACTTAACTTCATTCCACAAAAAATCTATAAAAACCTCAGACCCTTTTCGTCTGTCTCACACACAGTGTGAACATGACGTCCCTTCAGTCGCATCTTCCCGTCAAATTGATTCGTGCCTTCTACGGCATCAGTCGAGAAAAAAATCCACAAATACGAGCTCGTGTCTTAGAAGCTAGTCTCAAAGAAGTCTTACGATGGTTCACGGTGACGGCACGTCAATTACTCCAAGGGTTCATTCAGATTCCTCATCAAACCAAACGCTTTTTCGATCGAAACAAAGTCGCTTTAACCCAACTGGCCGATCCCCGCATTGACACTCAAACCAAAAAACCAATCATTTTGAAACCTGGAGGGAGCGGTACTCTAGGAGGTGTCATCATTCGCTCTCTCTTAAGATGGGATCCTAATGCTCCCAAAGTTTTCCCCAAGACAAAAAAAGCAGTCAAACGAAGCTCCAAGAAGAAAAAGAAAAAGACCAGGTCCCCAAAAAGACCCGTGTCTGCAAGAACTTCTCCAGTGGCGGGACCCTCCTCTTACCAGACACCACCCCGGAAAAAGAAAAGAAGCCCTCACAAAAAGAAACATAGAAAAAGTCCCCAGAAAAAGAAAAGCCCACAGAAGAAAGCTAGTCGCAAGAGAGGCACTTCGGCCAGGACGCAACCTTACACTCGCAAACCACGACCTGCCACGGCAGTGACTGCGTCTCCGGTAGCCTCAGGTTCCATCACTTCTCCGTTGATGTCACCAAGAACCGAACAGTACTTGGAGACGTTGATCACACCAAGAACTTCTCCGTTGATGACCCCAAGAACTTCCCCAGTGGCAGGACCCTCCAGTTTCGCAACAGTGGCTGCGGCTCACAAAGTACCTGCTCCCAAAGTCAAAGTCCAAGAAAGATCGGGCATGTTACAAAGTTTACTGGATTTATCCAAGCAAGAACTGGCTCGATTTAGTCCGTTGCGTACCCCTCCACGACGTGTCATGCCTGTCCTCAAGTTGATACGACGTCAAGACAATCAGTGGCGACGCGTTCCAGTATAAAAAAGGTCTGTGACTAAGTAGGGGTATCAGTGTTTTTGGTGCTGAAGACTCAAAGATGTCACCCTCCAGAAAGCATCCCTCTTCTAAATCCCCAAGGAAAGAAAAGGAAAGGACTGCCTCCACGTTTAGTCAAACATGGGGACATGTTATCTGTCCTGTCCAAAGCTTCTCCACCCCTACGAAAAAAACTCATTCAAACAGCCTCCAAAGAGGTCATCGATACCGTGTGCGAATGTTGTTTGAACGTCTTGAAAGGCACGATCCCTTTGTCCAAACACCAGAAACAATGCTTAGGTAAACATCGTCACGTTCTTCGCCAAATGGTTCAAAAGAAAATTCCCATTCGTCAAAAGAAGAAGATGTTGGTCCAACGTGGAGGCATTTTACCCCTCTTGTTAGGTCCCTTACTGAAAGGAGTCTTGGGAACCATGTTGGGAGGACTGGTGGGAGCAAAATAAAAAGGCCCTCGGAAGTCCCAAGATCTCAGAATTGACCCCTGACAACCCCATGGAAGGACGAAAACTAGCTTTAGTGCCTTACAAACGATGGATGGAATATCATCGTTGGCAAGAACAACGCACTCCGCATTTACCTCCCAATCCCCATTTGAGCGAGATGTCCCAGATGCAACACGAATTGCAGTCCTTGATGGATCGCCAAGATTTGTCCGAAACAGAAAAATCGCAAAAGTACGGTCAACTCTTGCAACGACTGCAACTCTTTCACCAGAAAGAATTAGACGAAACAGCTCTACCCACTCTGAAAGATTTTAAGACCTTGATGAAAAGTCCAGCACCATCACCAGTACCAGTACCAGTACCACCACTACCAGTGACCAAGACAGAAAAAGGAGAAGAAGAAGAAGAAGGGTTTCAAACTCCACCAGAAAAAGTACGCAAGTTAACAACACCACCTACCTCCAGAATTGGATGGATTAAAAAGATGATGGCCACCCCTTCTTCATCACAAGAGAAAAAGAAAGTGAAGACAGAAGTGAAGACAGAAGTGAAACAAGAACCGATATCCCCCGCTCAGACATCCTCCTCTTCAACACCTATTGCCGGTCGCACACGCAAAGCATTGCAATCCAAGAAAGTACCCCAAGAGAAAAAGAGTAGCATCCTCCAAGAGTGGGTGTCTTATTAACACACAAACACAAAAAAATGGAAAAAGTCTTAGCCAGCATTTACTACGATCCCTCTCATCCTGCAGGTTACGCATGAGTTCAAAAATTGTATCGTGCTTCCAAAACTCGATTGAAAAGTCTCCGTTTACCTCAAGTGCAACGATGGTTACAAGAACAAGCTACCTACACTTTACACAAACCCATTCGACGCAAGTTTACCAGAAGTCGCACCCGAGTGGAAGGCATCGATCATCAATGGCAAGCCGATTTAGCCGATGTCTCTCATTTGGCCAGCTACAATCGTGGCTACAAATATTTGTTTTGTGTCATCGACGTCTTTCCCAAATTTGCCTGGGTCGTGCCCTTGACTTCCAAATCGAGCAGCGAGTTAGTGCGAGCCCTGCAACGGGTGTTGAAACAAAGCGGTCGTCACCCTCTTCGATGGCAAACGGACAAAGGCACCGAATTTCTGAACCAAGCTTTCCAAAAAGAATTAAAGAAACGTGACATTCATTTTTTTTACCACCGACAATCCCGAAACCAAAGCCAGCATCGTGGAACGTTTTCAACGCACTTTGAAAGAACGCATGTGGAAATATTTTACGCATCACCACACTCTGAAGTACATCGACATCTTACCGCACCTGGTGCAAGCGTACAACCAATCTTACCATCGAAGCATCGGACGTGCCCCGCAAGAAGCGATTCCCGACAACGAAGTGTTGGTGTTTGAGCGCCTGTTTGGTACGTCCCCGACGAGGGCTGTTCCCAAGAAAAGTGGAGAGTTGACCGTAGGAGATTGGGTGCGCATTGGCAAAACCAAACGCACTTTCGACAAAGGTTACTTACCTAACTGGACGACCGAATTGTTTCGTGTCACTGGACGAGTGCATGGCCGTCATCCTGCCGTCTATAAATTGGAAGACATGAACGGAGAAGTGCTCAAATTAACGTTTTATTTGCCCGAGTTACAACGTGTCACCAAAAAAGAAGACGACGTGTACGACATCGAACGCATTCTCGAACGCAGCACCCGTAAAGTAGGCAAACGACGTGTCAAAGAAGTCAAAGTACGTTGGAAAGGATATCCACCCAGTTTCGATTCTTGGATCGACGCTTCGCAAGTCATCGACTGTAAAAAGAAGTGACCATCATGCCCTTTCACACAGACGCAGCTACGTCGACCACTCCTTCACCCAGTTCTTCTCTGCAAGATTTACAAAAACAACCCTTGTGGGTGTGGTGCGGAGAACGAGTGCCTAAAACGCAAATCGTCTTTTTCTGCCAAATCTTCGTGGTGTATTGTGTCATCGGGGCAGCCATTGCCAATTTGAGTTTGCAACAAGGAGACAAACAATTGTGGACCATTTTATTGAGCAGTTGCATCGGTTACCTGCTTCCTAATCCCTCCCTGAAATTCACCTCGAACGGGAACCACGGAAACCTTGCGTCTAGTGCCAGTGCCAGCCACTACTCCAACAACAACCCCATTTTGAGCGTAGACACGCCTCTGACGTCCAGCAATCCCTCGGACAGCCAAAGAACTCTGGAATTATGAATCACCAAAACCAATTTTACTTAACCTTACCCAGTGACAGTTCCACGTAGGTGTTTCCCAAGAACACATTGTGCTGTTACACGGCCAAATTACCTCAGACCATCCCCTTAGATCACGAAGCCCATTGGGAAGTGGCTTTAGTAGAAATCATTCACCCGACCCAAGTCCTCAATGTCCTTCCCAATCAATTTTTTTTTGATGTAGAAGTTCATGACGAACAATTGCAACAGTACTTGGATACCTATGGCAAATATGACAAGAAAACCTCTGGCACAAAAAATCAAAAGTACACCACCTATCACTTGTTCATTCCTCCAGGCTATTATTTTAGTGGTCAACATTTGGTGAGCACCATAACCTCCAGATTTAATGTCGTGTTTCTGAAAGCTTTGGAGAGTGTCAAAAAAAGTGTCACCATGGAATACCACAAAGCAGCTCGTCGCTTCTTGATGAAATTGGACGGGAGTAAAATCCTGTCCATTTTATTTTGTCCTGAATTGTTTGACATGTTGGGCGGAGACGTGGACATGAGAATGGCCATGCTCAAGAAAAACGAATTACCAATCGTTTACGACAACGAGTCTTTTAGCAAGTTATTTCGTGCCCTGGTAGAACTGAACCAAGGACTGAATTTGATGTTTGTGTACTCCGATGTGGTGGAGTACAACGTGGTGGGACACGCCTCCGCACCGTTACTACGTGTCATTCCTTTCAAAGTGGATTCTGCCACGGCCACTGACGAAGAAGGTGGAAATACTTACCACGTCCACCGCGAATTTGTACATCCTCACTATTTGCCTGTCAGCAAGTCTTATTTGGACACTATCAACATTGCTATAAAAAGAGATTTGGGACAAAATATTCCATTCACCAAAGGAAAAGTCACGGTGAAACTCCATTTTCGAAAACGGTTCTCTCACGACTCGTAAGTCATGTATCCAGTGTACCGAGGGGTTGCTCGACAGCGAGGACACGGTTTAGGAGATATGTTGAAATCAGCCTTTCGTTCGGTGGCCCCGGTGTTGAAACCGATGGTGACACGCGGATTGCACGCCTTGAAAGATGCGGCACTGACACAAGGCAAAGAATTTCTCCAAAATGTCATCATCGACAAACAAACCCCTAAAGAAGCTTTCTTGAGGGCAGGCAAAAATGTCTTGCTGCAAACGGGCAAAGACCTTTTGGACCGACGAGACACACCTATAAATGCCCTGCACGCTACCGAGTCAGGCATTCAGCAAGGACAAGGCAGAAAGAGACGAAGAAGAAAACACCCTTTCACCAGACTTCAAGCTAGAAAGGCCAAGAAAAGAAGAACCGTTCGAGACTTAGACGTTTTCGATTATTGAGAAACAGACACAAAAAAAAATGATGCACCGAGAGTCTTGCGCTTGTTCCAAGTCGGAACTGGATTTCTTTGCCATGCCCCCTACCATGATGACGATGCAAGAATCCCAATGGGTGGAATTTCATCCCGTCTCCTCTTTGACGGATTCCGCTCCCATCGAGTTTGAAATCAAAGGACAACCCGAAGATTACATCGATCTGAATAGCAGTTACCTGTATTTGAAAGTGAAAGTGATCAAAACGGACAACACCAATCCAGGAGGCGATGCTAGAGTAGCTCCTGTCAACAATTTCATGCATTCCTTGTTCAGCGAAGTGGACTTGTACTTGAATAACAAACTGGTCAGCAGCAGCATGGATACTTACCCATATCGTGCCTACTTGGAAAATCTCTTGACGTACGGAAAAGAAGCCAAGAATACTCATCTGGATGCTTGCGTGGTATGGAAACCTGACACGGCAGGTGTAGGCACGTTTAGCGACAGTCCTGACAGAAGATGACAATCCTCACAATGTGGGGTTTAACGACCGTCGTAAGAAAATTCTGCAAGGGCGAAGTTTAGAACTGATGGATCGTTTGCATTTGGACATGTGGTTACAAGAAAAGTATTTGCTGAACGGGGTGGATATCCGTCTGAGACTGAATCGTAGCAGTGCCGCTTTCCATTTGATGGCCCATGCCAACGAATACAAAACTATCATTCAAGAAGCCCGACTTTACGTGCGTCGTGTGGAAGTGTTACCTAATGTGGGAAACGACGTCAGTCAGACGTTGAGCAGAACGACCGCCAAGTATCCGATACGACGCGTAGAAGTGAAAACGTTCACCATTCCCGCTGGACAGCGATCTATGATCGAAGATCGTCTGTTCCAAGGACAGTTACCCAAGCGTTTGATTGTTGGTATCGTCAGGAATTCAGCCTTCAACGGAACCCACGATCAAAATCCTTTTGAGTTTCAACATTACAATGTGTCCAAGATCGAAGTCAGTCGCGACGGCAAGACCTTGTGTACCCGACCCTTTGAGCCCAACTTTGGTGTCGCAAAGAATTATTTGAGATCGTACTTGTCCCTGTACGAAGCCACGGGACAGTTAGGAACCAACACCAGTCACGGTATTTCGTACGACGATTATGCAGGAGGCTATGCTTTGTGGGGTTTTGATTTCACTCCAGACCAAGGCAGCGACGAGGGACATTTCCACCCTATAAAATCGGGCCAGATTCGTGTGGAACTTCAGTTTGCAAATCCACCTCCAGATCACACAGTGAACGTCCTCCTGTATGCAGAATTCGACAATACCATAGAAATCAACAGTTTGAGAGAAGTCATTCTAGACTATTAGAAGCCATGGAAGACTGTTATCCCTCTTTGCCTAGTGGAGAAACTTTAGACATGAAATCTGAGGAGACCGTGGAAGGAGAATCCCAAGACAAAGACGAAAAGGACATCATGATCAAGTCGAGATGTCCAGAACAAGAACAGCAATTGGTCTCCTACTGTGTAAACATATATGGCAGACACAGTTACGATATGGATGAAGCATGATTACTATGAATATCAAAACATCAGTCAAGAAGAAAAAATTCAAAGAATATCTGGACGAAGCTTGGAGTCTGTTTAAAAAAGACGTGTTACGTTGGTGGTATAAAGACTTGCGTGAACATTTCTGTCCTCCATTAACGACTCAAGGAATCCATTACATCAAAGCCCTCTTTGACAAATTCAAAGAGAAAGTCGAGATCGAAATTGATCACTTATTATCAGCAAAAGAACATTTAGTGACTTATTTTGATCATGGTTTTTCTAGAAACGATGAGAAAGTAAATCGTTGATTTTGTGACTAGCATGCTTATTTTGTTGTCTTCAGCTAGGAAACGTAGTGTCCATCCATGACTCAGTGACTTGCAACAGTGGAAATCACAATTTCATTCACAACGTTGCCAACCCTGTTTAAAGTAGAGTGTAAATTGAAAACATGTTTGGTATTTGAAATAATGTTGGATGTTATATTGTTGGATTATTGTTAAAAAATGTTAGAGTTGTTGGTTAGTGTTAAGTGATTTTGAATAAAAAAATGTTGTGTTTTGAAAAAAATGCCTTTGTCTTTTGTTTGACTATAAGAATGTTGATTCATGCACTTTGACTTCTCTCTATCTTTCTCATGACACTCATTAAACGTTGCGGATCGAAAACCGTGGAGGGATGTTTTCCTTCACGTCCGCGCTTTGACTTTAAGAACCGGGGTAGCCTCCAGTCTAACCATCCATTGTTGACTCATCCTCCTACGAAGATGTGCTCCAAACTAGCTAAGCTAAACGAAGCCTACGTGAATTTGCATAGGGTCAGTCAGAAGCCAGAAGAAATAGAGAACTTGAGAATGCTAAAAGTCACTGAAGACCTGATCGAAGAGCTCTTCAGAGAAGAAGTGAACAGGGAGAAAGAAGAATGGACAGAGAAGTACAGACTTCAGAGACAGCAGCAACAGCAGCAGCAGCAACCTGAACCTGACAAAGGCTTTGTCGATTGTCATATCGACACCAAAGAGTTCTTCTTCTCTTTCCGAAGAAGCAGACCTATCGCCAGAAAGTCCATCCTGAGAGGACGTAGCATTCTTAGAAACTGAAAGATTGCCATAGCAAACAAAAAAAAAACAGCCCTTTTCAGGGCTACCCAATACTCTAGAAAAGAAATAACAATCCAATTGCCAATATGTGTAGGTAGAATAGTGTGTATATAAACACTGACTCTTTTATAGTGTGAGTGTTTGTGTTTGTGTATATGATTGTGTGCTTGTAAGTGCTCAAGTACGTTGGTGTGAATAGTATATTAAGATCAAGTTTTGTTTTTTTTTTGTTGTTTTTTTTTTTTTGCTGCTTGACGTGTGGGGAGAGTAGATTTAGGGTTAGATTGCTTTGAGTATGTGGATAGTATATTGAAGTGATTAATGAACATTTTTAGAATAGTGGTGGGTAGTATAAAAAAGTGAGTGTTTCTTTTAGGTCCGCGTGTTGTTGGGTTATGATCTAGGCAATATCAATTTTGTGTCTTAGGTGATGTTTTCCTTCACGTCCGCGCTTTTAGTATAACTTAAAAACTAATCGTCAGTCGGGCTACCCATCGTCGACCTGTTAACAGCAAGACAATGAATACAAGGATTGTGAAACTGCTGGAACTCCAGATGCACCTGGAATATGCCAGGCGCATAGTAAATGAACTGTCCGCGGAGGCTATCGTAGAAGAAGCAAGAATAAAGAAGGAAGAGGAGGAGAGAAGAGAGAGGAAGAGCAGGAAAAGAAAATAGGAGAGAGGATGACTTACAAGATACCAGAGACAGAGCATTTCGGTGCTGAAGCGAATCATCCCGCCTCTGCACTCTCAAGACAAAAAGTAAAAGGAGACTGGAGTCGAAGATGTGTGTGTGGTGCCAGACCAGGAAGGTGCCAGCATTAGATAGGTGCATCTGAAGTGCTAAAACAAACAGCCCTTTTCAGGGCTACACAATACTCTAGAAAAGAAATAACCATCGATTTGCCAATGTGTGTAGGTAGAGTAGTGTGTATATAAACACTGACGCTTTGTGTGTGTGTGTGTGTGTGTGTTTGTTTGTAAGCGCTCAAGTACGTTTGTGGGGATAGTAAATTTGGGTTTAATTTTATTGCTTTGCGTGTGTGTGTGTGTGTGTGTGTGTGTGTGTGTGTGTGTGTGGATAGTAGATTTGGGGTTAGTTTATTGCTGATTTAACTTATGTGGATAGTATATTATATGAAATGTGAAAAGTAGGGGGATGTTTTCCTTCACGGCCGCGCGTTTTAAGTGATGATCTAGGTAATATCAATTTTAAGTCTTAGGGGATGTTTTCCATCACGTCCGCGCTTTCAGTATAAGAACCCACAGAGTTTGATGTTCGAACCATTCTACGGAATAATACAAACGAAGATGGTGGTTGCAAGTCAGTTGTTTAACAACTTGGTACATATATACTATTGGATAATGGATGGTATCTATGTAGTAAAGAGACTAGAAAAAGAATGGAAGATAGCAGAGTACCTGTACTACGCTAAATGCCTAAACGTAGCAAAAGAAGTGATAGCAGGAATGATAGAAGAGGAGGAAAAGAGATTGAGAGGTATGATAAATCCCACCTATGTCAGAGTGGGAAGCCTAAAGGAAGCACTTGACAATGCAAGCAAAGTCAGGTGCTTTCTTGAAAATATGTCACATGGGACAGAGTGCTCTTTTGTGGAGAGAGGTCTGGACAGACTGAAGAAAGGAGAGGAGTTGATGAGAAAAGTGATGGAGGTAGAGGTCAAGAAGATTAAAGAGAGATGGAATAAAGAAAGAAAAGATCAGGAAAACAAAAAGAAAGAGGCAGAGTTTGAGCGGCTAAACAACAATTGGATCACAGTCCAGGGAAAGTTCAGAGCCATGGGTCATCCTGACTGGATAACAGAGGAGGAGAAGAAGAAGAAGAAGAAGAAGACGAAGAAAGGAATAATGGAAAAAGTGAGATCTTGGTGGAAGAAGTGGAGGAAATAGAAGAAGAAGAAGAAACACAAAGGCCCTTTTCAGGGCCACTCCTATTTCTCGAAAAGAGAATGACTTTCAATTGCCTACCCCCGAATTATTATTTTATGTGTGTGTGTGTGTGTGTGTGTGTGTGTGTGTGTGTGTGTGTGTGTGTGTGTTATGTCCCTCTCCCCCTGTTCCCTTTCCATAGACCCATCAGGTCTGGACCCTGTTACAATTCCCCATGTTCAATTTCCCTTGTCGCTAGAGTTGCCCATGCTTTTTTCCCCATGTTCAATCCCCTTGAGGCTAGAGTGGCCCAAGACTTTTCTCCATGTTAAATTTCCCTTGAGGCTATAGTGGCCCAGGGTTTTTCTCCATGTTAAATTTCCATTGAGGCTATAGTGGCCCAGGGGGGTCTTGTAATGCTAATTTCCATTGAGGCTATAGTGGCCCCCTTTACTACTTATAGGTTTCCGGTGATTAATGCTTTTATCGATTGTAAGCGAGAATATATTATTATTGTAAGGTACGTTTCTTAAAAACAAAAGGCAAATATAATTAGAAAGAATTTTAAAACATATTATAATTAAACAAATCAAATTATGCATAGTTTTAATATTTTGGAATTGTCCATATTATATTGTCGCGCCATTGAGCGATTTTCAATATTGTGCAAGTTGTAGTTTGGGCTTTATACGTTTCTGACGGCAGCCTTCTACACAAATTAAGAAAGAACACTTCTAGTAGGCAATTTATATTTGAGGAGCAGTTTTGTATATCTGCTATCAACCATTTAGAGCCCCATATCATTATGGGAGTTTTTAATTTTTTTTTACACATTTTCGAAAATTTAGGACTCTTTTGACTATAAACTTGTTAACTTAATTAAGCTATAACTACTTGAAGCAGACAAATTAAATGTGTTATGAATGTATTTATTAATGTAAAAATAGATTACCTGACTGAAGTTCCTGCCACTATAGCAACGTTTTATATCTTTCTACTGTACTGAACTTTTATTACTTACATATCATGCCCGCTGTGAGAGCCTACGTGTTTTACAAAACAAAAATCAAAATGACGCAGGGCATTACACATAAAGGAGATTGTTTACGTTCGTTTCAATATATCGTGATTAATGTATTTGATTATATGATAACTAAATGGCAGTGATAGGTCTTCTATAAAATGAGTGACTGGATCACCATGATATTTACTATGCTGGTTGTGTTCGATTCTAATATATTGACACATAATACAGCATTATTATATGCATCCTTTATAGGCCAGAAATGTAAAAAAATGTTTTGAGTACACATATGGTACATGTACTTTATATGTGTTGAAACACTCGGTTTCCATGCGGTTAATGCATTGTTTCTTGTGTTCTAGGTTATCGTGTAATGATACTACATATGAGGTAATTTTATATCACAACTACTGGATATCCTTTGTGATCTAAAGTCATTGTCTCTTGTCATGTTTCCGCATCTTTTGTTTCATAATCCTTGAGCAGTTTAAGATTGGAGACTCTTATACTTCCAGTACAATAGGTATTAGAGGCTCGGTCAATGGCTGCCCAATACATCATTTAGCTACGCTTCATAGGTTCAGTTCAAGTTAATGTTCATAATTGCCACGTTTTTGTGATTTAACATGGCTGGCATTAAAAACGATGCAATTCTTTGATATTTTATATTTTAGATGCCCAGGTATCGGTTACTGCTGATAAGGTATACCCAGAAAATGGAGAGAACGTCATGCTCACTTGCAGTATTGCAAACTTTAGTTTACCTGCATCTTGGATCAACAATTCCAGCACTGGTATCTTATGTTCTTGTCTACCTGCAGATAGCTGTTCAATTATAAATTCTGGAAGATACAAATTCAGTGCAACTGCCTCAACAATTGCTGCCCAAATTGCAGCATTTGATGCCGTCAGTGATAATTTTGGATGGAAGTGTCACCACGATAATTCCATCGATATATTCATATTTACAAGTACAGTTAGACAGTCTCGTTAGTAGTTAGATTTGCCGTAGGCTAACCACATGACATTTAGGAGTGTCAGGATCATTGTTTGGTTCCTTCTACTTTTATCCCATCCATCATATATATGGTGTGCGTGGGGGAGAGAATATGGCTATCTCTATGTCTGTCTATCTATGCTAATTTTCTGTCTTAAACAATTTTATTTTAGAAGGATAGTCTTCATTTATTCAGGGTATTTCAATGTTCAATGAAACTTGTTACACATTTCAAACAACTTACAGAGAGGTGTATTTGGATATTTAGAATTTTCTGTATCTGTATTGTAATGTTATCAAGGAAACAAAATGTATCACAAGTAATGTATAAATTGAAAGTTCTGCACCATTTGATACCAGCAAAGATGGCCATTGGCATGGGTGGGTAAGAAATATGCATCTCTAGATGACTCGTGTTTTCATAACCTTGATCATAGACAATATAATAAATATTAAATTTAAGCCAATTGTGGAATATTACGTGTAAAAGACTTAGCCAATCAATCTTCTTTGATTGGGAGGATTAAGCCCAAAATCGTGCGAATTACGTTAAAAACATGAAACTTGGCACACTTTCAACTGACCCATTATAAACATTTTTTAATGAAACTCAGTAACTCTGGTGGTCAAGACAGTAACAAATGTATACCCGTGTCTTAAAGGCTGGTTCTTATTCTACTCGAAACAAGCTTGATAAACGTATATGTGATCCATCATGTTCTTGATTTCGTTTGTCGGTTACAAGGTTACCAAATGTCATGGAAAGTGCATTGTAATGACGATATTGTTTATGTGTAGGTTTTGAGGCAAACATTATTTGTAGACATTTCACAATACAGGCTTGTTGATACAAGCTCCTCAAAGCAGACTGACACATCTTCTTTTAAAAAAAGACAGTGGTGATGTCGTAACTTTTGATACCAAAAAACATATTAGTCTCTGATGTAGGGAAGAACGTTGACGGTGGGGGCATATTGGGTCAGGAAAAATATCCACAGAAGAGCAAGTTGTCATTGTTATCCAGAAATAAAGCTCATTCAAAAGTGAAGACCTATGTTGCAATATTGAAGGATGACTGCGCTTTATGATCCAGATTGTACAGAGCTTGCCCGAGAATACAGTCTCGAAGAGTTTTTAAAGCATCAGCATCAACCATGGTCCCATTTCTTTTCCAATAAAGGACATGTGAGATATGGTAACAAACAAGCGATAGCTTATTTTATATCCCGAGTCACAAGCACAACATCCAGATGCAAACTTACAAATAATTGCTAAGGTACTAGATGGTGCCACAATTGTACAAATGATTTCGCCCGCAACTTTTCAAACAATCCAACACTATATCAGCACGGTGTTCCTGTGGGTATCTCTGCAACACCTAGAACATGTGCACAGTCTGGACATAATGCGGGATACCTACATTCCAGATATCCTTAATCACGAAGCAGAGGTAAAAGAAGTAACAGTTTGATGAAGTAGGGTTGCTCCGACATTACGTGAGGCCAGTAAGTAGCTAAGAGTCTTCCATGTCAATCAATACAAAACTGGGTTTTTCCATCGGTTGAAGGAAGAAGGTACTTCAAGTGAGATAGACCGCAACAAGAGGGGTATAAGGACCATTGTGGAGCGAATACTATATCCACATGGCATGGAGGACAAAACTTTTATTGAACCATACACACCCAAGGAATCTGACACACGTATGATGTTGTATTTTCAGACACAACATAAAATGGACATCAAACGATTATGATTACGACATCAGAAAAATGTGGTTTTCATAACTGTATCCAGCTTGCACAAAACTACAATGACTATTATGTGGATATCCTTTGGGCAAAAACGACGGTGATATTGCAGCAGATTAAATTGCAGTAACTTTCAGGCTCATTCAAAGGTTCTCATGCGACTTCGTTCTTTGAAAAGGAAACGCAAAGATACAGCTCTAGACACATGGAATGTATTTCCAGAATTTAAAGATGAAATTCTAACACTAGAAAATGCACCACACATATATTTAACTTTACGTTGTGCTACTTGGTTTTGACAGAATCATTTGATTGTGCAAAGCTAATGACACAAGGCAGTTTCTTTTCAAGATAGACATGAGCCCAGTAAGACATACACCCAATATAGGTTACTCTCAAGACGTTTGGTACCACTCTGGAGTCCATATATCTAATGCGATTTCAAGCGGTTTTTATTGTGACCAATATGCAAAGCACGTTCGTTGAGCAAACACGATGCATATATACATGACGTGATCATGAATCTGAATAGTTATCCTTCTTACCGTTCTTGGTCTGATTTTGATCAAGGTGTCATGCGTACTTGTATCAGAAGTGCAGATGATCTTGCACCTTATTGTCTCTGTCTGTGTTTGATACCCTCTCGAAGCTTCATAGTTTCCTTGAGTTTCTCTGAGTTTCATTATGTTGTTGGCTAATATCCCAGTGATGTTATATGGGTTTGATAATGAGAAAAATCGATGCACATTAGTAAGATAATCTTGCATCTGATTGGCATAAGGCCAGTGGAGGTCATAAGTATGATCAAATTTTCATTAAACTTGGAATATTTGTTTATATGATCATACAATTTTGATAATGGGCAAGATTCTTTTAGATTCATGGGGTGATCTTACTTATATTTTATATAAATTGTTACCCTTTTAGATGCCATAATTTGGAATCCATTGGCTTAAATCTGGAGTACAGGCTTATATCATGAAGATCTTAGACTAATTCGAAGGTAAGCAGGTTCCGTCATATAAATGAGGTGATATTCCATCCGATTCGCTGAGCGTATTTCCTTTCTCGAAGCCATATTTGTTTTCATGTTCTTCAGAACATCCTGAAAATCTTGTTATCGCCACTAGTTCTGAATGGATAGTTATATAAACATGAAGTTTTCACTAAATTACTTCATATGGTATGATGGTGGGTGGTAATCATAACAATCTTATAAATATATTGAATAAATAGTCAATTTGTGGTTTTCAGTTAGACACTTTTCATTATATGCACACGTGCTCCTAAATAAATAAGATGGTTTCTCCACTTCCAAAACTCTTTAAACGTATAAAAGCTGCTTCTATATACCAAATGGCCTTACTGACATTTGCTCGTTTATAGTTGGGAGTGGAGGAGTAAACACTTTCTTGCATTATGTAGTTTTCCTAGATTATAATGATCGGGACACAACTTACATTGTGGCTATCGAGAAAGTCTTGCAATGTGGATTACAATAACATACTATCATATCAATGTTTAGCAAATTGTAATGTAGATATTGCTCATCTGACCAACAACACAGCACCATAACCATCTCATAGAGTTATCATTCCTTTTGTAAGAATGGTGGAATTGACATTAGGTTTTCATTACAATGCATATAGTTATATCTTATTCGTTTTCAATGAAAAAGTGTATACATATTGGATCGCCAGAATAGTGGTTCTATTGTAAACGAATTTGGACTACCATATCGGATTTACTTTATGACCAAGTCAGAGGTCATGGCTTGCATTTTTGAGCTTCACTATGCTGATGAACATGTTGTACGCATAAAATTGAATTTTAACCAGGCTTTGCATTTAGTTGCGTTTCATTGAAGACGCTGATCATCAAAACTCTGGCTTTGAAGTTAAGGTCTTGACAAATACATTGACATTGATCTTCTGTCCTTCATATCAGGTTCAAGGTCAAAGAATGTTGTACTGTACGTACAGTATATTCTGAACATGTTAAGCCAAACATAGTTCTGACACCAAGTTTAGTATATTGAAGTTTCTCAAGAATATAATTGATGATTACAATATTCAGGAGCCAACAGAAGAAAGGGTCTTGGATTCTTTGAAATTCATATAACATTTTGCCTAAGTGTCCACTGTAAGAAAATAAATCAATTAAAATTTACTACCAACAATTTTCACCACTCCAGCCTTAATATCAGTGATTCGTCTATATTTTTGAATCCTACATGCAACCTAATAAGCCTTACCTGAATGTTAAAAATGCAAAGACAGCTGATGCACTAAGTTATATAACGTATCTGCCTTTTATTTTCATTTGAAAATCTAATTATGTATAAAACATTATACAAAAACGGTGCCACGATATGCTCTGTGGTTAGTACGTTGAACTTACGACCGAAGAGATGCAGGCTTGAATCTTACAATCTGATTAGTCTCAGCCAGTCACTTTAATGTGTCTTTTGGCAAAGCAGTTTACTCCAGTTATCTTATCAATAAATTGTCTTCATGTAGTAATGTGCCGCAGATTGCCAAACCACATACACCAAACAATCAAACATGAATGCACTAATGACATATAGTCAGATGTCATAGTTTTATGTATATGTTCGTTAAAATTTCAATCAAAATCGACCACTTTAATTTCAACATTATCCCCCTAAAAGTACCTTTGCTTTCTCTCTCTCTCTCTCTCTCTCTCTCTCTCTCTCTGCTTCATATCTTTTGGCATGTATGAGTGTGCTTCTTTTATCTGTCAGATTACCATTACCTAGTAAGGGAAAGAGATCATTCATGTGGGAATAACAGCAGCAGGGATGATGTCAACAGTGCTTAGATCATATATTTAATCACTTATCGACTTATTATTTACGTCAATGTCTGCACTGAACTGAACACGACTTTTAACATTACTAAATTCCTGGGTTTTACACCCAGATATACTCATGTTGTTCCTCTCTCTGCTGTAGAAATAGTGTGTCATCAAAAATCACTCATATGTTAGACACTGTGTTATCTTCCTGTCGACATCTTCGTATTAAATGTTTATAAATGCCTAGTCACAGACAATAGAATACAGGTCATTTAGGATTAGATACATTCATATTAGAGTTACACACCTAGAGGCATATCTGCATATACATACACAAATATACACTAGTGTACGACTCTATGGTCATAAACTAAGTAACAAAAAAGAGCACAAACCAGCAAGGTTTGTAACTTCAACAATTAATTTATTTCCGTATAATACAACGTGAAAATTTAAAACGAACCTACAATATTGTGAATGAAATCCCGTATAGACCTAAACACTCTATCACAAATACAAATATATGAAGCTCCAGTTGAATTCCAGTGATATTCCAACTAAACTGCGATATTGCATGAGTTGATATGCATGTAGTCTCGAATGTACTAATGAAACAATGGCCTGGATTGTGGCTACGCGCTAACAGTCTTTTGATGTATCACAATAATTTTGTTGAGAACAATCTTATATAAAACCTAAGACGCAACAAGATAACTTTCCAGGTCAAACGACCATGCCAACATGTTTCCAAACTGACATTCTCTTGAAATACAATGCACAACCATTGAGATATTTAGCTCTATAAAAATTTGCTTACAAAAATGACCATTAACTTAACATCAGTCTCCAATAATTAATGAAAACCCGCAATAATGATACGCATAACAATGGCATATCTGAAATATGTGAGAAAGATAGGCAAATTTATTTTGCGAGAACCTCATGAACTTTGAACTGGAAGTACATCTGAAATTCCTTCGAAGTTAGCAAAAGGATGTTGAAAAAAAAATATGTTTAAAGGCACACGAAGCTAATGATCAAATTGTAGAATAATAAATTGAGACTGGTAAATAGTAAGACTGTATATATTTTATGATCAACTGTGAATATAGATGTCTGATATTATTTGCATAGGTCCAATTATGTAGATTTGTTTAAAATTTCCTATCATTATTATGTAAATTGTATATATCCAATATTTTGTTTTTACATTTTGCTTATTATTATTTTTTTTTGATTTTATTGACACTCCAATTATAAATAGCGCATTTAATTTTCACCATCTTTATTTGATTTTGCAAAATGTGAAATAGAATTAGCTATGTCTCTAATTATATATTTAGATGGCTCATTTTGTAGTATATGCGTTTCATTTTAGGGAATCCAATGACTTTTATATTAGTTTAATATCATTCTTTAGACGGTAAGAAATCCAAAGTCTTGTGTACAATCAACTATCTAAATGTGTGGAATGAAATATTGTGCAGATTGTGCTCATCACTTTAAATTTGATGGTAATCCGCATTAGTTTCTGTTTTAACGTCATTATTGGAGAACAACTTAAAAAGGTAATTGTTCTATTTATTGTAAGAACAATTTTTGCAAACAACAGTCCACTTTCCCAGTAAGATTTACTCCCATATTTTCCCACAAAGTGACTGTTATTTTCAATGAAAAGCTAGAGAGTCTAAGCTTATTAACTGCATTACCTCCCTTTACCTAGGCTAATTTTGATGCTATGTACAATATCATTCCAACTTGCCATTAAATGTTGGTGTGTATTGATGAACAATCGTTTTGAATGAAAAGAAATTGGTGAAGGTGGGCTGGGGCTTTTGATGTTGCGCATGTACATCTCATAATAAGTTTTGATCACACACAGAAGATAAATCCTTTCTTTTTTTCCAATTTATACAAGAAGAAAGGCAATCTAATATGAATCATTTCATGCAACCTGTGCAACCAAGAAGTATCATAAAGAGGAATTGAAGGTACTGCTAATTCTTTATTTTCTTTCATGCAAATCAAACGTTATCAAATTAACACAAATTATTCTAAACATAGAAGTGTATTTAGAGATAAGGTGTACACATTATTGAATGAAAAACGCGACGAAGAGATGCATGACTGAAGAGAACAAAAACAAGAAAAACAAGAAGACGAAGAAAAAATATTGAATTATTAATAATTTCCTTTTCAAGTGGTTCTGAAGTTTTAATTGAAAACACATATTTTTAACTTTTCATTACTTATATTGAAGTCGGATCAAGAAGTGATAATGCAAAGTTAATAATGTACACCCTCAAAATAAAGAATGAGCAAAACAAAGATCTGTCTACTGCGTGAAATTACATAATAGTTTTGTAATTCTTTCTAATAATTATCGACATTTAAGCGTATTTCATTCTTGCTACATATTAAATTTTAATTATCTGACTTCCAAACGATCACACTTCATTGTATAATGTCTGTGTTTCTGTGCCAAATTTATTGATACTTTCTCATATGTAACTGAACCAAATCATCAGATTGGTGGGTCTCAAAATAGTATCAGTTGATTGGCAGGTGTAACATGCAGCTCATGCGCGTGAAAGAAGGCTGATGGCTGAGCAGGCACTTGAATGTAAAAATGACGCTCGTGGGACAAGGGGGAAACTTGTGGGAGAATTTAAGTATAACATGGGACAGACATTTGAGTGACAAGGGAAATTTAACATACGAATGGCTCTTGGGGGACAAGGGGAATTCCACATTTGAATGACACTTGAGCGTCAAGGGAAACATTAACATGCGATAGTTATTATAGCGTCAAGGGAAATTTGATAGGGGAAAGGCGCATGAGCATGAAGAAGAATTTAACATAGGATTGGGTTCCTGAGGCTGAAGGGTGGATGAAGTTTAAAAGGGTTGATTGGATTAAAGAGGAATGTATAAGGTTTTTAAGTTGAGATGAAAACATAGGCACACATACGTGCGAAGGGGAATGTGTAAAGAGTGTTAAGTTGGAGTAGAAAACGTAGACATGCACATGCACACAAAAACACAGAGACAAAACACCTTTTTAAGAATCCAGACACAAACTATCCTATTAAACGGGGTAGGATTCAAACAAACGATACATACTCCAACAGAACATTATATGCGGTACTCTTCTATACCATCCAAAACCACACATATACAAATGTTGCTGCGCTGAGTGACGGTAGTGTTTAAAAGAAGGAAATGAAATCTCACAAACATACGATCAACCACACCAACTATACCAAATTTAAGAGATATCGTGTTGTTGTAGTAGAAGCCTCCAGGTTACAATGTTTACCAAATTGCAACAAAACAAGAACAGAGGAAACTAAAACTGTACCAAGGCACGTCTTGGTCTATCCACAGCCTAAGCTGAGAGAAAACAGCTCAAAGATTGTTTTATGTTTCTGAATGCATGCTTTTGGTTTTAGAATTAGAGTTTACAATAGGCCGGTCATACATAGCAGAGACACTCATGTCATTGTTGAAAAGCTGTGTGTTCTTTTTTATTTGTTTATTTTTTTTTCTTTTTGAAAACAGTTTATCAACGTTCAGAATCTTTTTCTGTGACACATTCCAATGCCAATACAAGACAAAGCTGACATGTACAAACACGATTCAACTCAAGATTTATGTTTACCTATGAAACGAAAGATCGTTCTACCATGTTTTTTTTTTTAGATGGAATAAAGACCATCAGGATTTCAATCGAAAGCAATACATAAGAAACTCTGTGTGTGTGTGTGTGTGTGTGTGTGTGTGTGTGTGTGTGTGTTAAACATGTAATTGTCATTACGACGCAGAGAGAGTGAGAGAGAATATGTTATTCCCACATTTAAAAATATCACGACACTTACGTCTTTTATTGCATATTTTCCATAAGAAATTTTCAAAGAAGAACATTCCACTTAGAAAATTACATCCATAATGAATATCACAAGTGAGAACTTGAGACACAGTCTACTAAAATATTTTTTTTATGAAACGTTCATGTAAAATTCTCAATAAATAGTAAATCCAAACATTCCATGATGTATTTTGCAATAACACTGGTACAGCGTTCATGTTTACCAATGGTAAGATAGTTTGTGCGTAGTTTTTATTTCGATGTAAAGCGCATAATGGTGAGACACAGACGAGATACTAAAGTCAATTCGAAGTGAACGCGGTAGAAAATTGATCAAACCAATGAAATAGCTTATAACGAGTGACGCACAGTTTTGTTCTAAGGAAGTGTAGCAAACATAGTTCAAAATGGTCTGTTTTTTGTAGACTAGACATATTATCTGGAGTGTCAATCTGCATTCCCTCTGTTGTGTACTGTACTATTTTTCTTGCCACACTAAATACTGGACGTCATAGAATTGGTTCGCGTTTTGAAACGGACAAAAAAATACTCACTTAGACATTTGAACATACATACACTCACATGGGTAGAGGGAGAGAGACATGGGCTATACTAGTTTGTTTCAATGTGGGGATTTGTATGATGTGAGCATCTCTGGTCAAGTTTATGGGTGTATTGTAAAATTGCAAATATCTGATAGACATTTTTCTTGTAACACATGAAAAGTGGAGAGTCTATGTAAAATTAAAACCTAAAGTCACATAGCTTTCTATTGTTATGTAGACATTTCGACTGTCGAAAACGTTAAGTACAAGTGATGGTAAAGTGTCTTAAGTTTGAGTTAAAAGCATAGATATACACAAACAAGCACACTTTTCAGAAGGAAAACAATAGTTTTAGTAAAGACAGAAACATAATATACCACATCTAAAAAACGCATACGAACACATTTTTCTGAGGTAAATATTTTTTTGTTGGGGAAATGACATAAACAAACGAACAAAGCAACAAACAAACAACCAAAGACATACACACACTAACGCAAAATCAAGGTTGGTTAGAGATTATAGACATACCACTAAACAATCACATACAACAAAGAACACCAAACGGTCATTTCCAGGGCCACCCAGTTATCTAGAAAAGATATATACTACTCATGGATTGCCAAATCAAGTTACACTTAAACACTTTTACTATGATGCAATGTTAGGCACGTGTGAGTGCGTGTGTGAGTTTATCAATATTATAAAAATCAAGACAATGAGACACTTATACGGTTCTTTTGGTTCATTCTCTTTTCTAAATCACAAAGATAATGCCACAACGTATTCATCACGACAGTTTGAAGCCACCCGTCTGGATCGAGTACAGCACCCCGGCAGAATTGACACCCTTCAATGTCGTGGACAAAACTCAACATATTCAGCAATTCAATGATGAGCTTATCATGACCGAAGGGAATCCTACACTTCACAGGACCCACGTTTCTCTTCCCAAAAGGTAGCGTGCAATGGAAAGTATTATTGATGGACAACATTCGTAGTACCAAAAGTAGTACACTATAAACGGATGCGGCTTCCAGACCACAACACTCTACCACACAGATACGCTGAGCTCCAGTATAAAAATGTCCCAAGACGACAGTCACCAAGAAGGATAATGAGATCGACAAAAAAGTTTACCATGTCAAGACATTTATCAGTGTCGTTGCAACACTATTTTGTTGAAGGAAGTCAATAACTCTATTCTGAACTTGGAGGATTATCAAACTTTGAGCACCAAATAAACATGCCCTGAAAGCATAAAAAGCATAAAACCACTTGTGTGGTTAATAGTAATATCAGAATTCTGAACACCATTCTATGGCTACACTTTCCTCTACCTCCTCCTCTAAACGATATCTTCGTCATCCCTTGTAAATTGCTAGACCGAGTTATATATAAGGATTTAGAGGTGTGTCTATGATATGTATGTTGGGTGTATGTATGTGTGTGTTTGTTGTTGTTCATTGAAAGATTTCCCTCCTGGAACGTGTGTTTGTATAGATATAGTGTGATATTTTGTAATAGTGTGTTGGTATGGAGTGTGGTGTGTTTTGATTGTAAACGGTTGATTGTATGTACAACAGGGGACAGCGCCTTTCTTTTATGTCCGCCTGATACTATTTCTTTTGGATGTTTTGGTCTTGTACGTGATGTGTATTTGTGAAAGGGATGTTTTCCATCACATCCATACTTCCAGTATTAAAGTGGCGTGTTCGCCAGTCTGGCTATTCATCGTTGACGGATCAACAACCCGAAAATGAACAAAGCACAGATGATGTTAGAAACTGAGGTGTTTCTACAGCGTATTCATCACCTCCAGGAAAAAATGGCTAAGAAAGCGTTGGCAGAAAAGCTGCCTTAGAAGAGGAGGAGGACGGAGCGGAGGAGGAGGAAGAGGAGGAGGAAAAGAAGAAGGACTTAATCTTTCTGATGCATCTCGTTTGTCTCTCAAAGACTGTGGTGAGGACACAAAACAAAAGCCCTTCACTATATTGTAGATCAGGGCATGAGAACTGTAGATGAGGCAGTAGCCACAACCAGCGCAGCAACATCCCCAATTACAGCACGCGAAGGCCACAGCGAACTGCAGAGATCCTGAAACAGACTGAAGTCACCAAACTGCCCTATGCAGTCCCCATCTTCACCATTTCCTGAGATAATTATTGGAGTCGTTGCTGTGAGTGAGGTTCTCATCCTGCGAGTTGCGGACGCTAGGTTCCCCATAAGAAATAAAAAGGCCCTTTTCAAATCCATCATATCTCTCGAAATTAGATACTGATGTATTTGCCAAAAGAGTTTATTTTTGTATGTGGTTGTTTGTGTATGCCGTTGTCTCGCAACACCAAAAATCCATATCTCTACTCATATTATTTTGTATGTGAGGGTTTAGTGGCATGTCCATAAGACT
The DNA here is from genome assembly GCA_028554795.2 of Sinohyriopsis cumingii. Classification (NCBI taxonomy): domain Eukaryota; kingdom Metazoa; phylum Mollusca; class Bivalvia; order Unionida; family Unionidae; genus Sinohyriopsis; species Sinohyriopsis cumingii. Next base: position 3,409,536 of record JAPYKE020000029.1, read on the forward strand.
TGCTATCATGATTGAGTGCTAGTGTGTGCTTCTATGTTTTGATGTATGGATGCGTTTGCCTTTTTTTGTTTAAAAAAGTTATTCTTCTCCAAATATGTGTTATTTGATTATAGCTTTTCTGTAATTGTGAATTTGTATGTAATAGTCTGTTTGTATGGAGAAAATAATTGAGGCAGTTTCGTTTTAGTCTGAGCTATACCATCTCTTTTGCATCTTAATGTTTTGTATGTGATATGTATTTTGTGTGATGGGATGTATTGCTTCACGTTCGTGCTTCAAGCATATAAAATGATGCATTCATCATTCGGTTTATCCTTGTTAACTCGTCAACACATACTATAATGACCTCACTGACTGATCTGAAAGACGCTTTGGATTCGATGGTGGAAGTAGACCACCTTCTAGAAAAGATACTGGTCTATTAGAGCTATCCAGCCACCTTACACTTTGTGAAAAGGCAAGTGGTAGACCAAACAAATCAGAGATCTCACAAAAGAAGTAACGGAGAACGAAAAGATGGAAATGAAAGGCTTCTTGGTATTTGGACACTGCAAAGTGTGTACATTGAAAGAGGCAGTGGATTGTATGGCAGAGGTGATGTATTTTGTTACAATAGATAGAGATCTGTATCGTCTGGTGTTACCCATTCATAAGCAGTGTGAGATGGGATCAACTGCCTTTAACATAACTCAGAACCGTGTGAGGAAAGTCATGAAGGAAAGAGTAGTGAAGATAATGGCTACCTTGGCGTAGGAAAGAAAATAAACGGCAAATAAGAAGAAACAGGAAGCCTTCAAAAGATTGAATACCAAATGGATCAAGGTCCAGGAAAAGTTTAGAGCCATGGGCCATTGTGACTGGATCCCTGAGAGAGAAACGAAGATAATGAATTTGCTAGAAAAATTGAGGAGATGGTGGAAGAAATAAAAAGCAGGCAAGAAATAAATTAAACCGGCACGGCCTTTGTCAGGGCCAATCGTGTGCCTCACAAAGACACTCTTTCACAATTGCCAAAATTGTTGTCTTTGTGTTGTGTGTTTGTGTCTGTGTATGTGCATGTTTATGTTTTCAACTTCTTAAAAACCTTTTTTTATCATCTTTTGGATTCGTATATGGTGTAGGGATATGGTGTGTTTGATGGCATAGTTTGTGTGGTGTATGGTATGTTTGTGAGATTTCATCTTCTTTTAAAATCTATCCGTTTCGTTTGATAGTAAGTGTGGGTTTGGAGTGTGTGTGTGTGTGTGTGTGTGTGTGTGTGTGAATGTGTGTGTGTGTGTGTGTAAGTATGTGTGCGTTTATGTGGGTGTATGTGTGTGCGTGTGTGTTGGTATGAGAGGGTTTTGTACTGTGTATATAAACCCTAACTAACGTTTCTTGTGCGATATTATGTGCCTGCATGTCTTTGTTCGTTTATGTCATTTCCCCAACAAAAATTTCCTTTCCATTTAAACGAATGTGTTTGTATGTGTTTTGTAGATTTGGTGTGTGTATGTGTTTGTCTTCGAAAAAACCGTTTCCTTTTCAAAACGTGAGATTTGTAGGTTTCGTGTATGTGTATGTCACATTTCCAACTCAAACTTAAAAACACTTTACCATGACTTTTGTACTTAACATTCTCCAAAGTCGAAATCTCTACGCGACAATAGAAAGCTATGTGTCTTTAGTTTTTAAACTTGCACAGACTCTCCACTTGACATTTGTCACAGGATCCGTTCCGACCATTTGCATTTTCCTATCCACTTGCAACTTGACCACAAATCTTTACTTCATATAAACGCTCAAATTCACTAGCTTGGAACAAGCTGTTGAAGCCTTTGTCTCTCTGTCTCTCTCTCTTTCTCTCTCTCTCTCTCTCTCTCTCTCTCTCTCTCCCTATGTGAGTGTGTATGTTAAAATGTCTAAGTGAGAAAAAATTCGTTTCAAAATGCAAACAAATACTGTGACCGTTCAGTATTTAGTGTGATAAGAAAAACATTGTAGTACACAACACGGGGATTGCAGATTGACACTCTAGATAGTCTGTCGGGCTAAGGCTAGCGCATGAACACTATTTCGCCACACCACCTAAGAACAAAAATAATGCGTTGCTCGGTATAAATGATTGCATTACTAGACCCATTGTCTTCCCGCGCTCGCTTCGAATTGACTTCAATAGCTCTTTACATAATGACAAGAACGGTCGTGTTTTTTTCTGTGCCTCAACATGAGGCACTTTACAAGAACATAAAACTAAATCAACAACATCCGTACCATTGGTGACCATGACAATAGTGCCAGTCTTATTGCAAAATATATCACCGAATGTTTGGACTTACTACTTTTTGAGAAGTTGACATCGACGTTCTTAAGAAATATAAAAGGAATTATGTCATTTTTATAAAAAAAAAATAGAAGGATTTTAGTCGACTACGTCTTCAACTTTTCAACAATGACGCGTGTCACTTTACTGTATGACCCGGCATATTATAAACTCTAATTCTACAACGAAACATGCAGTCAGAAGAAACACATGTAACAAAGTTTGATCTATTTTCTATTAGTTTATAATGTCGATAGATCAAGATATGTTTTAGCACTGTTTTCCCCATCCTTGGTTTTATGGAAACTTTGCAAACATTGTAACCTCAAGGCGTGTACTGCAAACACATGACATCTCTAAAAAGTTTAGTTATCCAGAAAATGTTACAATAGAATGAAAACAGTTGCATCTGAACATTTTTCACAGAGTGTAGACCACCTTGTGGGGGTGGGTTGATTGGCGGATTGTACCTTCTTACAAGGTGTCCGCTTTATTCGGTTCTCGTTATCTAGGAGATGATCGCCCTCGGTGTTATTGCCCGGATAGAGTAAATATTAATTTAAAGTGTGTAACTTATAGGTGGAATAAATAGAGATCTGAGCAGATATATAGAAAAGAATGACACGAGCTCATGTACATGAAAAAACCAAACCAATTTAATCAATTACATAAACAACTGTGATAACACATTACATTTGGAAGATACGGTACTTTTTTAATAAATCTTTCGCCAAATTTCAAACACAAATATATTTATATAAATAGCCGATCTGTTTTAAATGATAGAATTGGTCTATCATAGAATCGAGTGAACAATCGAAGTCATTGCCTTGTACAACATCATAACCTGTTTATTCCGGTTCACTCTAACTTCACTGTGATTGTTCGTCTAGGTCATTTCAGTTAGCTGGATTTGTTGAGCGGAGTGTTAGAGAATACAAGGAGCAACTAGCCGCTAAACGAGAGAAAGACAGACAAGCAGCTAAGCTCGAAAGAGACCTCGAACTAGCCAGATTGCAGGCCGAAGAAAAATCTAGAGAACGTGAACATATGTTAGCCATGAAGAGGCTGAGGATCGAAGCAGAGTCCAGAAGGGGTGAAGACCTGAATGAACGTTCAGGACCCACAAGTAGGCGATCTGAAGACAGACGACCAATACATATCAATATGTCCATGTTCAACAACAAGTACGAAATCACTGACAACTTTTCGACGCAGTTCGAAAGGTTGGCACTGGTTCATCAGCTACCCAAAGACCAGTGGGCTATCAATGTCTCAAAATTCTTACAGGGGCCGCGAAAGACGTCTACCATAATATGACACCAAACGAGGTAGACGACTGCGACGTTCTGAAGAAGCGCTGCTACGGCACTATGAACTGTCGACGGAAACGTTTCGGAAACTCTTCAGAGAATCGTCGAAGAGAGCTATCGAAACTCACGCGCAATTCCATAGCCGCATACGCGTAATTTTCAATAAATGGATGAAACTGACTGCTACTGCGCTAACTTATGAAGGCATACGCGAGGAAAGTTTGAAAGAGCACGTCGTAAGTGCATACAGAAAGGACTTAAGCGTGTTCTTAGCGGAGGGTGAATTCTCAGCCTTGGATGATATAAGCGTGATGGCCGAGCGCTATGAGAGCGTGCACTCGCGTCCAACCACCTGGGGTGGCAGGGACCGACCTGGCATCGACGATCATTGAATGACCACTGAGTTGGCAACCCAAAGACGGAATGGTCAGAATGGTGGGAGGTCAGGGGCCAGAAATCGCAGCCGACAAATTGTTCGTGGGTCGGGGAAGACTCAGGGGCAGAGAAGGATACCACGGGGAGGAAAGGTGAGCTGGTGTGTTACGGGTGCAACAGACGAGGCCATGTCGTTAAGGATTGTAGGTAGTATCGTCCGACAACGATTAATTCGGTAACTCCGAATACTGTTAAGGAACAGAAAACAGCGCAGTTGACTAACACAGCGGTAACTACGGTTGATGGTGAGATGGCAGCCGTCTGTATGATACCGACTGTAGTTATCCGGCCTCGGTAGATAGTAGATATGTCAAGCCTGGAGATTACACATGCGAGACGGTTGAAGTCCAGTTAGCAAACCGGACGAAAGATTCGCTCCCCGTTGTTACATTGATCTTGATTCGCCGTACGCAAAGGGACGATTTCAAGCAGCGTCTTTGTCGGGGATGTCTTATGGTGTAATATTAGGGTGTAGGCATGTGTTGCCACAGCCTAACCATATGACGTGTACACCTGTACACGTGGGGTCCGTTGAGACGAGGGCAAGGAAGCGAAGGTCAGAGTCAAAACCGCTAAGACCCACGACTATGCCCATAGACAGTTTGGTACCTAGCGAGTTGAGGCAACTTCAAGAGGAAGATTTGTCTCTCGACAAGGTACTCAGGTACGCAAAAGATGGGTCCATACGGAAATTACCAGACGGCGAGGTGAAGTACGCGACGAAATGCAGTATTTTGTACCGGTACGCCAGGAAAGGGACCGATACGTTTAAACAAGTTATCATGCCCATAGCGAAGCGAGTAGAAGTGCTTATGCTGGCACACGAGTGTCTACTTGCAAGCCACATGGGAGTGGCGAGGACCAGATATAGGTTAGTGAGGGAGTTCTAAATTCGTCCTCGGAGTCCCTTATATTTTCACTCTTGCAGCAAACATGCAGACTGATTAAATTTTTCGATGAGGGCAATATTAAAACTAGGAAATTTCGTGTAGGAAACTCCCTTATTTAGTGTAACCAATCAGGATTAAATATATTTACCGTCTTTTATAACTAGTAGCCAAAAGTGTGGTCAGCCTGACTTCTACATTTCCAAACAAATGATCTTGAAAAAACTCAACATCTGACAGTTCCGATATAAAATCGAAGCTAACCTTTTCCTAACAGTCTGTCCGACGGTTAAATAAACTTAATAATTACTTCTTCTCCCGACACGGACATTAGAAATCCTTGCAGTATCGCGATTTAACAAGCACCTGTCCCCATTAATCTAATTAATTCTTCTCTTGCCCAAAGTAATGTGCTTTTCATAGATTAACAGAAATTTGCATCATTACGCATAGAATGTGCTGTTTTCAGAAACTCAAGGTAAGCTCATGTTCCTTTTTCCTTGTCCTATAATAACGCCAAAAATAACAGAACCAAAAATGTGTTACGTTTCTGTCTGTTGCCATTCTCTCTCTCTCTCAACACTTGTCTCATAATAGAGTACCATCCCCTCTACCCTCACTCAGTGCAGTAACAATGTTTGTATGGTGTTATGGTTAGGATATATATATATATATATATATATATATATATATATATATATATATATATATATATATATATATATATATATATAGTAATGAATAGAATGTTTCTTGGATTATATATAGTTTGTTTGAACCCTTACCCATACGTCATCTCAGGGTCTGAAATCATTAACATTAGTGAAATTTTCTGCAATGAGGAATAAATAAATTATGCTCTGCCATAAAACTTTTAAAAAGGGTCTATGTATGCACCACTTTATCCACTTTTCTAGTTTGAACCATGACTTTCACAACTTGTGTGTTTTTCGGAGAAAGAATTGCTCCCAAATGAGACTCTCTGCATATTGCTACATATGTCATTTATTTCTGCACAAACTGTCAAGATCTAGTTTGCATAAAGCACACAACACAGTCTCAGGGCGGCCTTTGATACTCATCTGCACACACTTAAACTCAAATTTCCAAGCACTGCAGAACTTGTAATAGTTCTTATTCGGTATTTCGTAGTAGTGTGACATAGTACACATTTCGGTATTTGGACATGGCATGACGAAAAACAGATTAGGGCTGCTCTTCAACATTCCTGTAAAAAATCAAGATGCTTATTCGAATGGCTCAGCTGCAATCATTTTGTCTAGTTTCTCCTTTTCATCCCACCTCCGCCAAAGGTCTGTCAAGTTTTAATCAAATTTAAAAAGCAGCTGTGGACCACACCTGATACATTAATTACTAATAAAAGTTACAAAACAATGCTGTATTTGGCTTTAAACTCGTCTACTTGTAACAATAATCAATTTACAGCTTGTTGTGTACAAACAATATCCATTGCTTATAAATCCATAGGCCTAGGCTATTCGCACGGTCGCAGTGCACCTTGCCTGCTAAAGGCTATTTGCACGGCCGCTATGTCTTTCGTCTTGAAACATAATAACCACAGTTTGCAGTGGGTGTAATTTACGTAAAGCTTTAAAATGGCTGCCAAGTACCCGATCTTGCAACTGTATGAATATTTGCAAGTCACTGTAATTAAAACGTGTACAGCGATATACTCCTTCAGCTGCGGTGGAAATATAAATCTTCAAATAACTATTCAGTGATTCTCGTGGGTGAAAATTTCAGTATCGTTAGCCGATCGATGAACTTGTTACTTTATTTACATATAAACACACACATTTTATTTTTATTTTTAGCCCAGACCAGTTGGTTAACTAAAGTGTATTAAGAGATTGAAATCAGCGTATTTCTTGGATGTCAGCAGGTTACCCTTTATTATTGTTCTGTTTAATGTACATTCGCAAATTTAATATGAATAACCTTTTTCTCTCTGAAGTAAAGATAAAATAACATTACATTTAAAATTTACGTTCACACTGTCAATGTGAGTATCGTAATTCTTTCATAATTCAAGATAACAAAGCATACAATAAAAATAAAAATAATGCAGCGACGGGGTTCGACCTTAGATTTTTTTACATGATAATTCGACATATCTCCACTTGACCACAGCCATTACTTCATTGGGTGATAACATTTCTTTATTTTTGCTATGTCTGTCTATTGATAATAAAATGTAGGACTATTGATGTAAGGTTTAATTGTCCAAAGTATCTTTCTTTGGAAAAAGCGAGATTCGCCTGACGGCCTGTAATTGTTTTCACACCATAAAATTAGTTTGATCCAAACTGACAGAGGTCGTTGAGCGAATATTTTTAGCGAACGGCAGACGTACAAAATTTAGTATATGGCTGCGATAAGAAAAATATGCTATGGAACAATTTCCTTTCTTATGGTGCTTGTATGTCGATAAATCAGTCGCCAAAACCAGTTTTAGTGGAAAAAATTCTTTGTTTGTTTGGGTGTTTTATGGGGATTTTTTTTCTCACTTGTCCCTAATGCCTTGACAAGTCGCCGTGCGGATAATCTTTCTTCTAATGTCATTACATGGCATCAGTGCGAATAATCTTTGCAAACGTTCACATACAACGGCCATGCTAATAGACATTTCGAAATTCTTAATCGGACATGCATCATCGCACCGGTCTAGCATACAATATAGTGTCATATCGTTGTAGGATTTTCACGAAAAGACATTGTATTATACATGGAAACATTATTTACTTCCTTCACACGATGCTTATGAAACACTCAACAATACTGACAAAAATCCATGCATTGTCTAAGACCTCTATAGGAATGCATCTTATCTATTAGCATGTGGCATATATGCTGAAGAAAGTGATACCAAAGAAAAACATTCAACGTTTTAAAACGTGTCTGTAATGTGACGCATACATACGCTAAGGGAATGGGATACATGTAAAATGTGCTAAGCACAGATGTTAGGGTGTCTGGAAATAAAAGGAAAACATGTAATATAAAATTCAGTGTACCGTAAAAAAATTTGATTTCATAAGACGAGTGCTACCTATAGTACGGCATATAGTCGTTTATAGGGCAACGTTTTGTGTTGTAAATTAGATTAATGCAGAACTGGTTTCCTGTTATAAATCATGGTGTGATATTGGAAAAGCTAGATGTTTGCAGTATGTACAAATACAGTGAATTCCAAATATTTGTCATGTTTGTATGTCAGTATTCCCATTCAGGAATGCATTACATCGCATGCACTGGGTTTATCAGTTTCATGACGGCATTCATTAAACAATAATTTTAATTACATTTAGCAGCAGAGAGGGTGAACAGACCTTTTGCTAGAACGTCATTTTTGAAAAATAAAAGCTTTCCACGAAAATGAAATATATAAGCGTAATAACGCTAAACTGAAGCCTCTAACTTTACCGAGAGTTTCTCTAATTGGGTTATTTATTTTTTTCGTTACTTTATTTTTGCCGTTGTTGTTTTTCTAAATTTGCATGCGCGTTTTCGTTTACTCACCGGACGTTTCATTGAGGTCGCACAATCTCTACTGCTATAATTAAATCATTGCTATATATCAATAATGACACCAGGTACGGAATCTTATACAGCTAGTTTAGCTAGAGAAAGATCAGAAGCAATCAAAAAGTGTTTGCCTGTTCGTGATTCTCTTAGACAAAAACTTCCAGAACGTCATGAATTACAAGCTGAAAATACAGAAAGTACAGAAAATGTATTTAAACCTATTACAAAGGTCACTGAAAGAGTTGCAGAAGATTCTGAAGGCATTCTTCCAGCAGTGAAACAAACTGCTGAGCAAACTGCAAAGATAGCAAAAAGAACTAAACAAACAAAAAAGATTTTAGGAGCTCTTCCAGCTGAAATAGTGCTGCTCAACCACAACCTATCCCTCAACCACAACCAGAACTTAAAGATGAAGAAACACTTGAAGGTGCTGTTGGTGAAGAACCAGAACCTAAACCAAAAAACGATTTTAAAAAATTAAAAAATTAAATCCAGGAAACATTGATAAAATAAAAAGCTTAACGACATTGATTTAGCTAAATTTTGATTAAATTCTTATAATTACAGAAAAAATACTTAAAACTTGGGTATGAAAATATTGATAAAAAAAAGTGGGAAAAATGGGTATATCGAGCTTAAAAAGTAATAGCCAGGCTTGAGATAATGATCCTGAATTTATAAAATATCTAATTAATATGGATAAACTTCAAAAAAAGTAAAGGAGGATTTTCAGCGCAGGAACAAACTCAGATGGCGTCAGAGGTTTTAAGAAAATTTGATGGTTGACTAGGTCCTTTTAGGAAAATGTTTAAACCTGAAATTACTAAAGAGCTTGAAAACCCCACTAAATTAATTGATATAGCTGCATATAGATATGGTGAAAAAAAATATATAATACCTCAACATCTTCGAAATCGAAAATCAGAAAAAATGGCTTGGTGAGGTATATGAAGCTGTATGTGACGTAGATAGAATTAATTGGAATGACCCAGAACTAGTACGATTTCAAAAAGTAATAAGAAACTATAAAGAAAAGAAAGAAGAACAAGGACGACAACAAACGGAAGAGGAAGATGTTCTTACTGAACTGATTGGAAGACCTCCAAAAACCGGAAGCGGATCAGGAATTTGTCCTGATAGTGTTCTTGCAGATGTTGACCGACTCGAAACGCGCAAGAAATAATTCTCCAGAAATTATTAATGAAATATCTGATATTTGTCGAAGGTTGTTTACAGATGGTGTTATGGATCGCAATATTTATCATTCTTTTATTGATGAAATTGTTGATGATTATTACGGTGACTGAAAACAATTAATTAGTCAGCATGTAATTTAAAAAATTATTATACACAATGCTCACCGTGGGCCTATAATAGTTATGGTAGTAAACTCACGATTGCCAGCTTACAAAGCGATTTACGGCAATGGACTCGGTGATGTTGTTTAGGGTTTATTTAGAAGGATAGCCCCAAAAGCAATATCGATTGCAAAACAACTAGGAATGAAATCTACTGATTTTGTTCATGAAAAAATTCCTAGCGCAGTTGGTAAAGTTGGCGGTAAAGCATTCTCGGCAATCAAGAATAGACTATCACGGTTAATACGACGAAAATCTCAGCCAGTAAAAGTACCAGCACTGAAGTTATGCCTATGAATGTTAGTAAAATAATGAATAAAGCTGCAAATCAAAAGCTAGCAGAGTTGGCTGGTGAAGCAGAAAAAATATAAGTACAAGTCTAATAGCAGGAAGTTGTCTTCGTTTCAGACAATGATAAATATAAACGTAATGTTTAAACGTAAATCTGATCCAGCGTTTGATATGAATTGCCAATTCTCAAATTTGAATCGATACGTGATTATGAATCTTATTCTTATGATGCAATACAAACAAATCAGAGTGGAAGAATCGAACTCCAAGTTCAAGATACAAGTAGATATTTCTTACCAGCTGAAGCAATTATTGAAATAGACTGTATAATTCTGCAAGATGATGATACAGGAGTTGCAAATGGTGATATAGCTGGTTTTGTTAACAGTGGTAATATGGCGTTGTTTGACAGCGTTATATACATGATTGACGGAAAAAATATGGAAAAAATATTGAAACAATTCCAAAAGACGTTGATGTTGCTACAACAATACTTGGTCTTGCAAGATATTCAGATGATTATGCAAGATCAGCCGGCTCATCAGTGATGTTTGCTAAAGATACATCTAATCACCCTGAACACAACATAAGAATTAATGCAGCTTTAACTGAAGTTGCATCGGTGAACGAAAATTTCAACTAAGGATTTCCCGCACGTAGATCAATGTTAAATGATGAAAAAGGTTTTTCATGCTTAATTCTACTATCCCATATCTTTGGATTTTGTAGAAATGTTAGAAAAGTTATTTTTGAAGCGAAACATACAATAGTACTTGTAAGAAAAGCCACTGACAACGATGTCATTTCGCGTCCTGCTGCTGCTCACAATTGTATGGTAATATTACAAAACTTTCACCGTGGATGCCAGTAGTGAGTAAATCAATTGCTAAAGAACACAAATTGCTTTCTTTTATGGATTCAGGCTAACAATGACAACAGATAGCATTCAGAGCAATATTGCTGGGTTATTTACATGACAAATAGAATCACAATAAGAAATTTCTGCGCCGAGGCATATATTTATTGCTTTACAAAATGTTGATCGACTAAATTCACAATAACTTAGTCATATGATATTTGACACACTTGCAGTTAGTGAAGTTTCTTTACATATAAATGGACATCAAGAACCATCTGAAGATATATTATTACATTTTGACCAAAATCATGTAGCATGTGTATATCATCGTTTAATGACATTTATTGGACGTGATCAAAATTAAATACTGGTTTGCAGATATCTCAGCAGGATTTTACAACTCTGTATCCGATCTATTATTTTTCATTGAAATTTATTGATTTATCTAGACAATCTGTTTTTGATATTCACTTTCGAGCTCGTGTACCCCCACCCCCCCACCCCCAATTTGTGCTAATTACAGAGCAGTTGCAGTTTTTCTTTCAGATAAAGCAATGTTACTTGAAGTTGTTGTTGGACGAATGAGAGTTATTGATGCTCCAGTAGAAAATATGTAATAAAATCGCTCATGATATTATAATGTCATATAGTCACGTTAATATCACTCTGACTTCCGGTTGGGTGAAAAAATTACAATCAAAACTTGCAAGTAAATGCGGAAGAAAAATAACGTTAAAAAAGATCAAATTTATTGTGGAGGTCCAAACAAATTATCATTAACCAAGACTCAACTCAAACATTTTAATAAGGCTTTAGTATCAAAAACCGGAGTTCAACTTCATCTTTCTCTGAGTTCCATTAAAGATTCAGTTAAAACATGTGGTATATTTCCACTTCTTGCAGCTATGCCAGCGTTAATAGTTACTGCAGCTCCAGCTGTAGCAAAAGCAGCTGCACTTGGTTTTGTTGGAACCGCTGATGGGTTGGCATTAGAGAAAGCAACAAGACAAAGATTTAAAAAAGGGGAAAAGGCCTTAGATTACCAGGAACCACTTGTCGGTACGGAAACGGTCTGAGACTTCCAGGAACACTTCGTTAATTCTGCCTATGTCAAATTTTGATTTACTTGATGCTGCTAATAAATTAAATGTAAAACATGTTAGAGGGGTTTTATGCGTGATCAATTACTAAAACGACCAAGCAATGTTGAAACAGGAATTATTCATCTTGATAATAATTCAGGGCCTGGTACTCATTGGGTTGCATATGCGATTGATCCACGTGGAATTGTTTATTTTGGTTCGTATTTGTTGGCTCCACCAAAATAATTTTTAAATTACGTAAACACAATCAAAACTCCAGTCTGGTATTCAACATTACCAACACAAACAATAACCGATCCGCCAATATGTGCTCGACGCTATATCAAAATTAACATTATCACTTCATAAAGTCGTGCACGATTATACACGTAGCCGTTAATCATTTTAAACAGATCTTAAAGTATAATGGTTGATATTTACGGAATATCTTCCTCTATCAAAGACAAGAAAAAAAATGATATTGATTTTTCAAATTGCGCGAGTAAAGATGAACTTGCCGATATTATGAATCTTTCTGGAGTTGACCGAGATGACGTTGTTATTTTTCAGGCTAAATACGGTGTTTTAAGGAAGAGTAATATCAAATGGAATGACATAGTTCGTAGAGTGTTCGGTGCTACTACGGATAATACTCCAGTATTTACCAGTGACGGAAAAATCAGAGACTCGTGTATATCAATCGCAACTATTAGAAATGAAATTGCAAAAAGTGATGCTAATCGTTTACGATCTACCGGTGATATAATATTAGCTGAACTCAGCATGAATGGAAATAAAATAGTTGTTTTAAGAGATCCAACATCTGATGAAGATACCGCAACAAAAATAAATATGTTAACTATAAAAAGTAGATATTCTAATTAACCACGCTGCGAGCTGAGTATAACGTTCACGTAAATATGTTTACAAATCTTCGTAGAAATTTTAGAAAAATTAATGAAATTGCAGAGGAATTCTTCGGAAGTCTTTTGACTGTTGACGTAAAACTCTCTGAAAATAATACAAAACCCGGCGATATGAAACAGCTATATCAGATATTGAAACGATTAGAAAAAAACCTAGAAGATGTTATAAGTGGAATTCCTGATATCGTTAAAAATAAATAATCTGATTAAAATTCCCCACAAGCAAATTATCAACGTGGTATACGCAGCATCATCAGGATTCTCAACATGGTCACAGCAAAATAACACTATCAATCATACCGAGGAAGTCGCTGGTATGTATTGGCTGTCAGTGTTCAGCGGTGCAAAATGTAGTGTATTTACCACGTATCTCTTGCGTCGTTCAACCGATAAGTTTTTTGGAACCGTGTCTATTGTTTTAAATAAAGGAGACGAAGAAACGTTTATGCTGGAATCATTTGATCGTCTTACTGGTGGTGTCTGGAATTTGTGGCTGAAACACCTCAATTGATTACAAATGAAATATAATGAGTCTTCCGATCAACGTTCAACGTTTTACATACAATCAAGCACGTGAATGGCAAACGAAAATAAAACGTATCGTTGACGAGTATATAGTAAAAGTAAAAAGCTATTGCACACGTGTACTTGTCTTTGCCATAATTGTTTATTCAGCGTCTGCTGTTACTGCTGAAACCGGCGTATTATTATCAACAATAACGCCATCGCTAGTGATGGCACCAGCAGTTGTAATAATTTGTGTTTCAGCTGCAACAACGATTGCCGGTATTCTAAATATCATTGCAAATAATATGCACATGCACAAACACAAAATTACATGATTATATAATAAAATTACATACAGTGATGTTAGCATACTCCAAATTATCCTTGTTATTATCAATAAGTCTTAACCATGGAAAAATATCAAATTGTGAGCTTGCGGAGATGACTCAAATCTACAAAGAAGCAATGATAATAATATCAACTCCGAATGAGTTGCGGCAAAAGAGTGTGGAAAACACAACCCCGTTGAAAACAATGATATTGGTAAGCTCATCTAATCCTGAATTCAAAATGAACTTTCCAACTGCAATTCCAGCGAAAGAAATAGCGTTAGCACAATTACGAGTATACCATAGCTGGCCAAATATCAGATCAAAATCATTCGGTGGACTGCCAGCAAATAATTCGTTTGTATTTTCAAATAAAAATAAAGATGATTGAACTCCCGATTGGCACGTTATCGCTCTTCATACAGGTAGTTATTACATTGAACAAATTCAATGATGAATTCCAGCGCAGAATAAAATATATAGCTAGAAGAGAATCCAAAATAGCTATAACAGTTCAGGAACCAACTTTATCAGCTGCAATTGAAATATATTCTCCAGATTACGTTGTAGATAAGTATCAATCGTCAATCAGATCTGTTTTGATGGCCTGAAATTCCACCACAGTATAAAGGACCGCCAGAACCAAAACTTACTTATTTTACAACAAATGAGAAAAATATTAAAACTCCAAAAGATCGAAATATTTTTCCGTGGGTAGATGTAAACAATTATTATACTGCGTCTGATGGTACAAAACTTCCTTTGGTAGGTTTAGGTATATATACTACTAATCAGGTTTTGGATTGGATCGTTGATGACGAAGATATTTTAAAAAATTCCGACCTGATCAAACCTGATAATAAACAATCAATTAACAAACTAAGACATTTATTTTTCTTGTATTACACTTTATTACAACGATGATACATAACATCACTTTCTTGAGTAAATACAACATTTAAACCAGCTTGTTTCAGATCTTGATTATCTTAATAAAATTATCGTTGAAAGTGTCGCCCACCATAACCGACTTTTACCTAACATATTATCACATAAATACTATTTTCTCAAATATTATAAAATAACCGAGATAGATCTACCAACATTTGCAATACCAATACTTTCCACTGACGAACTAAAAATATCACTGTACAATCTTATCAATGAAATTTTTCCTAAAATTATTGAGCCATGGAGACAAATATAGCTAGCTCCAGCTATTCTCACACATAACAATAATCCGTATGGTGAAGGTCGTCATATTTCACAAGGAATTGTAAATATAATTTCAACAATCGCAGTCAATCTTGCATGTGATACAACTGATGGCAGCTATCAAATACATCTTGAAAAATCCAGTCAGACTCAAGAAGGATATATTTTATATACATTTAGTCCTCAAGTACTTCCCGGATATTTCATTGTACAAGAGCCTATCAATCCTGCTTATCTACGTTGTCATATTTCGTTATTATGAAAAATACATTTCAAACTTACTGACCAATCCGGACACCTTATTGATTTAAGAAAGGAAAATTTGAATATAAATCTATACGTAAAATCTTAAAGATTTTTAATTATATAGAGTGTTTTACAAAATGATAGTTTAATCAAGAGGTATTATATAATGTACCAACATGTGAGAGTTTTCATGCACGACAAAGACGTGCTTGAAAACGCCAACAGAACAACAATTACACAGCCCCCAGTCAATACAGAACAATTAAGTGTTAATATAATTATTGACTAATACGGCAATGAAAAATTTTGTTCAGATAGGAAAAATAAAATGAACCGCAGAGAGAACATATTATTATAATTACATGCGATAGAGATCAGATTATGAATTATGCACACTCTTGTATTGAATTAGATCAGCTTACAAAATACTGTCTAATTCTTCAGACTGATGGGTATATTACCATAAACTAAGATTAAAGAAATTCCAGTCAGAATTTAATGTTTTTAATTTCTCAGGTAGAATAAAAATCAGAGGATATTTAAAGAACGAAATTGCCGTAACTTTCATTGTTGTTAATACTTTCACTATTTTCACTTTCGTCACTACTTTCAAAAGTGATGCTGTTGCTACAGTCACTGACAACACTTTCGCCTACACGATCTGACATAAACTTGTTTAATTGTCTCACACGTGTGTTAATAATATTCTTCGTTTCGTATTCGTGAGATGATTCTGAGCAAATTTTTTCGATCACGCTTGAGAGGGATACGAATATTTAACTTCTGTCTCTTTTACGTGTCTAAAGATTGGAACATAGCTTATTGGATGAGTTTTATAAATCTATACTCTCCTGGTAGTGTATATCTGTCTTCACATTTACGTGTTTGTAATAATTCAAAATAAATCACAAATAATTTTTCTGGATCAAGTTGAATTTTTATTCCGTCTTTTTTTAATTTGTTAATTTCAGAAATAATATCATTAACATTTTGGTAATTCATTATATAGTATATATACCACCACATGGCACACACAACTGCGTGTTTCTTCTGCCTCCAACACCACACTTGAAACACTGTTTAGGTCCTAAACTCCCTCTCCGTACACTTTGTAAATGATCGCCACAGAATTCGGTTGCACAAGGTTTATCGCAAGGAGTTATAAGCCACCTGTATGTGTTCTTTGTTTGACTCATTTTATATATATAGTATATCAATTTAAATATATACACGTCTTTATTATAATATGAACGAAGTGACAGTGATTAAAATTACGCCTTATAAAAATAAATGAAATCTTGACAGAATATCCCCTGACTTACCGATGCGAGCTCTGGTTGATCCGACGAATAAATCTTTGATTAATACTATTCATGACTCCAAAACAGAATTTAGTAAAGATTGTGCGTCTCATATGCGATCGATGTTAACAAAAACACGTAACACCGATGGAGTCGACGCTACAATGAACGACAAACGAGCAGCAATAATTATTAATTATCTCGACGATCAAAGATAGTTTCTCAAAGTAACGTTGATTGTATTAGCAGAAACAAACAATACTTGGGTTATTACTGGGAAACGTGACCTAGTCCTCCATAATGAAAAAACTGCCGTGTTAAGTAAAAATTCCAAACCAGCAATGTTGACTGGTATTGACAAACCGAACTATTACGATATATGCTCGATGAAAAAATTACTGAGATCGTCGAATGTAAGTGAAGAAATTATATCATATCGTCCAAAAAAAGAAGTTTGGTTACCACAACAAAAGAAATATTCTGATGATGAATATCCCGATATAACTGATTTTGAAAGTAAAATCGCAAAAGATCTTGGCAGAAAAATAATCGGTAAATGTACCCAGGGAGGATCATATGATCATAAACGACATTGTACAAGACTGATTATAGATGATGCTGAACTAGATTTTATAATTGCTGACGCAACGAATAGAAATACGTTTATTAGTAATGTTAATTTTTCATACGGAACAAAATTAGGTACAAGTGTGAGTTATATTGATGGTAAGTCACCGCAGTTTACTCATTTAAGATCTTCAATGCTCGCATACGTTTCGATAAATATATTATCGATGATAAATAGAGTTTCCAATTTTGGTGTCAGAGTCGCTACGAATTCATTTCATATCAACACGAAAACATGATTGCTAGAACTACTACATATCGGCACTTATGCGTCAATGGGGTGAATGGAGAATAAAACAAGAAAATATACTTAATTATTCTGAATCCGCCGATGTTGAATTTAAAGGTACTTATTACAAGTGAGATCAAGTATCAAAATTATCATCAGTACCATCTGTATATGATCCTGTGACCAGAAATAAGACTGTTTATCTCAGTGGATCAGGTGATTCTGGTAAAACATCTAGTATGATCGAATTATTCTTGATCAGTTGTTCAGAAATGATTGTCTTAACACCTACACTCAGACTCGCCAGAGAAATGACAGAAAGAAATATTAAATCATGCACTTATCATAAATCATTTTTCGATGGGAGGGAGATAAATGGACTCCTGAACGAATGGGAGAGAAATATATTCCAAGAAGTATTCTTTATGATGAAATATACACCGTTTCATTAGAACCATTAAAACATTTCTTGATTTGGTTATTGACAAAAAATACTGCTGTAAATAACGTGTGGCGATCATGGTCAACCACCACCTTTTGTTGGATTGTCTCCACATGGATGGATGAGTAATTTTGTAGATGATTATGAAGAAATAAATGATGATCATAGAGCACTTGATCCAGAATTAAGAGAGCTTAAGAAATTAATCAGAATACAACCGAATAAAATTCAATGTGAAATAATGCGTGAAATAATTTCAGAAACTCCTACAAACAATTTTTGGAATTTATGGAGACCAAATCATTTGATAGTTGCAAGTAGAAAGATAGTTTGTGATACACGTCAACAACAATAATTCATGTCACATAAAGAAAAACTTTTAAATCTACCCGTACCATTGTGTTATCGACCGGTCAATACACGACGACAGAATATCGTCGTTGATATACAGGATCATCAGAAAAACAAAATCTTGTGTTAAATGATATTGTCTTAGTTCCTGTCAATGTTGTTGAGAGCGTGTTTACCAAGGAAAAAACTCCGTGGACGCTATGATACGCAATGACACTTCATTCATCACAATGATTAGCCATCTCTAATACAAATGTTTGGACCGTCGATGATCGTATCGAATGGTCGCACTTAGTTTATCTTGCAGTGTCTCGAGTCAGAAAAATGTCTCAGCTGCGGAGAAATGTCATAGACTTCAAAGAAAATAATGATCAAATTCAGGAAACCATTGCTGGCAATGGCGACGATATAGTAAGAAAAAGAATAGTTATAAACAGTGTTAAAAAAAATAAACGCGACTTTGATCTCGATGCTGAATTTATCATGACATTGAAACAACGACAGAATAATCATTGCGCGAGCTGTAACACAGTAGTGTTGTGGAACAATATTCTTAGTAATACAAGACAATTTACCGTAGACAGAATTAACAGTAGTCATACACGCGAAAAGGTAATGCTGACCTGTCTTGAATGTAACCGACGTCGATGTGCTAGTTTACAAAAGTGAATGCGGTGATAATTGTGTGTCTTCAGGAATTACTTGTAATTGCTAGCGTACGAATCCACGTTGAGGAGCAGTTGAATCTAATCTGTAGATTGCAGGTCTACCCGTGGATCTTACTACGCCTTTAATTATATGTGTTGTAATACTCCAAATAGGATCAGTAGTTTTTTTACCGCCTTCAAGTTCACCGGGTTCATATAAATACCTTACAGTAACAATACATAATACTGGTTGTTTTGAAACGTCATGTCGTTGTATTGGAATATGTTTTTTTTAATTGCATTAATGGGTTTCATGGCAGTTGTTCGAGTAATTGCATTATTTAATGCAGCTATTACACATGGTAATCTTGCAACCCATTCGCGAGATCTCATATCCTTTGAGTAATTTCAAATTACGGTCTATATGTCAGTTCTGACATTTAGGCTTGAACAGTTAACCCAGACAGATCTGATCAGAGCCGAATTAAATAATCATTGTCGGTAAAGGGAAAAATCCATGTGTGAACTGGCTATGACGTTTAAAGACTTACAAAACTGGCTTATCCAAAAAATGCTGGAGTGGTTAGGGAGAGCTGGCCCGTGCGTGTTTATTGATACCCTTTATGACTCCGAAATGGAGCGGGCCGTTCGTCAAGTTAGACCAAGGCATGTGGATGAGGCCCTACACTTAGCCTTGGAATTTTAGGCTTTCAATGAAGATCGCAACAGGCATTTGGGAACCAAGGCATTGGCTCCAAACATGCAATTATGTTATTCCCGGTAGAACATTTAGAATTCGCCATTGAGGGCATTCGATGCAGATACACCTTAAGAGGCGCTTACAGACAGTGCACTAGAACATATTACCAAGGAACTTCTCCGGAGGGTAGAGGGAATATAGGCTGAAAAAATCAGTATTTGGTATTTGGAATAGGAGGTTCCCTGCACATGGGTCGAAATATGGCGATAGATGTTATCATGGTGGAATATTTTGGCATTATATAAAAGTCTGTCGGAAAATCTGGCAAGAAATAAACAGCATTATAGTGAATCGCGGCAAAGATCATGACAGAGCAGAGGCAACAGAGAAACTAGAAAAAGCTGGGGCTGGAGGCTAAGCGTCAGACGGGTTAGTGTGGCTTGAAAACATTACAAAATTAAAATAAAATCTTTCTTCCGATGGTTTATATATATATTTTTAGCATGTCCTTGTCAACAACAACAAGAACAAATCTAATGACACATTTGCCTAAAATGAATGTAATTAGTATTTGAAAATAAAGAAATGCACAGTAAGCAGCTGTGGATAACAACCAGAACAACAATAACAACAATAACAATAACAATAATAATATAATTTACAATAATGGACATTTCCCAGATGATCTATTTCACTTGTTCCTGAAGTTATCTCAAACAATATTTAAAATAATTCCTGAACAGCTTGACTTCGATATACATATTTGCAAAAGGTACATCATCTATTTATTTATTTGAAATCATATATGTATTGTCAACACCCATAATAACACTATATCAGTCATATTGTCCATTTAATTTTATTACACAAGTCCATTGTTACCAAAGACAGTCTTTATGTATATATTGCTATTATAAAAAATAAATTCATTTTCATTTTTAAGCAAGGTAAAGCATTTTGTTAAAATACATGAAAGATACATTTTGTGGCTCCTATTTATAATATGAATGGCCCTGTTGGTTAAGTGGATTATTATGCAAACCCCCCCCCCATGAACTTTGATCACAAATTTGTCTATTTGTACATTGTTTTCATTTCTAAAGGTAAAATAGTTTTGGAAGTCTGGCAATAATATTGTGATATTTGTATTCATATGGACATAAATCTATGCCATTGTTGTGGAAAAATATATTCTATTGATGGGGAAAAACTAAACATACTTTCTGGCCAAGTACAAATGAAATGGTTGATACTGTCAGGGTTCAATGGTTTAAGATTGTTTTCTTCTATTTTTACTGTCAATGATATACCGGTTGGTCCTGGTTACTGAGCAATCGTTGTTATATTATCAGACGAAACAATGCTGCTCGAAGGTGTTAGCGGACGAATGAGAGGAGCAGAGAGGGAGAACAACCTCTAATTGACGCACTCGTTATTCGCAAAAATAAGCCTTCCTGTAAAAACGCAAAAAAGGGATTGCAAACTGAGTGCCGAGTATGAGGCTTCACCCTCTCTGCTGCTATTAATTAAAAATTGTTATATCAAATAATGGATCGTCCGGAATCTTATACTGCTCGGTTAGCTCGAGAGCGACTGGAAGCAATTAAGAAATTTCTCCCTGTGAGAGATTCTTTTAGAGAAAACCTACAAGCTCGAGAAGAAGCAAAAGCTGAATTTGCAGAAGGTACAGAACAATTATTTAAACCTGTAACAAAAGTTAATGAAAGAGTTGCAACAGCTACAGAAAGTCTTTTTCCATTAATCAAACAAACATCTGAACAAACTGAAAAAATAGCAGCGAGAACTAAGAAAACAAAAAGGATTTTTCGAGAACTCCCAACTGAAATAGCTGCAGCTTAACCTCCACCTGTCGATGAAGAAATACTTGAAGGTATTGGAAAACTTCGTACTGAAGTCGCCGACGTGAGAAAAGAACTTGCGCCTAAACCTAAAACAATAAAAGAAAATATTGAACTGATTGCAAAATTTAACGAAGGCGTTATTAAGGAACTTAAGGAAATTGAAGAAAATTATTTACCTGCTATGACACTGAAGAGTATGGCTCAAAAAGACAAAATTTTAAAACCAAAGTATGCTACCGTAAACGATAATACTTTCATCAGATGAATATATCTTGTGTATTTCAACAAAAAACAAGTAAAGGAAATACAAAGGCTTTATAATGAAGACGTAAAACAATACAAATTGCAACAACCACCGCCTCCCTATTCGTTACCTGTCAACTTCCTCCACCTCTGCAACAAATAGAACAACCTCAACCTAAGTCTTCCGGAATACAGTCACGCCCTGTAGCAATGTTTACCAATGAAGCACTTAATACTTTTGCTGACCGGGATAAGTTAATCAATACTGTGTATCAATATGATTCTAGACAAAATTATTTAAAACCTGAATTTGTTGAAAAAGTAAAACCTAGAAATTGGCTTCCTGCATTATATTTTGCCTCCCTAAATTCGCTTGTTAATATAAAAGATCCAGGGTATATAAAATTTAGACAAGATGTAATCAAAGCGAGGCGACAACAAACTACTCGACCACAATCTCCGGTAGAAGAGTTTCACGATGCGCCTACTGGCAGCGGTTCCACAGGAAGTGGTCTTTTTACTTGTCCTAACAATATTCTTTCCGACATATCACGATTAGAAGTTCTCATTGTAGGAGCGCGGGCTGGAAATAACTCACCAGAAATAATTAATGAAGCAGCTGATATTTGTCAACGATTATTTCAAGGTGGTATCATGGATATTGGCGCTTACTGAGTACTTATCAATGACCTCGTTGATGACTATCACAGTGATTAGATACATAGATAACACATAAGATGATCATACATCAACGACATCGTGGCCCTGTAATGGTCAGAGCAGCGAATTCACGATTGCCTATCTATCAAGCAATTTACGGTGATGGTCTTGATAACGTTATTCAAGGGTTATTTGCAAGAATGGCCCCAAAAATAGCTCCAATTGCAAAACAATTATCAATGAAAGCTATTAGTGCTATTGGTGAAAAAGCTCCTGAAGCTATTGGTAATGTTGCTGGTAAGGCCTTTACTGCTATCAAATATAGACTAGCACGATTAATACGCAGACCACAAGTGGTCCGACCACCACCAGTAAAATTACCAGTACGGAAATCATGCCTGCTGATGTCAGTAAAGTAATAAATCAAGCCGCAAATAAAAAACTAGCAGCCGATGGATCAAGGATCCGATGAAATACAAAGAAATATTACTGCAAATTTAATAGCAGGAAGTGGACTTCGTACTCGCTTGATAAAGTCAACGCGGCGTTGATTTAAACCGAAAGTATATAATAAAATGTTTAAACGCATATCCGACCCAGCACTTGACATGGATGCACCGGTACTCAAAAATGAATGAAAACAAGATTATCAATTTTATTCCTATCACGCAAGACAACCAAATCGACGCGGCCGCATCGAACTTCAAGTTCAGGATACAAGTAAATATTTCTTGCCCGCTGAGACGTTTATTGAAGTAGAAGGCGAATTTGTAACAAATGTTGCGGCTAATGCGCCATATGATGCCAATTTGCGAGTTGGTTTTGTCAACAATGGGATTATGGCACTGTTTGATAGCGCTACATACATGATTGATGGAAGAAATATTGAATCAATTCAGAATGATGTCGATGTAGCTACAACAATAATTGGTTTAGCGAGATATTCTGATGATTATACAAGATCAGCCTGTCCATCAATGATGTTTGCTAAAGATATTACCGACCACGCAGATCATATTCAATATATTAAGTTACAAAAACCACGAGGTACTGCAGCTGATCCACAGCCAGCTGGTCTTGAATATGACGACAGACCAGCTGCTGCTTTTGATATTATAGAAGGTATTAATGCAAATTACATCTTTGGATTTGCAACACGTGTAGCAACGCTGTCAGAAGATAATATAAATTTTTCATGTGCAATTCCGCTGTCTCATATATTTGGATTTTGCAGAGATGTTAGAAAGGTCATCTTTGGAGCTAAACACACAGTTGTACTCGTAAGAAAAGGTGATGATAATGATGCAATCTGGCGAGGTGCTGGTGTTGCTGATGGTAAAGTAAACATAACAAAACTCTCACGGTGGATGCCTGTAATGACTCCATCAATCGCAAAAGAACAGGAATTTTTGTCGTTTATGGATCAAGGCGGTAAATCATTGCAATCGTGGTTAACAATAACCACAGATGCTACTCAAAGCGCTGTTCGAGATATATTTACTTGGCAAATAGCATCACAACAAGGTGTTTCTGCGCCATGACATTTTTTTATTGCGCTGCAACATTTTAATCCGATAAATAGTCAAGAACGTTTTCATATGATATTTGATAAATTTGGGGTTACCGAGATTTCGTTGAAAGTAAACGGACAAGAACCATCGGAAGATATAGTATTAAATTACACACACAGTCATCTGGCACGCGCATATCACCGTTTGATGACATTTATGGGACGTGATCAAAACATAGATACTGGTTTGCATATATCACAGTTAGATTTTACAAAATTATATCCAATAAATTACTTTTCGCTGGAGCATCTTGATTTATCAAAACGATCTGTCGTTGACATACATCTCAGAACTCACGTTAATAACCCGCCAAGTGGTGATGCCGCCTATAGAGCAATCGCGGTTATACTCAGCGACAAAGCAATGTTACTTGAAGGTGGTAGTGGACAAATGAGAGTCGTTGATGCGCCATTGGAAAATCTTTAATCCACGTTATTTAGAAACACGAGTAATTTATTAAAAATGTCATATCATCATGCTAGTGTCAGTCTGACTCCTGGTCAGATCAAGAAATTACAATCCGCATCAGCAAATAAATGTGGGACCACAATAACGCTCAAGTACAATCAAATCACAGGCGATGAAAATAAACTATCATTGACAGCGCGCCAACTTAAACATCTCAATGACGCTAAACAATCCAAGACTGGAATACGATTTAAACCTTCTGCTGGTGCTATCAACAACATGGTTAAAACGGGAGGAATATTCCCACTTCTCGCAGCAATACCAGCGTTGATAGCTGCTTCCGGTCCAGCTGTTGCAAAAGCTGCTGAGTTAGGTGGAACCGCTGCTGGAATGGCTTTTAAACAAATGCAACGGGAAAAGGCCTAAGATTACCAGGGAGTCGTTTCACATACGGGAGAGTCCCAAGATTACTATGGGAGTCGTTTCACATAAGGGCGCTTAAGACTTCCAAGGACAGTTTAATACCACCAATGTCAAATTTTGATTTGATCGATGCTGCTAAACAACTAAAAATAAAAAAATTCAAAGGTGTTTTTCTGCGAGATCAATTACCACAACAACCAGACAACGCTGAAACCGGTATTATTAATCTCGTCAACAGCACTGAACCTGGTACTCATTGGGTAGCATACGCGATTGACCCTCGTGGCATTGTTTATTTTGACTTGTACGGGTTAGCTCCATCGCAGGAATTTATCAAATATGTCACACCCGTTCACGCAAAAGTTTGGTGCTCAACGCTACCAGCACAAAAATTAACAGATCCGCCAATATGCGGTAGTGAAGCAATTGCTGTACTTGACGCTATATCAAAATCATCATTACCACCTGACAAAGCTGTGCATGATTACACAAGTCAGCGTTGGAAATCTATGATTTGAAAAAAATACGAAACGAATAATGGTATATATTTACGTGAGAGTAAAAAAAATCTGACATAGACTTATCAAAATACGTGACAAAAGACGATCTTAATGATCTCATGAACCTAACTGGAGTTGACCGAGATGAGGTTGTTGTTTCTCAGGACAGATACGATGTTTTAAAAACCAGCAACATCAAATGGAATGATATAGTTCGACGAGTAATCGGTATGGTCACGGATAATATCCCTGTGTTTACTGAAGGCGGTAGAATCAGAGATTAAAGGATATCGTTTACAAACATCAGAGATGAAATTGCAAGAAGCGCAGCTAATCGTTTAAAGAATACCGGTGACACAATGACAGGCAAACTTAGCATGAATGGAAACAAAATGGTGGTTTTAAGAGATCCAACATCTGACGAAGAAGCGGCAACAAAAATATATGTAGATGCCAGCTACTGCACAGTAGATAATAAATTATCCACGTTACGGGCCGAGTATGACGTTTATGTGATTATGTTTAAGAATCTCCGTAGAAATTTTAGAAACATTAATGAAACCGCAGAGGAATTCTTTGGTACTCCGCTCACCGCTGACTTGAAACTCTCTGATATCAAGACGAACATTGATACAATTAAAAAAACACTCGAAGACATAGTAAGTGGAATTCCTGATATCGTTAACAAAATTAATCTGATTAAAATTGATCCGGGAGTAACTCCCGGGTAAACTACCAGCGTAGTATACTCAGTGTCATCCGGGTTCGCAACATTGTCGCAGCAAAATGATACTATCAAACTCACTGCAACAGTTACTGGTGTGTACAGGCTGTCTGTGTTCAGTGCTGCAAAATTTAGTATATACACCACATATTGTTGTGAATGTTGTGTTAAATAGCGGAACCGAAGAAACATTTATACTGGACGCAGTTGATAAGAAATTAACCGCAACATCTTACTGGTGGTGTCTGGAATTTGTTGCTGAGATGCCTCAATTGGTTACTGCGTAAAATAATAATGGCGGTAACAGTGATAAGAACAGAGTTTGGGACAGAATCAAAAGTCCAAAAATATAGATATGATCAAGTACGTGAATGGCAATCAGCGTTAAAAACCATCATTGACAAATATACCGTGAAAGTAAAAAAATATAAGCGGCGTGCAGATGCCATTGATGTTGTAGTTTATTCAGTGTCGACGTCAAATGCGTTCACCGGTATAGTATTATCAGCGCTGACTCCGATATCAGCAGCGGCAGTTATAGCTGCAACAACAATATGTGTTTCGTCATCAGCAGCAATTGCAGGTGTTTTGAATATTATCGCGAAAAAGATATCCACGTGAGGAGTTAATACCGAAATACTTGGCAGCAGCGGTCATTGACTTAAATATTAGTTCTTCGCCGGTCTCTATATTTAAAGATTGAACCACCTTAGGAATCTTTCTGTTTTCCCAGGTCCTCTGACGTGTAGTATTCTCGCTCCGTGTGATAGCCTGTAAATTTTGAAAAGAATTATCGAGTTTGTCGCTGTTGATATGATCGATCACAAGACCGTCTTTGATCTCCCCGTAAAAAACCTCGAATATAAATGTATGACAGTAATAATGTTTCTTCCCAACAGTAAATCTAAGATAGCCGGCATTATCAACTACACCAACTGGTCTTTTCCGCTGACAGTGTCTGACTACACCATCACGAGATGCTTCACACTTTTCAATGCTGGGATGTTGCACAAATTCTTTTTGCTCCATTAATATATAATCAGATTTGTCTAAATTATAACTTATCTTCAAATCTAGCTATATAGTCTTCATGGGATCTTATAGCCTTATCAATGACAGGTTTGTTATTTTTTTATCATTAGGATATCGTTTTAATTCTCTATATTTTTAACCACCACAACACGCACACAGCTGTGTTTTCTCTCTAACTCCAACACCACAACGTAAACACGGCTGTGGACCAAGACTCCCCCGTCGCACACTTTGCAAATGTTGACCGTAGAATTCTTTCACGCAGAATTTATTACAAGGAGTTGAAGACCCCACCATCAACCACTTACACTGATTTCTTATTGGAGCTATCGTATATATAATATTTTTTATTTAAATACTTGCCTGAGATATAATATGGAAGAGTTTGAGAGATTATCTACAATCCAGCCTTGGAAAACTTCCATATTTGATCTTGACAGAAGAACCCCTGACTCGCGGAGACGAACTCTGACTGATTCGACTATTAATCTGATTAATATTATCAGGGATGCTGAAAAAGAATTTCGTGATGATGGAGCATCTCATGTATGGTCGACATTCAAAGTTATACGCAACACCAGAGGTGTCGACGAAGTCATTGATGCTACAATGTACGATAGGCGAGCGGAAAAGATAATCGATTATCTCAACGATCAGAAATAATTTTTCAGAATATAGTTGATTGTGCTGGCAGAAATAGATTCCACTGAGTGGATTATCCGTGACAAACGTGACCCTGTCCTTGCTAATAGAAAAACCGCTGTGTTAAGTAAAAATTCAAAGACAGGATTACTGACTGGTATTGACAGACCATATTACGAACGAGCGTATCCGATAACAGCGATTGTTTATGGAATTTATCAGCTAAATGATAAACCCAACGTCGATGATATTGCACCAGTGAGATTTTCAAAGTCAAGGTCGAATTGTGTAGCCGAGCGAGTAATTGAACATTTTACAAAAGCGATGCATGGAAATGGGTTAAGTGATTTAAGACGTAAAAAATAAATGAGTGGGCTGAATCAGTTAAGGATACCGGAGCTACAATAAATGATGTTGCCGAATTATCAAGTAAATTAAAATTTCCATTAGTAGTAAAAAACGTTAACCGGAGAAGTTTTATATGAATCAAAGAAAAAGGGGAAGGGGACACCAATTGAAATTATTGATCATAACGCACGCGCATGGACCAGCGCAGTCACAATATTTCCACGAGATCGAACTATAAGATTTTACCCCTCAGAGAACTCTGGGAGAAGCATATTTGATTTTATTCACGAAATAAGTAAAAACGATTCTGTGTCAGTATGGTTATTTTCAAGTTTAGATGATAAAATATATGACCAATTTGTACGACCTAAAAGCAAAATATATCGTCGAGAATCTCTTCACGAAACGATGAAAAATCTTGCGCAGAAATTTTCCAAAAATACTGAGCAGTTGCTAAATAATTGTTTTACAGTTCCGTCAGTTGCAGGTCACTTCGCAAGAGAGAAAAATTCGTGGAAGCCAACACGATTTGAATTTCTCGAAGACGTGTAGCTTAGTTGCTGTGAATACGGACACGGCGGATTGTGGAATACTAAGTATGACCGGAGCGACGTTATCTCGGTTGATATGGTCGCGTGTAATCCTGGAGGTTTTTTAGGAGCGGGTGAGTGTTCTGGATATTTTAAGCGATTTGGATACCCCACAAACGAGATGACGCGAGTATCGATAAATAGACCACTACCTGATTTTGATCTGACCGGGGTTGCTCGTTTAATGTCATTCGAATTCGCTAAGGGTCTTCATCCAGTCTGTTATGTTTGGTTTGGTAGACACTTTTCAGAAAAACGCTGGGCACCAATAGTTTTATTACGATATATGTCTATAAATTTATTATCGATGATAAATAGATTCCTTGACACTGAAGTCAGAGTTGTAACGGATTCGTTTAATATCGATAAAAAATATACATCATTGGTAACTCGTTTTACAAACACTGATGCATCATAGGGTTCGTGGAGAATAAAACAAGAAATGTTATATAATTATACTGAATCCGCGGATGTTACGATTAAAGATATTTATCGCAGCAATCAGATATCAGAATTATTGTCTGCGGCATCTGTGTATGATCCAGTATCCAGACACAAGACGGTCTATCTAAACGGCCCAGGAGGTTCTGGTAAGACGACTCGAGTGATCGAATTATTTCGACAGAATTGCAATGCCATGACTGTGCTAACACCAAAACACAGACTCGCGAGAGAAATGAAACAACGAAGAGTGCAGTCATGTACTTACAGCTATTTTCGATACAAGGGCGACACGTGGACTCCTGGCCGAATGGGAGCAAAATATATTCCAAAAAATATTATTAGGGATGAAGTGTGCACAGTATCTAAAGATATATTAAAAATGTTTTTCGATTGGCTGTTATTGAAAAATACAGCTATGATAATGTGCGGCGATCACGGTCAGCCACCACCGTTTGTTGGGCCATCTCCACATGATTGGCTGAAGAATTTTGTAGATTATGACTCGGAGATAACTGATGATCACAGATCCCTTGATGCAGAATTAAACGAGTTTAAAAAATTAATCAGACTACAACCGAACAAAATTCAGTGTTAAATAATGCGTAAAATAATTTCAGAAACTTCTATGAACGATTTTCTGCAAATGATTTAATAGTGGCAAGTAGAAGGATAGTTCGTGATACACTTCAACAGTGGTTATTTAAGTTACATAAAGAAAAGTTTCCGGAATTACCAGTGCCGCTGTCTTATCGACCAGCAGATACGCGACGGCAAAATATTGACGTTGATATACCAGGACAGACCGAGAAACAAAATCTTGTATTAAACGATATTGTTTTAGTTGATGTCAATATTGTTGAAGATGCGATAAAAATAAAGAAATCTCCGTGGACGCTAGGATAGGCAAAGACAATTCACTCATCTCAGAGGTTAACAATCTGTGATATTCTAGTTTGGATTGTAGATGACAGTGTCGAATGGTCAAACTTAGTTTATCTCGCAGTGTCTCGAGTCAGACGAATATCTCAGCTGTGGAGAATTGTTATAGACGCTACAGAAATTATTGATGATGTAACCGACGATAGCACAATAAGAAAAAAATTAGCCAGTTATAAACAAAGTGATAAAAAATAATAGTCGAGAATTTGATATCGATGCCGAATATATCATGACACTGAAGCAGCAGCAGAATAATCACTGTGCGAGCTGTAATTGTATAATATTGTGGCAGTATTCGGATAAACATCCAAGACAATTTAGCGTAGATAGAAAAGATAACCGTCGTAGTCATACACGTGAAAATGTGACGTTGACCTGTCTTGAGTGCAATCGACGTCGAGGTGCTAGTTAAGTGATCGCGGTGGTAATTGCGTGTCTTCGGGAATTACTTGTTATTGTTCACGTGTAAATCCACGTTGAGGAGCAGTTGAATCTAATATGTAGATTGCAGGTCTACCCGTAGATCTTGTTATACTAGATATCTTGTGCGTCGTAATACTCCAAATAGGATCAGTCGCTCTTTTTTCCCACCTTCATGTTCACCAGCTTCACATAAATATCTTACAATCACATTACCTAATACTGGCTGCGCTGAAAAATCACGTCGTTTTACTGGTATATGTTTTTTAGTAATTGCATTAATAGGCTTCATGTTGGTTGTTCATGTAATTTCATTATTTGACGCAGCTATCACACTCGGTAATCTTAAAACCCACTCGCGAGATCTTTTGTCTTGAATGAATTCCTTCGCATATTGATATACAAATAACCGCTCAGCAAGTGTTCGATTAAATCGTTCAACGATCGCCTAATCGCAGTGAATTGCAGTATGTCCTCGTCGTATTTTGACGTTGTGTTGTTTCATCAGCGATGATACTGCACCCCGAAATTCTTTGCCAGGATCAACCTGTAACAGCTGTCGCCATCGTAAACTACCTCGTTGATAAATTCGTTTAAACGCAGAAGCTACGTCAGCAACTGTCTTTGTTGATAACGGCTCTGCTTCTTTGTATCTACTTGCAACATCAACGACATTTAACGCGTATTTGTATGTTTTACGATGTCTAGTATCATGTGGTAGAAATAAAATATCAGCCTGATGAACTTCATTCGGGACGCTGACATCAAAATACGCGTACTGTAATGTTTTAGGCGGTGGTAGGTAAATTTGCCATATTGCCTGTCGGGCTAACCATTTTTCAGCAGTAAAACGTCCGACACCTGCTACTTCAGCGAGTTTACTAATCGCCGTTCTACCTTTCCAATATCCTCTTCGGGAATAATAAATCGATTCCATTATATCAATAATCGGATGATTAATTACCGGTTCCCAATACAAGCTTACCTTTCATCGCAGATCTCACCAACCAATTAGCTAATAATTCTTTGAAAGATTTATTTTTTATGGAATTTAGCGCGTGAATTAATTTTACATCTGCGAGATACCTATCTTGCAGATCTTTACTTTTATAAGCTACATCATCAGCGTCACAAGCTCGATCAATAGCGTCTATTGGATACTCAGCTGGTTTTGGTTGGTCTTGGCTGTCAAATCTGATATCAAGTCGGGTTCCAGGTCCGCAGTAATTGTATCCTGAAAGATGTTTTTCTCCTGGGTATTTCGCCCACGGAGTTCCTGATAGTTTGGCTAACTGGGTGGCAATATCATCTCCTTTTTTTTAGTTTTGCTTGTTGGTTTGCAACCTGACTGTGTGGGAATAAACTTAAATTTCTTTGTACCGCATCGCTCACTTACCTGTAACTGCTGACCTGTTATTTTTTGTTGTCATTATACTTGTGGGAGTACCCGTCATGCATTTCACACAATAAAAATCCATATTATTTATTATATTTCTATAACATGGAGGTCACTGACTTTTCGGCGGTAAAAAAACGAGAACCGGTCAAGCATCATGCTGCGCTACCAAATTATATTCGAATGATTATCATAGGTCCGTCTGGATCTGGTAAAACGCAATTGTTACTTAATTTAATAATGAAGTGGATGACCTGGGACAAGTTGTATTTGGTAGCTCCATCTGTAGATGATCAACGATGATATGATGTACTTAAAGACTTTAATGAAAAAGCAAAGTTCTTAAATGAAAACGGTGATAATGTTGTTGAATTCATTACTGATATCGATGAAGCGTCATCTGTAGATGACCTTGACGAATTAATAATTTAGTTGTGTACGATGATGTGATGTTGGATAAGCAATCAAATCCAGCTAGAATATTTTCCCGAGGCAGGCATAAAAACACAGATGCGATTTATGTAACCCAGCAGTATACACAAATAATACAAGTGATTAGAGATAACTGTAATATTCTTGCTGTGTTCAAAGGAGTTGACACGCATACTTTGCAAAATATTTATCGGACTTGGTGCAACGGTGACATGGATTACAATCTTTTAAAAAAATTATTTAGTCAGGCTCAGTCATCCCCGCATGGATTTATAACGATAACCTTGCATGACCCACGGTCACGATACCGAATCGGTCTTGATACAATTTTTAATTAATAGCAGCATAGAGGGTGAAGCCTCATAATTGGCACTCATTTTGCAATCCTTTTTTTTTGCGATTTCCAGGAAGGCTTATTTTTGCGAATAACGAGTGAGTCAATTAGAGGTTGTTCCCCCTCTCTGCTGCTATGAGAGAATTGATGCACACGTGAGATACGTAATTAAATCATTCATGATATTATAATGTCATATCATCACGTCAATGTTACTCTGACACCCGGTCAAATTAAAAAGCTACAGTTGGCATCAAAGAAGAATCAGGAGCAAACATATCTCTAAAATCAAAGGCGTTGCAAGGTCCAAATAAGGTATAACTGACAGAAGTTATGGCATTTTTGTATTTACGTAAAGCAGCTTAGTTTGAATTACACAGTATTTGTCTTTACTCAGAATGAGAATATTGATTTCACTTCTATTCATCCATCAAGCTATCCATTTTATCTATTGTATATGATTGCGTTTATATTTCATTAAAATCTAATGTAAAAATGTTTTCATTATAGCTCAATTTAGCATGCCCCCAGGCTTACCAAGCAATAATTAGATATTACAATAAACATATTTCATATATAATTTTAAATCAGAAAGCAATATGCGATATCTTCATACAAACAATAGCATGTACCAAAATATCCGAGTTAGTATGAGTAGAAGAGTTCTGTTTCATTGTTTTCACTAGTGAACCAAAATATTAGACAGAATGATTTAATTATGATTTAAGTTATTTCTAGCACAATCTGTACAGAAGAATATGTACTGTAAGAAACATGCCATATAGTTACAGTGTATTAATCTTAAGGGTAGACTCATTGTCTGGGTGGCTACGGTTGTGATTTAGGATTGATTCCTATCAAAATTAGGAAATGAAGTCATTACAAGGACTAGAGAAAATTTAATTAGTCTTTGCAAACGATGCCATAATATTGAGTTAAGGTTCCATTTTTTTTAGGAATCATTTCTTCTTCAAACAACTGACCTGAAACAGATCTTAAGAGCAGTGAAACTAACCCAGGCTGGAATCATAGATACATTAGTATATAGCGAGTTTATTCTGCTATTTCCCGCACAGCGAAAAAGTAAAGATACCTGAAATAATGTCTAATTTGATATAAGATTATGAATCATTTTAGAGAGTTCCTTTAAAACTCCAGTTTACCCAGAACTCGTTAATACTGTAGACTTGAGTACATTTGAGTCTGGTACTGTAATTCAACACCAAACCAAAAATTCGAGTAGATTCGTGTCCGGTAGAGACAGATACAAAGTTGGTGAATCTCTGCCCATACTAGAAGACACTTTCTGCTTCAATAAAACTTAAAGTAACTTGTTGTATTATTCTCTGTGTGAAATTGCTTTGAAATTGGACAAGATATTCACGCATATCATCTGGTAATTATAATGGCAATGTGTACCCTGTATAAACTCGACAGCTAGGATCTGAGGTAGCCAAGTGGTTAGCATGCCGCACTCACAACCGAAAGGGTGAGGAATGGAATCCTACCATAAAACCAACCAGGTCAGCTCCCGTGGTGTGTACTTGAGCAAGGCACGTTACTTCAATAGCCAAGCACTAAATAGCCTACTTGTGTTTCTGTGCTGTAAATCATCAAAACCAAACCAAACTGGACCTGTATTAACGACTGCATAGGTAAACAATAAAAGTAACAATTGCTGCTGGGAAAGGTAACATAGCGTACACAAAACACCCCCTGTCAACCCTGTAGAATTCCTAAGTGAATTTCATGGCTATGAGGCTTTGCCAGCACGTCAACGAAGAGAAACTCGGACGGCTGCAGAATTGTGTGAAGAGTAAGGCAGCCGGAACACCTTCCTCCTGCTGAATAACAAGCAAAAACCCTCCTGAGTGCTACTATCAAACTGCCTATTATCTATGGGAACCTTTTTTGGCTTGGTATCCCTATTCGATAAAACCACTTTGATCATTTCGCTACCACCGCTTCAAAAATAAAAAAATAAAGCATATTTATACCTAATAGTGACCAAACATTTTTCATGTCGCTTAGACTTAGTATTAAATAGAAATTGGTAGGGCGTTTATAATGTACACTATGCAACGGACGTTACATTCTGCTTGAGTCGATACCTAGTATAGTCGATAGCTGACTGAATTACACCTCCTTGTACCATGAGTGTGTGCTGGGTCCATTCCCACTCATGATAGCCCTTCATTTAGGGACATTTAGTCCCACGACCTGACGGCTAAATTAACAGTGCTCAATGAGTTCATAAACGCCTGGTGGATGAGGCTCTAATTCCTTCCACCAGGAACAATTATCAGTCCGCTTTGCGGACATAAATCAGTGGTACAAGTACAATAGTACGCACGCTACTATAATCCAACTATTCATACAATCTGGGAAAGGTCTTTACGTTCCAGGTTAGCAGATCAATCAGATCATGTGCGACATTTTCTTTCAAACGATAAGACTCATCGGATGCACGAGAATGATTTAATCCCCAATTTATTCAGGGTGAGAGGGAAATACAACACTAAGTTCTTTCGTAGAAAAGTAGTTCGCATTATGCAATCAGTTTCCTGATCGTTGATGTTGTGGGTTTAACGCCACTTTTCAGCACAGGATACACCATACACGACGGCCAGTATATCTGGTGGAGAAGAACTAGGGAAAATCCAGTAAGAACCACTGACCCACGGGAAACAGGGTTTCCGGATACCCGCCCCAGGCTAAAAAGAACACATACAAACGTACAGTCACTTGCCACTTTAAATTTGACCATCGCTTTATTCTTGAGCACGTTTATTGGGTATTATGCATAGTTTCAATAAATAGACACGGAGACATTTGCTTTGGTGCCATTTCGAGGAAAGTTATAGCACTATTGAAATTTTGTAAACCCACCACCCACCCCACCCACACTTTAGATATATACTATAATATATTGTAATAGATACTGACATATGTACTATAATAATGCATAATATATATTGAGATATGCACTATAATATAATGTAATATATACTGAGATATTTACTATAATGTAACGTAATATATATTGAGACATATCATAAGATGTAATCAAATATATACTGAGATATGAAAATTAATAAAAATAATGGATTAAAACCAAATCTGCCGATGGATGAAACTTACTGTAGGACCATTTCATTATAAAAACACATATGAGAATATAAAACGTTGTAAAGTTTACATGTGATTTGGCCCGTAAAATGTTCTATTCGCCCGGATCTAATTGTGCGTGTGCATGTATGTGTGCGTGATTTAGATTTTTAACGTAGATTTAACAATTTTTCAGTCATATCGCTATATCATTTAAAGCGAAGTCTAGCATGTTGATTTATTTACTGAACGAAATGCTAAACACCATCTACCCTTCCCACCCACACAAAAATCACCTGATCAGGTCCTGGGAAGCTTTCTCAAATATCAAGATTGGTCGATCCCGAGACTCGAACCTAGGCGGACGAAGGTGACATGGCAGTGATTGGTAAAAGTGAACGCTTTTCGCCACTCGGCCACCCGGAGTTCCTTTTCGTGAAGGTATATCAACTAAACAACCGTTCAGATAACCATAGGTCAATTTAAAAAGGTATTGTTAACTGAATGTAGCTTCTGAATGTTATGACTAATGATGAATATTTGAGGTTTATAAACGCAATGACGTATTATTCATCACTAGATCCCGTGACCTGATATTTTGCTTTTTCATGATATTCAGAATAGTTCTGTTTTTGGATCTTAATGTAGCTTTAACAATTTTAGTCATATCGTTATGATGTCTGCAGTGTGGCAGTTTATAGTGAAGTCTAGTGCTGGGGCATCAACCGGAGACATGCAGCATGATGTCCCACCAGGTCACATTATTCTGATATTAGGCCGACCAATCCTAACTCTTACCTCTTAATGCTGAGCACATAGCGATGCAGTCGCTAGTACCATTTTTATAAGTCGTTGGTATGAATTGGCTAGGGTTCGAACCCGCAACCCCCTCATCCGAGGCGGACACTCTAACCACCTAGGTCACCGGATCGGTCTTGTCGGTTTAATATCGGGCGGGATATTATAATAAATCTTCATTATGAAATATAGTCATAGAAAATAGCATTTAACAACACTTCAATCACCAATGAAATATGCGCATAGTGAATAATATAATGCCGGCAACTTTGAATAAATGAATAAAGTGTCAGTTTCTTCAACTTTAAGTTGTTGCCTACGTTATTTCTAGTGATGAATCCATATCGCTTTGATTATTATTAAAGTCATGTATGCAGATCACTCGCCTGAATTGACATATTTATATCCAATCGATTCTTTGATAATCATTATATAAAAAGACATGCAGGATAGTTCTCGATAAAATTCCTTTACTCACCATTCAGTTAATTGAAAACGTTTGAAAGTGTTGTTTGCAATAAAAGTTGTTCAATCCATCAAACACAATTTTATTTAAAGAGACACTTGGCATTTTCATCCCATGCTACAAAACCAAAACTAGTGGAAAGTATTAGGTCCCAATCAGGACAATTGATTTAAATTATGACCATGTATTGTTCTTCAATATCGAGGTAATTCTCAGTATTATGTATCGTATCATGTACAACTCCTTGTACTGTTATTAGTGCTGCTCACTTCAGAAATAGCACAATTAGACCTTCCATCCATATCTAACTCGGTTCTATTTTGTGCTCAGATGAATAAGGGTAAGCTTTCGGCACTGTACGTTTAGCATAGCATCTGTCCGGCCAAACTTTACGACGCAAGAAGTTACCATTGTAACAACATCTTACCTTCGCCACAGGAGCATCTGTAATTAGGTTCAGACTGTTTCTGGTGTCCTTCAGGCATAGATACATTTCTAACAGGGCCTTTGTAATGTAAAACTACAAGTTTTGTTTCGAATTAGATAACATTGCACTTAGACATCATTATTTAAATGGTTTAGACAACAAATGAAGAGAACCCCTGTCTAGAACTGTAAATTTACAGAATAAAACATTAATCTTACTTCGTCGTATTTTATTTCATACGACAGTAAAGTACTTGGCATGTAGATAGCAATTACGTCCTATAAGTCTCTTGTAGGCACACATATATAGATTTTTTAAATGCATAAAATTATAAACAGTCAGGTCACAAGAACAGATCTCCATAAGTAGTTTGCATAATGTTGACATAATCTGAAACATTCTTACTATAAACAGCACAGTGTATAATAACCATCATACGTTTTATTTATGTATAGCTCTGCGTTCAGGAATTTCTAAACCACTTTGTTAGCAACGCGAGGAGAAAACAATTTAGATTTATACAGAACAGTACACAAGCCCTGAGAGTGCTTGAGTGCAAAATAATGCGGTCAAACTATCAAGTACGTTTAGATGATATATGGGTCTAGGAAATTACCCACCGGTATATTACCCCCCGGCAACTACCCCCCTGCCATTACCCCCCATCAATTACCCCCCCCCCGGTATATTACCCCCCCCCCATATAATTGTTATATCCTAAGAGTAAATAATAAATTAAAATAAATTTCAAAAGAATTTATTTTAAATTTTTATTTTAGTAAATGAATCTCAGCCTTGAAAACATATACTTGTCCTGGAATATTCAATAGTAAAATCATCATATCATAATGTTATATTACCATAAAATATGTTATATTTAACAGCTGAATGTTATGTGCAATCCCTCGCAAGTATTCTAAGTGCTCTCTAATAGCAAAGTCATTAATAATGTTCATAATCCGAGCATTGCAGTCACGATATTTCTTTCGAGTTGGTTCCGCTGGATGTCCTCCAAGTTGCTGAGAAATTATCACGTTCAGGAATGATTGCTCTCTTTGAAGGATTGTTAAAAAGTGCCAAATGTTTGGATGGTCAGCAGCAACGGCAGCTTGCATTTTTCGATGCCAACCTTCAACGCTGTTGTTAGTGCGAGGTAATTCATTTTGAACACGGCTGTGTACATTCCAAACTTGAGGAACAAAGACAGGATTAGCTCGGCTTCGACGTCTTCTTCTGACAATGTAGTTATCTTCAAAATAATCTAACAACTGATTCATGTCGTCATCTTCTGTAAGTTCTTGACGTTCTTCGAAAACCTGCACAGTGTAAGAAAGCGGCACAAAAGCCAAAGCAGCTACCATTCTAACTGACATTGCAAATTCTGAATCATCTTGATATTTTTCCTGAAATCCAAGAGCTTGTACTTTTCGGTATATGCTCTGAGAAAAATGATAAAAACATCCTTGTACATCTATCCCTGAGTAGCATTCTGCAACAGAATTCATGGCTGCTTTTTCATAATCCATCATAACTGTTGCAGTCTGAGCATTTAGAATTAGTGCCTTTATCTCCATGAAAAGACGTTGATAAGTTTCCATAGTTTTATTTGGGAGCAAGCAGTAGAGGCAAGAAATGACATCACCACCGATGAGTGCATGCACCGTATATAATTGAAAGAAAAGCTCAGGCACAATAGCAAAAGTTCCATCCATGAACCAATTGGGAGATTGTGCTAATAATGATGACGTTTTATCGGTCCCAAAGATTAAAATTCCGTTTATATCTCCTACACTGCTATCAAATAACAAGAAATTCTCACCATTTGGAAGTTTCTTGTATACCTCAGGCAGTTCAATGGTTGCTCGATTAGTTGGAAGAGGCTGTGGAGCATGAATAGCTTGTCGCTTTCGTCGGACCTGACGACGAAGATGTTGTATAGGAACCATTTGTACTGATGCTCCTTCACTTAGATTCTGCATTTCCCGGCCAAGAATATGTTGAGGTGTTTCTTCTGTTTCCACTGCTCTTTTTGTAATGTTTTGTCTAACTTGCAGAACTTCACATCGTGCTGAATCTGGTGCATGTGTATGTTCATGCAGAGATCCTACTACAACATCATTTATAACTTTGATCTTTGCTTTACATTCAGATACTCCTAATAAATTTCCTCGTCGCTTTTCACATTCGTAACTGATTACACCTACCGCTAAATCTTTCTGCTTTACATAGACATATCCATTGTGCATACTTTTTTGCTTTCCACGTATACTCTGAACTTTATCCATGGTAAAAATATTTCTGGTGATATATATTTTTAAGAACGTATATATATATATATACACAGTTTTTCTGGAGCTTGCGCATAGAAATAAATTTTGCTTGAAGTATATTCAATGAGGTGAAGCCAATACCATTATCAGATTGTATTTATGTACACTTAATTAGAAACCATTTCTGCTCGAAGTATATTCAGTGAGGTGAAGACAAAACAAATAGTATAGATTAAGCACGGATTATCAGATTTTGTTTGTGTACACTTTAATTAAATTCGTCGTATTTGCTTTAGTTCGATTTTGTATCTGTATGTCTAAATGATGCTAATGGCTAGTGGGTAATATGGGGGGGGGTAATTGATGGGGGGGGGGGGTAATGGCAGGGGGGTAGTTGCAGGGGGGGTAATATACGGGGGTGGGTGGGTAACTGATAGGGGGGTAATGGCAGCGGGTTAGTTGCAGGGGGGTAATGTCCTGCTCCCATATATATATATATATATATATATATATATATATATATATATATATCTGACTTTTCATCTTCAACAAGTAACAGTAACTGCTATCAGCAGTTTTCTTTTGGCTACAAATTTACTATCGTAGCATTCTAACAAGCTGAGCAGTGAGGTTAGAATTCGCGATGCAGTGCTTACCGAATGGGTAAGCGGACAGAAAGTCACAGGACAACAAATCACGGCAAAAAGGAAAAACATATGCTAAAGACAAAAAGTTATAGGACAAATATTCACAATTCAGATTCTTATTGTCATGATAAATAAGTAGTACAAAAGTCGAGGGACAAAATGTTACACTTGAAAGCTTGTAATGCTATAACAAGGTAACATAAATAATTATTATAAAACCCCATGTTGCACATAATTTAGAGCAGTTGTGTCAGGATGGTGTGGTTTGAAAATAATTTAGCAATTGATAGTTTGGTTTGCTTCTGTGTTATACAGGAGGGGGTGATGTTGATAAGAATGTAGCAATTGGCGGTATGATTTATTGCTTTAATTACTGCGTAAACAATGTTATAGTATATGTACAGTAGAAGCAAATGTCTGGTCTCTCTTTATATTGTACGACGGAAGGGGTGGTTTTGATAAAAATGTAACAGGTATATAAGTTTCTACCCACACACCCTGTACAAAAACAATTACATTGATATGTTAATATACTAGAAATAACACGAAAGAACACAATCAAAATGTTTCATAAATTGCATAATTAAATATAAATTTAACATTTTAGGTGGTAGTGGTAACGTTTTCTCATCTCCAAGCTTAAACATATTCCTCAAATAATCAGAATAGCTATTTTTATATGACCAAAAAGTAATATATTGGTCTAATTTCAAACTGGATTGTCTCAAAGATGATAACACATACTAATTATCTTTTAAAAAGCCTGAGATTCAGGATGCATCACAAATCAACACATCAGGTTCGGGCTTTTGGCATACAGCCGCCCTTTAAATTTTCCTTTTGAAATCAAAATACATGTGTTCAGTTGAGTGAGATAACATTGGATTTAATTTTGCCTTTTACAAGGAGGTTTTCACCCAGATGCTGACAATAAGTGCACCCGAAAATATAACCATAAAAATATATGATGAAATTGTTAAACGCGAATCAGCTATTTAAAATATGAATCGTACCTACTCTAAAATCCGCCATATTGCAATTCGAACCTATTATAATGAAGTACAAGGTAGCAAAGAATTACAAGCATGAAGTGGCGTAGCTATCTCACCACGGGCCCCATAGCAAACATTTTGTACCTGTCCCTCCTTTACTGTCACTTAATTTCTTTTTTGGTTGGGCCGGGACCCCAAGACGGCCGGGTCCACAGCACGTCTGTACCTCCTACCACGGTAGCTACGAAACTGCAAATATGTTATAATAGATAGAATGATAGATAGATAATTACAATGGCTAACTCTATGCGAGTCTTTGATTTATGGAACCCTTTCCATTCCATACCGACGTCTAGTATGTGTTTGGCCTTTATTTTAATGAAAGTTTAAATTAGTACTAAACAAACGAACCGTCTTTTAACAGCAAGTCCTTTCTTTCTTTAATGACGTAAAGGAAGACAAGTCATGGTATTCAAATTTTACTGCCCTTATGTGTACCGTCAATAGAACGTATTGTGATGTGTTATTAAACTGTGCTTGAAAATGATGTACGCATTATTTAAATAAAAATTTATTAATAAACGAAGACAGAGTAGGTCGCAAGAATACAGTGGCATAATAAATTTATCGGTGATGACAGTTCTTTTTCTGTATATTTATATTTTACCCCTTCTATCGTCAATTTCCCATCCAACCGCCACCACCGTTTCTATCTTTCTAACTATTCCTTGTTTATTTGTCAAAGAGAAATTCCGGACCCAGTTTATCTTTTCTCTTGTATCTTGATATGCTCTGGCCTGACCCTCAAAGAGTGGGTAACGAGAATGAGGAATATATCTGCAGCAAACTGCGTACAACATGCATAGTCAGGTAAATTAATAATCGCAGGTGATTCAGGGGTGTTGTCAATATTAATCTTTCCTATACATTAGCAAATCACATTCAGATAATGTGGTTCACATTCCAATCGATAGTAACGTTTCATGCAGACCATTTTCAATATTGGTCGCTTTTTGAAACGTCAAAATTAATTATAATCCATAATTTTACAAATAAACTTTCATTGGTAGTCAACCCCCATATCACCGATCTCTGTAAACCACTGCCAACGTGACACCTAAGTTCGGTTAATAAATAAAACTTCCTAGTTTTATCATGATCTGAAATAGAATACTTAGATAAATGTATACAAGGCTCAAAAGGTTAGATAATTCCGCCTAAAAGTGTCTTTTTTAGTTTAAACAACCCAGTTATTGCAGGACCCTGATAATGTAACCCAAGAACAATTACAACCTCTAAACCGTGCTACATTAGTCAGGTAAATTTAAAATACCCCTAGGACAAAGACCCATAGGACAAAAGCCTCTCAGAGGTTCAGTACCTAATTAAACCCACAAAACCTACAAATTAACAGTTTTAAAGTACATGTCATTAATACTAAACCATGTAGATTCAACAAATGTAGGTGTATATTGATAAAATAATACAAGTATATTTTATAAAACTACCTTGTTATTGACTCACCAAAGGTACTTCTGCATAATACCTTGTTACTTTCATGTGCAATTGCAGTTCATTTTACAGTTTTCGTTCATTACATCATTTTCTCAAAGGCAACTCTCAACTTCATCTTGGAAAACTGCGATTTTAAACGGTTAATTACTTAAACATTCCTAATTGTGGAATTATATAATTAAAAAATCAAACAATTGTTTTATTTACAAATATTTTAAAATATTTTCTTATTTTAATCGAACACTGACTATGACTGCGTGTTAAAATCTGATTCATAGCAATTAATTCAAGCAATGAAATCCATTATATAATTATTTATTTTACAAAATCTAAACTGGAGTGGGAGGCTTTTGTTCTCAAAGGCGTGCCTCTCGTCCAAGTGATGTTTTGTTCTTCTGTCCTATGGAGCATTTGTCCTGGGTGTCTTTTGATGAAATTAGAAAAGATGAATCGGCCATTTTAAATAATTTGTCTCACATTTTTTAAATTACGCCATATTGAAATTAGAGCCTATGGTAAAACAGTTCAGTCTGGTAAAGATTTACATATACGATGCAAAAGGTTATATATATATATATATATATATATATATATATATATATATATATATATATATATATATATATATATATATATGTATATATTACATATAGGACTTACCGTAGTAACAAGTATTCTTATTTTATTTATTTCATTATATGCTATTGTAATGTAACATTGCATGTTTGACTTAGTCTTGTCCAAAATCAAAATGTTTATTTCTACTTAACCTGAATTATTGATTTTTTTATTATTTTGTAAGCAAGTAATGCATAGCTAAATTATTTTCTATATATATATATATATAGAGAGAGAGAGAGAGAGAGAGAGAGAGAGAGAGAGAGAGATTTTAACCAAACTATGATGGAGAGATAAAATTAGTTCTTTTATTTCAACATATCATTGTAAGACGTACTTTATAAGCTACTTGGTGGCTGGATATTAAAAAATGAAACAAAAACAAATACAATGCCTCGAACCAGTAAAATTAAATGGTCGATCGCATTTGTAAACTACAAAATAAGTAATTACAGTAAACATACATTTCAAAATAAGCCGATTAATTTCAAGCTTAACATTTTTATACTGACCATAATTTAGACTTATAAAAAGTTTAAATAAAGACATATTTTCAGCTGAGTACATAATTAAACCAAAACATGTACTGAACCGGGTCTTAGAGTATTGCAGCAAAAGTAACATTGATTCTGTAAGTATTTGCAGTCTTGAAATCAAAGAAATTTAGTTGACAACTTATAGAGGTACGCATGGTTTAATGTGCAAAAGAACTTAAATATTAAAGCGGGAGAAGAGTTATAGTTGAAATT
This sequence comes from Sinohyriopsis cumingii, assembly GCA_028554795.2. Taxonomy (NCBI): domain Eukaryota; kingdom Metazoa; phylum Mollusca; class Bivalvia; order Unionida; family Unionidae; genus Sinohyriopsis; species Sinohyriopsis cumingii. The sequence goes on from JAPYKE020000029.1 coordinate 3,453,687, forward strand.
GACTTTGCAACTTAAGTAATTGTGACTGAAAATAATATGGACTAGGGAGAAAATTCTAGGCCGATTTGAAATGATGTCATGAATAAATACATTATATACACCGAATATCTAAATACTGATGGCAGCTGCTAATGAATCTTGTTGAACGAGTTTTAACATTTAACACATTATTGGAATCAAAGTCCCTTTCCAAAGGACACGTCGACGCGGCTGATGCATCGAACCGCAGACATTGGATTACTTGCACATTGGCGGGCGAGCACCAGCAGAGGCGGGTCTAGAAATATCCTTTACTAATTGTCTGGGAGTGTATACTCAAGTTTTGGACCAATGTTGATCGATTAATCATCGCAGTTTTACGACTGGACGGTTTAAGTAATCTAAAATGCAGACTCCGTATGAAATGTGATAGTCATAACACTATCTGTCAGTCTTGCTAAATGTATCTAAATATTTATAGATTCTGCAGAAATAGACAAGCTTCAAAGATCTACAAATTTTATTATACTATCTACATATTTTATTCTTCTAAAACTTGCAATATAAATAAATCAATTCAGAAAGTATGACAACTGCCGTAAATATTCTTTCAAGGGTTATGAAGCATATCAACGGGCAGTTCTTGCTGAATGTTTGATGTGCTGAAGAAAAGCATGTGTTTGCTCACATATTTAAGTATTAAGTTTTGTAAAACATGAGACCTGATGACTTGTACACTGGAGGACCCTTATGGGAAAAGCCATGACATATATCTATAAAACCATCAGTTGTTTTTTATTTCATAAACCAGTTACAGACAGTACTCTTCAAGCTTGCAACTAAAAGCGTAAAATATTTCTTCTCGGGCATTTTCGGGCAAAAGCAAAACATGCTAGATCTTTTCTCCCTTCATGTCCTGGTATCATGTGATACCTTTAACAATTTACCTAATGCTGCGGGTCGAACCAAAGAAACAAGTATGTTGTACAATTCCTTCACACTTCGGGGTATTTTATGGCACTTTTCTTCAATTCTGGCATGTTCATCATTATAAGTTCCATTATGAGACACTTTGTCATTTGCGTGTTTTAACCTGTATCATAACTAACTACCATGCGGTGGGGGTGGGGGTGAAATAATATGGTCTCCCATATTTATTAGGATTATAGCTACCTAGTTCGGGATTAATTTGATTTACTTATTAAAGTATGAAAAATCTGTTTCACTCTTGAAAAGAAATGGTCCTAAAATACCAACGTTGCTCAGCACGCATCAGTATTCATGATTGCAAATCATAAACCTCTAATTTCAGGAGAAAACTTAGCAACTCTGTTTATAATAGTTGTGTCCAAAATGTGATTATTCCTAAGTAGGTTCAAAAAGGCCTGAAAGTCATTAACAAATCGATATGGAATAATGCTCGAAATATAATTATTTGAGGAAAATATAATAAAAGAGCTGCTAACTTTGTCAAAAATGTGTTGCTACAACCAGTCTGTAGAACAATAGTCAACAGTGAATGAAAAATTTGATCTATATGTTGTAACAGAATATCATTTCCTCTTCAAAAGGTATTGCATCAGCAATGGCCAAGGTACCAAGCACTCTCTTAGAAAGGTAGAGTAAATGATTTCTAATTTGAGCTTCACCCTTTGAATCATGGTCACCATGAGCAAAGCTAATGAAAGCCCTTTCATTCCTTCGATGACAATATTTTAACAGAGCCATTTTACAATATTCAACGCCAGTATCCTTGACTTTGTCGGCCTTCATAGAGAGTGAGGCTTAAGGTTGAAAGCCACCGCCTGACTGAAGCACGTTGCAAATACACAGGGAAACACTACGTGTTGCTCTCAAATATCTGAGTTTTAAACATGACAAAGATCATCCATTTAGCTCACTGAGTTAAAGTTGTATGTTTTATTTTCATTTCTTAATATCCGTGTTTGATGATAAAGTTGTTCTATATATGTTTTCCCCCAAACCCAAACATGTTTGGTATATAATATTGATACATTTCTTCAAAATGAGATTTCATTTAAATTAAGGATATGCATTTAGTATATATACGATACTGCTTTCCGTAATTATTAATATGCATATCATAACTTTGTACGACAGTCAATCAACCAGAGTACGTCTACACCTTGGTCCATTAAATAATATTGCAAGTCGCACAGATTATAATTTTACATTTCTCATGTTTTATTGAGGAAATCATTTTTTTCCAAGCAATTATGTTTCCTTATCTATCCTTTTCTCCACTCTAGTTGATTATGTACTAAATCTTCTCTACAAAATTAATTGAAACTCGCAGTTTCTCACTGCTAACAGATTTGATGTTTCTTTAGCAATGTGCCAATTTTAATATTTATTAACATAACTTAGATAATTTAAGTATTTACAATATTAATCTAATTCAGACCTTTTATTCTAGTGTTCAAATATCATATACAGACTGATGTGGTTTGATTGATTTCCACGCGGAGTTTGATTTTCCCATTCCACACGCTGATCCATCAATGTAATCACCGTTCGTGATAACATAACAAGCCGATCCTGATTTGTGGACTGGTGGTTCAGTATATCGATGATGAGGATTTTTATCAATAAAATGACCAGGATGATTTCTGTGGCGATATTTTGATTTCATCAAGTATTTGATGTACTTAGGATTTTTCTCTTATTCAGGTAAATTATCAGCGACAGCCGCTATTGCAGGATTATTTGATTTACCATGAAGATATTTATCTATCTGATCATTGATGGACTCACGCGGTAGTGTTATTTCTTTAACAGGTGATCTGAAACAAACAATAATAAAAAATATCCGAGTGTGATACAACAAAACAATCTACGCACTTTGATTCGATGCGGTTATAATAAAGTATCATTACCATGACGACGCTGACAAATATTGCAAAAATGTCCAGGTCTTCTTGATAACGTAATTACGTTACCGCGAACATCTACGATGTTTGTTAGTTGATCTGGTTGACCCGTTAACGCGGCAGAAATTTTAATCATTTCATCCTCGGATAGATTGTCATTACCCTCGAGTTTATTTTTTTCGCGTTGTTCTGTAAGAAGGACGTATTTGCACTGAATTGATACCGGACAAACTAGTAATTCAGATCCGGCAAATTTATTATCGTGTGATATCAAAGTTTTTATTTTTCCGTAATGATTGGTCTTTGCTTTATACGATCTCGTCGCTGGAAGTTTAATACTATAAAGCCCGGCCTGAGTGTATATGTTCTCTGATGGATATTTTTCTGAGGCGATGTTTATCAATCTTCGGTGTTTATCAAAACTAACTGGAGTTGATTTACATAGTACATGATAGCCGCTGTTTGTTTCAAATAAAACTAAACAATCACGATGACATTTACATAACGTTGAAAAATAGTTAATAATCTCGTCCGTGTTGATTTTATTACTCGTTAATGTGTCATACTCTACATCAATATCGAAAACTGGATATCGATATCGTTCCTGAGGAATAATTTCCAAGACGGATGATTGACTTACAAACTCATGTGAAATATGATTGAAATCTTCATCATCGGGAAAAACATAGAATTGACCAAAATGCTGAATAATTATTCCTTGCATCAAGTATTTATACGCCGTCCAGATCGCTTTTTCCTGTTAGCACATCTATAGCTTCTTTTTCTGAAGGAAACGAAAAGAATTTTGAATCGAAGATAAATATATTTTGCAGTATTCGCGGAAATAAAAGAAATTCTATGTAGCCGTGGGAATTATATAATCATCTTTGGAACAAACAATAATAACCTCTGCGGATTTTTCGTAATTATCAAAACAATCAACAATAAATTCTCCACCTGCGTCTTTGTTCATACATGATTCCTTGACAATCACATCCTAGGATTTACTGCAACAGCCAAGAAAATCGCATAATAAATCACAGCAATGACTATTTTTTTTCATTTAAAATTATATCTACTTTAGTATAACAGGCAAGCCAATCGCAGAGTAAATCACATTCGTGAATATTTTCCTCTATGTGATTGGCTTTCTCGTTCATGTGTGTATCGTTCATCTCTTTTTTCTCGTACATACAACAATGTAGAAAAGTATATATTTAATTAATATATATATATATATATATATATATATATATATATATATATATATATATATATATATATATATATATATATATATATATATATATATATATAGTGAAGGGGGGCGATATAGGGACAATGGGACTTATCATTAAAAACACCCCTGGGCCTGTATAGGGACTATGTAAATTTAACATGGAGAAAAATCGTGGGCCTGTATAGGGACAAGGGAAATTAACATGGGAATCTATTTTGGGTCAGTCTAGGGACAAGGGAAATTTAACATGGGAGAAAAAAAGCAGTTCTAGGGACAAGGGGAATTGGACATGGGAATAGAGTTTGGGCCTGTCTAGGGACAAAGGGAAATGGAACAGGGTCGGGACCCTATTTTAATATGGTCCCGACCTGAGGGGTCTCTATTTTTTTTTTGGTTTTAAAAGATAAAAAAAATAAAAAAGGGTAGTGCAATTGAAAGTCAATCTCTTTTCGAGACCTATGAGTGGCCCTGAAAAGGGCCTTTGGGTTTATGTAAATATGCCCTTAACATAAAGGGCATCTGCGGTATCTTCTTGTCCTCAAGCTGCGTCTTACTGCAGGGCCATAAATCAGAGTCCTCGTGAGGCATCCTTGTCTTTCCACATAGACTCTTCGTATCCACAGACTGGTGTCTGACTTGTGGACAACTGTCCACTTGGATCGGACATACATTAGCATGTCCGTCCTAAACATCATTGAAGAAACAAAGGTGGATGATTCGACTGTCGTCCACATCTTGAGGCGCCGAGAACAGGTGAATCAATGCAGTGAACTGCGCTTATTTATAGGTAGAGGAAGGATTGAAACGGATTGAGTTCATTGACCAATCCAAACACGCGTTACAAAATTCAGGCAGACCGCATCCAATCCGAAGAGAACAGTCTGTGACGTCACGTGGTCTATATAGATTGGCTAGCGCCTGTGCGGTGTCAATCCATGCGACAGTGATTCAACATGACGGAAACTCAGAAAACGATCCATTGGGGTGCACCAGCAGTGGAGATCACTCAAGGGAACCCGGACTTACTTTCAGAACAGGTAAACTGGGATTTTGTGGATTTTCTTACCTCGCAAGAATTTGTTCTTGAACCTTCGTCACCTTCATTACCGCACGTGGAGAATTTTAGACAGAGACAGAAAGAAGAATTGGAGAAATTTATACAGCGGCAAAAGGAAGCAGAACAAGCTTTTCTCCTACAGCAACAGCAACAAGAAGAAGAGGTAAGGAAAAAATAACAAGAAGAAGCAGCAAAGAAGCAAGAGGGTGAAAGTCAAATCGTCACGGTACTGTTGGACATTTTAGCGGAGTTAAGAAGTCTGAAACAAATGTATTAGATTTCTTTCTCACGACCGAAGAGAATACGACCTTCCCGAGCTAAACACGCCAACCCTGTGACTAAGCCTACCGTACCACCCTTAGTGATTTCAACCAAATCATCATAATCAGAAGTAGGCCTCGGCCGTGGCAAAGGCTTAAGACACTTAAAGTTGATTGCTTAAACTCACCTCTACACCAAGATAAAAGGCCCTTTTCAGGGCCACCCAAGTCTCTCGAAAAGAGATAGATTTTCAATTGCCAATAACTCAAAAAAAAATTTTTTTACCCCTATAGTACATGTATATGAGTGCGTGAGTGTAGCTTCTTATTTAAAATCAAAACTCAAAGACACTTACCTTATATAATTAATGTATTCTTTTATAAATAGTTACAATCCAATTCACAATTCACAACAGAGCACTTTAAAAAGTACATTCACTTCTTCTGTTTCTTTGTTTACTCTCTCTCTGTTTTTTAAATTTCTTCACCGTCACAGTCTTTTCCTCCTCCTCTTCCTCCTCACTTTCTTCCCTTCTTTTTTTCTTCTCCTGTTTCTTTTTCTTCACCTGTCTGCTATCTTCCTCCTCTTCCTCCTCTGAAGAATCCCTCTCTTCTTCTGACTCCTCTTGTTTCTTTTTGGGGCAATCTGGAGACCAATGTCCTTTTTCTTTACAATAATAACAGGTATCTTGACTTTTGTCTTTTCTAGCCCCTGTTTTTCTTTTTTGACGGTCTGGACACTCTGAAGACCAATGCCCTTTCTTTTGACAGATATAGCAAGTATCTTGACTTTTATCTCGAAAGGAAGGAGAGTAGTCCGTCGGCTTGTCTGAAGAGAATTTTCTAATGACCCCTCGCAAATCTCTGTTGAAACGTTCGATTTGGCTAGTCTCTTCCATAGTTGTGCTCGGTTTGAGAGTGAAATGAATAGTGAAAGGACAAGACACACACCTTTATATATACGCTTGTCTGCCATGACTATAAATTAGTCTATGGTGTTTAAACTTGAATCATTTTGACGTTTTGCACTTAAGATGAAACGATCCAATTCATTTGAGAAGAAAGAAGAAGAAAGTAAGAGGCAGAAACGTGATCTATCGCCTCGTACCAGGGCTGAAGTCTTGGCACAAATTCATGCCAGTGATTTTGAAGAGGACATGAGTGAACCAGAATCCAAACCCTCTAAACAAAGTTCGCCACCCTTAGTCAACCCTGAAAAATACTATTCCATTCGAGAGACCGAAAAGCGCTCCTCTAGAAAATGTAGAACCACGGCTTACAAATACACGGTGAAGTTTAAAGATTTCAAGTCCGAAGTACCGTTAGAAAAAGCAGAAGGGTTCATCACTGGGGTGTGGGATTCTTTGCTCACCACACTCAAGCGACAATGTCAACCCAAAGAAGACGATCGCTTGAGACTTTCCATACAACACGACGGTTTGAAATCCGCGTTTGGATCGAGTTTAGCACCCCAGCAGAATTGACCGCTTCCAAAGTCATGAACAAGATTCAACACGTGCAACAATCCAATGACCAGTTTGACATCACCGATGGAAAAGACACTCTCGACATGACCCACGTCTCTCGTCCTCAAGGGACCGGACAACGCAATAAGGTGTTATTGGTGAACGACCTTCGCAGCACCAAAAAGAGTCTCGTCCAAATTCACAATTCTCAAGACCAGATGTGTTTAGCCCGAGCCATCGTGGTGGGACGAACCTATGCCGACAAGAATGACCCGGCAGAATGGAAAAGAGACTGGGAGAACATTCGAAAATCGAACCGAGCCAAACAACGAAGTGAGGCAGAACTCCTGTTGCAACAAGCCGGACTGTCCAAAGACACACCCTGCGGCATTCCTGAAATGCAAAAATTGCAAGATGTCCTAGCTCCATTCTACACCTTGAAAGTGCACCCTCAAGAAGTGCGCGGACCTCTGTTGTTTCGAGGGAAAGACTTTAAGGATGGAAAATACATTCATGTCTGTTATCACGGTGACCATTTCGATACCATTACCAGTATCACTGCATTCCTGGGATACAGTTATTACTGTGAGAAATGTGACCATGGCTATAACAATCGAGAGCAACACAAGCATGCTCAGGATGTTTGGCCTCTCCACCCTGTCTGAGCGAAGGGCAAAAACCAGTGCATTGTCCTGCTTGTCTGCGCACGTTTGTCAGCCCTGCCTGTTACCAACAACATTTGAAGACGCAAGGTTCACAGCAGAAATGTGCTAGTCAACTCCTGAGATTGTGCCCTACGTGTGGACAAGGCATACGTACCAATAATGCCAAGGCACACGTATGTTCAGGAAAGAAAAAATGTCACATTTGTCACCACATCGTGGACTTGGAACACGAATGCTACGTGCAAAAATACCAACCCCCACCAGAGAAAGGGGACGGTCACAAGAAGAAAGGCAATTTCATCTTTTTCGATTTCGAATGCATGCAAGAGACCGGTATTTACATTCCTAATTTCTGCGTGGCTCATCGAGCATGCGAGAAGTGCATTCAGGAACCTATCTTCAGTCATTGCCCTCACTGCAGCAAGATTCCCGGAGGGCGTGAAAAAATCTTTCGAGGACCGAACACGTTAGTCGATTTCGCCCAATGGGTCTTAGACCCCATCGACAAGACGTGGAGCCAAGAGGACATCGAACGTTACGGAGATTATCATCGTCATGCCACAGTGATGGCTCAAAATTTCTCCGGATACGATGGACAGTTTCTTTTGAGATACTAAACGGAACAAGGCACCGAGCGTACTAAAGTCACTTTGAACAGAGCCAAAATCATTTTCATGCAAGTGGGACAAGTGCAGTTTAAAGATTCGATGAGTTACTTGGCCATGCCTTTGAGTCGAATGCCTAAAACGTTTGGAATGACAGAAATGGCTAAAAGTTATTTTCCTCACTTTTTCAATACGGAAGCCAATCAACACGCCGTTCTACCCCATTTGCCTCAGGCTCACTATTACGACCCTGACAACATGCGTACCGAACAACGAGAAGCTTTCTACGCTTGGTACCAGGCTCACGCCTCGGACCCTTTCGACTTTCAGGAAGAAATGGTAAAGTATTGTCGTTCCGACGTGGACATTTTACGACGTTGCTGTGGAAAATTTCGAGAACTGTTCATGGAACACGGAGGGGTGGATCCTTTGAAAGAAGCTTGCACCATTGCCAAAGCGTGTTCCTTAGTGTACCGGCAACGATTCATGCCTGAAAACACCGTAGCTGTCATCAGTCCTCAAACAACCATGTCAAACTTCAATACTCGGTCAAAGCCCTACGCTGGTTACATTACTTGTGCGACAAGGAAGACAAGTGGATTCAGCATGCCCGCAACGGAGGGGGCGAAAAGACCATCGAAACGCATTCGGTCGATGGCTGGGACTTAGAAAACCCCAAGATCGTGTACAAGTTTAACGGTTGCTTATTTCACGGATGTCCCGTCTGTTATCCTGACCGTGACACTAAAAATCAGTTTTTACAACGAACCATGGAAGACTTGTTCCAGGCCACTTGTCAGCGACGCCTAAAGTTAGAACAGGAAGGATACCAAGTGGTGGAAATGTGGGAACACGAATACGATCACCGTTTGAAAACCGATCCCGAGTTTAAACGCCTCGTGGAAAGTTATCAGTTCATGGACTCCCTGAACCCGAGGGATAGTTTGTACGGAGGAAGGGCCAATGCCACCTGTTTGCTGTACCAAGCCGACGAAGAGAAAGGAGAAGAAATGAAATACTTGGACGTGTGTTCGCTGTATCCCTACGTGTGCAAATATTGTCGCTTTCCTGCAGGACACCCACAATTGTTCACGGAACACATCGACCTGAAAAACATTCGACAATACGAAGGCTTCATCAAGTGTAAAGTTTTGCCTCCCACGGACTTGTACCATCCCGTGTTACCTCACCATTGTCAAGGCAAACTGATGTTTCCTTTGTGCCGTACTTGTGCCGAAACGTGCAACCAAGACCAACCTTGCCAGTACACCCAGGAAGAACGCGAATTGACGGGAACGTGGGTCAGTGTAGAATTGTTCAAAGCTCTGGACATGGGATATCAACTGTTAGAAGTGTACGAAATTTGTCACTTTCCCAAGGCACAACAATACCACAAGGGTGACCCCACGCAGAAAGGCATTTTCGCCGACTACGTGGATGCCTTTTTGAAACTGAAACAAGAAGCCAGTGGCTATCCTTGCTGGTGTCACACTCCCGAAGACCAAAATACATTCAAAGAGAAATACCGGGAACAAGAAGGCATCTCTTTAGATCACATCGAGAAAAACGAAGGCAGGCGATCGTTTGCCAAAGTGATGTTAAATTGCTTGTGGGGTAAAATGGCACAACGTCCGTGTTTACCCAAGACGGATTATTTGACAGAACCTTCCCGTTACTTTCAGATGATTCACGACAAAACGAAATTCATGAAACACGTGGACGTCGTTCGCGAGGATTTGATCTTGGTCAATTACGAAGAAGATCTGGACTTTGTACAAGACGACCCTTTTGGAAATGTCATCATTGCGGCTTAAGTGACAGCTCATGCTCGCTTAAAATTGTACGAAGCTTTAGAACTGTTAGGGGAACGCGTCCTGTACTTTGACACGGACAGATGCATTTACATCCATCACCCGAGTCAACAGCACCCTGACATCGAAGGAGACCGTTTAGGAGCCTGGACAGACGAGCATCCCGACGACAAGATTTTAAGTTTCGTCAGTGGCGGTCCAAAAAATTACGGCTACGAATACCGGGACCCACAAGGAGAAGTGCACATGAAGTGTAAAGTGAAAGGATTGACTCTGAATTATCGTACCAGTCGTGTGGTCAACTTTGGGGTATTGAAAGAAGCCTTGCAATCTGGAGAGGATGAACACTTTAAAGTGACCACCTATCAACCCAACAAGATTGTACGTTTACCCACTCACCACATCGTCAGTCGATCCCTGGAAAAAGTCTATCAAATCGTGTACCAGAAGCGAGTGAGACTTCCCAATCATTTCACCTTACCGTATGGACACGTCGGTATTGGTCTGTATATAAAAAGGAACCCTAGGCAAGATCGATAGTTCATTGTGACTACCAAGACCAAGCGAACAAGATGAATACTTTCAGAGAAACACAAAACATGTTCAGACAGGCACACTTCAAGTGTGGGGCTTCTGAAGTGGAATGCGATTGTGAGCCTTGCGATGGGAACGATGCTGTACGCTGTGACCTTAGCGATGCCGTAAAGCATCGTGGGAACTTTGTTCTCACTACCCCTATCATGGAAAGTGATGCTGTGCGTGTCAAACCTGAGGGATGCGAAAGCGATGCCGCTCGTCCTCTTGGACACTTTACTGGGTTTCGTTTTAAAGGTGGATGTTCACTTTCACGTCTACCCCCCTACGGATGTCATCCAGCCCTGAGAAAACTCCTGTCCATGTCACCCAACCCTCATCGAAACGAACCTGTGAAAGACGAATATTCGTTTCCTGTGCGTTTGTCGGAATACTGCGACTTTGAAAATCGTCTTCAATCGATCAAAGGAAAATGGCCTAAGTATCTGGGAGGCCCGACCCCCGAAGAATTAGCCAGAGCCGGATTGTTCTACTTGGGCGAAGGGGATAAAGTCAAGTGCTTCAGTTGCAGTGTGTCACTTCACCACTAGGAACCGCAAGATTCGGCCTTCGTAGAACATGCTCGATGGTCACAGAATTGTCATTACTTACCCTTAGTGGGACCGAGACATTGAAGTAACTTACCATGTCGTTGACGAAGAAGAAACCAGATTGGCTAGGAGTGAAATGTTGGACATCACCGAGACCGGTATTTAAACTTCATTTCAAAAACGATATTGAATCATTACCTAAAGAACTGCAAGAGAAGATTTACAAGGAAGTTTGGCAGGGGTTTGCCATAGTGAAATCTCAATGGGTGACTGTAGAACTTTTGTGCCGAGAAATTCACAAGAGGAAAGTGAAAAAAGTCAACCAGTGTGTTAGATTTCTCTGCATCAAGTGTGCATTCGTCCTATTATATCACTCTAGACCGTTTACATCAAAAGAGTTCAGTGAGATTCTTGGACGTTACCCTGAATGGCAGTGGTCAGAAATTACTCACTATGTGGATTACTTTTGCTCTAGGAGAAGATTGTGAATTGTACGGACTGACCTATTCATGGATACTTTACAAGAGAACATTCGTGCTTTGCCTGTGGAGTTGAGAGAACACATTTACCGAGAGCTGGTCAAAATACAAGTCAAACGTAAAGAACAGTTGCATCCGTTACGTCACCAGATCTTTAACCACTGGTACCTGAATGGTATAAGAGGACTGATTCGTCAGAAATTGTTTTATTGGTCAGACCTTGTTGAACACTTTCAGTTAGTGAATGAACTAAACGTTCGTAATTTTGGTTACTTCGAGATTCACCTAGAGCAACGTATTGAGGAAGACGAGCTAAAGGATTACCAACATATGTTACGTGGAATCTGCTTAGCGGAAGACGAAACATCTAGACAAACTCTGAAGTGTAGGTTACAGTATGCAAGATTTAGATTCCCTACTGGAGAACGAAGATGTCTAGTTAGAAAGTACCTTTATTGCTTCCGAAACAAAGAGACTATAAAATCAGGAATCCATGCCACGGCTTATGTCACATGTAATTGAACAGATTCCGTGGAAGGAACTCAATGACCATATTCAAACCGTGGATCATTACCATCGATTATTACAAGAACTGTATCCATTCAATTTGGGTCGACAAGTGGTGTGTGTCTTAGTGACTTGTTTTCTGGGATTTCGTTTACCAGCCAATTCCTTCTGGACTCTTTACGAACAGTACTTACCACCCCAATGGCCTTAAATGGTCACGAAAGACTCCTTTTGCTCAAAGCCTTGCGTTTTCATCTGGATACTTCTCGACCTCTACGGGAAAAAAAGATTCGTCAACCTTTAGCTACCCAAGACGTGTATGACGATGTGTGTGTAGCTTGTGACTTACACCCCCATTGGACGGATGTCCGTGACTGGAAAAAAGGGGGTTTTGAGGCTTGGACCCAAGAAGTGGCCCAGTATGCACGAGAGTTGTTCAAGGAAAAAAGTCACTTTTCAACCAGTGTTAGTGACGGTACCAGAAGAACCCGTCACCCAGGACAGAACTGTCGTGGACATGCCTGAAAGACCCTTTCGGGAGGACACTTGTGTGACCTTACCCCCTATAGAACTGGTCAGAACATTACCCAAAACATGTTGTACAGACACTTGTTTTTATTCCACGTTGATGGTTATCATGTGCCTTTTATCGTTGTACTTAAGCCTTTGGCTTTTATGTATTTTTGTCTTTCGTGTTCATGTTTAAAACATTCAATAAACGTGTCCTGAAAAAAAGTATATAAACTCTTGTCTTGTCTGTTTTCGTGTCACAAGTGACATTCCTAACACTATGGCTACTTCTGCTGTCTCTGCTCCCTCTTCCTCTACTGTCAAAGTCATCGACGAACACTGAGATCGTGCCAGTAGGGATGCTTTGTATCTTCTCCATCCCTTTAACATGCTCATTGCTGGACCTAGCGGTTCAGGCAAAACCGAATTCGTCAAACGCTTGATCGAACATAAACATCATTTGATCGATCGACCACCTCAACGCATCGTGTGGTGTTACAAAGAGTGGCAACCGGCGTACAGCCTCTTGCGAGAAAGCCAAGGCGATTCCATCGTGTTTGTGGAAGGCATTCCTAAAGAAGACGACGGCATCGTCTCTGACTCCCGTCAAACCCATTTGGTCATTTTCGACGACATGTTAGGAGAAGACGAAGAAGAAATTAAGCTTTTGTTTACGTGCAAAGGGCATCACCGTAATGCCAGTGTCGTTTACATCACTCAAAATTTGTTTCAACAAAGTAAAGCCCATCGCACCATCAGTCTCAATGCGCATTACGTGGTCTTGTTTAAAAGCCCTCGAGATAAATTGCAAGTGCAAGTCTTAGCCAAACAGTCAGGGACGCCTTGGCTGACTCAGGCGTACGACGATGCCACTCAAACTCCACACGCCTATTTACTCGTCGATTTGAAACCTACGACCCCCGATGATTTGCGATGTAGTACCCACTTGTTTCACCACTGGGGCCAAGACGGAGGGCCTGTCCTGTACACGTCTCCGTCCTCGACTTAACTTCATTCCACAAAAAAAATCTATAAAAACCTCAGACACTTTTCGTCTGTCTCAAACACAGTTTGAACATGACGTCCCTTCAGTCGCATCTTCCCGTCAGATTGATTCGTGCCTTGTATGGCATCAGTCGAGACAAAATCCACAAATACGGGCTCGTGTCTTAGAAGCTAGTCTCAAAGAAGTCTTACGATGGTTCACGGTGACGGCACGTCAATTACTCCAAGGGATCATTCAGATTCCTCATCAAACCAAACGCTTTTTTGATCGAAACAAAGTCGCTTTGACCCAACTGGCCGATCCCCGCATCGACACTCAAACCAAAAAACAAATCATTTTGAAACCTGGAGGGAGCGGTACTCTAGGAGGGGTCATCATTCGCTCTCTCTTAAGATAGGATCCTAATGCCCCCAAAGTTCTCCATAAGAAAAAAGTCAAACGAAGCTCCAAGAAGAAAAAGAGCCACGGTGTCAAGACCAGAACCCCAAGGAGACCCGTGTTTCCAAGAACTTCTCCAGTGGCGGGACCCTCCTCTTACCAGACACCACCCGGGAAAAAGAAAAGAAGCCCCCAGAAAAAGAAACAGAGAAAAAGTCCCCAAAAACTAGTCGCAAGAGAGGCACTTCGGTCAGGAGGCAACCTTACACTCGCAAAGCACGACCTGCAAAGGCAGTGACCGCGTCTCCGGTAGCCTCAGGTTCATTCACTTCTCCGTTGATGTCACCAAGAACTGAAGAGTACTTGGAGACGTTGATCACACCAAGAACATCTCCGTTGATGACCTCAAGAAGAACTTCCCCAGTGGCAGGACCCTCCAATTTAGTGGCGGTGGCTGCTGCTCACAAAGTACCTTCTCCCAAAATCAAAGTTCAAGAAAGATCGGGCATGTTACAAAGTTTACTGGATTTGTCCAAGCAAGAACTGGCTCGATTTAGTCCGTTGCGTACCCCTGCACGACGTGTCATGCCTGTCCTGAAGTTGATACGACGTAAAGACAATCAGTGGCGACGCGTTCCAGTATAAAAAAGGCCTGTGACTAAGTAGGGGTATCAGTCTTTTTGGTGCTCCTGAAGACTTAAAGATGTCACCCTCCAGAAAACATCCCACTTCTAAACAACCCCAAGGAAAGAAAAGGAAAGGACTGCCACCACGTTTAGTCAAACATGGGGACATGTTATCTGTCCTGTCCAAAGCTTCTTCACCCCTACGAAAAAAACTCATTCAATCAGCCTCCAAAGAGGTCATCGATACCGTGTGCGAATGTTGTTTGAACGTCTTGAAAGGTACGATCCCTTTGTCCAAAGACCAGAAACAATGCTTAGGCAAACATCGTCACGTTCTTCGCCAAATGGTTCAAAAGAAAATTCCCATTCGTCAAAAGAAGAAGATGTTGGTCCAACGTGGAGGCATTTTACCCCTCTTGTTAGGCCCCTTACTGAAAGGAGTCTTGGGAACCATGTTGGGAGGACTGGTGGGAGCAAGATAAAAAGACCCTCTGAAGTCCCAAGGTCTCAGAATCGACCCCTGACAACCCCATGGAAGGACGAAAACTAGCTTTAGTACCTTACAAACGATGGATGGAATACCATCGTTGGCAAGAACAACACATCCCACATTTACCTCCCAATGCCCATTTGAGCGAGATGTCCCATTTACAACACGAATTGCAGTCCTTGATGGATCGCCAAGATTTGTCCGAAACAGAAAAATCGCAAAAGTACGGTCAACTCTTGCAACGACTGCAACTCTTTCACCAGAAAGCTTTAGACGAAACAGCTCTACCCACTCTGAAAGATTTTAAGACCTTGATGAAAAGTCCAGCACCATCATCACTACCACCACCACCGCTACTACCATCCCCAAGTGTCACCAGAGATGCTACCCCACGAAAACCTGAGGACGAAGAAATGCGAGAAGTGTTTCAAACACCGTCAGCAGCTCCCATTTCAAGTAAGATTGCAGCATCCTTGTTGACCCCGTCCCACACACCCCAACGAGAAGAAATGAAAGCTTGGGTTAAAAAGATGATGTCCACCCCTCCTTCGACAGAAGTGAAAAAGAAAGAAGGGAAACCAGAAGTGAAAAAAGAAAAGAAAACCAAAACCATTCCATTGCCACCTCCACCACCACTACCTTCGACTTCTACTACCGTAGCCCATCGGACACGTAAATCCGTTTCTAAACCACCCTTTCGTCCCACCCAAAGTAACATCACCGAAGAGTGGGTGACATTTTAACACACAAACAAACAAAAAATGGAAAAAGTGTTAGCCAGCATTTACTACGATCCCTCCCATCCTGCAAGTTACGCAGGAGTTCAAAAATTGTATCGTGCTGCCAAAACTCGACTGAAAAGTCTTCGTTTACCTCAAGTGCAACGATGGTTACAAGAACAAGCTACCTACACTTTTCACAAACCCATTCGACGCAAGTTTTCCAGAAGTCGCACCCGAGTGGAAGGTGTCGATCATCAATGGCAAGCCGATTTAGCCGATGTCTCTCATTTGGCCAACTACAATCGTGGCTACAAGTATTTGTTTTGTGTCATCGACGTCTTTTCCAAATTTGCCTGGGTCGTGCCCTTGACTTCCAAATCGAGCAGCGAGTTAGTGCGAGCCCTGCAACGGGTGTTGAAACAAAGCGGCCGTCACCCTCTTCGATGGCAAACGGACAAAGGTACCGAATTTCTGAACCAAGCTTTCCAAAAAGAATTAAAGAAACGTGACATTCCTTTTTTTGCCACCGAGAATCCCGAAACCAAAGCCAGCATCGTGGAACGTTTTCAACGCACTTTGAAAGAACGCATGTGGAAATATTTTACGCATCACCACACTCTGAAGTACATCGACATCTTACCGCACCTGGTGCAAGCGTACAACCAATCTTACCACCGAAGCATTGGACGTGCCCCGCATGAAGTGACTCCCGACAACGAAGTGCTGCTGTTTGAGCGCCTGTTTGGTACGTCCCCAACGTGGGCTGTCCCCAAGAAAAGTGGAGAGTTGACCGTAGGAGATTGGGTGCGCATTGGCAAAACCAAACGCACTTTCGACAAAGGTTACTTACCTAACTGGACGACCGAATTGTTTCGTGTCACTGGACGAGTGCATGGCCGTCATCCTGCCGTCTATAAATTGGAAGACATGAACGGAGAAGTGCTCAAAATAACGTTTTATTTGCCCGAGTTACAACGTGTCACCAAAAAAGAAGACGATGTGTACGACATCGAAAGCATTCTCCAATGCAGAACCTGTAAAGTGGGCAAACGACGTGTCAAAGAAGTCAAACTACGTTGGAAAGGATATCCACCCAGTTTTGATTCTTGGATCGACGCTTCGCAAGTCATCGACTATAAAAAGAAGTGACCATCATGCCCTTTCACACAGACGCAGCTACGTCGACCACTCCTTCACCTAGTTCTTCTCTGCAAGATTTACAAAAACAACCCTTGTGGGTGTGGTGTGGAGAACGTGTGCCTAAAACGAAAATCGTCTTTTTCTGCCAAATCTTCGTGGTGTATTGTGTCATCGGGGCAGCCATTTTCAATTTGAGTTTGCAACAAGGAGACAAACAATTGTGGACCATTTTATTGAGCAGTTGCATCGGTTACCTGCTTCCCAATCCCTCCCTGAAATTCTCCTCGAACGGGAACCACGGACACCTTGTGTCCAGTGCCAGTGCCAGTCACCACTCCAATAACAACAACAACAACAACCCCATTTTGGGCGGAGACACTCTTCTGACGTCCAGTAACCCCTCGGACAGCCAGAGAACTCTGGAATTATGAGTCACCAAAACCAATTTTACTTAACCTTACCCAGTGACAGTTCCATGGAGGTGTTTCCCAAGAACACGTTGTGCTGTTACACGGCCAAATTACCTCAGGCCATCCCATCAGATTACGAAGCCCATTGGGAAGTGGCTTTAGTAGAAATCATTCACCCGACCCAAGTCCTCAATATCCTTCCCAATCAAAACTTTTTTGATGTGGAAGTTTATGACGAGCCATTGCAACAATACTTGGATACCTATAGCAAATATGACAAGAAAACCCCTGGCACAAAAAATCAAAAGTACACCACCTATCACTTGTTCATTCCCCCAGGCCATTATTTTAGTGGTCAACATTTGGTCAGCACCATAGCCTCCATGTTTAATGTCGTGTTTCTGAAAGCTTTGGAGAGTGTCAATAAAAGTGTCACCCTGGAGTAACACAAAACAGCTCGTCGCTTCCTGATGAAATTTCCTGAGGGGCGTAAAATCATGTCCATTTTATTTTGTCCTGAATTGTTTGACATGTTGGGCGGAGACATGGACATGAGAATGGCCATGCTCAAGAAAAACGAATTGCCAGTAATTTACGACAACGAGTCTTTTAGCAAGTTATTTCGTGCCCCGGTAGAACTGAACCAAGGACTGAATTTGATGTTTGTGTACTCCGATGTGGTGGAGTATAACGTGGTGGGACACACCTCCGTACCGTTACTGCGTGTCATTCCTTTCAAAGTGGATTCTGCCACGGCCGCTGACGAGGAAGGTGGAAACACTTATCACGTCCACCGCGAATTTGTACATCCTCATTATTTGCCCGTCAGCAAGTCGTATTTGGACACGGTCAACATTGCTATAAAAGGAGATTTGGGACAAAATATTCCATTCACCAAAGGAAAAGTCACGGTGAAACTCCATTTTCGAAAACGGTTCTCTCACGACTCGTAAGTCATGTATCCAGTGTACCGAGGGGTTGCTCGACAGCGAGGACACGGTTTAGGAGATATGTTAAAATCGGCCTTTCGTTCAGTGGCCCCAGTCTTGAAACCGATGGTGACACGAGGATTGCACGCCTTGAAAGATGCGGCACTGATACAAGGCAAAGAATTTCTCCAAAATGTCATCATCGACAAACAAAACCCCAAAGAAGCTTTCACGAGGGCAGGCAAAAATGTATTGCTGCAAACGGGAAAAGACCTTTTGGGCCGACGAGAAACACCTATAAATGCCCTGCACGCTACCGAGTCAGGCATTCAGCCAGGACAAGGCAGAAAGAGACGACGAAGAAGACACCCTTTCACCAGACTTCACACGTCTAAAGCTAGAAAGGCAAAGAAAAGAAGAACCGTCAGAGACTTAGACGTTTTCGATTATTAAAGTATTGAGACACAGAAAAATGATGCATCGAGAATCTTGCGCTTGTTCCAAGTCGGAATTGGATCTTTTTGCCATGCCCCCCACCATGATGACCATGCAAGAATCTCAGTGGGTGGAATTTCACCCCGTCTCCTCTTTGGCAGCCTCAGCTCACATCGAGTTTGAAATCAAAGGACAGACCGAAGATTACATCGATCTGAATAGCAGTTACTTGTACCTGAAAGTCAAAGTTGTCGATGAGGACAATTCGCCCCTGGATGGTGATGAGGTAATAGCTCCCGTCAACAATTTCATGCATTCCTTGTTCAGTGCAGTGGACTTGTACTTGAATAACAAACTAGTCAGTAGCAGCATGGATACTTACTCTTATCGAGCGTACCTGGAAAATCTCTTGACGTACGGAATAGACGCCAAGAACACCCATCTCGATGCCTGTGTGGTATGGGAAGCTGACGATGCGGACGAATTTGAAACATTTAAACTGATACAAAGGATAAAACTAAATCAAAAAATGATGGATTTCTAGAACGAAGAGACAAAATATTAAATGGAAAGAGTTTAGAACTGATGGATCGTTTGCATTTGGACATGTGGTTGCAAGAGAAATATTTGCTGAACGGTGTAAATGTTCGCCTGAGACTGAATCGTAGCAGTGCCGCTTTCCATTTGATAGGTACTACTGCTTGCAAAACTGTCATCGAGGAAGCCAGGCTCTACGTACGAGGCGTGGAAGTGTTACCTAAAGTGGGTAACGACATCAGTCAGACGTTGAGCAGAACGACCGCCAAGTATCCGATACGACGCGTAGAAGTGAAAACCTTCGCTATTCCCGAGGGGCAAAGATCCATGATCGAAAATCATCTGTTCCAAGGACAGTTACCCAAACGTTTGATCATTAGTATCGTCGAGAATACAGCCTTTAACGGAGCTGCCAATAGAAATCCTTTCTACTTTCAACACTTTGGTGTGTCCAAGATCGAAGTCAGTCGCGATGGCAAGACCTTGTGTACTCGACCCTTCGAACCTAACTTTGACAAGAAGAATTACTTGAGGTCGTACTTGTCCTTGTACGAAGCTACCGGTCAGTTAGGAACCAATACCAGTCACGGCATTACGTACGAAGATTATGCAGGAGGCTATGCTTTGTGGGCTTTCGATTTCACTCCAGACCAAGGCAGCGACGAGGGACATTTCCACCCTATAAAATCCGGTCAGATTCGTGTGGAAATTCAGTTTGCAAACTGAGTCCCTGATGAAACGGTGAACGTCATCCTGTATGCAGAATTTGATAATACGATAGAAATCAACAGTTTGAGAGAAGTCATTCTAGACTATTAGAAGCCATGGAAGACTGTTATCCCTCTTTACCTAGTGGAGAAACTTTAGACATGGAATGTGAGGAGACTGTGGAAGAAGAAGTTATCATGATGAAGTCGAGATGGCCAGAACAAGAAGCCCATTTAGTCTCCTGTTTTGCCAAACGCTTGGTCGCAAAAATGACGGAATTGATCAAGAAAGATTGCTATGGATGTCAAAACGATCATCCCAGTCAAATTCAATACGATAAATGCCTGATGCTGAATCAAGAAGAAAAATTGGACGAGTATCTGGACGAAGCTTGGAGTCTCATCTCGGACGAAGTCGTGTTGCATCAGTGGTATAAAGACTTGCGTGAACGTTCTTGTCCACCATTAACCACTCAAGAGATCCATCGTATCGAAACTCTCCTGAATCAGAGTGAGGAGACGAAACGAAGAACGGTTATTTGTCAGACATTTTCAAGCAAAAAGTCAGGATCGAATTGATGACTTATTATTACCTGTGAAGAAGAAAAAACACACACACACAAAATGGATACCTGGGAACTTTATTACCTTTTGAACCACAGTTCGTACACGGCTTCTTGGAATCCTGTCGTCTGTGCTAAAGATGAACTCCCTCATCGCAAACCTCAAGACCATCTAGCTTATGTGATCAACACGGACGACAGTCATCTCCCAGGAACCCACTCGGTAGCCGTCTACTTTCCTCAAAAAGGATGTGTGGAATATTTCGATTCGTATGGATTGCCCCCTTTGGAAGACGATATCATTGACTTTATGAGAAGAAATGCTCAGACCACCCGATTCAATAATGTGAAATTACAAGGCACAGATTCCTTGGTGTGTGGATAGTACTGTGTGTATTTTCTGCATCATCGTAGCCTGGGCTAATCCTTAGAACATTTAGTGACTAATTTTGATCCTCGTTCTTCTTCTAGAAACGATGTGAAAGTAGATCGATGGTTTTGTGACCATTATGCTTATCTTTTGTCTCAAGCTAGGAAACGTAGTGTCCATCAATGGCCTAATGACTTCCAACAGTGGAAATCACAATTTCATTCACAACGTTGTCAGCCCTGTTTAAAGTAGAGTGTTAATTGAAAAAAAATGTTTGTGATTTGAAAAAATGTTTGATGTTATATTGTTGGATTATTGTTAAAAATGTTGTAGTTGTTTGTTAGTGTTAAGTGATTTTGAAGAAAAAATGCTGTGTTTTGAAACAAAATGCCTTTGTCTTTTGTTTGGCTATAGGAATCTTGATTCATGCTCTTTGACTTCTTACTATCCCTCTCATGACACTCATTGAACGTTGCGGCTCGAAAACCGTAGAGGGATGTTTTCCTTGACGTCCGCGCTTTGACTTTAAGAACCGGGGTAATTTCCAGTCTAACCATCCATTGTCGACTCATCCTCCTACGAAGATGTGCTCCAAACTAGCTAAGCTAAACGAAGCCTACGTGAATTTGCATAGGGTCAGACACAGTCTGATACCGAAGCCAGAAGAGATAGAGAATGTGAGAATGTTAAAAGTCACTGAAGACCTGATAGAAGAGCTCTTCAGAGAAGAAGTGAACAGGGAGAGAGAAGAATGGACAGAGAAGTACAGACTTCAGAGACAGCAGCAACAGCAACAACAACAGCAGCAGCAGCAGCAGCAGGAACCTGAACCTGACAGAGGCTTTGTCGATTGTCGTATCGACACCAAAGAGTTCTTCTTCTCTTTCCGAAGAAGCAGACCTATCGTCAGAAAGTCAATCCTCAGAGGACGTCGCATTCTTAGAAACTAAAAGATTGCCTTAGCAAACAAAAAAAACCCAGCCCTTTTCAGGGCTACCCAATACTCTAGAAAAGAAATAACAATTGATTTGCCAATGAGTGTATGTAGAGTAGTGTGAATATAAACACTGACTCTTTTTTATAGTGTGAGTGTATATGTTTGTGTATATGATTGTGAGTTTGTAAGTGATCACGTATGTTTGTGTGGATAGTAGATCATGATTATGGTTTTTTTGCTGTTTGACGTGTGGGGAGAGTAGATTTGGGGTTTGATTGCTTTGCGTATGTGGATAGTATATGGAAGTGATTAATGAAAATTTTTAAATTAGTAATGGATAGTATAAAAAAGTGAGTGTTTCTTTTAGGTTCGCGCGTTTGTTAGGTCATGATCTAGGTAATATCAATTTTGTTTTAAGAGATGTTTTCCTTCACGTCCGCGCTTTTAGTATAAATTGAAACTCGCTGGGCAGTCTAGCTACCCTGTTCATTCGTTAACAAGACAATGAATACCAGAATTGTAAAGCTTCTAGAACTCCAGATGCACCTGGAATATGCCAGGCGCATACTAAATGAACTGGCCGCGGAGGCCATTGTCGAAGAGGGAAGGATGAAAGAGGAGGAGGAAAGAAGAAAAAAAGAAGAGGAGGAAAAGGAGAGAGGAAATTTCAGAATCCCAGAGACAGAAAATTGGGATTCTGAAGCCACTTATCCCGCCTCTGCACTCCCAAGAAAAAAGGTAAAAGGAGACTGGGGAAGAAGATGTGTATGTGGTGCCAGGCCTGGAAGGTGCCCTCATTAACCAGGTGTCACTGGAGTTCAAAAACAAACAGCCCTTTTCAGGGCTACCCAAACCTTTAGAAAAGAAATAACAATCGATTTGCCAATGTGTGTATGTAGAGTAGTGTGAATATAAACACTTACTCTTTTTATTTGTGTGAGTGTGTTTTTTATGTGTGTGTGTGGGGGGGGGGTGTTTGTAAGCGCTCACGTATGTTTGTGTGGATAGTAGATTATTGGGTTATGTAAGAGCTTAAGTTGGTTCGTGTGAATAGTAGATTAGGGTTTCATTTTAATGCTTTGCTTGTGTGGATAGTAGATTAGGGATTTGTTTATTGCTGTTTCACGTATGTGGATAGTAGATCATATAAAATGAGAAAAGTAGGGGATGTTTTCCTTCACGTCCGCGCGTTTTAAGTGATAATCTAGGTTGGATCAATTTTGTTTTAGGGGATGTTTTCCATCACGTCCGCGCTTTCACTATAAGAACCCACAGTATTAGTCGTTCGCACCATTCTAAGGAATAAACAAAGAAGATGGAGGTGACAAAATTATTTAACGATTTGAGACATAGCTATTTTTGGATCATGGATGGGACTTATGTAGTAGAAAGATTGAATAAGGAAGGAAGATTTGAAGGTAGCCTGTGCAATGTGAAGAGTCTTGGAGTAGCAAAAGATCAAATAGGGGGAATGGTTGAGGAAGAAGTAGAAAGAATCAGAGGATTCATTGAGAGTAGGTACTTTAAAGGAAGCCTTGGATCATATCATAGAAGTCAGGAGCTTCCTAGAAAATAGCTTTCATTGGACTGACTGGTGGTACGTAAAGTGGGGTTGTAACCAGTTGATAAAAGCAGAAGAACTAATTAGAGAGGTAATGAAAGTAGAAGTGATGAAGATAAAAAGAAAAATGGAGCAAAGAGAGAAAGGAAGAAGAGAATAAGAAGAAGAAATTAGAGTTTGAAAGATTAAATAACAACTGGATGAAGATCCAACAGAAATTTAGAGAGATGGGCCATCCTGACTGGATAACAGAGGAGGAGAAGAAGAGGAAGAAGAAAGGAATTTTGGGAAAGATAAGGGGATGGTGGAAGAAGTGGAGGAGTTAGAAGAAGAAGAAACCCAAAGGCCCTTTTCAGGGCCACTCATAGGTCTCGAAAAGAGATTGACTTTCAATTGCCTACCCTTTTTTATTTTTTTTATTTTCTAAAACAAAAAAAAAAAATAGAGACCGTATTAAAATAGGGTCCCGACCCTGTTCCATTTCCCCTAGTCCCTAGACAGGCCCAAACCCTATTCCCATGTTCAATTCCCCTTGTCCCTAGAATTGCTTTTTTTCCCCCATGTTAAATTTCCCTTGTCCCTAGACTGACCCAAAATAGATTCCCATGTTAATTTCCCTTGTCCCTATACAGGCCCACGATTTTTCTCCATGTTAAATTTACATAGTCCCTATACAGGCCCAGGAGTGTTTTTAATGATAAGTCCCAATTGCCCCTATATCGTCCCCCTTCACTACTTTTATATATATATATATATATATATATATATATATATATATATATATATATATATATATATATATATATATATATATATAATGAATGTTCAGATCGGAATAAACAGATGTAAATGGCTTCCAGAAGTATCAATTGAGATTTGTAACAGACGGTGCTATGGCGAGTATTGTGGTCATCACAATCAGAGTATCCGAAGAGGTTAAACTGGACCAAAGGCGTGTTTAGGTTGTAAAAGAGGTCTACGGGGCAACATAAAGATCTGTAAAAGATGGGGAGGAAACGCCTACAGAGCATTGTCGGCTTATTACAAAAAACGAAACTTAAAATATCACACGCTAAAAGAAAATCATCCTACACCTGAAGAATTTCTTGAGGCTCAAAGAATCAAGAAGCAAAAAAATATTCCGCCTGGTTGGTGACTGGGGAAACTCTATTACTTGACTTTCAAAAGTCACGATTAAGACAAATCATGATTTTTTTGTGTCCATATTGACAAAATAACAGTTCTATCTTCGAATTTAGCCCCGTGTAAATGATCTGTGGAAACATGTAAAAATTATATAATATATAATTATCTACGTGTTTCCACAAAATGATACAAGCTTGAGGTTAACAAAATAACGGTTCTATCCCGTGTCATGTGTCTTTTTGTTGGTGGCGAAACTCCACAATTGGGACTTTCACCGGCGATGATATGTCACCCCGGGTTAATATCCATGATTGTAGAAACACGTAAAATGATCTACGTGTTTCACAAAATGATACAAGCTTCAGATTATCAAATAACGGTTACTGTATTAGGATAACCTCACGGATATATTATTCATAACGTTGTCAAATATATCTGTGATAGGATCGGAGAACCATTCTTCGATTATTTTTTGTCACAAATAACCATCCAAAATGATCTATCCGATTCACAAAAACAGCCTTGAAGAAAGATCAGGAAGAAATTTTTAAATTTTATGATAAAATCTATTTTGCTATCAAATTTCATGATTTTCTTTGTTCAATATTAACACAGATCATTGTTGATAAATTCAAATTAAATTTAATTTTGGCCAGGCGCTACCAATCAGGAGGACCGTCCGGGAGTGGTAAAACACAATCTGATAATGAGATGCAGGGATAAATTGTATTTGGTAGCACCATCTGTTGATGATCAGCAATGCTACAATGTGCTTAAGGATTTTAATGAAAACGCTAAAACGTTAAATGATGATAAAGATGTTATTGATTTTATAACGGATACTGATAAAGTACCGTCCGTAGATGGCCTTGAAGGCTCTGCTAACAATTTAGTTGTGTACGATGATGTGATACTAGATAAGCAATCAAATCCAGCTAGAATATTTTCTCGAGGAATGCATAAAAACAAAGATATCATTTATGTTACTCAGAGATATACACACATTCTTAAAGTGATCAGAGATAACTGTAATATTCTTGTTGTGTTTAATGGAGTCGACACACATATATTGCGAAATATTCATTAGACGTGGTGTGACGGTGACATGGATATAATTAAATTTAAAAACTTTTTTCACGAGCACAATCAACCCCACACGGATTTATAACAATAAATTTACATGAGCCTAGATCAAGATATTGTATTGGACTTGATAAAATACTCGGTTAAACTTATAGCAGCAGAGAGGGCACGACCTCAAGTTGGCTCGTTTTTTTGTAATATATTTCACCTCCTTGATGAGTTTTCAGTTCGAGAAATAAAATGAACTAACCCCCAAGAGGGACTCTTGGAAATCCTCAACGTGACGTGGTTAGTTATTTTCTTAAGGTCATTAATGTTTTGTAGGAAGGGCTTATTTTGACATTTGGAACAAATTTTCTTGTTCTGTTCGCTCTCTCTGCTGCTAGTGAAGATTCATTTTGTCTGCAAATCAACACAACCTTGTAATGTGTCTAATATCAGTGTATTGTTATTGTAGGATTTAACGACATATTTACAGCACAAGATAGGCTATACATTGCGGCCAGTATAACTCGTGGAGGAAGAACCTGGGAAACCCCCTGGAAGAACGACCACTGCTATCTTAAGAGGTAACTGGGCATAATTAATACAATCAATCATGACACACGCACATATTGCATACATGCTAAAACTTGTGATTGTCAACATTTCGCTTGACAATTTCAGTTTTTAATTCATTTTTCTTATAGACAAATTAAAGTTTCCAATATTCTTTCTTTCAAATACTAAAGCTTCTACAGACGGAAGGACCATTTCATGGCATCATATTATGTATCAGTTGTCAAAAGTTTGATCTGCCTGATCGTTTAACTATGATGAATTCTGTATCTATAATGCTTTGTGTCTTCTTGACAAAGTTAAAACTAAATGTTCTTGGTTTATATCAAATAATTGAGAATTTAGTATATTGATAATATAAATAGTAATGTACGAAGGAAAGCATGTCCAACCGAACCTCGACCTGAACCCGAACCAGACCAGAAGTCATCAATGAGGCATCATCAGTTTGTCAGCGATTGCTCACCGATAACATCATGGACCCGGGGATCTTTCCCGCTTTGATGCACAAACTCAATGAAGACTTCGATGATGTATATAACAAACTGTGCTTTTACACAGATGATGAGTTCTGAAGTGATCCCAATCATCCACCATGCAGCATGTCATTGCCAACAAAAGCAACCAGCGATACGATTGAGGTTTCATGATTAAACTTACTCCGGCAAAGCTAAATGGAATTGTCTCCGTGTGACTAACCAAATACATCTAAATGCGGCCAAACAGACGAACACCTCAGTGACATTAAAGCTATGAGGTGACACAAATACAAAACTCAGGTGGAACGTTTCCGCTGCTCGCAGCTATTCCAGCGTTGCTAATGTCTGCGATCCCTATGGTTGCAAACTCAGCTGCGTCATAGGCCGTAGGACACTACATCTGGGATGGCTTTGGAAAAGGCAGTAGGAGGCCGTATAGTGTCTCCTTGTGTCTCGTGGACGAATAAAAAGGAAATGGTTTTCGCCTATCCGGGATGAGCAGGATGCCACCAAAGCGGATTTGACCGAGTTTATCGTCCGTGTTGTTGTTGTTGATAATGTTCCCGACGAGGTTGTGATTTGTTCAAGATCAAACTGGAAAACATAACACATCTATTGTGAACATTCAAGATGCTTCTTTGATGCTGTGAGGCGCCGTCGCGAAAAACCTGGATGAAATCAACGGAATCGTAAATGTCAGTGGCCTTTATTAATGGATACATTGATGTTTCTGAGACTGCAAGGAAATAATACGTGGATGCAAATATGCTCTCACCACCTCGCGTAGTAACATAACAACATGTGAAGTATTTGGGAGAATATTATATACTGAGGCATTTTATACCTGCCGAGGGACTTGGCAAAGATAATATAATAACCAGTGGTCGACTTACAGTCAAAGCTTTTGTGCGTGAGGCTCGATCGTATTTATTCATCTTAAGAGTGTTATATCATTGGTGGTGTACGGTGGGAGTGTTGGTAAATAATTATCGGAGTGATTGAATATCCGTACAAGTAAAAGCCGGAGATAAAATTCTATTCGAATAACTCATCATCTTTACAGACTGGTACTTAAACGTCCTTGACTTTTTTGTTTACAGTTAGAGCTCTCATTATATGTAAGTGATGGATTCTGAACGCGGGATGAGGTTGCGGAATTTGCCGACGTGGTGTACGACTGGCTAACAGGAGATGCTAACATCAATAGTGATTGTATGCCTCTTGTCGACGAATATTTGCTTCATAGTAGTGTTAGCCAACCCTAGTAAACACTGATATATGATCTTGTTAAGAGCTAAATAGAACTCGACAGTTTGAACTATCCTGGTGCACCATTGCCAATTAGATGCCAGCTTGGAATCATTGCATTAGCACGCTAAACCACCCACTTGTTGACTGCACCAACATGCGTGAAAAATGCAAGGGATTGTGTTCTGCAACGGTGAAGTAGAAATGACAGACAAATCCACCCCTGTTTCATTCCCCGTCGATTATGTTGTACTAATACTGATTCAACCAATAAGAGAAAAATATTGAATGTTGTTCAACAAGGACACACTAATCCATTTAACTGTTCTTGGAGGAAAACAAGAACGATCCATTTTGACACAAATATATGATTTAATCAATATGGTTCTTAGTTAAAGTGAAACTAGACCCACAGAATGCACAATCCCTGGAGATTTAAATATTCCCTTGTATATATTTTCTATGGCATGGCAATTGCACAACTATAAATGAGTAATTGGTTAGAAGTAAGTGTCGTGTTGCACCTGAACAATGCCATCTTATCGAGCAATTATACTTTGCCATCACAATATTAACAGAAGAACTACGATAAACCTTCAAAGTTAACTACGCGAAAGAATAATCGAAGCGGAACAACAACTACGACATGAAATCACCTAATCCGAAAAATCACCCCCCCCCCCCCCAATATGTGTTTATACTGATGGGCGATATGTGGGTATGTTCATTAAAATGTGCAATTTTGCTACAGGAAAATCTTTCCGGAACAAACCTGCGTACACATCAGAGACATGCAGGTACATGGTATTAGCCACATCTAGCCAATTTATCGGCCTAGGAATCACCAAGACAACCACGGTACTCATACACACAAATGTAACATTGAAGGTGCTATTTGTGGCTTGCCGCCTCGACTACCGTTGGCCTTGGTGTTGCTGAAATTACAACTATAGCGACTGTCATAAGTAAACCATTCGGATTTGTTGTCACATGTGTCGATAGTAATCGGCGTGTCTAGCGACGCTTTTAAAATACGTTCATTGCGATTACATATTTATTTATTCGGAAATGTTTGCTGTCGCCCAAAGCAGCCTCGATACTAAGTTGTACTCGTTCGCAATCGATGATAAAACCATTGCCACGGTGCATTTCGAAACGGCAGAAATGGAAAATCACGGACGACTTCGTGCATAGATGCTCAACAGTGGCGTTAGAGACCCCAAACAGGCAGCTGATTTACATTCAATAGAAATCGAATAAATGTTTTCCAGTGTATTGGGACACTTCACGGTAACTACTTGGAAGAATCAGCGGGGGAGACTCGCCGATTACGCGTTTCGCAAAATTATTTACGTTTCCGAAGGTTAAAGTCGCTCACATTTCCAAAAGAGTATCCAATGTGTTTATAAAAATGACACCACCTTGGTAGGCGGATTTGTTTGCACCTGCGGCTGCAGCGTTTTTATTGCTTGTGTTGGCGATGCCACAGTACACTAACTATGTAACATCATACGCAAATTATATTTCTGCATACAAATGAATCCTACCGCACGCGTCAATAGCACATGGGATATCAGACGTTTTAACGAACTCGGTGACCGAATCTAAACCGCCCATTTTTCGACGCATCTATGCGGTATCTTTCTCCTCTTTAGAAAGATATTCCACTCAAACTGATACCTCTCATATCATTTCAAAGAGTAGCCATTTTGATAAAACATAACACAGTGCTCAAATAATTATTTTAAATACAGGCCCAGGGAAAGTGATTTTACAAAATGCACATGCTCTGACTCAAGTTCCACTAGCCTGACTCCAATTTCATGTGCCCGAAAGCCTAGCTTTTACTATTATTTTGACACAACATTGAAATTGCTATACTTGAAGTATAGGAAAAAGTTAACAAACATAATATTAAAATAATTAAATGTATGGATGTTTGGGGTGTTGAAACAATTTTAGAAGCATGTTATAGGCTTCCATAATGTGTGTAGCTTGATATTAACCTTCCTAAAACAATGCATTTGTTACATATAATCCGGCAATAAAAAATATGATAGAAGAAAGCTTTTGAAATTATGTCAAGATTACTTGGCAGAGTAATTCAGAAATTATCCTGACTGCTTTAGTCCCCATGGGTATTATTTAAAAATAAAATGTGTGGTGTGGTGAAGATTTTGCACATTACAAATTCTCCTTTAGCCAGGTGACTTTGATACAAAGGGTTCATAAACGGGCTATCAAGAGATGAAGGATGCAAGAAGTCCAAGATTTGGTAATGTAAGCTGAATTAATGTAAAATTCGGAGTAAAGAAAGTAGACCGTTTATGTTTTACCTAATCTGCCCAAACGTTTTATGATGATATGGTATGGCAATGTCCCTGTTTTGCATTGTGCATGAATGGGCACGTGCTCATCAACATCTGACATCGTATTCAAAACTTCAAAGCCAATTTTTGATTAGATCCTGTAGAAATGTTTCTCATGTGATAGTTCAGTTGCCTTCCCTAGCCCATAGATACAAAACTACTTAGCCAGTTTGAATTAGACCTTGTATAAAAGGATTTACGTGTTCCACCAAAGTAAAATTCCGAGCAGCTTTTTGACTTCTATAACAATCAGGAGGAAAATTATTTTTTGACATTCCTACGAACACATTCTCCAGTAAAGGGGGAATAGATGATCTGCCTAGAGGGTTCAAATTTATAAAAAATTATTTCATCTTTTAAAGGGTGATCATTTTCAAGTGTATATTTGTCTTCAGATTATAAATATCTGTTTACTCGTTTGTCTTTTTCGATAAAATAAGGATAAATAGATACCTAACAATGACTTTGACTTATTATTTACGTTTTTCTTTCCATTTAATTTCTGACTTGAAGTCTCCGTTACGGTCGATACTCCCTCTGATCTGCAAGGATTATTTCTTTGCAATACCGGCCACTTTGACGACGAAATACCCGGAATTAAATAAGTTGAATGCTCATAAATGGGAATAAAACAATTTAATTTAACAGTCAATTACATTTCAATACAGTTCTTGTAGTTGTTATCAATACACACAGTTAATGTGCACAAGTAACGTCAGAATAAGACCAAAAGAATTAGAAAGCAATTTTACTTCGAATCAGTTCGAGAATATCGGCTATCAACCAGTACACCGAGCATTGCATTACGAGTTGTTATGAGAATATATGAGAATGTATTAAGCTTCAAAGTATGTCTTAAATTCAGAAAAGTACATTCAATATGGTCATCTAAATTACAATGCTAAATACTGATATAATGTTTGTAACTGTCTTTTAAATACTTAGCAAGACACCGCGTTTGTTTAGGCGCCCTATCCGATTTCGTTTTGACGATGGACTGCTCTGCTAGTTATTATGGAGCCCAGCGCAATTGGAATCATTTCGACATTTTCCCTCAAGTGGAGAAAACACCGACCTGAGAGAAATATTCCGATAGGGCGCGAAGGTAAATTGTGAATCCGCTAGACACTGCTGGAAAATGCAGAGAGTATTCGATTGTTTTCTTGAGATCATTTGGGTATCCTGCTCCGTAATTCAATAGACGACCCAGGGTACCCAGACGTCATAAGGTAAAGGCGAAGAAAGTTTGATTGTTGGGCTCATTCTCAGCAAGAGCAAGCTCATAGCTAGTAACGAGGAAGTGAGTGACTAAAGCATTAGTAGAATGTAGGCAAGTAGAATATTTCAAATACTGTCTTGATAGCAACTATTTGGAAAACCTGTTTAGCACGTCATGGCTTTTGTTTGTTTGTAATTTTTGTTTGTTATTTTTTGCTTTAAAAAAAGAAGTTTTTACTTGTGCGTATGGCCAGCATTTGCAGCTTGAAATTCAATCACGGTCAAGTGCTCTGTGTAATAAATGCCTGAGTGATTGTGGAATGTGTCATTAAATTTAAACTTTCTTTCTGTGAGCTTGCCGGGCAGAATCAGGTCATGTGTGTGGGGGAGGGGAGGCAGGTTTCCAAAGGGCCCTGACTTTCCTAGAAAAAGAACCAATACAAAAGTCTGTTTTCATTCACACAAAGTGTGCATACTACACTACAAAGTAAACGTGCGCAAGAATAAAACGATGGTCAAATTTCAAGTCACCAGTGAATACGTTTGTTTGTACATATTTATAGCCTCAGGGCACAGGTGCTTGACGCGGACTAATGTTGAAAAAAAGAGCAATAAACTGAAGGAAAAAATCATACCGAGTGACAAAATTTCCTCAGAATACTTTGATGACTCATTCTGAGTAAGAGAGTATACATTTAGTATGATAGACAGGGTCCTATGCCAGAATGGGTCATTGGGGTAATTTTGAGGTAATTTTGTTATTCATTATGATAGTGTTCCTTAGGGGGTTATTACTTTTTTCATCATTAAGCTCGCGTCTAGCACCTATGACTTGGGAGTGGGGCAGAACACCCTGGCACCTCCCTCCATCCAGCTCTGGCTTTTATACAGTGTATTTCGATGTGGTCATGGCTGTGCATTAGTCCTTTTCACCTGATTTATACATAGCACACAAAACATAAATATCAGGTGATACATCTTACATTGTAGGATTAGTATGTGCATTTAATCATCTTAAATTAAATATTAATTATTGCTAAAAATTTCATATTAATAGTTTAACCAAGGTCTATTCAGTCCAGATATTGAATGTTCTGCACCATAACAGTTGTCAAGAAACTTCCAGACCAAAACTTTTGATCACTTTGGACTTTTACTATGGTGGCCAGTTACTAAACTGGGTCAAGAAAAGAGCATGTTGGTTTGAATCATATTTGAACATGTGTAGTATTTATTGTGAGATCTTAGCACATGACATTCAGTCCAGTTTGTACTGGATATACCATTAGGTTGACCTAGTCCAAAAATGTCCTGGACGTATAAGGATCCAAATAAAATGAATAATTGCCTTTTAAAAGTCTGAGCAATCAAATTCTAAAAATGACACGTGTTACTGAAATAGTTGATACTGAGCACATGACGTGTATGCCTTTTATTATATTATAGTATTCACAATCACTGGAGCTCTCGGCCCATAACATACAGTGTACTTCGCCCATTTTGGAGTTGTCCCATTATAGATTCGGTCAGTATAATTTAATTTAGAACTTATGGCTGTCACGGTCTGCCCATTCTGGAGTTGGTCCATTACAGATTCAGTATATACAAATTTAATTGTAATTGTTACTGTTGGCCCATCTAACAATACTGTGTTGTTATTGTACAATAAATTACTCAGATTAAATGAATATTAAATGTTCTAAAATTAATAATACTATATCTTATTAAAAATATAATAGTATTCAAAGTAAAAGATCTTTCAGAAAGAATATTAGGATTGGTAAATTTTGTTTTTTTTTGTTTTCTTTTAATCTAAAATCTCAACATACTGCTACTAGTAATTTTGCTGTATGTATTCTCTCTGCATGTAAACAATGATCTTCCAAGAAATATGGATGTAGGAGACCTGAAATAAAGTGAATAATTAAGGACCATTTATTTTGTTACATTATTTTCTTAGAAAACAGCAACCAAATAAATACTGTAAATGATGCCTTGTAATACAATATGTTTTTATGGGTCTCTATTTATTACTTCATTTGATTTTAGGTGTCATCTTAATTGGAATTACTGAGGACAATTTGGATTATTTCCTGACCAAAATGCATTTTGGTTTCTGCATAATAGGAATAATTTCTGGTTTTATTTGGACAAAA
Source organism: Sinohyriopsis cumingii (assembly GCA_028554795.2). Classification (NCBI taxonomy): domain Eukaryota; kingdom Metazoa; phylum Mollusca; class Bivalvia; order Unionida; family Unionidae; genus Sinohyriopsis; species Sinohyriopsis cumingii. The sequence goes on from JAPYKE020000029.1 coordinate 3,487,349, forward strand.
AAATGCACAGGTAGGATTTTATGTCCTATGAAAACCTTTCTTTTTCTGTTTTCAATATTGATTTATTGCATCCTGTTTTAGCTAATACCCATGATAATGACATGATAATAATGGGATGCATCTAGTATGTTTATGTCTGTAAACCCTGCTCCCTCTTATTATACTTTTTTAAAACCATGAAGAAATACAACTGTTCCTCTTCAGACATTTAAAGCAGAATGCTGTAGTTAATTGGTATTTTTCATTTTACTCATGAGGTGCCATTTTTAATACCTTTATTTATTATTGTGACATACCACTAAATCAAAGAGCCAATTAAAAATGACATGTCAGAAGCATAACCAGAAATGTACAGACACGATTGTCATTTTTTACAGATCGCGAATGTTCATCTTTTGTCAATATACCAGTATAACAGTATATTTCATCTTTATCCTGCCACACTAAATGCCTATGATCTTGTATATTCTTCCACGTTGGTCTCATGAAGATAACCCAGTTATATCGAGCATAAGCTTTGGTCTGGGGGGCCCAGAGTGGTCTAAAGCGCTCTCCGTTACAGATCACTGCCATTTCACCACTGTCTGTGTGGTTTCGAGTCTCGGATTCAGCCAATGTAGGTATGTGAGAAAGCTAGCCAGTAGCTTCTCATGGGTCGGTGGTTCTTTCTGGGGTTTTCTCGGGTTCTTCCTCCACCATTAATACTGGCCGCCATGTATAGCCTATCGTGTGCTGAAAAATGGTGTTAAACCCTACAACAACAATAACAACAATAAGCTTTGGTCTGAAGCAAAATATGGACCTGCTTAATTCAACAAAATGCAACTTGTAATGTCCATCTCAGAGAAATTTTACAAGAAATGATCTGGCCTTTCCGCTACTACCAGTACTTCATACCAGCAAGGATGGAAAAAAGTCAGTAAAATACTAAATTTTACTGGCACAAGTGCTACAAAGTGTCTGTTATTAGTTGTTTACTTTGAAAATAAAAAACCAGTCAGAACTGAGCTCTATTCCAGTAAATAAAGTTAAATTACAAAAGCATGTAATGGAATAAAGTTTAAAAAAACCAAACATACAAACAATTAAATTAAGTCAAATATAAATTAAATCAGATATACATTACAGATCCCAAAGGGAATGACACTGTATAATCCACCCTTCAGATCTGGGGAACACAACATCTAGGCCAGCATTATATACAAAGTTTCTATTATTAGTTGTATAAAAAAAACATTCAGAACTGTACTTAATTACAGTAAATAAAGTTAAATTGCATGTAATGGAGTAAAAAATTTAAACTAACAAACAAACAATTATATTAAATCAAATATAAATTAAATCCAATATAAATAACACTTCCCCCACCATAAAGATAAAGAAAGATTTATATAATGAAGCTTTTTTTACTATAGATTAATTATATATGAGGTTTTAAAAAAAATAACATTAGAAGAACTCTTATGAATTATACAAAGTGTACATGAATTAGATTTCTATACATTGGAAAAGGCATCTGCTATTAAATTATCTTTTCCCAGATTGTGCCTGATGTCAGTATTATATTCCAGTAACAAGACACTGCACCTTAGTAGTCTTTGATTTTTATTTTTCATCTTCCTGATTAAAGTAAGGGGTTTGTGATTACTAAACAATAATCAAAGAAGGAGCTGAACTAATGTAAACGTCAAAATGATGTAATGCCAGTATCAAAGCCAAACATTTCTTGTCGATTGTTGAATAATTTCTTTGGTGCTTATTTAACTTCTTAGAAAAATAGCACACTGGATGATCAACACCATTTTCATCTTCTTGAATCAATACTATTCCAACCCCAACATCACTTGCAATGACAGACAGTTTAAAAGATTGGCTGAAATTTGAAGCTGTAAGCCTCCTGACTTTTTTCAGTCCAAAGAAACTTGTTTTTCTTGCTCAATAAATTTGTCAGGGGTTTATCAATTATGGATAAATTGGAACAAAATTTCTGATGTTATCCAGCCATACCTAAAATCACATCAGTTGCTTCTTACTGACAGGCACAGGGAATTCAGAGATAGCCTTTACCTCTTAACATCTATAGGTTTAACTTGACCATGTCCCACAATATGTCCTTGATAAGTTACACTAGCATGGCAGAACTCACTTTTGGATAAATTAATTGTCAAACTTGCATCAGTGAGTCTGTCAAAGAATTTCCAAATCATTGCTAAATGTTCTTTCCAGGTGTCTTTGTAGATGATGACATCATTGATGTAATCATCACAATTGTCTAGGCCAGAGGTGATCATATTCATTAGACATTAAAAAGTACTTGGTGAACCCTTCATCCCAAACAGCATCACTTTATACTGATAAAGTCCATCTGGAGTCAGGAATGCAGATATTTCCTTTGCCCTTTCAGTCAGTGGTTTTTGCCAAAATCATTTCAGAAAGTCAAATTTCGTGACATGCTTTCCGATTTCATCAATGCAGTCAACAATTCTTGATAACAGAAACGAGTTTAGTCACACTATTGATTTTCCTATAATCAGTGCACATAAGGAAAGATTTGTCTGGTTTTGGAAAAGTATATATGGTGATCTCCAGTCACTTTTACTGAGCTCAATGAAATCATTCTCCAGCAAATACTGAATGTCTTTTTTCCCATATTATCCTGTTTGAGAGGGTTCATCCTTATGGGTGTTGTTTCATAGGGTTGGAATTTACAATTTCACTGTCATGGAAAATATTGTTTGTTTTTGTAGGAACAGCTGGATATAAGTGCTCATATTCAAATAATAACTGTTTAAGTTCATTCCTTTCTTGTTGTTGCAAATGTTAAAGTTTAAAGTCCAGATTATTCATAATTTCTGAATTACAAAGATTTGTCACTCCAAAATCAATAGAGTATGATTGCATTCATTCTCTTAAATCTTCACCGAGTGTGGCAGGTAAAACTAAATCAATTGCATGTTTTACCTGGCTATCTCTCTCAACATACTCCTTTAACATGTTTATGTGGCAAAGTTGTTTTTGTTTTCGCCTCCCAGGAGTCTTTATGATGTAATTTAAATCATTTACTTTCTTTTCAACTGTGTGGGGACCATACTACTTGGCCTGAAGAGGATTTTGTGGCATGGGCAATTTAGTCAGAACTCTATCACCAGGCTGAAAACTCCTATCCTTTGAGTTTTTATCATACCTTACTTTCATTTTTAACTGAGCTGAGTGCATATTGGCTCTTGAAACCTCACAAGCCTTTGACGACTTATACTTAAAATTGGAAACATAATCGAGAAGATTAATTTCAGTAGCTTCATTAGAAAGAAGTTTCTATTTCAACAGTTTCAGTGGTCTACAGACAGTGTGTCCAAAACACCAGTTCAATGGGACTGAATCCTAAAGATTCTTCAACTGATTACCTAAAAGCAAACAATAGTAAATGAATACCTTCATCCCAGTCTTTGCCTGTATCAAAACAATATGATGAATCATATTTTTCAAAGTTTGGTGAAATCTTTCTAAAGTCCCTTTTCTGTCAGGGTGATTGGCAGAAGTTTTGAATTATTGGATGCCTAATTCATGTATAACTTGCTGGGAAATGCCAGACATGAAATATGACCTTTGGCCTGATTGGACAGATTTGGGAAGGCCAAACTAAGTAAAAAAAACTTGAACAAACCTTTTACTATGGTTTTAGATTTCATATACCTCAAAGGAATTGCCTCTGGAAACCTTGTTGACGCACACATAATGTTCAACAAGTATTGGTTACCTGATTTGGTCTTAGGTAAGGGACCAACACAGTCTACCATTATTCTGCTAAATTGTTTGTCAAATGCAGGAATATGATGCAATATAGCCTTAGGTATCTTCTAATTGGGTTTTCCTTTTACAGTATTTGACAAGTATGACAAGATCTACAATATTTGCAAACATCACTTTTGATTTTTGGACAGTAGAAGTGATTAAAGATCTTGTGATAAGTCTTATTAATCCCTAAATGACCAACCAAAGGAGTTTCATGGGCTAGACTAAGTATTTCCTGTCTGTATGATTTTGGAACTACACTTTGATAGTTTACTGACCATTCATCACCAGCACGTACCACAGGAGGTCTCCATTTTCTCATAAGAATTCCATTTTTAATTAAATAACAGACAGGAACTTCAGTGGCTTCAGTTTCACTAATGTCCTTTTGAAAGAAACTGGAGATCTCAGGATCTTCTTGTTGGTCTTTGCCATAGCTCTAGTAACTGCACAAGCTGGGTACAAATCAGGGAATTCTTATTCAATAGGATTGACTTTTTGATCCAAACAAGGCTTGTCAGTTACAGGTGGATTAACCACAATCTTATCTCCAGCTAGGTCATTGCCTAATAATAAATGGATGTCCTTAATGGGTAAAGCCAACATTGTTCCAACTGTCACGGGTCCTGAGACTAAGTCTGATGATAAATTTACACAATAGAGAGGCTAAACATTAACAAAATCACACTCTACTCCCTGAATAAGAATACTCTTGTTAGAAACAGACACTTCAGAAAAAGGCAAAGTACCTGATAATAAAAGACACTGAGAAACTCCTGTGTCCCTTAAAATTGTAATAGAGATGGGATTGTCTGAATCACCCAAGAGTGATATAGAACTCTTTGTCATGAATGATTCATAAGTCTCCATAATAAAATCAGACTGGGTTTATGAGACCCAACAAATGTATTGCTTTCAATACATGGCCGTGACCTTGATCTCTTAGAAATAAGAGAATTTGGAATAGGTCTGTCTTGATTTTGATGCCTATTTTTCAATTTGTAGCAATCAGAAATAAGGTGTCCTTTCTTCTTGCAATAGGTACACATAGGAAGAGACAAGGCTTTTTGATCAAGCTTATCAGAAGCTTGATATTTTAAAGTTGTGCCAAGCAGCATTTTCCAATGTTTCTACCTTATGCTCATCAAGATAAGTTTTTATGTCAGTATGGATACAGTTCTTGAACTCTTTAAGTAATAGAAGTTGCCTAAGTCTTTCATAATGTTGATCAACTTTCTTTGCTAAGCACCATCTATCAGATAACTGCTCTTTTTCTTTTGCAAATGTGACATGAGTTTGTCCAGCTTATTGTTTATAGTTCCTGAATTTTTTAAGAGAAGCCCCAGGAACTAACTCATAACCCTTTAATATGCATTCCTTAACCAGATCGTAGTCAGCACTCTGCTGTACTAACAGGGATGCATAAATATCTCGGGCTTTGCCAAAAAGTGCACACTGTAATAATTGAACCCAATGCTCCCTTCCCATTTTAAATTTTCAGCAACTTTTTCAAAATAAGGAAAATATTTGTCTACATCTTTTTCTCTAAATGGGGGCACTAACCTAAAATTCTTAGTAATATCAAATCTTGAATTCATATGTGAAATGGGAATGTGCATTTCACTTGTCAGCTCTATTTCTTTTATTCTGAATTGATATTCCCTCTCTTCCTTCTCTCTTTGCAATTGCATCTGTCTCTCTGTCTCTCTTCTTGTTGTCTGATTAAACATGCATTTGCTCTTTCTGTAACTGCATTTGTTCTTTTTGTAACTGCATTTGTTCTTTTTTGTAATTGCATTTGTCTTTCTCTCTTTCTTTATTATCTGATTGCATTTGCTTCTCACTCTCCTCTTCCAGTAATAATGTTTGTTCTTTCTCTTTCTCCAGTTGCAACGCTTTTGTTTTTCTACTTTATTTTTTTGAAGTTCCAGCTTCCTTAACTCTGATTCCATCTTGTATTTTAATTTTAATTCCTTTACTTTAATGTCAGAGTCTGATACAGATTTTCTGATTGAAACAAAAGCACTTTTATCCAAAACATTCTTTTCCATCAAATACTGGACCTTAAACTATTTTGTATTTCTTGCTTCATTAACACATTAACCCCTAGTGTCGACTTTACGGGGCAGGAGGTAGTAGCCTACTGCCGAGCTCTGAAGCGTCATGGTCATGCATGAAACACTAAAGTGGGTGGTATTATAGAAAGGTAGACAGATGTAGCTCTACAGTGATACCAAATAATCTGGAATATCTAGTTGCACTACAAAATACAGATAGAAAAACCTCATTTTTTCGACCCGACATTTTTTAACGCTAAATTTGCCTGTGGTCAGAATCTGATTTTGTGTCCGGATTTTAGACCTTTTGGTCTCAGATCTAAGGCAAACTGGTATGAACTGCAAACAGACAGATGAGCCTTTGCAAAAAGTAGGATAAAATGGGCATTTGGAATAAAGAGTGGTCTCCATACAAAAATAATGGCTCCGTTTAGCAAAAAAAAAGTCCAACTTTTACCCTTCTGCTCATGTGCAAGTCAAATAACCAATGAAAAATGATGTTTCTAACACAACTTGGCAGTATATTATTGAAAGATGACTGGGGATTTGGTGTTTTCGAGTCTATTCAGAAATAGCTTTTAAAATCTGTTTCCTACTCGATTTTCAGGCAAAAATGTCAAAAAGCTCCAGGGGTTAATGCGTTAAGGAAGCTTTGCCTCAGAAAGATCATATTTTTAGGCAAGTTGAATCAGTTCGTCTTTTTTCAATAGGTCTAATTGTTCCTGGGAAGGATTTGAAAGAAATAACTCCACTTTTGATGACATTGTAAAAAAAAGCCTGTTGATTTCACTAAAGATTTAAAAAATAATGCTTGGAATTGTTATATAAAAAAATAAAAAACTGGGAGAATTTAAATTTAAAAAGAAACAAAGTTTTCTTAAATATTTTCGGCCAAATTTATATATCCCAAGGATGAGTGCCCAATTTTCTTTCAAGCAGTAACAAGAAAAGAGTGAAGACGTTAAGCTTTGTAAAATTTAACAAATAATTTATTTCCCTAGAAAAACAAGGTAAAACTGAGAAAAAGAACTTAGGGTTTCATGAATCAAATCCAAAAATAATCCAAGAATTAAAAAAAATAGATGTTCTTGTAATAAAAAAAAGTACTAATGAAACTGAGTTTGAATCCCAATGAAATCCAAAATGGAAGGTGATGACATATGCTGTTGTCAGCGTTGTACTGATATGTCAACAGTTCTTTGTTGCATCACAGAAAATAATGTTATAGTTTGAATTCTGTATAAATTTCGATAACTGTCTTTCTCCATGAATTAATTGACAGCACAAGTATTTTCAGGATAAAATAATCTCTCAGAATCCAAATAATTTGAAGAAAAATAAAATAATTAGCCCAAAAACTCGCCACAACATAAAACACTTGAATGTCTTCAGTGTTTTGGCAAGAATGACAATTCTTTCTCAAAACATTAATAATAAATCTAGCTACAATGCAAAACAGATGCCCGGATGTGTGTCAGTCCTCTTTAAAGATCTAAATGATACATGTTATTTTTCAAGATATGTCCTCAAATCTAATTTGTGAATCTTACTTTGAGAAAGAATAACAAATTTTAAAAAAATAAGTTGTTTACTAGAATCCATCACTGTTTCTGAATCAAGGTCAGGAACTAGGTCAGCATTAGATACAAAGTTTCTAGTATTAGTTGTTTACTTCGAAAATAAAAAAACAGTCAGAACTGAACTCTATTCCAGTAGATAAAGTTAAATTACAATAGCATGTAATGGAATATTTTTAAAACAAAACTAACAAACAAACAATTAAATTAAGTCAGATATAAATTAAATCAAATATTCATACCAAAGACTTACAAAAACGGTACTAACAGCTGCCTCGCTTGGCGCTCAGCATTAAGAGGTTAGTGTTAGGACTGGTCGGCCCGGTGTCAGGATGATTTGACTGGGTGGGACATCATGCTACATGTCTGCGGCATGATGCCCCAGTGCTAGACATCACTATAAACTGCCACATTGCAGACATCGTAGCGATATGACTGAAAAATTGTTAAAGCTACGTTAAAAATCCAAATCACACACACACACACACACACAAATCAAATATACATAACAGATCCCAAAGGGAATGACACTGTATACCCCACCCTTCAGATCTGGGGAACACAACATCTGAAAAGGGATGAAATTCAGTACAGTATGTAAGTATATAATGTACTAGTAGTGACAAAAGATGAAATAATCTTGTTTGTTTGATAGATTTACCACCTGAAGTTTGTCATCTGTACTGTATTGCCATATATTTCTTGGACATTGTAATTAGGGATGGATGGACTGGCCATCCAGACTGGCCTGGATTTATGATAAAAACATGATCTTCCAGCAGTAAAAAAATCCACCCCACAGCAATGAAAATGTTGTATGGTGGAAAACAATTAGAGTGGCCTGAAGAAGGGGAAACCAGACAAAATGGGAATCTTGAAACCCAACCAGTACAACCTGACCCATACTTAGTACATGTCAAAATTTCCATTTCCATTCATTGTAATACTCATTTTGTCATTTGATGAAGTAATTCCTGTAAAACATAATCATAGTTGCATTTATGGTTAACCTGATATGAGCTTCACTGTAAGATTCTGTTCTGGATCTAGCTTCATTTAAGTGTACAATTCACTCATAGTATCTCCAAAATTTATTACATTAAATACTCATATTAGAGAATTTCTTATCTCTTCAAATGCTTTTCTATTTTAAGCAATGTTTAGTGGTTTGATATGAATAGTGTCTTCTTTCAAGGAGGAACTTTGAATGTTAAAAATGAAATCTTGAATTGTTTATTTTAAAGTTAATAAATATTCCCAAAGTTTCATGAAAGTTTTGTGTACATCTTGTTTATTTAATGCATAAACATTAAGTAGCATGAAAATAGGACTGACCAACCTTTATTGCAAAAGATTACCCTCAGCAGGTGTATTTTTTATTGCAAATAAATGAGTACACAGTATGCAGGAAATGCCTGCTGTTTGTGAAACTTTAGTTGTAGAGTTCCAGTTTAATATTGAAATAGAACAATTATTTTAAAAAGGAATTACTCTCTGTCTTGTATTTACTCATGTTTTTCTACTCTGATATTGTAGAACAGAACTTTAATATAATTTTTTAATGACTTTATGGTATGCTATGGGAGTGTCAGGATATATTTGCACAATTAAATTGCTTCTTGTTTCTTAAGCTTTAATAAGTGAAAATCCTATACTTCACATAAGACTGATTTTAGTGGTAGTGACCCCCAATAGAAATTATGGAAATAGTAAAAACTTCTGTTTATTACATTTATTTCTTTTATCCAGGTGCCATTCCTACAGTGACACTGACTGCAAGCAGTCCTTACTTTGACATTGGAGGATCCATATCATTAACATGTGCTATCAATGAAGATGTAGGCATTAAGGATGTTCATCTTATAAAATATGGAGTTGGAACATATGTCTGGATCATAATAAACAGTACATCTAGTTGTGGGTTTTATAAGTTGCGGCCTTCAGAAGATCCTCATTCCTACAACATCACATGTGAGCAACGGATGAAAGTCCATATAGTAATAAATGGAGCTGTTGCAACTGATCACAGTGTAGAGTGGGGATGTCAAATGATAGCTCAATCAGGAATATGTAGCACACCATGTATCAGTATATCTAGTATCAGAACTGCTCAGAGAGGTAAGTTAGTAATGCTGCCAAAGAATATTCTGTTATGTATGTAATTTATCCTTTGGGGTGGCACTCTTGTTGCACTACTTATACAGAGTTCGTGGATATATTTTTCCCATAATAAAATGATAATGTTAACCAAAAATGTGAATAAATGATAATAGTACAGGGTTAGTTTCTTTCATTTTATTATCAAATAAGCATTTTATTTATATATTTTAATGTAACATGCTGTGTGGCCAGTTGCAGGTGTGTGTGCAAATTGAACACATTTATTTCATTTCCTTAGTTTTGGAACACGTGATGTAGGTAAAAAAAATGTTCTGGGACACGAAAAAATAATTATTTTTTTGTGTCCCCACATATGCAATAAATACGGTAATCGAGGAAAAGATTTTGGAAAAAGACGTTCTTGGACCACAATTAGAATCATCCATTTGTGAATGGTATTATTGTTTATCAAAATATTCTAGTTGTGTTAGGGTCCAGAGTAAAATAAGAGTAATTATATCAGGATAAAAGTTGTCACGGCTGCTTATGGACATTTTTGTTTCATAACGTATCGAAATCCTATTTTTGGCAAGAAAGAAGTTTAATAATTTGGGTGTGAACAGTTCAGAGGCCAGGGTTATTGTCTGAAAGAATAATTTTTATTGCACAATGTTTTGTTATGAACCATGTACCTGACCAAAGTTTGTGAAAGGCTTTTACCTAAGGTATAAAAGAGGCTTATTAATTTTGATGGCAAAAGGTCAACAGTCCAGGTTGTTGATTGACAAAAAGCTGAGTATAACTTGCATTTATCATAATAAAAAGTCTATAGATTCTGTGGTAATGTTCTTGGTGAGACTAATAAGAAAATAATAGTTTCTGCATAGTCAGTATAGCTGAGAACTCAATAAAGGTCCAGATCATTCAGAGTCAACTTACTGGTTCCTACATAGAAAGACTAGTAAACATGAGATGGGCTTATATTGTGCTGCTCAGGGTACTTGTTTAGAAAGGATGCTGATCCATTTTCAGATATGGCTTCTGCTGCTAAAAGTATAATTCAGTTTGACTCTCCAAAACCAAACAGCAGAAATTGACCAAATGTGACAGAAGCATCCTTGTTTGAAGATGTTTCACATGGGTAAATATAGAGAAACCTGTAATTGACTTCTTTTCCAAAGGCACTAAACAAAATTGTGACCAGTTTGACAGCATATCCAGGTATGAAAACCTTTCAATTTCAACCTGGGTGCAGGTTCAAATGGACCAGCTGGGTCAGCTCTTGTGGTGCATCCCTGGGCAAGGCACTTGACTCTGATTACCTTGGACTAAGTAACCTAATTGTGTTGCTTTGCCATTAAGCTTCAAACAGAAATCAAAACCAATTTAAACATAAATTGACAGGTAGCAAACTGACATAAAGGCCTTCTGATTTTATGCAGTTCATACATATATACCATCAGATATGACCATTCTCCCAAATTTAAAAGACTAACGTGAAACCTGCTAAACAGAATTTGTCCATATTTGATATAAAGCATGCGGGTCCAAAGGTTCGTTTAATTCATTTACAAATTATGCTGATCAGCTCTCTTATATTGTCACCACTTTTAATAATATAAAACCTATGAATTTTACATTTTCCTGCAAACATCCAAAATGAGAAGTTGTAGAAAATTGACAGAAAGCATTCTTACTTAAAGGCCTTTTAAATGATGCTCTCTACCATTAGATATGCCAGCCATTGTTAGAATAATAAAATAAAACGAAAACTTTTAACCCTCTAGAAAACTGGTACTATTGCTAATCATAGCAAATACTTTGTGACCTTTTCTTGAAGATTATCGAATAGACTGGGCAAAATTTCTCAAAAACTTTTGTGCCAGATTGACAGAAAGCATTCAGGCCTGAAAATCTTTTAAATGTATGCAAATGATTCTGATCCATTAGGGCTGCATTGTGGCTCCTTTACTTTATTTTGTTACAATGATGTGCTAAGGTCACCCTAAAATGCGTGATTGTAACTTGAACTTTATAAAAATGGATCAAGTTTAAAAGTTTAGCTTAGATTTCAGTGTAACACAATATTTTTCTTATAAAATGAAATCAAAGTGACATAATTATGGCAATTCTACATTGATATAAATTGCTAGTAAGAATTGAAATTCATCTCTAAGAGATGGCATTACATTAGCATGTGGTGTCAGAGATTTCTAACATGTGCAGAAGTTTCCAAATGCAAACTCTGATCTGAATTGCAAACTGTCCATGGCTGATGGCAAACTGTCAAATCCAGCAGGCCTTATTATGCAGAGATTCATTGTCTTTCTGCGGAGGCCAAATTTCTTGTGTTTTGTTACTTTGTACATCCAGTGAATGCATATATAAGAGTATATTTCATTTGTACTTTAAATATTTTCAACTTTTCAGAATGGCACCACAGAAACTGTAGTAAAAACACACAGACCAAAAAAAAACTTTGAAAAAAATTCAGAGTTAGTGACTTCTTAAAATGTAGCCTTCATTATTGATTATTCATTACTGAGATATTGCATATTTTTAGCATCCAATATCTAGTTGTCTGTTATCAGCTCTACTTGGAGGACTTACCATGAAACTTTACAAATGCTTTTATTCCATAATCTAGTTCATTCTAACTGAAAATGATGCTGATCACGTCATAGCAGCCATCTTAAGAATCTTGTTGCTACTCCTCTTGAACCGTTGCTGATCTTAACATGGGGTTTTCACTGCGAGACTTCTTATTATTTCTAGTTGGTCCCAAATGAAAATGGTACTCATCTGACCTCCAGTATAGCTGCCACAGGGGCCATTTTGAAAATTGTGTTAATGCTACTTAACTAGATGGATTGTGATTTGGACAGGTGGTTTTCACAAAAAGCATTTATTCTGTTATCAACTTGGTCCAAATTCATTTAGAATGGAAGGTTTCTTAGGACATGATAAATATTAGGTGTGGAATAGCTTCATTTACACTGATATAATCTCCATAACTACCAAATCAAACCCCATGTATTAGTTTTTCTCTATGACAGTGAAGATCAACTTAAGTTTGCAAGTTTCCAAATGTTGGAATTTCATGCTTACAAACTTTTAGCTCACTTGCCTGTAAGGCCAAGAAACTTGTGTAATGAATCATTTGCTTATTTTATTTTTATTGAACACAAGTTGTCAGGATTTTACGTTCCCCTACATCATCACCTACCCTTACTTAGACACACACAAATTTTGTACACAAAGAACCATTAATTTGCAAACCCCAAGGTATTAACAGTGCATGTTTGTTTGATGTGACAGTAAAGAACAATTAAGAAATCAAATCAGAAGTTGACAAAAGGGTCCACTTTTTCTTAAACTCATCATTACTGTTATTCACTTTGGCAATGTATTAGTCCAGCCTTTTGTATAATAAAACCCATTTTTTATAATAGGCAAGATTTGGGATTTTTGTTGCACAGCATGCTCTATATGTAACATATTTTTCAGGCAAAATTAAGAAATTGATAAGATATCAAAGTTGTTATTTCCTGTAAAGACATCTTTTTGTGTAATTTTAAAATTTGGATCAAAAGTTTGGATCCATTCCACAAATAATTTCCAAAAATGTTCAGTATTTGAACAGTCATAGAATAAGTGCTCAGCTTGTTCTATTACCTCCTTACAGAAGGTACATGAAGGTACGAAAACAAAGTCATATGGACAATGTTCTTTTGCATACCAGGGCCCAGCAACGTGGAATGAATTGCCCACTGAACTTAGACACAAAGACACACTGATCTCATTCAAGAGTGCTCTTAAACTCACTTATTTTGACTGAAAGAACAAAGTTAAAGACCTAATAATGTTTCCTACCTAAATATTTTCAGCATGTTTTCTAATTTCATGGTGTTTGTTTTTGTAATAATATCATTATAAAATGTTTTTTATGTTATAGGTGTTGTCTAATGTTGTAAAGTGCTTAGAGCTTCTAAAGATTAGGCACTATATACAAGTCCTCATTATTATTATTATTATTATGTATCATTCTCACTTAAATGAAACTTTTTCAAAACCTGATTTGTGGCATTATTTCTACATAGAAATCTGGAATTAAATCTAATCAGTTTAGTGTCTTTTATACAAAGTTTAGCCAAAACAAGAGTTGAACCATTCATTTACATCAGTTGCACACCCTAGCTAACTAGGAAACTATTTCCACTTTCAAAAAACTTGTTTCTTTTTCCACTTCACTCATATCTTTGAGATAAGGGCAAAGTACTGTATAAAATTATTATTTTGTGTTGTTTGTTTGTCCAATCAAAACTTATTAGAGATCCTTGTTCAGCAAAAAGTTTTTTTTTAATAAGTACAGCATCATTTCTTCTCCACCTTGTGTATGATTTAAAATGGTCTATAATTACTAAATTGAGACAAGTATTCCTGACCAGTCGATGGTCCATTGAGATAAAGCACAAATAACACCATACCAAAATATATTTTTAATTGTTTTATAGGTTTCTTTCAGTTTGGTTTTATTTTAATTTTATTAACAGTATACATCAAAATTTTCCAAATATTTCTTCAGGAAAATGTTATATAACACATAAATGAGTGCAAGTGAATCATATTTATCCCCCCCCCCCCTTAAAGGAAGCTATAAGGGTATCTCATGTTACCCTCTAGCATTTACCACCCCAAATAAACCTGAAAAAGAATGTATTCAGTTAATTTTCTATATGGGGTGGAGTATGTGGTAGAACAGCAAAAAGATGAACAAATTTTTGGCAAAATTATGAATTTTATCAAAGTAGCTTTTCCCCATCAGCCAAGCAAATTCTTTTATTCCCTTCATCTTTGTCAAATGAGTAAGTTTAACCATATCTTCCAATTTATAAGAGAAATTACACTCAGTAATCTAAACTTTGTCATTGACCAGTTAATATCAATTTCAGGACATATTTTTTCATGAGAAACTTTTTTTCCAATCCAAATAGCTTTCGATTTGTAAACGTTGCAGTGCAGACCTAATGCCTAGGCAGAGTCATTGAAATCTGAATAGTTGTCTCCAAGGACAAAGTAGAACTCTCTAATAATAAAAAAGTGTCATGAGCAATATACTACACTAATTTGAACTCCATTTCGCTATAGAAAATGAATGTAATATTTGTGTTACAGTTCTTGTTCAGTTCTATTACAAGAAGTTCATTTCTTATAAAATAAGTTATATTACAAAATTATTATAAAATAAGTTGCTGAAGAGTCCCCCTGGTGACATCCTCCTCTCCAAATTGAAAAATTGGGATATATGTCCATTATCTTTCTTTCAATAAACCCTTTTGATGTTGTAATCTACATTAAGTAGTAAAATTGGTCTCCAGTTTTGACTGAATTTTCTGTCATTCTTTTTCTTTCTTTTTTTTTAAAATTCAACCGCTCCGGTGGCCTAGTGGTTAGAGCGTCCGCCTCAGATGCGGGAGGTCATGGGTTCGATCCCCAGCCGAGTCATACCAAAAACTTACAAAAATGGTACTAACAGCTGCCTCGCTTGGCGCTCAGCATTAAGAGGTTAGTGTTAGGACTGGTCGGCCCGGTGTCAGGATAATGTGACTGGGTGGGACATCATGCTACATGTCTGCGGCATGATTCCCCAGTGCTAGACATCACTATAAACTGCCACATTGCAGACATCATAGCGATATGACTGAAAAATTGTTAAAGCTACGTTAAAAATCCAAATCACATCACATCACATTTTTTTTAAATTCAAAATTTAATCCATTGGAACCAGGGCTGATTTCATTTTTCATACTTTTCAGTGTTGAACCAATTCCTCAAAAATTAAGTTACCTTCATACTAGCTGCTATCAGCACTGGAAAGTTTTTATTATGATTAAGAAAGTGATCATGAGTTTTTAAATGATTGTTGTTTTGGCATTTGTATAGTTTTTCATAAAAATCTTTCAGGCAATTTTTTAATCTCTTTTTGACCTGTCACATGTACCATTCTTCCATGGTTGAGTTTCTTATTGTTTTGTTTATGTAATTATTCTATTTAAGGTTAAGGAAATGTTTAGAGTTTTTTCACAAGACTCATGCTACCTTGTTTTCGATATTAGCATTGCACCTTCCACCTCTTTCTAAATCTGCTTGCATTTTGTTCAGTTCCTTCATAATAGTGTTTTTTTAATTTTGATTCACTAAAGTATGTAAGTATTTCAGCTTCGATTTTCTTTAAATTTTATTTCTCCTGTTTTGCGTTAGTTTGAAAAGAGCTAATGGATTCTGATCTTTTAATAATTTTAAGAATTTCAAAATACAATTGATCATTGCATATTAATTTCACATGGAGTGGGTTTTTCTTATTGCCTTCACAATAGTACTGTGTTAGATATACATCTTTTCACAAACTGCGGATATTGATAATTTTAGTTTTATTGCTGAATAATCTGTTTTATAGCCAGGAATAAATGCATCAATTATGATTTGAAAAAATGTCCACGGAGGTTAAAAAATAGTCCACTCTACTTTGTTTCACTAGGTTTACCTGTTGCCAGGTAAATATTCTACACTAAGGACTGACAGCTCTCCAAATCCCTAAAAAACTGACAGCATTATCCTTATTATGACCACACAGATTCAGTAGTCTCGTTCCATTAATGATATATCTAAAAGAACATATCTGCCCTGACCAACATATATGTTTCAGTTCGAAATTATTTCTAAACAAGATAGCAATGCCTGCGCTATTGGCAGTGTTATAGCTAAAAATACACTTATAACCCGATTTAGCCTCCAAGTCTCTTTTTAATCTCAACTGTACAACGTGTCTTCTGCATACAGATATATAATGAATGTATCCATTTGTTTTATCCAGCAGAAAATATTTCATTTTAAAGTCGAACTGTGTTGACCCCTGACATTCATTGATCAAATTTTAATCTTGATCTCTTTTCTTAATTTTGGTTTTGAGTAGAACTTTCACAGGGCTTAGTTATTGCACAACCCAAACTATAAAACGCACTCACATACAACTTGGGATACACTATTATACGTGCAACCACAATATGTTTAAAAAGTGATTAGTTTTGCTCCACTGGGTACATATAATATTGCCCAAAACAGAGACAAACGGGAGTCTTTTCTACACTGGGATGTTGGTTTAGTTGTAAAGTTTTTTCATCAGTGAATACATATAGTGACTAGTTATTTTTAGAAAACCAACAAAACATCACTTTTGCTCATTCATTTTATTCCTTTACCAAACAATTAAAAGCAGTTACATACATCTGTTTGTTGGACATGTCTGTGTGTGTATAAAGATTAGTGAAACATAAGACAGATACACACACATACACTTATACACAGATATACATATATTCACACATATGCACACACACAGACACACACACACACACATATATATATATATATAGATAGAGAGAGAGAGAGAGAATTACAAAGGTACACCACACAGAACGGAAAGTGCTATCCCTGGATTCCTATAGAAGAATGCTTGATAATAAAAGGCAGAATTAATATTTTAATACAAATAATAGTATCAGTAGTGAAGGGGCACAATATACGGATAATGGGAAAATAAATTACAGGACCCCCTGGGATGATATATGGACAAGATTTATACGGACAATGTAAATCTCAGTCAAAAACACCTTGGGACTATATACGGACAAAAGGTTTGGGTTATATATGGACAGTAGGAATGGAACAGGTAAGATGACATCACAGTACTGAAGATTGGTAACAGTGTAGCAAGGGGCTGACCTCAATCGGGACCAAAGAGCCGCAAAAACCCTAGAATGTTTTGGCGGGACATATACATATATATAACACACACAAGATACAAACACAAACAACTATACAATCGACTATAACAAAATTTTAGGCAAGAAAGCATATCTTTTCGAGGCATATGAGTGGTCCTGAAAAGGGCCTTTGGTTTTTTTGTTAACATGATTCCATTAACACAGATGGCATCACATAGGTCTTCTCTTCCTCAAACTTCTTCTGACTTCTGGACCGTAGATGAGAACTCTCATCAAACAGCCTTGTCTCTCCACGTAAATTCTTTTTTTTCCAGAACGCTTGTATTGGTGATCTGGATAATTGACCATGATGATGTGACATACATGGGTAAATCCGTGCGAAACATCATTGACGATACAAGAGTAGATGACTCTACATTTGTCCACATCTTGTGACGAGAACAAGTGAAGGGAATGCAGTGAACTGCAGTTATTTATCCTCACACGTGTTACAAAATTCATTCACAGTGTGGAGTCTGTCTTCCAATCCAAAGAGAGCTGACTGTGATGTCACAGTCCCTATATAGGTGCGATAGTGTCTGTGCGCTGTGAATCCTTGCGACAGAGTTTTCAAACATGATGGAAACTAAGAAGACAATGGATTGGGGTGCACCAGCCATGGCAACAGAGTCCTACTTCCAGAAGAGGTCGATTTTAATTGGGATTTAGTCGATTTTTTTCTCTTCTTCGCAAGAATTTGTTCCGGTACCAGCACCTTTGCCACCTTCTCCTTCTTTACCACACGTCAAGGATTTTAAACAGAGACAGAAAGAAGAATTGGAGAAATTTTTACAACAGCAGAAAGAAGCAGAACAAGCTTTTCTCCTTCAGCAGCAACAGCGAGAAGAAGAAGCAAGAACGAAACGACAGGAAGAAGAAGCAGCAGAGAAGAAACCAGGTCTAAGAGAGAAGGAGGACATTGAAAGTCAAACGGTAATGGTACTCTTAGATATTTTGGCAGAGTTAAGGAGTGTGAAACAAATTTATCAGACTTCTTTAATACGACCCAAGAGAAAAAGACCTTCCCGAGCCAAACAAGCCAACCCTTTTACTACGCTTGCGATACCACCCCTAGTGATTTCTACCAACTCATCATTGATAGGAGCCAGTCCAGAAGTAGGCCTTGGCCATGGCAAAAGCTTAAGGCAGTCAAAGCTGATTACTTCCCGTTCCTGAGTTGTTTTTTCTTTAAAAATAACAAATACCCAAAGGTCCTTTTCAGGGCCACCCACTTCTCTCGAAAAGAGATACTATTCATTTTGCCAGAATCAATTAAAACTGAAACTCCCTTTTTTTGCCCATGATGTATGTGTGTGAGAGTGCATGAGTGTTGATCCATATTCAAAAAAATCAAAACCAAGAGACACTTACGTTTTATATCTGGTCTATTCTGGTACAAATTTTACAATCCAATTCACAACACAACACTTTAAAAAGTTCATAGGCTTCTTCAGTGTCTTTGTTCACTCTCTCTGTTTTTTGAATTTCTTCACTTTCACAGGTTTTTCTTCCTCTTCGCTTTCTCCTCCTCTTCTTTTTTTCTCTTTCGGGACGTGTCTAGGTTTTTCCTTTGGGGAGGGTACCTCTTTTTCCTGTTCGGAACCCCTCTCTTCCTCCTGCTCCTGTTGTTTCTTAGGGCATTCTGAAAACCAGTGTCCTTTCTCTTGACAATGATAAGAGGTATCTTGACTTTTGTCTCTTCTGACACCTGTTTTGCTTTTTTGACGGTCTGGACACTCTGAAGACCAATGTCCTTTCTTCTTACAGAAATAGCAAATATCTTGAATTTTATCTAGAAAGGAGCAGAAGTAGTACGTCGGCTTGTCTGAAGGAAACCTTTGTATGACACCTCGCAAAGCTCTGATCAGAAGTTTGATCTGTGTTGGCTCTTCCATTGTTCTGGTCAGTTTGAGAGTAGAAAGAAATACTGGAAGGGAAGACTAACCCGTTATATATACACTGGTCTCACATTAATATATACGGGACTGTGGCTTTTAATATGTAGTTATTTTACTTTTTGCAGTCAATATGAAAGGATCACATAATGTCTTGGAGAAAGGAGAAGAAAGTAAGAGGCAGAAACACGATATCGCCTCGCACAGTAGCTGAAGTTTTGGCGCAAATTCATGCCAGTGATTTTGAAAATGAAATGTGTGAGCCAGAATCCAGACCCAGAGATTCTGCACCCAACCAAAGTTCACCACCACCAGTATACCCTGAAAAGTACTACCACATTCAAGAGATGGAAAAACGCTCCTCTAGAAAATTTAGAATCACGGCTTTCACGTACACGGTGAAGTTTAAAGATTTCAAGTCTGACCTACCGCTGGAGAAAGCAAAAGGGTTCATCACCATGGTGTGGGATTCTTTGCTAACCACATTGAAGCGACAATGTGAAGCAGAAAAGACGATCGCCTGAGACTTTCCATTCATCATGAGAGTTTGAAGTCCCCTGTTTAGATCGAGTTTAGCAGCCCGTCAGAACTGTCACCTTCCAAAGTCATCGACAAGATTCAACACATACAACAATCCAGTGAAAAGTTTCACATCACCGATGGAAAAGCCATCAAGGCACGTGTATGTTCAGGAAAGAAACGATGTCACATGTGTCACCAAATTGTGGACTTGGAACACGAATGCTACATTTAAAACGACCATTCCAAACATCATGAGCTAGATGATGACCAGAAGGAAGGGAATTTCATCTTTATCGATTTTGAATGCATGCAAGAGACAGGCATTCACATTCCTAATTTCTTTGGCTTATGGAGCGTATGTGAAGTGCATCCAAGAGCCTGTCTTTAGTCATTGCCCTCAATGTAGCAAGATTCCAGGAAGACATGAAAAAATATTTCAAGGACCGAACACGCTAGCCGATTTCGCCCAATGGACCTTAGATCCCATCAACGAGACGTGGAGCCAAGAGGACATCAGACATTACGGAAGTTGTCATCGTCATGCCATGGTAATGGCTCACAATTGCTCGGGATACTATGGACAGTTTATTTTGAGATACTATACAGAACAAAGTACCGAACATCCTAAAGTGTTCCTAAAGTCAAAATCATTTCCATGAAGTGGAATATGTACAGTTTAAAGATTCCATGAGTTACTTGGCCATACCATAGAGTCGAATGCCTAAAACATTTGGAATGACACAAATGTCCAGAGGCTATTTCCGCACCTTTTCAGTACCGAAGCCAATCAACATGCCGTTCTACCCCATTTGCCTGAGGCTCACTACTACGATCCGGACATCATGTATACCGAACAACAAGAAGTTTTCTCTGATTGGTACCAGACTCGCTTGTTGGACCCCTTCGACTTTCAGGAAGAAATGCTAAAGTATTGTTCTTTTGACGTGGATATTTTATTATATGTTAATATGGAAAATTTCAAGAAATATTCATGGAGCATGGAGGGATCGATCCTTTGAAAGAAGCCTGCACCATTGCCAAAGTGTGTTCCTTAGTGTACCGCCAATGATTCATGCATGAGAACACCTTGGCTATCATAAGCTCTCAGACGACTAATTTTGTCAAACGTCAATACTTGGTCAAAGCCCTATGCTGGCTACATGACAAATGGATAAAACATGCCCGAAATAGAGGAGGTGAAAAGACCATCAGAAAGTATTCGGTGGATGGCTGAGAGTTTAAGGGATGTTTATTTCACGGATGTCCCCTTTACTATCCTCAACTTGGCACCAAAAATCAGTTCTTACAATGGACCATGAAATATTTGTACGAGGCCATTTGTCAGCAGTGGTTTAAGTTAGAACAGCAAGGATACGAAGTGGTGGAAATGTGGGAACATGATTACGATCACCGTTTGATAACCAATCCTGATATTAAACACGTCGTGGAAAGTTACAAGTTGGTGGACCTTTTAAATCCATGGGATAGTTTTTACAGAGGATGTACGATTACCACCTGTTTGCTGTACCACGCTGATGAGGAGAAAGGAGAAGAAATCAAATACTTGGACGTGTGTTTGCTGTATCCTTACGTGTGCAAATATCATCACTTTTCCGCAGGGCACTCACAATTGCTGACGGAACACATGTACCAGGACAACATTTGACAATACGAAGGATTGATTATATTTAAAGTCTTGCCTCCAATGGACATTTACCATCCTGTTTTACCTCACCATTGCCAAAGAAACCAGATGTTTCCTTTGTGCTGTACTTGTGCAGAAACGTGCAACCAAGACCGACCTTGTCAACACACCCAGGAAGAACGCACTTTGAAGGGAACGTGGGTCAGCGTGGACTTGTTTGAAGCTCTGGATCTGGGCTACCAACTGTTATAAGTGTACGACATTTACCACTTTCAAATACCACAAGGGTGACCCAACACCAGAAACAGCGGTTATCCTTCCTGGTACCACACTCCCGAGGACTACAATAAATTCAAAGAAAAATACTGGGAGCAGGAAGGCATCACTTTAGACCACGTGGAAAAAAACGAGGGAAGGCAATCGTTTGCCAAAGTGATGTTAAATTTCTTGTGGGTTAAAATGGCACTAACGACCGTGTTTACCAAAGACGGAATATTTGTCTGAACCTTCCTGCTACTTCTACATGATTCATGACAAAAACAAATACATGAAACACATGGACGTCCTTCATGAGGATTTGATCTTAGTTAATTGCGTGGAAGAACTGGACTTTGTAGAAGTCGATGAATTTGGAAATGTCATCACTGCGGCCTACGTGACAGCCCATGCTCGCTTAAATTTGTACGAAGCTTTAGAACTGTTAGGAAATCACGTCCTGTACTTTGACATGGACAGTTACATCTACATCGATCGCCTGGGTCACCATCACCCTGACATCAAAGGAGACCGTTTAGGAGCCTGGACAGACGAGCATCCCGACGACAAGATTCTAAGTTTTGCTAGTGGCGGACCAAAACATTACAGCTACAAATACCAGGACCCATAAGAAGTGCATACCGAGTGTAAAGTGAAAGGATTGACTCTCAATTGTCGCACCAGTTGAGTGGTAAACTTTGGCGTATTGAAAGAAGCTTTGCAGTCTGGACAGGATGGAAACTATAGTGACCACTACGAGCTGCACATGATTGTATGTTTACCCACACAACAAATTGTCAATAGGCCTTTAAAAAGTGTATCAAATCATGTACCAGAAGCGAGTGCGGCTTCCCAAACAATTCACTCTACCATATGGTCATGTCGATATTGGTCGCCATATAAAAAGGGACAACTTCCAATACTGATAGTTCATTGTACATGTAACTACCAAGACCAAGCGAGAAAGATGAATCCTTTTAAACAGACATCATTTAAGTTCGGTAATTCTCAAGTGGAGTGCAGTGCTGTGCCTTCAGATGAGAGCGATACCGTACGATGTGACCCAAGTGATACAGTAAAGCATCATGGGAACTTTGCTATAACTACTGTTACTACTCCTACCACTATATCTACAAAAAAATGAGCAAACTCCTGTGGATTTCACTGTACCCTCATCGAAATGAGCCAGTGAAAGACAAATATTCATTCCCTGTGCGTTTGCCTGAATACTGCAACTTTGAAAGTCGATTCCAAACCTTCCAAGTAAAATGGCCTAAATATCTGGGAGGACCGACCCTCGAAGAAATTGCCAGAGCCGGATTTTTCTACTTGGGCGAAGGGGATAAAGTCTTCAATTGTGGGGTGTCACTACACCAGTGGGATCAAAAAAAGATTCGGCTACCTGGAACATGCTTGAGAACAATCATTGATTGCCTGTGGACTTGAGAGGACACATTTACCAAGAGCTGGTTAAACTACAAGTGAACGTAAAGAACAATTTCATCCGTCACGTCACTGGTTTTGGAACCACTGGCACCTGAAGGTTAAAAGAACACTGATTCATTTCAAAGCGTTCAATTGGTCAGACGTTGATAAATTGCATGAGATTCATAATGTTTTGGATGCCATCCATTCTCCTTACAAGGTGATCCTAATACACCTAATTCCAATGGACGAGTTAGAGGATTACCAAACTAAAATAAAACCGATGCTGTTCAAAAAGTACACTTATTACCATACACCAAAGAGGGTATAAAAATTTGCTACCTTGCCACGGCCTTTATTAGAAGTGATACAACATATTCCATGGAAGGAAATTAATGACACTATTCAGACAGTGGAGGATTACCAACACTTATTACGAGAAATGTATCCCTTGAATTGGGGTTGACATGTGGTGTGTGTCTTAGTGATTTCCTTTCTGGGATTTCATTACCAGACGATTCTTGTGGCATATTTACGAACAGTACTTGCCACCAAATAAAACATGAAAGTAGGCCCTGTAAATGGTCACGAGAAATTCATTTCGTTAAAAGCCTTGCATTTTCATCTGGATACTTCTCGACCTATGCGGGAAAAAAAGATTGGTCAACTTTTAGGTACTGAAGATGTGTATGACGATGTGTGTGTAGCTTATGACTTACACCCTCACTGGACATATGTACATGACTGGAAAAATGTAGGTTTCGAGGCTTGGACCAAAAAAGTGACCAATTATGCCCAAGAGATGTGATCCTCAATTCAAACGTTCATTGAAACAAGCAACTTTTAAACGTGTGTTAGTGACAGTGCTGGAAGAACCCATCATCAAGGACAACCACTCCCTTCAGGACACGTGTGTGACTGTACACAATGTAGAGACTGTAATAACATTACACAGTCCCCAGGACACCTTGGTTACCAAAACAATGTTGTAAAGTGACTTGTTTATATTCCACTTTGATAGATTTGATGTGTTTCTTATTGCTGTACTTAACCATTTGGCTTTTTATGTATATTTGTCTTTCATGTTGTTCCATTTTAACTTGCAATAAACGTGTTCTGCAAAAAGGTATAAAAACTCTTGTCTTGTCTGTTTTCATGTCAAAAGTGACATTCCCTGCACTATGGCTACCTCTGCTATTTCAGCTTCCTCCTCCTCCACTTTCAAAGTCATTGACGAACACTTAAATCATGCCAGTTGGGATGCTTTATATCTTCGGCAGCCCTTTAACATGTTAATTGCAGGACTTAGTGGTTCAGGCAAAACCGAAATTGTCGAACGTTTGATCGAACATAAACATCATTTTATCGATCGTCTTACTCAACAGATTATGTGGTGTTACAAAGAGTGGCAATTGGTGTACAGCCTCCTGCGAGAAATTAAAGGCAATTACATCGTGTTTTTGGGAGGCGTTCCTGATGAAAACGACGGTATCGTGTCTGACCCCAGTCAAACCCATCTGGTCATTTTCGACGACATGTTAGGAGAAGACGATGAAGAAATTAAAACTGGTTTACGCGCAAAGGGCATCATCATAATGCCAGTGTCATTTATATTACTCAAAATTTATTTCAACAAAGTAAAGTCTATCACACCACCAGTTTCAATGTTTATTACGTGGTCTTCTTTGAAAACCCTAGGAATAAATCAAAAGTGCAAGTCTTAGCCAAACAGTTAGGAACACCTTGGTTGACTCATGCGTACGATGATGCCACTCAATCCCCACATGCTTATTTACTTGTCGATTAAAAATCCACCCCCCGATTATTTGCAATTTTGTACCCATCTGTTTCACCACTGGTGTCAAGACGGGGGTGGGGGGGGGCCTGTCATGTACACGTCCTTGTCATCGACTTAACAAACAATCTATAAAAACCTCGGACACTTTGGATCTGTCTCAAACAGCATCAACATGACGTCCCTCCAGTCTCATCTTCCCGTCAAATTGATTCCAGCCTTGTACGGCATCAGTCGCAAAAACAAATCCACAAATATGTGCTCGTGTCTTAGAAGCCAGTCTTAGAAGTCTTACAATGGTTCATGGTGACAGCACATCAGTTACTTCAAGGCATCATTCACATTCCTCATCAAACAAAACGCCTTTTTGAGAGAAACAAAGTAGCCTTGACGCAACTGGCTGATCCTTGCATCAACATTCAAACCAAAAAGCAAATCATTTTGAAACCTGGAGGTAGTGGTTCTCTAGGAGGTGTCATCATTCGCTCCCTCTTACAATGGGATCCTAATGCCCCCAAAAGTTCCCCAAGAAAAAGCCACTCCAAACGAAAAGCCAAACAAACCCCAAAGATGAAAAAGAACAATGGTGTCAAGACCAGGTCACAACCCCAGAAAGAGGAAAGCCCACAGAAAAAGTAAAAGAAAAGTCTCCAGAATAAAGACCCCCCCCCCCGAAAACAGCTTCTACCCAGAAGAGACACTTTGGCCAGGAAGCAACCTTACATTCGCAAACCAAGACCTGCAGTGATGGTGACTGTGTCTCCGGTAGCCCAGGTTCTTCCACTTCTCCGTTCTTGGTGATGCCTGAAAAACCCAATTTGACACCTGTTCTTCCTCAGTTCATGAAACAGTGGAAACCCACGTCTCCAAGAACTTCTCCAGTGGTGATACCTGAAGTACCTGCTCCCAAAATCAAAGTTCAAGAGAGATCGGGCATGTTACAGAGTTTACTGGATTTTTCCAAGCAAGAACTGTCCCAATTTAGTCCATTGCGAACACCTCCACGAAACGTGATGCCTGCCATGAAGTTGATACGATGTAAAGACAATCTGTGGCAACGCGTTTCAGGGTAAAAAAAGACCTGAGGCAAAGAATGGGAATCAGTGTCTTTGTGCTCCTGAACACCCAAAGATGTCACCTCCAGAAGTCATCCCTCTTTAAACCCCAAAGAAAAGAAAAGGAAAGGACTGCCCCCTCATTTAGTCAAAGACTGAGACATGTTGTCCGTCCTGTCAAAAGTTATTCCAACCATGCGAGAAAAAAACTCATTCAACCAGCCTCCAAAAGACGTCATCGATACCATGTGTGAATGTTGTTTGAATGTCTTGAAAGGTACGATCCCTTTGTCTAAACACCATATAAAATGCTTAGCCAAACATCGTCACTTTCTTCGCCAAATGGTTCAAAAGAATATACTCATTGGTCAAAAGAAGATGTTGGTACAACGCGGAGGAATTTTGCCTCTGTTTTTAGGACCCATGCTGAAAGGAGTATTGGGAACAATGATGGGAGGACTCATGGGAGCAGGATCAAAAGGACAAAGAAGATAAAAGTGACCTCTGGAGTCCAATAATTTCAGATATGACCATTGAAATCGAATGGAAGGATGAAAACTGGCTTTAGTGCCGTACAAACAATGGATGGAATGCCATTGTTGGCAAGTACAATGGACCCACATTTGCCCCCCAATCCTCATTTGTTCGGGATGTCCCAGTTACAATACGAATTGCAGTCATTGGTGGATTGCAACGATTTGTCCGAAACAGAAAAATCGCAAAGGTACGGGCAACTGTTACAACGACTACAACTCTTTCACCAGAAAGCTTTAGACAAAACAGCTCTTCCCACTCTGAAAGATTTTAAGGTCTTGATGAAAAGGCCACTAGTAGCACCATCACCACTACCCAGAGGTCAAGACAGACGCAGACCCATGAATGCCTGAGGAAGAAGAGGTGGAAAAGAAATTAGGGAAACCAGAAGTGAGAAAAGAAAGGAAGACAAAAGCCATTCCATCTACTTCTACTCCCATGGCACATTGGACACGCAAAGCCATTTCTAAACCACCATCTCGCCCCATCCAAAGTAGCATCAGCTAAGAGAGAGTGAATTATTAAAACTTTAGAAGGTGCTATCAAGCATTTACTGTGATCCATCCCATCCTGCAGGTTACGGAGGAGTTCAGAAATTGTATCATGCTGCCAAAATCCATCCGAAAAGTCTCCGTTTACCTCAGGTGCAAGGATGGTTGCAAGAACAAGCCACGTACACTTTGCACAGACCCATTCAACGCAAACTTTCCAGACGTAGATCATCAATAGCAAGCCGATTTAGCCGATGTCTCTCATTTGGCCACCTAAAATCGTGGCTACAAATGTTTATTTTGTTTCATCGACGTCTTTTCCAAATTTGCCTGTGTCGTGCCATTGACTTCTAAATCGAACAGTGAATTAGTGCGAGCCCTCAAACTGGTGTTAAAACAAAGTGGTCGTCACCCTTTTTGATGGCAAATGACAAAGGCGCCAAATTTTATAACCAAGCTTTCCAAAAAGAATTAAAGAAAGGAGACATTCATTTTTTTTCACCACCAAGAATCCCGAAACCAAAGCCAGTATCGTGGAACGTTTTCAACGCACCTTGAAAGAACACAAGTGGATATATTTTACGCATCACCACACTCTTAAGTACACTGACGTCTTATCGCACTTGGCTCAAGCGTACAACCAATCTTACCATTGGATCATTGGATGTGCCCCCCAAGAAGTGACTCCCGACAATGACGTGCTCGTTTTTGAGCTCCTGTTTGGTATAGCCCTGATGGTGGCTGTTCCCAAGAAAAGTGGAGTGTTGGCAGCAGGAGATTGGGTACGCATTGGCAAAACCAAATGCTCATTCGACAATGTTTACTTGCCCAACTGGACCAGCGAATTGTTCGTGTCAATGGACGAGGACGTGGTCATCATCCAGCTGTCTATAAATTGGAAGACATGAACGGGTAAGTGTTGAAATGAACGTTTTACTTGCCCGAGTTACAATGCGTAACCAAAAAAGAAGACGAAGTGTACAACATCGAAAGCATTTTCGAATGAAGAACCCATAAAGTGGGAAAATGCTGTGTCAAAGAAGTCATAGTATGTTGGATAGGATATCCTCCCAGTTTTGATTCTTGACTATAAAATTCAGTGACCATCATGCCCTTCCACACAGCCTCAGTTACCGCTACCAACGTGACCACTCCTTCATCGAGTTCTCCTTTGCAAGATCTTCAAAAACAACCTTTATAGGTGTGGTGTGGAGAATGTGTGCCTAAAACGCAAATCATCTTTTTCTGCCAAATCTTTGTGGTGTATTGTATCATGGGTGTGGCCATTACCAATTTGAGTTTGCAACAAACAATTGTGGACCATTTTACTGACCAGTTCCATTGGTTACCTTGTTCCCAATTCTTCCCTGAAATACTCCTCGAACGGAAACAACGGGAGTCTTGTACCCAACGCCAGTCACCACACCAACAACAACAACAGTTTGGGTGGAGACACTCCTCTGACTTCCAGTGACCCCTTGGACAGCAGGAGAACTCTGGAATTATGAATAACAGCAACCAATTTTACTTAACTTTGCCCAGTGACAGTTCAGTGGAGCAGTTTCCCTACAATACTTTGTGTTGTTGCATGGTGAGATTACCCCAGGACATCCAATTGGATCACTAAGCCCATTGTGAAATGGCTTTGGTGGAAATTATTCACCATACACAAATTCAGAACATCAGTGAATCTCAAAACACTTTTGAGGTCGAAATTATGAACGAACAATTGCAACATGTCATGAATGAAATAGGGTTTTCAGGTATAAAAAGTCTTGCAAACAATCCATCATTCACCATCTTCTCATTGAAAATTCTGGCAGGCTATTATTTTAGCAGTCAACATTTGGTGGACACAGTTGCTTCCAAGTTCGATGACATGTTTGGCAAAGCCCTGACCAGAGTTAAAAAAAAGTGTTACCCTTGAGTACCATAAAGTGGCTTGTCACCTACTAATGAAATTTCTGGACACCCAAATGTTGTCCATCAGTTTTAATCGTGATTTGTTTGAAATTTTAGTTGGAGACACAAAAATGACTCCGAATTTCAAGTCGAAGATCAATTGCAATATAGAATTTTAGAGGTTTGTTCGTTCCCTTGTAGAACTAAACCAATGACTCAATTTAATCTTTGTGTACTCCAATGTGGTGGAGTACATCGTGGTGGGACACACCTCCGTACCGTTCCTGTGTATTTTCCTTCCAAAGTAGATTTTGCCATGACCGCTGATGAGGAAGGTTGAAACACCTATCACATTAACTGCAGATTTGTAGCTCCTCACTATTCCCCATACAATAAGTATTATTTTGACACTGTCAACATTGCTATAAAAGGAGATCTCCAAAGGGAAAGTCACAATGAAACGCCATTATCAGGAAAAGATTCTCTAACGACTCGTAAGTCATGTATCCAATGTACCAAAGAGTTGGTTGACAACGAGGACATGGTTCAGGAGATATATTAAAATCGGTCTTTCATTCGTTGGCCCCTGTCTTGAAATCGATGGTTACACAAGGATCGCACACCTTAAAAGATGCCGCATTGACACACGGCAAAGAATTTGTCAAAAATATCATCATCTACAAACAAAACCCTAAATAAGCTTTCTTGAGAGCAGGCAAAAATGTCTTGTTGCAAACAGGCAAAGACATTTTGGGTCGATGAGAAACGCCAATAAATGCCTTGGGCGCTACCGTGTTGGCCACTCCTGCTTCCCTAGTGCCACAGCAAGGACAAGGCAGAAAGAGACGATGAAGAAAACACCCCTTCAGAACCTTCATACTCATAAAGCTAGAAACACTAAGAAAAGAAGAACCGTTTGAGACTTAGACGTTTTTGATTATTAAATCATACAGACAAACAAATGATGCACCGAGAGTCTTGCGCCTGTTTCAAGTCAGCACTGAATTTATTTGCTATCCCATCATTACGACGATGCAAAAATCCCAATGGGTCAAATTTCATCCTGTTTTCTCTCTCAAGGACTCAGCCCCCATCGAATTTGAAATCAAAGGACTGCCCAAAGATAACATCGATCTGAATAGCAGTTACTTTTACTTCAACGTGAAAGTTGTAGACTCCGACAATACGGATCTAGATGGTGATGAGATACGAGCTCTCGTCAACAATTTCATGCATTCCTTGTTCAACTCAGTGGATCTATACTTGAATAACAAACTGATCAACAGTAGCATGGATACTGACCCTTATCGAGCATACCTGGAAAATCTCTTGACGTACTGAATATAGGCCAAGGACACTCATCTGGATGCCTGCGTGGTACAGAAACCTGACCAGACAGGCAAGTTTAAAAACCATGATAACATCAATGCGGGGTTTATAGCCTGTAAACCTGTAAAGACAAAATTGCTGGAAGCCATAGTTTAGAACTGATGGATCGTTTTCATTTGGACAAGTGGTTGCAAGAGAAGTATTTGCTGAATGGTGTGGATATCCGCCTGAGACTCAATCGCAGCAGTTCCACATTCCACTTGTTGACTAATGATACTTCTTCCAATTGCAAAACCTACATCGAGGAAGCTAGACCCTACGTACGACTCATGGAAGTGTTACCTAATGTGGGAAACGACATCAGTCACTCTTTGACCAGAACGACCGCCAAGTATATGATACGATGTGTGGAAGTGAACACTTTCACCATTCCCGCTGAACTGTGATCCATGATAAAAAATCATCTGTTTCAATGGCAGTTACCCAAGTATTTAATCCTTGGTATGGTCGTTAATTCAGCCTTCAACGGAACCTCTGATGAAAATCCTTTCAACTTTCAGAACTTCAGTGTGTCCAAAATCAAAGTCAGCCGAGATGGCAAGACCTTGTGTACCAGGCCCTTCGAACCTACATTTGGTGACAAGAAGAATTACTTGAGATCGTACTTGTCCCTGTATGAAGCTACAGGACAATTAGTGACCAACACCAGTCACGGCATTACGTATGAGGATTATGCAGGAGGATATGCTTTGTGGGCTTTTGATTTCACTCCAGACCAAGGCAGTGATGAGGGACATTTTCACCCTATACAATCTGAACTTCAGTTTAAAGAAAAGCTGGATGAGGCAGTGAACATCTTGTATGCCGAATTTGATAATACCATAGAAATCAACAGTTTGAGAAAAGTCATTCTAGACTATTAGAAGCAATGGAAGTCTGTAATCCCTCTTTGAATTATGGAGAATCTATGGAAGTGGAATGGGAGGATACCATGGAAGACAAAGAGAACATAGTGAAGTCCAGATGGCCAGAACAAGAACAACATCTAGTCTCCTGTTTTGCCAAACACCTGGCAGCAACAATTACAGAATTGATCAAGAATGATTGCTATGGAAGTCAGAACGATCATCCCAGTCAAATTCAACAGGATAAATGTATGATGCTGAGTCAAGAAGAAACATCGGACGAATAGCTGGACGAAGCTTGGAGTCTCATCTCGGAAGAAGCCGTGTTGCATCAGTGGTATAAAGACTTGCATGAACGTTCCTCTCCTCCATTGATGACTCTAGACATCCCTCACATCGAAGCTGTCTTGGCTCCAGAGTGCGGAGATGAAATGAAAAAACGGTTACTTATCAGAGATTTTCAAACAGAAAGATCGGATTGAATTGATAACATATCATAACCTGTGAAGACAAAAACAATTAGAAAACAACACAAAAAATGGATACCTGGGAACTTTATTACCTTTTGAACCACATTTTGTACACTGCTTCTTGGAATCTTGTGTGTGCTAAAGATGAACTGCCTCATCGCAAACCTCAAGACCATCAAGCTTATGTCATCAACATGGACGACAGTCATCTCCCAGGAACCCACTGGGTAGTTGTCTACTTTCCTAAAGAGGCTAGTGTTGAGTATTTTGATTCATTTGGATTGCCACCTTTGGAAGTCGACCTCATCGACATTATGAGAAGAAGTGCCTAGACGACACGATTAAATAGTGTGAAATTACAAGGCACAGATTCCATGGTGTGTGGACAATATTGTTTTTATTTTCTTCATCAGTGCAGTCTTGGATTTTCTTTAGAACATTTAGTAACTTATTTTGATTGTCACTCTTCTAGAAACGATGACAAAGTAGATCAATGGTTTTGTGACCATTATGGTTATTTACTGTCTTTAGCTAGGAGATGTAATGGCCCAATAACTTGCATCAGTGGAAGTCTAGCTTGACGTCACAACGTTGTCAGCCTTGTCAAAAATAGTTTTATTGTTGATTGTTAGTTACTGGTTATTATTTATTTGAATAAAAAATGTGTTTTGAAAAATGTGTCTGGCATTTGTTTTTTAATTTTTATGATGATACATGCTTTTTGACTTCTCTATCCCTCAACCTCAAATCAAACTATCATAGCATTCCGACTATAAACAGTGTAGGGATGTTTCCAGTCTGACCATCCGTTGCTGACTCATCCTCATATGAAGATGTGTTAAGACTAGCCAAGCTGAACGATGCTTATGTGAATTGACATCGTGTCAGGCAAAGTCTGATACCGAAGCCTGAAGAGATAAAGAATGTCTGAATGTTGAAAGTGACTAAAGACTTGATAGAAGAGCTTTTCAGAGAGGAAATCAAGAAAGAAAAAGAAGAATGGATGGATAACTACAGATGCAGAGAGAACAGCAGCAACAGAAACCAGAGAGGATATGTCAACTGCAGTGTAAACATGGAAGAGTTCTCGTTCTCTTTCTGAAGAAGCAGACCTTATCCTGTGGGAAAGCCTGTCACCATTGGGGAACACAAACTTAGACGATAAATGATTGTCATAACTCTCTGTCCACAAAAAGCAGCCATTTTCAGGGCTACCCCAATACTCTAGAAAAGAGATACTAATTCAATTGCCAATGGTATGTTAGTAAGTTAGAAAAAATAGAAGTGTGTCTATAAGTACTTCTTTTGTATGACTTTGTTAGACATGTGTCTATAAACACTTCATTTCCGGGACTTGGCAAATAAATTGTGTGTTTTTGTTTGTAGTTCGCGTTTGTAAGTAAAAAGTGAGTTAATGTTTCCTTTAGGTCCGTGCGTTACATGTTTGTTTTTTTGTGATAATATGGGTCTTGGACTTGTTCATGAATTAAAAAGTGCGACATTCGCACATAAATGCGGGACTGTAATGGCTCCATTCCTACAGTCTTGATCAGTTGAAAATCTCGACCTTCGAGACTTAACCAGTCGCAAAAGCACTAGTTGCATAGGCAACTTAAATCCTTTAATTGATTGATTGATTGGGTCTTGTAAGTATTTGTAGCAGGGGGTGTTTTCCTTCTCGATCGAGCTTGACGAATATAAAGGGTCCGCACGTCAGTCTGGCTACCAATCATTGATTCATGAACTATGAAGAATGAGCATCAGACTAAACAATCTTCTGGAACTTCAGATGCACCTGGAGTACGCCCAGTGCCTGTTGGATGAGCTATCCATGGAGGCAATCCAGGAGAGTGCCTGAGTTGAAAAAGAAGAGGAGTAGAAGAAAAAGAAAGAAGAGGAGTAAAAGAAACGACCTATCTCACCTCACCTCATCCTGAGACAGTGAGACAGACCAGCAAAGTCAAATCTATGGTGAGGACACCGCCCCTGAGAAAGCACCACAGCCACTACCGCCACCAGACCTGTGTTCCCCAGATAGAAAATTGGGACGTGGAATTGGAGAGCAAAGGCAGGAGTGGGAACCTCAGTGATCACAACATCCACATGTGAGCCTTCATTATCCCTCAGATGGAGGACTGGGATAGCGAAGCCACTCAAGCCCTGTCTGCGCTTGCAACAACAACAATCAATTTGGACAATGATTGGAGTCGGCATTGTGTCTGTGGTGCTCGCACTGGGAGTTGTCACCATTAAGCTTATGCATATGAAGTTCCAAAAAAAAACAAAAAAAAACAGCCTTTCTCAAGGCTACCAAGATCTCTAGAAAAGAGACTAGTCAAATTGCAAATTGGTGAATATTTGGAGCGGTGTGATTACGAATCTTTTGCTGATTTAATTGTGTGCGGGCGCGTGTGTGTGCGTGTGTGTGCGTGTGCATGTGTTTTGGTATGAGTTACCATTAGTTTGTGTGGATAGTAGATTTTTGGGTTTGTAAACGTTCGCGTACGTTTGTTTGGATAGTAGATACTGGGATTTTTTATGGTATATCTTGGGTTTGTTTTTTCTCCTTCCCGTGTGTGGACAGTATATTTTGGTTTTGTTTTTTCTCCTTCCCGTGTGTGCTTTGTAGATATTGGTTTTTTTTATAGTATATTTTGGGTTTGTTTTTTCTTCTTCCCGTGTGTGAATAGTATTTTTTCCCCGTGTGTGGATAGTAGATAATGTGTGAAGTGAGTGTAATGGATGTTTTCCTTCACATCCATGCTTGACAATTATAGAGGAAGCGTTCATCATTCACACCATTAAACATTGAATAAGTGAAGATGGCAATGGATTTATTTAACAACTTGAAAGACAGTTGGTACTGGAAGGTGGATGCTGCCTACATGGTGGAAAGGCTTGAACATGAATGGAGGTATCCAGTTACCAAAGACTTTGTGACAAGTCAAGTGACCAGCCTGAGAGTAGCCAGGGATCTGGTACTAGGCATGATCAAGGAGGAAGTAGATAAGTTAAGAGGCTTCATTCAACCAAAATATGTGAGAGTGGGAACCTTGAAGGAGGCACTTGATAATGTCATCAAAGTCAGGTGCTTTTTAGAAGAAATATTGAATTTGACAGTGGTCATTTGTGAATCGGGGGCTAAACTAAACCCCACATTGATGTTTCGTGATATAGGAGTTAGTAAAAAAGCAAGTTGTTGTATTGGGTTTAACACCATTTTGAAAAGCCATACATGTAGCCAGTATATCTGGTGGAGGAAGAAAAACCTGACAAAATCTCAGGGAGAACCACTGATCCATGGGAAGCTACAGGCAAGCTTTCTCTTATACCCACGATGCCTGCATGAACTAGACACAGGGAAAGAGGTGAGATGTCGGTGATATGTAAAATCGAGTGCCTTAGACTACTCGGCCATCTGGGGACACAAGAAAGCAAGTAATAGTAATTATTTTCAAAATTAATCCTTTCACATCATGTAAACCATTTTAGTTGTGCAAATGATGCTTTTGATGAATTATCAATAGATGCATCTAAAATAATGTCTACTGTCACATCCTTTTCTGAAGCTTATAAATCCTGTCAGGTTGAGATTTAACAGTTTCGTCATATAGTTGGATATAAAACATGTAGACAACAACAACTGGGGTGGCAAAGGTTCATAAGATATACAATACATGAAACACTAACACTATGCATACATAAAACATTTGTTTTAGAGGATACGAACATTAATCTAAACAAACACAGTATTAAAAGTTAAAAAAAAAACACAAGATATGGAGCAATTAAACATAAAAGACCTAAAATGTTGCAGAAGAATTAGAACATAAACCAAGACTGGCAGCAACTGATGGAGATGATTTGTTTAAAAATACTGTTAAAAAATGACCTGAGTCAGCATTTCAACAGTGTAAGAATCATAATAACAGCTTATTATGTATTTGTTCTGATTTTATATTTTTTCAAATCTGCCAACTTAAGTTTTTCACAGACTATGACAAAAAATTGAACCATAAGCCACATGTAGATAATTGTAATGATGCAGGATGTTTGGGGTGAAAGAATAGAGCTGCATTTCAAAATTCGATTAGATCTATTTAATTTGCCAATTTGGTAATGTAAGAATCAAAGTTAATTCACATTAATCTGAGCATTATATGGCTAAAGTCCTTGTTATCTCATGATATATATTTAATTATTCTACTTTAAAGCCATGGCATGTAGCAGCCTTGTGTACCCTCCTTTCTGGTTCTCCACTCTCCCATTCTGCTTTTTGAATTTTGGAGGTGCAAAAGCCGGCACCACAAGAGTCGCCCAGTGACTTATTGATATTACATTTGCTTTGAGATAGGTGAGGAGTTGGTGGTCGGTCTCCAATATGAACTTCCACCCGTATAAGTACCGCTTGAACCATGATATGTGGAACACGATTCTAATGAATTCTCTCTCCTATATGGAGTAGTTCTTCTCGGTAGCAGGCAGTTTCCGAGTGCTGAATGCGACAAGAAAAAGCGTCCCCTCGTACTCTTGCAGTAATACTGATCTCAGGCCTGTGTCACGTGCGCCAGTGCAGAGCACAAAGTCTTTGGACAGACCTGGTAGACAAACAACAACGTCAGATGTCAACCTAACCTTCAGCGTTAGGAAAGCATTCTAACACGTATCCGTCCAAATAACTTTACTTGGGGGTCCGTTTCCTTGTCAGGTCAGACAACAGCCCTGCAATCGCACTGAAATTGACCACATACATCCGGTAATACCTGGCCAATCCCAGGCATTATGTCACCTTAGTTTTCTTGGTTGGACATTCAGTGTTTCACAGCTCTCCATGTTCGACTTCTCAGTGAACAGTGTGCCTTGACTCAGGGTGTGTCCCAAATAGTCCAACGTCCGGAACCCAAGGTGACATTTGGAAGGGCGATCCGTCAGTCCCGCCTGATGTTGCTGCTCTAAAATGTCTGCAAGCAGAGTGAGGTGCTCACCCCACATCTCTATGGCTAGCAAGAGATCATCCATGAAGTTGTGAACACTCCTATCTTGCAAGGGCTCCAACAACTTCCACATCATTCTAGTGAAGATGCTGGGCGAATTCTGGACTCCAAACGGCATGACTAACCATTGGTATGTCCCATCGGGAGTAGCAAACTGAGCTTTTCCCTATCCTCCTTCCTTACAGGAATTTGCCAGTAGCCCTTGGACAAATCCAACTTTGAAAATATTTCGCTTTTGAGACAGAAGTGAAACTATGTTCTGAGTCAGGTAGCATTTCGACTTGAAATTGCGTCACGAGATTCAGCTTCCGCTATTCTACACAAAACAGATGTGTGCCATCGTTCTTCTGCACTAAGACTAAAGGAGAGCTATACGGAGAATTGGCAGACTCGATTACTCCCAGAGCAATCATCTGCTCGATCTCTTCTCTTT
Source organism: Sinohyriopsis cumingii (assembly GCA_028554795.2). Classification (NCBI taxonomy): domain Eukaryota; kingdom Metazoa; phylum Mollusca; class Bivalvia; order Unionida; family Unionidae; genus Sinohyriopsis; species Sinohyriopsis cumingii. The sequence goes on from JAPYKE020000029.1 coordinate 3,524,348, forward strand.
CAACTTGTTGTTTCATTTGGGGCAAAGGGTAGGGTTTCATCTCGACTTGCCGGTCATCCGCCTGTTTTAATCCGAACTCGGCAAGTGATGTTCTCGTGCGTATTTCGGTAATGTTATGTATATTTGATTTAATTTATATTTTACTTAATTTAATTGTTTGTAAGTTTTAAAAGCTTTTTAGTTTTAGTTTCATTACATGTCAAAATAGTGTAGTTCTGTTTACTAGAATATTTACCAGAAATTAGTTTTACCTTAGAGTTTGATCGTAAACACCGATCATTGTAATATGTTGACCTAGTTCCCGACCTTAATTCAGAAAATCACTGTGAGAAGTAAACAACTTTTTTTCTTCTTCTTATTCTTAGAGTAAAATGATTGGTTTTTGTCAAGGTCATACTAGGACTACGTGCTTGTAGGTGCGAATGCTTCTCGAGGATTCCAGAAAGTTGACCCTCATCGGGGCATCTGTTTTGCGCATTAGTTTTAATAGTGATGCTTAGAGATCTCTCAGTCTGGGCATAAAACACTTGATGTCAAGTAGTTTCTTTTTGTTGTGTCAGTTTTCGAGTTATATAATTAATTTTTCTTTAGATTATTTGGATTCTAAAAGATTAATTCATTTCTCTGGAATATTTGTGGGCTCATACAGAATTCTTGAACAAAGACATTTCTAAAAAAAATGTATTCGGATTTTCAACACCAAAGTGTTACTTCTTGTGTTTCTATAAGGAACTGTAGACCACAACACAATACATGATACAGCATACGTCATCGCCTTCCATCTTGGATTCTTCGTCGGGACTCGAACTTCATTTCATTAGAACATTTCAATATTAGGACTTCTAAAATTTTATTCGTGGATTAATCTTGGAATATTTTTGGATTTGATTCTTAAAATGTAAGTTCTTATTATTTTTTTCTTTGTCATTTTTATAGCATTTTCCCAGGGAAATAAATTATTTGTTAAATTTCACAAAGCTTGCTGTTTTCACTCTTTATTGTGTTACTGTTTATTCGAGCCTAAACAGGTAATACATCTGATGTTACTCTTATAAATGTTTATGATTTGATTCTCTCTTGCAAATTATCTGTCCTGCAATGATAGAGTTTTGTGGGGATGGAAATTGGTTTACCCAACCCCATCCATGACAAAGGCTATTCCAAGGCCTGCTATATATGTTTTATTTCGAAACATTTTATCATCATAATCCTCTTTTTCATAAAGAAAGATATGAGGTTGATATTCTAAAATATCCATTGATAAACTCCTCCTTACCGATTGGGATAGATCTTTTAAATCGGCCAGATCTGATGATATTTGAATCAATTACAAATGCACTCCTTATATTATTTTGTATAGCATCTATTCTAGTGTTCAGATTATCAATTTTAGTATTTATATCTGTAATCTTAGGATTTATTTCTGTAATCTTTTCATCGAATCTCATAGCTACCAGTCTCCAGCTAACTCCATTAGCTACTGCTGTTATTCAACTGAGCTCTTCATTAATATCATGTACTCTATTCTGTATATTATTTTATTGTTTTAAACTTGTTTGTCTTTCCATCAAATCCTTTAATTCATGCTGATATTTCTGCAAACGTTTTGTTGATCATTTTAATTGAGGTTTCAAGGTTGATTAGATCATAGAGTTGTGAGCTAATGTCAGTGAGCTGATGAGTATTGGGCTTCCAAAGAAACCATAGTCAACTTCACAAAGAATCCGATAGTTTCTGACATGGCTCGCAAACATGACGATCTGATCACAATAAAGTTAATCTATCTCTCATTGGTATAAACGAGTCAGCTATCAATTTGTCATTGTCGTCCATGTACTTCTTTACTGCAATGTCATCGGCTAATTTTGGTTCTCAAATTAGCAATTCTGTTTCTTCTCATGCTGGGTTCACCAGTTTATTGCTGGCTTTAACAGCATCTTTATGGATCACTTTGCGAGTCGCTGCAATTGATACATTCAAGGCTTTGATTTTTCTGCCATCAGTAAATATGACAATGTTATCATTTGTTACACATAAAATTCACAGGCTAATATCCATCCACTTAATATTGCTCGTCTTTAACTGTCCTTGTTGATCCTGAAAAACAACAACTTCATCCTGGTCAACCCCAGTGATACTCATTAGTTCAGCAAGTTCATCTCGTGTCACATACATGGACAAATCATTATCACCTGTTGTTGAATACTCTCCGTACTACCCTACAGATCTTTTTCACAGAGATTATTAAACATGGAGTGCACATACATTTTGTGTTATTCAGTAAAACATATTATTGAATCAGATGGAGAAAAGGAAACAAAAACTGATGAAAGTTATACACCTTTATGAATTGTTTTGAATACAAGAGTTGAATTAATTTTCATTGTCATTTTGTGTTCCTTTTTACAGTTCCAGTATCTTCTGCACAGCTAACAGATGGAAATGGTCAAGTGCTAGTTACACCAGTGCCTGTACTAGATGGATCCAATACAGATTTTCGATGTGATACATCCCCTAATGGCAGCCGACCACGTGCCTTGTTTAACTGGTACAAAAGATCAGAGAATCAATCCCCAATACTGATCCAGGATCAGTCTGTTTCCACACCAGGCCCGAAACCAGAGGTTGACTTGTCAGTAAACATATCTCACAGTACACTTACACTGATGGGTAGCAGGTCTTATCAAAATATGTATATATACTGTGAAGCACGGGATGAAACCAACAGAGGAAATTTTTCAAGGTCAAGAGAGGCTCAACTTAATATTGTGTGTAGGTACATTTATTCAAGTTTATATTAGTAGCATGTAGGGTTCTCAATAGATGCATACTTTTTGTTTTTTATAATGTGGAAATTAAATTTTACTTATCTCTGATGCCTGTGTGTATTCATGATGCAACTTAATTGTAATCAACAAGTGAGTATAACAATGTGCATTATATGTTAAACTATTTTGTGAGGCAAAATTATGCGTCAAATGTATGTTGACCCAGCAAAATGATACATTTTCTTTGCTGGAAATTTCTCCAGTAAAAGAAATTCAATCTATTTGGAGCACATCTATTATTTGTATGATTGGAATAGCAATATGATTGACTAAGAAGGTATGAATGAAGAAAATATTTTGATCGTTCATAACTTATTGGTCAATCCTGCTTCATAAAGAGCAAAAGTAGTCTGATTATGGTATACAAAAAAGGTGAGGCATTAACAATCTTTGAAAAACAGATTCTAGAGGTGAATTGGTTTAGCTAGAATACTTGAGATGTTTTATAGATGAGGTATGTAATTTTATTCAGATTCAGAGATTGTCTAGTTTTTATGACAGGTCTGACAACACAAGACTATTTTATACTTAAAAGCAGAGCTAATATAACAAGATTATATGACACTTGTGTTACCGCACTTGCCTTCCACTCATTGGTGAGAAAATACAAGTCCAGTGTTTTGTTCAGTATTGGATTTATTATGCCGTACTGGGTTCATAGGTGGAGATTGAGACATTTCTCTTTGCTTTGTAACATAAACGCTACAAATACAATAAAAACTACATTTACTACAATAATAAATAATATCGTCATCAGTGCATTATTGTTCTGTATGTTTACATTGATTCTCTTTACAGTACATTCAATACGAATAAGTTACAACTCCATATATTTATTAATTATCCATCTAGAGAGAAAGTGGATCAACTAAACCTAAACAACAGTCAGTGTTTAGGGCAAAAGTAGGGAACAGACAGACAGACAAACAAGGTATGGACAGAACGATATACTAATAATAAAATGCAGGTTGATAACCTATTAAAATGTACTAAAATACATCAACATGCATTCCCGAGAAATATGCAGAGTACATATAAAATAAACTATTACATTAATCATGTTATAAATATATTTACCTTATCATATGGGACAAAGGCCAATTTACATCCTTGCAAGCACAAGAAACTCTAATGGACTGACCACTAATATGCTGTTCATACTTTGTTGTTTTTCCAGACAAGTAGCAAACTAACCAATCAGAAGGTTGTTTACCACTTGTCATACAAAAGAACAACCTAGCATGACCAGCAATCAGGGTAGTTGCATTGCTCAGTGAACAAAACTCTTAACAGGTAATCCTGGTTCATGGTTACCTAAATGGCTAAATATGTGTAAACTGAGAATAACACTAATTGCAACTGATGACTATTTCACTCAATAATAAACATTAACTACATAAAATAATAAAATGCCTATTTCTGCCTAATTAAAACATGACTATAAAATTATAAAACATATGTTCCTGCTACACTTGTATAAGTGGACTAATAGGCTATAATTCTACAGGAGTAAATGCAGAGTTCAAGATTACAAGTCTATACTCTTACTATAAGTAGCAGAAAAGAGTGAAACACATCAAAATTTGTAAAATTTAACAAAGTGTAAAAGCACAGTTCAGACCAAAGATGTCACCAGTCTGCATGCTGACTTTTTCCTCAGTGTGAATCTTTACGGGAACAAGGGAGATAATTCAGCTTTCCCTTTAGCCACGAATCACTGGACGTTGCCTCACTCAGAAACAGCTTTGGCATCCAAGTCACCACCACATGACTCATAAGTTTTGGAACTCCCTCTACCTTGCCTCCTTGGGGACTGACTTTATTCCTCCTACGGAACAGTGATGGACAGAGCTAACATTCAACAGACATACGGACAGGTTACATGGATCAAATATACCATAACCCATCCCAACTTATGATCCTAGCGATATCCTCCTCACTAGAGATCACAAAGGGCCAAACATCAATATTATGGGCTCAATCAATAACAGCCTGGCTTCAAATACGTCAAACTCGAATTTTGCAGACATGTGTAGTGAACTATCTAACTCATACCACCTTGAGACACTCATTCAACATGATACCACGAGTAGATCCTCACACCTCAAGAGATGTCACTTCGCAATTTCTCGACAGAAATTTCTCTTTACTCAGCGACAGTCTTGGAGTCAGGGTTTCTAACTCAGTGCATTCTACGAGTTGAGTGAACGACAGACCGTGTCACTCATAGCAAAAGTTACAGGGGACTTTAGCCTCACCCTACACAACCAAGATGATGTTGCTTGTTCTCAGGTACCATCATCTATTCTACCGCATTGGTGGGCACAGGAATATTGAGCCCTCGGAGCCTCCACTGAGGATGTTTTCTGACCCGGAACTTTGTTCTACTCAGACACAAACAACAACATACACCATAGCTCTAGCATCTGTTGACCTTACAAAAAGGGGAAGATTCCGACTGGGAGGATACAGACGTTCTGACTCACCTTAATCAGTTTGTCGGTGGTTCTACCTTTGGAAACACCAGTCTTTCATTCGGAACCTCAGCAGTTTTTAGTTGTCTCGACACTTTGGGGGTGACACAGCAACACTCCATACATATGGATTTGATGGCCTTTGTTGACACTTGGCACTTAGTAAGCAAAATCTTTGCAATTGCTCCATTGTTGGACTTTTGTTCTCGCTGGCTATTTTCCAACTGAGGGAACATAGTTTATCATCTCCCACATAGAATACATAAGGGCATACATGAGAGTCGGGCACATGAATGGCCCGAATAGTGAGCGGAGCCGCTCAACACACTTTTACCAATGCCGTAACCACACCTGCCAGTCCGATTGGCAGAATGCAATTCAGTGCCCTCTGCCTGCACTTTCATGAAGGACGACTATGCTGCCAAGTTAAGAGCACAGCCTTATCCTCTTATGTTCTGTTTAATGTCCTGATTGATGAAATACGCAAACATGCCATCAAAGAGATATTTCCCTCCATTCCACACATACAGCATCAATACAGGGATAGTACGGGAAATCAACAAAAGGACCCAAGGGCCACTCTCAAGACATGAACCTCTAAAAGCCGTTCTATGGAAGCTCCACCAATTGAAAGTAGTTTTATCAGATACCAAATGGATATAGCACCAAGATATTTATGTGGTTCATTCCGCACCTTTTCTTGGGCCCACCGACAAACAATTCTCTATGTCTGGCCATCCACCTAAGCAACCTCAATCCATGCATCCACACTCCTTGGTTCCCACTGGAAATACCACATCACAATTTGGACGCTATCCATGAGGGAGACTGCCATCACTGTGGATTTAGATAGCACATTCTTTCATGTCTTTATTCATAAGGCTCACAGGAAATTCATGTGATTTGCCTACAACATCATCTACCAATTCAGGGCACTCAAGTTGGGGCTCACTGTTGGTCCCTGGGTCTTCGCTCGTCTGACGAATCAAGTAATGGCACATGTCCGGACCATTTGTATGGCGGCAACATCAAGTTACCTGGATGACATCCTGCAGCAACATTAGTGACTTAGCTCTAACAAGACATGATAGCCCAAGTTACCATTCTAGATTTCTCAGCAACAAGGAAAAATCCGACCTAATATCATCTCAACGATTCATTCACATTGTTATGGGGTTCAGTAAACAGGCAACATAATTTTGTCTTCTTCAGGATCTGGCATTGAAATGACCCATGGCAGCATCTTACTTTCGAGGTAATTCTATCAGCATGGGATTGCTCAATGCGGCAGCAGACATCATGGTCCCAAGTTGCCTTCTACTGCACTGCTACTGTTTCTTCTGCACGAATAGAGTCCTCATGTTTGCCCACCGGTCCATCCTCTTACCATCTGCACCCAATTGAGACACCATCTTCCGAATTCGGTGCAACCTAACTTGGTTCGTGGTGGGTATGCATCTACTTGTCTGTACCGATGCAAATAAGGAAGGCGTGGGAGCCTGCCCACTAATATCCTTTTGGGATGCCAGCTGTGCATGCTTTCACCAGGAATGACATCTTCATATCAGTAATTCTGGAGAGGACAGCCACTGTGAAAGCCTTTCATTGGGGCAGGAATATTTAGATGGCAATGGAGTTTTCATTCTGACAACTCAACTCTACAGTGGTTACATATGTCCAACAAGAAGGAGGAACCCAATCCTGCAATTGTGATTTATCTCCAACAACAAAGAAGACCCTTGAGCAGACCTTTGTATCATGGTGTAGGACTTTCTGAAGTGGTGTTGTCATCAACAAAGCCATGTACATGTTCACCATATCCCAGGACATCTCATCGCACTTACTGGACCTTTGTAAAGGAACAGTTAACTAGTACAGAAGGAATGGGTTATCCATCCCTTGGTTCTCACTTACATCTGTACCTGATGAGACCGACTCTTTGTGCCAATAGGGAATGCCAAAATCAGATCCTTTTGTCTCTCTTGTCCCTGACCAAAAGTCTTGGGCAGTCGATGCCCTATCATTGGATTGGATCAACCTGAATGCATACACCTGCCTTTGAACACATCTGATCCCTAAAGTAATACAGAAGGGAATCAAACTCACCTCATCCTCATTGCACCACTCTGATGATCTCATCAATCTTGCATTGGAACCCCTGAGAAAATTACGTTTTTCTTCATCTAGCCAAACAACCACAACAGCAGTGGTTTCATCCTTGTCTGGAATTTCTGAACCTGCTCGTCTTGATCATCTCAAACAGGCCCTCAGGTTTAATATATCCTGGCTCTCTTTTAAGCGTGCTTTATATTCCTGTCTTCCACGGCTTTTTGAACACCCTGTCTGACAGCTATACGCCATTTGGAGCTGTTGTTAGCACAGCTCCCCTAGTCATTGACGTTGATGTTGGCTGTCTTCATGTCCTTCTTGCAGACATCTATGTAATGCAGACATGGCTGACCTGTCGATCGTGCGCCATATGCTAGCTCCCCGCATAGCAGATCCTTGGGAATGTGGCCTGGGTCCATTGTCTTGATGTGGCCAAGCCAGCATAGGTGCCTCTCGCTGAGAATGGAGAATATCCTGTTCATGTTGGTGCAATCCAGAACCTCTGTGTTGGGTACTTTGTCCTGCCACTGGATGTGCAGAATGTACCACAGGCATCTTCGGTGGAAGCTGTTAAATTTCCTCTCGTGTCTTGGATAAGTGGTCCATGTCTCGCTGCTGTAAAGGAGTGTGCTGAGTATGCAGGCCTGGTAGACATACAGTTTGGTCTTCTCAGTGAGGTTGGGGTTGTTCCAGACCCTCTGGTTCGGTCTTGCCATGACTGATGCTACCTTGTCAATCTTGCCATTCACCAGCTCAGAATCAATGGAGAGCGAGCTGGAGATTGTGGATACTAGGTATATGAATTTCTCAACAACTTCCAAGTTGTACCAATCAATGGTGATGGAGGGAGGGGAGTCTGCGTCTTGCATCATGACGTTCATATTATTCAAACTGATGGTCAGTCCAAACTCCTTACAGGCATGGGAGAGGCGGTACTGGCTGCTGAAGTCCATCTTCCATGTGTGATGTCAAGGCTGCATCATCGACAAAGAGCAGTTCAAGGATGAGGACCTCTGTGACTTTAGTCTTAGCATGGAGATGAGCGATGGTGAACAGCTTGCTGTCAGCCCTGGTATGGATGTACACTTCCTCGCTGCAGTCCTTGAAGGCATACTGGAGAAACATGGAGAAGAAGATGGCAAAGAACGTTGGTGCAAGGGCACGGCCTTGCTTCACTACGCTGCTAACTGGGAAGGCCTCCGATGTTGCGCCATTGAAGTACACTGTGCTGTGCATGTTCTCGTGGAACAACATGATGACAGGAATCAGTCGTGGGGGCAGCTCCGATTGAGCAGGTCAGACACCTTAGTCAGGTCTATGAGGGCAATGTAGAGGGGTATCTGCTGCTCACGACAGTTCTCTTGCAACTGGCATAGTGAGAAGATCATGTCTACAGTTGTCTGGCTACTCGAAAGCCACATTGGGACTCTGAGTAGACGCGGGTGGCTAGGGTCTGCAAGCACGCCAGGACAACATGGGTGAAAGCCTCTCTGACGATGCTGAGGAGGAGATGTACCAGTAGTTGTTGCAGTCGCTATGGTCTCCTTTGTTCTTATACAAAGTGACGATGTTGGTGTCCTTGTTCCCAGCAGAGGAAGAGGAGTATGTGCAGGGGCTCGAGCAGTGCAGATTTCCTGCTCTTGAGGACTTCAGGCAGAATGCTGTCGCTTCCAGGAGCCTTCCCACAGGTGAGGCAGTCGATGGCTTTTCTGAGCTCTTCCAATGCTGGCGGTGTGTCTAGTTCTTCCATGACTGGCTTGTCTGGGATGGTGTCCAGGGTGTTGTCGGTGATGACGTTTTGGGTTGCATACAGCTCGAGATAGTGCTCAACCCATCTCTAGCTCTTTCCCCTGGTCTGTGATGACTTCGTCCCTCTTGGATTTGAAGGGGCGGTCTTAGAGTTGGGGGCCTGTCACCTTCTTGATACCCTCGTACGTGCCTCTTGCATTCCTGGTGTTGGCAGCTGTCTGTATACTGGTGCAGAGGTTCAGCCAGTAGGTGTTGGTGCAGCGGTGGGCGGTCAACTGGGTGTTGATTTTTGGCAGTCCTGATGACATGTAGTGTACTAAGGCTAGGTGCAGCCTTGTATGCCAGGAGGGCTTTCCTCTTCTTCCCAGTCATGGGCTCCATCTCCCCGAGTTGAACTTATATCAGTTAGCATTTTTGCGCTCCATCTTCCTGTAGGCAGTGATGGCTGAATTATACACAGCGTCACGGAGGTGGGACCACTTGGAGTCGATGGTATCATCAGGTGTTGCTTTGGTGCGAACTTCATGCAGTTTGCTGATGAAATGGTGTTTTTGCTGGGTTGCTTGCACAGCAGGTGTTGATGCATGGGCGAACCTTCTTCTTGGTTTGGTGCAGCTTCTTGGGTATTATTCGCACCTGCTGGCCACGAGGGAATGGTCCGTGTCGCAGTCGGCACTGTGGTAGCTGCAGGTGAGTTCAGGACACTTTCCAGTTCTGTACACCTGGTAATGATGAGGTCTGGCAGGTCCCAGTGACATAGATATGGGTGTCTCCATGACACCTGGTGGATCTCGTTGCATTTCAAGAAGGTGTTGGTCACAAATAGGCTGTGGGAACAGCATATCTCTTGCAGTTGCTGCCTATTCTCGTTGATCTCGCCCCTTCCTTGAGATACGAGACAGGTGGACTAGGCCTCGTGGTCAGCTCCCACTCTAGCCTTGAAGTCTCCTTCAGTGTTGGGGATGTTGGATATTGCCTGGTCCAGAGCCTCATAGAACTTGTCTTTCTCCTTGTGGGTGGAGCAGAGGGTTGGGGTGTACATGCTGAAGATGTTGGCTGGGTTTGAGGATGTTGACAGCCGGAGGGCAAGAATTCTCTCCATACCAGATGATGAAGGTTCAATGAAGGTGACTAGCTTGACTACTGCCTTGGTTCATTCGAGGGCTTCACTTGCCAAAAGAAGGTGTAGTTGGCTTCTGTGATGGTGCTGCTGTTGGCCAGTCAGGTGTCCTGGAGGCAGGCAAAGGCAAAGTTCAGTCAGTAGAATTCTCTGTCAATGACAGCAGTCTTCTGTGCATTCGCAATCTGCTGCAGGTCAGTGGTGAATCCAGGATACATGGTCCTGATGTTTCAGCTTGCGAAATAAAAAGCTGGAGTCTTCTTATTTCTTCTTTTAACCTTGCCTGGTACGGAGTTTGTAGCCCACTTGTTGAGATGGTTCTCTAAGCTCCATGCACCCAGTGAAGCAGGCAGGTCATGGCAGACAGCACCTTACTGATTGGGGGCTGCCCAGCTTGAGGCGGTGATCTCTCCTGCTGTCAGGAGTGGGCACTTGTTTCCCACTCTCACCCCAGTAATGTTAACCTTGTACCTCATTGGATTAGATTCATCTAGTAGACTTTTATTTTCAAAGTCAGCTCAATATCTGTATCTTTAATAGAAGGTATGTAAACCAGTCTAGCATCACAAGAGGCCAGTATTGTGGTGGCAAAGCACAGCTGCTTACCGGATGGCCTAGAAAACTTTAAACATTGTTAGATTGAGTGATACATGCATGAAATCGAATTGAAAATTAATTTTCTCAGAAATTGTGAGTATTAAAATCATTATGTCATTAACCTGTTGAAAGAAGAGATAAAACTACGGTGTTGATAAAATGTGACCTAGTACTCGCAATTTGCTTTTTTAGTTGCACGAGTACACAAATCTAGTAACCCACATTTTCAATGTTGTAGAGAAAAAATATTTAAAAAATTAATGAAAGTCATATACTGGATATAATAAAAATACAAAACTGAAAGAAGACAAAATTGTCCATATTTATATATTCTGAGAACAACTTCTGGAGTTTTGTTTTATCACGTGACTACCATGCTGACATCCATAAAAAAGCAAATTCACACATTCAGAGCTTCATCTATGTCATAAAAATCTTTGATTATATTGGATGGCACTTTATTAAGATCATCCAGAAATTGTTCCTCATTTAAAAAAAATTCACGATCTGTAAGTGATAGTTTTGCATATATTTTTTATATTTCTCTTGCATTTTACCTTTCTTGTCAAGAAGATAGGATAGTGGTCAGTAAGACCAACATTTTGGTACATTAACATATGCCACATTGTATGGAGTATAGAGTAAGTCCTTATTTATATTGTCTGGTATGTATGTTTCTCCTGTGCCAGAACATTTTCCATTTGTTTCGAATTCTTATCATTCCAAATTGTTATGGAGGAAGGTGGCCTGTGAATGACACCAACTAGGAATCATTTTGTATTATTTTGAGAAATTTCCACCCAGATACTCTCAATTTCTTGTGACTCCAAGTCAAGTTGCCTTTCTGCATTTACATCTTCCCTAATGTATACAACAAGACCTCCCCCTGATGTCTCTCTGTCCCTGCTTAATGGTTTATTATAGCCTTGACAGTGAAATAGATTACCATTGTGGTTAGCATTTAATTTGGTTTTAGTGAGTCCTAAAACAAGTATATTATTTTCCTTGGAAGACAACATTAACTTAGTCTGGTCTATCTTTCCCACTATACCTTGTACATTTAATTGACCTATGTTGAAACCTTTTGTATTCAGTTTTATATCAATTATATGTATGTCATCATGCAATGGGGTACTCATTGAGTTTGTCTCCATACTACTTTTATCATTCTGACATCCTATTTCTATATTTAAATGTTCATACACACACACACACACACACACACACACACACATACATACATATATATATATATATATATATATATATATATATATATATATATATATATAAGCATCTGCAAAGTAATATATAAACCCTAAAAATTCCTTAAATTCTGCATTTACCATAGTGTCCATTAAATTGTTAGATTTAATAGTCCCACTAGGTACAGTTAGATTTAGAGTATTTGTTACAAATAAAGCACTGGAATTCCCCTCCTTGCCAGCTTCCTAGTATGTATAATACATTGATTGACTGAGTTTATATTTGTGTCCATATTTATGGCATCTGAAGCACTCAGTCTGTTTTTCATGATGGCATACATGTGACACAAGTCCTTTTTCTCCAAAGTAGAAACAGTACTCTTCATTATAGTGTCTGAAAATGGGGGCATACATGTTAATATTTCTCAGTAGTTGAGAGGTTCCTTTTGTACTTAAATGAATTTGGTCTCTGGTAGAGGCTAAGTTTGACATCCTGGTTCTGAAGAAAGAAAGATGTGTATAGTGGAATGTACTGTAGGTTGAAGTCTTAACATAGGTCAGTTATCAGATCATTGATTTCTGGTGTCCACTGTGCACACAAGGAGGTAGTCCTAATATCATTATTTTACATGTATTTGGGCTGCAGATCTAGCAGTATACAGATCATAAACTTTCAACATCTGTTCTGATTTGATTTAGCGACCTTCCATCACTGGCATTAATAACTTGGTTGTTTTTTGGTATTCGTTATTCTGTTTGTGATGTTGTTGAATTTTGCACCTCTTAGAGTCTGTACATCTGTTTTAATAAGTATCCTTGGTATTATACTTTTCAATATTGAAGAGCCAATTACACTGGTCAACAGTGAAATCATTACTGACTTGAAAAGGCCCTAATCTGTAGTATTTTGGTGTGCCGAACACGAATATAACCGTGAAAAATTTGTATTGGCTCTCGTTTTGAAGATATTCATATACCTCATTTTCTATGTTTCACTGTGTAAATTTCTCCAGTAGGACTGCAGCAACATCCGGAATAATGATGTAACATTGCATAATACCATCATGCTCACATCATCCACAGTTGATTGCATCATTTTCTGATGCAATGCAATACTAATGCCATGCGGCTGCTGAAGTAAGTTGACGTCAGCAGTGTACTATACATGTGTAGGCCTATTATTCTAATGCCAGGCGGCTGCTGAAGCTGACGTAAGCAGTGTACTATATAAAGCCCAATCAGATAGGTTCAGCATTTAAAATATTTTAGACGTTGTGCGAGACAGTTCAAGCTACTGTTACATAAAACTTATTATTTTATCCATTTACGTACAATAAAGAACAGTAATGCCTCGAAAGTGTGTTAATACCGCGGACAATTTTTGCTATATTTGTGGGGAAGTGACATTTGCCAACCAGAAGAAAAGTATCAATTCTCAAGTGAAGAAGGCATATCATCTTTACTTCGGATGCAAGGTTGGTGACCAAGACAAGCCTTGGGCTCCGCATATGTGCTGTGCTACATGTACAACACAGCTTTCACAGTGGTTGAATTGCAAAAGGTCATCAATGCCGTTTGCAGTCCCAATGGTGTGGAGAGAGCCAAGCAACCACCTAAATGACTGTTACTTCTGCTTGGTTCCTCCTCTTTCCGGCGGAATAACGAAGCGAAAGAAGTCGAGAATAGTCTACCCAAACATTCCGTCTGCATTGAGACCAGTTCCACATGGTGAGGGACTTCCTATTCCAGAACCTCCAGCAGAATATTCTCTTGATTCATCTGACGAAGACAAAGGTGAGTTGACCTGTTCTTCTCCTGGTCCATCAGCATGCAGTGATCCAGATTTTCACTGTGGTGCATCATCAACCCCACACAGAATAACACAGGAAGAACTAAATGACCTGATTCGTGATTTGGACTTATCAAAGAACAAGGCAGAATTGCTAGGATCAAGACTCCAACAATGGAATCTTCTAGAAGAAGATGTCACAATTACTGCATATCGAAAGCGCCACCAGCAATTGGAGCCTTTCTTCAGAAAGGAAAGTAATCTGATATTCTGTTCCGATATTGAGGGCCTCATGAATGCTTTAAAAATCACTCATGACCCACAAGAATGGAGACTATTTGTGGACTCTTCGAAACTGAGTCTCATGGCTGTGCTTTTGCACAATGGAAACATTCTTCCATCTATTCCAGTAGCGTATGCTGTCCACATGAAAGAGACATACGATAACTTAAGGCAGCTACTGAATTCCATTGAGTATAACAAGTACAGCTGGCACCTCTGTGGTGATTTGAAGGTAGTTGCCCTTTTAATGGGACTGCAGCAAGGATATACAAAATACATGTGTTTCTTATGCGAGTGGGATAGCCGAGCAAGGGAAATGCACTACATGAGGAAGGAATGGACTCACAGGCAGAATGTAGCCATTGGAGAGAAGAATATCCAACACCCAGCTCTGGTTGAGGCTCAGAAAATCTTGCTACCACCCCTTCACATCAAACTAGGTTTGATGAAGAACTTCGTGAAAGCCACTGACCGGACTTTGCCAGCATTCCGATACCTGCATGAAAAATTCCCTCGACTCAGCGAAGCAAAGATTAAAGAGGGAGTTTTTGTGGGTCCTCAGATTCGAGAGCTTTTCAAAGATGACCGGTTCAACAACTTGCTGGAAGGTGACGCGAAACAAGCATGGAATGCTTTTCGCCTAGTTTCTACAAACTTCCTCGGAAATGTTAGGGCAGAAAACTATAAGGAACTAGTAGAAGACATGTTGATGAAGTATAAGAAACTTGGCTGCAATATGTCTCTAAAGATTCACTTCCTTCATTCCCATTTGGATTTCTTTCCTAGCAACTGTGGTATTGTTAGTGATGAACACGGCGAACGTTTTCATCAAGATATCGCAACAATGGAACAAAGATACCAGGGAAAATGGTCCACTACAATGCTGGCTGACTACTGCTGGACACTCCTCAGAGATGCTTCCGAACAGCTGTACAAGAGACAGGCGAAGAAATCTAAGATGTAGTCAATGACTTGATTTTTTATAGGTAGGCTATTACAGTTGACCTTTTACTATTGGAATGCATTTCGTTATGTAAACATTAATTTCTTGCAGATTACAAAAAAACTAGAGCCAATTTTGCAATTTGACTGTCATATTCGTGTTCAGCACATAAAAATTGATAAGAATTGACTAATTTTATTTCAGTAACATGACTTTTGTAAAAATTTGTTGTCCAGTGTTATTAGAGTCCCATCTTTTCTGGCTTGTGAATTCATGTGTTGGACTTTGTATTGTATTTCAGACAAAGCTCGTTGAGGAACAATTGCTGAAATTGGTGTCTTAGTTGTGTGAGCTAATCGAGCTAATGTTGACACATTTGTCTGATCACTGGGAAATTCAGTTGCCGGTGCAAGCAACAGACTTGTTTGAGCTTAGGGCCATGGGTGTACTCTTATTGCTGTTGCAGGTGTGACACATGACTGAGAGGGGGGTTACTGTTGTTTGCAATGCAGGATTACTCTGGGTATCAGTTGTTACTTGTATGATCATTTTACATTTTCTTTTGGCTGGTATTGGGATTGTCTGTCTGAGCATCAGTGACATTGTTGCTATTTGTGAGTCTGTCTGAATTGCTGTTTCACATGAGGTTACTTGCTCATTAATCTTTCCCTGTGCTGACTTAATAGCATGTAACTGTAGTTTTAATTCTTCAGTTTGGGCCTCCAAGTTTCTAATTGTTTTTTATGTACACACATGTGGGTGTCAGTATGGTTTAAACATGTAATGGTCATGATTTATGGATCATGTAATCGCCTGACACTCTGGGGTGTGTTAATTTTATTACCTGAGTCATCTAGGTCAAAGACTTTAGGATCCCTTTCATGTTTGTTAGTACATCTAATTACTGGTGTAGATGTCAGCATATAACTGCCTTTAGCATGGGTATTCTCATCCTGTCTATGTTTACAGATAATATGATCTAACCATGTGAAACAGTTCAGCCCCTGTAATTTGCGTAAGTACACATGTTGTTTTATACAGTGTAGCTGTCAGAGTGTTTTTCTCTTGTGTTCTATAGATAGTACCATTTTGAACACTTCAACTGCATAACTCATGCAATATTCAAAATCTGTTTTACAAACTCAAACTTTTGTGGATCTATATGCAGAGTGACACTATATTTATTATGTTTGAAATCTGGATAAATGTCGGCCATATTGGATAGCTCCAAATCGTCATCTGTACCATTATTTTCATTTTCACTCTGTTCATGACTTTCCTGCATGGGATTATCTGTGTGGCTCTGATCTTCAGGTATATCAGACATACTAAAGCCAGAGAATGATGCAGAAAAGGTTGAGCTGAATAAGAAAACAACAATGGTGGTACTTAAGTATGTTTCCATGGTTCTGATATTTTCTTGTTCATAACAGTGATAGAAAGAATATTATGAAATCCTTATATACGATTAGCACAATTCCATAAACTTTAACAAAAAATATGTACTTGAGCTTTGTATCATCTGAAGTTCAGATATGGTAGTTGTAGTTCAATTTCAGTTTTAATCCACATGGGTAGCCATCTTAGATAACCAAAATCCTTTGTTTTGAACAGGTTTCCAAATTTTATTTGAATAACTGATAATGTACACATTAAATTTCACTTATACTAACTTAATATTGTATTAATTATGGCAATAGGTATTACCTTATTTAACACCAGTTAGTACAACATAATCCTTGAATGTTGAGTGGAGCTGTATTAGATTCATCCCTACATGGCAGCCATCTTTATATGTATAGAATATTGTGTGCCCATGATGACCTTATCAGAGATTAATTGTAACCTTAGAGAACAATAATAATAATAATATTATTATTATTATTATTACAAAAATGTTTTGTCATGCACTGTACATACCTGTTAAATCTCCAACATGGTTGTCCAGAATTTCAGTTTTTCTCATGCACTATGGGAAGGTGACAATATCTCTTGTATTTGAAACTGGATTAAACATTGAATTAATGAATATATGGATAAATTGGATTATGGCAACAGTGAGTGTAAACATTAAGGTAGATAATTTTAAAATCAATAGTTATATGACCAAAAGGATTTTAGTGTGAGAGCAGAGTTAAAATGTATAAGGTTGAATATCAGGTTTCAAACTAACAGCAAGTGGGGAGGACAAATCAGGGTAATAGGGTCATATTCTTAATGCCTGGTCAGCATTATGACAGCCTTCTTAAATGCTGGTCCAGCAGCATTTAGTTTATGGGATATATTGTTTTGAGGTTATGCATGTAATTAAAATTGTAAGTTAGGGATTTTAACCATAACTTGACCAAATTATTTTCTTGCTCACTTTTTACATATTGTTGAAATTATTATTATTATTATTATTATTATTATTATTATTATTAGTAGTATTATAAAAAACAGACAATTTTGTAGACCTTTTGTTTGAAAGCAAATGTTTTCATTAACTATGTGTTATGCAGATTATTTCAGTGTGGGAAATTCAAAGAACATCTTAGACGGTTTCAGTAGTAACTGTAAAGAATATAAAGATGGAAAAACATACTTATCTTCAATTTCTCTAAATTCTTGCCATTTCATTATCAGTTCTTTTGAAGGATTTCTTGTTTTTATGAGAGTTAATGCAAATAAAATTTGATATTTCAGATCCACCAGTTGTCCAGCTCTTCCCCAACACATCAGTTTTTAATGTTACAGAAGGCTTACCAAACTTTCTATTTATATGTAATGTGACTGATGCCAACCCAATGGCCCAGAAAGATGGTTATAGTTGGTTGCTTGGAGGCAGTGTTATACAAGGTCAGACCAGGTCATCTTATGAACTATTGAATGTACAGAAATCACAAGATGGTGTGTATCAGTGTATGGCCAGGAATGGGTATGGAACTGGAAACTCTAGCACATTGGATCTCAGTGTACAGTGTAAGTATATATGATTTAATTTGATGTTCATCCTGCACAATTGACTGTAACATACAGTGTAAGTATATATGCCTTAATTTGATGTTCATTATGCACATGGGATCTTAGATTTGTGTTCTCTTAAAATATTTCTGAATTGAGTCAGCTAATTTCCTCGTTAAATACTTTACCCAATCGTAATAACTTAGCATAATTGATACTACCTCACAAATCCAGCCTTCACAGATAACACTTTTAGCTACAAGAAGCTAACAGTTATCTGCTCACTTAGGTGGGCAGTCACACATTGATCTCACCTTGGCATAGGGATTCCAGGTGTCAAACCATATGACTAACTCAGTTATTACTTCCACTCATGCCAAGTGGCATGCTCTCATCAAGAGGGACCTCATGACCTCCTCTAACAAGTTTTTCTAAAAATTCTACACATAGATATTGGAGGAGTCGTTCACTTCAAGAGCGGAGTATGCTCCTTTGTTTCCATCTTTTGTTTCTTCATATAGTGACAATGTTCTGCCTTACAATTATCACTTTGCTGTTACTTGATAGCATTTATGTACTTGCAACTGTATAATTTCCATTAGAAAAATTAACATTTTTCTATACCAATGCAATCTTAGCGACTGTGCACCAAGCTTCACTGAATTTACCTGTTCAGCCCATCATTGAGCCTCTATGGAGGTAATATTGTGAACTGATACTATATATTTACACTTCATTACCTTCATTAGGCCATCTACTAGCACTAATTCATAGTTCTATATTATACCATGATATATTACTTCACCGTCTCCAGCATGTATTTGGCATTCATGATACAGCCTTATTGTGGTTCAAGTCCTACTTGGTCAACAGGACACAAATTGTATCTGCAAATGGAATTTCTCCACCCCAGTTGATCTATGTTATGGTGTTCCACAGGGTTGTGTTTTTGGACGTGTTCTCTTTATTCTGTACAATCAGTCGCTCTCAAGTGTCATACATCATCATCCAGTGTCTCACCAATTGTATGCTGATGACACACAAATATACAAATCTAGCCACCCAACTGAACTTGATGCTACCATCCAAGGTGTAGAGAGGTGCATTTCTGATGTGAAATCATGGATGACATGTAACAAGCTGCAGATAAATGATGATAAAACAGGCCATTCTGATCACAACACAAAGACTTTCTCATTCACATCCTTTACCTCAAACAATAAATATCAACAACACCAACATTAAATTCACACAATCAGTACGAAACCTAGGTGTTACTCTGGACAGTACTCTCACATTGCATCAACATGTCATGAACATATGCAAGGCTGCATATCTTGAGCTGAGATGCATCAGCTCAATTCGCAAATATCTTTCAGTTGATGCCACTAAAACACTTGTGTGTTCATTAGTACTTTCAAGACTGGACTATTGTAACTCAATTCTGTCTGGTTCATCTCAATATCTGCTCCAGAAACTTCAAAAAGTTCAAAACACAGCTGCTCGGATCATACTTAGAATACCACGATCAGAGCACACCTCCCAGCTGCTCTGTACCCTACACTGGCTATCGAATCGATCCAGAATCAAACACAAAATTTGTTCTCTGTGCTATGTTTCACTATCGGACTCTAGACCAACATACCTATCCAACCTCATCAATGTGTACACACCAGCAAGATACTTACGCTCCTCTTCTGACAATCGTATACTCATTATTCCCACTATGAAAACAAAGTCATATGGACAGCGTTCTTTTGCATACCAGAGCCAAGCAATGTGGAAAGAATTGCCCACTGAACTTAGACACAAAGACACAGTGATCACATTCAATAGGGCTCTCAAAACTCACTTATTTTGACTGCAAGAACAAACTTAAAGACCTAATAATGTTTCTTACCTTAAATATTCTCAGCATGTTTTTTAATGTTTTCTAATTTCATGGTGTTTGTTTTTGTAATCATATTGTATGTTTTTTATCTTATAGGTGTTGTCTAATGTTGTAAAGTGCTTAGAGCTTCTAAAGATTAGGCGCTATACAAAGTCCTCATTATTATTATTATTATTATTGTGTATCGGAATTATAGACCAGATACTTTGATCAATATCCAAAACCCCATCCCAAACTGAAGAACTGGACAATGTTTTGCCAGCCAAGATGACCATGTTCCTTCATGACCAGACTTGGCCATATAACACAATGGGCCATGACCACAATTGATTATACAGTATCAGCCACCAGAAAACAAACTTGTCCAGTTCCATGACTAGCTTTGGATCAGCGTAACCACATAGTGCTGCTGAAAGACATGCAGTTTATATAAACACCCTCATGGATCAGTCTTACCACAAAAGTACCTTAATACACTTCTTGTGTACAATGTCCTTCTTAGGGCCTCAGTTTCCAAGAGCTGTCTTTTCACACATTCTCAAGCTTCTACCACCCAAGAGACTCTACTTAGTTAATAGTAACAGTATCTGACTCTTCAGTGCTGCATGTGTAGTGTTCCACAGTTCCTCTCCAACTGCTTTGCATGTAGAGCAGGAGACATAAACTTCACTACCTTAATATGTAACAGATGATACTGGCATTCAAATTCCCACATCATTATTAGTTCCTACTTGGATGAGTGAACTCCACCTGGCATGCTTGAGCTGAAGTTTTCCACCCATTCCCATTGGACTTCTGTCCTCATTTCTCTACATCACATGCTGGGTCTACTGTTCTGACATCATGTGTAAATTATTATGGGAATTTTCGACTTCTAATTGCTTCTACAATCATGATTCTTTATAGGTAACCACCACAGGAGTTATTATTACTGGTGATTCCTATAGACCTTGCCACTTCAGAGTTTGACTCTATAAGAATTGCTGAACAGCGAGGGAAAGAGCTAAGCAAACAGACAAAAGTATCCTCTCGCACAGCAGATGTATGGACCAAACATCCCATAACCTGCCCCATCATAATAAATCAGACACTTTCCCCACACAGATGATCTACTTCCATTTTATCCAGACTGCACCATATTCGGGGAATCATAGGTCCCACACCCACAGCATATACATGATAAGTCAAAGTATCAGTTCAGGGCACTCCATATGTTTAGTCACTGGAGTAAGTGTGGACATATTCATTGGATAGTATACTTCATAACAGCAGCTATGAACTTACAACAGGTGTAAAAAAAAGATGCAGTGATCTCTACCTCCGCCTCAGAGACATAGGATATGCCTGCAACCTTCACAATCTATTCTCCTCTTTCATTTAAAGGGTGACATAATTTGCAACATGCCACTGTCCCTGTCAGACTCAACTGAGTGATCTGCAAGGCAAGCAACAAGGTCACAGGGATGTCTCTAGAGTGCATGCTACTGAGAAACACTCCTTTAACTAAGTGGAAAAGTCCCACCGTTATCCCTGATCCCAGTAGAGAGAAGGCTCCAGTCTTTTGTGAATGAATGGTGAAGATTTGCTATGATGTCATGGGGATGCAACACGTTTCCTGGGACTCGATATCACCTGCAGTTACATCAGGATCAATCAATATTGCACATGAAGTACCCTATTTTTGTTACCAAGCATTTAAGCTTTCATTCAATGACATGAGGAATTAGATATTAGTAATAATTTCTGTCTATTCTGCATACTTCATATCAAGGTCATTGACAGGACCCAGTGTGAGCTCTATAGTGGTATTTCAGGAAGATCAAGCCATTGCAACAAGGAAGATCATGCCTAATTTTACCTTCAAAGAGGGAAAGGAGGATATATAAACATAGGCATTTTCATCCTGAATAAAGTGGGTTGTCCATCTTGCATATCTGACTATACCCACACAAATGAATTTGCTCTGCATATTGGGTGATGAAGTTAGGACAGTCAGCACCATCACTGCACACGAGTGCAATTGTCCTCTATCCTTGCCTTGTGATGGAGATCTGAGTAGACTTCTCCAGTTTTTATCAGAGATCTCTCATCCCAAAACGCTCAAGTAGATTTGGAGGAACCATAAACTGTAGCACAAGGTTACCATTCCAGATTGTTCAATAGCTTCATATAGAAGCAGCTTAATGTCTTCTTGTGGATTTTGAGGAAGGGAGATTTTTCCCTTGCGAAGATGCTTCTCAGTTAGATGGAGTCTTTTCTAGATGTTTTTTGTAGGATCTCTCTCACATATCATAGGGGAATGGAGATGGTCTTTCTAGTGTAAGGGATGTATCTCACTCCACCTCCTATCTATTATCCTAAGGTATTATGATTAAGTAATGTATTTAAAGAAGAAATCAATGTTTTCTATTATAATATGATTCTTCAAGAATACTTACCTAATCATAATACTCATACACCCTCCTAGCTCCAGTAGTTACTGAGATATTCATGATATTTGGTGCCAATTTCTATACCAAGGGAAGATCTTTCTAACTGTGCACTATCTGTACTCTGTATTGCTGGTTTTGAGCTGTATCATTTGGGTAAAGAGGTGTTAAATTATGAAGTATTTATGTGCCAAAATGCATCTGTTGTATGAAAATTATTTGGTCAAAACGTAATCTGTTTAAAGACAAATATGTCAGCAGATGTCATTGGATTGACAGCTGGTATAATTCCAGCTTCAGACTTTGAAGTTTGAATATAGAATTAATAATAATTTGCTTTTATGAGCCCCATACTTTACAACAATAATCCATACTTTTTAGTATGGAGGTTGAATAGAACTTTTCCTCACATGGTAGATACTTCTTAATTTGTTGCAGTAGTGTTAATTTGGAGTCAGTAATGTTACAGACATGATCTATGTGATGACACCAATTTAGTTTATCATTAACATATACTCCTGTATACTCATTAGGTATATGTTGATCATTTACAGATAATCAAATTTGATTTTTGCATGGATAATTTGCATCGATGTTCCTACTATAATTAAGTTGTCTTGATACCATTTACAGACATGATTAAAATCATGCTGCAGCTGTTCTTGGATTATGATGCAGTTTTTACCCCATGTCTGCAGTGTTAAAATATCTGGATACATGTCAGTTTTAGTGCTTTCAGTATACAATGGAATTTTAAAAAATTGTATGAAGTCTGTATGGCACCTTAAGAAAACATTTATCCAAACACACCAACTGAGTATATGTTGGCATGGGGACATGACTAATAGTTTTTCTGTCCATGTCATCAAGTTTAGCAGTTGAAAATGTTAATTCATACTCGTGTTATGACTCTGTTGTCTCTAAAATAAGTAGCAACAAAGAGCAAAAACCAACTCATCCATATTCAGGACCTTGTATATGTGCAGATTAGTTTTCTTATTTCCTAGGAGTCAGCAGCTTAGGGAGAGTTGACAGGATTGACCAAAAACCCTATCCCTCATAATGGCTATCACTGTCTCACTTTTGTCTCTCTCTGTCCTGGAAACAAGGATTTCTGGACTTAGTTCTCCGAGGTGGACTTTATTTGTGCCCACTCAGTTCCAGGTTCTAGCGAACTAGAGACCACATAATAACCCACTACAAGCATAGCTACATTGGAATCCAACTTTCACCATCAAATGCCTTGATGACTAAATGGGAACAGATTCCTGACCAGAATCATACTTCACACCCATGACTCGACTCACTGCTGCACAATGACATATCAGATTTGCTTTGGGATGCTGATCTGGAGCCAGGCGGTGGGTAATTATTCTGAGATTTTATTCATAAAAGAAGCAATAATGTAAGCAACAATTGAAATCCTGATGGTGTTCCCAGCTTGACTTGGGTATGTCAGCCTTGTAAGGAGGTGTTGCATTAGGCTTTTCTCAGACATGTCAGTGGCAGTATATAGTTATATTCCTTCTATTTGTGTGGAACTCTTCAACCGCTTCCTCCATTTTATAGCCTCACTCTCTGAATCCTCCATTTTCCAGGCAAGAGGGATATCCTGGCAGACAATTGTTCATAGATGTTCCTCATAAATTGGTCTCTGCATTAGCTGAATCTCTTTTCCAACTGAGGGGAGCTGATGTAGTTGTGAGACTGAACAATATGCTGTCCTTTATGGCTTCATAGTACCAGATCACATGGGTTAGGTGGTGGGGATTTGAGCTTAAAAGATTTCTGACTATGTTATCTAGACTAGGAGTCAATCTACTTACAGGATATATAGTGCAGAGGGAAAAATCGTATGTAATTGGTATTGTAGAAAATGTGCTGATCTTAGCCGTCTATCTCTCAATGCAGTTTCAGATTGTCATTTCTGTTCTTTTTGAAGATTTTGTTTTGATGTCCATTATTAAGGGCTATAGAGCAGCTCTTTCTAATCCTCTCAAGTTCTCCAGTATTTCTGTAATTCTTTCAGATTTGTATCTTTTTGGAAATCATCCGGTAGTTTGAGCTTCAGATAGTCATGTCACTCACTACATGTAATACCTAGATAGAATCCTTCATGCATTATTTGGGCATTGTTCAAAACACCTTATGAACCATTGAATGAAGCTCTTTTTGAGAACCTTACCTTTAGGCAGTGTTTCCCTTTCCGCACATTTATGCGTCAGGGACGCACGCTGGAGAAAATTCCATCGAGCTCAGCAAACTGTCATCTAGATGTTTAACCTCAAAGCTTGTTGCGCTAGAAAGTGATCTCCAGATTAAAAACGTCATGCACTAAAAATCATTAGTGAAGATAGTGAAAGAAGGAGAACACAAAAGAGTAACTGTGGATCTAACTTTAATGAAAAATGGAGAAAATAATTCCCTTGACTGGAATACGGCACATTCATTATGATTACCGGTGTGACTTCTGATCACGTGATTGCAAAGACTGCAAAATTGAATAATCCTTTTATGACAGTATTTTAGAATTTTTAAAAAATCTGCCCTCGTTCACCATATCTGGAGAACACATTATGACCTAAGACATTTTTTCACAACAAAGAAATCAGTAAACTTGCAGAGACAAATGCGTTATTTGGATGACAAAGTTAGCGGGTCATTGCATATTTTGTTGGTTTTTAACTTTTGCTGCAATAAAAGAAAGATCTTAAAGTTCAAGTGTAACTTGTAAGAAAGAAGATGAATCATTAACCTCTTTGATTTTTAGATAAATGTGTTGTAGGATGAAGTACAATGAAACCTATGATAGTACACATTTTATGAAAGGCAGTAAATTAACTCCCATTTGGTTAAAAAGATTTATTTGGCTTTTTGTATTGGCTTATATGTAATGTGTTGGGCTATAATATTGCTTCAGGAGACTGTTAAAAGTATGACTTTAAAAGAAAAATGAACTAATAAAATTTTTCTTTGAATGGACAATGCATTTGTTTGTTGATTGTGCATGCTGGTTTATTTGTATGTTTAGAGAGAGAGAGAGAGTATGTTGTGCAAGTTACAATATCCTATTTCAGGCTGAAAAAGCATGAGTCGTATGAAAATTTGTCAGTACATTTTCGACCCCAACATTTTTTATTTGACCCCCAGTTTTGACACCATGTTTTTTTTTGTACCCTCAATTTTACACCCGTGGGGGATACACTGCCTTTAGGACTGTTTTCCTGCTCTTAGTGTCAGCCAGGAGAAGGATTAAGCTTCATGCCTTGTGAATGGAAACAAGGTATTGTTTACAGCTAATTCAATGATAATTATGATTTGGTTTCTATTCTTTGCCAACATGGGTTTCTGGCTAAGAATCTGCTACTATGAACGGCTCTGTTTCCTATTGATATCCTTGGTCTCAGTCGTATCTTTGCAGCAGATGATCAAGATGGGCTATTCTGCTTGCTTAGAGCTGAGGGGCTTTATTTTGTCTTTATCTAATGTAAGAAGAAAAAGATTCTTTCCACCTCATAAGGTTCCTCACCACTTCCAGGTGGGTTGTTCTCACTGTCAAGAGAGTATATCAGTCGCTTACTGAGAGGGACCATTCCTTCATGAGAATTTAACACCACAAAGTTAGGGCTATTTCTGCTTCCTGGACCTATTTGAACCAGTTCTCTTTAGATACTGTTAGCAGAGCCACATCCTGACAGTCTCACACTACCTTGAAGTTCTCATTTCACTTTTGATCTTAGGCACACCAGAGTGAAGGCACCTTTATCATTGGGCTCTATAGTCTGTGATGGCACAGTATTTGGTTGAACCTTCTACTAGTCTACTGTAGTGAACATTGCTACAGTAGAGGTTAGCGCAGTTGTCTTCTATACCAAATTTGCAGTGATTATTAGCCTCCCTCATATGCAGTAGTAACAGCATTATTTTACGTAAGATGTAGTTTGTGTGGGTAAAACAAGTTTTAATCATGTACTAATAGTTACCTGTTGCTATTGCAAAGATTCCCTCTTCTCACCCTTATCTGATTTCCTGTAATCTATGTCTAAGTCAAAACAGGAAGGGGGGACCCGAGTGGCCGAGTGGTCTAAAGCGCTCTCCGTTACAGATCATTGCCATCTCACCTCTGTCTGCGTGGGTTCGAGTCTTGGATTCGGCTAATGTGGGTATGTGAGAAAGCTTGCCAGTAGCTTCTTGTAGGTTGGTGGTTCTTTCCGGGATTTTCCCAGGTTCTTCCTCCACCATTAATACTGGCCGCCATATATAGCCTATCGTGTGCTGAAAAATGGCGTTAAACCCTACAACGACAACAATAACAACAAAACAGGAAGGCATTGATTTTCTTTGCTGTGGCTGAAAGGTTACACTTGGATCATGTTCTTTTCAAGTCTGGACCTTGAGTAATAGCTGAAGGAGGAAATAAAAACGCTTCAGGAAATGAAAGAAATGCAACAGTAATAGTTTGGCATTACATTTCAGTTAGTTTTATACACCAAAGACACTAAATATTATCACAGTAAAAATAAATAATAATACAAACTTCTACATCATGACAAAATCATCCTTTTCTGTAAACTTTGAATTACACAACTTTAAAGTTAATGTACTTAGGACATTTAGTGCCAGATATATTATGTGATCACAGTTACTGAAATCAATTCACTATAATGTTTCTGATGGACCAAAAATTAAACATATCATTTTAAAATTCTGCATATTCCTAAAGCAAGAAAAAGTCATAATGTAAATTTATTTCTAGATGGACCTACAATATCCCTCATTGATTACACGGAAGTAGAAGAGGGAGAAAATGTCAGCATAGCATGCAGTGTGACAGCCAATCCCCAGCCAGACATTGTGTGGACCAGAGATGGGACAGTAATATTACCATCATCTGATACCTTGAGGATTCCCTACATTTCAAGGCTTAATGATGGAAACTATACCTGTACAGCCAGCAATGTTTTATATCCAACTGGGCAATCATCTGTTTCTCAGATGGCAACAGATACACTCAGGATCGGTGTTTTGTGTAAGTACATAAATTCAGAGAGGAATAGATATATTTTATTCTGAATCAGTTCTATGAATTTAATTGCATAATATTCATAATGGACTAGACGTTTTTATCTCAAAGTTATTGGCACTACTTAAATAAACAAGGCAGCATGAATGTAAATAACATTGAAGTCATTAGATCATATGCATATTGTATCATTGGGTGTCATTTTTAGATATTGATATTTTATCATGATTTATGCAGGCTGAATTGACTAGCACATATATGTAAATAAAAGAAATACATAAACAATTTGAATTATTTAGATATGTATTATTTATTATTTATTTCATTATACAAATGATACAATTCTAAATATAGTCACTGAGTTACTAAAGAGAAAATTAAGCAAAGTCCTAAAAATAATTGTCCAATTTTATTTGTATCAATCCTGTTTTATCATAGGCAAGAGATGGTATCACTCATTCTATGGGTATTGACGTAGTCAACATTGGTAAATATTTTGATTAAAGATTTTGCTTAGGATATAAGTCCCAGGGATGCCTATTTTACTATATAATCAGGAAACTTTTGTCCTTTTTTATCTGCCACAGATGTGGAAGATCACAGCTTTGAACACGTCTAAGTCATACCAAAGACTTATGAAAATGGTACTGATAACTGTATCGCTTGGTACTCAGCATTAAGAGGTTAGTGTTAGGACTTGTCAGTCTTGTGTCACGGTAATGTGACTGGTTGGGACATGATGCCATATGTTTGCAGCATGATGCTCCAGTACTGGACATCACTATAAACTGCCACACTGCAGACATTGTAGCAATACGACTGAAATATTGTTAAAAGCTACATTAAAAATCAAAATCACACACACACACACATTCTTTTTTTATCTATGCATCCATGCCCCTCACCCACCACCCCTTTTTCAGTAAAGGTGAGTTTAGTTTGAAAATCTTAATTAAGTTTTCAACTAATTTTTTTTGTGTCCAATATTGTCAGAGATCTCAGACTCAGCTATCATGCTCAGAGTAGAAATTTAAGAAAGATCTACCTTGTCACATATATATATGTGCCTCGTCCCCATTCTGTCTCTTTTTGGCAAGGCTAGCATCATTTAAAAATCACATTTCTTATCTTTCGTCTGATTTTGGTTAGTAATTTTGGCTTTATTTTTGAATCAAGGTGTCATGATTTTACACATGTAACAAAGTATTTTTGGATTTGTCTGGGTGAGTTTTTTTACCACACCAAAAGCCATCACTTTGATCTGATTTAATCAATCTTAGAATGTTAGCTTATATTATCAGGATCTTGATTGACTTTTATAAGGAGTCAAATCCATGCATATTCATGAGCTGATCTTGTATTTGACTGACGGAACATTTTGCTTTGTTTCCTTCATGACCCAGGCTTAGTGGAATATTAAGGGAAAATGCCCTTTTCCATTTGAGAAATTGTACAATGCATTAAGAAAGGACAGTCTTAAAATTATTGAAAATTTGGAGGAAGAGAATCTAGTAAGAAATGGCTACATTGATACTAGTCATGTCCATAATTAAACTACTACTTGGGAGCAACCAGTAATTATGAAGGCTGGCATTGGCCATTGTTATAAGGTTCACCCTGAAAGGTTTAGAAGTGGTGGGGAGGTGAAACATGTGTGCACTGAGTGTAGAATATTGTTCAGGTGAGTTGCTTATTAGCACTGTACAGAAGATTTCATTTAAGGTTGCCCTAGGAGGCAGAGTAAGACACTTTCCTTGAAAGCAAGTTGTAGATGAATTTTTGTGACCAGTTGTGATAGACTTACAAAAATGAGTAGTAGAGAGTCAATTTAGTGTTAAATATAAAGCAGTATTGCTCTAGATAGGTTCCCTCTCTGTAATATTTTTCATTTTATTAGGTTCATTTTATAAAGGTGAATGATGTATGATTAGTTAAAGTGACATGCTTTAAATTTATCTGCCAGTGATTCAAAAAATTCATCAACCAATTTTTCAGAAAAGTACTTAATCAGTTTTCAGCAATTAGTTTTTCAAGTGAAATTTGGATTGAGCTATGGATGCTAGCCATCTCTTCGTGATGCTTTTCATGCAGTTTCTGCTGTTGTTGCCTTTGTTCTTATGTCTTGCCAATTTCTTGAAGGGCAGCTGCAACATTGGTGAGGTAGCACTCTGACATTGTTGGGCTTTCTTTCATGGTAGCATTAATGAAAGTGTGTGAATGCAGCTGGATCACTATTTCTTTAAATTAACAAGAAAAAGGTTAGTGGCTGTGCACCTTGTAAAAGAAATTGGTACATTCATGACATTTCAATAAAATGGAGGCAATAGAAGCACTTGAAAGGTGAAAATAAATTATCTATTATGGAGTTCTAGGCTTTCCCCTAGTTGTAGTATTTTGAGATTTTGTTTTGGCTTTAACACCATTTCTCAGGGCAAGATAAACTGTACATGGCAGCCAGTATAACTGGTGGAGGAGGAACCCAGGAAAGCCCCAATAAGAACCACCAACCCATGGGAAGATAATGGCAAGCTTTCTCAAACACCCACATTTGACAAAGCCCAAGACTCAAACCCTCATTGACAGAGGTGACTGATGGCAGTGATTGGTAAAGTTGGGCACTTTAGAGTACATTGCCACCCGGGGCAACTATGTTAACAAAACTTACTGAAAAATATCAGATAGACATGGATGATGGAAATGTTGTAGGAATACAAAAGATTACCCTGTGGATATTTCCTGGTAGTACACGTATTTATTTTCTTTGTTATGTTGGATGAGTAGTAATGATATAATAGACTATTTAAGAGCTGCTCTTCCTTATTACATCCAAAACCTTGTCATAGTATGTAAGTCATCTGAGGCACACAAGAATATTACAGATTTTAAGGCTGTGCAAAATTGGCAAGAATTATAATCTAAATACAGACAAACCATATATGAATCATTTTTTCCAGGCCACTAGAGGAAATTGAGCCAAAACATTTAATGTCTATACTACCAAACTAGGAATATGGGTTTATGATCTTGGATAAGTTTGATAGTCATGAGTTTCATAAACATTAATTAGCAGCATACATATTGTTGAGGTACTCATGCAGACATGCCACATTTTAAGGTAATGAAAGTGGGACTCTTTGTTGTTTAAATTGGGAGACTGTTTAGGTAAATTAAAGTGGGATTAGGTCACATGCTTGCCCCCAACCATTATAATTTATTAATGACATACTTTTTTTAAGTGTTTCTTTGTCAGACAACAAAAGCCTTATTGTGTATATATATAAAATGTATTAGTAAATGGCAGAGTGTATTTTAACCAAATGAATATTATTTAAGAATGAATATTAGCTTGTAACTTTCGTTACAAATATTTTCCTCTGAATAAAAGAAAGGGTTGAATATAAAAAAGTTAAGTAATACTACTGAAAACAACACATAATCGGGAGACTCACAATTAAATCAGGAGAGTTGGCATGTCAGTTCTTGCATCAGATTTGCTAAGTTTCTTACCACTCAAGGTGGTATTTTCTGATCTGAATTTAACCAAATTGAGGAATATGTCAATATCAAGATGTTCAGTAAGTTTTGTTATGAGGAAAACCAGTATGCATATTTATTAGGTGATCTTGCATTTGATTGTCTGAGCTTTCTTACCACTCTGGTCTAGGACTGTAGGATTTTGATGAGACTTGGCAGATAGGCTTGTCTCATCACTGTGTTTGACAGATTATGTAATAAATTAGATCTGCACATATAAAAGAGATGATCTGGCATCAGATACCTAAATTTTGTGAAAATTTATGAGACACTTCCAATAACCTTTTTGACTCGTCCAATTCAGCTGATGATATAGCTATGCCCCTTGCAAGGAAATGTTGTACCTTTTCATTGGTTCAATCTTGCAACCTGAAGCTGCGAGGAGGTGACTAAAAATTAGGATAGCTTCAATACCCACTGATAAATATAAACAGAAAAGTAAATTTTGGACAAGTTTCGTATATGATATTTGGCATAGATGTTTTCACTCCTTTTGCTATATTTTTGAGCTAGAAGTTGATCTTGTGAATGTTCACATAGTTGTTTTTAGTGGGGAAAAAGTGTCATATTTCTACTTTACATGTTGTTATCTCCATAAGGTGAAACATAGACTGTAATGAGTCACTAGGTCAGGGCAAACTTTTCTTAATTATACGTACATTTTTAATTTATTTGGTCGTGATATGGTTTCTTACTGTATTTAAATGTGTTAGACTTAGGTTCTTGCTTCAGCCAATGTTCCTTCTTCATTCTCCTTGCCAAAAACATTTCCATAGTTATCACACATGAACCCAAGAGCTGTGCAATGTTTGCACCATAGCATTTATTGTCTGTATTCCAGAGATCTTTGCCTTATTGTATGTATGCAGATGATGTGGCTAATTATGCTGCAACTGTATGGTTATTGCAAATTAATACCACAGATGAATTCTGTGTTAAAACACAATGGAAATTAATCTTGCAAAAGAAGAATAATATTGTCTTTAGAAATGGTAGTTTTCTGAGAAATTATGAGTGTTGGTTTTATAGGGGCAAACCTTTTGAAACCGTGTCATTTGAGAAATAGATGGGGTTGCTTTTAACATTTAGGTTAAGCAGGACTAAGACAAAAAACATTTTGACATTACAAGCATTGAAAGTAGTATCTAGAGGTTTTAAATATCAATACATATTTGGAAGATTACATTCATGCATGCTGCTAGTAAATTGTGGTCGCCATTTTCTGCCGATTTCATCAGTTTTTGTCCAGATATTCAGCAAGCAAAAAACAACAAATGCCTGATGTTGATACTGCTGATTCTTTGGGGTACATTTGATATACTGATTCTCACTGCAAGCCCATCAAGATCCCAGAAAAAATAACACATCCAAAAAATTGGTACCATACCAGGCAGTCAACAATTCTGGAGAACTGCTCATAAACTATATTTGATGATATATGTTATGGCTCAGAGATAGGAGTGTATGAATATTTACCCAAAATAGAAGCAATTCAAATAAGATTTTGTAAACGATATCTTAGCATAACAAATACTGTGAATAATTGTGTTAGTCTTATTGAATGCGAATAATACCTTTTATGTTCAGATGTGTAAAGTACTAATTGAAAATTATACATATGCCAACAAGTAGATATCTGTTCCAATGTTATAATATATATATTTTATTCTCTCATGGTTTGGGTTCATCATGGTTAGCAAAAGAAATGGGTGACAGAAACAATTTTCTAACTAAGATCAGACAATGTCAGTTTGATTCCTCATTACAGATCAGGTCAAGTAAAATAGGCAATTCTACAAAACATGTTTATTGAAGTCAATACAAGTTGTTATTGGTTATTGAGAAATATTTTAATTAGATCTCCCTTTCATTTTCGAAAAGCATTTGCATCTTTTCAGTGTTCTAAACATGATTTAATGATTTAATGAAGAGCACTAAAATTGAACAAGATCAAGGAATTTGCCAACTATGACTTAGAGCAAAGATCAAGTGTATAGAACATGAGTATTAGTTTCTATGTATAAGTATATGTTGCACTTCTTATACTAATTTAAGATGGAAATATCCTGATGAGATGTATTATATCAGCCCTTAAGTAGATACATTTTTTAATTTAATGTCCTCTCAGAAAATAAGCCTTATTACAAATGCTTCAAAATTTCTGTATTTTGCTTTTAAACTAGGAGATGAGCTGTTAAAAAGTATCAATATTAAAACCTAACAAAATATATTATAATACTGTTTATGATGCACTGTGTATTATGCTTAGTTTTACTATGTATTATGGACCAGAGGCCTAAAGTACTTAATAAACTTTCAGTTATGTTCTGTTGTCCATATTACTTACAAAATTGCTCAGAGCAGTGTGTATCTAAATAGACAATCTACGCAAGTTTTGAAAGACACCAAGCTGAAAAGAAACAAAATGGACATGCAAATCCATGGCACAAATATTGGACAATCAGATATTCGATTCTTAGGTATTATTCATGATAGTAGTCAGGAAACTTGGTGAAGATATATACTGGGGATATGACTAATTCAGATATAAATCATTGTGACCTACATCATGCTTTTGTGACTTTTGTCAAATCTTGCATGTAATTTCATTTCTGTGGCTATAGATTAGTGAAACCTGCAACTTATTGTAACTAGCTGTATAGCTAGTGATCATCAGAAAACAACTTCAAATCTTGTATAATTCAGAAAATTCAAAAGATCTTTTTTTTTTTATAGAATACAAGTTGTCAGGATTTTACATGTTCCCTTACATCACCATCTGACCAGGTGTATGGGACATTACCTTAAGATTATTTTCCATCCTGAGCTTTAATCATGCTCTTTTACTTAGACACAATGCACACACACACACACATTCACACACATACATGTACACTCTGAAAATATTGTACAAAAGAACCACTCATTTACAAACCCAAAGGTGTGTTACATTGGCTGTTTTTTTATGTGAATGTAAAGAAAAATTAAGTGAAATCAAAAGTTGACAAAAGGGTCCACTTTTCTTTAAACTCTTAATTTCTGTTATTCACTTTGGTAATTTATTTTTCCAGCCTTTTGGACAATAAAGCACAATTTTTATAATAGATGTGATTTGCAATTTTTGATGCACAACGTTATTTATATATAACATATTTTGCAAGCAGGATTAGAAAGTCGACAAGATCATCTTTTCATGTAATTTAAAAATGTGGATCCATTCCACAAATAATTTCCAAAAATGTTCAGTAATTGAACAGTCATAGAATAAGTGCTCAGTTTGTTCTGTTCCCTCCTCACAGAATAGGTGCATTTATCATTATTACTTCCATTAACCCTTTGCAGAAGCTGGTTTGTGGCAATAGCTCTTTGTAGAATTCTAAAATTAAAGATAATCAGTTTTGTGTCTTTTGTACAAAGTTTAGCCAAAACAAAATAGTTGGACCATTTATTTACACCAATTGCAATACCCTAAGGGGCCCCAAGTGGTCTAAAGCACTCTCCATTACAGATCACTGCCATCTCACATCTGTCTGCATAGGTTTGAGTCTTGGATTCAGCCGGTGTGTGTGAGAAAGCATGTCAGTAGCTTCTCATGGGTCGGTGGTTTTTTCCGGGGTTTTCCAGGGTTCTTCCTCCACCATTAATAGTGGCCACCATGTATAGCCTATCATGCGCTGAAAAATGGCATTAAACCTTACAACAACAGCATACCCTAAAATCCTTAATTTGGTATAAAGGAAGGATAAGAATTCATCACTTAAATTTCTAACCTTTTAGCATGCTGCGATGTATAGCTGTCCAATATTGTCTATACTTTGCACTAGCAATTTTCTCATTCCAAATATTTTATGTGTTCTGATATATAACTGTCAAGTTTCTTTTCTCTAGATGGCCCTTAGAGCAGCAGTTTGTCTCCTTCCATATTGATGTGTACTGATGTATAACTGTCCAAGTCCTTCTTTCTTCCTTCAGATGGCCCTGGTAACAGCAGTTCTCTCACTCCAAATTTTACTGTGTATCAAGTAGAGGAGGGTCAGAAAGCAGTGGACATCATATGCAGAGCTACATGTAATCCAGCCTGCTCATACAGATGGATGAAAGGCAATGTACAGATAAATAGCAGTAACACTCTGTCTCTTGGCATTGTACAGAAAAATGTGACTGGGAACTACATTTGTGAGGCATTCAACAACATCCAAGGGCAGAGGAAAGGATCCAACAAATCTGTGGAAGTCATTGTCACATGTGAGTATTAGCTGTCTCCTCGGTTACTTGTTGTAGTCAACATGTGATTTTGATATTAAAGTGAATTTGGGTAGCAATTAATGATTGAGAATATGAATAATGTTTTCCAGTGAATAATTGTTGTGGGCTTCTTTAGCAAGTACAATAAACTAATTACTCTGCTTGAATGGGTGCCAAACAAAATGGTTGGTATATATGGTTATAGACATTATCAGTAGCTCAGTTGGTCCATGCTATGGCTTTACTTGCTGCTTTTAAAGTGCAAGGAGTTCATTTTATTGGATTTGAACCACATTTGATATGCTGCTTGATGTTAATGAGACATACACAAATTAAATTGGCAGCATTGGCATCATCCTTTGGTGGAGTCTTAGTGCCTGATTGTCAGATCATCAACTTGTTTTTGCTGAATTACTTCCTTTATTTTATTTTGGACATTCCACAAAATTTTGTTTCCAGCTTAATTTTTATGTGACCTTTGTTGTCATTGATAATTTTCTGAATAATTGTTTAGTGAACATATAGCCCACTATTGTCAGACCTGCCCACTTTGCTGCATAATAACTTTCTTAATTAAGATTGGATTTCAGTTATGCAACAGCTTGATTTTCTTCACACATTTGTTAAGTTTACTGCCATTTTGTATTGGAGTTATAGCATCCAGTTGTTAAACCCACCATTTTTTGCTTTTACACAATAAGATCCTTAATTATTATTGGGTTTTTTGGTTTGATTTTCAGGAGACTTTGGCCGAGTTAAATTGTCAGAATTCTGTATAAAACCATGGAGTTATGGTCCTTGATTGCCAAACCCACTGTAATTATCCATGCGATAAATCCCTCATTTTAATATTGGATTTCAATCAGAGTTTTATGAGCATTTTGACACTGAAGAAACCATGAATAAGTTTGATTGTAAGCTATCATTGTCATCATTTAACAAAACTATAGCCCCTGATTTGAACCACCAAATTTTATTTCAGTACAGCATCTTTATCTATGCTTAAAGTTCAAGCAAATTTAATAGTTTAAATTGTTTGATATTGGTTGAAAAATGTATATATTTAAGTATGTACATATGGTTTACTGGCATGTCAGCAAAATTATGGTAATAAAGTACTGATTTTGAGGTAAAGTTTTAAAATTTTAAGTTATTGTTGGTCATTTTTCTTGGCTGCATTAGATGGTCAGTGGTCTTTGCCATTATTCAACACAATTATCTGGTTATAGCCTTTGGTTCTCAGATATTTTCTTGTTTATTTCTGCACAATTATTAAATTATAACCCAACAAAATGAGGTTTACGGTGTATTATTTTGTCAACTTGTCCATTTTGTTCATCCATCTTTTCTTGCCTCGTGAGTTGAATGTGGTATACATTTGTAGTTTCACAATCGTGTGTGTCCCATACAAGTTGTCTTTTTTCAGATTAGTACCATTAGCGTTTCATTACAGATCATCAACAAATTATCTCCTTTTGTCCATCACACTTTTTTCTTGTTAATACCACTTGAACTGTTTCAAATGACTTCATGAAACTTTGCATGCATACAGGGAAACAAGAACAACAAGAGTTTATGCAGAATATAAGATTAGGTTTTGTCAGATTAATTCTTTTACACTTATTTTCCAATGTTTGAAAATTGTAATAATTTATTTGGAAAATTAAACAAAAGGGATAAAATAAGATGAAACATATAGTAGGTCACATGACTGGCCAGTCTTTAGAGAGGCCACAGGATATACAATGAATTAGACAGGGAGGATGGGTGGACATGTGATCCTTAAGGGTACTACAAGTTCAATGAAATTATCATTAAACTTCAACTTTGTAAATAATTTCTACTTTTCAAATTTCTTTAAACTGTCATAGCCTAAGGAATCACAAGATATTTAGAGAGTATCCTGTTTCAAACACAAATCATTTTGCGTCATAAATCATGAGAATTTATGAATATATGATGCAAATTCAACTGAATGTTTGACATATATGGTTCATTATCATTCTTTTTGCTGCAGGGAGTGCAAAATTACTGACTTTCATAACAAAGTATATTGCACATACTGCAACAGAGATAAGGAAATTAATTCATGTGAGCATTCCAATTACATAGTATTGAGAATTTAAAAAAACAAAATAAGATTCATTGTACCAAACGTACTCAAAAGATCCATTAGAAATTTGTGAAGTTTTTGTTTCAAGGATTCCGTAATATGCTGTAGAAATTGGAGATAAATGTATAGACCAAACTTGATATTACTGCTACTAAATATCCTTTTATATGGGTGAAGTCATTACATCATGTTAGATAAATGTAAATTTAACAGACGTCATTTTATTG
Organism: Sinohyriopsis cumingii; assembly: GCA_028554795.2. NCBI lineage: Eukaryota > Metazoa > Mollusca > Bivalvia > Unionida > Unionidae > Sinohyriopsis > Sinohyriopsis cumingii. The sequence goes on from JAPYKE020000029.1 coordinate 3,561,849, forward strand.
ATTGATCAAGAGATGAGGAAATAATCCCAAGTCTTCCACTATCCATTTTAGCTGCAAAGCAGTACATTAAATACAAAAATGATATAGATACTATTGTAAGAAGTTGGCTTGCATGTTTTATTTTTGGCTTCAATAGCCAAATGCTCCAATAATCGTCAACAGGAAACTGCATTGAAATAATTGAACATCATAGATCTATAGTATGATTATGTTATTGATGCATCTTTTCCTTATGATGGATTAGTTTTTTCTATTATGATAAAAATGTTGTTTTCATATTTTTCCTTACAAGAATGAGAAAATAGTAGGACACATATGGATACAACCATGCAGAATGCCACAAATATGTTGAACATTTAAGATTTGACAATTTTTGACATTATTTTACAATTCAACAATATGTTGAAGTCAGCCTAATTAGGAACAATTACCAAACTTTCACTGTTAATGATGGGACCATAATTTGAAGTGTAAAGCACAATGCACCAAGTAGATGACTGTGTTAGAAATGCACCAAGCTGAAATTGATATCATTTTCTGATGCTAAAATTTTATAACAGTGTTTACAATGGTCACTGTCTTTATTTCTGGAGAACATTTGCTCAAGCAAATTCCTTATTAGGGAAAGACCATTTAAGTTTCTAAAGGGTAATATTATTTAAAACAAATTTATCTTGCGATGAACGAAAGAATAAAAAAAATACCGTATTCAGAAAGAACATTAAATTGGATGACTAGTCCCATACAGTATACATGCAGTCAGAATTGTACTAAAGTTTGTCATTGTGTACATGTATATTCAGCCTCGTGACTGTCATTCCTTTTCAAAGACAAAACACATGGTTTGCATTTAAGTGTAAATTCAGTGTTTGCTGGTATTTTTTTGTTATGTTTTTGTGTACAGAAGTGGCTGTCATCAGGAATTCAAATATACATGCCTCATAGGATTACTATTCATGTTTAAAAAGTAGAATAACTTTGCACTGTTCAAGAGAAAATCAACAAGGTCTCGTCATATCAGTGCATAAGTTTTTTTCAGATTTCTTTGAATAAAGTAAAAGTGTGAACTTATTGAAAAATGTGTCAGTCAGCCTTTTCTAAATGAAAAAAGTACACTAGTATTAGTACAGTTTTGGAAGCATTATGACTAAGCTAATAGTATCTAAAACTTGACTTGGCATTTTACCTGTTACATAATTTTCATTAGAACTAGGAAATGTGTATAATCATCTGATAAAAACATAGATATATTGGTGCCTCCCTCCCTTACTCCCTCTCTTCCCATAAACCTCTAAAGAGTATGCTTGCAGGCTTATACAGTAAAGCATGCCCATTTGATAGAGACCACGCTCACTCTTTGATGGTCTTCCTTGAATACTCCTGAGAAAGTGTGGTGTACAGAGAATTTCTCTGAGCCACTGCAGCAACTCCATCAGGACTTGTGGAGAAATGGTGGAGGCTTTTCTTAATTCTCTCCACTCAATCTCTACCCACACCACGATGCAGAGATTTCTGAAAATACATGTGAGCTGTACTGTAACTTGAGAAAACTTGAGTCAAATTCTTGTAATTGTTTAGTGGAGTAATGAGTAATGTTCACTGAATATTGGATGCAAATTTTACATACGGCTTTATTTCAATGAGACCTGACTTGTTCCATTTTCAGCATTCTTTTAAAGAACTCATTTACTGTTTAACTGTTGTCATCTAGCTCTTCCTCCACCAATCTAAATCTGCTTACTTCCAGCAAAAATAGCACCAGCTCCTCTTATGTTCTCGCTTTATTCAGATATCTTACACTTTTAAACTATGATAATTTTGTTGAAACCATGTTAGGCAGATTGCAAGATAATAGAAAAAAATTAGCATAGGTAAGTGAAATTTGGTTCATTTGTTTTTATGTATATATAAACTGAACCTGATAAGACTTGTAGTATATTACTATTTAATACATTTCATAGTTTTTATGAGTTGATGCATATATTTGTTAAAAATATCAATCTCTTTTTCAGCTATGCACCTTATGTAGTAGCGACTTGCATGGGAAAATGTTACATTACAACTGTACAACATGCATTATGCAGTTAGAAACATACAGGCATAACATATTTACCATATTCGGACACCAAATATAAATTTTTTAAGTAATTTATTTTGGTGCACAGTATGTTCTAGGACATATCATTTGTTTCAAGTTGTAAGTTGTGGGATAGCTTTTAAATCATTCAAAAACTGCACTTGAACTTAAATTTTATTTTTAAAAATATTATGCCATGTGCTTGAGATAAAACTCTTTAATCCACTGCAGCATCACCTCATCAACCCAGCCCTTCTCCTGCACATATACGACCCATGCTGTCAGTGCATGAATATTTTTTTCAATCCCACGTGCCTTGAAAAATTATCATTGGAGTAGTTTTATCCATGTTAATGATCATATTGTCAGAAAATTTTTTTTTCTCACTTCTGACCTTCATGAATTCATCAAGTGATTTTATTTTCTCCTCCAAGTGTTTTGGTAGATCCTAGGTCATTCATGTCTGTGCACTATGCACAAGACTGCATTGCTTTAAAAACTGTTCCATTATTCTATTTATGTTCAAAATTACTGTTACTACCTGAAAAAGTAAACCAAATTTAGCTTTCCTATGTCAGCCGACTGTGTTTATTTAAAAAAAAAATTGTTACATTTAAAAGAGTCCAAAGTCAGCTTCTAGGGTCAGCTTGCTTTATAATAACCTTTGTACCCGATATAATGTCAGTAAGTTCAAACAATGAGCTTATTGCTTTCTGCCAGTGTATTCACCGCCTGGGCTTCTGTTTACTTGCCATCCATAATCATAATTGATATGAACAAGCATTACTGTCTGCAGGGTAAATAGTATACACAGCAGTAACTTGCTTTAATAATACTTTTCGTATCCCACACTAGCGAAAAGATGTAAATCAAAATGGTTGAAATTCAAGAATAGTAATTACCAAAGTATGAAAAAGAATGACTTTTTTTCCACAGGCTTTGCATGGTATGTTTCATTGCAGCTAGAAGAACAAAACTAAAGTCCTAAATTTAGAATGACCACAAATGAATATTACATAATACATTTTCCAAAAAAAAAAGACCTGGAAGAAAGCAATTCACTTGTCAGTACCTTAGTGCAATTTTTTTGGAGTGAACCACCCAAAATTGTTAAGAAACAAACACAAATGGCTTCAAAATAAAATCATATAACCGTTATCTTAAAAGGCATTTTCATTGTCAGTATTGAAATACATGTATTCGAGTTTATTGCTGAACACCATTTTAAAAAATACCAGATGCTATCTCTGGTGCATACTTTGGACTAACCTTCCATACTTATTAGATCAGAAACAAAACAAAAAAAAACCTAAATTGTATATCCTTTACCTTGAAAGGCTTTTTTCATCAATGGTCGATGCCAGCTTTTTTTTTACTTCTGTCATTGAAATGACCAACACTGAGTGACTTGTACACATACAAGTAAATTTTTACCAGGATTTATGTCTACATTTCATAGTGTTTAGTGTCACTTATGTGTTTCATATAGTCTTTCATGTGATGTCCATTGTTTGTCTATCAGTTATTGGTACAACTCCTAAACAACTGGGACATTAGAATATCATCCAGCTTTGACAGTATACAATTTGATCTTTCTAAGATTCAGACAACATCCTTCTCCGAAACACCTTTCTAGCTACTTAAGCAACCAAAAGTACTTTTTACATTACACGATGGAAAAAAATCTGATACAAACCCTTCTATCTTCCACAACTCTTATCATGAGCTCCTCACTGAATTTAGAAAGTACACAAGAATTTATTCTGATGCATGAAAGGATGATGAAAAGGCGGCTGCAGCCTTCATTAGTAGAAAACACACAACAAAAGTTCACTTACTACGTGGTACATCAATTTTTTCAGCTGAAATCAGAGCAATAGACCTTGCTCTGCAATATATCAAAATCAAAGATTTTAACCAGCATCATCTTCTCCAACTCGCTATCAGTACTTCAGTAACTACACAATAGAAAACTGGAAAATCCATTATTAACCAATATTCTCATCAAATATACTGAGCTGAGTACATCCCACAATATAGTATGCTGTTGGTTACCCAGCCATATTGGTATTAAAGGTAATGAAAAAGCAGATTGTACTGCTAAAATGGCCCTATCACTAGAACCATCTGACTTTAAAATACCGTATACTGATTTTAAACCTAGTATCGAAGAGTCTTTACGTCAGAAGTGGCAGGCATCATGGAATGATGCAGTGAATAACAAACTTCATGTCATTAAGCCAGCCCTAGGAGAATGGACTCCTTCTATGCTAAAGGGCAAGGACCCACCAGTGCAATTCTTGCAATGAGCCATTCGCTGTGAAGCACTTTATGATAGTGTGTTTCGACCTACAACCTGTGCGCAATCAGTACTACAATGTTCATGACATGAAAGAACAATAAACGTCTCTTGTATTATTGAGTTCCTGAAAGAAGTAAGCGTATTTTCTAAGACATAACTTTTATGCTATAACCTTGAGTATTTATATGTAATGTATATACCGTCCTTCATACTCAGTACCTTTTCATCTAAATTTTCTTTAGCACATACCATTTACATTCTCTGTTTATTTATTACTCTTACCATTTTATCATTTTGATTTTAGCTGTTTGATTTTTTTGTATCGCTGGTCGACAAGAAACCTTTTATCACTTTTAAATACTCCTTCATATAACCTTTTGTATGACGCTAAATAGCTTCACACTGCTGATGTGCTGTAAAAATTAATTAATCAGTCAAACCTAAACAACCTGGAGGATTGCCAGGAAACTTTGCACACTAATTCATCACAAGGTACAGTGGTCATTATGAAAACTTATTACAGCTACTCCTCCTGAAAGTATGGTCACATCAACATGTGGTTTTAGATAAAAGATTTTTTTTTATTTAGTTGGCCCTAAATGAAAGTGAGATGCCAGTGAGAGAGGAGTTATTTTCTCATAGTCAACACTTCATTCGGTGATCACATTAAAATTATGATATTATTCATGGTTATCAACTGCTCCACTTGTTAATTAACCTCAGAACCAGTAGTCAGTGTATTGGGGTTAATTCTAAACTGGAGCCACCATAATTTTGTATCCAAAGTAATTTTATAAGAATTGAATATACCTTATTCCATCAATCTCTGTCTTTCGGAATGTTGAATTTAATAAAACCAGTTTCGTGAGCTGTGGGACCCTGAAAAAAATGATGCAACTATTGTATATCTGTCTGCAGCAGGTGAAAATAATTGGTTTTATCTTGAATTCCTGCAAATTCTGCATGGCTAGTAGAACACAAGTGCCCAGAAAGGACGCTTTGTTAACAAAAAATACAGAATAATAATGTCAGATTTGATTTATTTGTGCATTTGTTTATATATTCACTCATGTACCTATTTAAAAGAAATTTTCAATTTCTTTTTAAAGAATTTGCAAATGTAATGAATACACTAATAAAATTTAAAGTATCAGAATTATAACTGGTTCAAGTTTGCATAATTATTTGGGCAAAAATCTGAAATCAGTATTTTCTTTTCTAGAAAACTTAATGAAATTAGTTATATAATTAAAAGCTTAGAACTTGTGTATAAAAAAACTAGTGAAAGAAAAATTATCCACGAGTTACTGTACTGCCTGAAATTAATAAATAAATAATCTAATCAGATATAAGCCCTGATTTATAACAAAAGTGAAACTTTATGGTACCTATTTTGTATCTCAGCAATGTAATGTTAACATAAATGCTTGTGTAAATAAATTGTATTAAATGTGTAGAAATACAGTTTACAAATCTAAGTAGTGGATAATATTAGGACCTTCATGTTATATCAATATGGCTATGCAGTTAATGAAAACATCTATATGCAGTCTTTGACAAATTCTTCTGCCTTCTCTCATAATTTGGCAATGTGAGGGGGTAATGATGCTTCCATCTTATTTCTTCAACAAGAATACACTGTATAGTTGTAATACACATCACAATTATTACTCCTTTCCCAGCATCACCAGTATTTTTTCAGAACAATTGCCCATGTTGGATTGGTATTATGTTCAGTTTGATGTTACAATATTTAATTACATTTAAGTTAGGTCTTTTAATGTCTTAGTAAATAAGCTACATTGGGGAATCAGCTGGTAGAGCCAACAAACAATACATCTATGTTACATATTTCTTTAATTCAAATTCAAAATCTCCCCTAACCAGTTCTCCCTCTGATATATATATATCAGCCTAGAGCGGACTTCACAGGAGACAACCTGGTATTGTATTTCTGTAACTGGCTTAAATTGTTTCTGGTACATTAATCTGTGTTTCCTACATTAAACTAAACATTTGATATCTCACTAATGAGTTGTCTTGAAGTTGATTTAAAAACATATAAATGATTATAGTATATCTGATCAGACTCACTCACTTTCAACCTCTTCCTCAAAATATAAATGTTAAATAAATGTAGTTTAAGTGTAAAGGTTGGCAAGGATTGTCAGAGCTCAAGTATAAAATATCTATTTCTTTAAAATCTATACTAGAGAAACTTAATCTAATATCTTGTCTCTAATATCATCAGCATTTTCAAAATCTAAAACTAATTGTAAGTCCTGTAAATAATCATTTAATTAATTTGCATAAACACAAATGCCTGTTCTAACTTACATAGACCATGGAGCTAGACCTGTTAAACCAAATGATTAATGTCCACAAGGTCATGGGGTGAGTGTGCTGTAAAGATTCTGCTTGTATTGTTTTGGAGGATGTGGATTCTATTCAACATGACTATGTACCAGACTAGAAAATTGGAAAACAGTTAAATCATATAAAAGTCCCTACTACATTTCCCCCTTGGTTCTAAAATTTGGTCCCCAAATTTTCTTAACAAATTTGATTACAAAATAAGTCATATATCATACACACAATCTCACTATTATACAAACTTAGAATTTCTACCACAAGGTTATATATTAATGATGCAAATTACTCCTTTAAGGTGGGCAGAATGGTTTCTTAATACAAAATACATTCTCTTTCATAAAGCTAAAATGAATAAACTGATAAATGTTACATTGTTCTGAAGATAATCAAAACATGAATCAGATAATGTTCCATGTTACAAAGAATCCTGACTATTAAATCCAGAAATGCACATGAATCATCAAAAGTTCACTGTTAATTTGCAGTAACTGTATACTATACCAATGCAACAAAACAAAGTTTAAATCAAAAGTTGAAGCTTCAATAACTAGTATAAATGTTGCTCAATTTAAATGGCATTTTCATTTGCAACAGAGTTTCATGTGCTTTCTAGAGTTCATATTTCACACATTGCAACAGAGTTTCAGGTGCTTTCTAGAGTTCATATGGCAAACATGTAAACAATTTCTTTAGGCAGAGTCAGCCTTTAGAAGAGACTGAATTAAAATAGTCAAGATTTCAATCACAGTTATACAAATCTTCCAGTGTCATATTATGGGGTGTTCAGAAAAGCAAGGTTGTAGGAAAGTCAGAAGATAGTCTGCAGAGAAAAAGTCCAACATTATATAACATTGGAACAGTTAAGTTTACACTGTTTATTTGAAGTCTTGAACCCATCCTTATTTTCCATATGAATCTCGCCATTTTATGACCGTTTGTTAGATTTTCGCACTTTTCCTTTTAGAGTTCTGTTGACATGAAAATCACGAATCAAAAGTCTGGTAAATGTTCTGCTGGTTCCCATGTTGTTTTTTAATAGTCCTGCCACTTCACTTTGTAGACCTTTTTTCCTCGGTGTCTTGCACATGCTAATTTTTCAACTATTCCCCAGTTTTGCGTTGACTCTCGGGATGGGTCCCTCAAGAGTTCTAACTGGTCTGATCCACATGATGGACTCTTTGTAGGTCTCATTGAATCTTCTTCCTGGGAGGGCTCTCTCTCCACGTCTGGTGCAATCAGTAGGTCACCATGACCTCTTTCTGGCTGTTCAGTCAGAGAGTGCTGCTCTCGTAGTGCTGGATCACTGTATACTTTCAAGCGATTAGCATGAATCAGGGCTCTCTGCAGCTTATGAGTACTGCAGTCACGTAACAGATACGTGTGGTTAGGACTAATATCACTAATATAGTATGGTCCAGTCCATTTGTTGTGGAATTTTGAAGATTTTCCAACAGGTAGTTTTGGGTTGTGTAACCATACACGTTGACTCGAGCAGAAGTTTGGCTTGGATGCTTTACAGTCAAAATATTCTTTGTATTGTTTCTGTTCTCTTCCAATGTTATCTTGTGCTGCTTTGTCCAAAACATGAAGTTTGTTTTTCAACTTTTGTAAATATTCAGCTGCTGACTCTGATAATTTTGCATTTTCAATTGAATCCAGTGTAACGTCTAAAGGAAGACGCATTTCATGTCCAAAAACAAGTTCATATGGAGAAAATCCAGTAGAGTTTGTACACTTTGTTTTCCGATATTAAGCCATGAGAACGCCTGGCAACACATCAGCCCAGTTTTGCTGTTGTTCATCAATGTAAGTTCTTATAGAATGAGCAAGTGTTCTATTGAAGCGTTCGCAAGTGCTATTGGTTTCAGGGTGGTACGGTGATGTATGATAACGTTTTATTTCCATCCGTTTGCAGAACTCGGAGATAATTTTAGACATAAAGTTCTGACCTCGATCTGAGACAAGTGCTGTAGGTGCACCATAATGACATATAATGTCTCTGTACAGGATATCAGCAATTTGGTTTGCACTAGAAGTTGAAAGCATGTAAGCCACAGCTTAACCTCTTTTTTACCATTTCCTGTAAAACTTGGAATAAGGTTGAAGTCAACTCCATTATTATGTGCCATGTTGGTATTCTTTCTGCTTCACAGATCAAAGTTTAAAGAGCTGGAAATCCTTGTTGAAGTAATCTGAAGTATGTTAAATCCTGGCCCTTAAATTTCTTCCTGCATAGGTCCAAATGATACATCTTGAATTAGGGAGCTGTTCTATTAATGAGCTGTTGCATCTATCAGGTGACTTTCATCAGTGGTTATGATTCCATGAATTAGGCTGTAAAATCCAAATAAAATCCAATCATCCTGCAATTTAAAATCCAGATTTCATAGTGAATCTAGAAGACCAGGATCATTGGTTCTCCACCAAACTGTTGTAGCTGACTTGGGGGGTAGGTGGCTGCTACATTGGGGAATCAGCTGGTAGAGCCAACAAACAATACATCTATGTTACATATTTCTTTAATTCAAATTCAAAAGCTCCCCTAACCAGTTCTCCCTCTGATATATATATATATCAGCCTAGAGCGGACTTCACAGGAGACATCCTGGTATTGTATTAGTGTAACTGGCTTAAATTGTTTCTGGTACATTAATCTGTGTTTCCTACATTAAACTAAACATTTGATATCTCACTAATGAGTTGTCTTGAAGTTGATTTAAAAACATATAAATGATTATAATGTATCTGATCAGACTCACTCACTTTCAACCTCTTCCTCAAAATATAAATGTTAAATAAATGTAGTTTAAGTGTAAAGGTTGGCAAGGATTGTCAGAGCTCAAGTATAAAATATCTATTTCTTTAAAATCTATACTAGAGAAACTTAATCTAATATCTTGTCTCTAATATCATCAGCATTTTCAAAATCTAAAACTAATTGTAAGTCCTGTAAATAATCATTTAATTAATTTGCATAAACACAAATGCCTGCTCTCACTTACATAGACCATAGAGCTAGACCTGTTAAACCAAATGATTAATGTCCATAAGGTCATGGGGTGAGTGTGCTGTAAAGATTATGCTTGTATTGTTTTGGAAGATGTGGATTCTACAACATGACTATGTACCAGACTAGAAAATTGGAAAACAGTTAAATCATATAAAAGTCCCTACTATAATATGAAAAAATGTTCTTTGTTGTTTGTTGTTTACTCTACCAAGCCAAAGAAGATGAAAAGATTTTCATGGCTTTTTGTTCTTTCCTCACCAAGCTGTTAGAATATGAAAACATTTTCACTTGATCCAAATCTTAAGTTAAATTCTGTCACTGAATTGACACTGCTTTTACATTAGTTTAGTCTTACAGTATAATAATATTAGGATTTTGCAACCAGGTTCTTATTTACAACCATGCTTTACCTGCATGACATGTACTGTTAGATTAAAACAGTCTGAAGATGAGGGTTGATGAACAATTTTCATTATGTACATTTTCAGATGCACCAGTTGTCAAGCTACAGGCTGCAGTACGAGACGTTAATCCATACAGAGTCAAAGAAGGCCGTGAGAATGTGGTTTTTGTGTGTGAGGTAGTAGATGCGTATCCACAACCCACTTTATTTGTCTGGACACACAACGGGAATGAAATACAAAGTGAATCAAGATCTAACCTCACCATCCCTGTAGCTACAAGACAAACAGATGGAACATGGGCGTGTAAAGGACTCAATGGTTATGGAACACCGATAATGAGTCAACTTCAGGTTGATGTACAGTGTAAGACATACAATATTTTGTCTGGTTTATTAGCTCAACTGGTCATAGGCTAGAAAAGTTTATGACATGGACTGTTGGCCATCATCTGTCTATCCATCAGAACAAATTTGTTATTGCTATTCCTCCTAAATTACTTAGATAATTGCTTTGATACTTCACAAACACACACACATGCACACAAACACACGCACCCCCCCACACATTCATCCAATTGTTTAATGTGCCCTAAATGTAAATGGTGCTGCTAGGACATCCGTGTCTTACAAATTTTGTTATTGCTACTCCTCCTGAATAGGGTTTCACTATAAGATTTATATAATAAGTATGAAAATAGTACTGATACAATGTATAATATAGCTACCACAGTGGCCAACTTAATAATGTTGTTGCTTCTCCTCCTGCTTGAATGATCATATTTCCAACAGAAGACTTCCTATGATGCAAAGTCGATAAAGGTTCATAATTACCTGGATAATAAATAAAACTAGCTATATGGTATCCATTTAGTTTGTGTATAAAATCAACAAAAACAAAAGATTCAAAGATTATATCTGGCAATGTCAGGAGTGAGCAAGATACATAGTAAAGAGTACAGTTTGAAACTTGTGTCATGTGACTATTGGGTGCTGCATGTTTATCTATCATATACCTCCATATACTGATCTTAATTAAGGTGCATGTTGTGTATAAATAATTCTTCTTTGTTTTGTGTCTGTATTCTTATACAAATCCACATGGACTTAGTTGATTCGTGACGAAAGTTTTAACTAACTACAGATCCAGGTAAGTAGCAAAAATAAATGTACATTTTTCATCTGGTTTTCTGTGATTAAATTACTTTTTTCATGCTCAGGTTGTCCTTTTTTGCCACTCATATTAATATTAATTATGCTTATACCTATCAGGGGGTTGATATGTATGAACTTACAATAAAGCAGTTTAATACAATTTCCTTTTGACCGAATAATGGGTAATTGATCATTAGGATCATCTTGTACCCAGCTGACTTTTTTAACAATCTTGACATCGTTAATAGTCTTTCATGATTGAAAAAGGTGCTGATCTGACATCCATTATAGTCACCATGGCAGCCATCTTGAAAATCGTTTAACTACTTGTCCTGAATTGACTGCACGTCAACAAATGCTTTTCACTAAAAGACGTCTTATGATGTATTGTTTCCCTTAAACATAAACTATGCCTGTCTGATATCAATTGTGGCTACCACTATGACCATCTTGAAAATATGGTTATTGCTACTTCTTCTAAATGTATGATCAGATCAGCATGGGGTTTTCAGTGAAAGACTTTTTATTATGTCTGGTTGCCCCTAAAAGGGTGCCAATCAGGCATCCAATATGGCCACCACAGCAGCTATAGTGAAAATTATGTCACTACTTGTCTTGAATGGCTGGTCATGTAAGCATGGGGTTTTCACTATTAGACTTTGTATGAAGTCTATATGGTCCTAAACCAAAACAGTGCTGATCTGACACTCGGAGATTTGTTTGCACTGTGTATATATATATATATATATATATATATATATATATATGAAAAGATACATCTTGATGAGTATTAACCACCATCTCTAACGTAGGTAATTGTAACTCATGCAGTACTCTTCACTGGCTTTGGTTGCATTTTGTGTTTTAAGTTCCCTTTTTGTGCTCTGTTAATTCTGGTACCATCCAACAACAGGGGATTTTATGCATCTCTGTTAGGACCACAACCTTATAATATAAGAAGCTTCCTGTCTTATTTCACTAGCTTAGGTTATGTTTTTGCATTTTGCTGAAGACCACAAGGTTTTTGCAATGTGTGTACAATGTGTAAATAGGTTACCACCGTCAACCAATGGTTCAAGTTGCATACACATTTGAGAATCACTTTTTGGATAAATATATGAGCTGTTTATTACTGGTTGCAATTGTTTTGTTACCATTTTTGTCATGAAACATTAGCACAAGGTTTGTTTCAAAACTGAAATTTGTGATGCTGATGTACAACATAATTCATTGAACTTTATATTTTTGTACTTAGGGCAGATTTTAGGTTAAGTTTTAGTCCATGAAATGATGCAGTAAAACGTTCTAGTACTGGACCATGGTAGACCCTTATTTTTCATTTCAGATGGACCTGTCATAGAGCCAATTGGAAATAAAACAGTCATTGAGGGCCAGATGTTGTCAATTATATGTAAGGTTGATTCCAATCCATTGCCAGTGTCTGTATCATGGACAAAAGATAATAATGCAATTTTCTCCTACAACACAGCTGTGCTGACAGTAAACAGTATTAGCAGATATGACAGTGGGACATACAGGTGTAAAGCTGTCAACATTATTCATCCCAGTGGACAGAATCAAGAATCTCTGAATGGAATGGAATGGTTTTACCTCAATGTTCAATGTAAGATTTTGGAGGTTTGGTCTTGATTACTAAAATTTAGGAAATGTTATCATACCTACTCTAAATATAAGTTGGATGGGTTTGAAGGAATGTTTGTTTTGAGTAAGAATTTGACCATGTGATAAGTCAGTTTTCAGTTATTCTAGCAAAGTAAGTGCAAATGAATAGCTGTCTGTCATATCTTGAATAATGGCAATAATAAAATGATTTTGATAGTTTCAGAATTCTGTTAATGGAAACAAGTATTGTTGGATGAAAGTAAGTTTACATTAGTTCTACAAATGCTAGATAGAATGTTAACATTCATTTAATTGCTATGATAACTGGAATCTGCTATCTTTGCTATTTATCAGCCACTTGAAAGGAGTGATGCCTACTTAATCTGAGGGTTGCAATATCCTGAACTGTACAATTCAACTACAGTAATAAATTTGGAGCTGTAGAGATTCATTGTTGAGTATATTTGATGAGCAACAAGAAGAGTTCCATTTCAAATCATGTCAACACCAGGCTGGGCAAACCATTTATTGTGCATGGCACTTTACTCCAATTGCCTGAGCACAATATATACTTTCAACTATTAAACTGCAAACCCAAAAAGCAGTATTTGTGACCTGTGAAGCACATCAATCCTGTTTGAATGGTCAACTTAAATGTCATGTATGTAATGGTCACCTACTTTCCACAGTCAGAAGTCAGGAATTTGTAAAGAAATAATGGCCTTGCTGCACAATAGTATTTGATGAGTGAGTTAAATCCTAGGTTAGATTGAAATGAGCAGCAAACAGTAATCTTGTATACAGCATAATTTTGGTAGAGAGCAACATTTGTTCATTTTTATGATTTTGTTAAATAGTGTATAAAATGTTTTATTATTGACCACATACTACTGTACGTAGTTGTAATAACAATATGTTTGATGATGATATTTGTTCTTAAACCAATCTTGATGTTGTTGTTGGGCTTAACGCCATTTTTCAGCACTCGATAGGCTATACATGGCGGCCAGTATTAATGGTGGAGGAAGAATCCGGGAAAACCCTGGAAAGAACCACCGACCCTTGAGAAGCTACAGGCAAGCTTTCTCACATACCCACATTGGCCGAATCCGAGACTCGAACCTACGCAGACAGAGGTGAGATGGCAGTGATCCGTAGCGGAGAGCGCTTTAGACCACTCGGCCACTCGGGGCCCCAAAACCAATCTTGAAAGATCACCTATATAGAATGAACAGTTCAGCATTTTCCATTGCATTGCTGCTGTTGAAATATTTTTGAATATATAATGTATGTGTGTGTGTGTTTCTGTGTGTGTGCAATAAGCTGACAACGAACACCAAGGTTGTAATCTAAACACTTTTGACTCCAGATGGGTCTTTTTCAAAGGCAAACACAAAATAGATACAAGACAAAAAAATAACAAAAAAAGCATGGAAGGTACAAATGTTTACATCCCTTTTTCTTTTAGAATAAAAGCTTGAAAATGTTTTATGTTCTGACTAGTTGGCTTGATCGTGACTGATGTATACTAGTTTATATTGACCTACAAATGGATGAGCCATATTGCCATCTGTTTTCTATGTAAATTGGTGTAACCATAGATTATATCATGGATATTTCATTGTTGTAATACTATTTGTTGGTGACTGAATGACTAATGAGCAGAATTAAAGAAATAAATGAAAATATGCTCGATGTAAATAGATGATGGTTTTATTTCTGTGGTTGTCTTTTCCTAGTTTTCTTGGTTTAAGGTGCTTGGTTTCAATATTCAAAGGTGGCATAATATGATTCCATTTCTGTCCTGGTTTCTGAACTCTTCTTGGTATTTAAGCAATTGCAGTAAATGTTATATTACTGAAGGTATAGCATGGGGAAGAGAAGTGTTCTTCAGCTTCTTTCTCATCCAAACAGATCTGTGAAGATTGATCCTTTTGTATAACTTTTCAGTTTCTCAGTCATACTCATCTGATGGGCACAGATCTTAAATGTGATGAGATAAATTACATTCTCTGTTTTGCACATTGGTTTTGGACTGTTAAATGTTTTGCTCATTGCTGTGCTAGAGAATGTTCTGGTCTTCATCACATGTTGACAGGTTTTTGTACTTTTTGGTTTGACAGGTTTTGCACCACAGGGACCAGATTTGCTAGGGTGATCTTGGTTTGTGATTGGTGCTAGCTTCGCTTGAACAAAGGATGTCTCAGAGATTTTTTTTGGTCTACTGTAAGCTATTACTTGCTTGTTGGGGAGGATTAATTTTAATGTGTCACAAGATTCCACAATGGTCCAATGTTTCTGGATGATTTCACCTACTTTGGGGGTTGTCTGGATGGCCCCAGTTAAATGCTTTGACATAACATAAAATGGAAAACCTTTATGACATTGTGATTACAGTGTATTGCCTTCAAAATACTAACATGTTTCAATTGGTTATCATAACATGTTACAATATTTTTCCCAGCTTTTTTTTCAGATCTAATTACAGACTGGTTTTATTGCAAGTTTCCTGTCATGTCATTACCAGACTTTGGCCTCTTTCTTCCCAGTTTTTCACCAGATATAAGAATAAACTAGATCATTAACGTGTTAGCAAAGTTATTCAATGTGTGTGTGTGTGTGTGTGTGTGTGTGTGTGTGTGTAAAGAATTCTATGTAAAAGAAGTGTTGTGTCTGTAAAGAATGGCATTATTTCATGAAATAGTCAACAAGATTTAAATCAGCTTCTTGTACCGTTTGCAGCCAACATTAGAGAGATAAAATTATATATATATATATATATAAATGACTATTAGAAAAATGAATTTGAAAGCTAAACTTTTCAACCAAACTGTTAAGAACATGTCATCACCATGTTTGATCATGCCTGCAGTGAGGGTGTCATGATTAAAAGCTGCCATAATGCCTAACAACAAACTGGCGATTCATGTTGAGAGAGCGCTATCTGATCAAGATGTGATATCCATATAAAGTCACCTCTCTTGTCAGTCAGTCAGTTCACCTCCTTGTTTATCCTTTCATATTCTTTGTAATCATTCATAACTCTACAAACCTTGTACTTAATTGAATGCTATTGCGTTGGTTAATTACATATTTAAGGATTCTAGATCTTAAATTAAGTCGCAGAAAGAAGTGAGACTAACAATTTAGTTACATCAAGAAACAATTTGTTTCTCTAAGTTACAAAGTGAAAATTGAAAAGACACAGTATTTTGAATTAAATTGCAAATAATTTAAAATTAGATCCTAAATAATCCTATACAGTCATAACACCAAAAGTATAGAATGGTCTGAATGAATTCAAATTATCTTGAATGGCGTGATGTACCTCAATGAAGCAATCTAGAATGTCTTTGAATGAGTTCTCAGTAATTTCCAAATAACGTGCTAACCCAAAGTCAATAAGCACTTATTAATTCCAATGAATTATTTAAATAAATAATTACTCCTTTATTATATCTGAACAAAACTGAACACAACAACAAACTCTGATCTTGGATTTCTATAGACTGATATAAAACAGAAATTAATTATTTTGTTACCAAGTCCCAATATATACATTTTTTAAACTGACCTAGTTTTGTGTCACTCCTATGGAAAATTACTATCAAAATTGTGAACAAGTATGTTTATAAAGAATATTCTGAACTCAGAGCTATACCAGCATCATTTTTTCAAACTAAAAATCATCAACAAAAGTTATTTACAAATGAACGCTATCTTAAAGCACAAACTTTAGTCATGGACAGAAGTTAAGCACACAGTTTACATATGTGTCACACATGTTATATTTGTAAAGGTTTCATCTTCTAGGTTAGACTTTGTTATTGTTTGTTTTTCATCTGCATTGCATGGCTACTGAAGCAGTTGTAGTCTTTGACAATAATTCATATCTTTACATGAGATGCTGATTGTAACCAGCATAGCTCTGCAATCGTTTGTTGCCTTTGCTCATAAGTGGGTGACATTTGGTAGGTGAAATGGCTATTCCATTTAGATGTACCTTTTAACAGTTTAAAGGTCTAATCTCTCTAATGAAGCTACTGACTGCCATTAATATTTAACTCCCTCTACAGCAGATTCTTTTAATTATCACTGACCATAAACCATTAATTATATAATGTGTATATTGTTTCAGACCTAACTATGATTCTTAAGGAGTTGATTTTATCAGCTACATTTGGCTGCAGTTATGTCCCATGCCAGTTAACTTCATCTCATCAGATGAATTATGCATGTAACCAGCATAGCTCAAGAACCATTTAAATTATTTTGATGTAATTTACTAAGAGCATTAGCTTGTAGACTTATATTACTTGGGTTTAGTCTTATTTTGAATAGTTATGGTCTACTAATAGCTAGCTCTACACATTTTTTGTATGGACTTTAACAAACGTTTGCATGTCACTTCAGATCAAGGAGACACTGAGTTTGATTTCCAGTACCCCAGAACCTCATTTACAGGCATTATGACTTCTGTTCTGTCTTCTTGCTGACTTTAGTTTCTGGAGCATAACTTTACTTAACTATATGCCTCTATCCTTGTCTTCACCAGTGCAAATGTAAAATACTTGAACCAACCAAGTGAACATGCACCCAAAGAAATGCCCCCACCCACCTGACAAGAGTAAACCAAGAATGCATGAAAATACTGACATAAAACACTTAAAGGTGCAGAAAAATGAATTTGAAAGCTAAACTTTGGTGTGAAATTTGTTCTCTTCTCCCAAAGTCATTCTAGATCATTCTTGTAGAGTTTGAAACTCAGGACAAATTAAAATTATATAAATGTACTGATGCAGCATTTACATGGCTTCATATTTAAATGGCATACTTCAAAATGTGACTTGAAGTGATATGTAGGTCGAAGAAAAGAATCAATAGCTTTGTGTGACAAGAATCAATACTCACACCACTTTTGTTTTTTTAATAAATGGTTTTTTACTGAAATTTTGAAGTATAGTATTGTTATATGATCTATACACTAATATATTCTGTGATTATCAGATAAATGAACTAGAAAATCTTCACACAGCATTAAACATGCATAACATGTTGTATAAGGATAAAGACATGGCTGTAAAGGAAAGGTTCCATTTGTAATAACACAGAAAACAAAATGAAATTTAGAGACATAATTATATATTCATTGTTATTTTCAATAATAATGAAAAACTGAACATGGTGTCCAAGGACAAAATTATTGATATTCTGGCTATGTAGATGTCATTGTAAAGAAACTAAACTGCACACTTTGGCTATTACAATATAAAATATTTCATTTTAAAACAATATCATGTTTCTTTTTACAAGAGCTAGAGTCAGCCAAATTTTGACTATTGTAATATAATATGGCTCAGCATTCCTTTGGACCCCACAGCAAGGACGAGAGGGGGATCTTGATGTTTAGGCAGCCCAGGATCTCCATTTTCCATGCCCAGGCTTGCGCCCTGGAGAGGACACTCCAGTCTCGCTACTGAGTGAGGAAACAACACGGAAGCTGAGAGTTTACGGGTTATAAGTCCCACCCGATTGGCGTAGGGAAGGGGTGCCACAGGTCAGCTTTGACAGTGGGAGGGATCATCGTGACCCACTGGCCAACTATTGCCCGCCTCAAGCCGGGTAGCCCCCAGTCAATAAAATGTTGACCCGCCATTGTCTGCCTGCTCCAGTGGGTGTCTGGAGCTCAGAGTGTTGTTCAGCAGGACAAGCGGATGGTAATTCCACACCAGACAAAAGAAACAAGAAATTAATAAAGACTCCAGCTCTTCGATTTGCAAGTTGGAATGTGCACACCATGTGTACAGGCATCTCCGATGACCTCAGAGAAGTGGACAACACCAGAAAAACGGCCATCGTCGATAGAGAACTCACCAGACTAGGCTCAACTCTAGTGGCTCCCTCAGAGAGGAAAACTACACCTTCTTCTGGAAGGGTCGAGAACCTGAGGAGCCCCACCAGCACGGAGTGGACTTCGCCATCAAAAACAATCTTCTGGCCTCAGTTGAACCTCCCACAGGGGGCACTGAGCGCCTCTTGTCCATCCGCCTCACCACTGCAACAGGTCCTGTCAACATCATCCGTGTCTACGCCCCAACCCTCACATCGTCAGAAGACACAAAGGATCAGTTCTATGGTCAACTAGATGAACAGATCAAAGGATGCCCCAAAAATGAACCACTATTCCTCCTCGGCGACTCTAATGCCAGAGTAGGTGCTCACCACGAGTCATGGCCTACCTGCCTCGGATATCATGGCACTGGAAAGACCAATGAAAATGGTCAGAGACTGCTGGAGCTATGCACCTACCATGGCCTGTGCATCACAAAGACCTTCTTCAAGTGTACGCCACAACACAAAGTGTCATGGAAACACCCCAGATCTCGTCACTGGCACCAACTTGACTTGGTCATCACCAGGCGCTTTGCCCTTAACAGCGTTCTCTCCACCAGAACCTACCACAGTGCAGACTGCGACTCCGACCATGCCCTCATGAGCAGCAGAGTACGACTACAGCCACACATACTACACCGCTCAAAGCCAAAAGGACATCCTCACATAAACACCACGCAGATGTCAGTCCCTGCCAAGATGGAGGAGTATGTGTACGCCCTGGACAAGGCTCTCCAGGACCGGCCTGAGCATGACGCTACAGCCAAGTGGAATGCCACGAAGGGTGCCATCTACAGTACAGCTATGTCAACGTTTGGCAAGAAGGAATGACCCAGCCAGGACTGGTTCAATGCACACCTATCAAGGATGGAACCACAAATTGAGGAGAAACGAAAAGCCTTCATAGCTTACAAAAAATGCCCTAATGAACGGATGCTTGCTGCTCTCAGAAGTGCCCGAAGTAACTCCCAACGCATCTCTAGACAGTGTGCAAACAAGTACTGGCAACAACTGTCTGAAGGGATCCAGCACAGTGCCGAGTCCGGACACAACCAACACTTTTTTTGATCTTCTTCTCCCTGCTCCTGTGATACACCTTCGACACGTCCACGGATGGCATATATCAACACACCAGGTCCGACGGGAGGCTGTTCAACCTGGCAAGACTACACTCAAAGACCAAAGTGAAAGCTGTGCTCATCAGGGAGATGCTTTTTGCAGATGACGCAGCTCTTGTGACCCACACCAAGGAAGCCTTCCAGAGACTGGGAAACCGTTTTGCTGATGCCTGCATGCAGTTTGGTCTCACCATCAGCTTGGAAAAAACAAATGTCAGCGTGCGAGATACCACCATTGCCCCTTCCATCAAAATCAATGGTGTCACCCTGGAAGCTGCCAACAACTTACCTACCTAGGGTCAACCATCAGCAACACTTTCTCGATTGATATGGAGCTGGACAGAAGGCTTGGAAAGGCAAACACCATCATGGCTCGATTAATGAAGAGGGTGTGGGAAAACAACGCACTGACAGAGCACACCATGGTCCGAGTCTACCAGGCCTGCATTCTCAGCACCCTTCTATATGGAAGTGAGACCTGGAGTACCTACATGAGGCAAGAACGCCAGCTCAACTCCTTCCATATAGTTTTACGGTGCATAAACGCATCCTGAAAATCAGCTGGCAAGACCGTGTTCAACACAGCGAGATCCTGCAGCATGCATGTACCCCCAGCATGTACTCCCTGCTGAGCAAATGCCACCTTCGATGGCTGAGACATGTCCGATGCATGGAGGATGGAAGGCTGCCAAAGGACATCCTATATGGACAGCTGGCCACTGGCATGAGAAGCTTCTGTCAAGTCTTTCTCAGTTTACTTGAAATACTTTTTTGGAAGGAGAGAAACCAGCAACTCCCCAGATATTAACTTAGTGGCATCCAAACACTTTTGAATTATAGGAATCAACTAAAGAACTCATTAAACAGGTTTTAAGCTGTGTCCATTATATGAACCTATATCGTAAAAGAAATCAAAGAATCTTTTACTAAATGAGCTTTTCACCATAGCTATATTAAATGTATGAATCTAAATCTTAATTATATGAACTGCATGATATTTAAGTCCTAATTAAAACCCATAAGCCTATCCTTCAGCAACATTTTGTATGTAAATTTATTTTAATATGTGTTATACATGAGTTTAATCTTGACTAGTGAACATTGGTAGTAGTTATGTCTCTTTGATTTTTCATGTTTAGCTTATTGGCCAATATAACTTCTGTGTACATGAATGCATATATATCATAGAAGGCTTTAAGGTAGGATATTACTGTTATGAAAACTAATTGATAGCTCAGGTTCAAATTATTATTATTATTATTATTATTATTATTAAAACTCCAAAGAGTAATGTACTTAATTGAAGTCTTTGAACATGTATCTTGACCTAATCAATCAGGGTTACATTTGCACTTTAGGTACTTTTTAGTTTAACAAGAAACTGGCAAAAAGCACATAAAAAAGAGTTAAACTTATTTAATTTGATTACTGCTGTGATCATTCTATGGTCTTAAACTAATTAGCAGAGATAAAACTAACAAGCTTCATAAAATTCAGCAAATGATTTATTTCCCTTGAGTAAAAAATTAAAAATTTAGAAAGAACTTAGAGTATTGTGAATTAAATGCTGAATAATCCTAGATGTTCTATGACACTATCACAGATCCAAAAGTTTAGAATATTCTGAATGAATTCCAAGTCTTGAATATTCTGATGTACCAGTAGTCTTCAGTAGGCTGATTTACCAATAGTATTGATGTATCCCATTGACATGATCCAAAATATCTGAATGAATTCACAATAATCCCAAATGTGTTTTATCGTTTAGTACAAAGGACAATGAGAACTTTGTAGTTCCAATGAATAATTTAAATAAATGATTCCTTTCAAATTATGTATGAACACAACAGCAAATGATTCCACAGACTGAACTTAAAAATGGGAATGAATATTTGTTTATACCTCATCCTATATATATATATACTAATTTCATTTAATCTAAGACAAAATAAAATGCCCAAGATGTGGGTTATGTTAAATGGAAAAATTCCATCATATTGTAAACAAGTTTGCTTCTAGAACATTCTAAATTAATGAGTACAGTTAGACCTTAAACTCAAATCTAAGTATACATTATTTTTTAAAGACAAAAGTCAGGTAGACCAAAACTCTACCATCACAGATGAAGGTCAAGCACACAGTATAATTAAATATGCTATACACATGCATCCCCATCGGCTCCCACTGAACTACTGACAGCAGCAAAGTCTTTCTAACTGAGATTCATGCCTCCGTCCACTGAATTTTAAAGATAGAAACTTCTTGTATTTTTTTTTAAATATCTTTGCGATTGTGATTATTGGAAAGAGTGTACACATGTGTTTAGTGATATTTTGATAATGCTAAGCCCACAGCTAAATTTTCTTTTAAAATATTAAATTCTTAAAAAGAAATCAAATATTTATTTTATGTTTAAATTTGAATTTGCAGTCATTATTCCACAGACTTATATGAGAAGATAAATTACTGTAAAATTCTATGAGCTGTTGCTTTTCTATTTTGAGAGCACTCCCCTCAACCAGTTGGGACTTCAAAACACACGTCAAAAACCCGACACTGTCTGGGAGGTTAGTAGTTATGTTCATGTGTCCATGCTCTCTACGGAATTGGCAATAGTCATAACTTCATTTTCCTAAAGATCTTAGAGTTTGTGTTGTAAAGTAATTAGGCACACCAGTCAGACAGTCCCTCTCAAATGACACGGCTAAAAAGCTACACAATAAGAGAGCATACATGACTGTAGAGACATCGAGCAACCAAACTATCAGAAGCTTCCTGTATATATCAATTTCTAAAATTTGTTGAAGACTAGGATTGGATTTATTGTTTACGATTGAAGAGATTACATCCACTTTGCATGTTTATTATGCTTATATTTACTGTCTGATACTGATTTTTCTAATACTATCTTGCAAAATATTACCTCTGATGTAACAGTTATTTTTTGGCAATATATATATATATATATATATATATATATATATATATATATATATATATATATATATATATATATGTGCAATAAACTGACAACAAACAGTGCAAATTTAGTATCTAACTAGCCTGAGCGCTTTCAACTCTTAATGTCTGTTTTCAAAGGCAAATAATAAACATAGACAAGACAAACAAATAAAGCACAAAAGCCGTTGTGTTTGCAAAACTTTAAATGACTGTTTCTACAGGAATTAAACCTTTAAATTTAGTATGTTTAAACTAGTTTATTTCAACTTGTTGCAGATGCTGGAAAATATTTTTATTGACCTAGAAATCAATGAGCCATAACGACATATGTTGTTTTATGTAAATTTGTGCAAGCGCAAATTATATCCTGGATATTTCATTGTTTTAATAGTAAATATAGGCTTTTAACCAAATTTAGATAATTATTTAAAAGAAAATGTGACAACTGCAAAAGATAATTTTATTTGTGCATGGTTGTCTTTTTCTAGTCTTCTTGGTTTAAACTGCTTGATTTCAATGTTCTAAGGTGGCATAGCCAGTAAGATTCCTTTTCTTTCCTGGTTACAGAACTCCAGTTGAAGTTGTGAGCAATTGTAATAAGTGTTATATCACTGAAAGTGTGGCCAGGGAGGAGAAGTGTTCTGTGACCTGGCTTCAGTACAGCTTCTTTGTCATTCAATTGGATGTATGAAGGTTGATCCTTTTGTGTAGCTTTTCAGTTTCTCCAACATACTGAAGGCTACATATCTTGCATGTGATGAGATAAATTACATTCTCTGTTTTGTACATTTTGTTTTTGACCATGTATGATTAGTTTTTCTCTAGTCACTGTGCTAGAAAGTGTCCTGGTCTCTATCACATTCTGACAGGTTTTGCACCTTTTATCACCACAGGGGCCAGATTGACTAGTGATTGGCATTAGCTTTGCCCTGACTAGGATGTCCTTGAGGTGTTTTGGTCTCCAGTTGGCTACTACAGGTTTGTTCCATAGGATTAACTTTAGTACGTCCGACGATTCCATGATGGCCCAGTGTTTCTTGATGATTTTACTTATTGTGGGGTTGTCTGGATGGTAGGTCAGGATAAATGGTGTCCTATCAGCTTTTTCCTTCTTTCCATATTTTAGTACGTCATCCTGGTTTGTTTGTTTAGCCCTTTGGGTTGCCTCTGCAATCAGATCTTTGTCATAGCCTTAGTAAATTAAATGTTTAGATAGCTCTTCAGACCTTTTAGGAATGTTTCATCATTGGAGCTAATTCTGCATAGCCTCAGTGCCTTGCTATATGGAATGTTTCAAATGCAGTGTTTTGGATGATACTGGGATAGATACTGGTGTTTGTATTTTGGTTTCGAGTACATGTCTGTATGGAGATTGTTTTCTACCAGTTTGGTTGTTGTGTCCAGGAAAACGTGGTTTGAGTTGGAGACTTTTGCCATTAATTTTATTGAAGAATTTTGAAGTTGTTTGCCTTTGATATGATATGAACCAGACTTTCTATTCCATGTTGCCACTTCATTTCTATATCATCAATAAAGCGTTCCCACTGGTATGGTGTCAGTTCAACCAGTGCTAAAAGTTGACCCTCCAGTTTTCCCATAAACATATTAGCATACAAAAATGGGGCCATTTTTGTACCCATTACAGTCCCATTGATTTGGAGGTAGTTTGTTTCATTAAATTCAAAATTACTGAGTTTTAGGACAAGCTGCAGGAGTAGTACTAGAATGTGTGGGTGGATGGTCTACAGTTCTTGTTTCCCATTCTTCACTACACGCCTGTATCCTGTTGTTGTACAGTATGCTAGTATACAAAGATGTGAGGTCTAAGGAAACATGCAATGTATCTGGCAGTAATGGTTCACTTGCTTTGCTTTTTATGAGGTAATCTGTCATGTCCTGAAGATATGATGGTAATTTGTGGACATGTGGTCTTATAAAATGAACCAAATAGTCTGATATCCTTTCTGTGGGATGCCCATTACCGGAAATTATAGGTCTGCCTGGGTTTCCTTGTTTGTGAATTTTAGGTAGAAGACAAAAGCTACCTGCCTTTAGGTTTTCTGGGCTTAAGTAGTTTCTTGTTTGCTGGTCAGTGTGCCTGATTTGTCATGCCTCATCAGTAATATTAGTGATAGTTTTTGCATATTCCATTTTTGAATCATGGTCTAGTTTTTGGTAGAACCTATTGTCACTTAGTTGTCTACTTGCTTCATTGATGCAGTCTTCCGTTTCATAATGACCACAGCGGAACTCTTATCTGCAGGCTTGATTATGATGTCTGTTCTGCTTTTCAGTGAGAGTAGGGCATCTGTTTCTTCCTTTGTCAAATTGGAGTATCTGTTAGTATGGTTGATGTGTCTGGAAGTGTCGTTTTCAACGAGTTGATAAAGGCTTCTAAATTTGGAAATGAACTTTTTGGTGGGTCCTACACATATTACATTATCTTGTGGTCATCTTGTGGTATCTTAAAAACATATACAGATACATTTTTTGGTAAATTGTGCTCATTTTGTGAAAATGTTCTATCATGTAGTTTTCTTATGGCATCTTGTGAGGTCATGTACTATTATTTGGTGAATGGATGGTCCTATATTTTTGCTTGTTACAGATTAAAATGTGACTTCAAATCACACAATAGCAAATAGCATCACTCTTGTTATTTTCAGTCAGATAATTAACATGTGCAGTGGTTGTTTTTTTTTTTAATTCCTGGACAGATTTTTGTTCTCATTTTCTACTAAGATTAATGAAAATCATATTTTTCTAAAAATTATTATATCAGGGGATTCGAGAGTCAGGAATTGTGTAAATAGTTAATCACTGGCAAAATGTAGGTGTTATCGTATGGGTAGATGTTTCTTCATTTTATGTAGCTAAGTTATTTTTCTCTTTATTGATTTACATAGTCAATATGATTATCCCCCTTGAATTCACCTTCAGCTATCACTCACAAACATTTTCTTCCTGAACATTTTAATAAGTTCAACCTTTATTACTATAACTGTAATTCACTTGATGTCATTTCTATCCATGATTATCCCATGTATAACTTCAAGTGCTGATGTAAATGCTGTGAAAGCGCTGCTAGACTGATATTAGGAATATTGTGTTGTGGTCAAAATGAAATAAATAATATTGAAACAAAAACCAAGATGTATGGTAATAATACATCTGAGAAGCAATTTAACCTCAGAGAAAATTGTGTATATGGTAGCAAATGGTGAACTTATTAAAATGTAAACAGCTTAAGGAAGAAAAGACAGAACTTCTCTGCAAATGTATAAATTGTAATATGTCTAAATGCAATGCTGAATTATATATAAAATATTATTATGCATTATGGTCAACCTTATTTGAAATTTCCAAAGCCACTTAATTGGAAATATCTTCCATTTTTAAATGTTGGATTTTGATTGATTTCATTATGTTTCTATAATAATAATATTAATAATAATAATAATATTGCTAATACTAATGATAATAATGCCTGTAGGCCCTCAGTTATGTACCATCTTTACAAACTGATAATATGTATATAAAAGAAAATTTTCACACCAACACACAGTGTTACAAATAATATGATCTTAAACAACAAAGTAACTGCTGAGTGCAAACAACATGTTTGTAAAATAGAGCAAATGATTTATTTCCAAAGAATACAAAAGGAAAATTTAAAAAGAAACTTTGTAAATTAAGGCCCAAAATAATCCCCAAAATTCTGTCACATGTCGAAAAGTATAGTGTTCCAAATGAATTCCAGTGGTGTTCCAAATGCGTTTAATGCTGATGTGCAAGTAGCCTGAAATAGTGCTATTTTGCAGATAGTCTTGATGTATCACAATGATATAATCAAAAATATCCTTGAAAAAATTAAGATAATTCCAAACTGCAGGGTTTCCACGCTACCAAGAAATCAGGAAAAAGTTGGGAGAAATGATAATTGTTTTCCCAACTCTGAAATGTTGTTAAATTTAGCAAATATTGATGAAAGTCTGTAAAACCCCCGGAGTTTTCTGCCACCACCTGATGCCCAAATCAATCAGGTAACTGAGTCATAACTAAACTGATCGTGAGTTAAATTTATCGAGTTCTAACCATAATATTTGGAGGGTGCAGTATGGATCATTTGGGTGCTTGCAATAAACATATATGCTGAGTCAGTCCAAATGCTCAGTAGATTAGATTGATCTAGGAGACTTCTATTTTCAAAGTGAGCTCAATATCCATATCTTTCCTTATATGGAAGGTATAAAAACCAGCCTAGCATCACACGAGGCCAACATGGTGGTGGCAAAACATAGCCATTTACCAGATGGCCTAGCAAACTTTAAACTTTATTAGATCGAGTGATACATTCATAAAATCGATATGAAAATCACTTCTTTTCTCAGAAATTGTGAGTATTAAAACAATTATGTCTTTAATCTGCTGAAAGACAAGATAAAACTATGGTGTTGGTGAAATGTGACCTTGTTCTTGTGATTTGCATTGCTAGTCGCATGAGTACAGAAATCTAACAACCCACATTTCAAATGTTGTAGAGAAAAATATTTGTAAAAATGTTAAATGAAAGTCATATACTGGTTGTAATAAAAATACTAAAGTGAAAGAAATCTTGTTTTCCATATTTGTTTATTCCAAGAATAACTTATGGAGTTTTGTTGTATCACATGACTACCACATTGACATGTGTTCTCTGCTTGATAAATCAGACTAGCCAGATAGCTGGCTTTTACAAAAAGTATCTGACTTTCATTTAATATAATTTAATTTCTGTACAACAACATTAAAAAGGAGCTTATTGTTGATATCACGTGACCTTTGGACTTCTGATGTCATCATTTGAGATTTGTGAAGTTATGTGACTAGTAATGTAATTGGCGAGTACCGGATCAGGTTTCATCTATGCCGTATTTTCGTCTAGTCTGTCGGCGGATTAAAGACATAATGATTATAATACTTGCCGCTTCTGAGAAAATAAATCATTTTCCTATTGATTTAATGCCAGTACAAATCAGCATAAAATAAGTTCAAATTTTCTAGGCTAACTGGTAAGTGACTACCAAATGTCATTACTGCATGATGGCAGCAAATTCCAATTTTTTTATATGCAGTTGCAATGACCCAACACCCCAACCTAAATGTCCAAATATGAAAAATGGGGTGGGCATATTCGGAGGAAACCCATATTAGAAAACAGACTGCTGTTCGTTTTAAGCCAAATTTGTAGTCCAAATTGTTGAATATTGGAGCTGAAATAAGAAATTGTTGTCCTTTGTGTTATATATTAAAAAACAATATGAGCCGCTGTATCAATACAGGTTTGGGGACTGGTTTAATGAATTACAAGAAGACAAGTTGATTTTACAGAAACTTTGGTCCTTGTTTATACAACATTATATAATTTTGATGGTCTATTGTCAAAATTTAAATCAACCGTGTTGAAAATGTTTTTTAAGGAGATTAGGTTGTTTGAAAAATCTTGTTTGGGATTTTATTGGTGCAGATAAATTTAGGGTTAAACTCTTTTCTTTACAAGAGAAGATTCTAATTATTTGCGTTTATTGTATTTTTTATACTGTAATAGGAAATGCTTACTTTCTATAAGATATATATATATATATATATATATATATATATATATATATATATATATATATATTGCTATATAATTCTTAAGAAGTAAAGGCTTGAAAGGAACAAAACAAATTTATGTGCATTATGTTGTTCCCACTTAGCAACATAATGCAGGTCAGCAAAATAAAGTTAGAATTTTTTTTGTACATTGAAATGACTTTACATTTATAGGAATATAGTCAGTCTTGTTTCGTGTGATACATTTTGTGGTTTTGTACATGATCATCATTTCTCACTTTGATATTTTTGGAGAGTCTTGAAAGAGAAACATCTTTAGATTTATAAAATGCATCTTTTATAATCTAAAATTTTCTTTAATTCCATTCAGTAGTGGTTATTTGTGAACCTTGAGAGAATTAATTTCATCCTGGAAATTTATCTTTAGAAAAGTGTGGGAACCATGAAAATAGCAATTTAGTCCTAAAGTCAAAGAACACTTTGTAATTTCAATGAATAATTTATATAAATAAATTAAATCCTTTCAACTGAACACAACTTGATTCCACTATGACTGATATGAAAATACAGAATGAAGATTTCTGAAGTAAATAACATTTATGTAAAAAACTAAGATACAATAACAGAACCAGAATGATGGTCAGCTTAATGGAAATTTCCAACAAAATTGTTTCTGGAAAATTCTTAGTGTGAATCAAGGCTTTATCTAGAACTCATACCTAGTAAACATGTTTACCTCAAAGTAATACTTATCTTAATGTATAAACTAAAATCATAAACGTGTATTTGTTATGTAATATGTTGTTTACAACAATAAAAAACAAATAATTTATCACTGACCAAGGTCAGTCACACAATATATATATATATATATATATATATATATATATATATATATATATACAAAAACACATGCACAGTACACATTTTTGCATCCACTTCTACACTTGAACTGACAGTGAAACAATATACAAAATTAAGCATGTGAATTGCATGTACCAATTTGAAATGGTCATATCAAGTAGTAGATACAGACTATGTAACTGTTATATTTCATCCAAGCGATTATCCCTTCATGAAAGGATTGTACAATTTGAGCATGTTTAATTTCCTTTGGAATATTTTGCCATACGATGGGATCAGAGTACTGAAAGCTTCTTTTTATGAATTCTTATTGGGTTTCAGCAGTTTGTAATTTTTTGAAACAGTGGATCTCAGATTAGGAATACAAGTAATTTCATGATCTCATTGATTAAAGTAATAGCATGGATAAACTGAAACTGATTTGTCTGATAATTTATACAGTTTTGCTTTAGTGTGATAGATACAATTGTGTACACATTAAATGTACACATTTGGTATATAATGTTGAATGGGGTATAAAGTATGATCAAACAAGCTCTTTTCATTTTTAGCAGTGTTTCTAGGTGTGTACTGCTGACAATTCTGTCCATAAACTTGCTTCAGCAGGTATGTATGATGGTTGATTGAGCTTGATGATGATAATCTATCGTTTTCCCATAAAATGGAGGATAAATTTATTGACATGAATTCGAGTAAGAACCTTTTATAGACCATCATATAGTTTGCTCCAGTTGTGAACACTTCTGTTGAAGCTAAGTGCATTTAACTCCGGACTTGGTCCTGCTGGGGACATCAAAATTGAACTGTTACAGTATATGCTTTATGTTCTGTATCCCGTTGAACTAATACAGCAAGAATAATTATTGGGGAACAAAATTGTCACTTTTATAGGGAATGCAGTATAGTATTCACTGGTATTCTGACTGATAATTGATAACATCCTGAAGCCATATGTATGTGTTGGTGGCTTTCTTATTTTCTTTTGTTGTTTTTTTATTATATATAAATCTTTGTCCTATAATTTGAACAATCTTTAGTTGTGAGATTAACTTTGATGACTGGCTAATAATGAAATCATTGGTTTATAAATGAGGATGCGAATTTTTTCTTTCATCTGAGTAAAAATTGAACACAGAATACATTGAAGATAAATGGAGAAGACTTGCTGGCATTAATTTTCATAGATCAATAATAATAAGATTAACAGTTTTTTAATCAACTTACTTATTTTCAAAACAAAGCTAAACTTATTTTGGCACAAAATTTTGACTTCAAGAAATTGGTGAAATTATTGTAAAATCTCATTAGTCACACTACAATTGTATTATGTCTGAGTTCATACATGATTCTTCCCCGTAATGATAATTAACTCTTTACGCAATACTGTTCGTACTTTTAAAAAAATTTAATGATCAAAGAAATATACAAATGTTCAGGAGCCTTGCTACAATTGTACATTGTCGAATTTGTATGCGATCTCTTCACCAAAATGATAATAAACTTTTCGTACATTAGTTCTCATACTTTGAAAAAATATTTTCTTTTTAGTACAAAAGAAATATATAAAATTTTGCGAGCCAAAAAACAATTGTTTTATAATTGAGCATGCTTTAGCAAGGTTGCTTATTATTATTTATAATATGTTTGCTACAAAGTTAAAGTTTTCAGCTGTTTGAGAAATATTTCATGGTTTACTAGATCCAACCAATTTTCCATCATATTAACTTCTTGTCAATTAAAGGTCCATTTATGCTTTTGCAAAAAAACAAACTTTCAGAAACATATAATAATTTTCTGTTAATTTTGACTAGGAAGGTGGGATGGAAAATGTCTCTAGTAATTTCATTATTGAAAAGTAGCATCATTTTAATTAGTTTCCATGATGTTGGAAGCAGACCAATCTTCATATTACGACTACTTGTAAAAGTAGTGCACTTATCAACTGTTGGAGAACCTGCTTTTAAAATTATTG
Organism: Sinohyriopsis cumingii; assembly: GCA_028554795.2. Lineage (NCBI taxonomy): Eukaryota > Metazoa > Mollusca > Bivalvia > Unionida > Unionidae > Sinohyriopsis > Sinohyriopsis cumingii. Next base: position 3,593,191 of record JAPYKE020000029.1, read on the forward strand.
CTCCATTCTTTTTAAGCCCTTTGGACTTTTCTCATTGGTTTCCTGAGAGAATTTTAGAAAAAAAGGCATGGCTCATAAACAGGGATTTCAAACTCTAGCTTTTATAATGTATGTCGTGAAGATGCTGGTAAGAAGATTCAATAGTACAAAGTTCCTGTTTGATATCCATCTATTTTGTCATTGGGAATGCTGATCTACTATTTTAATTCCATACAATTATGTGTTTAGAATGCTGTAAAGTCTTATTATTATTTTTATTTTTTTCTTATCATTATTATTATTATAATTATTATTATTATTAATGAGTTGTGTTTTTTTTTTCTTTTAACTGCACTTTTGAACACATTATGGGCTATATGAAACTGAGGATAAATATGAGCTAAGTTATTGAACATGCAACCTAGATTAGAACCATGATGATGTACCAAGTGGGCTACTGCAGTTCTAATCATTGGTTTATCAATAGAAGGAGTTTTGTTTAAAGCTCTATCAGGGAAGTTGTATAGACTGGGGCTCTTTGTGATACTTGCTCTGGTTTTACTATAGTAATATATGAAGTATTAAATAGATTCGTGGTAAGCTGGTGCCACTAGAACACTCAAAAGTTCATTAGTGTACTCCAGTGAATTGTATGTATTTTTCTTTTGCCTTGTTCACATAAATATAGGGTTGGATTGAATAATAATTCGTTAATATATTCTACATAAATATTTTATCAAAATGAGGTGGGTTTTTTGTTCTCTTCTTTTGTACAGTCCTTTGAAAGATGATACTGTTTTATCCCATTTCCAAACAAATAACTATAAGAACTATGGAGAAAATATTTCAAAGGAAAAAACATGATTTCTCCTAGACCTTTCAAGTTGAGGTTTTCTTTACATGTTAAAACCTTCAAAAGAGGATAGATGTCACAGAGTACTAATGAATTTTCACTCAGTTGATCATTGAAAATATAATTGATCAAGTCATTTGGAAATACAGTGATCAGAATCAAGATGAGTTTCATGTTAATAAATGTTTAGGCTTAAAAGATGTCTGATTTTCTTTTTGATTATTGTGATATACAAAGTTTGATTTTTCAATATTTCTAATTCATTTGCAGATGGTGCTGAGATAATAAACCTCTCAGTGGCAGAGGGCAACACTGTGAATGAAAACACCACTACCACCCTAAGATGCCTTGTGGACAGTAATCCAGAATCAAACATTACATGGACCAGGCAGGGAATTCTGGGAACTTTACAGACAAATGTATTTGTACATGAGAGTCAGCTGATTATTGAGTATGTTGGATGCCTGGATACAGACAACTACACATGTAATGCAAGAAATGGTGTGGGTCATCCTGTGGAAAGAAATGTTCCACTTGATGTCACCTGTAAGTCAGTATTAAATATACCTTAATATTTAAATGTTTTAGACACATTTTATAGGAATATGTTTTATTTTGTCAACGATATAAAATCTTTGATGGAGCTATTTCAGAATAACTAACATTTTACCTGCTAATTAATGCATAATGTTAAAGCTTTCACCTAAAAATGGAAACTGTTCCAGTATTAATCTCAATCTGAGCAAGTCTGGTTTATGAATTGCTTTAACATTACATGTTTGTGTCATGTATTTGAGGGTTATTAAATTGGTTCATGGATGTTTTTAGATGCAAATGGATGCAAATAATCTCATCATGATATAGCTGAGAAAGTATTGAGTTTTTCAGCAGAGTGCAGTTTACATACAGAAAGTTTGACTAAATTTTAGGCATTTTGCATTTGTTTGCCTTTGTTCTTGTTTGATGTGTCTTTCTTTAGATATTGTCACTTACCTTTTTTCACTCTATAGCCAGGATTGTGCTGATATGCTGTTGAACCCTATATCATATCTCTAACATATGTCACTGGTCACAACTGTAATTGTACAATTTCTTCTTTTTGGATACCATAATTTTCTCATCATTCCTTAGCCAGGATTATGCTAGTTTGCTGTTAAACCCTATATATAGGTTTTAACAGCACATCAGCATAATCCTGGCTATAGAGTGCACTGACACTAGGTCAGAACTGTAATTGTACCTTTTTCCATAAGTCATCTTGGTCACACAAAAGATTGGCATTGTTTCTAAGGACATTTAAGCATAACAGTATACAAGTTCTCCTACATCTGTACATTGGATTTTTACCGACGCCTGTGTCACACTTCTGATGTTCATGAAACTAGATTACTACCATTCTTCATCTGCAGTGAAAGTACAAAATCTATAATATTTTCCTCATTTATGTAACAATCAGACGTGATGCTAGTAACCAATCGCAGCAGTTAAGGGGGAAGTTTCTAAACTAGCTGTTATTGGTTTTGTCATGCAGATGATGCCAACAACTAACCAGTGAGACACAGATTTACTAATTAGCAGCCTATGATATTGGTTTGCAAAGTTATGTTGGTTACTAGTGAGTGCACCAACAAAGCCTGATCAGCTACAATGCAAACAGCCAGAACAGCATTTTTAACTAGTTGTTTGCATAGTTGACCTTATATATTAAGCATGATTGGTAGACACATTTGCAGCTTCGAATTGCTTAAATTTCACACATGACTTGAGATTCCTCTCCCAAGATGTGTTTGGAGTTGTGTGGTCTTGTTTAAATGCTAAATTACTTTAAGATGACTTTACTACCATTGAAGCAAATCGTGTTCTTATGACAGATTCAAAGATTACAGTGTTTAACTCAGTTGGTCATAGACCAAGGAATGTAATGGAATTGTCTGTCTGTTATCCATCTATTAACACAAGTTTATTCTTACTACTGATCCTAAACTACTTGTGTGTTTGCTATGAAACATTAAATACACAATCATCCTGCAGTCTGGTTGTTCCTAAACGAAAACAATGCCACATGGACATCCAATATGGCCACCTGAAAATCTTGTTATCACAAATCCTCTTGAATGGAATATCACATCAAACACTGACTAACTTCTTATAAAGTTTATTTCATCCCAAAGAGAAAATGATGCTGAGCTGGCAACCAATACAGCAGCTGCAGAAGCCATTTTGAAAATCTTGTTAATGCTTCTCCTCTTGAACATAAAGACATATTGACATGGGATTTTTGCCAGAAGACCTCTTATAATATCTAGTTAGTCCTAAATGAAAATTGTGTTAGTTTCACATCCATCTTGAACATCATGTCACTACTTTTCCTGAATGGATAGTCATATCAACATGGGGTTTACACTATAAGACTTTTTTATGTCTAGTTGGTCTGTTATGATGTTATGTATATCTATATTTTTTGTACATTTTAATCATGTAATAAGTATGATTTTTTTTGGCTTTAAATTGTAATGGTCATTTGTAGTCAAGATAATAGATAGCTATTTTTTTACTCGGATGTAAAAATATATTTTAAGATATTACAAATGTAAATTAGATCGAATCTTTAAACAGATGTATTGTTTCTAATAATAAACATGGTGACAATTTTGGGGGTAATTTCTCACTGGCTGGTTGGGTCAGGTGGATTCCTAGAAGAATTAATTCCCCATTTGATGGGTTAGCTCATGTGAAGAGGTATTGTAAAATATTAGATTGAGTTCTTAAGTCTGTCATGTGGGGTATATTGCAAAATAAAGTCATAATAGTCTCTTGAAGGTGTATATAAGGAGAGAACTGAACAGTTATTTCATTCCTATTTTGGATTAATTTCTGTTTGGAATTCTTATTTCATGTGTTGAAATCAGTCTGCAGATGTTTTTAATGTTGTGTTTAGATAAATTGGAAGAGGACATTTGTTAGATTTATTCATTGGAATTGCAAAATGTTCATTGTACTTGAAGATTATTTTGGGACTATTGTGAATGGTTGAAAACAAATTTGAGGATCCGAAATTCATTTCAAAAGATTGGATTCTTTTGGACTTGAAGATCCTTTTAGGATTATTTTGGATTCAATTCATAATAAATTCTTCTTACATTTTTATTTTATAACTTTGATAATTAAATTATTTGTTTTACAAAACTTAGTTTCACCAAATTTTGTTGCTTAATTTTGTATGACCATATAATCAGTTTTGAAAATCTTATTGTTATTCCTCCTGAACGAAAATGGGGCTTTAAGCAGCTTATGATGCCTGGTCCTAAATGAAAATGGTGCCACTAATACATCCACTAAATCACCGCTGCAGCCATGTTGACAGTCGTTTTATCACTAGTTTTCTTGAATAAATGTCATATCAGCATGGGGTCATCACTGTCTAGTTGTTCCTAATTGAAAGTGGTGACAGTCCCAAACCAAAATTGCAAGCTTGTTTTAAAGCTTGCAGCAAGCTTGCCACAAGCTTATTTATAAAGCTTGCGGCAAGCTTGTATTTGGAACATTGCAGCAAGCTTGCGCAAGCTTATTTATAAAGCTTGCGGCAAGCTTGTATTTGGAACATTGCAGCAAGCTTGCGGCAAGCTTGTATTTGGAACATTGCAGCAAGCTTGCGCAAGCTTATTTATAAAGCTTGTGGCAAGCTTGTATTTGGAACATTGCAGCAAGCTTGCGGCAAGCTTGTATTTGGAACATTGCAGCAAGCTTGCACAAGCATGCGCAAGCTTGTTATTTATTTACCTAGTACAATAAGTATACACAAGCTTGTGCAAGCTTGTTACTAGCTTGCGCAAGCTTGTTACTAGCTTGTTGCAAGCTTGCAGAGATTTCTTGCTAAAAGCATCTGGGCTTTCAAAAATCAGACATGATTGTGTTTTCCCCCCTTCCAAAAAACCCCCTGAAAATGTGAAGGGGGGGGGTCTGGGAGTCCGAAGGCCCCTGTCCAAAAATGCATTTTAGACTCAACTGCTCCTGGTGGACCAAATTATCATAATATATTGCAAAGTTTTACTTCATTCCAATGAAGTAATCTGCATATTTAATGATTAAATAATGCAATCTTATAGTTGCAATGCAGTGGAAAACAAATCTGTTCTGCCAAAACATTAAGTTTAATTCCATTGTTCAAGTTTATTCATTCACTGCAAGCTTACCCAAGGCTGCAGAAGTTTTATGTGTTCCCCTAGCTGCAAGTGTCACGCCCCTATGAAATGATCATGAATAATGAATGAACTGTTCATGAACTTGGTTCAAGAACCATTCATGAAAGTTCATCAAAAGGTTCATGAATTATTCTAGAATGTGCATGAATTGAAAACAGTCCACAAATTGGATCATCATCATTCATGAACAAGTGCATGAACATATTCATGAACTATGATGAACAAAGTTTCTCAATGATTCATGACTTCATGAACAGTGCCTATAAAACAAAATATGATAACCTGACAAGTCACAAATACCTATTCATCCTGAATCATACAATAACCTTAGATGGGGGATGGGGTTAATACAGTATAAAATGCAACATATTATCTTAAAAACTGTATTTGATTTCAGATAAATTTAAACTGACAAGTGATATTCTTTTTTTTTTACCCTTAGCAACACTTTTTGTATGTTCTGTAATTTTTCTTTGAAAAATGTTCAAGAGATATTGGGGCAGTTGCCTGCAATCAACTGTTGAAGCATATTTCATCATCATGGGGCTGTCTTTCAGCAGGGGTTTCTCCTGACCAATCTTCTTCCAGAGACTGACCTGTCTGATAACTCTTTTGTGAAGATGTTCAGGGTCTATAATTTAATCAAATCCTGTCCATTGTCACTACTGAATGTCTCCTTCTGCAACTTAAGCTGTTCCATCTGATTACTGTTTGGATCTTTAACATTGTTGCAGCAGTCACAATTTAATGTCTCTTCCATCTTGAATCCTCCAGTTTTCAAATTTTCATCCTTAACCTACAAACTTCATCCTCTAACAATTTTACTTTTCTGCTGTCTGGTCTGAAAAAAAGGTAAAGTTAGTTAATTACAGATAATCTCTGATCAACATTGTTTTTAGCTTTTAGCACATTATCATTGTACCCCACTTTACTTACTGGAATAATATGATCCAACTCAAAAATGATTTAATCCCTTACACATAATACTGAGCATTTATATTATTGCAGAATTTTGTCACTGTTTTATATTAACTGAATCTGTCTAGCCATAGGTATAGTCACAGGAGACGGATGTTTTATTCAGTAAAATATGACATTTTTTTTTACAACACCGTTACACTAAATAACCGTATATATTACAGATAACGGTTATTTCATGCTTTCAAATATTTTCGCCATTTTTTATTGATAAAACGCCAGACTTGTGTGGTATAGGCCCTTAGTATGTCACTAATGCAACCACTCCGACTCCGCATGTTGCGTATAGCTGCTTCCGGTTTCATCACGTTGTTATTTGCACTTTTATTGTGAACAGTTTCACGCATTAACTAGTTTCTTAAGGTTTTTTTTTTTAAATTACGAAATTACATCAGATTATAGAAATAGTGATGTCATGTAAAAGAAAACGATCTCGAACATCTCAACTCCTATCGATATCGAACCATGTCTGGTATCGAGAACTGGGGGGTGGGGGTGATAATGTTTAGTGATTTTCAAAACTTCGATGAGCAAGTTTAAATTAGGTCTGAACAAAATCGTGTCATTAGCTTGGTTATAAATAATATGATGACATATATAAACCAATAAAATATCCATATAACTTCTACTGAAATAATCACGAATGACCAAGAAAAAGATACTCACCGTAATTCTGGTCATCCGGGCTTGGTACGCTTTTCCGCCTAATTTTGCTCTCACCAAATCATTTCCTTCACATTCTTCAAAGTCGCTTCTCTGCACTTCTACTTACTTTAAAAAAATGATATTGAAAATATTCTCATCTGTCCATTCCATGGAGTCCACGGTTTTTGTTCGAGGTTTTTGCCTAACGGTCTGCATGATCTTTGGTTTCTGAGGAAGCTTAACTGTTGAAATCGCGCGCGTATATTAATCAATCATATCACGTCTTTTTTCAAAGTCATCCAATCAGAATAATCGTTGTTAATATATTTCGGTTTTTACTGCAAATTGGCAACCAGTGACTAAGTCAATAGAATATGCAGTTTATAACAGTAATGGAGAGAAGAAAAAAAACGTTAGGACAAAGTCATTGAAAGCTTTTTAAAGCAAATACATTTTGTTGATGCTGGCCAGAAAATATTTTCCCATATTAATCCAGAAATACTCAGGTTAAGTAAACAAGTATTGAATTAAAGATCTGTATGAACATTTATACAGTATATCATTTTAAAAAAAGAAGAAAAAATTCACCTTTATTTAAATTTCACTAATATTGTGAGAAGTTTGTATGATAAATTTTCATGAACATTTTATGAATATAATGATATAGATATTTAATATACATTTTTTTAAGAAATACCATGGTATTGCATCAAAGTACTTGAATTGTTCATGAACCATTAGTTCATGACATTTCAGGAACTTCAAAGATATTATAATAGTTCATAAAAATTCATCAGTGTGTTCATGAACTTCAAGTACATGATTCATCAAAATTCTTGAAGTTCATGAACTTACTTGAGGAACTTTCATGAACACTTCATGATTGTTCATCAAGTCATGACTTTGTTTTCGTAGGGGCGTGACAGTGATGGTGCCTGCTACTTGGATACATGGTCTCAAACTTTCACAAGCAATGGATATATATATATATATATATATATATATATATATATATATATATATATGAAGAAACTTGTTGCAAGCTAGTTTAAATTTACTTTCTGAAACATACAAGAAAGCTTGCGCAAGCTAGTTTTACTTTCTGATGAAAACAAGCTTGCGTAAGCTAATTTTACTTTCTGAAGAAAACAAGTAAGCTTGCGCAAGCTAGTTTTACTTTATGAAACAAACAAGAAAGCTTGTGCAAGCTAGTTTTAATTTCTGAAGCAAACAAGAAAGCTTGTACAAGCTTGTGCAAGCTTGCGGTTATATCCAGCTATCTTTCCTAAGCCTGCACTTGCTTGTACAAGCTTGCGCAAGCATCCATGTTAGCTTATAAACATCAAACTAGCTTATCGCAAGCTTACCGCAAGCTTGCCACAAGCTTTCAGCAAGGATGCATTTTGGTTTGGGGTGTGGCCACCATAATGGCCATCTTATAACTATTTCTGTTAGATGGCTGGTCATATCAATATTTGCTTCTGCTATAAAACTTCTGATGTCAAGTTGTTCCTAACTGGAAATGGTGCTAATCTGATATCCAGTATGATCACCATTGGATCTGTCAACCTTTCTTATTCTTTCTACTCCAAAATGGAAAGTCATGTCAGCATGGGATTTTCATCCAAATACGTCCTATAGTGACTCTTTTGCTAATGACTTAAACTTGTACTGACCTGATATCTTGAAAATATTGTTATATTTCTACTACTACCAAATAAATGGTCGGAAAACATCTTTATGCTACCTAGTTGCTCCTACAAAAAATGGTACCAATGGTACACCCAGTATGGTTGCCACAATATTCATCTTTACAATTTGTAATGTCAGTACTTCCCTAAATGGATGGTCATATTGACATGGAGGTTGTCATCAAAAGACTTAAATGACCAATATAATCACCAAGGCAGAAAATTAGGAATTTTTGTTATTGCTGAAGAATATTTTAGATTGTTTCAACTTTCAGCAGTTATAATGAAGTGGTCTTATCTTGAATTCCTGGATATTCTTGTTGGCCAGTAGACCATCAGTCCCATTAAAGGAATCTTGCTGGCTCTAATGACCATACACCAAGATAGCTTATGGTATGTCATTCATCTGTCAGAAGAATTAAACTGTTAGATACCTAATTTGTGTATAACTTAACGGAAAATAACAGACATAAATTTGACCCTTGATCAAAATGGACAGATCTGGGAAGGCAAAAATGTGTTAAAAAAGACTTTTTCAAAGCTTTTACAATGGATTTAATTGCAATATTCCTCAGAGGAATAGTCCCTGGAAATCTTATGTGTACATCTATGATCAACAAGTACTGCTTGTCTGACTTGGTCTTAGGTAAGGGAACAACACATTCTACCATTATTCTGCTAAATGGTTAGACATATGCAGGAATAAGTTACAGAAGAGCCTTAAGTATCGTCTGATTGGGTTTTCCTACCATTTGACACGTATGACAAGATCTACAGTATTTATAAACATACATTTTAAGTTTTGGCCAATAAAAAAGATTCATGATCTTCAGACAAGTCTTACTGATCTGTATGGGACCAGCCAATGGAGTTTCATGGGCTAGACTTAGAACTTCCTGGTGATATAACTCACGAACAACATTTGGATATCTCATGCACCACTCGTCACCAGCAGATATCTCAGGTGGTCCCCATTTGCTCATAAGGACCCTATTTTTCACAAAATAACAAGCTAATGCTTTTATGGCTTCAGTTTTATTAATAGCCCTTTGAAATCTCATAATCGTATTCCTGTTCAGCAACTATTGCTTGTCTTTTGTCACTCTGATTAGAATTGAGAGAATGAGTAGTAGAAAGAGGATCACTGTGATTAATACATCTTGATCAATACAAGGAGCAAAAGTGCCCTCATCAGCAGACTGACTAATAAATGTGTCAGCTAAAGGAATAAATTCCTAATCAACATTATTCTCATGAGTTTCCTTTTCCATAGCTCTAGTAAATGCACAAGCTGGACATAAATCAGGGATTTTACGTTCAGGTTTATTCCAAACAAGGCTTGTCAGTTGCAAGTGGATTAACCACAACCTTGTCTCCAGCTATGATATTGCATAGCAATCAGTGATTATCCTGAATGGGTAAAGAAGTCACCTCTCCTACAGTCTTTGATCCTGAGACTAAGGCTGATAATAAGTTAACAAAATGGAGAGGAATATTAGCAAAGCCACACCTTACATGCTGAATAAAACAGTTTCACTAGATGAAGACTTCTCAGAAAAAGGCAAAGTACTTGATAATAAAAATGTTGAGAACTCCTATGACTCTTAATATTTTTATAGGGATAGGCTTGGCAAAATCACAAAAAATGATGCAGAACCTTTTGACACGAATGTTTCAAAATTCTCCATAATGAAATCAGACTGAGGTCTGTTTGACAAAACATTTGTATTGTTTTCAATACATGACCCTGACCATGACCTCATAGAAATAAAAGCAATTGGAATAGCTCTCTTGATTCTGCTGCTTTTTTAAAATCTGTAGCAATTAGAAATAGCATGCCATTTTTACAATAAATTCATGTAAGAAGAGATAAGGATTTCTGATCAGTCAGATTCTAAACATTGTGAGTCAAGGAATGCTTGCTAGTTCTAATTCTTTTAATCTAAGTTGCATTTCTCTTGCTTCTTTCTCTCGTTGCATTTGCATTTGCCTCTCTTTTCTTCCTCTTTCTATCAGATTATGGATTTTTCTCTTTACCTTTATTCCATCTGGACTTTTTAAAACTAATTATGTTAATTTCCTGTCCAAACAAGATAAGACTTCCTAATCAAACCAAAAGCATTTTTATCAAGAAAAATCTCTTCATCCAAATAATGAACCAAAATATTCTTCATTAAAGAAGACTTTGCATCAGAAAAGTCATTTGCAAACTCAAGCAAATTGTCCTTATCAATGGCTAACCCTTCCTGTGTATGATTTAAAATAATGTTCTTCACTTTAGATGATAAGGAAAAAATATGCTGGTTTTGCTAAAAGTTTCTCAAATATGTGAAATTAAAATACCAGGAACTTAGAAAATTGTAAACAAAGTGAAATTAAATTTCAAAAGCAACTGTAATTTCTCAGAAATATATTTACAAAATTTGTATCTTGGATGAGCTCCAAATTTCTGTTATGACCATAAGCTACTGGTAAGTAATAGAAAAGAGCAAAAACAAACAAGTTTTGTAACATTCTACAGATTATTAATTTCCTTTCAATACAAAGTGAAAATTTAAAATGTACTTTTATTGCAAATTAAAGTTCTTTCACATGTACAAAAGTATAGAGTATTCAGAATGTAATAATGAATTCCAGTGGTGTTTTGAAGTCCAGTCATGAATATGCTGATGTGTCCATAGCCTGTATCATGGTGATGTACTAACAGTCTTGATGATATAATCCAGAATATTTTCAGATAAATTCATAGTTACTCCCAAAATAGTGATAAGAGGTTAGTGTTAGGACTGGTTGACCCAGCCTCAGGATAATGTGACTGGGTGGGACATTATGCTGCATGTTTACAGCATGATGCCCCATTGCCAGACTATAAGCTGTCACACTGCAGACTTCATAGTGATAAGACTACAATTGTTATAGCTACATTAAAGATATTTAAAAATAATTAAAAAAAACCACTTGTACATGTATAGTCATATCACAAAAACCTTTCATGTTTGGTTCCTTCTAAATAAAAATGATGCTAGTCTGACATCTTGTGTTTACATCTTGGTATTTGTCTTGAAAATCATGTCAGTATTTCAGAATGGATGGTCATATTCATATGTGTTTTGCACTTAAAGGCTTCAAAAGAATGAAGGGATCAGAGTATTAATTAATTTTCCATAAATTAATGTTAATATATTAAGAAAAAAAAGTTATGTTTCCATTGGATTGCCGTGCAACCCATACATACTTTCATTCATTAAAGTTAAATAATTGTTTTTCAGCATTTTTTTAGTCTTAGTTGTGTTGAACAAAGTGATGCCTTAGCTGTTATGCACCAGATAACACAGCCATGCACCAAGGGTTTATGTGTTATTTTATCAGTAGGAAATTAAACATATGATGTCAAAGTAAAATTAAATATTATTCTGTGAACTTTTGGTCAGGGCAGTCATTCATTGATATTTTGACAAGACTGCTTCGAGAATATAAACTTTATTCATAAGAAGTTTGTGTACTTACGGCATCACTTATAATGGTGGATTGATTTGAGCCTTCTCCCAAATCCTGTGGTGTTTCCATTTGCTATTCTTTAGACCACTATGATTTATATCAAGGCATGCACTTGTCGACGCAAGGGGAGTGAAAGCAACCATTCCTGAATCTATTCCTTTTGGATGGATTGTGGGCAACTGTAGAGTCAACCTTTTGCACATGACTTAGGTTTTTTTATTTTGTTGATTTCAGTTGTTAACAAACAAAGAATAAAAGGGTATATATTGATTACTCTGAGGTCTGATTTCAACATTACCCTCCTTCACATAGACAATGCACTGAGTGAAAAGTAGAAGACAGAAAGTCTCTGCTGTTATATTGAAACATTCCTGATTTAAAGGAGTGGTGGATAAATTATAAAATATGTGTATACAGCTTGCACCGGAGAAATGAAATCTTTGATTAAAGTATTTGGTATACCCTCCCATTTGTTTTTATCTGACTACTGATTTTAAAAATAAAAGTCATCAAGGATTGTAAAAATGCAACAACTTCAGAAGTCATTTCATTAAAAATTTGTATTTTCAAACTGATTGTTGCCAGGTTATCTAAAAAATGTAAACTTAATTGTTGCCATGTCAAATGAAATGGGGGTTTCTTTACTGACATGGTCACCATAATAGTTCATTATCTTTGATTATCTCAATAATTACTTAAATTTTGGAGTTACATCTTATTGAGCACATCCAAAAAGGACAGTGAGCAGTCTGTCTGCTTGTTTACATCAAGAGCATCCACTTAGCATGAAACACCAAAAAGGTGACAGTGTTGGATACTCACTAGTGACAGTCGGGTTACTATATACACCTTTGAATGTATTGTTACTGATTGCCTGATGTACTTGTTTCCCATCATAATTTGTTCCATACTTCTAAATTCACCTTAAACACTGTAACCTTTTTGGTTTGCAGTGTGCAAGAAATTGTATTTTCATCTTATCAGGTGTTATTTAAGTCCTGAGTTAAAAATGCCTGGACTCCCATTTAAACACTGTTGTTCATCCCTACCAGATATAAAGTATGTAATTGCTGTATCCAATAAAATTCTCTATCTTTCTGATAAATGGTGCAACTTGAGAGCTGTGGATCAGATTTCATGATTTGTATTATCCGATAATGAAAACTGTTTATGCGGTCGTCATATAGGTTAAAGTTTTTAGACCTTCGGGAATCCTTTTGGTTATGAATATCCCGAAAGTGATATTTTATTCTCACTTGGAAATCCCTTTTAGTTTCACCTAGGTATTGTTTGCCACATAGTTTGCAACTTAGTAAGTAGATGATATTTCTTGTGTTAAAATGTCCAGTTAATTTACAGTTAAGGTAGTAAATGCATTTCTATATATTTTAGATTTAGCCATTTTCATGTAGAAACTGCAAGTAATAGTCTCATAATATATTACTTTTCTTGCAAAAGTTTTACTCATCTATGGGTAAAAGTAAGGCTGGTAAGTTTCTTTGAGGTTTCTAAAAGGATATTGTTCCATCAGCTGACAAATTTGGTACAATTTGTAAATCTAGTGTGCAGGTTAATTTCTAGTCCTCAACCTATTTTTTCTCTGTGCCTACACTCTAAAAGATAGTCAGGCACCTTGGGATTTTACAAATTTGGAAAGTGGTTTTCTGGATTTTTTGTATAGAGGGATCAAATGGTTTGGTAGCAAAAAATGCTTGGCTCTTCGCATTTTGTAAACAGGTTTAATTTCCAGTTTTCTCTTTTTGGTCATGATCACATCTCTTCCAGTGACTGTAGCTGGATAGAAATGTTGAAGCACTTCCATCAAGATGTAGCTATTCATATACTTATCCCACAATTTATTAATCCTGCTACCACGGTAGATGCCCTCCTCTTTTTTCATGGAAGTGAAAATATCCTCATTGTTGCCTTCTTGATTGGCATTATGATCATGTCTGTTATTACAGACATTTATTTGTGGATCATTCAGATGGCCTCGTGGTTCTTGTGGTTAGTGTCCACCTAAGATGCAGGAGGTCAAGGGTTTGAACCCCAGCTAAGTCAAAATGGTATTAGCAGCTGCTTCACTAGGTACTCAGCATTAAGAGGTTAGTGTTAGGACTGGTTGGCCTCAGGTGTCAGGATAACATGACAATGTGGGACATGATGCCTGAGTGCTAGGCTTCACTACAAACTGACATACTTTAGACATCAAACTAAAATTGTTTAAGTGCTGTTAAAAGTACAAAGACACACACATTTATTTGTGAATCTGAATCAATCTGGAATTATTCTTCATTATCATCTGCTTTTTTGAACATTATGGCCAATGTCTGATGCATTAACATATGACTGCTGTGGCATTTTTTACTTTGCTGATGGCCAACAAACTTTTGATGTGCTTTTAGCTTTAACTGGGCATAACATTTTCTATTATTTCATAGCTATTTGCAGTTGTTGCAACATTGTCTTTTGCCATCCAGCTGGAAAGTTGAATATATGATTTGAATCTCCCATTGTAGTTTTCATTTGCATAAGAACAGGGTGTTGCCATCTTGAAGACAATCCTGTGTGGTTCCACATTAACACTTGACCTTCCTCATTAGCATAGGATTCATGAGGAGGCCATAATGTCATCACCTATTTGATCTACATATTCTCATGTGTTGGGATGGATTTGGTTTGTAGTTGCACTCTAGAAGAAAAAAATTAAAATAAAAGTAGTATTGTTTGTGACCCTTGACAGGTTTTACTGTTATGCAATAACCAAATGTTAATTATTACAGGTCATCCAAGGACGGATTTTCGATATCCTCTAGTGACCAAGGTTTATAGCAAGCGGTTTGGAAATGCAAGTCTGAGCTACACAGTGATATCACTACCAGAACCAATATTTAACTGGACCTTCATTGGAAATGGAAGTGAGAACAGATGGCTGCCTGATTCTGCAACCAAGTATGATAATGGATTACAGTCTGTATTGATGTTTCAAAACCTGAGTATCAATGACTTTGGATTTTACAAAGTCGTAGCAAAAAATACATTTCCTACATCAGCCATAGAAGTGTTTCAGCTGATACTGGCAAGTAAGTAACTTGTCAGCATAGTCATCAATTGTCACACCTGTACGAAAACTTCTGCCCTGACTTTAACCACATTCCAGGTGGAATTTTAAAGTGGATTTCACTTAAAGCCTAGATTCCACTTATTATAAATTTTAGGTGGGTTCAGGGCGGATTCAGGGTGGAATACAGACCGAAATATGCAAATTAGTCTGTCTATTGCTAGATGGAATTTGTTTATTCCGCCTACTAGGCGGAATTAGTTTATTCCGCCTACTAGGTGGAATTTGTTTATTCCGTCTACTAGGCGGAATCTGTTTATTCCACTTATTTAGCCTAGATTCCCCTTATTATCACTTTTAGTCAGATTCGGGGTGGAATATTGCTTGAAATTACTGTTACTAGGCGGAATCTTTATTTCTGCCTAATTACATGGAAATACCTGCAGAAACCCCATCCAATAATGAAAATGTCAAGGCAGATTTCAGATGGGTTTTTTAAAAGCATTTTCTGCCTAAACCATGAAAAATATACTTCAGATTTCTATTATGTATTAAACTGCCGAATGATTTTTTAGATATTATTGGGAATCAATGATAAATATTCACAGTAATATTTAAAATGGATCATAAATTTTATTTTGACAGACATTATCAAATAAGATTTAGGTTTTACTTGTCCTAAGGGGCAATGCCATTTTCTTTCTTGCATACAAAATTTAATCCAACATGGCATCACTTAGTAATATTCATTTCACTTTAAAGTTTGGTGAGATTTCACACATATTTTGACCAAAACTTTCATTGAAATTATGTTGAGGTCTCACTCAAATTTCTTTGAAATATTTGTGAGGTTTCACAAAAAAATTGACTAAAACTTTTGTAAGATTTCACTAAAATTTTGATCATTATATAGTATTTTATTGAAGTTTTTTTTAGTGTTTCAGACATTTCAGCAGGTTTCAAAGAAATAATGGATATGAATTAAACAGGACTTTATTAACCAAGGTGATATTTAAGTGTACATGAAAACAATTATACTGATGTTGTAATTATATGACATCCAAGGCAAGAGAAATGGGAGTTAATACTAATAAAAACAATAATAATTATAATGACTTTATTTAGAGAAGGTAATTCAATTAGTTACATAACTAATCTACCTTGAGGCCTTCTATATGTGATGTACAACATATACAGTATATACAACATGATATGAA
Source organism: Sinohyriopsis cumingii (assembly GCA_028554795.2). Taxonomy (NCBI): domain Eukaryota; kingdom Metazoa; phylum Mollusca; class Bivalvia; order Unionida; family Unionidae; genus Sinohyriopsis; species Sinohyriopsis cumingii. The sequence goes on from JAPYKE020000029.1 coordinate 3,609,315, forward strand.
GTATCTGAAACTAAATAATTAAGTGGTTTTAAAAATCAAAGTATCAAGCCTGGAACATATGCACAGGCATCTGTGAACACATTTAACATATATAAAATATAAAATATTAATCTGCATTGAAAAAATTAAGCCGTGAAAATAATGCCAAATTACAGAAAAGCATCCATTTGAGACAATTTGATTATGAGAAGAAGAAAAGCTAGGAGCCTGCCTTATGTCACTTGTACTGTAGACTGGATTTTTGATTGCATAAACTATGATGCTGTTGTGGTCTCTCAAATTAGTCCTTGTTCCAAAAGCATCCGTGAAAAACGTTTATCATGATATAATAACTCTTATTTTACACTGAATTCCAACACACCAAGAATATTTTGATAATATACACAATAATGCCTCACGAGATTGAAAGTAGATTCTACTTTTCGGCCAAGAAAAATCCGCAAAGATATGACTATCTTTGATAGACATGGATATCTGGCAACAATTCCCACCAGTGATCTACACATTGTCCCTCCTTAAATTCTGAAGTTAATCAGTTTGGAGTTGTATATTACTTCGAAATCATCCCGATTCAATTCCTTGTCCTATTTAGCATGTTAGCCGCTACTGTAAAGCTCTTTATGGCACAAAAAGCAAAATGCTTGTCCTGGCGTTCAGTTTTCATACATATTGACCAGTTATGTTCCCATCAAATTTGCGTTCAGGGTATTCTCATTGCCGCACATTTTTCAAATGGTTATTCAATCTCTTGTCCCACTTGAAAATTCGAATCGCCATGTTTAGTAAACATGCTCTTTCCCATCAGTTTCTGTTACACGACGATTCGTTGGGCAATTACAAAATGTTGACCAATCAGAAAGCTTTATACAACAATCCTCTGTTAAACAATAAATGGAACAAATACTTATTTGAAAGCTCCTTGTGGAATGGGACCAAATAGAGCATTATTTAAAAAAGAGTTTCGGAGACGATATTAAAAAATGGGTCCATATCGAGGAAATTCAGGTCAGGGGAAAAGTGAAATTATGTTTTAAAATGGAAAACAAGATGAAAACTTGTTCGAGAGCAGTTCAATCCAATTGAAGTTAAATAAAAATACAACAATAACAACAACAAATTTGAAAAAGAAATTTAACAAGGAAAGCTGTGGAAAGAAGTTATAAATTGTGCCCAAAATAAACAATAAAAATTTACAGCTATCAGAAACAGGAAATATAAATGCTGCTGAAAATCATTCAAATTGTACCAGAAACAATAAATTTTATTATATCTTATTGATATTTTTATTGAACTGTCAGTGATATTACAATCACAAAATATCACTCTATTTTCAGTCATTTAACTTTACAGACACACAAAAGCCAAGTCCTAATTATGCCCTATTTAACTGATGTAAATGACTAAGTTCTTCATTCGCCTTGATGTTGGTTAGAAAATAAACAAAGTCCAGATTCCTCCTTTCATACAATAGATGCCAGTGACTAAGTTCCTAATTCCACCTAGATGGTGGGTGGAAAATCAACTAAGTCCAAAATTATGCCTAAAGATGTATTTATAGCAGGAATTTGACAAAAGTCCATCTTAGAGTTAGACGGACTCTTAGATGGATTCATCTTTGACTTTTCAAATTTTCCATGTCTGCCTTTGTAGTAACCAGATTTTTTTACATTTTAGGCAGATTCCACCTGGAGTCTGCTTAAGTTCCAGGTGGAATCTGCCTAATTATTTTGTATGGGCGTTGTTTATTATTGAAGTTGTAAAGACCTTTTGCTTCTATCTTTCTCATTCTCTGATCGAATACTGTACAGAACTTTAGTTTGCACAGAAATAATTAAAAATACAAAATTCCTCAAGTATGCAATATATTTTGTCATAATTTTGTTTCCTGTTTGGTGACTGGGACATTTGCAAATTATGTTTTTCACTACTAATCATAGACCAGAAAAGCTTAAGTGTTGTCTGTTTGTAACAAGATAACCGGGTGAGATTTCTGGATTCACAACAGAACACTTTTGACAATGATATAAATACAATGTTTAATAATGAATGATTTGAATGATCAATTAATTATGTATAATGTGTGCATATATATAATCCAAATATTGGAATAATTAACATAAGAATGCACGGACTTAAAAATGAAAAATAAAATAAATTACTTTACAAAATACAAAGACAATGGGTGAATGGTTCACAGTGATTTCACAATAAAAAGATTGATATAGTTTACTCAGCTAGTAAACAATGTAGAATTTTACTTGTGTAGTAAAATGAATTCACTCAGATAGTGACAAAATAACCGGGTGGGATTTCCTATTTCACAACAGAACACTATTGACGATGATTTAAATACAATGTTTAATAATGAATGATTTGAATGATCAATTAATTATGAATAATGTGTGTGTATATATAATCCAAATATTGGATTAATTAACATAAGAATGCACAGGCTTAATAATGAAAAATACAAATAAATTAATTTGCAGAATACAAAAACCAGGTGTGAATGGTTCCCAGTGATTTCACAATGAAAAGATGGATATAGTTTACTCAACTATTAAACAATGTAGAATTTTACTCATGTAGTAAAATGAATTCAGTAAAATTATGCAAACAAAAAGGGACAGATATACAAATTATCTTTACAGTCCCAAAAGATATAATGGGTATTCCGAACCCCAAAATTAGCCCATGGATAAAAGATTATATGTAAGGAGATACACTCCATCATCAGCACACTTTATTTCAGCTCCATGGTTGCTACAGTTCAGCTTCACAGCTGCTTAAGGTTAATTCCTGTGGTTGTCTTTACAGTTTGCACCATTTCGATCTCGATCACTCCGATAACTTTGAATGCTTGGGTCACTCTAGACACTCTAGCCACTCTATATGCTCCAGACACTCTGGACAGCTCTACACACTCTGGACCCTCAGGACTCCAGACCCTCCAGACAGCTGTAGAGCTGTGTAGAGCTGTCCAGAGAGTGTAGAGCTGTGTAGAACAATGAACAATTAATTATGAATAATGCCTGCATATATATAATCCAAATATTGGATTAATTAATATAAGAATGCACAGACTTAATAATGAAAAATACAAATAAATTGCTTTACAAAATGCAAATACAATGGGTGAATGGTTCACATTGATTTCACAATGAGAAGATGCATATAGTTTACTCAGCTAGTAAACAATGTAGAATTTTACTCATGTAGTAAAAATCAATTCATTCAGATAGTGAAATTATGCAAACAAAAAAGGGACAGATGTACAACTTATCTTTACAGTCCCGAAAGCTACAATGGGTTTTGTGAACCCCAAAATTAGCCCACAGCTAAAAGATTACATGTAAGGAGATACACTCCGTCATCAGCACACTTTATTTCAGCTCCACGGCTGCTACAGTTCAGCTTCACGGCTCCTACGGTTAATTCATGTCGTTGGCTTTACAGCTTGCACCAATAACTTTGAGCGCTCGGGTCACTCTAGACACTCTAGCCACCTGGACACTCTAGTCACTCTAGACACCCCAGACAATCTAGACACTCCAGACACTCTGGACAGCTCTACACACTCTGGAGAGCTGAAAATATATCCTATAGTATGTACTATACATGACACGGGCATAATAATGTATTGACATTATACACGGTAAGTTATACAGATTACATTACTGGCACAATAATTACAAAACAACAGGTTCAGAAGTAAACCTAACCCTGTTCGATAAAAATCCTACTGTACTAAACATTTCTTAAAAATGTAGTTTTATATTACTAATATAAGTCCCTTGCTAAGTCGCAAACAATATAAATATGTGCATTATTTTGCGTAAACCAAAGCTACATAGCAAACATACAGAAACAAACATGGTAGTACAAGTTACATCTTACATACAAGAAATTAATAAACTTACATGCCTCTACAGCTGAAGATGTGCAAGTCCTTAAAGTAGACCATTGACTGACAAGACAATCCGTAATGTAAAGAGTTTTACCTATGGTGAGGTATTTATACACAGATATCGTCTGTGTACTAAAGGCATTCGGTTCTTCTCAGCGAAAGCACTTCGTATGTGTGGCATAGGATGCACCAAACTCACTATTTCAAAATACAACACAATATACATAAATCACCCTCGGGTATCGTTGTACACAAAAAACAAAACCTGAGTACATGTATTTAATAAATTAAAGAATTTGTACAATTCCGTGACAGTTACCCACTGTCTGGTCTGGTACCTCTTAACATAAGATTTTATTTTATAGTTCTAGTATAGTTACAAAATACACTCTCATCTCCAGTTGATCCTAAATGAAAATAGTACCTGTATGACACCAAAATATAACTGCTACAAGGCTATCTTCAAAAAACTTATCACTACTTCTTCTAGCAGATGGTCATACCACCAATGGGTTTTCACTAAAGACATTATCATGTCAAGTTGGTCCTGAATTAAAACTTTCATGGTGACCCATATTTAGACTTGTTATAATGTCCAGATGATTCTAAATGATATTACTGCTCATACATCTTTGAAATCTTGTTCTTGCTACTCCTCCTGATTACATAGGGGATGTTTTGTTGGGGGTGTTGTATGCTAAAACTTCTCAAGAATTGTCTTATATTTGATTTCTGGAAATTTTTGGACCAATAGAGTGTGAGTCACTTTCATCTAATTGTACATATTTATCATCCATTATTGCAAGGGCTGTTTTGCTGCTCACCATAAACTACTGGGAAAATTGGAATGAAACTTTTCACAAACTCATGCCAAGGTCTAATTAATCCATTGTGAAAATGGTGCTCCTCTCACATCCACTATGACTGCTCATTGAGTCCATCTTGAAAATCTTTGTTTTTATTTATGCTCCCAAATGGATGGCCATGTCAACATTTAGTTTTTTCTAACGCACTTACTTTGATGTCTGGTTTGTTGGACATCATCAAAAGTATGGCCATCATGTGTCCATCTTAAACATCCTCTCCTTTTGCAACTTCCCCTGAATAGATGGTTGTATGGACATGAGGTTTTAACTAAAAGACTTATTTTGATCTACAGTTGATCTGAATGATGATCATAGTGTCCCTAGATCTGCAATGACAGCCATCTTGCAAGTCTAGCTTTCTTGTTCTGAACAGATGGTCATACTGATGTGATTTTCTCATAAAGATCTCTTATGATTTTAGTTGGTACAAAATGAAAGTGAGATTGACATATCCTCAAATATGGCCATAACAGCTGCCATCTTAAAGATCTTATCATCACTCCTCCTAAAAGAATTATTCTCTGGACATGGAGCTTTACATCAAATTAATGATTAATTTATATTTTATTATTTCTAGTTGGTCCTATATAAAAATAGTTCTGAATGGACATCTAGTATTACTGACATGGTGGTCATCTTAAATATTTGTTGATTGCTACTTCTCATGAATGGATAGTTTTATTAACAATGTTTTCAAACAAATACATTTTATGATGTTAACCATGAATGTATATAGTATGTCCTTTGGGTATTCCATATGTTCATCATAGTGGCCATCTTGAAAATCTTGTTTTCAAAACTTTTGAGTGGATGATCATATTGACGTTAGATTTTTACTAACAGACATTATGACTTGTTGGTTCTGAATGAAAGTTTTGGCAACCTGACATCCAGTATAGCCACCACAATAGCCATTTTGAAAATCTCGTTATCAGTTTTCCATCTTAATAAGGGATTTCATAAGGGTTTCCAATAAATGCTATCTAGTTGGTCCTTAATGAAAATGATGCTGATCTTGCATGTTGCTGCCATGGTGACCATCTTGAAAATATTCTTCTTCTTCTGATGTGATGATCATATTGACATAGATTTCCATTGAAAAGCTCATTTTGATGTGTATTTGGTCCTAAATGTAAAAAATGCTGATGGCATCAGTCTTAGAAATTGTGTTATTGCTCTTTGTTCTAAACAGATGGTCAAATTTACATTGGATATTCAGTAACTGTTTCCTTTTGATATCACATTGGTACTTAATTGAAATGGTGCAAATTAATCCTCCAGTTTTATAGCCATGGAGGCCATTTTAAATTAATGTTCAGGTTACTTCTGTTTTGATAATATAGAAACATGTGCTTTTCACTGCAAGACATTTATATGTGTAGTTAGTTCCAAATGAAAATAATGCTGATCAGACCTCCAACATGGCTACCATGATGGTCATCTTGACGATCTTGTAACTTCTTTTCTTCAACAAATGGTCGAGTAGGTTTTTACACTGAGACATTTTGACTAAGAGACATTATGATATTTTGTTGGTTCTAAATCAAAATAGTGCTGATCAATCAGGGAAATCTTGAAAATCTTGTTATCACTTTTTGTCTTGAAGGAATGGTCTTATCAGTATGTTATTTTTATGACATTATCTCGCAATATATTTGGATGTTAATGAATGTGATATAGTATAACCTCCCTTTTTGTTTAGAAATCTCCTAACAGCCATTACTGTGGAATAGATGGCCCAAGTCACCTATTTACAGAAAAAATATTCTTTCTTGAAATAAATAGTTCACTGATGCTTCTAGGGCATGTGTTTGTGATGATTCCACGGTTTGTTACAAGCTTGCTTAAACTGAATGATTCAATGCACCAAAAGTCCTGCAGTTAAGTTGATGTTGGTGCAAATTCTGTATTTGGATAGGGGATTAATTTTTTTGTTTTAATCAAACAAAAAGAGACCAAACTGAGACAGAGTGGTGTATAAAAGTAGATATATTTCTGTTCTCATGTCACATTGTGTAGTGGGGCCTCAGGTGGCCAAATGGTCTAAACTGTTCACCTTTATCACTGTCATCTCACCACTGTCCAAGTGGGTTTCGTTATCAGGCTTGGACAGTGTGGGTATTTGAGAATGCTTGCCATTAGCTTTCCATGGTCAGTTGTTCTTATCATGGTTTTCTAACAACTGGCTGTCATGTGTTGTTGTTGTTGTTGTTGTTGTGGGGTTTAACACCATTTTTCAGGATGTGATAGGCTATACATGGTGGCCAGTATTAATGGTGGAGGAAGAACCCGGGAAAACCCCGGAAAGAACCACCAACCCACGAGAAGATACTGGCAAACTTTCTCACATACCCACATTGGCTGAATCCGAGACTCGAACCGGCACAGACAGAGGCGAGATGGCAGTGATCCATAACAGAGAGCGTTTTAGACCACTCGGCCACGCGGGGCTCTGGCTGCCATGTGTAGCCTGTCATGTTCAGAAAAATGTGTTAAACCCAAAATAACAACAACAACATTGTGTAGTCTTTCAACAACCAAATCTCCTTTTTCAAGTAATACTTATCTTTAAAAAAAAATTGGTTCATCTTGGCCTTACAGACATACATTTTACATTCCTTATGAACTTGAAACTACACATACTTAAACATTTCCCAAGCTGTACTTGTGCCCATATTATACTCCTTTAGGCTGAAAAACGTACAGGTGATTTTACATGTGCACTGTTTCATGTATGGATAGCCAACTGAAGGTCTCTTTAATGTACTGAGTTATGAGGAATGCACACTTTCAGTTGGATTGTCTAAAGGAACTTTGCCTGGTTATTTTGAATGAAGAGGCACCAAAAGACTGAAATTGAATGAAATGATTTGACCCCTGCACAACAGTTGCCAGCAAGCAATGAAAAATTCAAGCATAACTTCCAGTTGATCTGACTCAGCAAATAGATATGGTTAGAAAAGTCAGAGAAGGGTATGCTGTGAAAACAGAAAAGCTAACACTTTTATTGTAGGATGCACAAACTACAGATTCTGAATCAATACAAAAGAAACTTAAATTCAGGTGATCATATGACAACTGTGTGAGTGGATGCCATGAAAATGAATTTTTTTTTGAGCAGGTAATAATTGACCTGATTTAATCTCACCTTTCTTGCATTGTTGTATTAGTATTTCTGGCATCCATATAAAGTAAACCATGTAGATTTGATATTGTATATTATGTTTATTTGTACTACAAGTATAGATTTAAGCTTTTGTTCACCTCAATAATTTTAAATTTCATAATTTTTTATTGATTAGCAATGATAACAGCCTCATTTTCTCTTTATTACACATTTGATTTACATGAATGCCCTTAAAAAGAAACACATTTCCAGACTTGTTATTCATGTATGCTTTAAACACTTTATTGATTATTTAATAAGCATTTTATGATGAAACTTTCCTGTTGTTTCATATTTTATCTACTTTTATTGAATTTTGAAGGCTACACTTCCAGTGTGTCATATAGTAAAATACAAAACCAATCAGAATTAATTGTAGTTTATTTGCCACTGCATGACACACTGTAATTATTGCATCAAAACTAAATCCAAATTGATACAAAGCAACTGAAAAGCTTCTTGGAAAAGTAACCATTAAATGATCTGTAAGGTACATACTTGGGGAGAAATTTGGAATGTCACCTTTTCCATTAACATATATGTACTCAGTGACTCACCATGCCAGTGGGAAAAAATACAGTTTTAGTAGAGATTCGGCGAGGGATGGATTTAGTTGTTAGTCGTCTCTGCTTCCACACGTGAACTTGTTCTTGAAAAGATTTTCCTTGCATGAGATAATTACACTATTTCTTCTCGTTTGAAGATTAGATTGTAACTAATTAGATTTCCACATTTAACTCAATGCCTGATTGAAAGTATTCATGCAGTGCAAAACAAAGGGTGTGGTGTCCAAGTGATGAAATGTATCATCCGAAATGGCTTTAATGTCGTGGTTGGAAGATGAAAAAAAAGGCTTTTGAAAGGTACTATAAATTTGGCCTCTCCCAGCGACTTAAATAAAAGCAATGAAATCTGATCGATTCTTGCATTTTCCAATTTGATCGATGATTAAAACAAGTTTATTGTGCTCTGAAAGTTTCCTTTTTAACTTTATTTAGCATGTGTCAATGAATACAATATTATGCCTTCATTAATCATATCAGCTGCATATCTCTTGTTCACTTTTATGTACTTTTCATGATGACTTCTGTGACTAAATACATGTACTGTTTAAACCAACTTGTTGACAGGTTTTCATTTCCCTGTGAATGGCCCCATCCCCTTGGTAGCCTCAGTAAGATGGGAACAGATTGACCAAAATCTGGGCCAATTTAAGTAAGTGTGCTTGAAGCATGTAAATAACAACTTTGTAACCATGTGCTAATGCCGACATTGAATATCGTAGTGAATGTTTTTCATATCAGGATGTGACCGATGCAATATTTTATTGTGGATTTTATAACACAAAGGTAACCAAAATGTAATTTGTCAATATACCAGTGTATTTCACACTGGTTTTGTCTTCATGTACTCAAAATTTCCATTGTTTGTTTTCTCAAGTGTAAATGCTACTCACTGACGACAGGTCACCCCTTACTGACGAATTTAACTTGTATCTTTTTTCCGCCCCCCCCCCCCCAACACTTATCTCGACATCCGCCTACGTCGACAATATTTCCTTGGGCCCGAGGATGTCAACATAAATGGGTAGGACTCTATGTATCGATAATGTTGTTATATTTTGACATTGTCTGAGACAGTTTTAGTGATCATGATAACAGGTTCAAGATTAAAGGCCATGACAAAGAATTTTGGTAATGCATTTAAGGTAACATTTGTACATCTTAACTAAAATGAAAGAAAATAATTATATTTCAAAATTTGGTATAATTGTAATTTCTCAACAATGTAGTATGACATAGACTTACCTTAAGTTCAAGGAAATTTCTTGAACTGGAAATTCTTTTTTAACATTAGAGTACCTGTCCCTTTTTCAGGACCCTTGTTGTTAGCATTATTGCTCTTTTTGTTCTACTGCTTAATGGAATGATGGAAATGGTTACAAGGGGCCCAGATGATGGGTAGATCTTCAAAATTACATTAACATATATTTTTAGTGAAAATTGATAAATTGTCCAATTTGAAGAAATATCTTATGATGACTTATCTTTGTACCTATATCTTTTCTTTTTGTAGATATCCCCGACATTCCCTCCAATGTAACTGTTACAGAGGTAAAACAAACAAGCTTGACAGTGCAGTGGGTTGCAGGATATAATGGTGGACTAGAGCAGACATTCCATATTATGATTAAAGCTGGTGACATCACAAGAAGTGTGTATGCATCTGATCCTGGATATGGGAAATCTGGGACTCAGACAATAGAAGACCTCATTCCCAACACAGAGTACAGCATATCCATGTCAGCCAACAACTCTTTGGGGTCAAGCATTGTGTCCAGTGTAATAGTCCAAATCACACTTAAAGGTATGCTTTGGGGTCAAGCAGTGTGAGCAATATAATAGTCCAGATTACACTTAAAGGTATGCTATGGGGTCAAGCATTGTCTCCAATGTAATAGTCCAAATCACACTTAAAGGTATGCTATGGGGTCAAGCAGTGTCTCCAATGTAATAGTCCAAATCACACTTAAAGGTATGATTTGGGGTCAAGCATTGCATCCAGTGTAATAGTCCAAATCACACTTAAAGGTATGCCATAATAATCCAAATCACACTTAAAGGTATCCCATAATAATCCAAATCACACTTCCAAATCACACCAAGTATTTACTGGCAACCATAATAGCGACACAAAATACATTATGAGAATATTCTCAAATAGAAGGCAGCTGCATAAGAATAGCATAAGAGTATATTTGTTTGGTCTAGACATGCACGTGCTTTTCTTATTTTCTATTTATAACAATTATGCTTGACACATTTCCAAAGAAACAGAGGCATTTCTCCAATCTGAAACTGTCTGACATATTAATTTCATTCATAATGGAGTACATTAGCAGACCAGTTTATACTTTGAAAGAAAATGGTGCCAGATGTTATCAAGTAATAATTGTGTGACTTGTGAATGTTCCATGACTGAAAAAATGTTTGAGCAGATAGATCTTTTCAAACTTCAAATTATGTCAGATCAAAGCAGAGCACAAATTAACACCATTTTACAAATTTTGAAATCAAGAATCTTAGACTGGCTCAATATAGCTTTCAAATTAAGCACATCATCATGTTTTTAGCAGAACTTGTGAAATTTACACTCATTCAGTGAAGTTGGACATGTAGACTAGTTAAAGTGAGTATCAGATATAAATTATTTGTCAGTATGTTTTCTTTTTATATTATGGTTCTATTCCACATGGATTTTGCACATTATGACAAGAATTTTAAAGACCACTCATGGCGGACAAAGAGGTTTGCGCATCCACCTTGGACTTGGGTGGCAGCATGTTTGAACCACAGCCAACTCATACCAAAGACTTATAAAAATGATACTAGCAGCTGTTTTGTTTGGCACTCAGCATTAATAGGTTAGTTTTAGGACTGGTCAGCCTTGAGTTAGGATAATATCACTTGGTGGGACATGGTGCTACATGTCTCCATCATGATGCCCCAGTGCTAACATCACTATAAACTGCCATACTGCAGACATCATATCAACTTGACTGAAAAAGTATTAAAGCTACGCTCAAAATCCTAAGCACACACACACACACACGCACACAAAACATTTTAACCAGCTGCAGAACCATATCTTTTTCTTTTCTTAAATTTTGTGGCATGTGCTACATAGATTACACTTTCTGTGTTCAGATTAAGCTTTTTTGGCAGTTATATTAACAATAATTATGCTTATACTTCTCTCAGAGTTGGCATGTATGCAGTACTACTTTTATCGCAATGGTGGAGATATCACTTTTGGAAATGCTTTCTTTTCCAAGTCAGAAATTGTATCTTCCATTGTGTATGTTATTCAGATCTGTATTTCTGTATTTAGGATTATTTAAATTTCATCTCCTACTTCTCTATATCTCCCCCTTTCCAATCAGAATGTGTGAGGACTATAGGCCCCCCCCACCCCCGCCAAGTATAGATTTTTGTAATAAGGACGTATCATCAAATATGGGGATCGACAAACTCGGATATAATAGATGTATAGCCATGATTCAGTCTGCTAAAAGAAATTTTTGTTTAAAGTATCTATTGAAAAGTCAGAAAATCCAAATTAAATGTGGAAAATTCTGAATGATTTTACTCCAGATAGAAACAGTAAGATCAAAAATTCAATTAATAATTGATGGAACAATAACTGATGATATGCATGATATTGTTAACATATTTAATCAACACTTCATGAGTGTAACACATCAGAATCCAATATCTCTCATACTAATGTAAAAAAAGTTAGAAGATTTTATCAAGTGTAAAATTCAGAAAATGTACAATTCATTATTCCCTTTAACATACATTATGAGCAGATGTAGGTGAACTGAAAGAGTTACTATCTAAGAAATCGGCTGGATTGCGCCAAATAGGTCCATTCATCTTAATGAAATGTGCTGGTATTATTACTCCATCTCTTGCCTATACAGTTACAGTGGAACCTGTCTTGAAAGACCACCCCATCTGTCAAAATATAATGGTTTCTCATGACAGGTGGTCTCTCATGACAGGTCATAACACTATATAATCGATAAATCTGTACATGAAGAACCTGGTCTCTCAAGACAGGTGGTTTCTCATAGTAGACAGGTTTTACTGTATTCATAGCATTACTAGGGTACTCTTTCCTTCTGAACTGAAAGCAGCCATGGTTATACCTGATTATAAAATGGGTTCAAAATCAAATCCAGATAATTATAGAACATTTATTTATTTTGACAACCATATCTAACTATTTGAAAAATGGGTTTTCAAACACTTCTCTGGTTACCTGTCTAAGTACCATTTAATTCGTCCATCCCAATTTGGATTAAGATGAAATCTTTCCTGTCAGTCTGCACTAGCAAAACTCACGGAGCCCCGGGTAGCTTGGCTAACTTGGCGGAAATATCACCTCCTTTTTTTTTTTTAGCTGACTTTGGTTTCAGTGCTCCACCTGACGGAGTCAGGGAGATAAATTTAAATTTCTTTGTACCACATCGTTCACACTTGATGTAAGCACTTGTTGATTGTTTTTTGTTGTAGTGGTTGTTATGTCTGCAGTTGGAGTACGTGCTCTACATTTCACACAATATAAATCCATATTCTTTTATAATATATCTAATGGAGATCACTGACTTTTCTGCTACAAAACGATGAGAGCCAGTTAAGCATCACGCAGCACTACCAAACTCTGTTCGTATGATTATAATTGGCCCATCTGGGAGTGGTAAGACGCAGTTGTTTATTTTGAAAAACAGGTTTTCAAACACTTCTCTGGTTACCTGTCTAAGTACCATTTAATTCATCCATCCCAATTTGGAATAAGATGAAATCTTTTATGTCAATCTGCACTAACAAAACACTGTTTGCAAAGGACAAGCGAGAATGGGTTAGAAATGTATACCTTGAATTTAAGAAGACCTTTCAGTACTTTGTTGACCTTAATATACCTGCATGGGGACTTGAAAAGTATAAATTATCTCACTCGTCACTCTCAAAGTTAAAATCATACCTATCTGACAGAAGACAAGTCGTTTTCCTTCAGCATAGGAGTTCCACTGGGTCTTTGTTGGTGCTTGTATTTTTCATGTTGTTTACAGATGATTTGCTCCTGTGTGTACAACATGTAAAAACTGATCTATTTGCTGATGATACAACTTTTCATACGTCTCATTCTAACTTTGTAAGAGTGAGAAAAAAAATTGGGGTTAAGATTTATATCATGTTGAATGTCGGTGCATACTGAATAACTGTAGTGTTGACACTAAAAACTTTGGGAGTTCCTGTTGATAATACTCTGGAGTAGTGTAAGCAAGTGAAACACATTTGTAAACTCAAGGATTGCCCATTTTTTTCAGAGGATAAAACATGATCTAGCACTCAACTATCAGAAGTTATTTTCAGTTCATTCATTCATTCATTCTTCTTTTCGGACTACCAGTGCTGAATTTGAGGAAATTCAACTGATAGTAATACTGAAACAATCCATATACTTCAAAAACGGGCAAAAAGAATTATCCTAAGTTTACCATTTGGTACACCACCCAGAATTCTTTTCTCTAAATTAAAATGGCTGCAATTCAATACAGATTAGTCTTTAAAAAATGATTTGTTCTGTGAAATGAGTTTTCTGAAACAAATCAAAAGATGTTCAAAACAAATTTCTATAACCATTAAATGATTCAAAACAAAGATATATGACTGCTATCTCAAAAGTCAGTTTTCATTGTAAAGATTGAAATAAATGCACACCATTTTATTCTGTTAATGCATTTCATATATTTTTAGTGCTTTTATACTTCTTCAGAATACATTGGATTTCAGAAAACATCCATTTGTTGAAAGCAGTGCAATCAAGATGGCATTGGATCTTGATACTATATACAGTAGGAAAGGAATATTTGGTACTGATAATGATGCAGTTATGTCAGTGTATATTGCCTATGTGTCTCAGGGAAAGATTCATACAATAAACAAACAATTTAGGGTATTAAAGCTGTATGTTCTAATTTTCACAAGTTACAAACATTGCACCTTTAACAGTGCTTTACTATTGTTCATTGTTTTTCATTCATTTACAATAGTTTTGTTCATCCTAAGAGCCTCCAGGGAGAATAGTATCTTAAACTGAGTTACCCTCAACAATATTATTTACTAAATGCCTAAATAAAAACTTAAAACAAAAAGGATGGCCTTCAAGTTTTAAAGTTTTTTATTGGTTTTCTACTTGAATCATGCAAATTGTCAGTGACTAAACTAACTTACATGTCCTGTTGCTACTGTGTATTCTCCATCACCCATGCATTATAATATACCTGTTACACTCTATGAGGAAGGAACACATTTTTACAGTAACACATGGTTAAATATAGTAATAATCTTTGCTCAAGGAACAATGTTAACTATTTAACAATAATAATCATCTTCTGAGTAATCAGATGTTGTTGAATGTTCATTGCAATCCAAAATTAAGTGACAAGCAAAATTTGTGTGCATTGAACTTGACTGCAGTCGTTCTAGGGCCAGAAACTCACATGTGATAGTTCAATGATCCCCCTTCACCTGTGAAATATTTACTTATCCTGTATCTACTAAATGATATCACATGTATATCCTACATGACCAATGTGTTAGAAATGAAAATTTCAGTGTTGACTATTCTGCAAAATGATGCAGTATTCTTTGTTTACATGGCATGATAAATAATGCTAGGGCTATGCAGTAGGTGAATTTTTCATTATTGCTTGTTTTATTTTTGGAATAAATTTTAATTTCACTTGACTTTATATTGTGTTATATTTAATATTTAGGTGACATGCACACACATACACATATTTCAATTTTTTTTTTATAGAATCTTTTGACTTGTCCATAACCTTAGTAGACAAAATGAATCCTATACACATAAAAGTATTGACAACTCTGTTGGTAACTGGCTTCTGACTTGTATTCCATTATATTTATTTTTTTCAGTACCAGATGCAATTTCATCCCCGATCGCTGCAATAGCTGGGGGTGTTGCTGGTGCCATACTTACGATTTTACTTGTAGGGATAGGTATATTCCTTTGCAGAAGATATCAGTACAACAAGAAAAATGTGGATGGTAAGAGTTGATGTAGCATCACAAGCTCTTTGCCTTTGCTAAATTACATAAGATGTGACTAATCTTTTAATGCTAACATTATAACTTGCAACTGTTTTTCAGTGAATTCATTTATTTCATGGTAGGCCTTCAGTAAAATTCATATATGCCAGAAAAATTGGACAAGATTAATTTTTTTGACCGCTCCAGTGGCCTACTGGTTAGAGCATCCACCTCAGATGTGGGAGGTCACAGGTTCGGTCCCCGGCCAAGTCATACCAAAGACTTAAAAAAATGGTACTAACAGCTGCTTCGCTTGGCACTCATCATTAGAAGGTTAGTGTTAAAGGACTGGTTGGCCTGGTGTCAGGATAATGTGACTGGGTGGGACATCATGCTACATGTCTGCGACATGATGCCCCAGTGCTAGACATCACTATACACTGTCACACTGCAGACATCATAGTGATATGACTGAAAAGTTGATAAAGCTACGTTAAAAATCTAAATCACACACACACAAGATTAATTTTGGACTGCTAAATGACCAAATCAAATATTGGTACTTTCTGATGGGAAATACATATTCAATGACCAAATCAAATATTGGTACTTTCTGATGGGAAATACATATTCAATGACCAAATCAAATATTGGTACTTTCTGATGGGAAATACATATTCAATGACCAAATCAAATATTGGTACTTTCTGACGGGAAATACATATTCAATGACTAAATCAAATATTGGTACTTTCTGACGGGAAATACATATTCAATGACCAAATCAAATATTGGTACTTTCTGATGGGAAATACATATTCAATGACCAAATCAAATATTGGTACTTTCTGATGGGAAATACATATTCAATGACCAAATCAAATATTGGTACTTTCTGATGGGAAATACATATTCAATGACCAAATCAAATATTGGTACTTTCTGATGGGAAATACATATTCAATGACCAAATCAAATATTGGTACTTTCTGATGGGAAATACATATTCAATGACCAAATCAAATATTGGTACTTTCTGATGGGAAATACATATTCAATGACTAAATCAAATATTGGTACTTTCTGATGGGAAACACATATTCAATGACCAAATCAAATATTGGTACTTTCTGATGGGAAACACATATTCAATGACCAAATCAAATATTGGTACTTTCTGATGGGAAATACATATTCAATGACCAAATCAAATATTGGTACTTTCTGATGGGAAACTCATTCAAACATAGGAAGGAGAAGAATAATGCTAATAATATCTTTGTAGAGCACAAATATTCAAAATCACTTTACAATATTAACACATAATCTTTTCATGCCAACATTATATCAATAAAGGGAGCATTTACTTTTTGTGTGAGTTCATTTATTTCATGGAAGGCCTTTATAATGAATCTGTTCTAGAAATGTTCTAGAAGTCTGATGTTTAACTGGCTATAAAATGACTAAATCAGATATGGCAACTTTCATATGGGAAAATCGTTCAGATTTTATACATACCTTGCAAGAAATGAACAACCCAGTAAATGGGTCTGGGCACATATTATAGTTAAGGCTGTCTTTCAGTAGGTGTAAAATTTCATTAATATTTCTCTAATTGGTACTAGTTCCCTAATTAAACCAAGTTCGGGTGAAAACCACTTAATTTCATTGGGATCCACAACATCTACAGACTAGTTATTGCCAAATTCAGTACAACTGTGTAAATAGTTGAATACTGTTAATACTTTGCATGTCACTTAGTTGTCAGTTATAAGCAATTTTGTGACAAACCAACACTAGTAGGTAATTTAGTGATGAGATAATTGAAGTAAAATACATTCCTCAAGGATACACCACAGTAACTGATCAAGGCTGATCTGATGGTAGGATTTCAGCCACCACCATAAACTAATTTGTTATACAGTAATGATAGTTGTAATGATGATCACTGTGAACATAGTTTTAATACTTTTAATGTCCCCTTGAGTGCCTCTAATAGCATTGATATTAATCTCATACATTTAGGGGTTTCTAGCAAAGGTTTACACATAGGTCATTTAAATATTTAGGGTTTTTGTAGAAAGATTGATGAAGTGAAGTTACTGCTAACCTCTCCAAATAATAATATCCATTTATTTGGACTCTCAGAAACAATGTTAACAGAAAATCAGGGTGAAAATTTCTTGTATATCAATGGCTACGACAAAAACCTTATCGAAAGGATAGGAAAACAGGTGGTGGTGGGCTCCTTGTGTATGTTAGAACTGATACTATTTGTAAAAGATGGGAAGACCTAGAAACACAGGAAATATAATCCATTTGACTACAAGATCACTCCAGAAAAGGCTAAGCCCTATTTATTAGGTTTTGTGTACAGACCCCCATCATCACATCCTGATTGGTGTGAATATTTTGAACTTAAAGTAGATAAAATTTCAAAAGAACAGAAAGAATTTTACAGTCTAGGCGATATAAATAGAGACCTTCTCAATGATCAAATAAAAGTGAATTGGATGAATTTTATTGCTTCATTAGGTATGGAGCAACTAGTAAATGAACCCACCAGAGTAACATGTACCCTAAAACACTTATAGATCATACTTATACCAATACAAAAGAAAATGTTGTGGAAGTAATGGTTCCAAAGATTGGTATAAGTGACCACATTGCAATTTTTTAACACGTAAAGTCGATGGCAAATCAACAAAAATAATATCCATAAATCCATTACTTATAGATGCTTTCAAAACTTTGATCCTGTTAAATTCCTAGAAGATCTGAAACAGATTCCATGGAATACAGTCCAAATCTTTGAAGATATTGATGATATTTTAGATACTTGGGCAGATCCATTCATCAGTATAGTGAACAAGCATGCCCCTTTAAAATCAAACAGGATAAAGAAAGACCAGCAGCCAGGCTGGATCTCACCAGAAATTTTAGAAGCAATAAAGCAAAGAGACCAACCAAAATCAGTAGGAAATCAAACTGAATATAAAGTTAATAAAATGATACATCAAGCCAAAACAAGCGCACTATACAGAAGTGCTTGATGAAAACCAAAATAATCCCAAAGCTATCTGGAAAGTGTTTACAGGGTTTGGTGCAGGAAAATGTAAGAGTAAAGCTGAAATTTTATCCCTCAATCATGAGGGTATTTGCAGTGATAATCCAGCTGACATCTCAAATATTTTTAACAACTTTTTTGTTCAAATTGCTGAAAAACTTAAAGAACCCAGAACTTCATCTAATCATCTGGAACTCAAACATTTTTGTGCTAAAAAACTACCAGACAATTTAAAGTTTGAAATTCCTGAAATGAATCCTGAATTTGTGTTGAAATATATAACAAGAATGTATGATTGTAAAGCTACAGGACTTGATATGATTGGACCAAGGCTACTAAAGGTAGCTGCACCTGCAATTGTAGAGAGTATAGCTTTCATTTGCAATGAAAGTATTAGGTCTAATAAATTTCCACAAACATGGAAAACTGCCACGATTGTACCATTGCATAAAGCAGGAACAAAAGATGATGTAAATAACTACAGACCCATCTCTATCCTTCTTTATCTTTCCATATTACTAGAAAAACATGTACATGATTCTTTTCTCATCTATTTAAACACTTATGATCTTATTCATGATAATCAGTCTGGCTTTCACCAGAATCACTCCTGTGAAATTGCATTTGTATCTTTGATTGATAAATGGCTGAAAGCATTAGATCAAGGAGAAATGGTTGGCACTATTATGGCTGATTTTCGTAAAGCTTTTGATCTTGTAGACCATGAAATTTTGCTTGAAAAACTACAAATCTATCAATGCAGTGAAAACTCCCTAAACTGGTTTACTTCTTACTTAACTGAGAGAGTGCAAAAAGTATCTTTAAATGGTAAACTTTCTGAAAGTAAACATATTAATTGTGGAGTACCACAAGGCTCTATCCTTGGGCCTCTCTTATTCATACTATTTATCAACGATTTACCTCTTAAGATTGGAACTTCAGTTTCTTCCACTGACCTTTATGCAGATGATACTACACTGTCTGAGACTGGTAAAACCAAAACAGTACTTGAAAATAACTTACAAGTTGCTCTCAACAGACTTAAAGTATGGTGCAAGGAAAACAGTATGATCATAAATACAGAAAAATTGAAAGCCCTACTAGTTACAACACAACAAAAACGAGCAAGGCTAGATAGCGACAAACTCCAGGTTCTGTTTGACAATGTGAGCCTCAATATGACCTCTCAAGATAGAATTCTTGGTGTATTTGTGGATAACAATCTTACTTGGTCTATTCACATTAAACATATTTCAAAAAAGGTTTGCTCTTATCTTTGGCTACTGAGGAAAATCAAAACATACATTCCTCTTCAGTATAGGGTCATCTTTTATAAAAGTTATATTCAGCCATATCTGGACTACTGTAATGTAATTTGGGGTAATACCTCTAATTCAAACATAACAACACTTTTGAGACTCCAAAAGAGGGCTTGCCATTTAATTCTAGATCAAAGTATAGACAGTTTTCAGGATGCAAAGAATAATAGCAAGATTTTAATAATACATGAAAGAATATTTCTTAGAAAGGCCAGATTGATGTATAAAGTATCCAGAAAAGACATTCCTGTCTAAGTAATATCTTTCACCAAAGAGATGGTGATGGCACTCCAAATTTAAGGTCCATAAGAAGAAAAAATTACATTATACCGAGGCCAAATAAGGAATTGTTTAAAAAAAGTTTTCAATATACTGGTCCACTGGTATGGAACAACATTCCCAGTGACATAAGGCAGGCTCCTATCATTTCATCTTTTCACAATCAATGTCTTAAATGGATGAAATCTTTAGAAAATTGAACAGTTCTAGTACAAAAAATACCGCCTGCTTTTCTGTAATTTTACATCATTTTCATAGCTGAATATTTCAATGCAGGATTATATTTTATGTTTTATATATGTTTATGTTTTCACTGATGCCTGTGAATGTGTTCCAGGCTTGATACTTTGAATTTTAAAATTACTTAATTATTTAATGTCAAGCCAGACTCTTGACATCATGTTGTATATACTGTATATATTGTACATAACAGACAGAAGGCCTCAAGGTAGATTAGTTCTGTAACTAATTGAGTTACCTTCTCTAAATAAAGTCTTTATTATTATTATTATTATTATTATTATTTTTATTTTGGTCACAAGTCTGGGACATTTAAAGCACTTAGTGATCAGCTGTGACTAAGAGAGTATGCATTATAATTTCCCAGTAAATTTCCACTTGGGCCTTTGTTAGTGGTATGTCTTATTCCGTGTCTTTAAGGACCCTTGCTGAATTTATCACACTTGATATTTCCTCACTTATCATATTATAGACTGTTTCTTTTCCTTTTTTTTTTTTTTTTTGCAGAGGATGCCTTGAACAAAGATTTTAAGCAGAGGTGAGCTTAGTGTTTGATTACTTTGTGTCACTTAGTTTTATGTATGTAAGGAAACCAAAGAGCACTGTTACATCTTATAAATTATATCCAAACATGCTTAGCAATACAAATATTGTGGAAAAGGAGATCATAGATTGCCTGTAAAATTAATCAGTTTACTATCTGGTTCTTATGCCTTTATTTACCTTTCAGATGGCAAATATTTATTCTTAACATTTCAGGTCTAACCAAATTGGTAACATATATGCAAACACTACATACAGCAGTGATGTAAGCAACACAGAATATGAAAGTCTGCAAGCCAGTAAAACAGAAGGAAATCCATACCAGGCACTCACCGGTATATGACACAAAATCATAAATAATGAAAATTACAACATGTAAATCTATAATAAATTCTGAAAGATTTTATCAAAAAGCTTTTGATATAAACAAGGGACTGACTTTAGTTCACTTGTACAAACAATAAATGGAACATAATGAGACAATTATAATTTTCTTCTTCAGTAAGCATATATATTTTATTTCTTCAAGACACAAAAGGTAACAAATTAAAAGACTAAAGAATGAAAACTGTATCAACAGAATGTATCACACCATATGCGTTTCATCAACCTTACTTAATTCTGTACTGAGGAAGTAAATTTGGCCTGACTTGGTACCTGAAAGTGGATAGTTGTTTAGTGCATTTAGAGAAGAAAGTAACAAATATTATTATTATTATTATTATTATTATTATTGTTATTCTTTCATCTGATGACTAATACATGAAAAACAAAACACAAATACAATTATTGACTGTTGACATGTATATGGCTCTATGGCTATGAATAGTGCACTAGTATAATTTAAAATATAAAATATTAATACTGTTGTTGGTGGAAAGAAAATACAAGTGTGAACTATTTTGTGTATAATTATAATAGATTTTGCAAATTTGATTGCTTTTATTATTTATTAATAGATTGTGATAAAGACTGCAGCAAATCTGTTACAATAAGGTACTAGATTATTAACTCTCTCCCTTTCTCTCTCTCCAATCTAAGACATTGTATCTAATACATACATCCTTTGTGTTTTCTGAAGCCTATTATTTTTGGGGTTTTTATTTTATTTTCTGTTTCTGTAATTATGACCTTCTTTTAAACAATTTTATATTGATTCATCTGCTGCTAGTATTACCTACATTATATACCCTTGCATTATGTTCATACATACATGCATACAGACAGACAGACAGAAGACATATAGACTCAAATACATGAATATACATCTGCTAAATCAATAAACATTAAATATAGAAACTAAAATAAATTCTGCAGTAGAGAGATATGGTTTAATTAGCAATCAATATCAGACTTGCATATATTATGTATATTTTTGTTAATTGTTGAAACACAAGAAACTGAAATAACAATCATTTATATTTAAAATAAAGTAGATTCTAGCTTAATTTATTTAGCATTTCTTTAAAAATCTAAGTGACTTTCTTTCTTTTAATTATATAAGAGAAGACCATAGCTGTGTTATCTAGATGTGTGTTACTTGTTTTGCAAATAATTCACTTATATTTTGTATGATTGTAGCATTTTTTGACCCGATAATTTTAAGTGTTAAAGGTCATCATGAAGCATTTCAAGAGCTATCCTGGCAGGTTGCCAGTTGGGCAACTTGTACTTTGGCAGACTATGAACTGGGTCATTACAATCACATTTTGGTATAAATGTAAAGACCACATTTAGCCACATTTTGTTGTATGTTGGGCCCACAAGATAACATACATAAATATGAAATAAATTTACAAAATATAAAATTGAAAAGGTAATGAAAATGAAAAATTTCTATCTTGAAAAAATTGTGACACCTACTTGACAGTAGTATTGAATGTCTTCATTACCAGAACATATTTGTAGCAACAGGAATGAAGTTTGCAATCACGGTTCATATAACAAACATGATTATAGTAATATCTTGTACTTATAACAGCATATGCTTATGAAATTTTACTGGTTTACTAACAATGATAACATTAAGGAAATGTGCTGGTCATATACCATAACATGTGAAATTCTTTTGGTTAGTAAGAAACATAAAGAATGAAATTGGGATGGTCTAATAAAAGACATGAGAACTTGAATTGTGTACAGTTCATATACCAGTTATACAATACCTTATTTAAGTTTAGTTGTTCAGACAACCAAAAATAAAGAAGAAAATATTACTTCTTCCCATCTGCATCAGAACATTATTAGAATCTCTGTTATATGCATACTAAGGCTATTGCATGTTGTGAGAATGTTGACTCATTAGATTATGTCATGCCAGAGTTGGCCTGATAATGATCTTCACCCAGCAAAGTCACAACATCACACAGTGACAAACCATTATTACTGGACCACATGTCATTAAGCTTTGTATTACATGGACTAGAATTGTTTAGTGTATTATGATACAAACTACACTAAACTTCTTATGCATATGTGCATGAGAAAATACAATTTAAATATCAAGACTATTCTCTATATAGAATGACAATCTACAGTATTGTATGATAACCAAGTTCACACAAGTTTTCAGAAGGACGGAATGCACAAGATTGCATAGAGCTGGAGTTATTTCCCTCACATACCATATAAAAATACTTCTAACTCATACCAGCATGTCAATTGAGATAAAATAGGAATGTTAGCTGAAAACACATATCAAATATGACAGCATTGTGCAGAACGAAATTTGGCAAAAGAAATGCAAGAAAAATTTCAAAGCTAATTACACAATCACAGGCAACTGTGCTATTAACTGCATGCTGGCACACTTTGAAGAATGAACTACCATTTATTTTTCTCTAATTTCACCTTTTTTATTTTTTATTTATTTTTTATTTTCTTCATGTTTTCTTATCTCTTTGTCACTGTAATTTAATTGTAACATTTGTTTGTTGTTGGCAGGTAGCACATGCAAAAAAACAGAAAAAGGTGATCATGGTCAGATTTGCTGTAAACTCAGTGTTGTAACTGATCTTGCACATTACTTTTCCTCGTAACTGATATTAATTTCCTCCTTAAAATTTCAGATCATCTGGAGCAGATAAAATATACATCAACACTGCACCCACTGGTGTTCACAGTGATACAGAGTACGAAAGTCTGCAGTAAAAATAAAGAAACAAATGTATATTGGATACTCAATGGTAATGAAGTTTTGTTGTGGTATTACAGATAATGAAAGCTGCAATATCTGAAATTATGACAAATTCTGAAACATTTTAATTAATAATTTTTTATATAAAGTTATTATTGCTGTGACTTATTTCAATATTAATCAGTAAACCTAGATCTCAGCATGATGAGTTATTTTTTGTATTTTTCTTATTTGGTAAGCAATGCAGACTTCATTTCATCATAATCAAGAGCAAGGCATAACAAGTTAGAAATTAAAAGAATGTGAATGAAAACAGAAATTATAACAATGCTTACTGGTAGATTTCCCCTACTTTACTTTAAATTGGACACTGTAGAAAGTACTTTAACTTTATTTCATATTTGAATGAGGTCAGTTTTGTTGTGCTCTTGGAAAGAAAATGTTGATGTAAAATAAAGTGTTAGATTTATTTTTAGACCTTTTCACAGCCCCACCACATTAGAGGGCTGTTGCCACAGAAACGTTTAGGAAACTTTTGTATGATGGGTGTGGGTGGGAAACATCATCTGCTAGACCTCGGTCTCAATCCTAGTGGAATCCTCTTCCAGTTTAATGCAACATAGGCTGTCCAAGATAGAATTCATTTTGTTTTCTGAGAGAATTGTTGTGAACTGTTGCTTCCACTTGTTACATAAATAATTTGAGTTTGACCCCATTAGAGTTCTCAGGTGAAACAAAAGGTTACAAATTCTTAAGTAACTTAAATTATACTGTAGGGATACATTTGCCAATAAGCACCCCACCCACAACCTAGAAGTAGAACAGTGACTGAAATTCATGGCCAGTCAAAGTGGTAACATTACTGCTTCCTAAGAAACCCACACACTCTTGCCATTGTATTCTTTATGCTATCAACACTGTTAACAGCTCCTTTGTGCTTTCTGGGTATGGTACTATTCCTCATTTGCATTTGTCTTCAAATTAGCAGATCCTTTTCAGGTGAAAATCAGGTTGTATTATGAACTTTGTGTATATCAACATTATAACTACTCTTTGAGCAGTTTATTCAGCTGGAGTGATGGGGGCTAATGAGGATCTGTTGTCTTATGGTAATGAACCTCTAACTGATTTATGTGGCATACTGCAAAAGATGGTGATGTGGTGAAAGAAAATTTACTTTTTCCTGAACATTTTTAGACCCATAATAGGATGGCAGTTACACCAGCCAGCATTCACACATGGAGTTAAAACTAACCTGCCTTCTATTCAGAAGGCTTACATTTATCTCAATAATCAGAGGAGTTAAGGCATTCAATATGCAAAACCAATGAAATATGGTGCTGAAAATGTCCCAAAGTCAGAGTAGATTATTACTAGAATGCAATAACAAAAGCAAGGACTAGATTACTTTTTATACATTTAGGCATTTATGTGCTCCATTCTGTCATGGAGCTTAACATTAGCACTTATGCAGTTATGCCAAAAACATTAAGGAGGCAAGGTTAAGATTAATGTTGCTAGGATACCAAGACAAGGGACATAAACAAATGTTGATGAAGACACAGAATGAAATGAAACTGTAAAAACGAAGCATGAAATAACTTGCTTTAACCTGCCAACAGGTGGAATCCTCACAGTGGCAGTTCAAACTAGCAAAAGGTATAGGCATTGAAAATGGCAGAGATCACTGTTATGACTCAATGGTCTTAAACTATGTAACAGAAAGAAGCATAGCCAGTAAGACTAGTTTTGTTGTTGTTGTTGTTCTAGGGTTTAACACCATTTTTCAGCACAAAATAGTCTATACATGGTGGCCAATATAACTGGTGGAGGAAGAACCCTGGAAAACCCAGGGAAGAACCACCAACCCACAAGAAGGTACCGGCAGGCTTTCCCACATACCAACGTTAGCTGAGCCTTGGAGTCGAACCCACGCAGACAGAGGTGAGATGGCAGTGATCCGTAACGGAGAGCGCTTTAGACCACTTGGCCACTCGGGGCCCCAACTAGTTTTGTAAAATTAACAAATAACACTGGTCAACAGTGAAATCATTACTGACTTGAAAAGGCCCTAATCTGTAGTATTTTGGTGTGCCGAACACGAATATAACCGTGAAAAATTTTTATTGGCTCTCGTTTTGAAGATATTCATATACCTCATTTTCTATGTTTCACTGTGTAAATTTCTCCAGTAGGACTGCAGCAACATCCGGAATAATGATGTAACATTGCATAATACCATCATGCTCACATCATCCACAGTTGATTGCATCATTTTCTGATGCAATGCAATACTAATGCCATGCGGCTGCTGAAGTAAGTTGACGTCAGCAGTGTACTATACATGTGTAGGCCTATTATACTAATGCCAGGCGGCTGCTGAAGCTGACGTAAGCAGTGTACTATATAAAGCCCAATCAGATAGGTTCAGCATTTAAAATATTTTAGACGTTGTGCGAGACAGTTCAAGCTACTGTTACATAAAACTTATTATTTTATCCATTTACGTACAATAAAGAACAGTAATGCCTCGAAAGTGTGTTAATACCGCGGACAATTTTTGCTATATTTGTGGGGAAGTGACATTTGCCAACCAGAAGAAAAGTATCAATTCTCAAGTGAAGAAGGCATATCATCTTTACTTCGGATGCAAGGTTGGTGACCAAGACAAGCCTTGGGCTCCGCATATATGCTGTGCTACATGTACAACACAGCTTTCACAGTGGTTGAATTGCAAAAGGTCATCAATGCCGTTTGCAGTCCCAGTGGTGTGGAGAGAGCCAAGCAACCACCTAAATGACTGTTACTTCTGCTTGGTTCCTCCTCTTTCCGGCGGAATAACGAAGCGAAAGAAGTCGAGAATAGTCTACCCAAACATTCCGTCTGCATTGAGACCAGTTCCACATGGTGAGGGACTTCCTATTCCAGAACCTCCAGCAGAATATTCTCTTGATTCATCTGACGAAGACAAAGGTGAGTCGACCTGTTCTTCTCCTGGTCCATCAGCATGCAGTGATCCAGATTTTCACTGTGGTGCATCATCAACCCCACACAGAATAACACAGGAAGAACTAAATGACCTGATTCGTGATTTGGACTTATCAAAGAACAAGGCAGAATTGCTAGGATCAAGACTCCAACAATGGAATCTTCTAGAAGAAGATGTCACAATTACTGCACATCAAAAGCGCCACCAGCAATTGGAGCCTTTCTTCAGAAAGGAAAGTAATCTGATATTCTGTTCCGATATTGAGGGCCTCATGAATGCTTTAAAAATCACTCATGACCCACAAGAATGGAGACTATTTGTGGACTCTTCGAAATTGAGTCTCAAGGCTGTGCTTTTGCACAATGGAAACATTCTTCCATCTATTCCAGTAGCGTATGCTGTCCACATGAAAGAGACATACGATAACTTAAGGCAGCTACTGAATTCCATTGAGTATAACAAGTACAGCTGGCACCTCTGTGGTGATTTGAAGGTAGTTGCCCTTTTAATGGGACTGCAGCAAGGATATACAAAATACATGTGTTTCTTATGCGAGTGGGATAGCCGAGCAAGGGAAATGCACTACATGAGGAAGGAATGGACTCACAGGCAGAATGTAGCCATTGGAGAGAAGAATATCCAACACCCAGCTCTGGTTGAGGCTCAGAAAATCTTGCTACCACCCCTTCACATCAAACTAGGTTTGATGAAGAACTTCGTGAAAGCCATTGACCGGACTTTGCCAGCATTCCGATACCTGCATGAAAAATTCCCTCGACTCAGCGAAGCAAAGATTAAAGAGGGAGTTTTTGTGGGTCCTCAGATTCGAGAGCTTTTCAAAGATGACCGGTTCAACAACTTGCTGGAAGGTGACGCGAAACAAGCATGGAATGCTTTTCGCCTAGTTTCTACAAACTTCCTCGGAAATGTTAGGGCAGAAAACTATAAGGAACTAGTAGAAGACATGTTGATGAAGTATAAGAAACTTGGCTGCAATATGTCTCTAAAGATTCACTTCCTTCATTCCCATTTGGATTTCTTTCCTAGCAACTGTGGTATTGTTAGTGATGAACACGGCGAACGTTTTCATCAAGATATCGCAACAATGGAACAAAGATACCAGGGAAAATGGTCCACTACAATGCTGGCTGACTACTGCTGGACACTCCTCAGAGATGCTCCCGAACAGCTGTACAAGAGACAGGCGAAGAAATCTAAGATGTAGTCAATGACTTGATTTTTTATAGGTAGGCTATTACAGTTGACCTTTTACTATTGGAATGCATTTCGTTATGTAAACATTAATTTCTTGCAGATTACAAAAAAACTAGAGCCAATTTTGCAATTTGACTGTCATATTCGTGTTCAGTACATAAAAATTGATAAGAATTGACTAATTTTATTTCAGTAACATGACTTTTGTAAAAATTTGTTGTCCAGTGTAATTTATTGATCTTAAATGAAAACTAAGAAGCAACCTAAAGTATTATGTATTAAATCCCAAATAATCCTACAACTTCTATCAAAATCCAGAAGTACAGAGTGTTCCAAATGAATTCCAATCTTGAATGTGAGGTTTTACCTATAGTCTTGTATAACTTGATTGCCAACAGTCTTGATGTATTGCAATTATGTAATCCAGAATGTTTTTGAATGATTTCACAGTAGTCCCAAAACAGTGTTTTAGTCCAAAAAGTCAAAGAGCATTAAATAATTGATTCCTCTCAAATTATATCAAAGCACAACTAAATGTGATCACATTAGACCAGCCAGTATTAAAATAGGAATGAATAACGTTGTTTGGCAGAATCTTAATAAAAACCTTAGTTACATTAAAATGACAGTGATGTGGGTCAGAAGTTCACTTCCATAACATTCTAAGTTCCTGTAAATAAGGCTAGGCCTGGAACTCAAATATCAGTAAACAATGTTTTTTTAAAAGTGACAATAGTCAGGTAGGCCCGAATTATAACTTTGGTTATGTAACAATGGTCAAGCACACAATATAAATTAAATATACATAATACCTTATGACCAAAAAGCATTAGTCATGAGTGACACTATGGTGTGATTTTACCTACCGGTATCTGGATTCTCTGTTGACTGCTTGTATAAGCACCGTCAGAATGAATTAACTTGTTTGCTGAATGATGATGTGATTATGTAGAACAATAAGTAATGTCACCACAAGGTTTCCAGTCAGCCATTGAATGGCATTGCCAGAGGCTTTTAGTAAGAATTACACAATAACCCCAGTACTTCCAGACAGTGCCACCACCACTTTTTCTGCTAGTGAACAGCCAGCAGCTCAAGATGTTTTCTTATCCACTCTGTCACAATCATGGAATATGGGTCTAGTTTAGATGATTGGGTCATCATTGGCAAAAGGTTTCTAATGCAAGGTTATGTCTCTTGGCTCAGCATTTCACTTTCACCATTTTATACCCATTGTATTCTCTTTGAACCATTACAAGCTTTCTTTGTTGAGTCAAAATGAACTCCTCTCATCTTATAGTTTTGATTGTGCTAAGAAGTTATTTGATTCATTTTTTACTCTTTGCAGAAGCCACCTTTTACTCCCATTTTATCATGAGAAATCCATACATCTTTGCCATAAAATTAAATTTATTTTGCATTTCTTAAATCAGTGTTTGGCAATATTCATCAGACTTGGTTAGATATCATTTTGTTTCCTCATGGAATGAACATCTTGCCTCCACCCAACTGGCACCTTGCTAACACCAGCCCAATAAGTCATTTCCATCTCTAGCTTTCCTGTTTCATTGAATTATGGTGTAAATTAGATTTCCAATGTGCCTTATGTGGTTCAGACTCTTTAATTTCAATATTTGTGCATTTAGTCATTCTGATATAGCTGTGCTCTCTTTATTGAAGAAGGGATAAGTGAGCTCCAGTAGCACTGCAAGTATTTTGTCTCAATATTGAAACAAATACAATCCAATTCACTTCCTCCAATGTACTTGATGTAAAGGAGTCAGCACCACCATTGTTGGTACTAATAGCCTAAGCACCATAGACTGAAAAGGTTTCCAAAGATAGTGAGAATGATATCGTTACATCGGGCACAGCTGGTTGTTTTGAGGGGCAGGTGCAGAGGCAAGTGCCAGCTGCATGATTGTGGAAAAGCCTGGTCACACTGTTGGCAGATAGATCAGTATAAAACTTGAAGGGAATGAATTGTCATGTGTTGACAATGCAGATGTTTATGGTGACTTCAAGGATCTCTGCCTAATCAAAAAATTGAAAAAGAGATGATCAATACAGTGTACCAGGAAATCCAAAATGAAAAGGCTGCTGCTATATCTATCAGTGCCATCAATACAGTTACTGCTGCCAAAATATGTGATGTGCTCTATCAAACATGTTTAGAACCTGGTTTCTTCTGCTGCTCAACTTTTTAGCTGCTAAATAACAATTTGCGATTCTTCCCATCAGGCCTCTCAGACTGCCTTACCTTTGAACTGATATTTGACAACTATGGCAGAGTGATCAAGATCTCTAACCAGGATGCAAACTTGTTAACTATACTATTAGTGGAATTTCACTGACCTGGATCATATGATTAAAAATCAGAACATATTCACAAGTTTTGTACCATCGCACAGTGGTGTTGAATAGGAGTGATAGTGCATGGAATATGAACCTCAACATTTTCTCTTAAACCTTCAAAGTGCTAGTTTTGTTCTTTAAGCATCTTGCACAAAGCATCGACTCAATGCATGACCCTGTATATTTGTACAAACCCACTCATCAACAAGGTGTCAGTGATGATTTGGTGCATGCAACAAACTAAATCTGTGCCCAGAGGTAGGTTTGATATGAGAAGTGGAAGTCGTCTTTAAAGGTAATGGCAAGGCATCATAGTCACAAAACTAATAGAATTTGATATGAGTGATTTCTACAAGGACAATTTTGCCATTGTCCTTGATATGAGAATGTCAGAAGGCCAGTAAAGGGTCAGTACAGCGCATAGGAAATATATGCAAGAGGGTCACATTGCTTGTGGAAATGGCTCAGGCAGCAGGCATCTTAATCAGTTTATCATCATGGTTGCACAGTGTTATGTATATTTAATTTATATTTTGAATCTGACTTTTGTTATATTTGTAAGTCCAATTTGTATCATACTTCTATGAAGTAAATAAAAATAATAATGAGGACTTTGTGTAGTGCCTAATCTTTAGAAGCTCTAAGCGCTTTACAACTTTAAAACAACACCTATAAGATAAGAAACATAATAATATTATTACAAAAACAAACAACATGAAATTATAAAAACATTAAAAAATAAAATAAAAAACATGCTGGGAATATTTCAGGTAGGAAACATTATTAGGTCTTTAAGTTTGTTCTTGCTGTCGAAATAAGTGAGTTTTGAGAGCCCTCTTGAATGTGATCACTGTGTCTTTGTGTTTAAGTTCAGTGAGCAATTCATTCCACATTGCTGGGCCCTGGTATGCAAAAGAATGCCGTCCATATGACTTTGTTTTCATACTTGGAATAATGAGTATATGATTGTCAGAATAGGAACATAAGTATCTTGCTGGTGTGTACACGTGGGTGAGGTCAGATAGGTATGTTGGACTAGAGTCCGGCAGTGAAACGTAGCACAGAGAACTGGATGATGATCTATGACACTTGAGAATGACTGAGTGTACAGAATGAAGAGAACAGGTCCAAGAACAGACCCCTGTGGAACACCACAACATAGATCAACTGGATTGGAGTGTATTCCAAAAAGGACTTGAACCACAGTAAGACTGTATCATGAATGCCAAATACATGCTGGAGACGGGGAAGTAATATATCATGGTCTATTGTGTCAGATGATGCAGACAAATCAAGGAGTGTGAGGACTGTAAACAAGATCTTTACAAGAATTTATGTTAAAGACCTGGCCTTATTTATGAGCTAGTGAACTGTTCCAGTAGAAATGATAGGTATGTTGGACTAGAGTCCGGCAGTGAAACGTAGCACAGAGAACTGGATGATGATCTATGACACTTGAGAATGACTGAGTGTACAGAATGAAGAGAACAGGTCCAAGAACAGACCCCTGTGGAACACCACAACATAGATCAACTGGATTGGAGTGTATTCCAAAAAGGACTTGAACCACAGTAAGACTGTATCATGAATGCCAAATACATGCTGGAGACGGGGAAGTAATATATCATGGTCTATTGTGTCAGATGATGCAGACAAATCAAGGAGTGTGAGGACTGTAAACAAGATCTTTACAAGAATTTATGTTAAAGACCTGGCCTTATTTATGAGCTAGTGAACTGTTCCAGTAGAAATGATAATTTTTCCATAACATTATGTTGCATCATAGGTCAGGTTACAGTTTGTCTATAAAGATGTTTGGTAAACATTTTTCATTCCTATTTTATAATAATTCTGGGGAATCACTTATAGTTGTATTCAGATGTAATTTAAGAGAAATTATTTATTTAAATTATTCATTAGAATCACAAAGTGCTCATTTACTTTTTGGACCAAAACACTACTTTGGGATTATAGAGGACTCATTCAAACACATTCTGAAATAAATCATTCTGATACTTCAGAATATAGTAATACTATTGGAATTCATTGGGAACATTCTTTACTTCTGGACTTTTATAATTATGTGAATGTTTACAATACAGAAGTGTCTTTCAGATGTTCTCTTTGTATTCTGAAGATATAAATTGTTTCTTGAATTTTACTTAAATTGTTGATTTCACTTCCTTTCTCTTTCTTATTTTAAGACTTAGAGTTGTTAATAACATTGAAACCATAATTTCATTAAAACATTTTGGAGATATTAAATAGTGCCTTTAACATTTCAGTTGACTTTGTTTGGGAATTGTTGTTGTCCTTGGTACAGAATTTAAATTAACACATTTGAGAACTCTTTTGTGACACAAGCAAGCATTCACAGTATCATGTGATGCAGTGAACTTTATTTCAAATCCTACGCAACAAAGTTTACAGCCTTTGAAAAAGGACAAGTCTCCACATCTAAGTCTGCAACAGCTTCTTCTCAGTGTCCATGTATTGCAGGGTTTACTTTCAACATAGTGTACATTGAAACTGGCCTTAGAAAAAGTAGGATATGAGGTGTTACAAACCTTGTGGTTTTGTAAAACTTAAAAAATTAAATTATCTATGTTATAAACTTGTCAGTGCATTTATTAAAAAGCTATATTATTAGTAACTGAACACATACATAAGCATCAATTTATTGAAGCTTTGCAATTTAACATGTTAAAAAAGACATTATGCATGTATACCAAAATCAAGCTATATATAATCACGACAAGTTAGTCATGAATAAAAATTCCACAGATTATAGATATACATAACACCTTCCCTCAGGAGGAAAAGAAAGATTTATTATTTATTTTTCCCTTACTAATACAGCACTTAAATGATAACAATAATTAAATTACACAGAAAGATACAAAATGTATACAAACTAAAACAATATGAAACTCATATACACGTGAAAGTGCATCTGCTACTAAATTTTCTTTTCCCTTGATGTGTCAAATGTTGATGTATATTTGCATCATCAAACTCTTTCTAAACAGTCTCCAATTATTGATGAATGTAAGGAGTTTGTGATTGCTGAACAGAGTAATTGGAGGAGCTTAATTGCTATACACTTTAAAGTTTTGTGAAGGCAGAACTTAAGCCATTAGTTCTCATTCTTGACAGTGGAATAGTTTCTCTGGAGTTTATTTAATATTTCAAAGGAAAAGCACACTAGATAATCTGCTTCATTTTCATCTTCCTGAATTAATAAGCCACTGCCCTATACATCACTTGCATCAACAAACATTTTAAATGATTGGTTGAAATCAGGAGCTGAAAGAACTGATATTCTTTTAAGTATGGCCTTTCATTAATCGAATGCATCCTGACATTTGTCAAACCAATAAAACTTGGTCTTCTTACTCAAAATTTCTGATAATATTCTTCCATACCCAAAAATAGTAATAGTTGCTTATTACCACTAGGGAATTAAGAGATAGCTTTAACCTTATACGTATCTTCTACAAAATGACCAAAAAATGTGATACAAGCTTGGCGAAGCTAAATTTTTGTTCATTAATTGTCATGTGCCTCACTCAATTGAACGAAGAATTTCTGTATTTCCAGTTGAACTTTCCAAGTGTTGCTGTCTATAATGATGTCATCGATGTATGAATCACAGTCATCTTTATCATATGTTATCAAGTTCATTAAGCACCAACTGGTATTACTTTGCACTGGTAGAGTCCATCTAGAGTTGCAAAAAGCCAAAATTTATTTTGCTTGATCCGTAAATTAAATCTGCCAGGATTCTTTTAACAGGTCAAACTTGGTGACATAATTTGCATTTCCCATTCTGTCAATGCAGTAATGAACTCATGGTATTGAAAATGTGTCTGTTTTAGTGACACTGTTCACTTTTCTGCAGTCAGTGAACATATGGGAAGAATTCTCTGGTTTTGACACAAGAATACACTGAACTCCAGTTACCTTTACTTCATTAAAGTTATTCTCCAACAAATATTGATTCATATTATGTAAGGGTGTTGTTTTACAGGCTTTGAATCTACAGTTTCATTGTTATGATAGATTTTGTTTCTTTGAGTGCAATATCTGGGAACAAGTGTTCATATACACATATATCATAGCTGCTTTAACTCATTCTTTTCTTGTGGTTGTAGATGTGGAAGTATTTGGTCTAGATTATTTAATATTTCAGAATTCTGAAGACTGGTTGAACCCAGGGCACATCCGTTTGATTGTACATCATCATTTAAATCATCTCTATATGGGACAGGAACAAATCAATTTTCTGAACGATTGGCAGGGTTATCATCATCAGCAGACTGCTTTATCTCCTTCCATGAGTGTCAATGACATAATTTAATTCAATTTCACTATGTGTATAGGGACCATAATACCTATACTGAAGAGGATATTAAGGTATGGGTAAGAGAGCCAGATCTTTATCACCAGACTGAAATTTATTTCTTTTGTAGTTTTGTCAAACCATAATATCATTTTGATTGGGTATATGATACTGGAGATTATTTCTTGCCACCTCGCTAGCTTGTGCTAGTTTGTATTTAAAATCAGAGGCATAAATTAGAACTGTACTGTAATAACCTGTAGTGATGGAGTGAGGTATGTATGCTTGTTTATGGTAAACACTATTCACACAAGCTGCCCAATTTGGTCTTGACTTTCTTTTTAAATCAGTGCATTACCAGTGAATTGCTCAAATGAGTTGACATTATTAGTTTCTGTTTTGTTTACTTCATCAATTAATTGTTAGCTGGTATAGTCCACATATTTTGAATTAGCAAAAATAAGGAGTATCTTGCCGACTTGAGACTGTACGATACATAGTCAGTGTGTTTATTGCCCCTGATATTTCATTTGTATACATCACTGCATTTAACTTTGGTTTTTCTCTTTATTTCATTGGTACATCCACATGTTTACTGCCGTGTCATGCAGTCTACCTTGGTAATATTGTAACAGTGCATAACACAGTTTCTGAAACATTGCTATGAGCGACAGCATAACATGGTACAAATTTTCTTTTCTTGGGGCAAAACAATCGCAATGTTGCAGTGTGTAAAATATCGAGTTGGTAATTTCTATAAAAAAATCATTATGAAAATTCACTAAATATACACATGCAATGCTAGCTCATGATTGTTTAAATATTCCAACAAAGATTGTGGGTTTTGTGGGCTCTGTTGATTGTGGGTTTTGTTAGAACTGTGGGTTTTGTGGGCTCTGTTGATTGTGGGTTTTGTTAGAACTGTGGGTTTTGTGGGCTCTGTTGATTGTGGGTTTTGTTAGAACTGTGGGTTTTGTGGGCATTGTGAGCACTGTGGGTTTTGTTGGATTTGTGGATGCTGTTCATTGTGGGTTTTGTCAGGAGCTTATAAAGCTTTGTGGTTTGCTAATGTGGGGGTTCAGCAATAAAACTAGGTACATCACAGTTATTGTGAGTTTTAGTTATTTTGACTTGACAACCAATTTATTTCCATCCATATCAATTCACTTCAAATAATTATTAAGCTATTGTTAAAGTGTCAAGTCAAGCAAGAGTTTTCTCTGCAGATTTTACATTTCACATATTACAATCAAGTGCTATTTTCTCTTCTGTAGTAAACTTTATTACAAATAAATCCAAATATGCTAAATCTTATATCATTTTCATTCATCTAAAGGAGTAATAGTATAGTGAACTAATAGCATAGTTTTCTTGTGTACCCTGACCTTGTGTGAAATTATCATAAGCCAAACTGTACCTCAAGACAATGGTAGTATTCTGGCCTTTTATACAAACAACATGACTGGTATGGTTGTGAACTGACTTTATTAAATGTTTCTTAATAAATTAATCATCTTGTGTTATGGTTGAAAAGAAATAAAGAGTTCGAGTTTACTCCATTCTCCCCCTCCTTAGTCAGCTGATAAGAAGCATACTTATTCCTGGTGCCGTGCTCCAATATAGTATTATCAGGCTCAGCTGTTACAATACATTAATCTCTGATTCATCTGTTAAAAAAAGTTTATCAAGAACTTAAATGTTCATGAACTGTGATTCCTAAAACAAGTTCAAAAGATTTAAAGCAAACAACAGTAAACGAAGACCTTGATCCCAATTTTTTCTGCTATCAAAGCAATATGACCTTATCATGTGACCTGACCCTGACTTTCATGATGCTGTGCAGAGGATTTAAATTGCTGGATACCTAATTCAAACATAACCTGTTGGAAGATCCCTGACATGACATTAGAATCAGATTGGACAGACTTTGGAAGGCTAAAAAGTGTAAATAAACTGGAAGATGCCAGTAAACTGCAATTGCCAAAGAAATGATGTATCTCTTGTTTATATTGTTCCGCTACAATACTGGTCTCCATGATGATGTGATAATCATATCCATACTGACTGTGAATCACAGTAGGCACTGTTATATTTTTCTAGTTAGATGCATAACTTTAGACTGCATGCTTGAAGGGCAGATCAGTGATATTTTCCAAAAATATAGCAGTGGTCTTCCATGTAATTGTGGTAAAGTTTCATTGGCAGATATGGCAGTATTGAGACACACAAAAGACAAGCATTCCACAGTGGGCAAATACCTATCCAGACTCACCATTCAAGCACTTTGCAGTGTGCTCAGTATAGTAGCATTTAATTGGCCAACAAGTTGTTCTTGCTCATCACTGCACAATATGAATATCATTATGAAATTAGACCATCACTTTTGTGATTCTATCTTAATTTTTTAATGATAAACAATTTCTAGGCTAGGCATGGCTTTCTCCAGCTTTGTCATAAGAACGAGGCCAGAGTTTAGTCCCTCAAAGTTCCTGACTTCCCCAAAATAGCATCATGTATACAGCTTTATGTATCATATAATTTAGACGTGCTAAGGTGCCTAACTGAAGCTAATGATTTTCAGACACAGTGGCATGAAAGTCTTTCCAAGTTATAGTGATTTTAACCTGCCATTCTACAATGTTGGGTGGTTGTCATAGCCTACCAATCCAGTATGGTGCTGGCATAAGCATATGCAACTATGTAAATGAATGCTCTTTTAGGATGTCCATTGGTTAGCTTGATCTCTGCATCAAGCGCTGACCAGCTGTCAATATCTGGGTTAGTTTTTGGCAGGTACCTCCCAATTCAGCAGGCTGTTGGTGTTGGTACTCAAAGCACTATGCTGTATGGGTGTTGGAACTGACTTAAGAGCCCATTCACGTATCGTATGACCAATTCATCATATTCACTCTGGAGTATCTGCCATCTCTGCAACAATTCTTTAAACATGTGATATGATACATAGTGCTGCACTATATCCAATGTTACATGTATACATTGTTTTTGAGTTCATGTTAATAGTAATACATACATAGTTTATTATCTAAATGTTTCCTTGTCTTGATGTTAAGCATTATACCTCTAATCCCCATTTTCTGACTGGATTTTATTATTGTTGTGTTTGTATTAGGTGTAATACCTGTAATCCCTAATATCTAAATGGATTTGACATTGATGGAAGCTTTGAGACAACTTTATTAAAATGTATTTTTGTTGTGTTTATATATTCTAAACTCTGCCATATACATGCCGTAATACTCACCAACCATTTTACCCACAGAGCTCTTTACTTCCTAGTTGTATCCAAGCACACTTAATTTTGTTAGAAACACCATATCGACTTGAGTTGCAATACTCTTTTCTCCATGTTTGTTTGAATAGAAATCACACTGAGCAACATTTTAATTCTGACTGTTTGGTGGTCTTTGCCCTGGGGTATTGGCGAGATAGTGGTTCAGTTGGTGGTGGGTGGCTAAGGTTGGTGTGTGAAAGATCTAAAACATTGTTTTGCATGTACTAAAATTACTTTGTTTTGCATCTACTAAAAATAATACAAAATATTAATAATTTTTAGTAAATGCAAGAAAATAAAACAAACTCTTTTAAGTTTAACTATTTTATGTTTTCTTATCAGATTCTTCAAATTTGGATGCTTTAATGTTTTTAGATCTCATTAAGGCTTGTAGTCATCCTTTCAAAATTGGCTACTAGCTTATAACCTACCCACCTACTTTCCTGACTATCTATCTATCTGTTGATGATCAATATATCAATCTATCGATCTATCTATCACCCTTCGATGAGTACATCTGTTACATGTAACATAATAATTTATACGCTTGATGCCCCTTTTAGACCATTACTTTTTTCTCCATTGTTTTATTTTCTGTTCTTGCAATCTCTGCATATATTGTTAACTCCATTACTACCTACTATCTACCCCCTCACAAACATAAACACATACATAAAATACATACAGATAAAAATATATCCACTAACTGAATAATTAATAAGTATATCAAGTTGAAATACATTTATAATATATTCTTAACCTTATATTTTTATTTTCATTTTTTGGTCTGGAAGGAGTATGGTACAATTAGACCTGGACATAACAAGGTATAGTTTGATGAGGGATCGTCATGACAAAGTTCATGTATTGACTAACTGAAATCTCACATAATTATTCATTGCACCACGGATCATTGGACAGTAAACATTAATATATTGTAATGACAAGTTTTGTCTAAATA
The DNA here is from genome assembly GCA_028554795.2 of Sinohyriopsis cumingii. NCBI lineage: Eukaryota > Metazoa > Mollusca > Bivalvia > Unionida > Unionidae > Sinohyriopsis > Sinohyriopsis cumingii. Next base: position 3,648,617 of record JAPYKE020000029.1, read on the forward strand.
TCAAATTGAAATCACTGAAATAACAGTTGTGATTTATATTTTAAAAATTAATACTTAAATTTGTATGTATCCATCTGACTGATCTTAATAATGTCAGCTGCTGCATGCAAATCTGATACTGCTGTTTTACCATATATAATATTTATCATTGTATACAAATAGCAATTAGCATATTATCCTTTATGAACTGCTTTGTTTTGTATTGCTTTTATGAGATAATGCAAATTTTACATCATTTTTTAAATGGAAATCTCAATCAGTGTGGCAATGAATTGCAACGCTTGCTTCCCATACATGTATATATATGATGGATACTGTCTGTTTTAGTGGCAAGTTAGTAAATGGAAATTTTATGCTCATAAATCCATACTTTTATATATTGTGCAATGTTTTCAAAATTTTGCCCTTTAATTTGGCTGTTCGCTGCATAATCCTTTAACTATCAGTAGGCAAATGTACAAAGTTTGTAATTTATGTTAAGCACTTCTGTTAATAATTTTAGATCATTCAAAATTTAAACTGTTGTATGAATTATTCTCGGACTCTTTTATTGATTAATGATGTGATTCAGACTTTTTCCAACTGTCATATTATGTTAACTATGGGAAATGCAGTTAATTGAATTCATATAATGAGCTTAGATATTTGTATTTATGTGTACAGAATGGCTTATTTTGATATTTCCTTGTGCTCTACCGCAATCATTTAACATCATTTAAGTGTTAATTTTTTGGGGAAGCATGATGTATATATTGATATATATAATTAAATAAATTTGCTATTCTTTTACATATAATAAATAATTAATAAAGCAAAGTTTGTAGATGAACTTCTTTGTTTTAACTTCTGTACTCACCCCAAATTTTCAATGGTCTGTATAAGGTAGCAGTGTTAACTGATACGAAAAGAAAGAGTCAAACATTTATTATTAGTAGTCATATCAATGTCTTCAATCTACATCAAAATTTCCTTTTGAATTTTATGTTCAAACATGGTTGATATCATTTATCAAACTTGTTTATCCTATTTACCTTTCTTTAAGAGCCTTCAATACTTCAGATTATTCTTCTCTTTTCTAAATAAAGAATGTTTCCATGAAAGTATTCATTATTTTCATTTCACATTTCTTCCACTATATTCAAACCTTTATTCATATACTTGAAGTTTTAATGGTCATTTCTTTTCCTGTCAGAATTAGATACATTTAACACGTCCGCTCTCTTCTCCAGAGTAAACTATTTACCAGCCAAACATAGGCATTGATTACTGACACTACATAATTGACATTTCATTAGGCTAGGTTTCAGTGGCTTTTGGTATAAGATATATATTAAATTTAAATTCAGATATCCAAGCAGTACAGCATATGTCACTTGTACCTTGCACCCCAGGTTAACTTTCTATGCTGTAATGGAAATTTAACAATGTATGCCAGTCTATGACATAAGAGGAATTTAACATGAGAAAGGCAGTTTCGGACAAAACAGTAAATTTTACATTGTGTGGCAACCTGGAAGTATAAGGAGAAATTAACATGCTGAAAGCAGTCTAGGATATAAGGTGAATTTAACATTATATGTCAGTCCCGAGCATAAAGGGAATTTAGCATGTTGAAAGAAGTCTGGGTCATAAGGGAAATGTAGTATTGTATGGCAGTCTGGAGTGTAAGGGGAATTTAAGATGAGAACAGTAGTTTGGTAAATAATTGAAATGTAACATTCTATACAGTCAGGGACATACGGGAAATTTAAAAGTGTGTGGCATTCTTGGTTATAAAGGGATTATAATGTGGGGATTGTAATCTGGGACAAAATAGAACATTTAATATTGTATAGGAGTGTGGGGCAAAGGGGGAATTTAATATGTCAGTTTCAATTTTGAGCAGGGGAATTTAACATGGATGTGTGGCATATGGGAAATTTAATATTACATGGTATTTTTACCGGTAAAAGGGATTTAACATGGGGATAGCTGTCTGAGGCATCAGAGAAATTTAACATTTTTATGGCATCCTGATACATAAGGTGGTTTACCATGTGGATGGTCATCTGATAATCGGATGAAATGGAATATGAATTAGTTTTCTTCCATCCAGCACACCTTAGTGTTATATACTATCTAGCGCCTGATATATAATATACTATCCAAGGCACCACTTTTTCATTACTATTTAACAGACCAATTTTTGATCATTACCCATGGCAACCTTTGAGATATGCTTTCCACCATCTACTTTTTCAACTAGTTTCAAACAGCCACCATGCTATAAAGCTGAGTGTGTTTTTACACTCACAATAATTACAAACATGTCATCACATAAAAAGGAAGTGTGAGGGGTTTAAAGTTTTAGAGTTGTTAAGATAGATGTAAAAGATGTGAAAGAACGTGAAAGCACATTTTTGGTGGTGAAATCTAAACAAGCTAGCATCATATTTTTCATTCTTTAACATTTTTATGAATAAGAGGTAGCATCAGTAACTTGAATATGTGTACAAACTGAGAAATTAAACGTGAATCTATTTACAAGTTTGAAAATGTGGATTAAGACTAGACTTCCATTGATAGAATATAATACAGTGTAATTTTGCGAACTAAAGAAAATATATAACCATAATGTTGAGAAAACTTTATTTCTGTCATTATTATACAGTATTCGTGATTAAAACTAGTCAAGAAATATTTCTCAGGAAAATCCAAGACTTCATTGGTGAAGAAAATAGACAGTTTTGCCCACACATAAGTGAATGTGATTCTTGAAAATCTCAGATTCTGAATTTAATAGACATTTCTTCTCATAAAGTCAGTGATGTCTTCCAGAAGAAGTAACCCTTAAGAATCACAATATTCCACCATGCGTTTGCTAAGGAAGTAGACTACTACCCTTTAGACGATAACTGTTGTCTGTGTTGATAACAGTTTTGAACGTCATTGGGTTACGATGTGGAAGCTCCCATATATTCAGTTATTTCACTTCTATTAATAAGGTATTACTTTACACCAGACCGTTTACCTTGAAACTATCTGTCACGTATGTCGATCAATGAATAGTCTCCATACCCTGTTGCAAGAGAACTTCACCACGTTTTGTATACAAAGAATTTAATGTAGGTAAGGAACAGTCATGCAAGTCTGCATGCCACCTTTTCACGTTCTTCCTGTCTGAGATTCATTGTATCTGCCAGATGTATTCTTGTCTTCTTTAATTCATTATCAAAAATGATTATCATTTTTTTTCTCTCAATAGGATGATCGATCCATGATTGTGTGTTATTAACATAAAGGGAGGCTAATTGGTCTCCTTATTCTGGCCATCTTTACCTCATGACTGCATTATTTTCTTCTTGTGGTCGTGACCAAAGCTCTGGAGAGAAAACATCACATTCACCTATCTCAATAGCTTTGTGTTCAGTATTTTTTTCTTCTAATAGTCTATGATTACTTCTCTCAAACAGTTGATATCCACAGTGTTGTTAAGTTATGCCTATAAGATGATGACTTGATGCTCAGTGTATGCACTTGAGCTAGAACAAACTGAAGTTCAAAATAAAGTTTGATCCTACTTCTCCTCACTGCTGCTGGTAACTAACTTTCATGTCTTAAGCTGTGTCAATTAAGAGCTCAACCAATTTTCCTGGCAACGTCTGGTTCAGTGGGTCTTATCCAAGTCATCTGGCCATCTCTTGTGACTTCCAGACACTTTGAAATGTTTGGACTCAAAAAGATTTTGACCGATGGCTCCGTTGAGGACCACACTACTGATGATAACAATAAGCAACGTTTTGTCAGTTGTTTATAAACATTATCTTCGGTCTTAGTTTGAAATCCAATGGCAAGGGTGAAAGAATGGGTAGTTGTGCTGTTCAGAGTTTGATGTTGTTTCCCACTTGGGTAAGACCAACACAAGATACACGTAGAATCTGGTTTCTTCGGTGCTGGTTTTGTATCCGTTAGACCTAGCAAGCAAATATAACACAATACTCATTTGATTCAGTCTCAGGAATTTGTTTTTTTTTTTTTTTTTTTTTTTTTTTTTTGCCATCAGATGGCTATTTAATCCTTATATAACGAATCTATGATTTTACCAACTGAATAACTTAATAATCAGCAACTATTAATTGTTAATGCCTCGTTTGCTTGTTCTTAACTTGAGTTAATTCATGCCAGCATTGAATATGATACATGCTATTCACTTTTAACAATAAAATAAACTAATATTTGTATGAAGTAGGAAAATAAACGTCAAGTTGCTGGAAAATTTAAGCAAAACTTGTATAGTTTACTACGAATCCAGTCTGCATTTATATGTCTTTTTAGTATTATTATGACCTTTTTGCCAAAAATAACCCTCATTTTCCATTGGAAGCAATACGTTTAAGGCTTGTACATTAGTACAATATCTTGATTATTATCATTATTATTGCAAACATTATCTATAGAAAATCATGTGTCTGTGGGATGTTTTTGTTCACATATTGTGTAGAAATGTGGATGGACAATCTGCAAAATGAGCAGCAGAGAGGACGAACAACTTGTAAATGGTTCACCCGTATTTTCGCAAAATACGCCTTCCTGGGAGATCGCAAAAAGCACACAAAAAACAGATATCCAGCGTAAGACAACTCCGTTGATGACAAATTGGCTTACCCGGCTATCGCCGATGGATTTTTTCTTTGCGATACATCAAAGGAAAATATGCGATTGTGTCGGTGACATTTTGGAGGCGCGACCTCTCTGCTGCTTTTATCCAAAAATCGTATCAAGACCGACTCGATATGTTGTTCGAGGACCATGCAAATTTATTGTTATAAATCTGTGTGGAGTAGCTTGTGCTCGTAAAAAGAAGTTTCAAAACTTGTTTATATCCATATCACCGATACACCAGGTCTGATGAATATTTCGTAACGTGTGAGCATCAACTCCGTTAAACACAGTAAGAATATTACAGTTATCCCTGATCACTTTAGGAATTTATGTATACCGCTGGGTTACATAAATCACATCTGTGTTTTTTGGTCTACCTCTGGAAAATATCCTAGCTGGATTTGATTGTTTATCCAACATTACATCATCGTAAGCAAATAAATCCATCAGTATCATCAATACTTGGTGCTTCATCAATATCAGTGATAAATTCAACAACATCGTCTCCGTTCTCATTTAGCAATTTTGTGCTTTCATTAAAATCCTTTAACACTTCATAGCATCATTGATCATCAACTGAAGGTGCTACCAAATACAACTTATCCCACTTCATCCACTTCATTATTAAATTAAGTAACAACTGCGTCTTACCACTTCCAGATGGGCCTATATTAATCATACGAACAGAATTTAGTAGCGCTGCATGATGCTTAACTGGTTCTCGTTTCCTTGTTGCAGAAAAGTCAGTGATTTCCATATAGAAAATATATAAAGTAATATAGATTTATATTGTGTGAAATGCAGGAAGCGTACCCCAACAGGTGATCTAACAACCATTACAACAAAAAATAACAGATCAGCGGTTACGGGTAAGTGTGAACGATGCGGTACAAAATATTTTAAATTTATTCCCTCGGGCGATAAGCCAAAGTCAAGTAAAAAAAAAAAAAACACGGAGGTGATATTGCAGCAAAATTAAGAAAATTACCTGGAACTCTGTGGGCTAAATATCCAGGAGAAAAACATCTTCCAGGATATAATTACTGCGGTCCAGGAACCCGACTTAATATCAGACTTGACAACAAAGACCAACCAAAACCAGGCGCGGAACCAATAAACGCTATTGATAAAGCGTGTCATGCTCATGATGTAGCTTATAAAAGTAAAGATCTGCATCATAGGCATATCTCAGATGTGAAATTAATTCATGCACTAAATTCCATCACTGATACATCTTTCAAGGAAAGGTTAGCTAGTTGGTTAATAAAATCCGCAATGAAAGGTAAATTAGCGTTAGGTGCTGGTAATTTATAAATGGAATCGATTTATTATTCCCCAAGAGGATACTGGAAGGGTTGTTGTTGTTGTTGTTGTGGGTTTTAACGCTATTTTTCAGCACACGATAGGCTATACATGGCGGCCAGTATTAATTAATGGTGGAGGAAGAACCCGGAGAAACTCCATATCCACATTTGCCAAATCCTGGACTCGAACCCACGCAGACAGATGGCAGTGATCCGTAACGGAGAGCGCTTTAGACCACTCGGCCACTCGGGGCCCCTACTGGAAGGGTACCGCAGCCATTAGTAAACTCGCTAAAGCAGCAAAAGTTACGCGTGTTACTGCTAAAAAGTGGTTATCCAAACAGGCAATATGGCAAATTTAACTACCGCCACCTAAGCAAATTCACTTTGCACATTTTGATATTAGTGTTCCTAATGAAGTTCATCAAGCTGATATATTACCTTTACCACTTGATACCGTTAAAATCCAAAGACGTCAAATAACATACAAGTATGTGCTAACTGTAGTTGTCGTTGCAAGTAGATATAAAAGCAGAACCGTTGTCAAGAAAGACAGCAACTAAAGTAGCCGATGCGTTTAAGCGAATTTATCAACGAGGTCCTCTACAATGGCCAAATCTGCTACAGGTTGATCCTGGCAAAGTATTTCAGGGTGCAATATCATCGCTTATGAAGCTACATAACGTCACCATCAGACGAGGACACACTGCAATTCATAGTGATCAGGTAATTGTTGAACGATTTAATCGAACACTTGCTGAGCGCTTATTTGGATATCAATACGCGAAGGAATTCATTCAGGACAAGAGATCTTGTGAATGGGTTGCAAGATTCCAAGCGTGATAACTGCATTAAATAATGAAATTACTCAAACAACCAACATAAAACCTATTAACGCAATTGCCAAAAAGAATATACCCGTACAACGACGTGATTTTTCAACACAACCGGTGCTGGGCAATGAAACTGTGAGAGATTTATATGAACCCGGTGAACTTGAAGGTGGTAAAAAAGAGTTACTGATCCTATTTGGAGCATTACCAAACACAAGATATCTAACATAACTAGATCTACTAGTAGACCAGCAATCTAAATGGTGGATTCAACTGCTTCTCAACGTGGATTTACACGTGAACAATTACAAGTAATTCCCGAAGACACAATTACCGTCCAGATCACTGAACTAGCACCCCGACGTCGATTACATTCAAGACAGGTCAGCATCACATTTTCACGTGTACGACCGCGACTGTTATCTTTTCTATCTACAGTAAATTGTCTTGGATTATTACTAGAGTACTGCCATAACATTACACAATTACAACTTGCACAGTGATTATTCTGCTGCTGCTTTAGCGCTTTAATAAATTCAGCGTCAAGATCAAAGTCGCGATTATTTTTTTGGTCACTTTGTTTATAACCGGCTAATTTTTTTCTTATTATTTCGTTGTCAGCATCATCATTAATGGTTTATGACGAGTCCATGACGATTCTCCGCAGCTGAAATATTTTTCTAACTCGAGACACTGCAAGATAAACTATGTTCGAGCATTCGATGCGATCATCAACGATCCAAACAACTGTGTCAGTGATAGTCAGTCCTTGTGATGAGTGAATTGCCATCGCGTATCCTAGCGTCCACGGAGATTGGTCAGCGTTCAGCCCATTTTCAACAACACTGACATCAACTGAGACAATATCATTTTATACGAGATTCTGCTTCCTTCTTGACTCTGTCAGGGGTCCTGTTATATCAACGTCAATATTCTGTAGCCGCGAATCAGCTGGTCTATAACACAACGGTACACGTAACGCTGAAAATTTTGTCTTGTGTAACTGAAGTAACTGCTGTTGAAATGTGTTTCTGACTATCTTTCTACTTGCCATTATCAAATCGTTTGGTTTCCACGTTTTCCAAAAGTCGTTCAAAAAAGTTTATGAAATCACTTTGCGCATTATTTTACATTGAATTTTATGTGGTTGTAGTATGATTAATATTTTTAATTCCTTTAATTCTGCATCAAGATATATATGATCATCAGTTATCTCCGAATAATAATGAACAAAATTCTTCAACCAATCATGTGCAGATGGTCCAACAAACGGAGGTGGCTGACCGTGATCGCCGCACATAACCACTTCAGTATTTTTTGTTAATAGCCAATCAAGAAATGTTTTTAATGTTTCTAACGGCACTGTGCACACTTCATCCCAAATAATAACTTTTGGAATATATTTCTCTCCCATTCGGTCAGGAGTTCACACACCACCGCTGTATTTTAAAAAGATGTGATAAGTACAAGAACTGACTCCTCGTTTTTTCATCTCCCTGGCGAGTCTTTGTGTTGGTTTTAGCACAATCATATCTGAATTCTGTCGAAATAATTCGATCACTCAAGTTGTCTTACCAGAACCACCCGGCCCGTTCAAATAAACGGTTTTGTGTCTGAATACTGGATTATACACAGACGGCGCCAACGACAATTCTGATAATTCTGATTTGCAATAACACTCTTTAACCGCAACGTTAGCGGATTCACAATAACAATGTAACATTTCTTGTTTTATTCTCCACAAACCCCATGATTCATCAGTGCTTGTAAAACGAGCCAATAATTCGGAATATCTTTTATCGATATAAAATGAATCCGTAGCAACTCTAACTGCAGGGTCAGGAAATCTATTTATCATCGATGGCAAATTTATAAAAACATAAGCAAGCATCGAGGATCTTAGATGTGTGTACTGAGGTGATTCTCCATCAATGTAACAATTGCGCCTAACTTTTTCCTGTCGGATAAGTAAACATCTTGTCGATCATAAAATATATATCTCTCTCTGCTACATCAAGGACTACAAATTTATACTCGGCGGGACCCATAATCAATCTTGCGAGATGCCGTTTATGATCATATGCACCACCCTGAGTAAATTTACCGATTATTCTTCTACCGAGATCCTTTGCTGTGTTTTCACTGTTGCTGAGTTTAATCTTAAGAATATTTGGAGCATCATCAACGATGACATCAACATGAGTATTTGGACTTCCCGCGCATATTCTTCGATGACCTCGTCTACGTTGATACGCTCAGGTGTCGGTAACCAAACCGAAGTCTGCGGCCGATATGAAATAATTGCTTCACTGACCGTCAACGATCTTAATACGTTACTGTCAAGCTTATATCTTAATAACACTATTGGTGCCCAACGGTTCTCCGAGAAGTGTCTACCAAACCAAATATAACAGCACTGATGAAGATTTTCAGCGAATTCAAACGAAATTACATGAGCAAATCCTGTCAGATCAAAATCGGGTAATGGACCATTAATTGATACTCTTACCATCTCATGGCAAGGATGACCAAATCTTTTAAAATATCCAGCACACTCGCCTATCCCGAGAAAACTTCCCGAATAACATGCGACCATGTCCACGGAAATGACATCCATGTGGTTATATTCGGTATTCCACAAACCGCCATATCCATATTCAATACAACTTAACTGAACATCTTCAGGGAACTCAGCGCGTGTTGGTCTCCATGAATTTCTCTCTCTCGCGGCGTGGGTAGCAACTGTAAAACAATTAGTTAATAATTGCTCAGTATTTTCTGAATATCTATGTGCGAGTTTTCTCATTTCTTCGTGTAGAGATTCTTTACGATATAAATCGCCGTTAGGTCTTACAAATTGATCATACTCGCCATCTTCGGAACTTTTAAACAACCACACTGACACGGGATCGTTTTTACTTATCCGGTTGATAGTATCGAACAGTCCACCCCAAGAGTTCTCTGATGAGTAATATCTCACAACACGATCTCATGGAAATATTGTTACTGCACTGGTCCAAGCATGAGCGTTATGGTCGATAATTTCAATTGGCGCTCACTTTCCTTTATTCGCTGATTAATATAAGACCTCTCTCGTTAACGTTTTTACTACCATTGGAAATTTTAATTTACTTGATAACTCAGCGACATCGTTTATTGACGCTCCTGTATCCTTAACCGATTCAGCCCACTTCGCTATTTTGTCACGTCGCAGATCAGTTAAACCGTTTCCCCGCTTCGCATTTGTAAAATATTCCATTACTCGCTCGGCTACACAATTCAGCCTTGAAAGTCTCATTGGGACAAGATCATTAATGTTAGGTCTATCATTTAGTTGATAAATTCCATAAACAACCGCGGTCACAGGATCTCAGTTAACATTCCCGGTTTGGAATCTTTACTTAACACAGCGGTTTTTCCATTAGCAAGGACAGGATCACATTTGTCACGGATAATCAACGTATCGGAATCTGCTTGCACAATAAACTTTATTCTGAAAAGATATTTCTGATTAAGGTAATCCATGATCGCTTTCGCTCGTGCATCGTTCATTGTAACATCAATGACATCGTCGTGGCGTATAATTTTGAATGTAGACCACACGTGAGATGCTCCATCATCACGAAATTCTTTTTTTTGGCATCCCTGAAAATATCAATTAGATCAGTCAGGGCTCGCCTCCGTGAGTCAGGGGTTAGTCTGTCAAGATCGAATCTAGAAGCTTTCTAGGGCTTGATTCTGGATAATCTCTCAAACTCATCCATACATAATTAAGACAAACATTTAAATAAAAAAATATTATATATACAATGTCTAAAACAAGAAATCAGTGTAAATGGTTTAAGGTAGGATCTGTGACTCCATGTGGCAAATCCTGCGTAAAAGAATTCTGCGGGCAACATTCACAATGTGTTCGTAATGGTAGTTTAGGACCAATACCCTGCTTACCATTTGGCGTCGGAGTCCGGGTAAAGACACAGTTATGTACGAGTTGTGGTGATAACCGATACAGGAACTCAAACTATATTATGATATAAAAAACCAGACTCTATCGCTGACAAAGGGGTAGAGTTATAGCGTGTGAAGAGGATTATTTAAATAATTATTGTATAAATAAATCAAGAATTTGTCAGACATCCCATAATCAAGGATTATGAAGCGTCTCGTGATGGAGTGATTAGTAAATGTAAGCTGAAGAAACCAGTTGGTATAGTTAATAATTATGGTTATCTTAGTTTTAACTTTGGGAAGAAACATTATTAATGTCATCGTTTCATATTCAAATGTTTCTTTGGAGAGATCAAAGACAGTCTTGTGATCGATCATTTTGTCGGAGAGAAACTTAACAATAATTTATCTAACCTACGATCTGTCACACAGAGTGAGAATTCTACACCAGGAATGACTGGTCGGTTTAAGAGTATTGGGCAGAGACCGGTTAAATCTTTAAATATAGCGACCGGTGAAGAGAGAATTTTTCAGTCGATGAACGCGGCTGGCAAGTAAGTTGGTATTTGTATGCCTTCGGTCCAAGTGTTGCAAATAAAGTGGCCAGATCAGCTTTTTCATACCGGCTTGGAAACTGGATTTCGTTTTCCTATGTAGATACAAATAACGGAGATAACTCTGCAGCGATTGTGTAAAAGTCAATTATGGAATTCCCTCCCTGCGCAACCCACGTCATTACCTGTAAAGGTAATATATTATCCAGGAAAAGTGGAACTAAATTCAGGTTCTATTATTTTTGTTGTTGTGTGGCGACCCGTCTATTATATACACACTACAGGTAAACAATTCTCTGTGTTACCTGTAACAGGGAAGTAAAACATCTCCAAGTACTCCTCCGTAGATTTTATCAAGGATTGTCAGTACAGGTAGGCGTTTACGATAATATAATATACAGACAATATACTTGTTTTCTCAGGTTTATCAAATCTGACTTAACATGTACAAACTTGAATTTATGTATACAGAATTAAAATTCAGAATTAAAATTCAGCTGCAAATTGTTAGCTGTCTGTAAACGGTTAACTACATAATAATTTTTAAATCCCATATCAGTAGATTAGGGCCAATGGCGCAGTGGTAGCGCAGCTGACTCTTGTCCCTTTAGCGTCATGGGGTCAGCGGTTCGAATCTCGTAACGTGCATATTGTCGACGGTACCGATTTAAAAGGACTTTTCTATATAATTGGGGCACCATCAGCAGCCTCATGTACACCTCCCTCTCGTCACATAAAACCAGCTGGATGAGTACCTTTTACTCACCCGGGATTTGATTCTGGGTGTGTGTGTACGTGCACAGACAACCTTCTAACATTTCGTTTCGCTGGCGCCCTAAAATAAACAAAAGCGTGGATGTATAAGCTCTAAGTCACATGGGTACCCCACAAAAAGAATGTGGACAAAAACAAACGGTCAAGGGGGCCAAAAAGTTAAAAAAATATCTCAAACAAAGACAAAAGTCTCAAACAAAGGACTTACATGAAAGGCACAGGCCAGTGCAGGGAAACAGTGCAGGGAAACCATGAATGATAACCGCTCATCATAGCTACTGTTTATTTTTGGTCTAAAATATTTTTCTTTGGTATAATGAATTACGAAAATATCAATGATGTAATTGTTTCTATTAAAAAATTAGAACATGACATAAATTAATCTGATGATCTAAATCCTGAAAAATTTATTTCTGACTTTGAAACATTACAGGAGGGTAAACAACAAGGAAGATATATTCTGCCATCACAATATAGATTTATAAATAAAATTCAGACGGCTATGTGTCAAATACTAGCCAAAGTAGAAGAAACGCGAATAAAGGAATTTGTTTCCTTGTCTTGTGCAATCGAAAAAATTAGGTCGGAATTATCTCTTGAATATGAAGCAAAAACGATAATCAATACTCGTAAGTACGTGGAAATGAAATCGAAAGTAGTATGTCAGTCCACAAGGAACGGAATTTTTTTTCCTTCGCCTTTGACAGATTTCAATATTATATTTTTTTTTTTGTTTTTTACTGACATTATTATATTTTTTTTGTTTTTCACTGAAAATTGCTGGATTTGCACGATTTGTACTAGCTAAATACTTTCGAATTAGCAAATCCGATGATTTTTATGATTTTTACTAGTAAATACCCTATTAGAATTAGCAAATCGGTCGATGTGCACAAAATACATATAAATAAAATATTTTTACTGTTGCCCGTGCACAAAAATAAAATTATTATATTTGCTTGTGAAATCCGTCGATGCACACCATTTTGACTACCTAAATACCCTTCAACGTTGAGAAATCAGTGGATTTACACGATTTTGACTACCTGTTACCCCTTCAACGTTGAGGAATTTGATAGATTTTCAGTATATATATATATATATATATATATATATATATATATATATATATATATATATATATATATATATATATAAATCTTATAATTCTGAGGGACAGTAAAAAAAAAATATCCACCTTGACTGTCAGGAGAATTATTGTTTTGCACTGTTTTCTTGAATGAGATCCTTACGATCGAAAATCTTTACGATTTCACAAGTACATTAATATTAACTATCATATTCCTCAAATCCAACAAGTGGCCGGACTGGTCAGTTAGTTTGAAATTTATTCTTGATAACCGTGGATTATGACATCGTAGATAGACTGGATTGATCGGCTCTTGCACGATCAGAAATCCAGGTGGTTCTTTTGGCGTGAATGAATAAAGAACAAATCCTTGATGGGCTTGATTTGACATTGTTCGGTCCGTGCTGTAGCTGCCATCGATTACATCACACACAAAATTGACAGAGACCACATAAGTTATATTTACGATTTCCGGAGATGTATGTCGTCCTTGCCCTTCTGGGAAATTGTGCCGGAGGATATTTGCCGGAGGAGGTGTTTTTTGTGCCGTGCGAGTATATCATCGAAGTTTTCGTTGATGATATCATCGACGGATTTTTTGAGTTCATCTGAGTTATACCCGAAAAATTTATAGTTTCGTATATCATCTTTTATCCTGTATTCATCTGCAAACTGTTGTCGCTCAATCGGAGTACTATATATTGACAGAGTTACACGATTGTTTAGATCCCTCATATCGCTTGCGAGTTGATTCAAGGTTTTTATTTGTTTGATAATTTCGTCGCATAAAGTTGTCACATCAGAAAGATGTACCTGGAAACTTTGTCGTAGATTTTCCCGGTGATCTTTATGTTTCTAAATAATTTCATTAAGGCACTCGGTAAATTTAGCCTATGGCATCCATAAATTCCCCTCCCCAGAATTGGAAATTCCAATTCATATTGTCGTGGCCAATAAACGAAAAAGTATCAGATGATCTTATCTTATCTAACACATCTTTTCATTGTAGATTAAGTCCTTCGTATGAGGACAAGTCCGTGACATAATCAAACTTTACTTGTTCAGGTGGCATCGGCGGCGGCGGTGGCTGAATTTCAGGCCATCCTAACACTGTTCTGATAGAACGCTGATATATATTCACGGCGTAGTCAGGAGAATTTATCTCGATTGCAGAAGACAGTGTTGGTTCATTAACGGTTATTGCTATTTTAGATTCCTTCCCAGTGATATTTTTTATTTGACGTTGTATTTCCTCATTGATTTCTTCGATTTGATAAGACCCTGTTGGTATTCCAAAAATGGTCCAGTCGGGTTCACCCGTTTTTTGGTTGCTTTTATTCGCAAACACAAACGAATTATTTGCTGGTAATCCGCCAAAGATTTTGATCTGATATTGGACCAGCTGTTATATACTCTCAAATGCGCCAGCGCGATATCGCTTACCGGAATTCGCAGTTGTAAAATTCAGGTTTGGTTGAGCCTACTGTTATCATTGAGGTTTTCACGGGGATTGTAATTGCGGTTATCTGCTGAAGTAATTATGTCATTATTCATTTTCGGTGTTTTCAAATGGTAGACTTGTTTGCAGTCTTCGTATATCTTTGCCATGCTCGTGAATTCGGAATCTGATATTGATTCGTCGTTGAGGCTTGATGATATCAGTGACGGTAATTTTGAGTATGCTGCTTTTGCTGTGCTTATCCGTGTAACGCGTCGTGTAGTTTTGTGCTCGTGCACGTTGATATCTTTTTCGCGATAACATTAAAAACATCAGCCGCGGCCGATGATGATGAAACGCATATTGTTACTGCGATTACAGTTGTTACTGGCGTTAGCGCTGATAATATTACTCCAGTGGATGCAACTAACGCGGATACTGAGTATACTATAGCATCCAGGACGATTACAGGCGCTTGTATTTCTTTAGTTTCAGGGTATACACGTCAATAATGGTTTTTAATTCTGACTGCCATTCGCGTACTTGATCGTATCTATATTGTTGCACATCTAATGTTGTTGTTGACGCTGCCATCGTTGACTTCGTCAGAAGGGCCATTTATTATTTTACGCAGTAACCAATTGAGGTGTTTCAGCTACGAATTCCAAACAACACCAGTAACATTTTGCGGTTAATTTCTTATCAGCTGCTTCTAGTATAAACGTTTCTTTGGTTCCGATATTTCATATGATAATCACAACCCTGGAAAACTTGTCGGTGGAATGTCGCCAGGGATACGTTGTAAATATCTCCAATTTTGCAGCACTGAACACAGTCTATCCACACCAGTGACTGTTGCGGTATATATTTCATTGTATTATGTTGTTTTGACCATGTTGCAAATCGAGATGATACCGTGTATACTATGTTGGTAATATGCCCGGGAGTAACTCCAGGTGGGATTTTGATTAGATTAATTTTGTAAATGATCTCAGGAATTCCACTTACGACATCTTCGAGTGTTTTCTTGATTGTGTCAATGTTAGTTTTGATATCAGAAAGTTTTGCGTCAACGGTCAATTGGGTACCAAATAACTCAGAAAGTGCTGATCACTCTTTAATCAGAAGTTAATAGTTTGGGTCAACTATATTAGTACTAACTTGTATTAGGACACTTATTACTTTATTTAATGTCAATCAAGTCAATGCTGACATCCAATTTGCTTTAAATGAGATATTAGTATGGGGCAATTCCGTATGGAAAATACACTACTTCATCGTTTCCAATAAGAAAAAGTTCTGATTTATTTTCATAAAAACGTGTGCTTACATCATTTCTCAAGCTGTTTTTTCCCCACAAGAATAATCCATTATTGTTCTGCACTTTCACAATAGCTTTGTGAGTGCGATAAAGATAATTGAAAATATCTGCCTAGCTGATCTGACTGTTCACGAGATCACATGGTCAAAGTTTTGGTGATACGTTTATCGCAATGTTAGGCATGTCCATAACTTGGGCAGAATAAGCAACGTTTCGAACATTGGAACACTGTTAAGTTATCTAATGCACGAAGAAGCGGCCAGTAATACCAACTCTACCACCGTTAGATATCTGACCTGCTCCAAAGTTGTGGACATTTCGTTTCGCTAAGACAGGTAAGAGATCTATACTCTCGCCTTGGTAATATCTCTTACCTCACATAAACGACATGGCGGTGCTGAACTGAGATTAGAAACAAAATTAAATTGTATGCTGCATAGATCTAGAATCAGTCTGATTTTTTAAGGGTTGCAGGCCCGGTATCAAAAGGGGTATGAAAATCATAGTCCTAGTTTATACTGACATTTTCCATCACGCTTTAGATATTGGACGGTTATATTGGGAGTCAGGTAAAAATATATTCCCTAAAAGTAATATGACATGTGTCAGATGGTAGCATTATTGCTTAGTCCCTTTCAAGCGTTAGCAAAGTTAAGCCTCATATCCATAAATATGTTATGTATCATATCAGGTGTTATTAATCAATGCATAATTTGTCATTTGAAAAAGCTGACAAATACGCCGATTATCAAGCATGCAAAAATATTGATTTCTATACAACATTGCTTAACCATACGCCATCAAATCAAAGTGGCGTCAGCATTCACTCCCATCCATGTAAAAGCTACATGCATGTGATCATTTGGCCTCTTATATATTAAAAAACATACGTGGTGATATTAGGGTTAAGTGACCATTCGAAGTAATGAAGGGAGAAATAGGGAGCCCAGTTAATTAAAGTGGAACATATGGAAATGACATAAGAATAGACAGTTCCCTGCAAACATCCCACAATAATGCATACAATCACAGCTTTTGTGCATTGGAAGGCACAACAAATATGTATATTATGAGTTACTTAACTTAATAAATAAAAATATGGGCATGCCATATATTTATCCAATTTTCAAATAGAATTAAAATTATTTAAGGCATTACATAATCAGAAAAATGTCACTGCTTTTGACAAATCTAAATGATTGCAAAGTGTAAGAATGGATAATTTGGAACACTGACATATATGTAGCTATACAAGTTGATATATGCACCATACTACCGTAATCGGCTGCATTCTTAGTATTTTATATTTTAGCTTTTGTATATGCTCTTAGCTATAAGATTGCCCTAAATACTTGGTTATAATTTCACGTTTTATGAATGAAACGGATTGCTGCAATATGATTGGATGCAAACGGTCACGTGATACTGACCTGTCATTTTTCACACATCGATACATTCTGAGACTACTTTCGGTTTTATACTGTTTTCAGTATAAATAAACATTGCAATAAACATTGCAGACACGACCTTGAGAAACGATTATTTCAGCTTTTAAATTTGTAATTCAGCAAATAAATATAAATTATACCCATTTTATTCCTTTTCCAATATTCTTTGATTGAAGTACATAGTTTACTCTACAATTTTTCGTTCGTCTGCTACATAGTCGATAAAAATGGCTGATTACGGTGATTTTTCACTGCAATTTTCTGCCGATTCTTTTAAACAATGACAAGGAGATAAAAGAACAAATTGCAGGCATTGAAGCAGACCGGGATGGATTTGTTGATATTGCGACTGATGCTACAAGCACTGAAAATGAAACAGAATAACAGAGATCGATAAATTCCTTCAAACAGTACCAAATGACCTCCATCACCCTAACCATGCACAACAACAACAATCATAGCATGGGAACTGGACCAGTCCATTTCGAGACCGCTGAGGGATATAAACCAAGTTATACGAAATTATATGAAGAGGAGTTAATAGCTATTGAAATAAATCAATACTCGGAGGCCACTAAACGAAACAAAAAACGGTTAATTGGCGTTTTCAATGGTAATTTTGTTTAGTTTTTCTTTTATTTTAATTTTTTTACGCTTATTTTCAAACGTGTGTTAGTGTTGGTGGCATGGTGTAAATATCACTACTTTTACAAAAATAAAAACAAAACTTTATGAGACCATTATTCAAAGACTGACTACTGCTTTTTACTGGTAAAAATACAAGAAGATAATTAGATTATTAGCATGAAATATCTTTGATGGATAGATCTTCAATATATATAATAACATAATGTTGACATGACAATATTATGATGATATCTCCACCAATGCGACTCCACACCATTGATAAACGTATACAACAAACCATAAAGGTGATTGTTCTGCTAAGTTAAAATATTTTGGATTCGTAGTCATTCGTTTAAATGAAAAGAAGTTACAAAACCTTTGCGTTGCTACTCTTCTTCTCAAGAAATAAATCTTCTGCATTAATGTGAAAAACTTGACATGTTGAAGGATATAATTACTAATGTCACCATATTACATGCATAAATCCCAACCATAAGTATACACTCTATGTCCAAATTGCAGGACATGTTGTCTTTATGTGTATTTCAAAATGATCTTGCCAAGTGTAAGAAATGTATTGCTATGAATGTTATTCTATTTACTTGCAGCTTGGTGCATTTAAATTATTGGAGACAAACTTGACTTCAACACACTCAGATCAGACGAGCAGTGTGGCCACCTAAGAAGGTTCTACTCTGAGGCCCAACCAAATTTGTTATGATCCAGGTTCACAAAAGTGCCAGCTGATCAGATGCAAGAATATCCCAAGAATACCTTGAAAAATGTTCGTGCAACCATAAAACGATACTTGATTGACATTGGAAAAGAATTTTGCATTGTCAAAGACAAATAATTCAAAAATACTAATTCAATGTTAAATGTAAAATTGAAATTGAATTTAAGATCAGGTAATTCAAGGCCAACCAAGCAATAACAAGCAATTTCACTGGAAGAATTGAAGAAAATCAATGCTTGTCTTAACAAATTTAACAAGGGTTGCCCCTCTATTCAGATTTTGGTATCTGCTTGCTAATCTTTTTGGGTTTTATAATTTTAAACAACAGTTCGAATGATGGGAAGTATAAAGAAAATTGTTTGACTAACATGCAATTAGCTGACATTTAGCATATCATTGTGCTCTTTGCAGAGTATGTAATTTTAACAATTTTTCCTGTCCTGAAAATTTGTAAAGGTACACTATTATTATCAACATAGCCTGGAATCAAAGCAAGCCAGCTGTGAAAGATACCATTAAGTTTGGTTCTGTTTGATTTCAGAATGTTATCCGGATTTCGTTGAACTACCAGGTGAACTAAATGTAAATTTTGGCCTGTCAGACCCACATCTTCTGGCTAATTTTAGTTTATCTTGTCTATTGGCATCCAAACATTTGAATGTTACTCATCAAGTTAGATCAATTTCGATTGCAAACAATAAATTTGACATGTTTTAGATATTGTACGTAGTGCTGGTATACAGCGGGGTTCAACGTTTTGAGAAGATGATTTTAAAACCATTAAACTAAAATTTCTTTGTTTTCTTAACTATACGATTTTTTCAAAGCCGTGAAAGTTTATTAGTGTGTGAGATATTTGCTATCTATAACTAAAGTTCCAACGGGAACACCGTAAGTGTTATATAATTTTAGATAAAAGTTCCAATTAAAAAAACCTTTAAAAACTATAATTTAAATTTTCAGGCACAATAATACGTACGGAAATGCTAAATTATTGACAGCAAACTATACAATGCATTATTTTTTAGACAACTGATATATTGGGTCTGTCCAACTTGATCTGGTTGACGGGTAGGGAGACATGATAACACATGATGATTTTAGTAGCGAAATACGAAATACCTCTTACAATATTGACGTTTCAAAACCAAAAATAACCCGTGAAACATGTCACGGAAGTACTATTTTCTTGATTGTTTACAACCTCCACGGAGACGAATTGTGGTATGATTATGTAGACTATACTCATACAGATTTCTTTTAATTGTACACAACAATATATTTATTTTGGTTTAGTCACCATACAAAGATAAGATGATATAGTCCTTTCTGAGTGAATACATTTAAATTGCTAACCGTACTATACGTTTGTGGTGGACCAGAGTATCATTAAATAGCAGGCGGTCGTGATTCTCCGATATGTAGATCATATATTTAGCAGATATGAGCCAAATTGAAATACGTCTTGATCTAAAACTTATTGTAACTTCATAATTTCTCATTACTTTATTGATTCCAACTTTTTTTGTAATAATATCCTTCTTGGCCAGGATTCAAGAATGTATAGTTTAATCTGTTTGATTGAAAAAGGAATACGCTACAGCAGGTTTTATTTGAAGATAGTCCTTCTCCTGTTCCTCCTCCTTCCTATGGTCACTAAGCAGAAACCTTTTGATCTTTCTATGTTACGTTTCAAACTGTAGGGTTATGACAAGATTCACACAGATGTTTGTATACTTTTAATACCGATCATTAGTAGGCCAATTTAAATATGCAGTTATAGTCATTTTCTTTTGAGGAAATTGTATTAATAGGTGTGTAAATATTATATAACCACTATAGTAAAATGGTTCACTACATCGCCATGATGGCAACAAATATGTTGACTTAAGAAAACCGCATGATTAAAGCCGTCATCTTTGTGGACTACGTTGGTGTAAAAACAATTAATTATTTTGGTTGATATTGGGATTTTTATTTGAAGGCAACTGTTGTGTTTTTGGCGAATTGTTTCAATAATTTAAGTATTGGCCGTGCGTTGTTTATGTTCTGATTTGAGCAAAATATATGTAAGTTGGGATCGGTTTGAACTTTTATAGAAGCTGTCTAAAATAAGACTAGAAGTTTTAAGAACTCATTGGAATAATTCACTTCGTGTACTTTGGGATAAGGATTTTTTTGTTTAGAATTAGCTGGTAGAGTCATATGCGATATGTCAAATTGTCTTTGTTTATATGCTGTTTTTATAGTTGTAGCACTTCTGCATTAGTAGCGATGTAGTTGTGAGGATACATTGTTTGGTTACATGGTCTCATGTCAACGAAGAACTTTGAAACCGTTTATGGTAAAAGGCGTATTATTTTTCTTGGTAAAGATGTCTTGTCGCCCAGGATCTGAAAAGTTATGTGTACAATGTCTGCGTTGATCTGTTAGAAGTCGGCTTGTTGAGACGCAGTTATTTTCCTACATTTCCTTTGAAAACTGTTGGGTACCAGTTTGTCATTGCCATTTGTCTCCGTTGGTGTCCATTGTGCGTAGATTAGCACATCATGTTTCTGTTTGTGTTTGCAGAAAGGTAGACCTAGTTGTTACCTCATGGGAATTTATAGCCTCATTGACAGACAGTACCATTGGAATGTCATATTTAGAGCTGGTTTGTTTTTACTCCTGAAACGAAAGTTCTGCATGTTGTTAATTACATGTAGTCACCAGTTTGATATTCCTTGGACAGTGCTTTATATCATACAACTTATTCGTTTGGCTAAGGAATGACGTATGTCTTGGTGGTACGGTTTGGACCGCAGCGAGCATGAGATACTCCTTACCGAGCACCTTTTGGAATGGCTTACATGATCATCGTCATGGATGGTGGTGAGAAGGGAATCCAACGAGAACGCTGCTGAGCTGTCGAACAATTCTTAGATACAAATATAATGTTACTGGCAACGTAATTTCACATGGTCGGAAGCGAATGAAGTGTGTTAAGCGCTGTTTAGTGTGAAAATTCCAGGGTTAGTTGTTGCGATGTTGCAGTGACTTGTGGTAAGAAGAACAAACCTTGAATCTAAACATTTTGCCTTGAATAAATTTAACCCATAGGTTTATCATCTTTGCATGAATTACTTTGCATTTGCCTAATTTGATATAAAATGAGACATTCACGTTGTTGCATAGACTCGCAATTAGGACATGGAAAACATTAGACAGCACATCAAAGTTATAACTTCGAGTGAACGATGTGAACTGATGTGAGCGATAATATATTACCAAATTCCCGCACTGCCCCATATCTCATATTTAACTTCGGCTCGAAATCTAAACATCGTCCAGATTAACACAAGTTACATGGACAAAGGAATTGCTCCGACAAATAACAGTGATCAAATTTAGTAGCTGATGCATGAAACTTTCTTCAACGTTTGTTTCCCATATTGT
The DNA here is from genome assembly GCA_028554795.2 of Sinohyriopsis cumingii. NCBI lineage: Eukaryota > Metazoa > Mollusca > Bivalvia > Unionida > Unionidae > Sinohyriopsis > Sinohyriopsis cumingii. The sequence continues at coordinate 3,670,766 of JAPYKE020000029.1, forward strand.
GGACCAACATGCTCAGATTATTTGGCTCATATGATCAATACAGCTACAATCGCACAGTGTATACAACGAAAAAATTGTGGGCAAACACAACATATTCAATATTATAATGAAATATGTCCCTAAGATTGACGCAGCAGTCTGCAGAGTATTAAAAAACTTAACGCTATCTGCTAACAAGAACTTTAAGACATTCATTAGGTGGTTGAAATTTAATTATTGCCTTTGTCAAACCTTGTTCGCTAGTCAAAACGCAAATGTCAGTTACTCCCGAGTTAACCTTGTCACTGCATTTCTGAAGTAATTTCTTTACTGGGTATTTCAACACACGAATATATTTGGGATGGAATACTTAAATAATGTAGGGTTTTATTTACTCGTATGACATTCCAGTGCACATAGTTGTTATCATAACTGTTTTTCATCATTTTCATGGTTGCTCTTAATACACGAATGATGTCGTCAACATGCATATATTCCACACATTTCAATCAGATTTACAAAACGTTTAGGTTGGCAAAGGTAAAATCTGGAATCTGTGTTTAATCAAAAGCATTCTCACTTTACTCCGCCACACAGACTTATTCCGTTTGGATTTGTCAATAACTTAGAAATAAGTCCATACATGTATACACACAACCCGTCAAGACATTTTGCTTCAATAGCCAGAAACGTGAATTGCTTATAGGTTAAGGCAGCTTTAAAGAGTCTGATGCACTAAAGGTGTGTTGAAGGAATAATTGATTTTGCAGAGTATTTCATAATTTATGTTACGTGCTGATTGAAAGTAACATAGATATTGCCTCTTTGATTTCTACCACATTTTAAAATTTGTTTTGCAGATATTTGAGTCGAAATTATAGACTTATTTCAAAATTAAAATTAGAATGTTTTGCGAGAAATTTTTTAATCCTTGCCCTAGTTGTTTTATTTTGTCTTAGGTTTTCTTACATACATTTGTGGTACACCATATTATTCATTAGTATTTTAGCGTATCTCTCTGACCATCGCAGCACACTATTCTGTTACCAAAGTCACAGACATCGTTGTAATGTGTATTTTGTTTCTTGTTCTTTAACTTCGACGTTGTACATTTGATCTAGCAGACCTTGAGCTGCTTATGCCAGTTCACAATGCACATGGTTGCTTGCCCTCCAATGCAGACGAGGTGTTTGATTTTGTCTGTGCATTCAGGTTTGTCATGATTTAGTAGTCATGTAGTTATCTCTTGCATCGCATCAGAACTTTCATCGCTTTCTCTCCTATCAGCCATAATCGAACCTTACTGATTATAATCTGGTAGACACTTAGATATTGATGACAAAGTAGATTGTGATGACCTCTTCCTATCCCCAAAAAATAAATAATTGCCAAGTAGCTTTCCGTCTTGGCTCTGCTAATCCTATGAATGATATAGACCCGACTGACACTGAAGTTTCTTTGAATCTCAGACAGAAGCTGATAACGATTACTGTTGTGCCATAGCAGTTTTGCACATTTAACCATTAAGCCAGGCGCCGATTCAGTCAATCTTTCGAGCACTTCAGTCAGCATAATGTGCCGTCGAGCAACAACTTTCCAATTCCAGTTTAGCTTTCTGCTATCCGTGCAAGACAAGGTGTTTAAACCCCTAACTGCCAGCTTGCTGGCCTTTTCTTTATCCATTTATTTTTCTGCTTCTGTGTCTCTATTACAGATACGTCCTTGTTATTTACTCAAACAGGAATTGTTGTTTTATTTATTTGCACACTTCCTCATTAACTCGAAATGCATAGTGCTGATGCTGTCCTCGGTAATTTTGAAATAAATAGTGTTGGCATTGTCCTTTCTGTAATAGCTTGATATATTTCATGTTGGCTGATTGCAACATTTTCAATAATCCAAACATATATGCCACACAATCTGAATGTGCCATCGCCATACTTACATCTCATGCCATTGTTTCTTAAACAAGGCAGAACGACATCTATGAATTGATATACCACAACCACCAGGCGCTTTCTAACTCGCTTTTTTTATAATTAAAATGTTTATGCATTATATTACCATCTTAGGTTTACTGTTGTATGAATACCCTTTCCCAAGTACATAGAGTGCCCAGATTTCAAGTGCTCAAATTTGTCATTCTCTGAAGTTGGATTTCACAGTACTTGCTGAATCAGCTTATGTTAATATAAATACGATGCCCAGCAATTCATTATCTCATTATGGGCCTTAGGTTTAGCTGCAGATATATTATTAGTCAAGTCTATTCTTGCATGAGGATCAAACATGCATGCACTGTATAATCGTGTTGCATGCCTAGCTGACATCCAGTGTTTTAAGCTCGTTGAACCCCTGAATGATATAAGGGTAGCACCAGTCCCAGGTTCTCCGATCTTCTGAGTCATTTTGCTTTTGTGTTTTCCCCGCAATGGGTTTGCTGTGGGCAAAATGTTTTTCTCTTATGTGGTTGTTTAGTCTAAATGGACTAGAAGATGTTATTGACTGGCATGTTGTTCATTGTCTGTCCGTAGTCTATCATGCGTTGTCCATTAGTACAGTTTGCTATAAAAACTCCCCAAAGCTACATGGAGGACTGATATGAATCGTTAGGTGCACATTGATGAAAAATGTATTGTTGGACCTAAATGAATCTAACACATCCGCAGCAGTAAATTTGATAATCTTCTTTAGCTTTGCTTCTATTGAATATATCCCTATATAAACGTGGGTTGTGCCCAGAAGACTTTTTCGTGTCTAGTTGGGCCAAAATGGAAACGGTGTTGATCTAGCCTCTAGTAGGTCATCATGACCATTATCTTAAAACTCTTATCGCTACTACTTCTGGAGGAATGGTTATATTGACATGCTATTTTCAAGAGAAAATATTGTAATGATATCTGGTTGGTTATCAGGGTATATGGTGTCGGCTCAATATGCAAAATTATCGTTTCAGTTAACTTCTTTAAAATCTGTACAGCTACTTCAGCTAGACTGTGATTCATATTTACGTTGGACTTTCGACAGAAGAATATTTATGCTGTCACGTTCTTAAATGAAATGGCGCAAATTCCATATGGTCGCCATAGCAGTCATTTTGAAAATATTGTCACCATTCAAGAATATTAGAGATGGTCTCAACACTCAGCAAATATGTAAAGCTCTTTTATTCCTGAATATTCTTTTCAGCGCGTCTATCATTTTGATTGACTCTTATATCACGTTCACAGCGATGAATTCTAGTATCAATACAATTATTCTTCAAAGTGTACTTGAAACTATATGGAGTTTGGTGCTAAACAATCCTAGTGAATGTGATAAGCAAAGTCATATATTAAATTGAGTTTAATAAATATAGTATTCGTGACTTTCCCTTAATGGTAAATATATATAATTTCTTAAACAAATATGATATATGAACTACTTCTTCTTAACGGTCTATTGATATGAAGTTTTGACTGAAATCCTTCTTATGATATAATGTTCCTCCAGCTGCCGGCTTCAAACTTGTTTTATATCTTCTCCTAGACATTAGTTCAGCTAATCTTTTTTATTTTAATTTCTCATTTATAACTAATATAAAACTGATGCGATGATATGACTGACTTGTGATTTTAAATACAACACTTCTCACTACGCCTTTCCTGAGAATAACGTTGTCAACAACAAAATAATATATTTTAATCATGTTGTCCCACTCATTGTCTTAAAAGCTTCGAACCATAGTATATATATTTGATCCTAAGCGAAATGATGACACTTACTAAGTTTATAACACCAGGGTAACAGTTACTCCTGAATGGATAAACATATTGTTATTTTATCCAACCTCATCCGACATCGTTTTCATATTATATACTTCTTTTTCTGTCAAGTGTTTGCCAAAGTTATTCCGTTTTAACATATTCGCGTAGTGCGTGTATGTGCCCTAATTAAGGGTTTATATCAGTATCAAACAAGTGACGAATACAGTCTCTATTAATAACAAGGTTCCCATTTATTTCAGGAAACGTCATAGTAACTCTTCAAAGATGAATAGTTTCCTGCCATTCCTCATCTTGTCCTGCATGATATATAAAATAGCTGGTAAATACAGTATTCAGTACATGCAAAAATCTTTAGATTGTTTTTTTTTTTTAATAGCATTGGCTTTTTGTTCAATAATAGACTCAACATTGCCAGAAGTGGCATGAAATGGCTTTATTGTTATCTTTGGAATCTATTTATTTAAACGTCTTCTTAATTGCTCATCGTATCAAAATGCTGCTGTCACTTAAACTCCTCGTACTAAAGGTATGAATCAGTTTGAAAAAGTACCAGCCTTAACTTATAAAATGGATATTATGGCATCCATGTTGAAAATATTCGTATGGCTACTCCTCCACGATAGATAGTTGTAATGACTCGAGGTGTCTACTGAAACATTTGTCTAAAATGAAAATGCCTACTGAAACAATTGTCTAAAATGAGGATATTGCTTATCAGACCTCACAAAATGGCTACCATGTCAGCAGCCTTTAATAATTATTATCACTCTTGATTTTTAAATAGACAGTCATTTTAAATTGAAGTCTCCACTTAAAACACATTTGAAATTAAAAAATATGTTCAAAAGTAAAAATGGTACATCTGGACGTATGTACTATGCAGCGATGATATGTTTCTGTGGATTCATGTATTTTTATAGATATAAAGTACGAATACAATTCGTTGTTTATAGATAAGTGTAAATTCCAGGAGAAAGTAGGAGCGGCATGTGATAAACATTTACAAGATACTGTATTGGTTTATCATGCTATGCACAGTGAAACTACGTTTAAATCGTTCAACAGATGTAGTTTCATAACACGTTCAGTCTGTTATATGCATTATAGTTTTCTTCATTAGGTTCTGTAGTATTTTAACTAGTCATGTGATTTACCATCGATGCAAGGTAGAAATCCATGTTTCGTAAACCATGTCGTCATTAACACAGTAATGTGGTTTTAGTGGGAAAAGATACTGACCTTCTCTTGAGATACCAAGACGATATTAACGATGTTTCGTGTTTTTCTCGATTTACTTAATAAATGCAACCAGGTATGATGTATTGCTGTTTTGGGGACTAACGCCATTTCGCAGCGCAAGAAATGATCATGTTACATGTCTGCGACATGATGCCCCAGTGCTAGACATTACTCTAAACTGTCACACTGTAGACATCGTAGCGATATCACTGAAAAATTGTTAAAGCTACGTTAAAATCCAAATCACACACACACACCCGTGTAATGATAAAATCTAATGTTAAACACAAATACCAAAGACGGTTAAGTAAAAGATAAGATAATCGTTCTGTACATTTTATATTCAGCGACTAATGATGCTGAAACTGCAATGTGTAATTCGAAGATGATAATAGTCATTCATCATTAAGATGCTGTATCGTTTATCAGTATGTTCATTTGATTCTACGTTTCCGTACTTCCAATTATGATAAACAAGTACGATCCGGACTTACGCACCTTCAAAATGTAACTTTCATGTTGATCAAAACCTATATTATTAATAAAACCTAAAAAAAGAGTCGACCATGGCCTGAGGTTGGCCCGTAAAATGGATGCTCTCCTTTGATTAATATTCCTTTAAATTTTCTCAAAAAAGGTATTGCTGCGATCCCTACAAGTTGTTTCACCGTAGCATTAGCTATATCAGTATAATGTAGGATAAGCACAACGGACACACCAGGAATAAAACAATTTTTACTTCCCGTTCTTCCTTAAATAATTCAATACTTCCACCGTTGGTGTAAGTACTTACCATCCAAAATAAAAGCGATGTCGAGGTGTCACCACATATGCATCCCAATAAGGGCCAGGTTCTGTTGTCAAATCCAGGACTGCAATACCGGTTTCAAGTGGTACAAGTTCATGTCGTATAACGACATCATCAAATTGTTTGACTGCTTTCAATTATTGTGTAAATCAAGATTGGTCAACGACGTGATCTTCTGCGTATTATACCAACTAATTGAAGACCTCTTCCCGATGATATTCGACAGCTTGTTCCTGGTAATCAAAGGTATTTTCCTTTTCTGTACCACTTCCAACCGCCTTTTCAGCGTCATTTCTGATGCAGTTCCGAAAGCCCTTAAAGCTTCACCTTTAACAACTGCTGGGGCTGTTGTTGCTAACAAACCTGGAATATCTGCTAAGAATGGAATATCTCGCTAGTCTTTTTGCGTTTGAGTTCATATGACTTTTATACTTTTAATGACACAGAGGTTTTATTGTGTTTGATTGCATTTAGCTGAGTTGTGGTTCGGTCACCCACACAGGGTCATTTCCAGTCTATTTTGTTTAGAAAGTTTTAATGTGACACCATGCTCGTTTTTAATTGCGTTTTCTATTTTCCCCAGCTGATGTTTACTAAGACCTAAGTTCACTTCCTGATAGGACATTACGTTAGTACGTGACACGTTTAATTATGTATTTTCCACAGGTGCATGGATGACCCTGATTTGGCCACCATCACAACCCAACAACATAGTCTTGTCAGACACTATCACAGCATAAAGTTGGTAATCATCACTAGTGTCACCGACAAGTTCACGAAAATAGTTGTTAACAAGGAATTACTTGAACAACTACAGGTGTTCCAATGAAAATAATAAATCGAGTATAACGTACGAAAGGCATGTTGAAGAATTTGCAAACCCTTGTCGATGTTTTTATGCCGGTCCATATATGATCGCAAATTGTGATATGCACGTGCGATATGATCGAGTTCCTAGGAAAGCCGAATTTCCTTAGGTGGTTCCTTATGACCATTTAAACGTAAAGAAGCTTAAATCAAATATCATTTTACCTTAATCTTGGTGTTGATCTGTTGTTTGAAAATCCACGAATATATATTTTGTTGCGGTAAGACCATGTTGGTTACTTATTTGCCATGTAAACTATCCAACAATAGCAGTAGGGGTGTGTGCATCTCTGGTATGTGTTAGAAATTACAGTGTTGAAGTTGTTCTAGATTGCATAAACGATTCCAAACGTGATTTTGTAATTCGTAAAAGGGTTAGCATCGGCATCCACAAATTTTATGTTTTAATGCAACTTTACTACCAGCAGCACATGCATCATGCCAAACTGCATCATTGGAGTTGTTCTTACGAAATAAGGTAACAGGGTTTAGCTACACAAATAACCTTGCGAATATCTCAAAACCCTAATATGTGACTGAGGGAAATTGCACACGAAAACCTTACCTTAATGACTCACCGGTGAATTCTGACCGACTCTGTGCAAATTGTAGGTGGAAGTCAGGAGTTGGAAACGGTAATTTTTCTATAGCTGTATTATCATCGCCAACAACCTCTCGAGCTTGTCCAACTAGATGCGGTCAATGATAACATGTTCGGTTACATCTTTGACAAACGTAATTCTCGTGTAATCCAAGAATCGTCGTGTTTAAATCTAGATTGTCAAGAATTTTTCAATTTTCTTTTCATCGATAGCATATCGTGCACTGTTGAATAACGCTTTGATATCATTGTTGAGAAATCCATCTCGGGCATCAACACCGTAATTTGTATTTTTGTCGTGCACAGGTTGTCCCTTAATTTCCAGAAAAGCCTCGCTTGAGAAGAAACTCCTAGGCGTGCACTGTACGTGCAATTCTATATTAGGTTCACTGGGGTCCTTGGCCGGGTATTAGTAATACTGAAAATATATTTTATTTCGAACCACACAGATAGGCGCGCCCTTGTTGAACGCAAGATCGGATATATGTATATATATATATATATATTTGAATTAAGCCATAGTGAAACTTTAGTTTCCAATTATGTGTTATTGATTTTTTAAATTTCCGTTTTTCGAATCCTCTGCCAATTGCTAGATTTGCAATCAATTAATCTGACAATCTTTTCTGCGGTTTCATGATAAGACCAACTGAAGGTGGAATAGTTTATGTCAGTGGTGGTGTAACCTTTGGTGGTGCTCGAGTTACTCATCGCTTTAGTCGATCTCGAATCAATTCAACCACCAGCCATCCCGGTTGTTTCATCAGATCCACAGCAGCACTGTTGATGCTATGAACGACTCGTATAGCAATCTGTTTCGCAATTAGTGCAGAGCGCGAGGTCAGAGCCCCGATCACTTTTTGGGCACCTGTAATCAATCCAAGAACATCACCGATGCCAGTTTCGTAATATTGTTTCGTAAACTTTAAAAACTCGTTTGGGTCTCACATATCCCTCTGTTACTGTCATTATCATATTTGAATGCCACATTGATCTCTAAAGTACAGTGGTATCGTTAATGTTTTACTCCACATATCAATAATATGCCCTCTTTAATCCACAAGAATAATACGAATATGCGTCAACCGATTATTTTCACACGGATAATACACTGTTTCTGCGTGAGTAATTGATATCAAATTACCTTTTTCAAACGTTGGTGAAAAACCAGACAGTATATAACCCTTAAGAACTGCGCCTGTCGTTTCAGACCGGCTTCAATAACTACAACTGATGGAGTCGCAAGTTAAATTGATATCCATCGTTGAGGTAATCCTCACAATGTCAGGCCCGATATTATATTCCATACACAAAGATGATTTATCATCTGAAACGTCCACAGGCCAACCTAAGATTGATCTTGTTGATGACTAATATCAACCACATAGCTTGAGATTATATTGCCATTACAAAACTTAGTTTAGGTTCATTTGGCACATGTATAAATTTTAGTCTTTGCCTGTCAACAACGTGTCTCCGTCGAATGTCTTCATCGATCGATTCCATGTAGTATGAGCCCGTGGGAAGGTTAGTATTATTTCAGATGGTACTGGTGTCTGCTGACAAACATACACGAGTTATTTGTGGGCAGACCACCATACGTGTGAGCGGATATTAGGTCAGCTGTAATACACTCTCACTGATAGTGAGATATGTCAAGTGTGCGTGATTCACCAGTGGAAACAGGTGCAGAATAAATCATACTGAATTCTGGTTTTATTGATGAGATTGTGCTCACCGTGATACTGCTTTGCGTTGCTTTTACCACGACCTCCACTCGCTGCATGGCAATGAATTTCGCGTAGGCCACTCAGCGTATCAATCGTTTTAGAACTTATTATCCGTGTCCGAAAAGCGTATGTCGTACACATCATTGATATCTTCAAAATGTTAGATCATCAGCAGGCAATAGTTAATTATGCCCATGTCTCTTCATTTATGACTTCGGGTGCGTTTTTTTTGCTCGCACCAGCTGATCCCACAAGTATTTCCTGTCAATCGGCACTGTTGCTAGGGTCATGCAGTATTTCAAGGCACTCAAACTCGTGTTTGTTGTTGCTCAGGCGTGTATGTAACAGTTTTATTTGTCGTTGGTATTACCTTTAATTTATTATTTTCCCGAGTTATCAAATTCTTCCTGTGAGGTAAATGCGGATCTATGTTTTTGTGCTTACCACTTGTTAAATTGTTATTGTTCTTCGTATGGTTTTGCACGTTTATTCTGTAAAAGAGTTCCTTTGAGTTGGACGTGCTGAACGGTTTTGTTCATCTTGATATGTACTTTGTTATTTCTGCATACGTTGCAAATCTTTCAATATAACTTATTCAATGTCGAGGTCAATGTCTCTGTTGTGGTTGTAATTATATCACTGGTTGAGGTGTGTACAGTAGCAGATACTTGGGGGAGCTGCTTCTTTAAAATATTGAGGTATTTTCATCTCCGATTTGTATTCGGGCGACACGCGTGGTATCCTGGCAACCAAGTACAAAAAGAGTCTAATATTGGCTACAGTTCTCGTTTTATTTTTGGTATCCTTGGTACGTTGAGCTATCTTACAAACTAGATCCTGTTCTTATGTTCTAGCAAGCGCTGCCTCTTCTTCCACCTTTGATCTTGTGGCTTATTTTAATATCCTCAGTACGTTCGGCGTAATACTTCGTTTGTTTAGTTAGCGGTGCAAATGCTTGTTCAAAGTTTACTGGGAGGGTTTCCCGCGCATTGTTGTCGTGACTGTAACATATCTTTGACTTTTGGCGCCTTCAAGAACATTCTGGATCATTTCCTGGTGTTCACAAGCGGCTTCACAATGTCGCTTTTCATACACTTCTATGACATCACTGCCATACATTTAAAATAAATTGACGCATGAGACACTTCTAGATCAAGGACAATAGTTCCTCGCAGGTTCCAGTTAAATTAATGGTGATAAAACTATACAATTTCCTACTGATTCACTCAAATATGACACACAATTCACCCCTCGTGTGGTCAGTGGAACACCAAATCCAATTTATATTTGCAAGGCCATATGCATCAATGCCACAAAATATCATCATGTTACAGTCGTCACGGATTTCTTCAGGCACATTTGCGTATTATTCATTAAAATAGATGACATTTGTGTTTTTGTGAGGTCCTCGCAAAATGATTTGCGCGGGATTTAGTTAGCTCCAAAGCATCATATCGGCGTAAGCTACAGGATTCTATTTGTTTGCATTTAAATTGCCAACGGTAGATGCTTCATCGTGTGTGGAAAAGAAAATGTTAGTGATGTTATCCTGACTGCTGACAGCTTTTACAAAGTCATTTAAATACGTTTGTGCAATCACGTACAACTGACCTCACTAAAGCATAGTAAAATCATTATCAATAAATATTGAGGTTTTACTGGTCCAGAGAGCCAAAGATCAGAGCACCAACTGAGTCTTAAAATACGATTCTATCACCATGCTTTGATCATCTAGTCTTTGTCCTGCGCAGAGAAGTCAATGACGGTAAAAGCATCTGCGAATATGCTTATTGCGATGCAATTGAATAATACAGTATATAATACAATCATGTCTTCATTATCGTGTACAATGTCGCGCAAAACTATGTACCACAAATCCAACTCGAGTTCAAACAAGTAACAAATAGCTGCGTTAAATAGATCGTATGCAAAGAAGTTAGCGTTCATTAGACCTTTCAAGCCTATCGATGGGCACTAATGTGCAGGGTCCAGTTTCAGAAGTCAGAAGTGATATCGCGGATGTATTTACAAAGTTACCATGATGTGATGTGATGTGATTTGGATTTTTTTAACGTAGCTTTAACAATTTTTCAGTCATATCGCTACGATGTCTGCAATGTGGCAGTTTATAGTGATGTCTAGCACTCTGGCATCATGCCGCAGACATGTAGCTTGATGTCCCACCCAGTCACATTATCCTGACACCGGGCCGACCAGTCCTAACACTAACCTCTTAATGCTGAGCGCCAAGCGAGGCAGCTGTTAGTACCGTTTTTGTAAGTCTTTGGTATGACTCGGCCGGGGATCGAACACACGACCTCCCGCATCCGAGGCGGACGCTCTAACCACTAGGTCACCGGAGCGGTCAAGTTATCATGAAACAATGGAGTAAATATGGAGGTGAAAAACACATCCCTGGATGCGATTCCTGTGGATAAGGTAGAATACATTATTCTAACATGAACCAAAACCTGGCACTTGCAAACCTTTTTGATGCTGCATGTTCCAGACATGAATTTACATTTAAAACATCAAATAATATCCGATAACGTCAACACTCCGACGTGGATCCTATTCATGACTTGAATGCGATTGTGGGACGTGTAGTTGGAGAAAGGAACGCAAGATGGAGCATCAGAGAAGGTATGAAGGTCAAGATCGCAATCGAAAGCAAAGCCTCTCATTAAAGGTAAATTAGATTCATATCAACAAATAAAGGACACAAAAACCGAAAATGTGCATGTGATTCAAATGTCACTCATGGCATCGCTCGAACATGGTTGGCCTACCAGTGCTAACGAAACATTCACACTGCTGTTTATATGTACGAATACCAAATGAGGTTCACCAGCTGATTACCTATTTCTTCCCCATCATGTTTTCAATAGCCACACCAAGTACGCGTTAACCGTTTTACATTTTGCCAGCATATAAAAAGAAGCTAAGCCATTGATGTCAAAAGTTACTGCAAGAGACACAGATGCATTCTAAATCATTTATGCATGCGGAACACTCACATGACCACAATTCCTGCAAGTTGCTCCTGGTAAAGAATTTCTTGAATCTGTTGATGCCTTGTTGACAAAACATCGAGTTCGTGTCGGACATGTGAAGTTTCATAGTGACCAAGCTATTGTGGAATGATTTAATCGCACACTTACAGAATGGTTATTCAACGATCAGTACGGACATGCATCGTTGATGAGTTATCGGATGAAATATACTAGCTTTTCGAACGTTCGATACGGGAATGTGTAATGCGATTCCATTAGTCATAACAGCATTTAACTTCAATTACAATCAGCTAATGCGATTCGACAAAACTGTCAAAATTACTCTGAAAATGATTTCACTGCTGCACGTTTGCAACCAGCTGGATACAGGTTAATAAGATATCTGTATGAATAAGGGGAGTTAGAAGGTGGACAAACAAAACAGTAATTGTAAGCTTTAAAAAAGTCCTTCTTAAACTCATGGTTTGCCTTTGTTCTCAGATGCGTATTTATTTGTATATACACTGCCATCCAAGCGTGCTAGCGAAGATCAAGCACTCGATAGATCTTGGTTTTATTCATCCCAATCGCTGGTACAGCAGGTTGTCTCCCACGTGCAGTGCATTATTGTGTTTCGTCCTAAGACTTGGTACTACTTTGGTGTATTCGGTTTATTTACGTCTGGAGTAATCAACGATCTCATATTCATACGGGCCAGCGAAGTTCAAGTCCATGGCAAAAAATTTGGTGTCAGCGGATGATCATTATTTGCACCATGTATTCAGGGTATTTTAGATTAACTTAGAAGATGTTATAACAATGCGCGTGTTTTCGCAAGTCAATGTGTACAGGATCAAGCCACCGAAACCCATTAGCCGATTTACAAATATTATTTGGATTTAGTTACATGGTTTAATAGTGTCTTATTCGCTCATATATAGCTCTTGACGCACGTACATCTGTGACTCACCATATGAATAAACACAGGCTGGTCAATATCGGTGAGCAGTTGTAACTCGATTTTGGTTTTGGACAACAATGCATCATTGGGATGAAAATAAATGTGCAAGATCGAGCTTGTACACGTGATTGGCAGTATCAAATCATTTCTCAAACATACCGGAGAGCATTCGGCGTTGACGATATCATAAATTTCAACTTTTGTTTCACTGCAATGAATCTGAGAATGTTTCTGCATGGTTCTGGCATTATTGTCCGCTGTGGTTGTTCACTAATCCGACCGCAGAAACAGTCATCGTTGGTGAGCAGTTGATGGTTGTTAAATACATGCGTGCAAAATCTGCACTTATGTATTTATTTGTGTTCCTACTGTGTCGGTTAAGCAACCGAGTATGATTCTTTGTCTATAGGTACCGATTCTGACATTTTGTATTTGACTTGGCAGCAACAAATCAAGCTTTGTCGTTGTTGTCTATGTAGGTATAACGCACATTAACAGAGAAACATTGGTTAAATGTTTGTTCAGTGTGGACTTCGTAAACTTCATTGGAAATTCGATATTACCAAAATTGAGTTTCCCTCACGTGTTGCCAATATTTTCGAGGCAGGTCCTGGTGATCACTAGTCGGATATAACTCTGACAAAATTTCTCATTCAAAACATTTATTGTCAAAGTATTCAACTTTTATACCTGACGTTTGCGGAATCCATTCTTGTAAAAGTATGTAATTGGATCCACGAAACGGTTGATATGGTGAAATATGTACCTTGACTTGAGCACATGTTTCGAGAAGCCACTCAGAACTGAATTCTTGTTTGTCTCACACGTCCCAAGACACTTTTAAGTGTTTTTATCAATTTCGTCATTGATGGATCTGGTGTCAATACGATTCAGGATTTAGTTGGCACCGTTGTGAATCCACAGTGTAGTAGTTTTAAATTCATCCTTGTCGCGACTTAGAGGTTCAACAAGATGCGCACTAAGGATAATATCTTATTAACTCCAGGGTGTCCATAGGCTTATAACACCGATGTGATTCCAGGAATCATATTTGTTAACAATTGTCGAATGATTGTACCTGGTTTGTACGCGGGTAGGATAACTGCCACGCGAGTTTCTAATTCACCACCAACGGTACAAAACTGACATTCAGGTATATGTGGATATTGTACTCTATCACGAATATGCTCGTCAGGTTCAGTATGAATAGCAGGTACGGTTTTGTTCATCCTTAATACAACGGTGCTGTTTTTCATCCTAAATGCGATGACGGTTTCCTTCAAACACAACTACTAATTCAAATAGGACAGCTTTTCTTGCATCTATTCTTATTTATTTATTACGCTCACTTGCAAATTGTTTCATTTGTTGTACCGTTTAAGTTGTCGTTTCTGCAACCGGTGGTGGAACTGGTTGATTCAATGCAAGTACAAGTCCCAATATTCAAGTATGTAAGCTTCGAATACGACTTGGTATTTTTTTTCCATACTGTTGTGCGATTTATATTAGATGATGCAATGTATTTATGCTTGTATAAGGGGATAGTCTTCTCTAATTAAGACGTGCTTGAAAAACTTGTATTTTTAATTTATTTTACCAGGCTCATAAACTGCAATGGCTTGAATCCGAGGTATTATTTCGTTTATTTCTGTATATTTCACAGATGTTTGTACAATCGCATGTGATTGTGCAATCTCAGATGTCCGAGAAGCCAAAGGTGCATATGTTTTTCGCGCCAAAAAATATTCACAAGGAGATCCACATGACCGGCAGAGAGCATTACGTGATTTGACTTCGATGACACATTTAAAACATTTTCGACGACCTGGACCATTACGTAACACTATCATATGTGTTCACGTTATTCATTGTGATATTTTATGCCACCGATTTCATATTTTCCAAGATAGCTGCCTAAGCATTGGTTGTCCCAATACCATATATATATATATATATATATATATATATATATATATATATATATATATATATATATATATATATATATATATATATATATATGCAAGTTTATCTAATTGGGTTTAAACACTTGTTTACCTCTTTCATTTTGTTATAAGCCTCAAGTGGTATTTTTGTTACCTAATTCCGTGGTGTCCGCTATCAGTAACACTAAGTTGTATATCAGCCCTAATAAAATAATTATGTATGCTTGTTTCACAGTTCGCAGAGCAAAATTCCTTTGCGGCTCTAGTTAAATACGTTTCAGATGGACAGCCATGGGATAGCCTAAATGATCCATCATTAACTGCAATAACAAGATGAAATTTGTCAGATTTGTGTACGTTTCTTATTTTTACACATTTTCTCATTTCATAACAAAAAGCTAAGGGTAGTTTTGATTCTATGATAGGTGTTGCTAATTCCTTTGGTCTCGCTCTGCTTCTGTTCTTCATCGTGGTACATTAGTTTATAAAACTGCTAATTAGTGAGTGTAGATTCTATTCATATATAATATAAAAAGAACCTATGTTTAATTGCCTTGCTTTTGGGTATCTTTACAATTATAGCTAGAATGTTCGCTAAAATGATCAATTGTTTCAGATGTTTCAGAGGCAGTGGGCGATGTAGCCAGAGACTCTACTTTTTCCCGCACCATATTATGTAATTTTGTCTTCTTGTTCTCTTGATAAGCCTGGCATAGTTTTAATTCCGTTCCATTAATATGGTCACTCCAAAGTTAATTAAATTTATCAGTGTCTTCGGTCATTTCGCTGATAAAGTATGTAGCATATTTTGTGCCTCTTTGATAAATCGACATGATGCATGCGAACGATACAGCGAAGTTTCTCTGCCACATAGTTTATATTCCAGTGATTTTATAGCTGAATGCCACTTCTTGAAACCTCAGTAAACTATTTCAGAACATGTTGAGAGTCAATATGACTATTTGCCATTATATATCACTGTTAATCTTTCTCCGTCGACCTTGTGCTTTTGAAATAGTTCTTTGACATTTTGGCAGGGCACAATGGTAAGCCATTCATATCGGTTTTCACAGTCAATTAACATATGCAGTCCATAGCATTTTCAAATACGAGTCAAAGATTATACGTGCAACATATTCATTACTTAAATCGACTTTACAATATCAAATTTGACTATCGCTTTTCATATTCACCAGTCAGGCCCGAAAAGCTCTCTCCGAAACTTGGATTCGAGCCAGCAATGTCGTGTCTCATATTACAGCGCATTAGCTATCACGGCCCCCGTTGTCTGTTGAGATAGTACATTAAAAAACGTATTTTGCGCCAAGAACATGCCTGGAAAACACACAATGGGCCCCTCCCATAATCAGCTAATATCGATAAATTCTCCATTACTAATGTTCCCTCGTGTAATGATAAGCATATGTACTAATTGTAGGCCAATAGGATTTTTTCCAGCTCTTTGACAAGAAATATATCAGTTATATTCGATATTAGTAAAGCTGTTCTTGCTCGGTTCAGATTAAATCAAAATAGACCATCTCTCTCTGAATTTAAAGTATGTACGATCGATTACCTTGATAAAGTCGGCATCAGTCATGTATGATGTAATTATACATCTAGCTCATGTAGTCTGGGAAGTATTTGTCCAGTATTTGGCTTCCTAGTAGCCGTTTACAGAACAAAGAACGTGTATGTTTTTTCCATGTTCATGGATTAATCTTCCACTGGTTGCACATTGCATGTAGCTTACTTGCCACGTCATGAGAGGCAGAGGCTGTGACTTTGGATCAGGACAAAAAAGTGCAAAACTGAGTATGTGACACTAGTGCAGTGGCGTTATGTTGTTAATCATATATATATATATATATATATATATATATATATATATATATATATATATATATATATATATATATATATATATATATATATATATATATACATTGGTAACTAAAACAGATATCAGTTTTGTAAGTTCCTTCTTTGCATGAGACATGTAGCAGCAGAGAGGGAGAACAGACCAATGGTCGAAAAAAGTACAAATGTTGAAAATAAGCCTTCCTACAAATGATCGAAAAATAAAAAAGCGTCGACAGATTTTAAAAAGCGTCGACACTTTACTGAGAAAATCTCTCCGGGGTTTGTCTAATTAATATTACTCCATTGTCGTTGGTGATTTTTTCTAGTTTATTATGCACGTTGTTTACGCAATTACGTCTTAATTGAGGTCATGCCCACCCTCTCTGCTGCTATTAATTTATCCAAATATTTTTTCAAGTCCAATACGATATCTTGTTCTAGGATCGTGCAAATTTATTGTTATAAATCCATGCGAAGTAGCTTGCGCTCGTGAAAAGAAATTTTTAAATTTAATTATATCCATATCACCGCTGCACCAGGTTTGATGAATATTTCGCAACGTGTGTGTATCAACTCCATTAAACACAACTAAAATATTACAGTTATCTCTGATCACTTTTGGTATTTGTGTGTATCGTTGAGTAACATAAATAACATCGGTGTTTTTATGTCTACCTCGAGAAAAAATCCTAGCTGGATTTGATTGTTTGTCCAGCATCACATCGTCGTATACAACTAAATTATTAATAAATTCGTCTATGGAATCAACAGACGGTGCTTCATCAATATCGGTTATAAACTCGATAACATCGTTATCTGTATCTATTGCGCGTTTTCATTAAAATCCTTGAGCACATCATAACATCGTTGATCATCAACTGACGGGGTTACCAAATACAATTTATCCCACTTTAACCATCTCATTATAAGATTGAGTAACAACTGTGTCTTTCCACTTCCAGATGGTCCTATTATTATCATTCTGATGGAATTTGGTAACGCAGGATGGTGCTTGACAGGTTCTCGTTTTCTTGTCGCTGAGAAATCAATTATATCCATACTGTATAAAATATCCATGGATTTATATTGTGTGAAGTGCAGGACGCGTACCCCGACGGATACACTAACAACTATTACCACAAAAAATAACAGATCAGCGGTTACGGGTAAGTGTACGCGGTGTGGTACAAAGAAATTTAAATTTATTCCCGGTGATAATTCAGGGACAAAGTCAGCGTTAAGAAAAAAGCAACGAGGAGGTGATATTGCAGCAAAATTAACAAAATTACCGGGAACTCCGTGGGCTAAATACCCAGGAGAAAAACATCTACCAGGATATAATTATTGCGGTCCTTGTACTCGACTCGATATCAGGCTTGATAATCAGAATCAATCAAAACCAGGCGAGGAACCAATAAACGCTATTGATAAAGCATGCCATGCTCATGATGTTGCGTATAAAAGCAATGATCTACAACATAGACATATTGCAGATGTGAAATTAATTCATGCGCTAGATTCTATAAAAAATAAAAATATCAAAGAAAAATTAGCTAATTGGTTAGTAAGATCCGCGATGAAAGGTAAATTAGCGCTTGGCGCTGGTAATATATAAATGGAATCGATTTATTATTCCCCAATTGGATACTGGAAAGGTAAAGCAGCAATTAGTAAACTTGCTGATGCAGCAGCGGTTAAACATTCTACTGCTAAAGCGTGGTTATCCAAACAGGCAATATGGCAAATTTACCAACCACCACCGAAACAAATTTAGTACGCGTATTTCGATGTTAGTGTTCCTAATGAAGTTCATCAATCTGATATTCTGTTTTTACCACATGATACTGTACGTAGAAAAACGTACAAATACGCGCTAACCGTTGTTGATGTTGCAAGTAGATATAAAGCAGCAGAGCCGTTGTCAACAAAGACAGCTGCTGAAGTTGCTTCTGCGTTTAAACGAATTTATCAACGAGGTGGTCTACGATGGCCACAGCTGTTACAAGTTGACCCTGGCAAAGAATTTCTTGGTCCAGTATCATCGTTAATGAAGCAACATAATACCAAAATACGACAAGGATATACTGCAATTCATCGTGATCAGGCTATTGTTGAACGATTTAATCGAACGCTACCTGAGCGGTTATTTGGATATCAATGCGCGAAGGAATTTATTCAAGATAAAAGATCTCGTGAATGGGTGGCAAGATTATCAAATGTGATAACTATATTAAATAATGAGATTATTCGAACAACCAACATGAAACCTATTCATGCAATTACAAGCGCGCACATACCAATACAAAGACGTGATTTTTCAGCGCAACCATTATTAGGTAATATCACTGTCAGGTATTTATATGAGCCCGGTGAACTTAAAGGTGGTAAAAAAAGAGCGACTGATCCTATTGGAGTATTACGACGCACAAGATATCCATCGTTACAAGATCCTCAGGTAGACCCGCAATCTACAGATTGGATTCAACTGCTCTTCAACGTGGATTTGTACGTGAACAATTACAAGTAGTTCCCGAGGATACACAATTACCACCCAAATCACTTAACTAGCACCTCTACGTCGGTTGCATTCAAGAAAGGTCAACATGATATTTTCTCATGTATGACCAAGATTGTTATTTTTTCTATCTACGGTAAATTGTCTTGGATCAGTTTTTAGATACCGCCATAACATTATACAATTACAACTTGCACAATGATTATTTTGTTGTTGTTTCAGCGCAATGACAACGTCAGTGTCTAGATCAAAATCGCTTTTTTTATCACAATGTATATAACCAGATAATTTTTTTCTTATTATATCACTTTGACATTCGTCAATATCATCTTTGATCACTGACGAGTCCATGACGATTCGTCTCAATTGAGATATTTTTCTAACTCGAGACACTGCAAGATAAACTAAGTTCGACCATTCGATACGATCATCAGCGATCCAAACAACTGTATTAGTAATAGTTAATCCCTGAGATGAATGAATCGCCATCGCGTATCCAAGCGTCCACGGGGATTTATCAACACCTAGAGCATCTTCAACAACATCAACATCAACTGCAACAATATCGTTCAACACAAGATTCTGTTTCTCGGTCTGTCCTGGTCGATATTTTGCAGTCGCGTAGCTGCTGGTCGATAACATAACGGAACTGGGAACGTTGGAAACTTTTCTCGTTGTAACTGAAACAACTCTCGTTGAAGTATATCACGAACTATCTTTCTACTTGCAACTAACAAATCGTTTGGTCTCCACGTTTGTAGAAAGTCTTTCATGGGCGTTTCTGAAATTATTTCACGCATTACTTCACACTGAATTTTATTCGGCTGTAGTCTGATTAATTTTTTTAATTCTTTTAATTCTGCATCAAGTACTCTATCATCATCAGCCACTTCTTAATAGTAATCAGCGAAATCTTTCAGCCAATCATGTGGAGATGGTCCAACTACGGGTGGTGGTTGACCGTGATCGCCGCACATTATCACAGCAGTATTTCTTGTTAATAACCAATCAAGAAATATTTTTAATGTTTCTAGCGGTACAGTGCATTTTTCATCCCATATTATGATCTTTGGAATATATTTTTCTCCCATCTTTAACGATGTCCATGTATCACCCTTCCATCGGAAAAAGCTGTGATAAGTACATGACTGTACTCCTCATTGTTTCATCTCTCGCGCGAGTCTATGTGTTGGTGTTAGCACAATCATATCTGAGTTCTGAAATAGTTCGATAGCTCGAGTGGTTTTACCAGAACCGCTAGGTCCGTTTAGATAAACTGTCTTGTGTCTAGTTATTGGATCGTATACCGATGGTGCAGGAGATATCTGATTATCTCTGCCTGGTTTTATGAGGTAAATATCTTTAACCGCAACGTCAGCGGATTCGGAATAATCGAGTATATATTCCCCTTTTATTCTCCACGAACCCCACGATGCACAAGTGCATATGTTTAATCTTTCTAACAATATTGAATATTTTAACTGATATAAAACGAATTAGTAGCAACTCTGACAGCGAGTGTAGAAACCTTTTTATCATCGATAATAGGTTTATTGAAACGTACGCGAGCATTGATGATCTTAAATGAGTATACTGCGGTGACTCACCGTCCATGTAGCTCACAATTGTACCTAATTTAGTTATATTTGACAAGAAAGCTATTTCTCGACTTATAAACGTGTTTTTCTTCGTTGTATCAGCGATTATAAAATCTAACTCATCATCATCCATCATCAGTCTTGTACAATGTCGTCTGTGATCATATGCTCCTCCTTGGGTGAACTTGTCAATTATTTTTCTACCAAGATCCTTTGTAATTTTATTGTCGTAATCGGTTATATCCGAATACTCCTTTTGTTGTGGTAACCAAACTTCGGTTTATTTCCGGTATGATATAATTGCTTCACTTACATTCAACTGTGTTAACATCGCACAATCATGCATATATCGGAATAGTACTATTCGTGCCAACATTTTTTCTGAAAAATGTTTTCCAAACCAAACATAACAAATTGGATGAAGTCCTTTAGACATTTCGAATGACTCGATACGAGCAAATCCAGTCAGGTCAAAATCCGGTAATGGTCCATTTATCGATACTCGTTTAATTTCGTGCGTCGGATAACCGAATCGCTCAAAGTAAACAGAACAATCTCCGTATCCAAGAAAACCCTCCGGGATAACACGCGACCATATCAACTGAAATAACATCTCTGTGATCGTTTTTATTATTCCACAATCCCCCGTGTCCATATTCGACACAACTCAATATTATGTCATTGAGAAAATTATTCTTTCTAGCAAAATGAACCGCAACTGACGGAACAGTAAAACAGTTGCTCAATAGTTCGTCAGTATCATCAGTATATTGCAGTGCAAGATTTTTCATTTTCTCGTGAAGAAGATCTGTTCGATAAATAACGCCATTTGGTTTCACAAACTGATCAAATTGATTTTTTTCTTCCATATCTGATTCGTCGTTAGAACTCTGAAATAACCATATTGACACAGGATCGTTTTTACTTATTTCGTTAATAAAATCAAACATGTCTCCGCGGTAAATTTTAACAGTTCGATCTCGTGGAAATATTGTTACTGCCTTAGTCCACGCGTGTGCGTTATGATCAATAATTTCGATCGAAGCTCCGTTTGATTTATATTTTGATTCATATAAAACCTCTCCTGTTATCGTCGCTACGGTTATTGGAAATTTTAATTTTTTCCTAACTCAGCGACATCTTTGATAGACGCACCGGTATCTTTAACCATTTCTCCCCTCGTGTTTATTATTTTACGTCTTTTATCCGTTAGACCGTTTCCACGAATCGAAAAGGTAAAATGTTCTGTTGCTCGCTCAGCCACACGATTTATTTTTGAAAATTTCATCGGCGCCAGTTTATCAACGCTAGGTTTTTCATTTATCTCATAGATTCCATAAATAACCGCGGTCACAGGATATGCTCGTTCATAATACGGTTTGTCAATACTTGTCAATAGACCTGGTTTGGAATCTTTACTTAGTACGACAGTTTTTTCATTACCGTGGACAGGATCATATTTGTCACGGATAAAATCCAATCATCTGTTTCTGTCAACACGACAAATTTTATTCTGAAAAAGATGCTTTCGATTATCAAGGTATTTAATAATAGTTGTCGCTCGTATGTCATTCATCGTAGCGTCGATGATATCTTTGTTGCATATAATCTTGAACGTTGACCAGACATGAGATGCACCATCTGTGTGAAATTCTTTCCTGGCGTCGTGAATTTTATTAATCAAACCTTTATTTTTCGGATCAACCAGATCTTACATCGGTAGGTTGGGAGATATTCTGTCGAGATTGAATTTATCCACGCTCCAGGGTTTTATTCGGGATAATCTATCGAATTCGTTCATATTGTATTTCAAACAAATATTTAAATTAAAATAATATGTATACAATGTCTCAATGCAAATGGCTCATGGTGGGTTCATTGATTCGTTGTAATAAATCCTGTAAAAACGAATTCTGCGGACAACACATGCAAAACATTCACCGTGGAAGCTTACGACCAATACCATGTCTGCGATGTGGTGCTGGAGTATGAGGCAAAACACAATTGTGTGCGTGTTGTGGAGGTAAACGATACAGAGAGCTTAAAAGATATTATGACCAAAAAAATGATGTCAGTGACGGAGCTATAAAATCCGTGGAGGATTATCTAACTAAGTTTTCAGACAAATTATGATTTAAACAAATAATATTATTGTATAATGGAGGAAAATAAATTTATTCCACATCCTATAATAACAAACTAAGAATCAAATATTAATGGTATGATCAGAAATTGTCAGAAAAAATACCAGTTGGTTTTATTAATAACCATGGTTATCTATTGTTTACTGTTGGGAAGAAACCTTATCTCTGTCATCGATTCGTGTATGAATTCACAAGGGGTTGATCCAAGACCGTCTTGTAATCGATCATATTGACGGGAATCCTCAAAATAATAATTTTTCCAATCTTCGAGCTGTTACGCAGAGCGAGAATAATACACGTGGTAATACTGAAAGATGTAAAACAACCGGAAAGAGGGCGGTAAAATCTACAAACATAAAAGCTGGCGAAGAAATTATATTTCAATCAATGAATTCAGCTGGCAAATATTTTGATGTTAATCCGCCTTCAGTACAATTTGTCGCAGAAAATATATACAAATCCACTTTCTCAAAAAAATATAAACAGAAAATCACCTTCCAATATTGTTAATGAGATAAACTATCATCACTACCTTAAATTATATTTATTAATTATTTATTATTTGGATCGCAGCATTTCCCCCCAAATACTACTGATTTTTCGATTATGTGAAAGGGAGATAATTATCTCAATATAGCTTTCTTTGTAGATTTCCGATTTTTATGGTCGTAATTAGTCAATTAATCATCTCCGTCGTAATTAATATCAATAATTGTACCAAAGAAAGATATGTATGATTTCTAACTTACAAAATGGAAAAATAAACATATTTCACATCGTACAATATAGCGAGTTATTTTTAGATCTGTTATGAGAAATCGAGGCAAAACACTCTGTTTTTAATGCAGATATTTACAATCTGTTCAGAAATAAGCCGATCTGCAGGTAGTAAAACGTTTGATGGTGTAGTGGTAGTATGTACAAGACAGAACACGCTGTTAGTGCAAGATATTTACAATCTGTTACGAGAAATCTTGGTAGAAACACGCTGCTCTCATTTACAATCTTTTCAAAAACCGCTGTTTTAAAACAGAAATATTTACAATCTATTCAAAAACCGCTGTTTTAATACAGAAATATTTACAATCTATTCAGAAACCGTTGTTTTAAAGCAGAACTATTTAAACCGATCTTGTAGCTATATAATAACTTCTAAAACATGTAGTGTTAGATGAATTCAATAGCTCAATTGATAACGTATCTGACTGTGATACTCACGGCCGCAGGATCAAATCCCATGACTGACAACTGGTCGGTGGTTACGCATATTAGCGATTTTTATAATTAATTGGGGCACCGCCAGCCCCCTCCGCTCAACAGAACTCCTCCAACCACACGTCGCTGGTGGTTGATACATCTTTTGTATCACCCACGGGCTGATTATTGGGTGTGTGTGTTCTGTTGAGCGTAGAAAATGGCCTCGTATATGTTTGTGCCGTCTTTAATTAAGATTTCATTCATTGTATATATTTCATTTCATTCATTCATTGCATATATTTCATTTCATACTTACTGAACTTGCTAAAACACTCGAATAGAGGTTCGTTCATGTCATTTATATATGTTTGTGCTGTTCTCCGTCTTGGGCCTCTAGACCGTTGTTTGACGGGTTAGGGGCTCTCATAGGGGGTAGTGTGTCGTTTGCCCGTTGAACTTAGTAGAATGTGGTGGCAAGCTACGAGTTCTGGTTTGTGCCGTCCTTAATTCATTCATTGCATACTTACTGAACTTGCTAAAACACTCGAATAGAGGTTCAATCATTCATTGTATATGTTATGCTGTGCCCCTTCCTGAACTTGCTAAAAGACTCGAATAGGGGTTCATAGGTGATATTTTTTTATTTTAAATATATATATACTAAATAATGAACTACGAAAATATTAATGATGTAATTGTTGCTATTAAAAAACTGGAAGAAGATGGAATTAATATATCTGATGAACTAAATCCTGAAAAAATAGTTTCTGATTTTGACATTTTACAAGAACGTAAAAACCAAGGAATACACACACTATCATCTGAATACAAGTTCATGAAACGGATTCAGGCGGCAATGTTCCGGTCACTAGCTACTGTAGAAGATGATCAAGTGAAGGAATTCGTTCCTCTCTCTGCCGCAGTAGAAAAAAATTAGATTAGAGTTATCCAACGAATACGAGGCAAAAAAAAAACGATTACTACTCGTATAAGACGATTATGACAAATTATGATAGCGAGTAACCTCGTTACTGGTGAAACGATCCAAAGTAACCTCGTTGGTGAAGTAGTACAAAATAATTCTGGTGAAAATGAAAATGTAAATTTCGGTAACTGGGGTCCCTGTCAACGCTGACCACGTGTAGATCTTTGATCTTAATATTTTATATATTCTGAAATATTATATATTTATTCTGAAATATTATATATTTATTCTGAAATGTTTTACTTATTCTGAAATTATATTTATTCTGAAATATTATATATTTATTCTGAAATATTTTATTTATTCTGAAATTATATTTATTCTGAAATATTATATATTTATTCTGAAGTATTTTATTTATTCTGAAATTATATTTATTCTGAAATATTTTATTTATTCTGAAATTATATTTATTCTGAAATATTATATATTTATTCTGAAATATTATATATCTATTCTGAAATAATATATATTTATTCTGAAATTATATTTATTCTGAAATATTATATATTTATTCTGAAATATTTTATTTATTCTGAAATTATATTTATTCTGAAATTATATTTATTCTGAAATATTATATATTTATTCTGACATATTTTATTTATTCTGAAATTATATCTATTCTGAAATTATATTTATTCTGAAATATTATATATTTATTCTGAAATTATATTTATTCTGAAATGTTATATATTTATTCTGACATATTTTATTTATTCTGAAATTATATTTATTGTGAAATTATATTTATTCTGAAATATTATATATTTATTCTGAAATTATATCTATTCTGAAATATTATATATTTATTCTGACATATTTTATTTATTCTGAAATTATATTTATTCTGAAATTATATTTATTCTGAAATATTATATATTTATTCTGAAATTATATTTATTCTGAAATATTATATATTTATTCTGACATATTTTATTTATTCTGAAATTATATTTATTCTGAAATTATATTTATTCTGAAATATTATATATTTATTCTGAAATATTATATATTTATTCCGAAATAATATATATTTATTCTGAAATTATATTTATTCTGAAATATTTTATATTTATTCTGAAATATTTTATTTATTCTGAAATTATATTTATTCTGAAATTATATTTATTCTGAAATATTATATATTTATTCTGACATATTTTATTTATTCTGAAATTATATTTATTCTGAAATTATATTTATTCTGAAATTATATTTATTGTGAAATTATATTTATTCTGAAATATTATATATATATTCTGAAATTATATTTATTCTGAAATATTATATATTTATTCTGACATATTTTATTTATTCTGAAATTATATTTATTCTGAAGTTATATTCATTCTGAAATATTATATATTTATTCTGAAATTATATTTATTCTGAAATATTATATATTTATTCTGACATATTTTATTTATTATGAAATTATATTTATTGTGAAATTATATTTATTCTGAAATATTATATATTTATTCTGAAATTATATTTATTCTGAAATATTATATATTTATTCTGACATATTTTATTTATTCTGAAATTATATTTATTCTGAAATTATATTTATTCTGAAATATTATATATTTATTCTGAAATATTATATATTTATTCCGAAATAATATATATTTATTCTGAAATTATATTTATTCTGAAATATTTTATATTTATTCTGAAATATTTTATTTATTCTGAAATTATATTTATTCTGAAATTATATTTATTCTGAAATATTATATATTTATTCTGACATATTTTATTTATTCTGAAATTATATTTATTCTGAAATTATATTTATTCTGAAATTACATTTATTCTGAAATATTATATATTTATTCTGAAATTATATTTATTCTGAAATATTATATATTTATTCTGACATATTTTTTTTATTCTGAAATTATATTTATTGTGAAATTATATTTATTCTGAAATATTATATATTTATTCTGAAATTATATTTATTCTGAAATATTATATATTTATTCTGACATATTATATTTATTCTGAAATTATATTTATTCTGAAATTATATTTATTGTGAAATTATATTTATTCTGAAATATTATATATTTATTCTGAAATTATATTTATTCTGAAATATTATATATTTATTCTGACATGTTTTATTTATTCTGAAATTATATTTATTCTGAAGTTATATTTATTCTGAAATATTATATATTTATTCTGAAATTATATTTATTCTGAAATATTATATATTTATTCTGACATATTTTATTTATTATGAAATTATATTTATTCTGAAATTATATTTATTCTGAAATATTATATATTTATTCTGAAATTATATTTATTCTGAAATATTATATATTTATTCTGACATATTTTATTTATTCTGAAATTATATTTATTATGAAATTATATTTATTCTGAAATATTATATATTTATTCTGAAATTATATTTATTCTGAAATATTATATATTTATTCTGACATATTTTATTTATTCTGAAATTATATTTATTCTGAAATTATATTTATTGTGAAATTATATTTATTCTGAAATATTATATATTTATTCTGAAATTATATTTATTCTGAAATATTATATATTTATTCTGACATGTTTTATTTATTCTGAAATTATATTTATTCTGAAATTATATTTATTCTGAAATATTATATATTTATTCTGAAATTATATTTATTCTGAAATATTATATATTTATTCTGAAATATTTTATTTATTCTGAAATTATATTTATTCTGAAGTTATATTTATTCTGAAATATTATATATTTATTCTGAAATTATATTTATTCTGAAATATTATATATTTATTCTGACATATTTTATTTATTCTGAAATTATATTTATTCTGAAATTATATTTATTCTGAAATATTATATATTTATTCTGACATATTTTATTTATTCTGAAATTATATTTATTCTGAAATTATATTTATTCTGAAATATTATATATTTATTCTGAAATATTTTATTTTTATTCTGAAATATTTTATTTTTTCTGAAATTGATGGGCTAGTTGGTACTCAGAATCATGCAAACCAATCAATTTCGTAATTTTGATGGGCTAGTTGGTACTCAGAACTATGTAAAATGATCAAATTTTCAGAAAAAATAAAATATTTCAACATTTTTAGTCAAATTTGTTATTTTTAGTCGATTTGTCAAGGAAAATTGATAAAATTTCCAATATCATTCGGGTGAAACCTCAATCGGTTCTCTCATTGATTTATCGATAAATTGTTAAAAATCAGTAAAATTAGCTCAAAAAATGAGATTTTTCTTGCGATTTTTGTTAATTTTTCTGGTAATTTTCGAAAAAATGAGGATTTTTAATGATTTATTGATAAATCAATTAGAGAACCGCTTGAGGTTTGACCTGACGAAAAACTGTAATTTGGCAAATCGACTAAAAATAACAAATTTGACTAAAAATGTTGGAATATTAAGATCAAAGATCTATGATAAAATAAAATAAAATATTTCTGATCAAAGATCTATGATCAAAAATCATTACGATAAAAGTCTTTAAGACTTTACATGTAGATTGACAATCAATTCCTCCCCACGCAGGTCAATTAATCGTCTTATGTGGTCTGTGAGTTTAAAATTTATTCGTGTTAACATAGTATGATGACACCGCAGATAAACAGGATTGGTTGGTACTTGCACGATCAAATCCTAGGGGGAACTTGTGGTGTAAACGTGTATAAAATATATCCTTGTTGAGCCTGATTTGATTTTCCAAGATCTATTTGATAGCTGCCATCGATTACGTCACAAACTAGATTAACCACGATTGTCGATGTTATATTAACGATTCCCGGAGATAGATGTCTACCGCCGCCGTGTGGATCATTATTATATTTAAGAACAGTTGCTGGTGGGGCTATTTTTCTCCACGCAGCTAGTATTTCAGGAAAGTTTTTGTTGATAATATCGTTGAGATTTTTCTTTATTTGTTCGGTTGCAAGTGCTGGTATCACAAATGTCGGTAAATGTTGCTCGGTTATTTTAAAATAATCAAGAAATACATTATACGATGATTCTCTTTCTCCATAGCGTTTATAATACTCTTCATTAATTACCGAGTCACGAATTTCTCGATTAATATGTTCGATATCGTCCACAATTTGATTCACATGCTGAGTTGTTTCGATAATTTGTTGTGTTAGGTCATCAGAATAATACTGCGTAATACCTGCAAATAAATTCTTTAATTTATCGAATGCGCGTGTAAGTTCAGGAGTAATTATACCTGAAAGAAAACTAAAATATTCTTCTTGGACAACCAGATGAATCGGCGGTGTTGCGAACTTAAATAGTTTATAAAAAAAATCTTAATGATGTGCCATATTCATTAAAAAAATAATCATAGGAAAGTTTTTCTCTGTATTCTGGAGAGTTGTTATAAACTTGGGTTCGTCCGTGAGAAATTCAATTAATTTTGGTTCTGGTGGTCCATGATATTCTGGCGCAATATCCGGCCATCCTAGTACGGATCATATCGTGGACTGATAAATATCAACGACGTAATCAGGCGAGTTTATTTCAACCGCAGAAGATAGCTTCGGCTCATGGACATTAATTTATATTTTTGCTTCTTTTCCGGTTATTGATTTTATTCTACGAGCAAATTCCTCATTGATTTGTTCGATCTCATAACTACCAGTTGGTATTCAGACAACAACCCAGTCAGGTGTTACATCGGGTTTGTTTTTATTAGCAAATACAAGCGAATTATTTGCTGGTGTACCATTAAATGATCTCGATCTGATATTTGGCCAACTATGGTATACTCTTAATTGCGCTAGTGCAATTTCGTTAGCGCGAATTGCAGTTGGAAAATTGATGTTAAATTCAGGATTAATCGAGCTTACCGAGATCATCGTGGTCTTGTGCGGGGTTGTGTTTGTCACGATCTGCTGGAGTAATTCCGTCATTATTAATACTCGTACCTTTCATACCAGCGCAGTTGTATATTTTAATCATTTCTGAAAACTCAAAATCAGATATAATTCCATCACTGAGACTCGCTGATAACAACGAGGATAACTTCGAGTATGCGACAGTTGCTATGTCTAATTTTATCATGTAATCGGATAATTTTTCATTCGTGCAAGTGCATATTTATTTCGCAATGATATTGAGCACACCTGCAATCGTTGTTGCAGCTGAAATACAAATAGTTATAGCTACTGGTGCCATCATTGCCATTGTTGATAATATCACACCGGTTGCAGCAACAACAGCGGATACTGAATAAACGATTACGTCGACGATAACTAGTCGTCGTCGACATTTCTTTACTTTTACCGTGTATTGTTTGACTCGATCTTTTAAGTTCGTTTGCCATTCACGCGCTTGATTGTACCTAAATTTTTGAACGTCCATTGAGGTACTCGTTATATTTTATTTAGTAAATAATTGAGGTGTTTCAGCTACAAATTCTAGACACCACCAGAAAGATGTTGCGGTTAATTTCTTATCAGCTGCTTCCAGAATAAATATTTCTTCGTTTCCGCTATTTAATATAACATATACAACCCCGGAAAACATATCAGTTGAATGACGCCATGGATACGTTGTAAATATTTCAAATTTTACAGCACTAAACACAGACAGCATGTACACGCCAGTGACTGTTGCGGTATATTTGATAGTTTTATTTTGCTGCGACCATGTTGCGAATCCAGATGATACTGTGTATACGATGTTGGTAATATGCCCGGGAGTAATCCCGCCGAGAATTTTAATCAAACTGGTTTTATTAACGATCTCAGGAATCGCCGCTACGACATCTTCGAGTGTTTTTTTAGTTGTGTCGATGTTCGTCTTGATATCAACGAGTTTTATGTCAATGGCGTGCGGATTACCAAAAAATGCCTCTGCGGTTTCATTATGTTTTCTAAAGTTTCTGCGAAGATTTGTGAACGCGTTTACGTGAACGTCATACTCGGCCCGCAACGTGGATAAGTTACCATCTACGGTGTTGTAGTTGACGACAACGTACTTTTTTGTTGTTGCGTATTCGTCGGATGTTGGATCTCTTGAAACTATTATCTTATTTCCGTTCATGCTGAGTTCATCTGTCATTGTGTCACTGGTATTTTTCACGCGATTAGCAACACTTGCTGTAATTTGATCTCTGATGGTTGTAAACGACATACTTGAATCCCTGATTTTTCCGCTGTCAGTAAACACAGGGATATTATCCGAGACCGTACCGAGTACTTGTCGAATTATATCATTCCATTTGATATTGCTCGTTTTTAGTTTTCCGTATCGGTCCTGAAAAATAACAACCTCATCTGGGTAAACTCCAGCCAGGTTCATAATATTAGCGAGGTCATCCTTAGTCGCGTAATTCGACAGATCAAAGTCGCCGGACTTTTTCTTAACGCGTGAAGATCTTCTGTAAATAGCAACCATTATATAAGATCTAAGATCTGTTTAAAACGAAGCGGGTTCTTGTATAATCATGCACGACTTTATGTGGCGGTTTGGATGATTTTGATATAGCGTTAAGTACATTAATTACTTCACTTCCGCATATTGGCGGATCTGTCATTGTTTGTGTGGGTAGCGTTGAATACCAAACTTACGCGTGAAGTGGCGCGACATACTTGATAAATTCACGGGTGGAGCTAACCCGTATGAATCAAAATAAACGATTCCACGTGGATCAACCGCGTATGATACCCAATGAGTACCGGGTCCTGAATTCGAGTCGAGATTAATAATACCTGTTTCGAGTTTGTTCGGTTGTTTCGATAATTGATCTCACATAAAAACAGCTCTGAAGTTTTTTTATTTTTAGTTGTTTAACAACATCAAGTAAATCAAATTTTGATGCTGGAGCGTCTAACGAAGTGATCCTGGAAGCCTCAGACCTCTTCCTCAACGAGATCCCGGTAATCTTAAGCCGCGTCCCTTTTTTATATCCATTTCCTGTTGCTTTCTTTAGAGCCATTCCAGCAGTTGTTCCAACAGCACCTAACGGGGCTGCTTTTGCTACGGTTGGAGCGGCAGCAGCTATTAACGCTGGAATAGCCGCGAGAAGTGGAAAAATACCACCGGTTTTAGCTGAGTCCTTAATCGCACCCACAGAGAGATTAAGTTTGATGTCTGTTTTTGATTGTTTTGCGCCATTGAAATGTTTAAGCTGGCGTTCTGATAATGATAGTTTATTTTGACCACCCGTGATCTGATCTCACTTTAGTGATATTTTCATTCCGCAGTTTTTTGCTGAATTTGATTGAAGGTTTTTAATCTGACCAGGAGTCAGACTGACACTAACGTGATGATATAGCATTTTATGATAAATACTTGCCACGCTCCAAATAAGGATTAAGATTTTCCACTGGTGCATCAATGACTCTCATTCGATCACTACCACCTTCAAGTAACATGGCTTTATCACTGAGTATAAACGCGATTGCTCTGTAATCAACACCACCTGCATTTAATGTTACTTTAAGATGTATATCAACGACAGATTGTTTTGATAGATCAAGATGCTCCAGTGAAAAATAATAAATCGGATACAAAGTTCTGAAATCATGTTGTGATATTTGCAACCCAGTATCTACATTTTGATCATGTCCCATAAATGACATCAAACGATGATATGCACGTCCTATATGATTTTGTTCATAATTTTGTTGTATATTCTCTGTTGGTTCTTGTTGTCCGTTTATCCGCAAGGAAATCTTTGTGATACCTAGTTGGTCAAATATCATATGAGAGCGAACTTGTGAGCCTAATCGATAATAGTTCTGAAACGCAATAAAAATATGCCGTGGTGCAGAAACACCTTGTTGTGATGCTATATGCCATGTAAACTGACCGTTAACATCAGTTTGCATACTATCTGTGCTTGTTGTTACCCATGACAACAAGGATTTACCACCCGTGTCCATGAAAGAAATCAATTTTTGTTCTTCTGCGATCGTTGGAGTCATTACCGGCATCCACAGTGAAAGTTTCGATAATACTACTTTAGCAGCATCACCAATAGGTCTCCACAGAGCATCGTTATCATCACCCTTTCTTACAAGAACAACCTTTTGTCTAGCTCCAAAAATAACCTTTTTAACATTCCTACAAAATCCAAAAATATGCGATAGTGGAATTGTACATGAAAAACTTATATTGTCTCCTAGCAACATATTTCTACGCGTTGTAAATCCCAAGTTGAAATCTGAGTTAGCACCATGAACCATGGCCATACTTCAGCATCAGCGTTATTGGCATTGTTTCTTGGTCGTCTTATATTATACTGATCGCTTTCAGGGTGACCAGAATTATCTTTCATAAACATCATTGTGGGACATGCTGATCTTGTATAATCATCAGAATATCTTGCTAGACCAATTATTGTTGTAGCAACGTCGCCATCTTTCTGAATTGATTCAATATTTTTTCCATCGATCATATATGTGGCGCTATCAAATAATGCCATGATCCCGTTGTTGACAAAACTAACTTTTACTGCAGCTCCGTAATTAGTATTATCCGTTTTTATAATTGTACCTTCTACCTCAATAAAAGCGTCAGCGGGTAGAAAATATCTACTTGTGTCATGAACATGTAGTTCAATCCTTCCTCCACGTTGATCTGGTGTTCGTGCGTCATAAGAATTAAACTGATAATCACGTACCGATTCATCTTTAAGGACAGGTGCTTCCATGTCAAATGCTGTGTCGGACATACGCTTGAACATTTTATTGTAATTATTTTCGTCTAACACGTTGATTACCGCGTTCGTGAAGTTCCACTTCGTAAAGTTCCTCTTCCTGATATCAAACTTGAAATATTATTTCCCGATTCACCGAGTCCTCGATCTGCTAATGCTGCTAGCTTTTGATTTGCAGCTTGATTTATTATTTTGCTGACATCTGCGGGCATCACTTCAGTTCGTGGTAATTTTACTGGTTGTTGTTTTCGTCTTATTAATCGTGCTAGTCTATCTTTCATCGCCGAGAACGCTTTACCAGCAACATTGACAATTGCACTAGGAGCTTTTCACGAACAATATCAATAGCTTTCATCGATAATTGTTTTGCAACAGGTGCTACTTTTCGGGCTATCTTTGTAAATAATCCCTGAATAACATCACCAAGTCCATCTCCGTAAATTTCTCTGTAGATTGGTAATCGTGAGTTTACCGCTCTGTACGGATTTAATATGATTATTGTGTATGATCATCTTATTTTATTTGCCATTTATCTAATCGCGGTGACTAATCATCAACGAGCTCATCAGTAAGTTTCCGGTAAACGCCAATATCCATGATACCACCTTGAAATAATCGCCGACAAATATCAGCTGCTTCAATGGTTATTTCTGATGAGTTATTTCCGGCACGTTTTCCCTCATGAGAACTTCTATCTAACCGTGATACGTCATTGAGGATATTATTGGGACAAACAAAATTTTCTCCTGATGCAGTCAGAAAACCACTTCCTACAGCCCTCGGAGGATCATCATCATCCTCCCCTGCCAACATCCGTTCTCTTTCTTCTGTTGTTTTCTTAAATAGTCTTAAGGGCGATTTGTCTCCTTTTGCTTTTTTAAGTAGCTCCTCAGACCTCTCAAGTTCCGACATCGACCTTTGCTGCGGTGAAAAAGATTGTTGTTGTTCTATTTGTTGCAGAGGTGGAGGAAGTTGATATGAAGGTTCCTGCTGGGAGAGTTGTTCTTGTTCTAGTTGTTTTATTCTCTCTCTATAAAGTCTTTTTACTTCTTCATTAATACTTTTGTATTCTGAACCTCTAGCTTGTTTTTTGTTTCTATATACGCGATATATCCATTTAACAAGATTATCATCAATTACTTTTACATGACGGGGTTTTAAAATATTAGATTTATTAAATATACCAAATAACATTATTTTGGGTAGTTCTTTAATTTTAGTATTTCTAATATCTTCGACAAACCCTTTGTTAAATCTTGCAATCAATTCTGCGTTTCCTTCTACTGGTTTAGGTTCAGATGCAAGTTCTTTTCTCACGTCGGCGACTTCAGTACGAAGTTTTCCAATATTTTTAAGTATTTCTTCACCGACAGGTGAAGGTTGAGCCGCAGCTATATCAGTTGGAAGATCTCGTAAAATCCTTTTTGTTTGTTTGGTTCTTCTTGCTATTTTTTCAGTCTACGCTGCAGTTTGTTCTAATACTGGAAAAATACCCTCTTTCCTTTTCTTATCCTCCTCCTTAATATCTCCCCATATAGTTTTTTTTTCAATAGACGCTGTAGCTTTCTCAGTAGCTGTAGTGACGGGCTTAGATAGTTTTTTAGTGTCTTCTTCGTACTCAACTTGTGCTTCCTGCTGCGCTTGTAGTTTTTTTTCTGAATGAATCTCTAACAGGAAGAAAGTTTTTGATTGCTTCTAATCGTTCTTGAGCTATCCTTGCAGTATGAGATTCCGGATGTACCATTTTATTACAACATAATGATTTAATTATAACAGCAGAGAGGGTGGGCATGACCTCAATTAAGACGTAATTGCGTAAACAAAGTGCATAATAAACTAGCAAAAATCACCAACGACAATGGAGTAATATTAATTAGACAAACCCCGGAGAGATTTTCTCAGTAAAGTGTCGACGCTTTTTTAAATCTGTCGACGCTTTTTATTTTTCGATCATTTGTAGGAAGGCTTATTTTCAACATTTGTACGTTTTTCGACCATTGGTATGTTCGCCTTCTCTGCTGCTCATGTAACTAAATTCAAAGGACAGGATATGCAGCCTATTACCAGCTAAATCGTCAAGTACTTTACTAAATTGTGTAGGTATGTCACTGTATTTTTTATTTGCATTAATGTTTCTAGCAACCGAAGAATACAAGCTTTGCGACATTTCGCTGAAACTTCTGAAGGTTTACATCCTTTTGTTTGTGGGTTTATTCATCGTCCCACAAATTTCAGGGTTAACAGTGTGTATAACATTATCTGGAAATTTTGTGTCCATAAATAAAATCTTCACTAAAGCCTTCACACTTAACTTGAGAGACCAGTGTCCTAAAATCTCATTCGCAAATTTGAGCAAACTCTTTGGATGGGTTGCTAGGATTGCTCTTGTACCTCCGAAGTCATTGTTGATTGTGATATCAAAACATCGCTTAATCCATGATCTAAGACGTCAAAATCATTATCAATGACATCGCAGCTTGAAAACAAATGTTTCTTGTCAAAGACCTATCGTTCCTTCCCGGACACGTTTGTGCGGTGATTCTTGCATTCCACACGACACGTCAGAAAAATGTGACACAATCATATGACACGTATTGTTGTTGCGGCTGTAATGGCGAAGCTACAGGGCAATATTTTGCACCGTTGTGCCACCTTGAATAGTTTTAAATTTTCATGCAGCAATGATGAAAAAAAACTTTGACTTAATGAGATTAATATGGTTTGGTTTTGCGATATTTCAACAAATTGCTCAGTTTTCATAACGAGATAAATTATTCCAAACTTTGCCTTTGTGTGTTGACTAACAAAGGCTATTTAGCAGCAACTAATATTTTGGACGATAAAATGTTCTGGAAAAAGACTCCACTATCGTTAAAGTAATAAGGTCCAAATACTGACTTACTGACGTTCTCACTGAATCGTTACTTCAATTCCATCTAAATTCATCCAGAGGCACCTACAAAGTAAAGAATATATGACACCATACGGTGAATACTATAATATCTTTAGAGGTTTAGTATTTTCAAAATGTCATCTGAGCGCAAAATTACAACATCATCACGACTTCATGATGAAAAAGCATGTAAGATGTTTCATAGTTGTGATGCATTGCTAAAGCAGTTTATAATACCTGACCCTTTAGGTTTTGCATACCTTAAAGAACCATGCTAGACCTAAAGTACGAAAACGTACCTTCAGGTACAATGTACCATTATGGATTAACTATCATTACCATGAACGACGGCTCCAACAGGAGGTAGGAACAGCGCCTTTATTAATGAATTGTACTAAAGTAAGCCCTTCTTTCCGCAATACTTGTTTATTTAAGCTTTGCCCTATTAAATCAGTTCGGGTGTTTAAGTTGTTTCGTACGAACCAGACTCTTTTGAAATGTTGTTGGCTGTTAATCAAAATTACTTAAAAAAGCCACAATTGCAACAATTTATTGCAACTAATATTATAAATATATATCGTGCGTCCGATGAATATATTATGTGATTAGAAAAAGGTTTAATTTTAAGTACACCGAAAACCATATCATGCACTTGTTTAAAAAATTCCATGACGTTTTGCGCGCAATCATTTAATTAAATGGTTTACTCTAAATTGTCATCAAACATTTACATCAGGTATCCTATGAAAGACTTCTTATGATATTTAGCTCATAACGAATGAAATGGCAATATTACGTTCTTAAAAAGTGTATTGTTACTTCTCCTTTACGGATAGTCTGTGAGACGTAGGATTTTCATCTACAGACTACTTCCGATGTCTGCTTGATTCTAATAAAAGTGGCTTTGTTCTGATGTTCAGTATGGTCGGTAATTTAATTCGTAATATGGGTAGTTGCTGTTATATGGACTAGCATCAGTCTGTTATCAACTATGGCCAGTATGGTGCCCATCTTTGAAACATTGTTTTATTACAACCGTTCCTGAGTGGATGGTTATATAAACATTGACATTTTATCAAATGGATTTTAAAAGGTATATTTAGTCTTAAATTAATATTTAATCTTAAATAGAAAATGTTCCAAATTTAAAATGGCCATGATGATAATATTGTTATTTCTACTCTGGGAAAGTCTTAATGAGATACGATTGGCACTGAAGGACTTCTTAGATCTCTAGTTGTTGCAAACATGGTGTTGATTTCATGTACATTATAACTGCTCTAGCAGCCATTTGTAGAACTATTATCATTACTCTTCCAGAATTATTCTCTGTGGACTTATAGATTCGAATAGGCTCGATGCACACTACTGCATATGGCATGAAATGATTAATATAAACAGCAGGTACATTCGCTCAGTGATTACCGTTCAGGTCATATGATCAGAAGGATACGTGTTCGAATACTAACATTGGATCACCTTTGCCTCCACAACTATTGTGTGTCCTAAGGGAAGTAACTTTACTTTAATTACCTGGATATTAAAAATCGTCTTTTGTACTGCTATGTTGTAAAACACTATAACCGAACTAAAATCCCTTGACTAAATGATTATACAGACATAAGGTTCTCAACACAGATCTTCTTAAGATAAAATGTTGAATCTAAATGAAAGCAGCCTCCTGTTTATAGCCATTGTAACCATGTCGAAAATCTTGATGGAGATATGATATGGAGCTGTGCTAAATGTGAAATACAATATGATCCCAGTGGATAATCTTCAGAATGTTGTCATAACTGCTTCACTTTCAATAGATTATCATATAGTTATGGTGGGATGCTTACCGAAATAAAGAAGACTCTATCCTAATTAAAATAGTGATGATCAATAGTTGGCATCTCGAAAATCTTGCTGAAAGCTATTACTGAAAATCTTTATAGTAATATAGTTTTGTCCTGTCTAAAGCTGATGACAGCCATTATGATCCAATTGTTGTGGATACTTCTCCTGAATATGTTGATTACCCAATATGGAGATTTCACCAGGACACTATATTACGACTCTATGGTCTTAAAATAAGTAGCATAAAAGAGCGAAAAATAACAACTTTTGTAGGATTGAAAATATAATTTATTTCCATAAAATACAAAGTGGAAAAATATGAATAACTTAAAGCATGGTGTGAACAATCCTAACTGTTCAGTTCTGAAAGTATCGACTAATTCAAATGATTTCCAATAGTATTCCGAATGATTGTCAGAAATGAACTGATGTATCAGCAGTACAGAAGAATCACCATAATATAATCCAAATTGTCTTTCAATGTATATCAAATGTATTTCCGTAGCAGGTTTTAATATCTAATTGTCTTTGAAGGAATTTGGAGCACTGGGATTAATATGAATGATCTAAGCTAAATAAATGAAAAAATCCACTCAACATAATGAATCTCTTTCGAGATTGATTTTTTTTATAAATTTATTTATTTATTTATATTTTTTATAAATACATTATGCATAACAAAAATAAAAATATTAAGAAAACTCTTTATTTCTATTTATTCATAAATTACACACATACACACACATATATATATATAATTGTGTCAGTCTTTGTAAATGAAAATACGATACTAAAAGTGAAACCAATATTAATCAGTTCTCCAGATACATTTCACTTGAGAAATAACTCGTTTCTAGATGAGTAAATTCATTAGCCCAGAGAACAAACGCAGTGTTCATTCAGACAAAGGTTTCGGAATTTAAAAGCTAATTATCACTGAATTAGACATTGCCATTTTCTTCTGAACACTTTTCTATTAAGACTCATTGAATCCCACGTGTTACCTGGAAAACATAATCATGATTGACCAAATTACAAACTTTAGTCCAATCTACAATCATACATCAAACTGGCGTCAATGCCATTGGCCAGGACCTTCGCCCCAAATTGCTGACCAACACTAAGTTACTCATAAAAAACTAAGTACAAAGTCTGTTGAAACTCTCTCTCTCTCTTGTCTTAGTCAGATATCAATCGAAATGTATATAAATCAAAACCTCAAATCATTTATAGCCATATCTATCATCGATGTATACAGAAGCAATCAGGACAACACAGTCTCCTCGTACCATTTACAGCAGACAAGGCATTATGACCTAACATTGCTGCGCATAAGTCTCACTAAAGTTTGTATAGCCATATACATTATGCAATTGAACTGAAACCTCATGAAAAAAGCCAAAATAATCTGTTTAAATTCAATTCACATGTGACACATGCCACCTGTGATAACTTAGGGACCCAAAATTTCATGGTTTTAATGGCCGTCTTCCGCGAATTTTTTTAATACTAAATACTATAAGAATTCAAGAGATTAAAATAAATTTAAAATGATTGTAATAAATTCTGCATTAGGATTCAGTGCTAATTTCATAACTTCATATTATGATAATATTTGCCTGATTGCCAATATATTTTAAATCAGAGATTTGTATAATATGCAAGATTCTTTTTATACCTTCATTCGATTTCAACAGATCGTTTTCTCCAAAAATATTGGATCATCAGCTACTTCTTCTTTAATGCTGTTTGTATCATTCCGCAATTCTCCTCTTCATTGATTTGCGCTAAAAAGTGCCTCAAATTACCCCAAGAAACAGAATGAGTAAAACATAAATTGCTCATACACGCAGCAATAGAGATTTTAACGCTAATTTTGTTTAAAAAATAAGAAAATGACATTTTTTGAAACTGTGATGTGATTTGTGTTTGATGGTTACAAAATTATCTTCTGTAAAACAAGAAAGAGTCAAATATGTTCAAGAATGCACTTTTAGTACTTGAGGAGATAAAAGAATCAGAAATGAGGCAAACTTTGAGTTTTTTTATTGGCGGTTTGTCAATTATACAAAATATTGACTGTTACTGTCATAATGTGTCATAACGTTATGTGAGCAAATAATCATACATAAACGTTGCGAACCCCTCCACGACGCGTGAAAAGTGCGTGGCAGCTACTGAGATTGTGCCCTTATTGTGGACAAGGCATACGTGCCAATAGTGCCAAGATACATGTATGTCGACGAAAGAAACGATGTCACATTTGTCACCAAATCGTGGACTTGGAACACCAATGTTATTCAGAAATATCTTTCCAAACAAGAGGAGGAAGATGACCAGAAGAAAGGGAATTTCTTTTTTTTTTTCGATTTGGAATGCATGCAAGAGACTGGCACTCACATTCCTAATTTCTGCTTGGCTCATCGAACATGTGAGAAGTGCATCCTAGAGACTATCTTTAGTCATTGCCCTCAGTGCAGCAAGATTCCTGGAGAACGTGAAACAATCTTTCGGGGACCGAACACACTAGTCGATTTCGCCCAATGGATCTTAGAACCCATCGACGAGACGTGAAGCCAGAGGACATCCAACGTCATCGCCATGCCAAAGTGATGGCTCACAATTTCTCGGGATACGTTGGACAGTTTCTTTTGAGATACTATACGGAACAAGGCACCGAACGTCCTAAAGTCACATTGAATGGAACCAAAAGCATTTCCATGCAAGTGGGTCAAGTGATGTTTACAGATTCGATGAGCTACTTGGCCATGCCTTTGAGTCGAATGCCTAAAACGTTTGGAATAACAGAAATGGCCCAAGCTTATTTTCCTCGCTTTTTCAATATCGAAGCCAATCAACACGCCGTTCTACCTCATTTGCATGATGCACACCAGGACGACCCCGACAACATGCGTACCGAACAACGAGAAGTTTTCTACAATTGGTACCAGGCTCACACCTCAGACAATTCGACTTTCAGGAAGAAATGTTAAAGTATTGTCGTTCCGACCTTGGACATTTAACGTCGTCGCTGTCGAACATTTCTAGAACTATTCATGGAACACGAAGTGGTCGATCCTATGAAAGTAGCCTACACCATTGCCAAAGCGGGGTCCTTAGTGTACCGACACAGATTTATGACCGAAAACATTATGGCTGTCACCAGTCCTCAAACGACCTACTTTGTCAAACGTCAATACTCGGTCAAAGCCCTACGCTAGCTACATTACTTGTGCGACAAGGAAGACAAATGGATCCAGCATGCCTGCAACGGAGGGGACGAAAAGACCATCAGAACGTATTCAGTGGTTGGTTGGGACTTAGAAAGCCCCATGATCGTGCACGAGTTTAACGGTTGCTTATTTCACGGATGTCACCTCTCCCACCCTGAACGTGGCACTAAAAATTAGATTTTGCAACATTCCATGGAAGACTTGTACCAGACCACTTGTAAGAGGCGCTTGAAGTTATAACAGCAAGGACACCAAGTGATGGAAATGTGGGAACATGAGTACGATCACCGTTTGAAACCGATGACAAGTTTAAACGTATCGTAGAACGTTACAAGTTGGTAGACCCATTGAACCCGCGAGACAGTTTGTACGGAAGAACGACAAATGCCACCTATTTGCTGTACCAGGCCCACGAGGAGAAAGGAGAAGAAATCAAATACTTGGAGTGTATCCTTACGTGTGCAAATATTGTCACTTTCCTTCAGGCACCCACGATTTCTGATAGAACACATCGACCTGGACAACATTCGACAATACGAAGGATTGATCAAATTCCAAGTCTTGCCTCCCACGGATTTGTACCATCTCGTGCTACCTCAACATTTCCAAGGGAAACTGATGTTTTCCTTGTGCCGTAGTTATACCGAAACGTGCAACCAAAACCAGCCTTGTCCGCACATCCAGGAAGAACGCGCCTTGACGAGAACGTGGGTCAGCGTGGAACTATTCAAAGCTCTGGACATGAGATACCAACTGTTAGAAGTGTACGAAATTTACCACTGTCCCAAGATAGAACAGTACTACAAGGGCAACGAGACTCAGAAAGACATTTTTGCAGTCTACGTGGATGCCTTTTTGAAACTGAAACAAGAAGCCAGTGGATATCCTTCGTGGTGCCACACTCCCGAGCATCAAATAAAATTCAAAGTGAAATACTAGGAGCAGGAAGGCATCACATTAGACCACTGTAACAAGATAACCGGGTGGGATATTTCGGATTAACAACAGAACACGTTTTGACGACACAGATATATATGGTTTAATGTGGAGATTTATACGAGTAGTGGATTATGAAGATATGTGCGTATTTATAATCCAAATATTGGATCTATTTAACATAAAAACGCACAGTTTCAAAGATGGAAAAAATATACAAATAAATTAGTTCATTAACCCTAAAACACAGGATAAATAATTTCACATATGATTCAATAATGGAAAGATGAATATAGTTCACTCAAAT
Organism: Sinohyriopsis cumingii; assembly: GCA_028554795.2. Classification (NCBI taxonomy): domain Eukaryota; kingdom Metazoa; phylum Mollusca; class Bivalvia; order Unionida; family Unionidae; genus Sinohyriopsis; species Sinohyriopsis cumingii. The sequence goes on from JAPYKE020000029.1 coordinate 3,713,866, forward strand.
AGTAAACGATGTAAGTCTTTACACATAAAAAAAGGTATTCGCTCAGGTAGCGAAATTATGTCATTAAACACAAGGACGGATATACAATCTATCCTTCCAGTCCTGAATAATACACTGGGTCTTACTAACCCAAAATTAGCATACAGCTAATAAAATACATGTGTGGAGATGCACTTCGTTACCCGTGCACCATATCCGCTCCACAGTTCCAATCAATTTCACCAATGCTATAGACTCCGGACCCTCGGAATACTATGATCACTTGAACATTAGACCCTCCGGACACTTGAAATATTAGACCCTGGTCCTTTGACGGCTCTACAGCTGGGTCACCTTAGTCACTCTGGACAAACCGGACGCTAGACATTAGACGCTCCGGCACCTTAAACGCTCCGGACACACGGACGTTTCTACACTCTGATAACACCGGACACCCCGGATATTCCTACCCTCAAAAACAGCTGAAAATATACCCGATACAGTGTACTAAACTTGATACAGACATAACGTAAGGACGTTATACATGGTAAGTTATAAAGATTATATTATTACGGTAATTACAAAAACAGAGGTTCAATAGTAAACCTAACCCTGCTCGATAAGACAATAGTAAACAATTCTTTAAAAAAAAATGTAGCTTTACATTACCAATATAAATCCTGTACTACGTCGCAACAAGAATAAAAGAAATGCATGCATTATGCTGTATAAAGGAAACTATATAACAAACATGCAAAGGTAAATATGGTAATACACTAGTTATCACTTAAGACCGAAAAATTACCTACCCCTACAGCTGGAGTTGTGCGAATCCTTTTAGCAGGCCGCTTGCTGACAAAACCATTAGTATTGTAAAGGTCCTTTACATGCAGTAACGCATTTATACCTTTAGAATTTTCGTTTTGCCTTATCGAAGGCACCTTGCACGTGTGGCATAGGACGAATCGTACTCACAATTTCGAAATACAATAGACCCTAATATAATCACCCTCGGGTATCGTTGTACAGAGAAAAGAAACGAAACCCGAGTAGATGTATTTAATTAACAACATTTACACCATTCCGTGACAACCACATCGAGAGAAACGAAGGCAGGCGTTTGCCAAAGTCATGTTAAATTGCTTGTGGGGCAAAATGACACAACGACCGTGTTTACCAAAGACAGAGAATCTGACAGAACCTTCCCGGTACTACCAGATGATTCACGACAAAACAACATACATGAAACACGTGGACGTCGTTCGTGAGGATTTGATCTTAGTCAGTTACAAGCCGGCGAATTTGGAAAAGTCATCATTGCGGCTTACGTGACAAGCTATGCCCGCTTAAAATTGTAAGAAATGTTAGAATTGTTATGTGATTGCGTCTTGTATTTTGACATTAACAGTTGCATCTACATCGATCGCCCGGGTCAAAGTCACCCTAACATCGATGGAGACCGTTTAGGACACTGGACAGATTCACACCCCGGCGAGAAGATTTTAAGTTTTGTTAGTGGCGGTCCTAAAAATTACGGCTACGGATACCGGGACAAACAAGGAGAAGTGCACACGGAGTGTAAAGTAAACGGATTGACTCTCAATTACCGCACCAGTCGAGTGGTGAACATTAGGGTTTTGAAAGAAGCCTTGCATTCTGGAGAGGATGGAAACTTTAGAGTGACTGCCTACGAACCACATATGATTGTACGTTTACCCACTCAGTAAATTGACATTCAGCCTATGGACAAAGTGTATCACATCGTGTACCAGAAAAGAGTGCGACTTCCCAATCGCTTCACTTTACCGTACAGATATGTCGGCATAAAGAAAAATGGTTCCAAGAGGATAGCCGCTAACAAGAAGTATGACTTCGCGACAGCAAGAATCGAGTGAGAGACCCAATGAGAACTCCAAGTTCAAACCATACCATTTTCCGGTCTTCTTGCCTGACTATTGTGTCCGTCGATTGGAAACGTTTCAAAAATGGCCCACGGATAGGGAAGGATTACCTACTTCGAATGTGTTCGGTAGAATAGGATTATGTCTACATGGGACCTGAGACTGGATTGGCATACGAAGTAAAGTGTTTCAGTTGTGGCATGAAATTGCGAATGGATCAATGTATTTATACAGATTCAGCTATTTTGGAGCATACTCGATGGTCTACTCATTGACCTTACCTTTCTATGGCTTTTCCACCTGTCACACTGCGGTACATGTATGACGGTACCTTAGATAATGTAGTACCCTTGTCCAGGAAGAAAAAAGGACTTCCAAACCTAGACATAAAAAGGAAAGATGTACAAGCTCCAGACTTCATTACGTCTAGTATATACAGGGACAACGTCCAATATGTATAGTTCATTGTAACTACCAAGACCAAGCGAGAAAGATGAATCCTTTTAAACAGACATTATTCAAGTTCGGTGATTCTTAAGTGGAGTACGATGCAGTAAATCATCATGGGAACTTTGTTATAACTACAATTACCACTACACCTACCATGGAAAGGGATGATGTGCATGTCAACCCTGACGGATGCGAAAGCCATGTCACTCGTTATTGTGGACTCTTTACTGGTTTTCATCGTCAATGTCAACCTTCACGTGAGGCAATGTGTCTACCACCCTATGGATGTCATCCAAAACTGAGCAAACTCCTGTCGATTTCACCCTACCCTCATCTAAACGAACATGTGAAAGAAGAATATTCGTTCACTGTGCATTTGCCTGAATAATGCGACGTTGAAAATCGTTTTCAAACCTTCCAAGGAAAATGTCCTAAATATCTGGGAGGACCTACCCCCGAAGAATTAGCCAGAGCTGGATGTTTCTACTTGGGCGAAGAGGATAAAGTCATGTGCTTCAGTTGCGTTGTGTCACTTCACCAGTGGGAGAAGAAAGACTGAGCTTACCTAGAACATGGTCGATGTTCTCCGAATTATCACTACCTTCCTTTAGTGTGAGAGTTATTGGAGTGACATACCATGTCGTTTAAGAAACCAGATTAGCTATGAGTCGAACGTTGGACACAACCGAGACCAGTCCTTAAAGCCCATTTAAACCATAATATTCAGGCATAACCAAACGAACTGCAAGAGAAGAACTACAAGGAAGTTTTGCTAGGACTCGCCAGAGTAAAATCTCAATGGGTGACTGTAGATCATTTGTGTCGAGAAATTCACAATAGTGAAAGAAGTCAACAGACGTATCAGATTTCTCTGGATCAAGTGCGCGTTCATCCTATTATTCCGCTTTAGACCATTTACATCAGAAAATTTTATTGACATTCATGACTGTTACCCTGAATGGCAGTGGTCAGAAAGTACTCAGTATGTTTATTATGTTTGCTCTAGGAGAAGGTTTTAAATAAAATAATACTGACTGACATGATCGTGGATACTTTACAAGAGAACATTTGTGGTTTGCCTGTGGAGTTGAGAGAACGCATTTACAGAGAGCTGGTCAAAATACAAGTGAAACGCAAAGAACAATTGCTTCCGTTATGTCACTGGAGTTTAAACCACTGGTACCTGAATGCTATAAGAGGACTGATTCATTTGAAAACGTTCCAATGGTCAGACATTGTTCAGCTGGACAAGGACCAGAAGACGTTGGTGTCTACTCATCATACTTGTTACAAGGTGATCATACTACGAAGAGTACCAGAGGAAGAATTAGTGGATTACCAAAATCTTTTACGTTATCGAATTTTGTCTCTAGAGGAAAATTCTCTGCGATGTGTAGTGTGTGAACTAGTGACAAAACATTTTGGTTTGGCTACTGAAGTACAATCAGTTTTGTGCAAAAGTACACTTATTACCTCCGACAAAAGAGGTTATAAAAGCAGGCTACCATGTCACGACCTTTATCAGCGATGCAACATATTCCGTGGAAGGAAGCCAATGAGAGTATTACAACAGTGGAAGATTACCAGCACTTATTACGACATCTGTCTCCGTTGAATTTGAGTCGACTTGTGGTGTTTGTCTTCTTTTCTGGGATTTCGTTTACCAGCCGATTCCTTGTGGACTGTACGAACAGTACTTGCCACCATATAAAACATGAAGGTGGTTCCTTTAAATGTCCATGAGAGACTCCTTCTGTTAAAAGCTTTGCGTTTTTATCTGGATACTTCTTGACCTCTACGGGGGAAAAATGCGTCAACATTTAGGTACCGAAGATGCAGCTTGTGACCTACACCCTCACTGGACAGATTTACTTGACTGGAAAAATTTGGGTTTTGAGACTTGGAACACAAATGTGGCCCATTATGCTCAAGAGCTGTGATCATTCATTCAAATGTCCAAAGACAAAAGTCAGTTTTAAACCTGTGTTAGTGCTAGAAGAATCCATCATCGAGGACATCCATTCCCTTTAGGACAAGACTATCATGGACATTCAAGAAAGACCATTCCGGGAGGACACATGTGTGACTATACCCCGCGTAGAGACTTTAAAAACGTTACACACTGTCCCATATACATCTTTGTTACCAAAAACATGTTGTACAGTAACTTGTTTATATTCCACTTTGATCGTTTTAATGTGTTTTTTTATTGCTGGACTTAATTACCGTATGGCATTTTGTGTATTTTTGTCTTTCGTGTTGTTCCATTTTAACTTGCAATAAACGTGTCCTGAAAATGAATAAAAACTATTGTCTTTTCTGTCTTCGTTTCAAAAGTGAATTCCTTGCACTGTGGCTACCTTTGTATCTGATCCCTTTTCCTCCACTTTCAAAGTCATCGACGAAGACTAAGATTGTGCCAGTTGGGAGGCCTTATATCATTGTCATCCCTTTAAAATGTTCATTGCTGGACCTAGTGGTTCAGGCAAAACCGAATTTGTCAAACGTTCGATAAAACATAAACATTATTTGATCGATCGTCCACTTCAACAGATTGTGTGGTGTTACAAAGAGTGGCAATCGGCGTACAGCCACCTGCGAGAAATTCATGGCGATTTAATCGTCTTTGTTGAAGGCATTCCTAACGAAGTGGACGAAATCGAGGTTGACCCCAGTCAAACCCATCTGGTCATTTGCGATGACATGTTAGGAGAATTTAAACTGTGGTTTACGCCCAAAGGGCATCATCGTAATGCAAGTGTCATTTACATTACTCAAACTTTGTTTCAACAAAATAAAACCCATCTCAATGCTCATTACTTGGTCTTGTTTAAAAGCCATAGAGATCAATCGCAAGTGCAAGTCTTAGCCAAAAAGTTAGGAAAACCTTGGCTAACTTAGGCCTAAGACGATGCCACTCAAACTCCACACGCCTATTTACTGTTCGATTTGAAACTCACTTACCCGATTATTTGCAATTTCGTACCCATCTGTTTCACCAGTGGTGCCAAGTTGGAAGACTTGTCCTGTACACGTCCCCGTCGTCGACTTTACAAAACAAAATCTATATAAAAAACCTCGGACACATTGTGTCTGTCTGACACATCGTCAACATGACGTCCCTTCAGTCTCATCTTGCCGTCAAATTGATTCATGCCTTGTACGGCATCAGTCGCGACAAATATTCAACAGAAGTTTTCATACCCCTAGAGCTAGAAAGACTAAGAAAAGACAAACCGTCAGAGACTTAGACTTTTTTTATTATTAAATCTTGCGCCTGTTCCAAGTCGGAACTAGATATGTTTGCCATGCCACCCACCATGATGACGATGCAAGAATCCTAATGGGTCGAATTTCATCCGGGTTCCTCTCTGACGGATTCAGCTCCCACTGAGTGTGACATCGAAGGACAGACAGAAGATTACATCGATTTGAATAGCAGTTACATGTACTTGAAATTCAAAGTGATCAAAACGGACAACTCTCCGCCAGGAGCCGATGCTAGAGTAGCTCCAGTCAACAATTTCATGCATTTCTTAGTCAGTGAAGTGAATTTGTACTTAAATAACAAACTCGTCAGCATTAGCATGGATACGTACCCTTACCGAGTGTACCTGGAAAATGTTTTGACGTACGGAAAAGAGACCAAGAACACGCATATGGATGCTTGCTTGGTATGGAAACCTGACAAAGTGGGCGAGGACATGTATAACGATACAGTCCTGGCAGCAAATGACCATCCTCTTAATGTGGCATTTAATGATCGTCGAAAGAAAATCCTTCAAGGACGTAGTTTAGAACTGTTGGATTGTTTGCATTTGGACATGTGGTTGCAAGAAACGTATTTGCGGAACGGGTTGGATAACCGCCTGAGACTGAATCTTAACAGTGCCGCTTTCCATTGGATGACCCATGCCAACCAATACAAAACCATCATCCAACACGCCAGGCTCTACGTGCGTCGCGTGTAAATGTTACCTAAAGCGGGAAACCACATCAGTCACACTTTCAGCAGAACGACCGTCAAGAATCCAATACGGCGAGTGGAAGTGAAAACTTTCACTATTCACGCTGTACAGCGATCCATAATCGAAGATCATCTATTCCTAAGACAATTACACAAACGTTTGATCATTGGCATCGTCAAGAATTCAGCCTTCAACGGACGTCGCAATGCAAATCCTTTCGAGTTTAAACATTACAAAGTCTCCAAAATCGAAATCAGTCGCGGTGGCAAGACCTTGTGTACAAGACCCATCGAATCTAAGTGTGGTAATGCGAATAATTACTTGAGGTCGTACTTGTCCCTGTAAAAAGCCACCGGACAGCTACGGACTAACGCCATTCACGGTATTACGTACGACGATTATGCAGGAGGCTATATTGTGTGGGCTTTTGATTTCACTCCAGACCAAGGCAGCAACGAGAGACATTTCCACCATATAAACTCTGGCCAGATTCGTGTGGAAATTCAGTTTGAAGAAGTTCTAGAGGCAAGCAATACGATGAACGTAATCTTGTATGCCGAATTTGATAATACCATAGAAATCAATAATTTGAGAGAAGTCATTCTAGACTATTAGAATCTATGGAAGACTGCTATCCAACTTTGTATAGTGGAGAATCTTTGGAATGGGAGGAGACAGTGCAAGCAGAACCCCAAGACAAAGACGAAAAGAACATAGTCATGAAGTCCAGGTCGCCAGAACAAGAACAACATTTAATCGCCTGTTTTGCCAAACACCTGGCAGAAAAAATGACGGAATTGATTGAAAGATTACTATGGATGATCCCAGTCAAATTCAACAGGATAAATGTCTGATGCTGAGTCAAGAAGAAACATTGGACGAATAGCTGGACGAAGCTTGGAGTCTCATCTCCGAACCGTGTTGCATCAGAGGTATAAAGACTTGCTTGAACATTACTTTCCTCCAATGATGCCTCTAGAGATCCATCACATCGAAGCTTTCCTGGCTCAGAGTCAGAGAGAAAGTCAGGATTGAATTGATCACTTATCATTACATGTGAAGAAAAACAACAAGAAAAAAAACAACACAAAAATGGATACCTAGGAACTTTATAACCTTTTGAACCACAGTTCGTACACTGCTTCTTGGAATCCTGTTATGTGTGCTAAAGATGAACTACCTCATCGCAAACCTCAAGACCATCAAGCTTATCTCATCAACACGGACGACAGTCATCTCCCACTAACACATTGTAGCCATCTACTTTTCTAGAGAAGGTTGTGTGGATTACTTTGAGTCGTATTGATTGCCACCTTTGGAAGTCGGATATCATCAACGTTTTAAAGAAGAAATTCTCAGACAACACGATTCAATGACGTGAAATTACAAGGAACATATTCCATGGTCTGTGGACAATATTGTGTGTATTTTCTTCATCAACGCAGTCTTGGATATTCTTTAGAACATGGTTATCTTTTGTCTTTAGCTATGAAACGTAATGTACATCAATGGCCCATTGACTTCCCGCAGGAGATGTCTATCGTCAGTTACTAACGTTGTTAACCTTGTTCAAAATAGATTGTTATTTGGAAAAATGTTTGTTAGTTGTTAAAAATTGTTTTATGTTGATTATCGGTTGTTAGTTATTTGAATACAAATGTTGTGTTTTCAAAAAAGGCGTTTGTCTTTTGTTTGCCATTCTATGATGAACTGTGCTCTTTGTCTTCTCTCTATCCCTCAAATCAAATTATTCTAGCGTTCCGACTCTAAATAATGTAGTGATTTTTGCTATCGCGTCCGCGCTTGAGCTATATAAAGCGGGGCAGTCTTCAGTCTGACCATACATTGTTGACTCATCCTCTCAGGAAGATGTGCTCAAGACTAGCCAAGCTGAACGAAGCTTGCGTGAATTTACATCGTGTCAGGTAAAGCCAGATACCGAAGTCTGAAGAGATAGAGAATGTCAGAATGTTAAAAGTAACTGAAGACCTGATAGAAGAGCTGTTCAGAGAGGAAGTCATGACGGAGAAAGAAGAATGGACGAAGAAGTATAGACTTCAGAAACAGCATAGAGAGAGAGAGAGAAAGCAGCAGCAGGAAAAACAACAGGAACCAGACAGAGGTTTTGTCGACCGCCGTGTAGACACCAAAAGAGTTATCCTTCTCTTTCCGAAGAAGCAGACCCAATCCTGTGGGAAAGCTTGCTGACAGACGGGGACGCAATCTTATATTAGACAATAAAAGATTGTCATTACTCCCCGTACACAAATAACATCCCTTTTCAGGGCTACCATATATTCTATAAAAGAGATACTAATTTAATTGCCAATCGTATGTTAGTAAGTTAGAAAACATAGAAGTGTGCCTAATGGCACTTCGTTTTTTTAACTTACAAGTGCGTATATAAACACTTCGTTTTCGGTAACTTGTCAAATATTAATATGTGTGTGATTGTTTTTGTAGTTAGTGACTGTAAGTAACAAAGTGAGTGAGTATATATTTTAAGTTCGCGCATTTCATGTTTCTTTGAGTAATGATATGGACAAGTAAGTTTTTTGTGACAGGGGATGTTTACCGTCACGTCCGAGCATAACAAATACAAAGGAAACGGTTGTGAGTCTGACTACCCATCGTTGACCAGTCAACTACGAAGTAAATGAGTAGAATAGTGAAACTAATTGAACTCCAAATGCACCTGGAATATGCCAGGAGGTTCCTTGATGAGCTGGCAATGGAAACGATCGAGGAGGAATCGAGAATAGAAGAAGCGTAGGAGAGGAAAAAGAAGAAAGAGAAGGGAGAAGAAATCCTACCTCACCTCATGCTGAGACCTCCATCTGAGGTCAAACCGGAAGATTGGGATTCTTAAGCCAATCAACCAGCCTCTGTGCTCCCAAGAGCAAGACTAAACTGGGATGTGTTTGTGTTGCCAGGCCTGAGAGATGCCAGCATTAGTCAAGTGCATTTCGAGTTTAGAAAAAACAGCCCTTCTCAAGGCTGACCGAATCCCTAGAAAAGAAAAAGATCACGTTGCCAATTTGTGTCAATGTGAAGTAGTGTGATTATGAACACTCACTCCTTTACTGATGTGATGTGATTGTGTGTTTGTGTGTGTGCGTGTATGTGTTTGTATGGGCTCAAGTACGTTTGTATGGATAGTAGAGTGTGTGTTTGGATAAGCGTTTGTTTGTATGAGCTCACGTAAGCTTGTTTGGATAGTAGATGTTGGGGTTTTTAAGTGTTCGCGTACCTTTGTGTGAATAGTAGAGTGTGTTGTTTTTTCTTTTTCCTTCTGTGTGGCTGATATATTAGGGTTTCATTTTTCCTTCCCGTATGTGGATGGCATATTGTGGTTATTGATAGTATATTATGGTTCGGTTTTGTTTGTGCTAATTATCGTGTGAGAATAGTATATTTTGGTTCTGTTTTTGCTCCTTTCATTGTGTGGATAGCAATTTGAGGCTTTGATATTATATATTGGGTTTGATTTTCTTCTTCCCGTGTGTGTAGATAGTATATTTGGTTATGTGGATAATATAATAAGGCTTGTTTTTTTCTCCTTCCCGTGTGTGGATAGTAGATAATATGTGAAGTGAGAGTAGGGGACGTTTTCCTTCACGTCCGTGCTTTACAAATACAAAGTCAAAGAGTTCGTCATTCGCGCCATTCAACGAGTTAAAGAACTGTTGGTACTGGATGATGGATGTAACATATGTGGTGGAAAGGCTTTAGACAGAATTGAAGTATCGAGGTAGCCTAGACTTCGTGACCAGTTTGAAATTAGCGAAAGATCAAGTAGAAGGTATGATCGAGGAAGAAGTCAAGAAATTAAGAGATTGATTCAACTTCCGTATGTGAGAGTAGGTAGCTTGAAGGAAGCATTTGATAATGTAATCAAAGTCAGATGCTTTCTAGGAGACACGTTGTATTGGACTGAGTGGTCTTTTGTGAAGTGGGGCTTTGACCCGCTAAAAAAAGCAGAAGAAATGATAAGAAAGGTGTTGGAAACAGACGTGAAAATGATTAAAGACACATGGGCAAAGGAGAAAAAATAAGACAATAAACAAAAAAGAGGCATTTGAAAGATTGAATAACAACTGGATCAAGATACAGGAGAAATTTAGACCCATGGAGCATACTGATCGGATGCCAGAGACGGAGATGCAGAAGAAGAAGAAAGGAATCATTGAGAAAGTGAGGAAATGGCTGAAGAGCTTGAGAAAATAGAAGAACCTAAAGGCCCTTTTCAGGGCCACTCATATGCCTAGAAAAGATTTTCTTTCTTGTCCATTGTTTTATTGTGTTGTATAGTTGTTTTTATAATGTCTATTGTCTGTGTTATCTCTGACTCTGTTCCGCCAGTCCCATTTCCGCCAAGCATTCTAGGTTTTGTTCTCGCTGATTGCTCCTATTGATGTCAGCCCATTGCTACATTGTTGTTCGTCGTCAGTACCGTGACGTCACCTTCCCTGTTCCATTCCTATTGTCCCGGTATTAATAATAAATCCCATGACCACTATACAGGCCCATGACGTTTTCTAGTGAATTTTAATTGCCCCTATAAATCGTGTCCCTATACAGGCCCAAGGTGTTTTTCCTTCTTTTTTCTCATTTGCCCTATAAATATTGTCCCTATACAGGCCCAGGGTGTTTTTCCTACTTTGTTCTTATTTGCCCTATATCGCCACCTATTACTACTGTTTGTTGTTACGAATATGCCTTTAGATTACATGATATAATTTCCAACAAATTGTAGCAATATTTCAATGAATATATTGTTTTGAATCTTTTTGTCTGAGACATTCAGGTCTACAATTAGAGTGTATGTAAACACAAAATCTAGTTCACACTTCAGATGATACAGTTCCAGCCTAACGGGGGTAGGGTATATTTTGCATTCATTAGATAGCGCTTTATACAATAAACATCTGACAGCGCCGGCTTAAACCCCTTGAAGGCTCTTAGGCAGTCGAAATCTTGGGGCGCCCTCTAGCAAATTATCACCAGTCAACATCATTTTGATCCGTTGTTGCGCGACCTGTAAAAGGCGTGTAGCCCGGCGTGGGGCGCATATGCCTGTGCCTACTCTGTCTATTTGGTAATCGGGTACTGCTTTCTGAGCACAACTTTAGTACTATGTCATTTGCAAACAAATGGATTGGATCATCTAGATACAGTAAAATCATTCAGAATCGGAAACATTTAGGATCGTGTTTATGTTTAATAATGTTTAGGTTACTGAGGATTCTGCAGATGTGTAATTAAAGGGTCTTGTTTCACCTGAAAAAACAGACAAAGAAGCCTAGAGAAACCGAGAAAAAACAGAATGTAGTCGAGCTTGTTCGAGTCTCAATAAACATCTAAGGAAATAGATACTGTCATTATTTTAGAATTATGAATTATTATCCATAAGGTTTAAAGACTTAATATAATTTGTAATGTTCCTAAGCCACATTCTTTTCTTAGTTCACTCAACATATGTTTTCGCATAGACTCCTACTCACCACTCGTCTGTCATTAGAGGGATCCTATCTAGCAGCAGAGGAGGTGAACCTTTTGCTAGAACTTCATTTTTGAAAAAATAAAGCTTCCTACGAAAACGAAAACAAACCTAATCCTCTAACTTACCGAGAGTTTCTCTAATAGGTTTAGTTTATTTTGTTACTTTATCTTTGACTTTTGCATTTTTCTAAATTTGTATGTGCGTTTTGTTTACACGTCGGGACATTTATGTGAGGTCGCGCTTCCTCTACTGCTATAATTAAATCATAATTGTACATCAATAATCGCACCTGGTGCTGATCTTATACGGCTAGATTAGCCAGAAAAAGATTAGAAGCAGACGAAAGGTTTTTGCCTGTTCGTGATTCTCTAAGACAAAAACTTCAAGAACGTCAAGAAGCACAAGTTGAATTTGCTGAAAATACATAAAAATTATTCAAACCTGTTACAAAAGTTACTGAAAGAGTTGAAGAAGCTATTGAAGGTCGTCGTCCAATGTTAAAACAGACCGCTAAAGATACTAAGAAAACAAAGAAGCTTTTACAAAAACCTCCAGCTGACATAGCTGTTGCTCAGCCACACACAAACACACACACACACACACACACACACACACACACACAGATGAAGAAATACTTGAAAGTATAAGTGAAATAAAAGAAGATCTTGCGTCTAAGCCTAAAATAAGGAAAGAAAATGTTGAATTAATTAACAAATTTAGAGAAGGTTTTATTGAAGAACTTGGAAATATTAAAGAAAAAGATTTACCTTGTGTGATATTGGAAGCTATATTTAAAAAGTCTAAATATTTAAAACCTGATCGTGATTGTGTAATTGATAATTTCATCAAGTGGATATATCGCATATATTATAACAAAAAGCAAGCTAGATATAATGATCTAAATTGTAAAAGTTTATGAAATAAAAAGACTTTATGAAGGTGAAGTGGTCTTATTGCCTGTCCTGACAGTGTACTTTCTGACTTAGATAGATTAGAAGTTCTGATCGGAGAAAAACGTGCAGGAAATAATTCGCCGGAAATTATTGATGAAATATCTGATATTTGTCGAAGATTATTCACTGGCGGTATTATGGATCGCAACATGTATTGTTCTCTCATCGATGGAATTGCTGATGATTGTCATAGCGACTAAACAATTATTTAATCAGTATACAACAATGATTATACACACTGCTCAACGTGGACCTATAATGATCAGGGTACTAAATTCACGACTGCCAACTTGCAAAGCAATTTACGGAGATGGACTTTGTGATACTATTATGTTTTTATTTCTTCAGAAGGATGGCTCCAAAAGCAATACTAATTGCAAAACAATTAGGAATGAAGGCTATTGAGGCTGTTCGTGATAAAGGCATCGGCGCTATTGGTAATCTTGCTGGTAAAGCATTCTCGAAAATCAAGGATAGACTAGACCGGCTAATTAGACTAAAACCTCAGCTAGTAAAATTACCCATTACTGAAGTTATGCCTGCAAATGTCAATAAACAATAAATCAAGCCGCAAATTAAAAACTATCAGAGTTGGCTGGTGAAGTAGAAAAAAAATATAGCTTCAAGTTTAATAGCAGGAAGTGGTCTTCGTGCTAGATGTTAATAAATATAATAGAGATGTTCAAATTTGTATCCGATCCAGCGTCTGATATAGACGCACCAGTTCTCACAGATGAATCGATACGTGATTATCAATTTTATTCCTACGACGCACGACAACGAAATCAGCGTGGTCCAGTCGAGTTACAAATTCAAGATACAAGAAGATATTTCTTACCCGCTGAAGCGTTTATTGAAATAGAAGGTGAAATTATAAAACAGATGATACTGAATACGCAGGTGATGTAAGAAGTGGTTTTGACAACAACGGTATCATGGCGTTGTTTGACGGTGCCACATATATGATTGATGGAAGAAATATTGATTCAATTAAAAAAGATGTTGATGTTGCTACAACAATAATATGTTTAGCAAGATATTCAGACGTTTGTACAAGATCAGCTGGCCCGACAATGATGCTCGCCTAAGTCACTTCTGACCACCCAGACAACAGGCAGTATAATATAAGACGACCAAGAAATTTTGCCGATAACGCTGACGATGATGTGTGGCCGGTTGTTCATGGTGCTAATCCCGATTTCAACGTAGGATTTTCATCACGACTATCGATGTTAAGAAGTGATCGTAGAAGATTTTCATGAGCAATTCCATTATCTCATATATTTGGATTTTGCAGAAATGTTAGAAAAGTTATATTTGAGACTAAACATACAATTATATTAGTAAGCAAGGCTACCGACGATGATGCAATTTGGCGAACTGCTGGTGATGCTGGTAAAGTAATATTGACAAAACTTTCATTGTGGATGCCGGTAATGAATCCGTCAATTGCTGAAGAACGAAAATTACTTTCTTTTATGGATTCAGGCGGAAAATCATTACTATCATGGTTGAAAGTGACCACAGACAGCATGCAGAGTTCTGTTAATGATTTATTTACATGGCACATAGCCTCACAGCAGGGTGTTTCCGCATCACGATATATATCTGTTGCTTTTCAAGAATTTGCGCGAATAAATTAACAAACACGTAGTCATGTGATATTTAAAAAATTTGGAGTTAATGAAGTTTCTTTGCAGATAAAAGGACATCAAGAACCAGCTGAAGATATATTATTAAATTTTGATCAAACTCACGTAGCGCGGGCATATCATTGTTTAATGTAATTCATGGGACGTGATAAAAATATAGATACTGGTCTACAAATATCACAACTAGATTTTACAACATTTTATTCAATATATTGCTTTCCGTTGGAACATCTTGATTATCTAGGAAATCTGTCGTTGATAATCACTTTCGAACTCAAGTAAGACAACCTCCTGTTGCCGTGGCTGGTCCACCAGTCGTTCATGGTAACTACAGAGCAATTGCAGTTATTATTTCAGATAAATCAATGTTTTTTTTAATGTGCTGGTGGAAGAATTAGAGTTATTGACGCTTCAGTAGAAAACATGTAATGAAATCACTTATCATATTATAAAAATATCGTATAGTCACGTTGGAGTTACTTTGACTTCCGGTCAGGTGAAACATTTACAATCAAAACTCGCGAGTAAATGTGGAGAAAAAAATATCACTAGAAAAAGATTAGATTTCTAATGGCGGTCCAAACAAATTATCATTAACCAAGACCCATATTATACATTTTAATAAAGCCTTATAATCAAGAACGGGAGTTCAACTTCATCTTTCTCCGAGCGCTATTAAAGATATGAGTAAAGTTGTTGGTATATTTCCGCTTCTTGGAGCTGCTATACCAGCGTTAATGGATGCAGCACCGGCTATTGCAAAATCAGCTGAACTTGGTGCTTTAACCGGTGCTGCCGGAGGTCTTTGTAAAATGGCTATTGATAAAATAACAGGAAAGGGATATACAATAAGGAAAGTGGTCTAAGATTACCGGGGACCCCTTATCGATACGGGAAAGGTCTGAGACTTCCAGAAACACTTCGATGATCTTTCCAATGTCAAATTTTGATTTACTTGACGCTGCTAAAATTAAATATAAACAATGTTAGAGGTGTTTTTATTCTATCAATATTCGTCTTGATATCAGAGAGTTTCACTTCAGCAGTTAGGTGGAATTTCTAGTAACTCCGGAACAGATTACCAACATAGTATACACAGTATCATCTGGATTCTCAACATGTTCACAGCAAAATACAACTCGTAAACATACTGCAAAAATCACTAGTGTGTACAGACTGTCTGTGTTCAGCGCTGCAAAATTTGAGATATTTACAATGTATCCCTGGCGGCATTCAACCGATAAGTTTTCGGGAGTTGTGCCTATCATATTAAATAAAGGATATGAAGAAACATTTATACCGGAAGCAGCTGATAAGAAATTAAACGCAACATCTTAGTGGTGGTGTCTGAAATTTGTGGCTGAAATACCTCAATTGGTTGCTAAGTAAAATGTAATGAACACTTAAATCGGCGTTCAAAAAACTTAGGTACAATCAAGCACGTGAGTGGCAAACAAAATTAACTGATACCGTCAAACAATACACTTTCAAAATAAAGAAATGTCACAGACGTGTAGTTATTGCTAATATAATTGTTTATTCAGTGTCTGCTGTTGTTGCTGGAACCGGTGTGTTATTATCAACAATAATAATGATGCCACCAGTATTTGTAACAATCTGTATTTTAACTACAACAACAATTGTCGGTATTCTCAATATCATTGCAAAACAAAATATATACTTGCATGATTATATAATAACATTAAACACAGCAACATCAGCATATTCCTCTTTATTACTAACGATCCTTAGTGATGGAAAAAATATCGGACTTTCAGTTCACAGAGATGATTAAAATCTACAATGAAGTAATGAGAGTAATTGATTTAGAAAATCAGGATTTAAATAATAATGACATCGCAAGAGCTAATACAACAAATCGTAACAAATACAGCTCCTATAAAAACAAAGATGATATCGGTAAATTCAAATAATACAGAATTCGGTGTTAAGTTTCCAACTGCAATTCCAGTAAAAAAAATCTCGCACGCGCAATTACAAGTATATCACAGCTGACCAAATATCAGATCAAAATCATTTGGTTGATTACAGGCGTATCATTCGCTTGTATCTGCAAATAGAAATAAAGATGACGGAACTTATAATTGGCAAGTTGATTCTGTTCCTACAGGAAGTTCTCAAATCGAACAAATTAATGATGAATTTCAGCGTAGAATTAAATCAGTGACGGGGAAAGAATAAAAAAAACAACTATTTCAGTTCACGAACCATCATTATATTCTACGACTGAGATACATTATCCAGATTACGTTGTAGATATTTATCAATCGTCAGTCAGATCCGTTTTAGGATGGCCTGAAGTTACACCAGTATATGAAGGACCATCAGAACCAAAGTTAAATGAATTTTTCACAGATGAGAAAAAAATTATAAACACTCCAGAGTATCGAAAAACTATTCCATGATCGTATGGTGTATATTGGTGGGAGCCTCAATTTTATTTTAAAACAGTTAATGGTGATTTTCTTTATGATACATTTACACCATTCTTATTTGTTAATAATGAATATTAAAAAAAAATAGTTGATGCGGCTAAAATTAAATCATTGTCCGATGCGATTAAGTCTGAACATTCTAGATCATTTATAAATCTACAAAATGTATTTTCTAGCATCAAACAACATTACAGCGATGATACAAAACAAATCTCTCAGATGATACAACAGTTAAATAAGAGTACATCATGTCTAGAACATATTAGTAAAATCATCACTGGCGCAATTTGCGACTTTGGTTATTGTGAAGTTAAACATCTGGTTTACCGAGACGGTAAGCTAATGGTAATTAGGGAGGTATTTTTGGATCATTATAAATCAAAATCGAAGGATATATTAAATTTTATGATACCAGGATATGAAACAGATTGACACAGAAAATTAGTCAACAATCTTATCAACGAAAGCTTTCCTAAAATACTTGAAGCATGGATAAAAATAAATCCTCATCCAGGTATTTGAAGACACAATTAATATTCCGTACGGTCAAGGTCGTTATATTTCACCAGGAATCGTTAATATAACTTCATCAGTCGCAGTCAATCTTGTTTGTGACGTAATTGATGACAACTTTCAAATAGATCTTAAAAAATCAAATCAGGTTCAACAAGGATAAATTTTATATACTTCTATACCGCAAGTACCTCCTTGATATTTAATCGTATAAGAAACGATAAATCCTATTTATCTTCGATGTCATAATCCGTTATTATCAAGAATGAATTTCAAACTTACTGACCAATCCGGACATTTGATTGAAATACGTAGAGAATTTCTAAATATAAATTTATGTCAAATCTTAGCAATTTTCAACCTAAGCGTCAAATCAGATTTATTTCATTCTGATGACAAAATTAATTTATTGTGTAAAATTGTCAAGGAAAATCTGTCAGATTTCTTCAGTTTTGAAGGCAATAACTTACACATCCTTTTCTCTAATTGATTTTAGGTTTTTTCGTTGAAATATAATACAAAATGATGATGGGTTTTTTAGCGATTTTTGTATGTGTCATGCAAGAATTTATCGAAAAAATCCAAATCACTTAGAGAATCAACTAAAGAAAATCGAGCAAAATACCCTCCAAAATTGCAAAATTTGATAGTTTTTTTTCTTGACAAAAACGACCAAAATAGCCGAAAAAAAGATGAATTTCGACTAATTTTCATGACAAAATACGAAATTTTGACAAAATTTCAGGAAAATAAAATATTTCAGAAAAATAAAATTTTTCAGAACAATAAAAAATTTCACAAAAAATAAAACTGTTTTTTAGAAAGAAATTTTGATATTTTAGTGAAAAACTGATAATTTAATCATTTTTTAGCCTCTATTAGTCGTTTTATCATAAAAAATCTGTCAGATTTCCCATTCTTGAAGGGCAATAAACTCAGCACCCTTTTCTCTAATTGATTTTAGGATGTTTGGTTGAAATACAATACAAAATGGTTAATTTTAGCAATTTTAGAACAAAATTAAGACAACAAATCACAAGAAACCCCAAAATCAATTACAGAATCGCTGGTGTTTGACCCTCAGGATTTTTTTAATTTGGCGATTTTTCTTGATAAAAGACGACTAAAATAGGTATAAAAACGACGAATTTCACTAATTATCATTAAAGATAACAAAATTTCCGAATATTTAATTAAAATAAAAATCATAAAAAGTACAAATAATTTATAATAGAAATATTTTTGTAAAATATCTTACAATTAATCAAGAAGTAATTATATAATGTTCCAATATGTGAGGGTTTTCATACATGACAAAGAGGCATTTGAAAACGCCATCAAAACAATAATGACACAGTCTCCAGTAAACACAGAACAATTTAGTGTTGACGTAGTTATTGATGAATACGGTAACGAAGACTTTTTATTGAGGCAGGAACAATAAGATCAACTGCTGCGAGATGATATTTCTATGATCACGTATGATAGAGATCAGATTCTGAATTATGTATATTCCTGTATTAAACTCTATCTACTTTAAAAATTATTGTCTTGTTCTGAATTTAAAAAAAAATTATATTTAGTATACTGTAAAAAGTAAAAATATAAATATTATGTTTGTATATTTTTTTTACTGATTCTCACTAATCACCCACTATTGAAGTTGTTACTAGAATCATTTTCATAAACGAGAGTGTTTTCATTTTCAATATCTGATACAATTCTGTTTCAGTTGTCTCACGCGTCTGTTTATAATATTTTTTGTCTCGTATTCGTTAGATAATTTTGATCTAATATTATCAATCGCAATATAAAGAGGTACAAATTTCTTTACTTTTATATCTTTCACTGTTGATAAAGATTTTAACATTATTTCGTGTATATTTTTCTTTAGTAGATATTCGGATGATAGTGTATATCCACCTTGAAATTTACGATATTGTAATGATTCAAAATTAGAAATGATCTTTTGAGGATCAAGTTAAATATTTATACAATCTTTTTTTTTTTAAATTTTATTGCAGAAATAATAGCATTACTATTTTCAAGATTCATTTTATTATACACATCTTATATATTTAAAATAAAAAATACATTTGGTGATTGACCGTTTTTGAGGAAGACACAACATAATTTGTGTTTTGAGGACGGCACAAATACATATAGAAGCATATTTACAGCATTGTATATAAGCTTACATTTACAGCATTTTCAGCGTATATATACTTAGTTCTAGAGACGTCAAAGTTACGTTTTTCTAGGGAAAATAGCCAATTGATATTTTGTCTAGTTTGCCAAATTGATATTTTCTAGTGAGAATATTCAACTTAAGATTTGACTTAGTGAAGAATAGCCAACGTGAGGTTTGTCTAATGAGAATAGTCAAAGTGTCGTTTGTCTAGTGAGAATAGCCACATTGAGATTCGTCAAGTAAGCTTTTTACTTATATACATTCTTAATTATATAACTTAATACTAAGGACGGCACAAATACATATAACTTTTGTTTTAAGGACGGCACAAACATATACGGGAGCCATTCTCTACGTTCAACATATTTTTGCACACACACACACACACACACATAATCAAACCCGGGAGAGTGCAAAAGATCACCCACCACATGGTGACATGGTGGGGAGGTGTGGTGTTTTTCTGTTGAAATTCGAGGCGGAGGCTCGGCCCCGATTTTATGTAGAAAAATCGCCAGACATCGAGTATCCGATTTCTTCGCTTTAGCATTACCCCACGTTCCAATCTTACAAATATACGTTTCACAAATTATAATAAAGTTTCCTATGTTAGGTTACTACACACAGTACAGTGCGGATTAAATTCTGTTTAGAAACTCGCTGTGTATATAATATTCTGCGTTGACAAAGTTAGATTCTTGACAAAATCAGGATTATATCTGCGTAACATATATCTAAAAATAACTTTGTTGAAAAGTACTCTATCGCGTGTTCTTTCTGTGTTGATTAGTTAGAAACCATAACTCTCCTTTACTAATTTGAATCATTATACAGTTGTATTACTTCACTGATATTAATTGTGTAACAACATAATTATTTCTGGGCCCCGAGTGGCCGAGTGGTCTAAAGCGCTCTCCGTTACGGACCACTGCCATCTCCCCTCTATCTGCGTAGGTTCGAGTCTGGGATTCGACCAATGTGGGTATGTGAGAAAGCTTGCCAGTAGCTTCTCGTGGGTCGGTGGTTCTTTCAGGGGTTTTCCCGGGTTCTTCCTCCACCATTAATACTGGCCGCCATGAATAGCCTATCGTGTGCTGAAAAATGGCGTTAAACCCTACAACAACAGCAACAAAAACAACAACATAATTATTTCCCTTCCTTCATGTCATTAACCTTAAGAAAGAGAGGTATCCGTTGAATTACTATTTTCAAGGAGAAGGGAGCTGTCTCCCTTGAGAGTAGTAGGGAATAAATAGACAACTGTATAATTACTGAACAATGACCACACATAAAAAGCATTTAAATAAAATCGTTTAGTAAATATAGGCTACATAACTACTTAATACACTACTGGTTAAAGCTTAGCTTGACAGTTATCTCTAACAATAATAGAAAATGATTTTTTGTTTATAATTTTTTCAAAGACAGATTTGCTAATATTTTCTGCGACAAATCGTACAGTTCGCTGGTGAATATCAAAATATCTCCCAGCTGAATATATCGATTGAAATATTATTTCTTCGCCAGTCTCTGTATATGTCGATTTAATTGCTCTTGCAAATTTTTCATATTTACCAGTACCACCACATACAGAATTCTGACTTTGTGTGATGGATCTCAGATTGGATAAATTATTATCGGTTTTTATCCCGTTGATATGATCGATCGCAAGACCGTCTTCGATGAATCCGTTGAAACATTCAAATACGAACCCGTGACAGTAATAGTTTTTCTATCCCCCAGCACGGAATCTCAGATAACCTGATTATTAACACAACCGACTGGTCTTTTTGTTGACAGTGCCTAATTACACCATCACGATTTGCTTCAGAATTTGTTATGATAGGATGCTTCACAAATTCTTGTTTCATTTAGATATATATCATTTGTTTAAATAATAATTCGTCTATATCATTACTTTGAGAATCTAATCACATAATCTTCTACACTTTTTATGACCTTCTTACTGTCGTTATTTTTTATCATAATATCTTTTAAGTTCTCTGTATTATTTATCACCACCTGTTACACACAACTCTGCTTTTCCTTTAACTCCAACATCACATTTCAAACACGGTTTAGGTCCTAAACTTCCATTACGACCGCTTTGCAAATGATGTCCGCAGAATTAGTTTTCGCAGGCTTTGTTACAAGGAGTCAAAGAACCAATCATCAACCACTTGTTTGAGACATATATATATAAATATATATATATATATATATATATATATATATATATATATATATATATATATATATATATATATATATATATATATATATATATATATATATATATATATATATATATATATATATATTTATATATATATATATATATAATATTTAAATTCAAATGTTTGTCTCGATTATATTATGAACGAATTTGAGAGATTATCCAAGATCAAGCCTTCTAAAGATAAATTAAATCTTGATAGAATATCCCCTTACTTACCAATAAAAACTCTGGTTGATCAGAAGAATAAAAGTTTGATTAATAAAATTCATGACGCCAAGGAGGAATTTAGCAAAAAATTGCGCATCTCACGTATGGTCAACATTTAAAATCACCGATGGTGTCGATGCTAAGATGAACAACAAAGGAGCGGCAACTATCAGTATCTCGAGAATCGAAAATATCTTTTTGAGGTAACATTGGTTGTACTAGAAGAAACAGATAATTGGATTATCAGTGACAAATACGATCCTGTCATTCATAACGAACAAATTGCCATACTGAGTAAAACGTCCAAACCAGGAATGTTGACTGGTATTGACATCAAACCCTTAGCATCTGCCTTGCTCCATTTAATTGTACAATCTGTCACTGGTGGTGGAGAGTTGAGTAATAGGTGGCAATACTCACGACATAGGTTGTATTCCTATTTGGAATGGGTTGGAATTATTTAATATTTTTGTTATATTTCTGTCGCATGTTTGTGTGTGCGTGGCTCTTTTGACAGGAAGCAGGTATTACAGTACCTAAATCGTTTTCGTAAAACAATCAAACCTTAGTACAGTATCGAAGGAATTTGATGTTAATTTTGCAGTACTTAGATGATGTGCTTTTCACAGTTGCAATCGGTCGTGTATTGTCCCGGTTTTAATCTGTCTTGTATTTTTTTCTTACAATATATCGTGCATTTCCTCGCTTGTAATCTATCATGTAATTTCTCAGTTGTAATCCGTGATGCACCGACAAAATATTTCAATTCCAAGACAAGATTGCAAACTTTGCATGCCGTCATCTCTTATGGCCATTTGTAATGGTAGACGTTGGGAGAATCCTTTATCAATCAATTATCATCTTCTCATCAATCCTATGCTCATATTAATTAAAAGTACTGTTATTTCGTGGACTTATAAATCATCCTGCCAATAAATATTTCTCAGTAAAATTAGATTACATGTTAATAAACAAGCAATGTGTTAACATGACGATGGATATAAACAGTCATACTAAAAATATCTGCTCAAGATATTCGTAGATCAGAAATTTTAAAGAGAGGTTAAATATGACAGTATCGGGAAAAACAGTGTCCCCATACATGCAGTTCTACTTCCATTCTAAATACTTCCGAGGATATGACGAATGTAATATATGGAAATGCTAGATCTGATTTGTTCGTTGTAGTGTACAACTTTCTCAAGATACTAGGGCATCATTTCGCATAAAAATATTGTGCGCGGAACTTACAAATGACGCTATGTTTGGTGTAGTGCATTTTACAAAGCGATCGTAAGTGCATGACTTAAAAAACGACTGTTGCAAAATTATCTGCATATCATGGATACATCGATTTGAAGAGACAAGTGATATCGAATGCAATATCTTTCAATTTTTATTGTGTTTAAACAAGCAAAGCATTTGTGCACATAGAAGTTTAAAGTCAGTTTTAGCATGTCTTTTTATTCCTTTGCAAATTGTCTTCTGTCATTTAAAACATTACTGAATAATCAAAAATACCTTTTCGTACTACAATTCGAGGCATTGGGAGAATCGCTTTTATTTTTCAAACTCAACGTTATCAAGTCTGTACGAATTTCCTTCTTCGCCACGAATGCACAATGAATCTGTGCCAGTCAATAAAGTTTAAATTCTATCACTTTGTTAACTGAAGGTCGTTGTATTAAAAATAATGCAATAACAGCTTGATTACTTCAGCAATTTAAATACACCGTAGACAAGCTTCTTTTTATTTTTCATTGTAACTAGCACCATATCATGTTCGGTAATTGTGGCGCTAACGAATAATAACTCTTTCCTACATTAAACAAAAATAATTTCCCTCAATTCATATGAAAATATTTATCATATTTATGAGGTTTTCCATCAGTTGGCCAAACACACCAATATATATGAGTTTACAAACTCCATCTTAAATACGTCTTTTATGTATGTCTAAAACTGTAGCTCAGTATAAAGTATGATGTTAGCTAAAGTCGTTGTTTAATGAAGACAACTCTGTATACTTTCATTAGAGTACCTCCTAATTGCAAAGCTACTGGTTTCTGCATTTATATTTTAGTGTAGGCAACAATGTCGTCTTCTTTATTACAGAACATACTAGGATTTGTTTTTCAGTGTCGTCAGCAACTTAGGCTTTTGTATCGTATAACATACCAGTAGTTAAGGGGGAAGATTTGGGGACAATGGGCGCATCCATTAAAATATGGCCAGGGACTGTATAGGGACAAGATCTATAGGGACAATGGGAATTTAACATGGGTCTATAGAGGGATAAAATGCATTGGGCCTGTATAGGGACAATATGAATGGAATAGGAGAGGTGACGTTACGGTACTGGACGTTGGCAACAATGTCCACCACACGTTCCATAAAGTGATGTCCCGCTAATTATATCCAGTACTATATCCCGCCCCGCCAAGCATTGTTTTATTGGCATAGTTTATGAACTAGGTGAACTTACTTTCCACCCGCTACCCGCCACTCGCTCAACTATCTAAACTTCCCCGCCCCGCCTAGCGTTATAGCCTTTCACGGTGATATAGCGACAAGGGAAGTGGAATAGGTGAGGTGACGTCACGGTGCTAGACATTAGCAACAATGCAGCAAGGAGCTGACCTCAACGGGCCAAACAGCAAAGTCTGACAGGGGTAGAGGGTAAGATCAGGTAGTTCAACGGGTAGAGGGTAGCGGGTGATGGGTAAATACAGCTAATTCAGCGGGTGATGGGAAAGTTCAGCTAGTTCAGAGGGTAGCGGGTAGCCAGTAAGATCAGTTACAGCATGAACTATACCAATTAAGCAAAGTTTGGCGGGAGCGGGATTGACGGACTATAGACATAGACATATAAAATATACACAATACCTACTCTATATAATCGACAAAAACAATTTTTTCAGGCAAAGATAATAAATATCTATACGAGGCATATGAGTGGCCCTGAAAAGGCTTTTGGTTTTCTTCTTCTCGATCTTGTAAATTCTTTTTCTCCACCAACTTCTTATTCTTTGTCCTACGTTCTTAACAAACCCCAAATATATTATCCACAGACGGGAAGAGGATATAGAAACCCAAATATACTATATATACACGGGAAAAGGAAAAGAAGAAGAAGAAGAAAAAAATGCTATCTTCACACGGGAAGGAGCAAAATGAACACACCCCAAATATGCTATCCACATACAGGAAGGAGCAAAATATCAAACCCCAAATGTACTATCCAAACAAATTTACGCGAACTCTTACATACACACACTACTATCCACACAGAACGGAAGGGTAAACAACTCAATATCTACTATCAAAAATACCCCAATATTTACTATAAAAATACAATATCTACTATACACGCAAACGTACGCTAACGCATACACACACAATCAACTATCCAAACAAACACACACTCTACTATCCACGCAAACGTACGCGCACTCATACAAACCCCACATCTACTATCCACACACGGTAAGAAAGAAAAAAAAACCAAAAACAAATATACTATCAACACAGAAGGGGGGGGTAAAACAAACCCCAAATATAATATCCACACAAACGTACGCGCACGCATACAAACTTTCTGCTATCCACACAAACACACATAATACTATCCACACAAACACAATTTACTATCCTCACAAATGTACGTGAACGCATACAAACCCTCAAATCTACTATCAACACCAACGTATGCGAACTCTACTATCCACACAAAAAACACGCTCCTATCCACACAAACACACACTCTACTATCCACACAAACGTACGCGAATGCAAACAAACCCAAAATCACCTATCCACAAACGAGAAGGAAACAAAATCTCCAAATAAACTGTCAACACAGAAGGGAGGGAAAACAAACACCAACTATACTATCCACACAAACGTACGCGAACACATACAAGCACACTCTACTATCCAAAAATACCCCAATATTTACTATAAAAAACCAATATCTACTATCCACACAAATGTACGCGAACACATAAAAGCACACACTCTACATTCAAATCAAACACATAATCTACTATCCCCACATACACACACACTATACTAGCCACACAAACGTACGCGCACGCATACAAACATATATTCTACTATCCGTAAACACACACACTACTAACCACACAAAATTACGCACACGAATACAAACCCCTAACCGTACTATCCACACAAACGTAAGCGAAGGCATACAAACTCACACTCTATTATCCACACAAAATACACTCTATTATTCACACAAGCACACATTCTACTATCCACAAAAACGTACGTACACGCATACAAACCCAAATCTAATATCCACACACGTGAAGAAGAACAAACAAACTTCAAATATACTATCAACACAGAGGTGAGGGAAAACAAACCCCAAATACACTATCCACACAAATGTACATGAACGCATACAAACAAACATTCTACTTTCCACACAAACACACATTATAATATCAATCAATTATCCTCACAAATGTATGCGCGAACACACAAACCCCAAAATCTACTATCCACACAAACGTACGCGAACGCATACAAACACACAATCTACTCTGCACACAAACACACACGCTACTATCCACACAAATACACATTCTATTATCCACACAAATGTACGCAGACGCATACAAACCCCAAATCTACTATCCACACACGGGTAGAAGAAAGCAAACCCCAAATATAATACTACACAAAAGGAAAGGAAAAAATACCAAATATACTATCCACACAAACGTACGCTCACGCATACAAACACATTCTACTATCCATACAAACAAAATCTTTTATCCACACAAAAGTATGCGCACACATACAAACTCCAAAATTTACTATCCACACAAGCAAACGTATACAAATACACATTCTCCTTTCGAGACGAAACGTACGCACAAGCATACAAACCCCAAATCTACTTTCCACACCCGGGAAGAAGAACAAACACACCATATTATCCACACAGAATGGAAGGGTTAAAACCCCGATATCTACTACCAAAAATATGTACTGTAAAAAGAACCAATATCTACTATCCACACAAACGTACGAGAACGCACACAAGCACAAACTCTACTTTCGCCACAAATACACACTCTACTATTCACACAAACATACACGCTCTATCCACACTAACGTACGAGACCGCATACAAACCCCAAAATATACCTCCATATAAACGTACGCGAACGCATACCTACACAATCAACTATCCAAACAACACGCACTCTAATATCCACGCAAACGTATGCGCACTCATACAAACCCCAAATCTACTATCCACACACGGGAAAAAGATAAAGCGACCCCCAAGTATACTATAAACACAGAAAGGAGTGTAAACAAACCCCAAATATACTCTCCACACAACGTACGCGTACAAACACATATTATACAATCCACACACGCTACCAAACACACAGACATACGCGCACACATACAAACAACAAATCTACTATTCAAACACGGGAAGAAGAAAAAACAAATCCCGGATATAATATTAACACAGGAGGGAGGGAAAACAAACCACACATATAATATCCACACAAGCGTATGCGCACGCATACATACACCAACATTTAATATCCACACAAACGTACTCGAACGCATACAAATAAACATCCTATTATCTACACAAACACACACTCTACTATTCTCACAAACAAACATTCTACTATCCATTCAGAGGAACACAGACGCATACTAACAACAAATCTACTATCCACACTAGGGAAGAATAAAAAACAAACCCCAAAAATACTATCAACAGAGAAGGGAGGGAAACAAACCCCAAATATACTATCCACACAAACGTACACGCACGCATACAAACACATATTCTACTATTCACACAAACACAACGTCTGCTATCCACACACACGTACGCAAACGCATACAAACACACACTATACTATCCACACAAACGTACGTGCACGCATACTAACCCCAAAATCTACTATCCACCCACGAGAAGAAGAAGCCTTAGCCAAACAGCTAGGAACGCCTTGGCTGATTCACTCGGAGATTTAAGACCTACTACCCCCGATTACTTGCGGTTTCGTACCCATTTGTTTCACCACTGCTGATAAGATGGAGGGCCGGTCGTGTACACGTCCCCTTCGTCGACTTAACAACAACAACAAAAACCTAAGGAAAACCTTGGACACTTTGGGTTTGTGTCACTTAGCGTCAACATGCGACAAAAATCCACAAATACGTACTCGTGTCTTAGAAGCCAGTCTCAAAGAAGTCTTACGATGGTATACGGTGACATCACGTCAATTACTGCAAGGCATTATTAACATTCCACATCACACCAAACGGTTTTTGAGAGAAACAATGTAGCCTTAACGCAACTGGCCGATCCCCACATCGACATGCAAACCGAAAAGCAAATCATTTTTAAACCTGAAGCGGAAGCGGTTTTCTAGGAGGTGTCATGATTTGCTCCCTCTTAAAATGGAATCCCAATGCTCCCAATGTCCTCCCCAAGAAAAAAGCCACTCCAAAGAAATCCAAACAGACCCAGAAGAAGAACAGAAAGGAGCGGTTTCAAGGTTAGATCACAGCAACAAAAGAAAAGAAAAAGACTACAGAAAAAGAAAAACCCAGAAAGAACCACAGAAAACAGCTTCTGGCCGTAAGAGGCCTCGACCTACAGCGACGTCACCGCGTCTGCAGAAGCCTCAGGTTCTTCCACCTCTCCGTTGCTAGTGATGCCAGTCAAGCCCAATTTGACACCTGTTCTACCTCATTTGATGAAAAAATGGAAACACGGGTCTCAAAGAACTACTCCAGTGGTGACATCCCCCTCCTCTTTAGCTACAGTGGATGGTGCTCACAAAGAATATGTCCCCAAAATCAAAGTCGATTAGAGACCAAACATGTTACATAGTTTACTGGATATGTCCAAGCAAGAACTGTCCCGATTTAGTCCGTTGCGAACCCCTCCATTTCGTGTGATGACTGTCATCAAGAAAAGTTCTACCTCCTCGTTTAGCCAATCACTGGGACATTTTGTCTGTCCTGTTCAAAGCTCCTTCACACATGCGAAGAAAACTCATTTAAACAGCCTCAAAAGACTTCGTCAAAACGGTTTGTGAATGTTGCCTGATTGTCTTGAAAGGCACGATACCTTTGTCTTCACATAAGAAAGACTGCTTATCCAGGCATCGACACTTTCTTCGCCAAATGGTCCATAAGAAAATACCCATCCGTCAAAAGAAGAAGATTTTGGTAAAACGTGGAGAAATTGTGACCATGTTGTTAGGACCCTTTCTGAAATGAGTATTGGAAATAATGATGGAAAGACTCATGGAAGCAAAATAAAACGTACCAAGATGGGTCCAGAAATCTTAGACGTGACCATTTAAATCTGACGAAAGGACGAAAACTTACTTTAGTGCCTTACAAACGATGGATGGAATATCATCGTTGGCAAGAACAACGGGCCCCTTATTTGCCTCCCAATCCTCATTTGTGTGAGATGTCCCAGTTACAACACGAATTGCAATCGTTGGTGGAACGCAACGATTTGTCTGAAACAGAAAAATCGCAAAAGTACGGCCAACTATTGCAAGGACTGCAACTCTTGCACCAGAGAGCTTTAGACGAAACGCTCCCCCAACTCTGAAAGATTTTAAGATCCTGATGAAACGTCATTCACCACCACCACCGTCACCACCCCCAGCGGTCAAGATAGACGCAGTGCCATGAATGTCAGAGGTAGAAGAGGTACGATAAGTCTTTCAAACACCGTCAGTAGCTCCCGTTCCTAGCAAGATTTCAGCGTCCTTGTTAATCCCTTCCCCCCACTCTCCAAGGAGAATTAAAGCTTGGGTCGAAAGATGATGTCCACTCCTCCTTCGACAGAAGTCAAAAAGAAAGAAAGGAAACAAAAAGTGAAAAAAGAAGACCAAATATATTTCACTACCACCAACACCACTGCTACCACTACCCTCTATTCCTACTCCCCTGACACATAGGACGCGTAAAACTGTTTCCAGTCCACCATTTCGCTCCATCCAAAGTAGCCTGGAAGGTGGAAACACCTAACACGTTCACCGCGAATTTGTACATCCTCACTATTTACCCTTCAGTAAGTCGTATTTTGACACTGTCAAAATTGCTATAAAAGGAGATCTGGAAGAAAATATTCCGTTCTCCAAGGGAAGTCACGATGAAATCCCAGTTTCGAAAACGATTATCTAACGTGTTGCAAGTCATTTATCCAGTGTACCGAGGCGTCGCTCGAGAGAGAGGACATGGTTTAGGAGATATGCTGAAATCGGAATTTCGTTATTTTGCCCCGGTTTTGAAGTCGATGGTGATACGAGGATTGCACGCTTTGAAAGATAACTCAATGACGCATGGCTCAGAATTTATCAAAAACGTGATCGTCGACAATCAAAACCCCAAAGAAGCTTTCTTGAGAGCAGGCAAAAATGTCTTGCTTTAAACGGGCAAGGACATTTTGGGCCGACGAGAAACTCCTGTAAATTAAATGGACGCTGCCAAGTCAGGCAGTCCTGCTTTCCTGACGCCACAGCAAGGACAAATCCCCCGTAGAGCTAGAAAAACCAAGAAAAGAAGGACCTTCCGAGACTTAGACCGTTTTGATTATTAAAAATCAGAGAGAAACGAAAAAGAAAATGATAAACCAAGACTTTTGAGCCTGCTCGAAGTCGGAACTGGATATGTTTGCCATGCCACCCACCATGATGATATTGCACGAATCCCGATGAGTTGAATTTCATCCCGTCTTCTCTGTCAACGTCTTAGGATTAGCTCCCATTGAGTTTGAAATCAAAGGATCGCACGATGTTTACATTGATTTGAATAGCATTTACTTGTACTTGAAAGTGAAAGTGATCGATACATCGACGGACGATATCGATGTAAAGGACGAAGATAAAGTATTCCCCGTCAACGATTTCATGCATCACTTGTTCAGTAGAGTGGATTTGTACTTGAACAACAAACTGGTCAGTAGCAGCATGGACACTTACCCTTACCAAGCGTGCCTGGAAAATCACTTGACGTACGGAAAAGAAGCCAAGAACACACATCTAGATGCTTGTTTGTATTATAGAAACCTGACACAGCAGGCAATTCAACGAAACAGATTTGATTACAGATAAACAACCAAACCACAATGTGGGATTCAATAGTCGCAGAAACAAAATCAATGTACCCAACACAATTTTAGAACTGGTGGATCATTTGCATTTAGACATGTGGATGCAAGAGAGGTATTTGAGGAAAGGGGTGGATGTCCGCCTGAGACTGAATCGTATCAGTGCCACTTTTCATTTGATAGCTGAATCTGTCTATTACCAAACAGTCATTAAAGAAGCCAGAATATACGTACGACGTGTGGAAGTGTTACTTAAAGTGGGAAATGACATCTGTCACACTTTGAACAGAACGACCGCCACGTGTCCGATACGACGCGTGGGAATGAGATGTTTTACCATTCCCGCTGGATATCAATCGATGATCGAAAATCATCTATTTCAAGGACAGTTACCAGAACGTTTTGTCATTGGTATCATCAAAAATATAGCCTTCAATGGAGCTTTCGAGGATAATCCTTTTGAGTTTCAGTACTGCAACGCGTTCAAGATCAAAGTCAGTCGAGATGGCAAAACCTTGTGTGCCATGCCTTTCGAGGCTGACTTTAGTGACGAGAAGAAGAATTACTTGAGATCGTACTATTTCATGGACGGAGCCACGGGGCAGTTAGGAACCAACACCAGTAACGGCATTACGTACGATGATTATGCAGAAGGTTACACTTGGTGGACCTTTGATTTCACTCAGACCAAGTCAGCGACAAGGGACATTTTCACCTATAAAATCTAGCCATATTCGTGTGGAACTTCAGGTTGCAAACCCAGTACCCGTAAACAACACGGTGAACATCATTTTGTATGCCTAATTCGCTAATACGATATAAATCAGCAGTTTGAGAGAAGTAATTCTAGACTATTTGAACCTATGGAAGCCTGTAATCCCTCTTTGAATTTTGGAGAATCTATGGAAATGGAATGAGAGGATACGGTGGAAGTAGAACCCCAAGCCAAAGACGAAGATGACATAGTGATGAAGTCCAGATGGTCTGACTAAGAACAACATTTAGTCTCCTGTTTTGCCAAAGACCTGGCATACAAAATTATGGTATTAATCAAGAAAGAATGATGTGGATGTCAAAACGATCATCCCAATCAAATTCAACACGATAAATGTTTGATGCTGAGTCAAGAAGTAAAATTGGACGAGTATGTGGACGAAGCTTGGAGTCTCATTTCGGAAGAAGCAGTGTTGCGTCAGTGGTATAAAACGTGGATGATCATTCCTCCCCTTCACTGACAGCTCTAGAGATCCTTCACATCGAAGCTCTCTTGGCTCAGAGTGTGGAGACAAAGCGAAGAAACGGTTACTTGTCAGAAACTTCCAAGCAAAACGTTCAGATTGAATTGATGATTTTACATTACCTGCGGAAACAAAGCAAGAATAAAAATAACAACACAAAAATGGATACCTAAGATTTGTAATACCTAGTGAACCACAGTTCATACACTTCTTCTTGGAATCCTGTTGTGTGTGTTATGGATACACTGCCTGATCG
The DNA here is from genome assembly GCA_028554795.2 of Sinohyriopsis cumingii. Lineage (NCBI taxonomy): Eukaryota > Metazoa > Mollusca > Bivalvia > Unionida > Unionidae > Sinohyriopsis > Sinohyriopsis cumingii. The sequence goes on from JAPYKE020000029.1 coordinate 3,746,517, forward strand.
CAAACCTCAAGACCATCAAGCTTTTGTCATCAACATGGATGACAGTCATCTCCCAGGAACACAATGGGTAGCCGTCTACATTTCTATAGAAGGTTGTGTGGAGTATTTTGATTCGTATGGATTACTGCTGGATTACTGCCTTTGGAAGACAATATAATCGACTTTTTGAGAAGAAATACCCAGACGACAAAATTTAATAATGTGAAATTACAAGGCATATATTCAATGGTGTGTTGTCAATATTGTGTGTATTTTCTCCATCAACACAGTCTTGGATATTCTTTAAAACATTTAGAGACACTGATCGTCACTCTTTTAGAAACGATGACACAATAGATCGATTGCTTTGTAACCATTATGGTTACCTTTTTTCTTTAGCTAGGAAACGTAGTATACATCAATGGCCCAATGACTTCCATCAGTGGAAGTGTAGCTTGACTTCACTACGTTGTCAACCTTACTAAAATAGTTTATTTGCTTGAAACATTGTTTGTTTGATTCTTTGAATAAAAATATTATTCTATGGTAAATTGTTGGTTGTTAGTTTTTTAAAACAATTTTGTCATTTGTTTGTTTTCAATTTGTATTATTGTACATGCTCTTTGACTTCTCTCTATACCTAACTCTAAAATCAAACTATCATAGCGTTCTGAACAAACAAAAAATTGTAGGGATGTTTTCCTTCACATCCATGATTCACAAGTATAAAGGGAAGCACTCATCAGTCTGGCTACCCATCGCGATTAATCAACTGTGAAAAATGAGCAGCAGAATCACAAAACTCTTGGAGCTCGAAATGCACCTGGAGTATGCCAGCTGACTCTTTGACAAAGAAGAAAGTGTGAGAACAGAAGAGGAGGATGAGGAGAAGAAAGAGAAGGAAGCAATAATCCTGCCTCACCTTATGCTGAGACCTCTGTGTGAGGTCAAGCCTGAGGTGAGGACACCTTCACCATTACAACCGGCATGGCAACCAGCACAAAAGTCACAACAACGTCAGCTAAAGCCATTAGTAACAGTGCCAGAGATAAGGATACCTCATCATCCCCGACTGCAAAATAGAAGACAAAGGGAAGTCTTCACTATCCGACAAAGTGAAATCTGGGATGATGAGACCACTCAACCCGCCTTTGCGCTCCAAAGAACAAATGTAAATTGGGAGCAGGACTGGGGTATACGTGTGTGTGGGGCCAGCACTAGCCAGGTGCATTTGAAGGTTTTTAAAAAAAAAACAGTCCTTCTCTGGGCTAACCAAATCTCTAGAAAAGAGACTGTTCAAGTTGCCAATTTGAGTGTTGTATAATTGCGCGTACGTTTGTATGGATAGCAGAAATGATCTTTGTATGCGTGCGCGTACGTTTGTGTGGATGCTATATTTTGGAGTTTGATTTTCTGCTTCCCATGTGTGTACAGTAGATATTGTGGTTTTTGAGTATATTTTGGGTTTGTATGAGTGTGCGTACGTTTGTGCGGATAGTAGAGTTTGTGTATCGCACAAAATGATAGCATTTGTTTTTCAGTGTAATCGCCAACATCAGAACAGTTCAGCTTGTACTCTTCTAGTTATTTATAAATTTCTTTAGCAAAGGAGATTAATATTTTTGTCTGGAATGTTCTCCATAGTAAATGTGTTGTATTAAAACCAATCGTGTACATATGGTAGTATCCCCAAATCCAATTAAAGTATATGACCATAAATAGTATTCTCTTGGCTCATTAAGACATTTTCGTTTGTGCAGAATTTGCCCTCCTGAATATTTCACACATATATTTTATTTATGGGTAAATGATAACATACTGCTCACTCATTGAGGTCAGTATTATTTGGCTTTTTAGTAAGTTATATTTTCTTGGTCCAATCGATGTCACAATAATCTCTTTATATTACCAGTTTCATCAATAAACAATAAACAATCTGTAATTTATTTCTGTATATCTATTTGTATGGAAATAGGCATCTCTGACAACGATTTACACATGGATGAATAAAAAGCAAGCTATACAATTAAAGAACGCAAGATTCAGAAAATCTTGTCAAGTTAAGAATAAAAAAAAACTTTAATGTGAGTATGCATCATTAAGTTGGGTAAGTAGGATTTGAGATGATTTGAACGTGAAAAGTAGGCTTGATTTTTGTTACAACGAACTGCACATACATATGTGCATGTGCGAAACCGAACCAAATTTATAGAGAGCCTATGGTAACGGCATGTGTCGGCCAATAACAATGTCGACCAATACAAATTTAATTAAGAACTCTTCACGTAATATACTGGACCTATTACTGAGATGGCCTTGCTATTCATCTTGTGACCGCTCCGGTGGCCTAGTGGTTAGAGCGTCCGCCTTGGATGCGGGAGGTCGTGGGTTCGATCCCCGGCCGAGTCATACCAGAGACTTAAAAAATGGTACTAACAGCTGCCTCACCTGGCATTCAGCATTAAGAGGTTAGTGTTAGTACTGATCGGCCTGGTGTCAGGATAATGTGACTGGGTGGGACATCATGCTACATGTCTGCGGCATGATGCCCCAGTGCTAGACATCACTATAAACTGCCACATTGCAGACATCGTAGCGATATGACTGAAAAATTGTTAAAGCTACGTTAAAAATCAAAATCACATCACATCACTATTCATCTTGTGTGGCTTCGTAACACTTGTTATTTAACAATATATACCAAACAATCCGAACACGACACATATTTTTTAATGAAATGAACTATTTGAGAAACCAGAAAAGGACAGTGAGCAGTCTATCTGCTCATTTACACTGAGAGCTTTCATTTAGGAAAAAGATGAAAGTTTTCAGCATTCCCGGCGACAGCAAAGTTAAACATTATAAATTGAAAACTGAAATAACTAAGTTTTTGTGAATTGTTTATATACATGATGCGTTTTGTTCTTAAAAACGATACAGGGTACAAAGGGAGAGCGAGCAAATACTGTTAATTGGCTTAAGAAAAAAGTTCGTCAAATATTAACAAATTTCTATAAAGAAAATATCTAATTTAGGCTACTATTAAGAGAAGGAATAAAACAGGGTAAAGATTTAAAAAATCCACACAGTAACCATCATACACCAGAACTGGAAATGTTTTCTTTCTCTCTGTCCTTATCTTTATTAAAATATCTTTTATCTTAATTAACATCAAGGCTTTACATGAATTGAGACGTATTCAAGGTAGAATACTGGAAAATATTTACTGTTAATGCAAAATACGGTATATCTGTAATCAGATTCATACGTGTGTGTGTGTGTGCGTGATTTGGATGTTTAACATAGATTTGACAATTTTCAGTAATATCGCTACGATGTCTACAGTCTGACAGTTTATAGTAATGTCTAACACTGGGGCATCCTGCCGCAGACATGTAGCATGATGTCCCACCCAGTCATAGCCCTAACACTAACCTCTTAATCCTGAGTGCCAAGCGAGGTCGCTGTTAATACCATTTTTATAAGTCTCTGGTATGACTCGGCTGGGGATTCACACGTGTGAACACATGTTTACAATCACATGTGTAAGAATAGACACGCGCTACCATCAACTCAATTAACAACTGACACAGCGGCAGGACAAGGACAGTTTCAAAATGTTGATTATACGACATATAAGGTAATAATCTGGGATATGTATCTTGTCCTGTAAATGACTGACCATTGATAGAAACATTCCAAGATTACAAAATGAAAATACCATAAAAACATAAAATAACCTTATCTCACATTACTATGATATAAATCGTGGACCAATAGGCTGAGTATGCAATGGATGGGCCAATTTGGGTGGGCTGAGTTCGTTTTGGGCCGAGAAAATTATTCGGTCGACTCTGCTACGGGTCGATAATAAATTTGCATCAAACTCGTCTTTCTCATAAAACCAGTTTCTTACAAAACCTATTTATGCTTTGTTTCTGCAAATATATCAGTTTAGAAAAAAATTGGTATCTCTGGCGACAATTTAAATATGTTTGATTAAAAGGTAAAATATGCAATGAAAGAACTCAATATTCTGAAGTGTCTTGTTATGTATAATTAAAAAAAAGCGTTTGATGTCAGTAGTCAGTATACAATTTTGAGACGGGTCAGCAGGATTTAACAAGATTGGAAGGTATAAAGCATGTTTGATCTTTATTCAAATGGACATCAAACACACACACAGACACAGATATATATATATATATATATATATATATATATATATATATATATATATATATATATACATATATGTGCGTGTGTGTGTACGAGTCTTTGTGAGCTTTGCACGTACATGTACGTGTAACCAACCCAACTCTATAATCAATCCTGATTTTGCAGAGAATAGGTACCTTTCAATTATATACAAAAGCAATTAAAACATATCGAACTTAACAAGGGTGGCAAATACATGAAGCCTATATATAAAGTCAAACATAAACAACAACTATGAGAACAATATCCTTTAAAAAGTTGTCAAAGTTTTCGTCGTCATAATTGTCCCTAAAAATGTGGTCTTGATTCGAAATTCTGAATGTAAACTTCCAGTATATGGCGTACGAATGCATATTTTTCACATTATTGAGGTCTGCATGATGTTGGTGTGTGCAGTGATGCATCTCAATAGGGAATGAACCCTCCATTACAAGACGTTTCAGTGTATATTCTTCACATTGTTGAGGTATCTATCATGTTGCTGTAGAGGTGTTTTCCAGACTTTGACTGCTTTTCGGACCCTAAGAGAAGAAAAATGATAAACAGATGATCTCAAATAGGCAGTGATTTAATATTCAATTTATTAAACGTGTTGAATGATGTCCAGCCTTTGGAAGCTTTCCCAAGCAAAAACTAAACATTATTCAAGGAGTTTCATAAATATAATATTAAATCATTACCCATCCGTGATTCTGTTTATCGTTTAGTTTTCATTATAATGGAAATAGGAGCGGAAGAAGAAGAAATAATTTCATTCTTTCTGACTCTTAGAATGCACCTTTCATTTTCTGTGCGTATAATATATTCCCTGGAACTTTTGCGCAGTTCTATAACTAGCAAATTGTATTAGTTTAGTTTTACCAATCATAATTCAAAGAACAATTGTCTTCACGAAAATAAAAACATAATATTTCACACAAAACATTATTTTCAACAATTTAACATGCAAGTGCAGTATGGTGTCACATATTTTTATTTTATTAAGGCAATGTTTAACAGTATAAATGTGTCAGTGTCAGATTAACATCTAAGTATTCAAATTGTTTTATATTCGTGTCAAGGGATGATTATGGATGCGAATATTCCAGATTGACAATAACGTATTGGTAACCAGATATTTGCAATATTCGATTTGGACTATAGTAGACATAGACAAATGCTATTTCAAATCAGAGTTGCATCACCTTTTAAGAGTTATTTTACGTTGTAAACATGATGTGGATGGAAAACGTTCTCGCGGGTTGGCGACCGGTTTTATTTTCAAATTCTTCTATGAGCAAAAGTGAGTTTAGTTACTCTTACAATTTTACATTAACATCACCCTTGTATTTATGGTTGATTCTATAGTTGTATTTCTTGTTATTGTTCTTCTTTGGGGTTGAATGCCAGTTTTCAGCGTATGATCATCTATATCTGGCATAATGGCCCCATGTCAGGTAAATCGGGCATATTTAAACAGAAGTAACCTTTTTCCATAATTCCCTTTGAACAGTCGATTCGAAAAAAATGGCTGCCAAAATATGAACAGTACCAGTAAAAACAAAACGTTCCAGTCGGCGTGGAAATTAAATTTTCCCATGATCAATCAGTTAAAAGTATACTGCGCAAGACGTTCATGGGTATATTTAGACCAATCAGAATCGCACAAAGTGATATTTAAACCTGTTGGCGTGTCAAAAACAAGAATATGCACATACTATTTGTAAAATGTATCGAAAATGTGAAAATACTATGTTAGAAAGAACATGGAATTTCAGTAAATAAAATAATTCATATAAGCTTATTATTCTACTGGAGGAAACGTATTAATTATGTGTTTTGGTCACATGTAACCAAATTGTAAGTAAATAATACGAAAATGACAGTACTATTTAGAAACATAAAAGAACAAGTCTATAAATATATCAACAGGTAAGTTGTCATCTGTTTATTTGAAGTTGATAACACAATACAACTTATTATCTTGCATATTTTTGTAACTTGCAAACACTGATGCAAAAAGTATTAAGGGATCTGGCTTAAAATAGCTTGCATTACAACTTTTGTTGATGACAGCTGAAATTTCGAAAAAGAGAAAAGAACTTTCATTTGCTAGGTGTCTTTGATACTGTATCAAAGACACCTAGCAAATGAAAGTTCTTTTCTCTTTTTCGAAACTTTCAGCTGCCATCATCAAAAGTTGTAATGCAAGCTATTTTAAGCCAGATCCCTTAATTTTAGTTTTTTTCTTTTAAACCAGAAAGGATGAAAATAGCAGGATGAATGCAGTTAATACAACACTCATTTTTCAATAAACCAATATCTTACTTCACGTTGCGAGATAATCACAGTAAGATAATGGTAATCAACCTATTCCATCAATTTTATATTCAAAATCATTTGAAATAACAACATTTGTATTATAATTATTATACATCTGTATTTATTGCATTAAACAACTTGCTCGTATCTTAATTGATCGATTACATATTTCGCTAAATCATTTAAGTACCTCAAAATCCGATAATATTAATTACTAAAACTGTGTGGGAAATCATTATACTCACATGTTTAAAGAACCTACCAAATGGGCTCACTTAGTAGTCCACATATACATTGTGACCATAGTCTTAAGGAAAACACGAAGCACGCTCACTTTGGAATTTGAGTGGTTTTACGTAATTATTGTAAACATATTCCTAAAGAACCAAAGAAATCATTTCACTTAGGAGTCTGTAATGTTTACAATCGTATTAGTGCCCCAAATCAAACATTATACGAGAATGTTAGCCTAATATCAGTCAAGGTAATGTAAACTATGAAGCCCGTTTAAATTTAAATGTCTTTCAGTGATATACTTGGTAGTTTTTTTCATAGTTTTAACCAATTCGTTGTCCGAATAAGAAACAATATTTTTAGAACCAAACATATCTTTGTTTTCTTCAAAATATCCTTGCGCTGACACGATGATGACAAAATTTACTAGCAATACATCACATTACACATATAAAACACACGTTTAACATTAATGAAACCCCTTCATGGATATACAATCTATACATTAAGGCAAAAACGTATGGATGTACAATTAATACATTAAATCAACGCCTGTATAGCTATGCAATTAATACAGTAAGACAACACCTGTATAGATATATAATTAATACATCAAGGCAACGCCTGGATGGATATATAATTTATACATTAAAACAATCAAATTATGACTATACATTTAATACATTAAAACAACACCTGTGTGGCTATAAAATTAACACAATCAGACAACGCCTGTATAGATACACAGTTAATACTTTAAGGCAACGCATGGATGGATGTACAATTAACACAATCTGACAAAGCCTGTATAGATATAGAGCTAATACTTTAAGGCAACGCCTCCATGGATGTACAATTAATACAATAAGATAACTCCATTATAGGTATACAATTACTATTTTACGGTATCGCCTGTATGGATATACCACTTAAACAATATGGCAAAGTCTGTATAGAAAGACCATTTTGAAAGAGACAGGGCTAGATATGATAAAGAAGACTGTATGTGTTTACTTGCCTTTTGATAGTTCTTCATATTCATTTGTAGAACAAGTGGTAGTATTCAGGTCTTCATATTGATAGTCTCTACTGTAAGTAAATAAATTCAAATCACTATTGTAATGTAGCAGATCATTTATGGGCAATACTATGTGTGTCATAGGCAATGCATAATGTTAAATAGTAAATGACAAAGGTGACGATGATACGGATGATCATAATTATACAGACAATAAAAGAGCTCACATGATGGCACGTGGAGCGCAGTAAACTACGGAGAGAATGTTTTAATGATTGAGTAACAGTTGTCTTTATATGTGCATACTACTTAAAATGATTTGTTAGGTTTTAGGTTTTGTAAGTATATATTATTTCTCTGCATCAAGTTTCTGTGCAAAGCGTAAAGTAGATTAAGCCAAACTTCTTGTTTCTTTTCTGATTGTTATGCTAGTTATTTGCTTTTCAACTTGGTATTTTCTTGTTTGTGCTGTTATAATGGGGATTCAGTGGCTGTATGAAAATTAAAGGGATTGAAAGTATGCAATCTGGAGGCGAAATGATCTTCTCCGCGCAAGTGATAGGGCAATACTAACTATATAGCTAAAGACAATAAGATTTGAGAAAAACATTAAAAACTTCCGAAGACAAATATAGGCTTTTAAATGATTAAGGAAGACAAACTGGTAGGACATTGTAAATGCATAATCAACTGTCTTTAACAGTTAGCCGATGTACAATAAATGTTTATGCATGTAAATTGGTTGAAGACAGTAAATCGCGTTTCAAAGATATGATATGTTTGAAAATATGTAACATCATTTTGGAAGAAAAGAGAGAGAGAGAGAGAGAGAGAGAGAGAGAGAGAGAGAGAGAGAGACTTCGTTTAAGTTATTGTTTTAGTTCATACATTAAATCATAATTTGCTTTACAGACAGGTAAAATAGGCAATTTGTGATTTATTACCGGAATGACAACCTACATTATATTTCACATGCAATTAATGTTACATGAAATGATATAGATAATGCATCATCGGTGTTAAAACAAACTGAAATTTGTGAATCTTGGATAGCTAATATACTGCAATAGAAGCAAACCATTTAAAATATTTCATTTTTAGATCACATGATGTTATATTCAATGAAAGCATTCCATTATGTTCAGTAAATGCATTTCAGCTAAAGGGTACATTGTATTTACTAATTTTACTGATTTCACTTATTTCATTTCATGCATTACCAATACCAATATTTGCTACAGAAATGTTTTTGGCTTACTTGAAGAGATCTTGTGTGAGCAATGTGGCTAATTTCATTGTTTGTGCTAGTTTCATTTTTATGTGTAAAAGAAGTTCCAAAAGAGATTTCGTGAAATAAAAGTAAATGTAACAATAACAGCGGTTGAATATTCACTGTTCTTCATACAGTAGTTTGGGAATTTTAAAGAGAATCGAAAAATACTTCTTAAAATGTTAGTGTAGTTATTGACTTCTAAAGTGGACTATGCTTGGCATCTTGCCAAGCACAAGCATAATCAACAATCAATCAGTTGTTATGCTGAAACTAACAATTGGTGTAAGTCTGTGTTTAGGTGCGTTTCACAAACCAAACGCTAATTAATGGTATAATACAGTTATACGGATCTCGTTTTGGTCTACACACGGTGAAACGCCTTTTTTCTTTTCTTTTACACTATCATTATTTGATGGGTTATACATGTGTCGCTATTATCTGTACGAGGATCCATAGTAAACAAAATTGAGAAAGTGGATATTTATTTTCCCAATGAAACAAGACAAGCACAACTACAATATAGCGATGGAGATAAAGATTAGTGGGGTTCGTCAGGATCCGTGAGACTAAGCTGGAGAAGGCAATATTTAGGCAGGTCAGACAAGTAGAATTACAATATGAGCAAGGGTAGATAATGATTCACGAGGTAATATGTAATATAGCAAAGGGTGGATAAGGGGTATTGGTGTTTGTTTTATTGGTTCTAATATATCTAATAGGTTGATTTAAGTGTTAGCCATGCAAAAAAGACTAATTGTACTGACTGGGGTTTTAATGACAAAAAAAATTTACAATATACATAAAAGTCAATTTTGTATCATTAGTTTAATATCACAAAATAGTTTTAAAATTATGATGGGTATGCATACTATTTTGGCTCATTTATACAGTTTAATTCTTCAGATACTACTGAGAGAGAGAGAGAGGGGGGCAGGGAGAGTTTTGGTGAGCATGTGTAAAATGTAAGTTTTCTTTAATCATGGGTAGTTTCAAAGCATAAAACATTTTAATGTTACAATGTTGTTGTTTGGGGGTTTAACGCCATTGGCAGCGTAAGATAGGCTATATATGGCGACCAGAATAACTGGTGGAGGATGAACCTAGGAAAACCCCGGTAAACCCACACAAAGCTGTTGGCAACTTTCGCACATACCCACACTGGCCGAGCTCAACTCAAGTGGACAGAGGTGAGTTGGCAGTGATCAGCCAAGTCAAAGCACTATAGACCACTTGGCTTCCGGGGCCCATAATGTAGGCTAAGAAATATTTCACTATTTTACGTTTTGTTTATGTCAACTAACAAAATATATTCTATTAAGATAGAAAGTTGGAGACATTACGAATGTTAAGAAATACAACAATGAAAGAAGCTAAAACTACTATTATTATATGGACAATATAAATAACAGTTCATGCCACGCACACACTTTTGTGCTATATTTATACATTTGTATCGCTATATTTATTATTCTACAGAGTCCTATTCATAATATATACCGATACTACCATATTTCGAGAACTGGTATATTTTAGTCCGAGTCATTGTAAAATGAATTAACACCTTTTTTCAATGAGAAACACTATTGCTCTCATTATTGATGTCAAACATATATTACGATTATTACGATTCCATATGAGTGTACTTGTAACATACTAAAGATATTCTAATAACCCATCGGCATTTTTGTTTCAGATTTAAAAATGGCTTTGGGGAATTGCGAGTGAGAAGGACCTTTGGAATAGTTAAGATGAAAAGTCAACCACACGCGCAAGTTACTATATTATTGTGAAACAGTGATTGTTGTAAAGTGTAATCTCATAATTTGGTTTCATTATGTCCTTTGTGAAATGCTGTCTAGTATGTTTTGAAAAGCATTTTGATTATTATTATTCTTCCTTGATAACATCAAAGTAAATTGACAAAGTGATTAAGGTAAAATGTACCGGATAAATAAGTATATCATCTCTAGCAACCTATGAGACAATTAATCTTGTCAATGAAAGGACAGTTTTCTTAAAGGTTGTTTTTTTACCAACCTACCTAAACAATTGTTAAAATCTCATTGTAGCCGATAACTCATTTCATTCCTTTCAAGAAATAGTCTAAATATGATACAGCCTTCCATTGATCCGTTAAAATACATTAAATTTTAACCTTTCATAATTCGGAATATGAGACTATTTGCAATGCATTATACTCAGTGTCTGCCAAACATAGTTTATCTAAATTAGCATTCAAATCCAATTGTTGTCAGAAAACAAATGACCAGTGGCTTTAACTTCTGGAACAAGTCTCCCCTTTCAAAGACAAGTCTCCCCTTTCAAAGACAACACCGATTGTATGATGCGAAAGAAAAATAAAATGCCACATAATTATGTGTTTGGCGATGATTGTTTGCCATTTGATAAACATGCATAGCTAATCACTGAATAGTTTGGGCATCTGTCTTAACGATTCGAAAACACGACAACCGCTGTGATATAAAACCCATAGGATAAATATTCATGACTTTATTTCTAATGGCAATTTATAACTGAAACCCACACCACATTCTCTTTGCATAATTTGGAGGCAATTTGCTGATGGAGAATGTCATATCAGTATACGACCTAGGAATCTTAATTAGAGAGACAGTATAATTATTATGTTCCACTGGGGAAAATAAAGCCCAAAGGATCACCATTTAAGAAGCACAAAGCTTAAACATTAAAGCTACTATCAATAACCACTGGAAATAACCTGTCAACCTGTGTGACAATTTCAGGCATTAAAATGATTAATGAAATGTCTGATAAATTATAATAATATGTAAAAGGCAGTTTTCTTTTTCTTGGGAGGTGAATTTGGTAGTGACAGTAAATAAAAGCAGGTAGAGGTATGAATGTCAAATGCGCACGTCCTCTGCAACGTCCCACCATCATATTCAATGTATGATACAGTTTTAACATGGACATAATATTTGTTTTGGACTGGCATTGCCATTATGAACAATAATGTGCTATGAGGGAAATAAGGCTGCTTTACCAATGTAAAAATAGCAGATTTAAATGTTCAACAAGACATAAATTATTTCATGCCATTGAATGACTAAGATCTGATTTTTAATATAGCGCATGTTTATATTTACTTCCTCGTGATTACTCTCATATATACGATAGCATGATTGCAAGCATGTTTAGTATGGATATCTTAGGCTAAATTAGATCTGGGAAAATTACTTTAATTTTTGTACATCATTGTTGTGAGGCTTGTGGTTTTATATATATATTTGTTTGCATCTGAGTAGCGAAATGATCCATTAGCTAGAATGAGCGGATGAGGCATAGAGATATGCAATATAAATTAAACATCAAGAACGAGCAATATCTCTATCTCAGTCAAACACGAAAAGAAAGAAACAAAACAATTTCATAGCATATTTATGTTTTTAAAACATTTGGGATGCCACGCAATATCACAATATGTTCAAACACGCACACATTGTGATGTGAAATTCTAAAGTCAATCAGTAGGACTCACAAATCTGTCGAAGATAAACACGTGAAACGTGATGTGTAAATACAGGAGAATGAATGTGCTCTCCAAACTGAATCAGGTCAGGTTGATCGTTTTCTTAGGTTTACTAGTTGTAACAAATCTTCAAAGTGACGCTATGGAACAGATAAACAGTCCCATAGACGATCAACATCAAAACCCTTAGAAGGCACGTGTCATGCATTAAAAGGTCATTTCATCACGATATACTAGGATATGTTGAATGAGTGCAAAACTCATTTAGCTATTAAAACTTTCTGAAATGTCGATCGACATTAATAACCAAAGGTTATACTTATGTTATTACATCCCAAGGAGGCACACCTATATTTATTTGCAGCGTTCATGCCAGTTAGAAGAAGGATATGTTGAATTTGTAAGCTTTGTGGTTTACAAGCTAATGAATGGGCAATGATGTGAAAATGCAACCAGAGGAACATAGCTCAAAAAAGCATATGTACGTCTGTTAGGCAATGTTCACATCAGTTTTCATTGCGATATTTTTTAATAGATTCTAAGCTGTATTGATTATAAATACGTACAAAAATTAAGATTTGATGCTGATCGTAATTCATTCCAAAATGGTATTTGAAATATGAAATTAGAAATAGACATATTTTTGTATTAGGCACTTCAGATTGATATTGCTGATCTACGCTGCTGCAAAAACTATCGTAGGTTATTTAAGCGCAAATGAATTTCTCTTGTACGAAATCACACTCTGTAGCGCGAGGTCGAAGGTTTGAACTTCTGCCAGGTCATGCCAAAGACATCTAAAACAATAGTACCAGCAGCCGCCTCGCCTGGTGCTCAGCATTAAGAGTTTAGTGGATTGGTCGGCCTGGTGTCAGGATAATGTGACTGAGAGGGACATGATATCACATGTGTGCATCATACCCCAGTGCTATACATCCGTATAAACTGCTACATATAGATCGTCGTAGTGATGTGACTCAAACTGTTAAAGTTACATTAAAAATGTAAATTCCACAAACACAGTTGTACAAAGGAAATTGTTTTATAATTATTTCAATCACAACTGTTTATCATGGCTAACTTGGTGATAATATTGTCTTTTAAACTATGAGTAGCATAATCACAAATTATTTGTCTTCAAACAATACGCTTTTAAATTACTGAAAGTATAAAACAGTGGTGTGAAATAATGTTTGTCTTTACGTATTCTGACAGTATATATAAGTATTAGTATTTGTCCTGCGTCTACTTGTCATGCGAAGTCGCCATGTCTCTGTTACCATCTCATACGAAGTCACTATGGCTGTGACATTTAAAGAGTTAAGAGAAGTAGGAGACAAAACATGAAAAGTACAGTAGTTGTGCGATAAAAACGGGTACTTACCCAGTACAGGCTTGAAAATTTGATACACCTGGAAGACATGATGCCAAAACAATATAAGTACATTACAAAAGTACCTGAAAACCTAATAAGAAATGTTAAGAAGGATTTAAGGAAGAATGAATTGGGGCATTAAGCATGGTTAAAAATAAAAACATTTTACCTTTCCTTGGATATATATTATAATTAACAGTAGGCCTTTAGCGTTTGACGCACTTAGGGAAAAAAAAATAATGTGCAATTCTCACTGGCTGAAAGAGACATTCAAGTGATAAATGTACGTGTATGAGTTACATAAGTTTTACTGCCGAATTCTTAAATATTCCACAAAAAGTACTACGAATAATAATATGTATAACGATTTCACCGAAAACTATGAACATTCTCCATACCTTTGGCATAATTTACCAATAAATTTCAATATCCAAAGATGATAATTAATTGCATCAAATATATATCCTCAGAATGACATGAATGAGGTGGTAATAAAGGTCTGATATAGATAAATAAATTTAAATACTGTATACCAGGTCAGTTTATATCGTCGTATTAATTAAACAATTGTACTGATCGTTTTAACTGTGATGTCGTTATTGCCTCTCGATAAACTCACTGTTTTGGGTTTTGATGTCTTTGTTGCTGCTTGATGAGTGATAAAGTAATAGAGAATACGACACATGAAAATATTTACACGTATCGTATTTGCGAGCTGATTAATCCCGTAAAAAGGAGAGCATAAAAGCTCAGTGTCAGAGGTTCCGCATAGTACCTATCTATGGCATCGTATAAGTACAATACCTATTTTATTTTTTAATAGGTAGCCCATACAAATGTGCATTAAACGTTTGCTTTGAAAAGGATCAATTGCACAATATTGGTTGAAACATGTTTAGTGAAAATAGTGGGCAAACAAGTGATATATGTAGAGAGACAAACCATTTCAACTGATCATTTATGACTTATTTCTTTACTTTATGGCTTACGGATAAATACATTTTTTCTTTAAAACACAGTTTAGTAGGACTTTTGGCTGTGACCACAGAAAACGTCTAATACACCTATGTATGTATTTTTTGTAAGGTTCTTTGGAAAAGAAATAAAAATTAAAAATGACGTAAGAAATGATGGTGCATGGTGGTACACATCCATCTATTGCTAGTTACCGATTAGAATTAAGTATATACATCTTTGAAACCTTTAAATGCAATTTAAATATGTTTATACTGCAAGTGCTCCACTGCAGACTGAAAAGTGTCAGTAATGTCTCGGAGACGAACGTGCTTTAGCAATATTGTGTATACTGCAAAAGCTACACTGGGCCTGTCTTATATAAAATTAGGAAAAAAAAATTTTCTTAAAAATATTTGCCAGTATATTTTGTGAAGTCTGTTTACAGAATTAAACATCAGCTGTATGGGTAAGTTCCTTGAAGAGACGTCTGAAATGGAACAGGGTCTTCACTGGCTCTTCGAATGAAAAGATTCTCAGAAATGTTGGTATTTCACGATTCTGACAATTGCTTATAAATCTTGAAATATTGTGTTAAAGACAGAAGTAATAGCTGCATATAATATGTGCAGAGAAGAGCTCCATGACCAAATGAATACGCATATTCGTCTCCCCAAAATATCATTGCACATTACATACTTTTCGTCTAGAAACACATTCTTTTCCACATGCTAAGGTACAATAATGAACAACTGACGGGATACCTTGACATCGGTTCAAACAAAGGAGAATTACTATATGAAAGACTTATGTTGTTTAAAGAAAAGTATTGGCTGCTTCCCCTGGGTTCAACAAAGAATTTTAATACAATTCGAACAAAAACATCTTTGTTGAAGTTGAAGTGTATTCCTTAGAGATCGTGAACATAACTGAATTTTAATTCCTAGCTTAACGTATTATGTTTTGACAAAACATACATGGGATGTTCTTTTCTGAGAGAAAGCAAATATTTTACCATCATTGTCCCTTGGTTGGCAAAGTTGGATATCGTTGATTTTTGGATCCGTTTTACTGTTTAAAAGACATAAAAGAGCATTATTCTTACAAACATAAATGAGACGTATACAGTATTTCATTAAACATGTCAAGATCTCAGACACAATCGACAGAACATTTAAAAATCTATAATTGAAAATAATATAAGTGCATTAGAGTTTTGTACATTGTAAGTAAATTTTACATTTTGAATGTTAAAGCACTGTTAGCTTTTTCAGAATATGTTCATTTTTAATTTATAAAATAAAAACTATATCCTAACACGAAGATGTAATATATGTAATTGTGTCCAGTTTGAAGAAAATTTGTATTTTTGAATTTAATAAGAGTTTTTATACACAATACACAATATCTTCTCTCATTTAATTTGTTTTTATAACCTTCTCTATTTCAATAGATAGATAGTGCTGCAAATAATCTTTTAATAACATAATGCGCGACTGGTAATTTTTCAGAAGCCATCTCAGATCTAGTTGTTGAACGTCAATAATTAAGAACTAAAGTTTAACAATCAAACAGTGTCTTTATCACCAATTATATTGCTAGGCCTATAAACACTTTTGATACATAAAAAATTTGTATCTTGCATCTGGATTTTTAAAAAAAAGTACAGAGATTACTTCAGTGACAGGTCAAAGGTGAAGTGAGACTGAATCGTTCTTGATAAAGACTGAATAAACAGAATCAAACAAACATGTGGAAAAGAAGTTCCAATTATTATGTTATCGTGTTTAATTTAAACGTCATTTACTCTCTCTTTCTCTCTCACGAGAACAGTATGCTTCAGTCTTGATTTACACGCCTAATGTTTGAACTTAGTAGCAAACATTGGTATGAAAATTTAAATATTCCTCAAAAGACTAATTTAGGTTAATAAAAAAATGTTGTAGTTTAAGTTAAACTGTTGTTTTATTCAAATTGTATTGATTTCGAACTGGTACAAAGCTGAATGTGAATATTTAGAAAATGATTTACCTTATGCTATTCTTGCATCCTAAAAGGAATAATAATATAAGTGAATTAAGAGTAAAGTGGAGATAGTTCCAAGTATAAACGGTGTTCTAATAACTTAATGATATGCTTCTAGTAAATTTACTCTGGATATGTGTGTGTGTGTGTGTGTGTGTGTGTGTGTGTGTGTGTTTACGTATGTACGTCCTTCCATCCCATCTATTTTCATAACACTATGCTATGGCCATCCTAATATATAATATCGCTACAAGCAAAGTTCATTACATGAGGCCTCTCCTTGAATACACGCGATATATATATATATATATATATATATATATATATATATATATATATATATATATATATATATATATAAGCAGAATGCTATGACAAAGAAATGCATGGGTCCCACGATAGTGAATTATAGTTTTCCCCCTTTTTTTGCAAGGGAGACAACATCTTAGGAAAATGCATGGATGGATTTATTTATATATGTATGTATGTACAAAGTCGATGACAATTACGTCAGGGAAAACAATTCAAGACTGAACCAAAAACTTGGGTGGATTAGATATATGGAACACAATAATGACGATGGCTATTATGATCAGTACCAAGACTACGACCATGATGATCATGCCTCTATATGTGTAAGATTACTATATCGTACTTCCTAATATGGAACAACATGAGTCACAAAAGGGACTAAGGAATATAACAGCATTATTCAATTAAACAAAGTTTATTTCCATTTTAGAACTATGATCAACTATGCACCAAAATATGATTGGCCATGTCATCTGATATCCAAAATACATTTGCTACTGTAAATCACTCCGAACGTTTCCTGCACTTCAGAATACTGGCAATGAAATAAAGGAATGATTACATTAATATGATTGCATTATCTGAACATGATATTCAAATATACAAAGCATTGTCTTTATGAATCAAAGTCCGAACCTTTTCCAATGGTGGTGTTGTATCAACATTCTTATATCAATACCCTTTTACACAAATTACCGTTGTCAAAATTAGGGCTATTTGTTAGGTCAACTTCATCTGGAAATCCAGCACTATCCGATGATGTAACTCAGCTTGAAAACACACCAATCAATGTGCAAAAAATGGTTGATATAACAATGAAACTTAAAGAATGTTCGAAACAAACTATTTCCAGTAACATTACAGTAGAAAAGAACTATAAAACTCGCTACTGATTACACATGAAAACCAGCACTCTACAAACGTATGCCATATTGATATGTCCTACAAAATCATCTACCATAAAGACTTCAATGTTATGGCTACCTCCAAAGACAACAACATAATTACATAATTACAATAAATTACATCACTTGCCAAAGTTTTAATCACTATTCCAGTTGATATCACATAAATGTGTAAACACTGCAGTTATTGTACACAGATGTAAGAATCCATGCATTTATTTGTTGTCAAAGTACTGTAAGACATGTATAAATATGTTGGTCTCATAAATAATTTTTACATTAGTCTTTTGTGTCCCTTGATAATGCCTAAGTTGAGAAATTTGTAAAACATCTTCTGGGTAGGGACCTATAATACGGTATTAGCTTATATGAGCCGAAAACATAAAATTATAATAATGGTCTACTTCAGTGTTCGCAGCATCTGAAATACATGAATTGTTGTAAAATGATTTATTTATAAATGAAGATGAATGATCATAGAAATCTCAAAAGGCGTATCTTCTTGCCGCTATTTATGAAATAACACATAAAATATATACTGTATAAAATTAATGTGTACATTAATTAAGTATTGGTGTTGTACAGCAAGTAATCCTTACGTTATAATAAATATGTTGCTCTCATATAAGAATCCTCAAAGGGAAGTTGAGCTTCTAAGAGACTTCTCTTGTGTACATATATGTCAATAGCATATATTTAATACATGATACTTTATGTCAATATTCCTTTTAAAAGAGGAAACAAAGATAGATGATACAAAATCTAAGATTCAAGCAGCGGACATGATCTTAATCAGGCAAATTCTTTTTAAGCAACAAATAGTTTAAAAATATATTGTGCACGATTAAAATAATAGTCTTTTTAAAAGGTCATTGCTCAAACTGTGTGTTGAGTAAATACGTGAATAATTGATATCACTTATAAGCTTTGAAGAAAAATTAAAAATTGATACATATGTTTGCTTGTTACAATAACGATTGAACCAGTTATACAACAAATGAGAGTTATCTCTGTTTTAGCTGTTTCCATATTTGGCGTTTAATTTTGCTCATTTATATATTACAATAAATAAGTCAAGGAAAATGTTAAATTTAAGTGACTAGAAAATAAGCATGCTGATTCTAAATACAGCTTTACTGTATGGAATATTACTCACATATGTTTAGAAGAAATTAGTGTGTGTAATCAGTTGCTAATTACAAAATTATAAATCCTCTTATTGATACAAGCAAACAATCGTAAAACTTTTTAATAACGATAATGATAATGAAACTAACAACAATCATTATACATATTGTTACAGGCCAAGGATCTTTACATGACCAAGCGGTTGTCAAACCCTGGCGCGATTCCCGCTAGAAGTCATAAGTTTGTCCCAACTTTCCAAAGACTCCCATACAACTTCAGTTGTAAATTAGAAAGCCCAACGTGTCCATTCTAAACATAACTTTTACTCTAATCAATGCAAAACCACGGATCTCACCAACTGCCAAATATGTATCAACCGCACATGGTTTATCTTCATCAGGTTTCCGTACCGCCAGCCGTTCATGCCGTAGAAACCATACGAGTATCCCGTAACACTGGGAACTATTTTAACTCCGCCACCTTAGGCCAGCCAATGTATGCTTTCCATGCACATTTCGCCAATATATCTGCACCCCATTTGCCACCATGGTGACATAAACGGTACCTTAATTAACTCACTCTTTAATATAAACAGTCACTCTGGATTCCTTTACACAAAAGTTTGTAGAGGTTTCGAATACAAACCAGTCAGAGCGGAAATTGTCAAACCTAGAGAAATCAAATAGATGCAAATAATGTAACTGGAATTATATACAGAGAAATATTATTATCATACCAGTTATCTTTGTAATCAACTGAGACTCAAATCCGGAGAGACAGAAAAAAGACATATACATGGAGGGAGGCATGAAAAGTGAAAAAGGAGAGACAGAGACAGCAACAAAAAGCGATTGTTTTGTATTGGTAACATACCTATACATAAACTTTTCCCTGAACGGATAAATAACACTAGAGCAGCAACAAAGAGACAGGCGGCCAGGCCGAAAAGGACTGAGGATACGATCAGTGTAATATCCTTTTTATTTTCCATTGTGTCTGAAAATAAAATCAACGAGTAAATGTAATGATGGAAAATTAATTCCTCATTTCTTCCCATCGAATCCATATTGCTAGTAAGATGGCGCCATTGGCATCAACACTCTTTAGCTAACAACACCAACGACTCTTTTTAGGGTCAGCAAACTATCTCAGAAACTCAATCGTTGTCATTATAGGTGTTTAACATACAGGTAGGCAAACACTCCTACCCTCTTGATAGATAGTGTGTTTTAGCACTCCTACTGTCATGTAGGATGTCAACCCTCTTCTTTTGCACCTTCACATTCCGTTGGTTAATAAACGCAGATGGTATTGGTCACTTTAACTGTTGAAAGGAATGATAGTAAGTGTGGCATGTTGGGTACTAGATGACTGGTTATTGGTCAATGCTATTGGCGTATTGGACAATATTGTCAGGTGTATAACAGCATATATATGTGTGTTGGATATTAGATTTGTGAGTGATGGATATTATATAAATGCGTGCTGAATCACTCGGTGTTATTCACTACAACGGTGTGTGCGGCACTAGACAGTATGATGTCCGATAAAATATGAATAGGTCTTATATACAAAACAACTGAGGGTTGGATGGTAGATAGTTGGATGTTGATAGTGGACAACCGTATAGCGTATTGCTGGTACCCGAGTAGCTAGTAGAAACCTAGTAGCTGAATAGCAGACAACCAATTGATGGATAGTAGCTAAATGTCGTAATTGAGAAAAGGTCTGTCGGATAGTAAGTTTACTTTTAGCTTTATGTTCTCCATTAACCCTATAATCCCTTGATATCATAGTACCCATTGTATATGATCAATATGGCATAGGACAAATTATTAATTCTTACCAAAATAAATTAAGTTAGTAAATTAAGTTAGACACAAAAGAAACGGAAGATGCTGAAAGCTTCTATTTTGAAATAGGATTTCTTACAAAATTAATATTTTTACACATTGACACACACAAGATAATATAATATAATATAATATAATATAATATAATATAATATAATATAATATAATATAATATAATATAATGTTATGACTGTGGTCATAAATTAAGAATCAGAAAAAAGAAAAAAGCAACAGGTTAACAAATAAATTAATTATCAGTGTTATAAAAATAATCTTTATGAGGAACTAATTTATTGTAACATGTAAAATAGAATCGAATATTCCTGACGAATTTTAGATCCTTGAATGTATTAGTCTGACAATAGTCCTAATGTATCACGATAGTATTGTCCAGAGCTCCTCTGAATAAATTCATAATAGTCCCAGAATAATAATGAAGTATAATAAGCACTGTGTAATTACAATGAATAATTCTAACAAATGTCTCCTCTCAAATGATCTAACAACAACAATATACAAATCTGCAGACTGATATAAATACTCGAACATATGAAACAAGAATCAAAAATAAGAACTAATTAATTTGCTTAGTTCTCTTATTATCTACACAATATACACAAATACAGGACTAAAGCACAGTTTTATCCTGCTCAATACATAACATATCACAATTTCTATCTTTGTAAAAGTCCCCACCTGACCAATCTATGCAGTGTGAAAATAATAGGAATCTCATAATCAGGATTATTATAAATAGTATTATTTAACTCCGGTCGCATTGAAGAGTACAGTTTGGGAGCAAGTCTTAAAGAAGAACACGTCAATAATAACAGTGTAATATACGATCTCGGAAGAAAACTTTTGCAGTCGGTTTTGTCCATTCCGGAGCAGTAATTTCTGCAAATTGGGTTGCACATTTGCGGAGGCAAAGTGTTGCGGGTAGTTTCCCAACTTTTACAGTTTCGCTGAAATTCAGCTTTAGAACAATGGAGGGTTCCAACTGCCCAATGCTGATTCAAGAGTGGACAGGCTTAAGAAGTCAAATAATGGGAAATTGTCGAAAATGCAAGGAAGGCGTCACAGATGATGTGCGTTTTCAAGACACGGATTTGATGGAGAAACGAGTGCATTTGCCATCAGCAACTGCCTCCATAGATGCGAGGCCTAGCGAGGCACATGTTGGGCAGCTAGGAAAAGCTACATAAGGTCAACCATTGCAATAACAAGATGATGTAACGCCATTGTCTGCTAGTGGCACAAGTCAAGTGATTTCTGCCCAAACAACCGATACGACTACCCTTGATAAATAATTAGCCTGCAATGTCAGTTGTGGACACAAAATGCAGATGGTGTGTCAAAAATGCATGCGCACATAACGAAAATGGAAGAGATCATGGCCAGTGTTGCTAGTAAAACCCAAATGTCAAGCACATCAGCTAAGATTTATGCAGGGTGGACACACATTGGTCTTTCTGGAAAGGATTTGGACTCAATGCATGACGAAGGAGACGTCGACTCGGACGTGGATGTTGCAGGGCTAATTATGCCAGATACAGATTCCGCCGAGGTCATTTTAAACGATGATGACTTGTTTGCTGAGTTGGAAAGTTGTTTGCTACAAAACGAAAAAGAGGGCCCAAATGTGGATGAAAAATTAGGGGGAGTCCACAGTAAAAGACTACGTTCAGTGTTACCACACGACCACGTGAACTCATTGCAGGAGACTATCTCAGACTAGGAAATTGTTACAGTTTAAAGGTGACCAGAGTAAATATTGAGGTCTGGAGTGCAACGTCAAAACAGGTCACGAGTATTGATATATCACTTCAAAAGCTACAAAACTCAGTTGTGGCAGATGTTGGTCACCACCATACGGGCAAAGGAATTGTTTAAGAAGCATAGCAACAATCTGCGATAATTACTGGAGGATTCAGTTAGAGACTTTGTCATGGTCATTTTTAAAATGTCATCATTTCCCTTCAACGA
The DNA here is from genome assembly GCA_028554795.2 of Sinohyriopsis cumingii. NCBI lineage: Eukaryota > Metazoa > Mollusca > Bivalvia > Unionida > Unionidae > Sinohyriopsis > Sinohyriopsis cumingii. Next base: position 3,769,589 of record JAPYKE020000029.1, read on the forward strand.
TTTCAGTTTTAAGCGCCGTGAACTAAAAACCCCAGACCTAATTGACATGTATCCACCCAGCTGAGCTGCATCGAACCCCATCACAAACTGTTTGTTTTAGATAAGCTGAATTGGTAGGTAACTAAGCTTAATGAATCTCAGAAGCCTGGAATCAGCTGCTGTGAAAAAGGTAACATAAATCAGCAAAGTTACAAGTAGCCTCAAATTTTAAAATAATTGTGCCTTTTTCACGACGATCTTATTCACGGGAGGGAAATTCCCTGAACCGGATATCATCAGTGGAAGCCCACAATTACTGGATTCAAGGCTTCAAAAAAGTTCACAAACAATGAACCGGCTTATCCAAACATCGGAAGGATCAGTCAATTCTTCCCAGACTATTAATATGCAGAATCATATAAGTGCATAAAACGTTTCTTGTATAAACAATGCACCTGACGATTTCATGATGTTTTTAAGGATGGCAGTTGTTGTTGTTGTTGTGGGGTTTAACGCCATTTTTCAGCACGCGATAGGCTATACATGGCGGCCAATATTAATGGTGGAGGAAGAACCCGGTAAAACGCCGGAAAGAACCACCGACCCACGAGAAGCTACTGGCAAGCTTTCTCACATACCCACATTGGCTGAATCCTAGACTCGAACCGCCGCAGACAGAGGTGAGATGGCAGTGATCCGTAACGAAGAGCGCTTTAGACCACTCGGCCACTCGGGGCCCCTTTAAGGATGGCAGAATATTACTTCTGATGCATGGGTTCTGAATACAAGGCATGTATTTAAATTTAACTTAGAAAAGACGGGTCCGTGAAACTTATTTTGAATTTAAAATAATTCTATACAAATGTTGAGAAGATACATTTTTAATGGAAAGTTTGAAAACAGGTGTTAATGACTTGAGAAAAAGAAATTGTTTCTTTGCATCCGTTGACTCGAAGGAAGCCCGTTGATCTGTTCAGAAACAGGAAGTATTTGCATTTTCTGTTTTTTGGGGGCATATATAAAGTTACTTGCTTGCCAAATGGTTTGTCATCCGCATCATGCATTTTCAACAAGCTATTTAAGCTTGTGGCATTCATTGATGGCAGTTGTTTGTTGGGGAATCTTATGGTTAATGAATGCAAAATATCAAACAAACAGTTCGTACACTTGACGGATTGGGATCAGCCATTCACACCGAAATTAAAGGTGATTTCGATGCTTATTTCTCACTTTTGTCAGAGAGCAGACAGTGTATACCTTGGTTGATATCTAATGTGCACTCCAGTTTTAAAGTAGTCTCACATGGTGAACCACAGGTTGTCTTGACCAGTGACAGTTCGCTTGTTGGTAAATCATGCAGCCAAAACTGAAACAGTTGGCCATTGTGATCAAGACGAAAGCTGTATCACATTAACGTCTTGGAACTGAAAGCGTGTTTTTGACATTACAATCTGTTTGGTCGGAGTTGATGAACACGCATGTGCGCATCTACATGGATAACTCGGTAGCATGTTTCATATGTAAACAAAATGGAGGGCCGCATTTCTAATTTGCATAAATTATTGCGTGATTTCTGGCTGTGGTATGCAATTAGGAGTATCTGGTTAAGTGCTTTCATTTGCCGGGAACACTAAATTGTGATGCAGATATATTGTCTAGAAACATAAATGAGAATTCTAATGGAAGTTCTACAGTATTGAATGACATCATTAAAGTGTATGGGCTCATATGTGGATTTATTTGCTTCCAGGATAAATCTCCAACTTATGCGTTATCTTTTATACAGACCTGACCCAAAGACTATATCAGTTATTGCTTTTTCTTTACAATGGAATTACAGTTGTCATTACTGCTTTCCACCTTTCAGTCTGTTGTGAGCAGTGCTGCAAATAATGTCCCAATGCGAAGCAGATCGTATTTTAGTGGCACCACTATGGACAATGCTACCCTGTTTCTGAGCCTCTTGCAGGATGTAGTCTGTCCTTGTATTCTACTTCCAAGTCCACAAGAGATTCTACACTTGACACACAATCCGCAACGACACCTCCTCCACAAATTGAAGATGGGTGCTTTTCACTTATCAGGACGGCAATCAGATATCAAGGATTATCAGAAAAGACTGCTTCCTCATCATCAATTCTTGGAGAACATCAACTACAAAACTGTTTTGGTCATCTCCAAAGGTAGATGTTATTTTTAAATAAAGACATTAATCCACTTGACCCACCTGTGATTATTGGTATAGAAGTTTAAATGAATTAGTAGATAGATGTTTAGGTTATAGTTCTGTAAGTACAGCTAGATCTGCAATTTCATCATAAGTTAGTCTTACTTCTAAATCCACTCTAAGCAAGAATATTTGAATTAGAAGATTTATGAGAGGGGTGTTCATTGCAAAGCCGTCATTTCCAAAGTACTCATTTATGTGGGATGTGCAACTTGTGTTTAACTATTATCTCTCGTTACAAGGCTATGACCAATTGTCATTTCAGGAACTTACTATAAAGTAAACCGTGCTGCTGACTTTGTTAACAGGACAGAGGTGTCAGACGCTTCACCTTATGCAGACAAATAACACTAAATATGGTGTTAAGTGTGTAAAAATACACATTCCTTTATTACTGAAACAATCTAAACCAGACAAACATGTGGAGCCCTTTGCAACCTTTAGCAATCATACATACGAGATTATAACAATAAAATAAAACAGCAAGATGTCTTATGAAAGATATAAATGCGGAACAATAGAGAGCTCATATGCATGTGAAAGTGTATTTGAGATCAGGTTCTCTTGATGTGAATAATATCACAACAACATCAAGTTCCATAATTATGAAGAAAATGAGCAACTCTTTTTTCTTATGAGGCTGTTGATGTGACAGTGTATGGTCCAAATTATTAAATATTTCCGATTTTTGAAGATTGGCTCAACCATGGTCATTACAATTTTATGGCACACCCTGGTTTAAATATTCACTGTGTAAAACAAATACAAATAAATTGACTGAATGATTAACATCGCTATCTCAATCAATCTCCTTAAACATATTTATATGCCAGTATTCTTGATATTTCCGTCTCCTGGGAATGTTGATGACATAATTTAAGTAAATTGCTTTCTTTGTAATTGTAAAGTAGCATAAAACATAGCCTGAAGAGAACTTTAAAGAATGTGCAAGAGAGCCAGAATTATATCACCATGATGAAAATTCGTTTCGTTCGTAAAGCTGTCATATATTAACGTCATTTTTGATTGACCAGATTGTAAATTAGTTCTTGCTATGTGAAAGGCCTTTGACATCTTCTCTTTAAATTCAAAGACAGAATTAAGAATATTAATCTCTGAATCATTGGTTGAAAGAAGTTTATAATAATTGCAATAGTCCACTGATAGTATGTCCGAAACCTAGTTCAAAAAGGACAATAACCAATGATTCTTTAACTGATTCATTAATAATAATAAATGAACAATCTCATCCATCTTTTTTAGAATCAGAGCAGTAAGGCCGAACGATATTTTTTAAAAGTCAATTAAATCTCCCCCATCCCACAATTCTAAACTTAGATTTGGGAAGGAAAACAGGTTTGACTTTTACTGTGGTTATAATTTTAATTTTCCATAAAGGAACTGCTTCTAGACATCTTGTCGATGAGCAAATTATGGTCTACAAATATCATTTTCAATAGGATCAACGTTCTGATCTAAAGAAGGCTTGTCAGTTACAAGTGGAATTTTTTGTTGTTGTTATGGGGTTTAACGCTATTTTTCAGCACAAGATAGGCTATACATGGCGGCCAGTATTATGGTAGAGGAAGAACCCGGGATAACCCCGGAAAGAACCACCGACCCACGAGAAGCTACCGGCAAGCTTTCTCACATATCCACATTGACCAAACCCGAGACTCGAACCCAGGTAGACAGAGGTGAGATGGCAGTGATCCATGACGGAGAGCGCTTTAGACCACTCGGCCAATCGGGGCCCCTACAAGTGGATTAACCACAATCTTATCTTCAGCATTGTCATTGCCTGGCAGTAAAAGAACACTATCAATGGGTGAATAGGTCACCACTCCAACAGTCATAGGTCCTGGGACTAAGTCTAATGACAAATGTACACAATGGAGAGGAACATTAACAAAGCTGCTCTATAATCAAGAAGAACACTTTAACTAGAATAAGACTGCTCACATGAAGGCACATTACCTGATAATAAAAGACTATGAGGAGCTTCCATGTCTCTTAATATTTTAACAGGGATATGATTGGCATAATCAGCTATAAGTGATATAGAACCTTTCGAAATGAATGGTTCATAATTATCCATATCAAAATCAGACTGGGGTTTGTTTGATGCATGACCATGACCATGACCTCTTAGGCAAAAAGCATTTGGAATAACTGTCTTTATTCTGCTGCTTATGTGTTTTATTTTTACTTATAGCTATCAGAAATAACGTTTAATGTCACTATTTTTCACATGCTTTGGAAACGTGTATGGTCTACATGTGAAGTATTTTATGAATGTGTCCAAGTCGCACATTTGATTCTTTTTCTGCAACGTAACTTTTGTGAACAACTGGTGGTCGTCGTCGTAAACAAACTTATGTATACCCTTAGCTTTTTTCTTTCATCTGACCATGACAACATGACATATGACACATTATTATTTATACATCTCATACATAAACCATTGATGGGTACATTACCAGCAGGAATGAATACTGTAATCACTAATGAGTACGGGCTTCTTCCAATATCATTCCAGGAGTACATCCTGTACTCGTAATTTCCAGGAGGAGGATGCGATATATTAACATAATAAGATCCGCTTTGAGTTTGTGTCTCCTTTAGATTTGTAACGCTTGAGTTTTTCCAGGGCGAGTCAGGACTGGCTTCGGACTTGTATTCTATAGCAAATCTCTGGACACTACCGCCATTAAAACCAGGTTTAAAGCAAAATTCAATCTTATTTCCCATAAATCTGCTGATCAAAAATATGTCAACCATTTGGGGAGGACCTGAAAAAGAGGCAAATGAAACTTAAAATGCAGTTCAACCTGAATGTTCAATGTGCGCATTGATGGACTCCCTCTAAGGAAATGCCAAACTATAAGCAAGCTGATTAAGAATCTTAAAGTAAACGGCTGGAATGAAAAATATACTTGTTAACAGAATCACGAATTCGAATAGACTTCTCTGGAATAATATTGCATCTTTCTATGAAGCTAAGACAATTTTAGATAAAACAATAACCAAAGCCATTAGTTTTCCTCAGGAATTACCAGAACAAGTTTTCCTTGTCATGTCTGCACCTATTCTGTAGTAAAATATGGCATGGTTTTAAGATGTCATAAAATTTGTTATCAATATTTATGAGCGTCTGTGTGATACTTGATCATACACTGTGACAACTGACAATTGATTACAACCATGGAAGTGACAAAGTGTATTGCATTCTGTTATACCCTTACTTAATATCAGAGACCCTTTTTCCATCTTGCAAATGCTATCAACTTAAATTTATCCAATGTTGCATAAGATCTCTTGGACTTACTCTTATAACCTCAGATTTCCAAGTATTTATAATATGCAGCTCTCTTTACTGCCTGAGCATGTGGTCCATCACAAAATCTTTCATAATGTTGTATTGTTCGTTTTAACAATAACACTTGAGTCAACTTGAGCATTCATTAATTCTGGAAATTATTTCATTTCTAATACTTTATTGCCCTGAGTAACTTAAACCAAGCTGCAGAAAAGAGTAGCTACAGTGTATCTTAAATCGCCAGTGAATATTGACAATTAAACTCATCCAAGGTCTCATCAAATATCATTCCACATACTGAATAGTTGCTCTATACTACACTATAAGTCAGACCCAGCAGCAAAGAACATCGTTCATGATCTGACATTGGAACATGCGCCGTAATGTAATGTTACATACTATCATCAATTTGTGCCTAAACTGAATGGGTCGACAGAAGTCGGGAGGGATGAATGGATTAGTAAAGAGTATTATTCATTTTGATAATAAAGCTTATGCCAACTTGAGTATTCATTGATTCTAGATGTTTCAATTCTAGTATTGTATTCCGATATGTAACTTAAACCAAACAACTGTATAAAATGAGTAGTTGCAATGTATCTTAAAACACAAGTGAATATTGACAATCGAACTCATCCGAGGTGTCTTTGAATATCACCCCATATACCGACTTTAGTTTAAAGACATATATAATTGCTGTATGTAACACTACATAGGTCAGATAAAACTGCAAACAAAATGATCTGCTACTGGAATATTCACAATAATGTAATATAACATTTGTTTACATTCAGAGGCCGGGAAGGATGAATTAATTAATAGACGGAAGAGCATGCATGTATGTATAGATTAGGAGATATTAGCTGACTGGTGGTGATGATTATATGCGTCAAAGATTACCTGACATCATAATCTGACTAAGGTACAATGAAGTAAAGACAAAGATGGGACTGTAACTTAAAATTCAATTTATTATGAAATAATTCCATCAGACATTTAATGCTTCGGCAGACCCGAAGTTAAATACCAGAGTATAACTCTTAATACTATGACTATAAAAGAGACTCCCCTTTACTGATTCAATTTACTAATAGGGTTTCTCAAAAGAGCAAAACAAGGTTGGGTATTTAGTCACCGAAGTACTTATTCCCTTACACTTCTTTAAATGTGGAAGGAAAACAATTTTTCTTTATCTCCACAACTAAATTGAAATACTTCAAATTTGAAAGGAATTCGTGTTATTGTTCAGACTACCTAGCAAAATTCCATGATAATCTATTTATTTCTAGACATAACAAAGGTGATATGAATAGATTGTGTATTCTTTCTGTGCAGAAATTGCTGGAGAAATGAACTTTTTACCCTCATCCTTGTCATGTAAACATGTCCTAACCTTTTTATATAAAGGTTGTGGTCAAAAGAATTTCTTATATTTCTTGAGGAATCAGTCTTTTAGTTCCCTTAACTTGAGAGGTTCATTTATTTAATTAAATTAGTGATTGGAATTACGAAGTACTCATTGATCATTTTAGGACTAAATCACTATGTAAGAATTATTGTGAATTAATTTAATGATATGTTGGATTATTTCATTTTGATCCCTCAGGACTAGTGGCACATTAATACTTTCCATGTATTGGTATATCAGCACATTTAAAATTGGAATGCGTTCGGAACACCACTGGAATTCATCTGGGATACTCAATTCTTTGGCACTTGTGATATACCCTTTTTGCCAAATAAATTATTTGAATCGTATGAATCTTGTTGCTGTTCCCTCCTTTCTGTAACTTACTTTAAGACCATAGATTCGTAAAAATTATAATGAGAAATTGGTGTATGGTGTAATGTAATGTAACCATCAGAAGGGGTAGCCATAACAACAGTGTCAAAGACGACCGTAATGGTGCTCAACGCGTAGGTCATATTGATACATTTTAAATAAGGACCAAGTACATATCATAATAAGTGTTCTGATTGAACCCATTATGTCATTGCCACACTGGATAGTCAACATGGCCATCAATTCGGCATCACTTTCCATTAAGACCAATCACATACCATAGAAAATGTTTGAAAATAGTATACCAAAATGACCAGCCATTCAGAGTGACAATAATAAAACAATTTCAAGATGACGGCTTTGGACATACTGGATATCATGAAGGGTCGGTTGAAACCCGGTTTACACCTGATACCAACTGCATATTGTAAGAAATATTTTCAGTTATTATCAACTATACGTGGAAATCTGCATGCCAATACGACCAGCCACTCTGCAGGAGTTGCAATAGCAAAAGTTCATGATAGCCACCTTGGAGGACACGTTGGGCATCACATCGGCAACAAGTTCACTTATGACCAGCTATTAGCGATGGCTTGGTTAAATACTCCATCAAAGATGCCACCCATTCAGAATGAGTGGCAATAAGATGTTCACGACTGCCACACTAGTAATATTGGATTTATTATGTATGGAGTGTTAAATCATTTTCACCCAATATAAACTACTTTTCAATGTAAATGGTTATGTAAAGTTTCAATAATATTTTTTCAGTAGTTTAGAAGAGTTAGTAACATGAAGAACACTGGATGGCATGCTATTGTATATTCTCAATAGGCATGCTTTTCTCCAGTTGAATGTATGTCTAGACTTAAACCCACGTTTATAATCCAGCATTCTGAATGGTTGAAATGTTAGTCTGACCTTAAATTTACCAGTCAAACGTTTTAGTCTAAATCGAATGATATACACTGGTTAATTATAGTCCGGTTAGTGACCAGAGGGGTTGAACATGTGCATCTTAAAGGGTCTAACATGCTATTGGATGAATAGAATTCTCGGTAATTTATCGGTCTTTTCTTACTTTAAATGATGATAGTTGAAACTATCTCAGATATTCATGAGAAACACCAACAAGACATATTTTTATGAAAATACTTTTGTTATTTGTTAGACGCTGATTTTTTTAAAGTGCCATAGAAAACTCTGTCATTGCCTGTGAATTTTTAAATCTAATGTCATGGATCGAAGATCAATGAGCCAGTGTTCCCACCAGTTCTCCAAACTTGGTTTCTTTTACCCACAATGTTGCGAAATTGGCGATGAAACAACAACAAATTAAAGTGCAATTATTCAGCTGGAAAATAGAGTAAAGAAACATTATATGAAACTGATATGCGTTATAAAGAAAGACTGATATGTTCTTAGCAGAAATAAAACAGTTTTTAAATCAGTCTTTGAATCACATTGCTCTCTTTCATAATAATAATAATAATAATAATAACAATAACAAAAATAATAATAATAATAATAATAATAATAATAATAATAATAATAATAATAATAAGAATAAGAATAATAACATACACACACAAAACTTTCTCTTTTTGTAGAGGGCCTCGAGGGAGGTTACTTGTATTGAATTGAGTTAAACCAAATCAAAATGCATTCGTACCACAAGCTTGCTGTACGCATACGACAAGCTAGCTGAGTTTGCAAAAGCTAGTAAGGGTACTCGCACAAGCTTGCAAAAGGAATTTTTCCAAGTCTTCAAGCTTACAAAATCTATAGTTCAAGCTTGCGCAAGCTACAGAAGGAATTTTTACAAGACTTCAAGCTTACAAAGTCTAAAATCCTTTATGTAAGCTTGTACAAGCTTGCAATAATCAGTCATGAAAGTTAAAATTTGGCCGAACAGTACTTCCTGAAATGTAAAAAATAAAGCTTGTGAATTATGTCAAATTAAAATATGTTAATGCATCTGATAATGCACTTGAGTTAAATGATATACATTTTCAGTGCTGCAAAAATGCTAAGAACTTGAATTACTTGTACTTAGCATCAGGGAGGGCAGAACCTACGGCCTCGTTTTCGTATTTATTTTGTAAAATCTACCCTTCTACACTATTTTGTCCTCTAGTGGCCTACGCTACTGAGTATACAAATTTATATAAACTGCTTTTTTATATATCGAGACAGTCAAACCATCCGTCCGCTCTCCCTGCTGATATGGGGAATCCAAATCCTGCAACATGAAGTGAAATCGAATGCTTGCAGAACGAGCTAAACGATGCGGTACACTACCTGCAGCCCTGGTATTGTGTACAGGTATAAGTAAAAATATTTCCCGCCAGCCACGTTGACTACTTGCATTGAAAAAGACACAGTTTAAGTTAATGCAGTCGTCCGCTGTTGTTGTTGTTGTTGTTGTTGTTGTTGCTAGAGGGGAAGTTAATCCTCCGGCCTTAAAGTGTGATTTATTTGGTTGGACTTTTTGTACCAACGACGAGTGAGTGTGTGTGGAACAAAAGATGGGTTGCTGTCTCAACCCAACATTTTATCGAGACCAATGAGATACCTCGATATGGGGTCATGTGAATTTATCGTGACAAATCCAGGTGATGTCGCTTGAGCGTGTGAGGAAAAGTTATTAAATTTGTTCATATCAATGTCGCCGGAACACCAAGTCTGATAAATATTTCGTAACGTGAATGTATCAATCCCATTAAAGACCGCCAAATGGCTGCAGTTATCTCTGATGACTTTAGGTATTTAAACATATTGCTGAGTAACATAAATTACATCCGTGTTTCATGCCTGCTTCGACAATATATTCGAGCTGGATATGCTTGTTTGTTTACGATCACATCATCGTATACTACAAAACTGCTGATATCCCCGTCGAGATCATCGACAGACGAAGCCTCATCGATATTTGTAATTATGTCAATAGTGTCATCTCCGGTCGATTTACCAGCTTCAATCTCATTTGCGTTATCATTAAAATGACTCTGCACACTGTAGCATCTCTAATCATGCACTAACGGCGCCATGAAATATGACTTATCTTGCTTAGGCCACATCATTATCATGCTGAATAGCAACTGAGTCTTTCCAGACCCAGATGTCCCTAAAATAATTGCTCGAATAGAGTTTGGCAATGTTGGAATGTGCTTGACGGACTATATTTCTCTTGTCACTGAGAAGTCAATGACATCCATATTAATAACAAGTATAAAAAATGATATTAATTTATATTGTATTCGGAGCAAGGGAATTACTGACACCAGTGAATTAGCAACAATAACGACGAGGAATAGAAAGGCGTGCACAGGCTAGTGCGTGAAATGTGGTACAAAAATACAAGTTTATTTCGTCTCGTGAGAAAGTAAGCGGTGATAATGCTGCTTTACTTGGCAAATTACCAGGGACACCATGGGCTAAGTATCCTGGCGATAAACATCTTCCTGTGTATAATTACTGTGACCATGCACCGGGCTGGATATTTGACTTGACGAGCGAAATAAACCCAAACCAGACGAGTCTCCAGGGAATGCGAATGGTCAGGTGTGTCATGTTTATAATGACGAGTATAAAAGTCCAGATTTACAACAATGACATCGCAGACGTGAAGTTGATACACACGCTAAAAATAAAAAGTCGGTAAAAATAAAAATCAACGAGAATCACAAGCTAAGTGGCTTATAAAATCTGCGACATAAAGCAAATTAGTGTTAGGGGCTGGGTAACTAATCAACCGATACTTATAATTGTAATAATAGAGTCAATTTATTACAGCCCAAGGGGATACTGGAGGAATAGGGTTGCTATTAGTAAATTTGCCGGCGCTGCGGGTGTTACACGTGCTGAAGATGCAGATTGGTTAGGATGACAATTTTATATACCACCCCCTAAACAAATTCAATATGGACATTTTGAAGTCAATCCCCCCAATGAAGTTCATCAGGTCGATATTTTGTTTTCTTCCCATGATAATACCAAAACTGGCAGAAGTCACGTGCACACATACAAATATGCATTAACTGTTGCTGACGTTGCAAGTAGATACAAAGTAGCAGAGCCGTTATTAGCTAAAATAGCAATCTATGTTGCATATACCTTTAAACGAATTTGTTGAAGAGGGCCCTTGCAATGGCCATAGGTACTACAGACTAATCCTGCAAATAATTTCTTGGTGCAGTAGCATCGATGAAGAAACAAAATAAAGTCAAAATCAGGCGAGGGCACACTGTGTTACATCGCGATAAAGCAATCTTTGAACGATTTAATCGAACACTTGCTGCGAGATTATTTGGATATCAATACGCTCAATAAATTTCCACAAACACAAGATCTTGTGAATGGGTTACAAGTATGATAGCCGCATTAAATAATGAAATTACACGTGCGATATATATGAAGCTATCAGTGCAATCACACAAAAACACACACCAGCACAACGACGCGACTCATTCTCAAAACAACCATTGCTTGGTAATGTGACTGTCATATATTCATATGAAGTTGGGGAGCCTGAAGGCATACAATAAGAAGAACTGATCCAGTCTGGAGTGTAACCGGACATAAACCTTTCAGCGTGGTAAAATCCACGGGTACATCTGCAATCTACAGATTCAACTGCTACTCAACATGGATTTGTCAGCGAACATTTACAAATAATTCCTGAAGATACTCAATTACCACGGCCTTCATGAAGGTGAAGGTTCACTTGCCCACGGAGCTAACTCCCTCAAGGAGCTAGCTCCAGGGCGCTGGCGCACCGACGTCGATTACACTCAGGACAGGTCATCGTCACATTTGCATGTGTATGGCCACAACTACTATTAATTCTATTCACGGTAAATGGTCTTGGATTATTATCCGAATTCTGCTGACATAACACTACTGCGTTAAGCTTGCAGTGATTATTTTGCTGTTGTAGAGTCATGATCGTCGACAAATCAAGATCAAATGTTTGTTTTGTTGTGAGTCTTTTTTGTCACATCGCTGATACCCAACTAATTTTTTCCTTATTATTATATCATCGCGATTCTTCTGAGTTTGATCCTTGTCCAAAATGGTGCAGTTATCCTGAATAAATTCAGGGATAACCCTCCATATTTGAGACAATTTTGTCGCTCTTGATTCTGCTAAATAAACTAAAATTGATCATTCGATACGCTCATTGATATATCATATGGTCCAGCACGATGCTGCAGCCGCTAGTGCTTTCTCAAGCACATCCACATCGACAACAACAATATCATTCAATACAAGTTTTTCTTTCTCATAGGTTCCATGACTCGATACATCAATATTTTTTACGTGGGCTATAACACAATGGGACACGAAGACCTTGATATTTCTCTCGATGAAGTAGAATAATCGCTGCTGAAGTGAATCCCGAACACATTTCCGCGATGCGACTATCAGATGACTAGGATGCCATAACTTCCAGAAATCCCCCTTCGTTGTTTCTAGAATTACTTTACGTATTATCGAGCACTGGACGCTATTCGGCTGTAGTCGTATTAATGTTTTAAATTCTTGCAAAGACTCATCAATTGCCATGTGGTCCTCGAGCATTTCTTCATAATAATCTAAAGATTCTTTTAAACAGCGGTGTGGGGATTCGCAAACACACTGTGGTGGTTGACCGTGATCGCCGCACATGATAACATTTGTATTTCTCGTCAACAGCCATTAAAGAAACATTTTTTACAACTTGCGGATCCGTGCAAATCACATCCCAGATAATATTCTTAGGGATATATTTCTCACCCATTCGTTGTGGGGACCATGCGTCTCCCTTAATCGAAAGAAACTCTGATAGGTATGTGACTTAACCCCTCGCTGTTTCATCTCTCTGGCGAGCCGGTGAGTCGGGGTCAGCACAACCATATCATTGTTCAGGAATACATTTATTGCACGTGTTGTTTTACCAGAACCTACCGGCCTATTAAGATAAACAGTTTTATGCTCAGCAACAGGATCATGTACAGAGAGGGCTGAGGACGGTTTTGACAACTATTAGTTCCTGTAATATTCGGTACCGGCTTATAATCTGCAGATTCCGAATAATCAAGTATCATCTCATTCTTGACTCGCCAAATACCCAATGGTGTTAACTCCCCAGGAACGCTAGCATTCTCATGAGCATCTCCGGTACTTATATCACATTCATCTAACAACACAATATTCGTTTTATGGAGATAAATGAATCTGTGGCAACTCTGACCTCTGTATCAGGAAATCTGTTTATCATTGACATTAGATGTATGGAAACATTCGCTAACATCGAAGAACTTAAATGAGTATATTGTGGTGAATTCCCATCATAATAACACGCAATAGTATCCAGCTTGGTTCTATCGTTCATGAATACATTCTCTGCATACGAGAACGTGCCTTTGCTCGTTGTGTCTTGGACTAAAAAATCAAGTTCAGCCTCGTCGATAATTAATCGTGTACAACTTTGTCTATGACGTGATGAGGCTCCTTGTGTAAATTAGCCAATGATTTTCCTACCCAAAACCTTTGAGTGACATCTCAGTGCCACTGTTGTCAGATCCAGGTGCTAGCACCTGGGGTTCTGGAATCCAAACTTGTTTTCGTGATCAATCTGAAATTATTGATTACTCACTGACAGCGATAACATTATCTCCGCATTAGGCATGTATGGTATTAATACTATTGGATCCCAGCAACGTTCATTGTTTTGCACAGTAATCGTTGGGATTTATCTCTGGATCGGGTTTATTAAAATGTCGGCCAAACCAAAAAACAATAGCAAGATAAGTCCTCTTAGGAAATTCAAATGACTAAACGAATGCAAATATTGTCAAGTCGAAATCGGGTTGGGGTCCATTTATCGACACCTTAGTCATCTCATGAGTAGGATACCCAAATCCCTTAAAATACGATGCACACTCACCCATCCCAAAAGTACTTCCAGTAGAATAGGCAACCATATCAACGGAGATAACTTCTTTGAAATCATATTTGGTATTCCACAACCCTCCGTGTCCATACTCGACACACGATCACTGAATCTCTTCAAGATATTCTTTTGACTTTGGTCTCCATGATTTTTTCTTCTGAGAAAAATAAGTGACCACAGACGGAACAGTAAAACAATTATTCAGCAATTGTTATATCGCTTCGTTGTCGTCGGTATGTGTTCGTGTGATTTCAGTCATCGTTGTATGAAGAGATTCAACACGATAAAGATCACAACACGTTAGCACAAATTGATCAAATCGTCGTTGTTCATCATTACCCTGAAACAACCACACAAACACTGGATCGGTTTTACTGATCTCGCGAATATATTCGCCGTCAGTATTAGCACCACTACCAGTGTTAACACTAGTACTGCAAGCAACGGTAATATATCTAACTCGTTTATCTTGTGGAAATATTTTATACTTGATGTCCAATTGTGCACGTTTGGTGTGATCGGAGCTCCATTTTTCAAGTATTTATCTCTGCACAAGACCTCCCCGGTTATTGTTTTAACGGTTATTTGAAATCTTAAGGTCGTTTCTAACTCAGCAATATCGCTAAGTGTGGCCCTAATTGATCGCAATTTAGCCTCCCACTGATTTATGCTATCACGTCTTAACACTGTCAGACCCTTCCCTAGTAACGCGTTCAAGAAGTGCTATGTGACACTCTGGACGACGCAATTTCAAATGCCACCCTTCCTTCGTACTTGGGCATAGATTTCGGTATTGACCAAGCTTCAGTACGAAGTGTGGCGGAGGGGATAATAAATTCGACATTGTCAAAGAAATATAATCAGCGAATAAATTTTCAGTATGCGACGGCGGTGGATTATTGAAACTCCGAGTGATTACACTCGCAAACGCGAGTTGTAAACACCAGTAGTAGTACCGTGGGAAAGTTGTGACACAGAATACAAGGGATTGGAATGTTAACACTTCCGGGTTTTCATTTATTGTCTGCCCAACTACGGGAATGTGACCTACTGACTGAGAGGCACCGTGGGAGAGTGCATAACAGCAACAAACAATTGAGTGCGTTGTAGTAGTAGAGTAATAGTCGTTGTTGCTAACACTGGCTGGCTGGCTGGGGGACAGTAGTAAGAGAAAACAAATAATAATAAATATTATTTTCCCCACCCACTCGTGTCCAAGGACCGACGACGAGTATTTTTTACACAGCTCTGTCTCGCACAAAAAGACTGATCGATAAAACTTCATTTCTCGTGTCCAGGGGATAATTATTTTGGTCTGTGAGGCCAAAGTTTATACGGGACAATGATGGGTTATGCGTTCGCAAGTACACTTGATTTACGGAAACTAGATTAATCAGGTGGCCCGGGGTACGCCTCAGTGGTAAAGGAATAAATAATATTTACTTGTGCTGCTTGTTTCGATTTTTCAAGGTCTGCGGGATAGTGTCCATCGACAATGTCACGGAATGGTGTAAATGTTGTTAATTAAATACATGTACTCGGGTTTCGTTTCTTTTCTCTGTACAACGATACCCGAGGGTGATTATAATATGGTCTATGTATTTCGAAATCGTGAGTACGATTCGTCCTGTGCCACACGTGCAAGGTGCCTTTGATAAGGAATAACGAAAATTCTAAAGGTATAAATACATTACTACATGTAAAGGACCTTTACAATACTAATGGTTTTGTCAGCAAGCGGCCTGCTAAAAGGAATCGCACAACTCCAGCTGTAGGGGTAGGTAATGTTTTGGGTTTTAAGTGATAACTAGTGTATTACCATATTTGCCTTTGCATGTTTGTTATAGTTTTCTTTACATACCATAATGCGTGCATTTTTTATTCTTGTTGCGATGTAGATTTATATTGGTAATGTAAAGCTACATTTTTTTAAAAGAATTGTTTACTATTGTCTTATCAAGCAGGGTTAGGTTTACTATTGAACCTCTGTTTTGTAATTGCCATTACAATATAATCTTTTTAACTTACCATGTATAACGTCCTTACGTTATGTCTGTATCAAGTTTAGTACACTGTATCGGGTATATTTTCAGCTGAGTGAGTGTTTTGATGGTAGAAATATCCGGGGTGTCCGGTGTTGTCAGAGGGTAGAAACGTCCGTGTGTCCGGAGCGTTTAAGGTGCCGGAGCGTCTAATGACTAGCGTCCGGAATGTCAAGAGGGACTAAGGTGACCCAGCTGTAGAGCCGTCAAAGGACCAGGGATCTGGAGGGTCTAATGTTTCAAGTGATCATAGTATTCCGAGGGTCCGGAGTCTATATTGGTTGTGAAATTGATTCGGAGGAGCTGTGGAGCGGATATGGTGCACGGGTGACGGAGTGCATCTCCACACATGTATTTTAGCTGTATGCTAATTTTGGGTTAGTAAGACCCAGTGTATTATTCAGGACTGGAAGGATAGAGTGTATATCCGTTCTTGTTTAGTGACATAATTTCGCTACCTGAGCGAATACATTTTTTACTATGTGTAAAGACTTACATTGTTTACTATTTGAGTGAACTATATTCATCTTTCCATTATTGAATCATTTGTGAAATCATTTATCCTGTATTTTAGGGTTACTGAACTAATTTATTTGTATATTTTTTTCCATCTTTGAAACTGTGCGTTTTTTATGTTAAATAGATCCAATATTTGGATTATAAATACGCACACATCTTCATAATCCACTATTCATATAAATCGCCACATTAAATCATATATATGTGTCGTCATTACGTGTTCTGTTGTTAATCCGAAATATCCCACCCGGTTATCTTGTTACAAATGGTGTCAGAAGTGGGATCATTTCGGATATAACAGAGCACTGAAATTGTTTTATTATATTTGTATGCTTTCTGTGTGTTTCAGATGCGTTTGACAAAGCACCAAGGTTAGGTAGATACCTAATATTACTTTATTTTTTGTATTTAATATTTTTGTTGCATTTCGTGAAAGAAAATACGGTTTGTGGTAATTACGTGTTTTGTATAAAACTGCACTTTAAGGTTGGTCACCACCAAACTTTTGAAATGACTTCTATGAAAGAACTGGTAGAACTGGGGAAACAGTTTGGTTATGAGGGGGAGTCCCTTAGAAATTTCGTTCGTGAAGAACAAGCCCGGGAGAGGGACCAAAGATTAAAGGAGAGGGAATTAGAAAGGGAAAAATTTGAAAGGGAACAACAAATAGAAAAGGAAAAAAAAAGAAACCCAGAAGGAAATGATCGAACTAGAGAAACAGGCTGAGAGGGAATTAGAAAGGGAAAAATTTGAAAGGGAACAACAAATAGAAAGGGAAAAAAGGGAAACCCAGAAGGAAATGATAGAATTAGAGAAGGGTAAGATAGAACTAGAGAAACAGGCTGAGAGGGAAAGGATAGAATGGGAAAGGGAAGCAAAGAGGGAGAAGTTAGAAAGGGAAAAACAGGTAAGGTTAGAAACTTTAGAGATGGAAGATAAAAATCGGCAGAGGGAACATCTAAGAAATTCTGAGCTATTGCAAGCTAAAAAAGAGGGGGAACATGATATTAAACTGAGAGGTCCAAAATTGCCCCCATTTGAAGACGATAAAGATAATATGGATAGTTATCTAAATAGGTTCGAGAGGTATGCTACGGTACAAAAATGGAAGAAAGACGATTGGCCGCTCCATCTTAGCGCGTTATTGAAAGGTAAAGCGTTAGACGTGTATTCGCGTTTATCCACGGCCGATTCGCTCAATTACCCCGTGTTGAAAGAAGCACTTACCAAGAAATATGAACTAACCGAGCAAGGGTTTCGCAAGAAGTTTAAGTATAGTAAACCAGAGAGAGGCGAAACATTCATACAGTTCGTCAGTAGGACTTGCAATTATTTGCAGCGATGGGTGGAATGTGGTAAAGTCGTCAAGACATTTGAGGGTCTTGTCGATTTCTTGCTTCGTGACCAATTGTTAACAACTTGTGGCAAGGAGTTATATTTATTCTTGAAGGAAAGATCTTTCAAAAATGTACATGAAATGGCCACACAGGCGGATTTGTTCGCCGAAGCTCGGGGAGGTTCGCAGAATGTCATCACGCGAGATGTCAAAGGTGGGAATCAGGTCAACGACAGAAAACCCAGGGAACCTGAAAAATCTGGTATGAGTAACCAGGGGAAGCAGAGTGACATGCAATGTTTCATTTGCAAGGAAGTGGGTCATATCTCCCACTATTGTCCTAAGCGGAAGGGACCAGTCCAGAAAGTAGCGGTAGCCATTAGAGGCAGAAGATCGGTAAATGGAAAACTTAATGTTTCCCAGCAAGTTAAGCGGAAAGCGGTGCGTGAACCGGTGGTGCGTTCAGAGATCAGTCGCGATGTGATCCAATCAATCGGCACGTGTATTTTTCCAGAGGCACGGGTGCCGACCGCAAACGGCACTGTTAACGGACAAGAAGTCACCGTTCTACGAGACACCGGATGCACTACTGTAGTCGTGAAACGGAGCTTAGTCCGCGATGATCAATTGCTTGGGTTTAAATCACCTTGCATGTTGCTTGACCAGACAATCGACCACGTTCCAGTTGCAAGGATAATGATAGATACACCTTTCTTGACCGGGACTGTGGAAGCTTTATGCGTAGCCAACCCGATCTATGAACTGACGATTGGCAACGTACCGGGTTCAAGACTTCCAACCATAGCAGATTTCCGATTCCCTATCATCCAGGCAGTGCAAACTAGGGCTCAGGTAAAGGAGGAAAATAAACCTTTGCGTAAGTTAAAAGTACCGGAAGCCATTACTGATATATCCCGCGAAGAATTCCAAAATGAGCAAAAACGTGACGCATCTTTACGTGCAACCTCTGAGAAGGCATTAACGGGTACTGTGAGAAAGTGTAAGAACGGGGGTTCCTCTAAATTCCTTGTTCGAAAGGGTTTAATGTACAGGGAATACTCTACATCGGATAGGAAGTTCTTGCAATTAGTGGTTCCCCAGAAATTTAGGGCACATGTATTAAAGGTCGCGCACGAGTCGAGTATGGCAGGTCATTTAGGCGTAAAGAAAACAACGGATAGGGTATTAAGAGAATTTTATTGGCCTGGCGTCAATAGCGACATAGCGCGGTTCTGTCGCTCGTGCGACGTTTGCCAGAAGACGATCTCTAAGGGCAGGGTAACTAGAGTACCGTTAGGTCAGATGCCCTTGATAGATACTCCGTTCAAACCAGTAGCTATCGACATTGTAGGACCAATATTTCCGCATACAGATCGGAAAAACCGATACATCTTGACACTGGTAGATTACGCTACCAGATATCCAGAAGCCATAGCTTTGCCATCAATTGAAACCGAACGTGTAGCCGAAGCGCTCGTAGACATGTTCAGCAGGGTTGGAGTGCCCGAAGAGGTTCTTACGGATTGTGGAGCGCAATTCACCTCAGATCTTATGGCAGAAATTAGTAGGTTGTTGTCCCTTAAACAGTTACGCACAACACCTTACCATCCTATGTGCAATGGATTGGTCGAGAAATTCAACGGCACATTGAAGCAAATGTTGCGGAGAATGTGTGCGGAAAGACCGAAGGATTGGGATAGATATATGAACGCCCTTCTGTTCGCATATCGTGAGGTTCCTCAGGAAAGCTTGGGTTTCTCTCCGTTTGAACTAATGTACGGTAGGACAGTTCGTGGTCCTATGCGCATACTTCGTGAACTGTGGACAGACGAGGTCGCGGACGAAGAAGTTAAGACCACATACCATTACGTAGTTGATTTGCGCGAAAGATTAGAAAGTACTTGTCAAATGCCGCAAGACGAACTCGCGAAATCTAGTCGTAGGTACGCCAAGTACTACAACCGAGGAACTCGGAGTAAAAAATTTGACGTAGGCGATCAAGTGTTGGTGCTTCTCCCAACGAATAACAACAAGCTGCTAGTCCTATGGAAAGGGCCATATGAAGTCAGACAGGTGAAAGGCGAAATGGATTATATCATTGATATGGAGGGGAAGTCCAAGACATTTCACGCCAATATGCTTAAACTCTACGTAGCGAGACCTGGACAAACGATTGATAAAGGGATTTTGAATGTAGTATGCGTAGCGGTGATAGAGGATAGGTCTGGTGACGAAGCGGAATTCGTCTCCAGCACAGAAATGCCCCTTGAATACCCCATGGACGTTGGTAAAGAAAGTATTGACCAGATAAATGTATGCCCTGAGTTATCGGAGGGTCAACGTACACAGATTATGGAGGTTTTGTCCAAATATCCAGATGTGTTCACGGACAGACCAGGCTGTACGGGTCTAATTCGACACGAGATCAAATTGAATACCACTGAGCCTATCAGGATTAAAGGATATCCGATACCCTTTAATGCACGGGAGACAATCAGCGAAGAAGTGATGAAAATGTTAGACCAGGGAGTGATCGAACCTTCAAACTCCCCATACTCGTCCCCCGTGGTGTTAGTCAGAAAGAAAGACGGGACCAACCGGTTTTGCATCGACTTTCGGCAATTAAACAAGATCACCGTATTTGATGCAGAACCAATGCCAGATATGGAAAGTGTATTTTCAAAATTGGCAGGTCATAAATACATTTCCAAATTAGATCTAAGCAAGGGATATTGGCAGATACCCATCGCCGATAATGCCCGCGAGTTAACGGCATTCGCGACTCCCAAAGGACTGTTTCAATTTAAAGTTATGCCTTTCGGTTTAGTTAACGCCGGCGCGTCGTGCGTTCGTCTCATGCGCAAATTATTAAACGGAACGGAAAACGTCGACAGCTTCGTAGACGACATCTTTGTTTACACGCATACATGGGATGAACATGTTAAGGTATTACGGGATCTGTTCGATAGACTTCACATTGCAAACCTTTCAGTTAGGCCTACTAAGTGTAGCATACGGTATTCCAGTCTGGAATGTTTGGGACATCTGGTAAGTGGACTAGGCCAGTTGCAACCTCATCCAGATAAAATAGGAGCAATCAGGGATGCCCCTAGACCAGAGACAAAAAAACAAGTAAGGTCTTTCCTAGGTCTAATCGGGTTCTACAGGAAATTCGTCCCCAACTTTTCGGCTGTTGCCAGCCCATTAACGGATTTGACTAGGAAGGGGCAACCGAATAAAGTTTCATGGGGTGTATGCCAGGAAAAAGCGTTTAACACTCTAAAACACAAACTGGTAAGTGCACCAATTTTAAAGTTGCCGGAAATAGATAAACCTTTTATACTGAGGACTGATGCGTCCGATACGGGTCTTGGGGCTGTTTTGCTACAGGAGCAAGGGGGGATGAAATTGCCCATTGCTTATGCAAGTAGGAAATTGCTCCCTAGAGAGGAAAAGTACTCCGTGATTGAAAAGGAGTGCCTAGGTTTAGTATGGGGAATAGGAAAATTCCATACATATCTTTCTGGGAGGGAGTTTACCTTGCAAACGGACCATCAGCCGCTTTTATATTTGAATAAAGCAAAGGTCACCAATGCAAGATTGATGCGTTGGGCATTGTCTTTGCAACCATACAGTTTTCGAATCGAGGCAATTCGAGGGTCAGAAAATGTGGGAGCTGATTTTTTAAGTAGGGTGTAATTAGCAAATCATTTCGTTCGGTCTGAAAATTGGAAGTTTTAATAACGATTCATTGTTCACATTCCGTGATTGTTCTAAAAGTGATACCACTTTTTTTAGGGGGGAGGTATTGTCACGGAATGGTGTAAATGTTGTTAATTAAATACATGTACTCGGGTTTCGTTTCTTTTCTCTGTACAACGATACCCGAGGGTGATTATAATATGGTCTATGTATTTCGAAATCGTGAGTACGATTCGTCCTGTGCCACACGTGCAAGGTGCCTTTGATAAGGAATAACGAAAATTCTAAAGGTATAAATACATTACTACATGTAAAGGACCTTTACAATACTAATGGTTTTGTCAGCAAGCGGCCTGCTAAAAGGAATCGCACAACTCCAGCTGTAGGGGTAGGTAATGTTTTGGGTTTTAAGTGATAACTAGTGTATTACCATATTTGCCTTTGCATGTTTGTTATAGTTTTCTTTACATACCATAATGCGTGCATTTTTTATTCTTGTTGCGATGTAGATTTATATTGGTAATGTAAAGCTACATTTTTTTAAAAGAATTGTTTACTATTGTCTTATCAAGCAGGGTTAGGTTTACTATTGAACCTCTGTTTTGTAATTGCCATTACAATATAATCTTTTTAACTTACCATGTATAACGTCCTTACGTTATGTCTGTATCAAGTTTAGTACACTGTATCGGGTATATTTTCAGCTGAGTGAGTGTTTTGATGGTAGAAATATCCGGGGTGTCCGGTGTTGTCAGAGGGTAGAAACGTCCGTGTGTCCGGAGCGTTTAAGGTGCCGGAGCGTCTAATGACTAGCGTCCGGAATGTCAAGAGGGACTAAGGTGACCCAGCTGTAGAGCCGTCAAAGGACCAGGGATCTGGAGGGTCTAATATTTCAAGTGTCCGGAGGGTCTAATGTTTCAAGTGATCATAGTATTCCGAGGGTCCGGAGTCTATATTGGTTGTGAAATTGATTCGGAGGAGCTGTGGAGCGGATATGGTGCACGGGTGACGGAGTGCAACTCCACACATGTATTTTAGCTGTATGCTAATTTTGGGTTAGTAAGACCCAGTGTATTATTCAGGACTGGAAGGATAGAGTGTATATCCGTTCTTGTTTAGTGACATAATTTCGCTACCTGAGCGAATACATTTTTTACTATGTGTAAAGACTTACATTGTTTACTATTTGAGTGAACTATATTCATCTTTCCATTATTGAATCATTTGTGAAATCATTTATCCTGTATTTTAGGGTTACTGAACTAATTTATTTGTATATTTTTTTCCATCTTTGAAACTGTGCGTTTTTTATGTTAAATAGATCCAATATTTGGATTATAAATACGCACACATCTTCATAATCCACTATTCATATAAATCGCCACATTAAATCATATATATGTGTCGTCATTACGTGTTCTGTTGTTAATCCGAAATATCCCACCCGGTTATCTTGTTACAGACAACATCAACGACTAAGTTGACCGAAATCGTGGAAGTGATCATGACAACACCGGGGGATAAATGGCGTCCACCACCGCCATTGCCGGCGATGACGTTATTGTGTTTGAGTATCCCTGGTAGAAGGTATATCGCGCTCAAACGTTTAAGTATCTTTGGAAAATATTCATCGATGATATTTTTCCGCTCGCTGATGTTAATCCCGGTATTGTGAAAGTTGGCAGCACTAATCTTAATATACTTGAGAAACAACCTTTTGGTTTCAATGTCAATCTGGTGCATGATAGTTCGGTGAACGTATTCAAAATCGTTTATTACCATAATTAGATGCTGTATCCACGCAACTAGTTGTTGCTTTAGATAGTCGTTGGGATATTCATTTACGTAATTGTAAAATAATTTGTCGCATTCGCATCAAGAAATTGTCTAAGCTTCGAGTCAGAGTAAAGTCCTCTTCTTTCTTCTTTAACAACAACTAACGTGGGAAGACGCGGAAGATATGCAGTACCAGCTGCGTTACAAGACCGATTTGTAGGTGTTTGTTGATCTATGACCGACCACGTGAGATATAATACATAATCTGGGTCTTATAAACGTATCCTCTCATTTGGCCATTCTGGCCATCCTAACACAGCTCGAATCGCATGTGTTGCCGTTGACAGCAACTATGTCTTCTCATGTCGTTTTTCAGTTGCGCATGTCGATACTTTCTTGGTTATTATATTATGGACGCCAGCAACTCCTGTTATAACCGCCATACTGATTCCCACGTCGGTGGCCAATAATGTGCTGTTTTACGTCATTGTTTGCAGCAACTACGATTGATGCAGCGCAGACAACAATGTCAATAACCAAGATGCGTCATCGGTATTGTTATCTTTCTATTTTGCCGTATACGGTTAGATGATATCGCTCAGCGATTGCTGCCAATCACGGGCTTGATCGAATCTGTAAGTGGATTCATATTTCATTGACTTGGGCGATGAGGGGGCGATCACTATATGGAGTACTAGCACCCTAAGTAATTAATACTCTAAATGAGCAATGGAGGCACTGATACTACAAATTCCATAAACCACCAGTAAGTGGTTGTTGTTAATATTTTGGTCCTCGGGTTCCAGTATAATTGTTTCTTCGGTACCTTGATTTAATACAATCGACAAAGTCCCAGAAATTTAATTGATTGAATGGTGCCATGGATACGTGGTAAATATCATAAATTTTGCAGCACTAAACACGGACAGCCTGTACACACCTGTGGCCTCAGAGGTATGTTTGATGGAGTTATTATATTGTTAAGACATATGAAGCTTTACTTGTCGAGGTTTCAGCAAGATGTCAATTGCAACCTTAGATCCTGACAGTACCACGACGTTGAAGTTCCAGGTAATCTTAGACCTCGTCCCTTTTCTTGGAAGTCTTTTTAGTCCGTGTCATGTAGTTTTCTTTAATGACATTTCGCTAGCGGATATTATTGCTGGTAAGGTTGGAATAAGCGACATCAGACCTCGCCCCTTTTATTGCAAGTTTTTAATCCGTGTCATGAAGCTTTTTTAATGCCATTCTAGCAGCATTCTAGCGGCAGCATCGCATTTGCGATACAGGTTAGTTTACTGATTCGTTATCTTTTTTATTCTGTCTGTCACTCTTCCTCTGTTAAATATTCATTTGTTTATTTATTTCTGAATTAATAAGTTGAACTTACTTAGTAGCTTCGATGTGGCATGTATAGTCATACATTTTAGATATAAAAATACACATAAAATGATTTTATTCCTTCAAGTTATCCAACTTCGTACTGTTCTAAAATTTCTTTATTTTAGAACATAATGTAAATATTTAAATATTGAATAAGTGAATGATTAGCAAAAAAACTCTTACTAGTTTCGATATTTCAGACTGACTCCAAAATTGCTTGTGGTAATTGCAAAGTATTAAATGTTTGACTTTACATACCAATATATGGTGTTCTGTATCTTCAAAAGTTTTTTTTTATTTCTAAATTAATTATTACTGAGCATGAAGTTAGTAGCGAAATTTTCTTTACAGTAAATCA
This sequence comes from Sinohyriopsis cumingii, assembly GCA_028554795.2. Classification (NCBI taxonomy): domain Eukaryota; kingdom Metazoa; phylum Mollusca; class Bivalvia; order Unionida; family Unionidae; genus Sinohyriopsis; species Sinohyriopsis cumingii. The sequence continues at coordinate 3,794,953 of JAPYKE020000029.1, forward strand.
ATGCTACGATTACAGATACATATAAATTCTTAATTTAATTTAACTTTCCGAAACACAATATATATTATGATTAGTAGTATATAATAAAAAATTTAAAAATTTGGTTCAAATGCTTCGACATAGAATTAGATGTATTGCTGTATTTAAACAACAATCACACTTTTTATTGCAATGATACAAATTACAGTTACAACAATAAAAAATGCATTCTGTAAAACTTCGTTAAAAAATCAATCTTCACATATCCATTAAGTATATAAATTTGTGTAAATCATTATCCGTGGTGCCTAATATATCTATTACCTATACAAATAAAAGAGTATGACTTTTTCTTTGACATATCTTTTTTCCTTTGAAGTTGGCATTCTGGTCCTTGGATTAATACACAGTATTCGATCACTTAGGTCCTTAACGAGATATGAATGACACAAGTCCTTTAATACCGTTCTGTTTCTTACACCTTACTTATATAATTTAGCTAGTATATCTTGACAACATAGTTATATTGATTTGTTAAAAAGAGTGACAATCCCTATGGTATCAGAACTGCAACGTATAATTCGTCTTTTAAATACATATTATAAGTATTCATCCTTTCCTTTATTTTGTCAATTATTAGCCTTATTAATTACGGTCTATTTTCCATCTTGTGATTTTATGCATGTGCACCTTTAATGCCCTTGATGAAGTCTGTGAAGGTTTATGTCTTTTGCTGTTCGGAGTTTTACTTCAAGAAACTGTCATGCATGTGGCAAACGTGTTCTTTTTCTTTTGTTAATTGATAATTCCCGCTGTTGTGAAGAGCACTTCTATAATCCATCAAATGGACCTCTGTCACGCTGAAAAGTTTGTTTTAGGTCTTACACGCGTTGTGGTTTCCAGTCAACGGAGAGGTTTGGAATGTTATGGATGGACTCCGTATTGTCATTAGTCAAATTCACACGTTCAGTATTTCTGCGGCTAGGTTCGAAAAAATATTTCTAAAGTCTTGGTTTCAAGTTGTTTGTAAAGTATGGTGCAAATGTCGGATGCTCTTCATTGATGATTGTATCCAGATGTTCCGATCAACTTTAAAATCTGTTGTAGTATTTGCATCTGTGATGACACCGGTACCAAATATTTTGGCCATCATTATATGACGTTTACCAGTTTCCACCCGACTTTTATTTTAAAGGTAATAACTGACATTATTATTCAGATGTTTAGTGCAAAGAAAGCGTGTAGCCGAGGGGAATATATGCTCTAATTGCTTGGTTATGCCCTTCTCATCATCACTTCCAAATTCCAGTATTTCAGGCACACTTGCGTCCACGGGCTCAATTTCTCTGTCTAGCTCCATAGCAATATGCCCCAGAAAGCTCTCATAAGATCTGTAAGAAGCGTCTTTACGCAGAAAGACAGGGCCAATAAAAATCGGATGTTCGTTTGTACTGTTTCGGACAACTCTGATACTTTACACTATCGTTTCACCCATCAATAACTCTTTATGCAATTTGTTTTATGTAAGTATAATGCGAAAAAAGCATGATTTGCTAGAGAACTAAATCATAAATAAATATCCATTACTGTTAATGGCCTGATTTATGAAAAGTTAAGATTATATTTTCTTTATTGAAACATTGGAAAGTTGTTTTTGTAAACGCGAGAGCTCATATCTTTCCAGAAACTTGCTATTTCATGTAAATTTAAAACGGTGAAAATCTACATTCTATATTCTCATACTATGCATGTGAAAACATTAATAACTTCTATAAAAAAGACAGGTATCTGTGTTTCGTCGTTTTTCTTTCTTCTTTAAATCAGTCTGTAATTTGGGACGAATTAGCCCATAATTTGCGCTGAATAAGCGTGGTCCCAATCAACCATGATCCGAATCAGCCTGAAACCTAGGGCGGAAAAACTGAGGAGGGGAGACATAAAAAAATGCCGCTTTTGATCCGAACAGTGAAGGTACTAATACAGACTAATACCGTGCATTACTTAAGACATGTTTAGATAAAGATACAAACACCCTTTCCGTCATTGTGGACTAGCACCTTTTAAAAACCCTTTTAAATAATTCAGTTTTCGACCAGCGTTCTTGCGATACGCATCATGCATCTTTTCGGCATATATGCCAATTATATCATTGCATTATAAAGCCTTCTATTTGAATTAGGTCACATTTAGCATTTCCTGGAAATAGTGCGACTTAATGGGATTTTCCATTCTAGAATATTATGTATTCTCAAAAAGATAAAATCTGCTTTAAAAGTATAATACAAATTAAAGTGTAAGCAAAACGGTCATTTTCGTGTCTTTAAAAAAGTGAATATTAGATTATACAAATGAATATTTATCCAATAGTAATGCTTAATTAATGGAAAGAACACGTATTATGTATTTATTATACATTAGCGTAGTTAACTGATGTGACATCATTAGATAAACCTGCAATGGAACATATGGAATGATTTAAATGTATTTCAATTAAACGGCGTAGTGGTTTGTGAGTTGCTGTTAATAATTAATTGTCTATGTGACTGTACCAATCATGAAATGACCTATATAATCGAACAGTTTTGAAATATTAACATCAGATATATCAAGTAATCTACACACAACAATTTTTCTTGAAATCGAAACAAAATCAAGGGAATTACAAAGCGATTTTCCTTTACGGCTAATAAAAAACAAGGAAATCACTCCCCTGGAGTTTGTAATACTCATTAGTCATTTGTTTTGAATGCCTCTTTCAACAATTTCGATGCACAATTTAAAATGAAAATTTGTATATAAACTGTATAACAAAATAAACGAGGGAAGTACGGTACACTACCATTTAATGAGGAAATTGTTTTGCGAACAAATATAAAATTAAAGAGATTTGATGCAAAAGACCTAGTTTCCGTGGGTCCTACTAAACATCGCAAAGTCAGACAAAGGCACACAAAGGCAGATAAGGTCTGTTAAGTTTTGTTTTATGTATACATATTCGTATACAATATACAATATTAACTTTGTTTTGATATTTAAATTTATTAAAAATAATGGTACATACGTACCCTTAGTTGTGTAGATAGAGTATGACAAAGTCATATAACACAGATAACGTATGACAAAAGCAATGTCAATGTGACAAAGCCAGATTTAATAATTTTATATTTACTGAGAGACACGTAATAATATTATGAAAGTAATCTAAAATACATAAATTTAATATAAGTATTTGATCGAATATAGTATGTCAACCTTGATGTAATAAACTTAAGATATTGTATGACAAAGACAGATTCATTGTGACAAGTACGATGTACTAATACTTTTATTAAGAAGTGATTATGCTACAAAAAATAAAAATTACTCTGCCGCTGTCGGCAAAATCAAACGATGGCAATTAGTGATATTCCGCACCTGTAGCAGTTCGTGGCTATTTTGCATTGTCTTGAGCAGTTGCACATATCTGTTCATGCAGTACTGTTCAAACAGTAATTATTTAATCAAACTTTAATTATATACCGGAGTCGACAATCTCAAGCATAGGTATTTAATTTACTTTTGCATATGTATTCTTTTATATTATTTGACAATTAAATATTTTATTAACATTCATAACCATATATTCGTGATGTAACTTTTGTCTGATCACGCGATTTCCGAAATTTACGATTACCACACCTCACATTATATCACTGTTTACCTGCTTCGTGTCTTTGTAGACCTGCATCGTGTCCTTTGATTTGGCTTCTTGGCTACCTTTGGGTCCTTATGGACAGCATATATCCAATCCGAAGATGTCAGTCCTGAAAAAGTTGTAATGCTTGCACTTATGAATTTGCTGAAGAGTTGTTGTTTCTCTTCTTCTGTCTTTGATGTCCTTGAAAGTTTGGTAATCTTAAAGTTCGAAAATCGCGTGTTCAGACAAACGTTACCCGTCTCGTATAATGCCCTACTTAGGTCCACCATCTCCACTTTAACTAATTCGAATATGTGTTCAACCAGTTTGTCGGTTTTTCTGGGCTCCCAGTTAAGCTTCACTTTTAATCTGTGGTTCATGCTTTCGGTGTTGTTTTGTGTCCAAAGTTGGTCTTCGTCACTGCAAATAACGTAGTTCGCCAATTTGTCCTCAACATGCCGAACGTAATACTGCAGGAAGTCACTATGACGTTGTTCTTCAAGATTGTTTTTAAGTTTGATATTTCGGTCCTCAAAGGTCGCAGAGTCGTTTGCCGTTGCTACGCCGTTTGCTCCGAAAATAATGTCAACCATTTCCTTTCTATCAATAGTACTCTTTGGGATCTTGTCAGTCATTTGTCAAAGTATGTTGTCTTTTAGGTGTTTTGAACACAGTTGTCTTGAGCAGCCCGGAAATACCATTTCTATGGCATTGATCATTGCCCGTTCGTCGTGAGTTTCCAGGATCATTTCAATGTTTTTAAATTACCATGCCAAGCACTCCTCTCAAATGCGAACAAAATCTGAAGTAATTCTGTTGGCGGCCATCCACATGAAGCATGAGTGGCCCCAGAAGTATTGGCAAGTCTCCAGTTCCCTTGCGCAGTACCTTGTTCGATTTGTATAAGGTGGTTGTGACAAAACACTTTCCCAGTGAAAATGTTCAAGCGATGCCCACATAACCTTCTTTCGATGATAAAAAAGACTTCAAGTCCAGTATTTGTTTATTAGTGTAGCATATTACTGAGAGTAAGGAATTGTCTCTATAATGAATAATCTCAGCTACATACGAATGCTTATCGCTTAACATACGTATAACATTCAAACGTTCGTCAGCAACGTTCTTCGAACCTAATCCACCTTTTTGTTCAGCCTTCACGCGAGTCTTAGCATTCTGACACTGTCGTGGATAATTTAATGGTTCTTTCTTTGCGAGGTCCGTCAGTTATCCATACACCTCACTGGGTTTTTGATGCTGAACCTCTTTCCGAATCCTTGAAGAGTTTGTGGATTGGTTCATTCGTATGTTTCCGTGCATATATTTTTATTTCCGTGTGGCATATCCGATGTAGCATACTGTCTAGTATACTCGACAATGGCAGCATCTCTGTTGACTGAAAAATCAACGTGTGTAACCCGCTTTCTATAAGATGGTTGGCGTTTTAATGCTGTGTAGTATTTTCATTTAAAATAATTTTGTTTGTTTTGTGGGCAGTCCTCTTTGGTCTGAACTGTTCTATACTAATGGTTCTCCTGTCTCTTTTCAGGGAAACTGCTTTTCCCTCTTGCTCGTGATCTTGTTTCTCATTTCTAGATTCTCTGATGAACTCCGTTATGACTGATTCTGCGGGAGTCCTGGGGGTGGAGGCTGCCCTTTTCCTCTTCGTTGGAATGATAGGAGTTGATGTATCTTTCTGCATTTGCACAGGGAATTCCTGAGTTTCCTTTGGACATGTAGATCCTTCTTGATTTATAGATTCTTCTATAATGTTACGGCTTTCCGGTGTTTCTTTTTCTTCTCCGAATTTCGGTTCCTCTATGACGTAGCATGGAACAATGTCTTTCGCTTTGATTTTTGATTCTTTTATCTCCATTTCTTTCTTTCTCAGAATTCTCCGTGCTCTGGCTTTGGCATTTTTCTTTTCTGCCAAGCTTAATTGGCTGGCAGCTTCCCATTTTTCTGATGTATCTTGTGATGGCATTTCTGAACTCGCGTCCAGGAAATCCTGGATAGGAGAGCTTATTATTTCTCCTATTTTGTCTTCTGTCGGTTCTGGTACTTGTTGTAAAGCTTTATCTGAGGCCTCGTCGACTTTGGGTTCTTGTGTAGTCTTTCCAACTGCTGCCGCATACGATTTTGGGAATGTGTCTTGTGTTTGCTGGTTGTTTTGGTTGTGGTTTTGGCAATCCATTGGAAGGTGACCTATATTTCCACACCTATTACATTGCTTGTAGTTCTTACACCATCTATACCGTGATTTAATCATGAAACCCATGACATAGAAATATGGCTGAATCTTCTTGGTATCTTCAGCTGCTAGGGTCAAGATCCTCACCCCTGTGAATACGGTGGGAAACCACAGTAAGTCTCCATCTGGTTTTGTGACATTGAGATTGCCTTTGTTATACGCTATCTGTGTTATATGAATTTGTCATACTCTATCTGCCTTTGTTCTATTAAATGTACGTATGTACCAATTTTACTTTCAAACAACATTAAATCACGCGATTTAAAAATTTAAATATCAAAGCTAGCTAATATAGTATAATGTATACAAATATGTAGAAATAAAACAAAATTAAACAGACTTTGCCTGCCTTTGTCTGACTTTGCGGTGTTTGTTAGAAATTAAGCAATCACGCCCTATTTGCGATAATCTACTAAAATCCGTAGGTTATCGTAAATAGGGCGTGTTTGCTTTATTTTTCGCTTCTTAGTACGTTTTTGAGAGCTTTGGTGCAAATATATGTAATACTGGGGTGTTTTTTGAGAGTTTTGGGGTGTCCTGGTGTGCCTTGGGTTGTTTAGTGAGACAGGTTACGCTTGGCGTCATTAAAGTGTTTGAGTTGGCGCTTGGTCGGTTAATAGTTTATTTGGGCTGTGTAGCGCCGATGATTTGAACCAGATTGTAAATTCCAGAATTTTGTTCGTTGCCGATTGTAGCTTTTTAATCTGACCAGGGGTCAGGGTAACATTGATGTGATGATATGACATTACAAATATAATCAACGGCGATTTAATTACTAATCGGATCTGACCATAAATGATCGGATTTCGCTGGTAATGGAGTGTTTAGTTTACACTGTTTACACTCTGGTTACATGTTTTCCACTGAGGCATCAATGACTCTCATTTGCCTACCCACCACCTCATCCTGCTGTGATATTTGTAGACCAGAATCCATATTTTGATCACGTCCCATGAATGTCATCAAACGATGATATGCACGTGCAACATGATTATTCTCGAAATTCAATAAGTCCTCGGAGGGTTCTTGATACCCGTTTATTCTCAGGGAAGCTTCAGTAACACAAAGTATGTCAAATATCATTGAACTTTGTGTTTGTGAGTTTACTCATGCAGTATCGTGAAAATCAATAAATATATGTCGAGGGGCAAAGACACCTTGTTGTGGTACTATATGCCACGTTAATAAACCATTAGTTTTACTCTGAACACTATCGATAGTAGTGAATGGGGATCCTATAGGGTCTATGGGACTTATCATTAAAAATACCCTTGGGACAATATAGGGTCTATGTAAATTTAACATGGAGAAAAATCGTGGGACAATATAGGGTCTATGGGAATTAACATGGCCAAAAACCTATGGGACAATATAGGGTCTATGTAAATTTAACATGGCCAAAAACCCTTGGGACTGTATAGGGTCTATGTAAAATTGAAACAGGGAGGGTCTCTATTTTTAAAAAAAATAAAAAAACAAAATAAAAAAAGGGGTAGGCAATGGAAAGGCTATCTCTTTTCGAGAAATATGGGGGCCCTGAAAAGGGCCTTTGGGTTTTCTTCTTCTGCTTCTAATTTCTTCTTTTCCTCCACCAACTTCTTATTTTCTCACCTACACTCTTTTTCTTCTTTTTTTCTCCTCCTCTTCTTTCTTCTCTTCCTCCTCTTCTTCTTTCTTCCTCTTCTCATTTTCTTCTTCTTTTTCAATTTTTTCGTTCCATTTTGTGACGATCGTCGATAAATACCTATGTATCTATAATCAGCTGAAATTCCTATGAAATCCCACTATCTATTTATAGCTCCAACTTGTGGGTTTTTCCTTTGGAAAATCCCACTATCTTTTTATAGCCTCAGCTTGAGTGACGTTCCTGTTTATGAATTCTAGTATATATGTATAGCTACAAAATGTGGAAATCCCCAAGTCGATATTTATAGTCTCGAAATTTCCAGCGTCAGTGACGTCACTGTACTGAACACTAGGGATAAATATCAACAGTGTTGCAAGTGGCTGACCTGAATACGCGCTACTGTAGGTAGGTAGAGTGTATCTGATAGGGATAAAGTGAGTTTTATACGGACAAACAGAGACCAATAGACACACACAACGTACGCGCGCAGACACACACACACACACACAAACACACACACACACACACACACAACGTACGCGCGCCGACATACTCACACACACACACACATACTCACACACACACACACACACACACACACACACACACACACACACAGAAACACACAACGTACGCGCGCAGACATACTCTCACACACACACATAAACACACACACTATAAAATAGATAAAATTAGTAACTACTTACAATATCAACTTCTGTGACGATCGTGGATAAATACCTATGTATCTATAATCAGCTGAAATTCCTGTGAAATCCCACTATCTATTTATAGCTCCAACTTGTGGGTTTTTCCTTTGGAAAATCCCACTATCTTTTTATAGCCTCAGCTTGAGTGACGTTCCTGTTTATGAATTCTAGTATATATGTATAGCTACAAAATGTGGAAATCCCCAAGTCGATATTTATAGTCTCGAAATTTCCAGCGTCAGTGACGTCACTGTACTGAACACTAGGGATAAATATCAACAGTGTTGCAGGTGGCTGACCTGAATACGCGCTACTGTAGGTAGGTAGAGTGTATCTGATAGGGATAAAGTGAGTTTTATACGGACAAACAGAGACCAATAGACACACACAACGTACGCGCGCAGACACACACACACACACACACACACACACAAACACACACACACACACACAACGTACGCGCGCCGACATACTCACACACACACACATACTCACACACACACACACACACACACACACACACAGAAACACACAACGTACGCGCGCAGACATACTCACACACACACATAAACACACACACTATAAAATAGATAAAATTAGTAACTACTTACAATATCAACTTCTGTGACGATCGTGGATAAATACCTATGTATCTATAATCAGCTGAAATTCCTGTGAAATCCCACTATCTATTTATAGCTCCAACTTGTGGGTTTTTCCTTTGGAAAATCCCACTATCTTTTTATAGCCTCAGCTTGAGTGACGTTCCTGTTTATGAATTCTAGTATATATGTATAGCTACAAAATGTGGAAATCCCCAAGTCGATATTTATAGTCTCGAAATTTCCAGCGTCAGTGACGTCACTGTACTGAACACTAGGGATAAATATCAACAGTGTTGCAAGTGGCTGACCTGAATACGCGCTACTGCAGGTAGGTAGGTAGAGTGTATCTGATAGGGATAAAGTGAGTTTTATACGGACAAACAGAGACCAATACACACACCCACACAACGTACGCGCGCAGACATACACACACACACACACACACACATACACACATACACACACACACATACAGAGGGAAGAGGAAAAAACAAACCCCAAATATACTATCAACACAGAAGGGAGATGATACAAACCCCAAATAAACTATCCACACAAACGTACGCGAACGCATACAAACCCCAAATATACTATCAACACAGAAGGGAGATGATACAAACCCCAAATAAACTATCCACACAAACGTACGCGAACGCATACAAACCCCAAATATACTATCAACACAGAAGGGAGATGATACAAACCCCAAATAAACTATCCACACAAACGTACGCGAACGCATACAAACCCCAAATATACTATCAACACAGAGTGAAGAAGAAAAAGTTTTTTGAAAGCACCTAAGCCCTCACCTGCAATGACAAACTCTGCCAAACACCTACACCCCACCCCACCCCACCCCCACTCCCAACACTACAAAACCCATTTGACCCGTTATTTTATGGCATCAGTGTGTGATTTAGGAAACATCAAGACACAAAATGATGGATGAATAGACTGACCATTGTTTACCGACTTGCATGCCTAAAGAGCGTGCGTGAAGGAAAACATCCTTCCATTTCAATTCTAACTAAAACATGATCCAGAGGGATAGAGATAGGTGAAAGGGCACAATTTCATAAAGTGTGAGTAGAAAACAAAACACGCCATCCTTATTATACAATGTCAAGACCAAGAGACACTTACGTGTTCTTTCTGGTCTATTCTCTTTTAGAAGGTAGTATGAAATTTCACATCAGGGCCAACGCATCGGCTCACATTGTCAATTTTTCCATTTCCATGTCTTTACTGGCACAAGTTCTTCATCATCTTCAATTTCTTCTTCTTCTGAATCCCTCTTCTCTGTTTCGTCTTGTTTTTGTTTATTCTCTTTTCTCGTAGGGCACTCTGAATTCCAGTGTCCTTTCTCCTGACAACGATATTAGGTATCTTGACTTTTGTCTCTCTTTCTTAGACGAAGCAGGTATTCTGGAGACAAATACCCATTTACCTTTGCAGATATAGCAAACTTCATTAGCACTTACACACTTTCGTATGACTCTCATCAAATCAACGACCAAAAGAGTAAGTTTTGTTGCCACTTTCGCATGTGAATTATGCTTTCGTATGACTTTTAGCAAATATTTGACCAGCAGGTCGATCTGTGCTGACTCTTCCATCTTTGATCGTTTGAGAGCGGAATGAATACTCTGACGCTAAGACACTCTCCTTATATACAGAGACCTGCTGCGTATGAAACCTAGTCAAATGTAATTTTGCAATAAGATGAAACGATTTCATTGAGGAAGTAAAAGGCAATGATGTACCGTATCGCCTCACACAAAACCTGAAGTGTTAATTCAAATCCGTGTCAGCGATTTCGAAGACGACATAACTGGGCTTTAATCAATGCTCTCCATTTCTGCCACAAAACCACGAGTCCTGATTCACGCCAAAAGAAATTTCGTTCGGTCCATAAAAAATAGTATCACATCTGAGAAACGCAAAAACGAACTTCCAGAAAACTGAGAACGACGGCTTACACCTACAACGTAAATGTATGAGTTCAAGTAGTGCGTAAAACTTAGTCAAATTAAATTTTTATAGTCAAGACGAAACGATCTCTTTTCGAAGAAGAAAGCAGACACCAAACGACAATGGCGATCCGTGTCACACAACACTTTTCAAAATGTGTATGATCAGAGGTTTATTTAGCGATCTGCACGGTTAAATTAAATGTTGATGTATTTTGCAATAAGACGGACACAATTTCCATGGGATCGCCCATGGTACGATTGTTCGTGCATTAGTTTAATTTTTAAAAATATTTTTTTATATAAATCGCCTATAGGATAGACCCAGTAAAGCATGGCCATTCTCGTCACTGTCTGAATAGCTACTCAAGTCAATTCGAAGCGAACGCGGTAAGAAAATAAGCATAGCCAATGAAATGGCTTACAACGGGTGATGCATTGTTTTGTTCTAGGACTGTGTGGCATAATAATCTATATGTTCTTGCGTTGTTACCATTACAGTGCAGACACTGAAATGTGAACTTACAAGCCCTCTTTGTGTGTATGTGTGTTGTACCATTTCCTCTTACCACATCAAAATACTGAGCGTCACAGTATTGGTTCGCGTTTTCAAGCTGACCATTTTTTTATATCTCACTTAAACATTTCGACATAAACACTCACATCGGTAGAATCAGAACAGACGTGTTACAGTATTGAGGGGCATGTTATCTTTTTTTTTCAAACTAATAAATTTGGGGTTTGTATGAAGTAAAGAACCGAAAGTACAGTGAAACTCAAGGATGATGACCCAATCTGTCTGTCTATTGATGCATGTATTTACTTAAGAAGAAATATGACCTCTAAAACACAAAGAGATACGGCAAGCATGATTAGATTAAACACAACGATGTTTTTCCTTCACGCCTGTGTAATTTAGAGTTTCAATCGTCTTTGAACACAAACTTGGTCTCCTTTTGTAGGGCTTGAAATAATAAAAAAAAGCTGAAAAATCTTAAGCACTTTGCTATAGATAATTTCATCAACAGACTAAACAACATAAATACCGTTACAACAATAGAAAGCCTTAAATCTTCTATCAAAAAGAAATGCATGAAAAAAATTAAAGATTAACGATAACTAACCAATGAAACCGAATTTAACAAAGGCAATGACATGTGAAGAAATGCCTCTCACTTTGGAAAGGTAGGCGAATGTACTCTGTCATGCACCATCAACTTGAAAAAAATTATAAACAGAGAGAAACCTGAATTCAAAATTCAGTTGTTTTTTTTTTTTCTTCAAAATTATTTCGTTTCTTTTTTCTTTTTTTTTGGAACAAATCTAAGCACTAATATAGAGTGGAAAAGGGAAAATGCACATACAAGCTTTGATATTTCTGAAAAAATGAGGGGATATTCCTAACGTTCATAACCACCTATATATGCTTGGACTTGTCTGTGACTTATCCGCAAAACAAGATGTACATATTTCTGGTCAAGCTGCAAGTGTGTGCGTGTTTTTGAAAATGGTAAAAACTTGGATATACAATTTTCTCGTGACACTCATAAAGTGAAGAGTCTGTGCAAGTGTCAAAAGCCAAAGTCATATAAGTTTTGTATTTTGTACGGCTTGTAAAGATTTCCACTTTAGGAAATGTGAAGTATCACAAGTTATTATCACAAACAGAAGTGGAACATAGGGGCTTGCAAGAAAGAAAATGACCCAGACAGTTGGTGTCATCAAGAGTGCTAGAGACGGTACCCGAACTTGCTTGCTTGCTTACTTGAATTAAAGTGATTTTCGCTCTAATGGAGCATGTATCACTGGTTTAATAACGCACCGCGTGATTTTTAATTACTCCTGGGGAAGGAAAGAGAGCCTCATCCCCCAGGCTTTTATGTACTCACAGACTATTTTTAAATTTAGCCACTCAGGTGTAGGACTAACTAGTCCTTAACAACCTGACTGAAAGGCTTTACACATGAGTGGGAATTGTCTCACCACACACTCATTTTTCTGTCCGAGCGTGGTAAAGGAGGAAAAAGGTGCTCAGCAAGACAGCCATGGATGTTAAGTACTCACCAAAACGCTAGCCCGTACTTATTTCAAATCAAGTCCCGTTTTTTGCTAATCGACAATAATAAGTACCAATAATGTGTTAACCACCTGTGCAATTAGTTCAAATCTAACGAGTCTGTTAAATTTCCTAACATATCTGTCTAATAGTAGTACTTAGTGTACATAAAAATAGCCATACTGATCTTATTTAAATTATTATGTCTAAGCGACATATACCAGTTTGGTCACTGTTAGGTTTAAAAAGTTAAGTTTGTTGCAGTGTTCCAATGGGTCAAGTTTGTTTCGAGAATAGTTTAGTCAAGGAGGGATACCAAGCCAAATATGGTTCCCTATTTAATAAAAAACAATCTTTTGGAGCCCTAAAAAAAGTCTGTTTTTTCTGTTAGAAGGTAACACGTCTCTCTTTTGCTTTCACGTTCTTTCCCGCACTCCTAGTCACATGATTCTTGATATCAGGAAATGCGTAGCCATGATGGGCGGTAATGTAAGCAGCGGCTTCTACCAGTTGACTGAGGGGGTATCCAGTGTAGGTTTGTCTGTAGAATTGGGGAAGAACTCTGACCCCTAATCCCCATTGAGAAGGTCTTGGTTTAAAGGTGTCTAGAGATCTGTAGGCAACGTATTGTATGGCTCTAATAAACTGCCCTGCTATGTCATACAATGCTTGATCTAGCCCCATTTCGGTGTACTTTTCAACGAGGGTCAGCGTCCCCCTCCTCCTCCTCAACAGCCTCATTTTTTTTTCTGGTTCTGATACTAATTCTTCAGTTGAGGTAGATAGTTTCAAATCCGCGGCTATGGTGTCTGTCGCTGTTATTGTTGTTGTGGTTGTTCTTTCAGCTGAGATTGCCTGTAGTATCGGAGTGAGAAAAGAACGTAGTGCCTCCGATAATTACATTTGAGTTTGCCATACCGTTTGTGTAACATAATTGGACCTTTGTTTTGCCACCACTCTTTCCGGAACGGGTTGTTTGTTAGGTATAGTCGGCTGTTGACTAGCTGTTATTTGTGTTCTCGAGGTGGGTGGAGTACTAACTGGCTAGGTCTGCATTTCTTGCTCCCGCTGCTGTTGCGTATATTTCTTCCCTCCACACCGAGTTCTGGACCTAATTCTTTAAATTTCGTTGTACCCGAACTTACATTATCCATATTATCACCAACAAAAGAAACCAAAACGCACAGACCTAAAAGAAACACTCATTCACTTTTTACAGAACATTACTATTTTCAAAATTTTGATAAGCGACGGAAACGAACAACTTAGAGTCACACTTTCTAACCAAGATAAAGAAATCATGTGCTGATAGACTCACTTCTGTATTTTTTCTTCTAACTGACTAACGTATCATAGGCAATGGAATGTGATTTCTTTTCGAGAGTATGGGGTAGCCCTGAAATTTTTTTTTGGGAAGTTGAAGCTATGGCGATCGCTTAGGTTATAAGATGACGGCCTCCTCTGACGACAGGCTTTCTCACAGGATAAGGTCTGCTTCTTCGGAAAGAGAAGAAGAACTCTTTGGTGTCGATAAAACTGTTAACAAAGCCTCTGCCAGGTTCATGCTGCTGCTGCTGTTGCTGCTCTCTCTGCTGTTTATGAAGTCTGTACTTCTCCGTCCATTCTTCTTTCTCCTTCTTGAATTCCTCCTTGAAGATCTCTTCTTTCAGGTTTTCAGTGACTTTCAACATTATGATATTGTCTATCTCTTCAGGTCTCGGTATCAGACTTGTCATGACCCTATGCAAATTCACATAGGCTTCTTCTCTTTCCGAAGAAGCAGACCTTATCCTGTGAGAAAGCCTGTCGTCAGAGGAGGCCGTCATCAGGGCTACCCCATACTCTCGAAAAGAAATCACATTCCATTGCCTATGATACGTTAGTCAGTTAGAAGAAAAAATACAGAAGTGAGTCTATCAGCACATGATTTCTTTATCTTGGTTAGAAAGTGTGACTCTAAGTTGTTCGTTTCCGTCGCTTATCAAAATTTTGAAAATAGTAATGTTCTGTAAAAAGTGAATGAGTGTTTCTTTTAGGTCTGTGCGTTTTGGTTTCTTTTGTTGGTGATAATATGGATAATGTAAGTTCGGGTACAACGAAATTTAAAGAATTAGGTCCAGAACTCGGTGTGGAGGGAAGAAATATACGCAACAGCAGCGGGAGCAAGAAATGCAGACCTAGCCAGTTAGTACTCCACCCACCTCGAGAACACAAATAACAGCTAGTCAACAGCCGACTATGCCTAACAAACAACCCGTCCCGGAAAGAGTGGTGGCAAAACAAAGGTCCAATTATGTTACACAAACGGTATGGCAAACACAAATGTAATTATCGGAGGCACTACGTTCTTTTCTCACTCCGATACTACAGGCAATCTCAGCTGAAAGAACAACCACAACAACAATAACAGCGACAGACACCATAGCCGCGGATTTGAAGCTATCTACCTCAACTGAAGAATTAGTATCAGAACCAGAAAAAAAAATTGAGGCTGTTGAGGAGGAGGAGGGGGACGCTGACCCTCGTTGAAAAGTACACCGAAATGGGGCTAGATCAAGCATTGTATGACATAGCAGGGCAGTTTATTAGAGCCATACAATACGTTGCCTACAGATCTCTAGACACCTTTAAACCAAGACCTTCTCAATGGGGATTAGGGGTCAGAGTTCTTCCCCAATTCTACAGACAAACCTACACTGGATACCCCCTCAGTCAACTGGTAGAAGCCGCTGCTTACATTACCGCCCATCATGGCTACGCATTTCCTGATATCAAGAATCATGTGACTAGGAGTGCGGGAAAGAACGTGAAAGCAAAAGAGAGACGTGTTACCTTCTGACAGAAAAAACAGACTTTTTTAGGGCTCCAAAAGATTGTTTTTTATTAAATAGGGAACCATATTTGGCTTGGTATCCCTCCTTGACTAAACTATTCTCGAAACAAACTTGACCCATTGGAACACTGCAACAAACTTAACTTTTTAAACCTAACAGTGACCAAACTGGTATATGTCGCTTAGACATAATAATTTAAATAAGATCAGTATGGCTATTTTTATGTACACTAAGTACTACTATTAGACAGATATGTTAGGAAATTTAACAGACTCGTTAGATTTGAACTAATTGCACAGGTGGTTAACACATTATTGGTACTTATTATTGTCGATTAGCAAAAAACGGGACTTGATTTGAAATAAGTACGGGCTAGCGTTTTGGTGAGTACTTAACATCCATGGCTGTCTTGCTGAGCACCTTTTTCCTCCTTTACCACGCTCGGACAGAAAAATGAGTGTGTGGTGAGACAATTCCCACTCATGTGTAAAGCCTTTCAGTCAGGTTGTTAAGGACTAGTTAGTCCTACACCTGAGTGGCTAAATTTAAAAATAGTCTGTGAGTACATAAAAGCCTGGGGGATGAGGCTCTCTTTCCTTCCCCAGGAGTAATTAAAAATCACGCGGTGCGTTATTAAACCAGTGATACATGCTCCATTAGAGCGAAAATCACTTTAATTCAAGTAAGCAAGCAAGCAAGTTCGGGTACCGTCTCTAGCACTCTTGATGACACCAACTGTCTGGGTCATTTTCTTTCTTGCAAGCCCCTATGTTCCACTTCTGTTTGTGATAATAACTTGTGATACTTCACATTTCCTAAAGTGGAAATCTTTACAAGCCGTACAAAATACAAAACTTATATGACTTTGGCTTTTGACACTTGCACAGACTCTTCACTTTATGAGTGTCACGAGAAAATTGTATATCCAAGTTTTTACCATTTTCAAAAACACGCACACACTTGCAGCTTGACCAGAAATATGTACATCTTGTTTTGCGGATAAGTCACAGACAAGTCCAAGCATATATAGGTGGTTATGAACGTTAGGAATATCCCCTCATTTTTTCAGAAATATCAAAGCTTGTATGTGCATTTTGCCTTTTCCACTCTATATTAGTGCTTAGATTTGTTCCAAAAAAAAAGAAAAAAGAAACGAAATAATTTTGAAGAAAAAAAAAAACAACTGAATTTTGAATTCAGGTTTCTCTCTGTTTATAATTTTTTTCAAGTTGATGGTGCATGACAGAGTACATTCGCCTACCTTTCCAAAGTGAGAGGCATTTCTTCACATGTCATTGCCTTTGTTAAATTCGGTTTCATTGGTTAGTTATCGTTAATCTTTAATTTTTTTCATGCATTTCTTTTTGATAGAAGATTTAAGGCTTTCTATTGTTGTAACGGTATTTATGTTGTTTAGTCTGTTGATGAAATTATCTATAGCAAAGTGCTTAAGATTTTTCAGCTTTTTTTTATTATTTCAAGCCCTACAAAAGGAGACCAAGTTTGTGTTCAAAGACGATTGAAACTCTAAATTACACAGGCGTGAAGGAAAAACATCGTTGTGTTTAATCTAATCATGCTTGCCGTATCTCTTTGTGTTTTAGAGGTCATATTTCTTCTTAAGTAAATACATGCATCAATAGACAGACAGATTGGGTCATCATCCTTGAGTTTCACTGTACTTTCGGTTCTTTACTTCATACAAACCCCAAATTTATTAGTTTGAAAAAAAAAGATAACATGCCCCTCAATACTGTAACACGTCTGTTCTGATTCTACCGATGTGAGTGTTTATGTCGAAATGTTTAAGTGAGATATAAAAAAATGGTCAGCTTGAAAACGCGAACCAATACTGTGACGCTCAGTATTTTGATGTGGTAAGAGGAAATGGTACAACACACACACACACAAAGAGGGCTTGTAAGTTCACATTTCAGTGTCTGCACTGTAATGGTAACAACGCAAGAACATATGGATTATTATGCCACACAGTCCTAGAACAAAACAATGCATCACCCGTTGTAAGCCATTTCATTGGCTATGCTTATTTTCTTACCGCGTTCGCTTCGAATTGACTTGAGTAGCTATTCAGACAGTGACGAGAATGGCCATGCTTTACTGGGTCTATCCTATAGGCGATTTATATAAAAAAATATTTTTAAAAATTAAACTAATGCACGAACAATCGTACCATGGGCGATCCCATGGAAATTGTGTCCGTCTTATTGCAAAATACATCAACATTTAATTTAACCGTGCAGATCGCTAAATAAACCTCTGATCATACACATTTTGAAAAGTGTTGTGTGACACGGATCGCCATTGTCGTTTGGTGTCTGCTTTCTTCTTCGAAAAGAGATCGTTTCGTCTTGACTATAAAAATTTAATTTGACTAAGTTTTACGCACTACTTGAACTCATACATTTACGTTGTAGGTGTAAGCCGTCGTTCTCAGTTTTCTGGAAGTTCGTTTTTGCGTTTCTCAGATGTGATACTATTTTTTATGGACCGAACGAAATTTCTTTTGGCGTGAATCAGGACTCGTGGTTTTGTGGCAGAAATGGAGAGCATTGATTAAAGCCCAGTTATGTCGTCTTCGAAATCGCTGACACGGATTTGAACTAACACTTCAGGTTTTGTGTGAGGCGATACGGTACATCATTGCCTTTTACTTCCTCAATGAAATCGTTTCATCTTATTGCAAAATTACATTTGACTAGGTTTCATACGCAGCAGGTCTCTGTATATAAGGAGAGTGTCTTAGCGTCAGAGTATTCATTCCGCTCTCAAACGATCAAAGATGGAAGAGTCAGCACAGATCGACCTGCTGGTCAAATATTTGCTAAAAGTCATACGAAAGCATAATTCACATGCGAAAGTGGCAACAAAACTTACTCTTTTGGTCGTTGATTTGATGAGAGTCATACGAAAGTGTGTAAGTGCTAATGAAGTTTGCTATATCTGCAAAGGTAAATGGGTATTTGTCTCCAGAATACCTGCTTCGTCTAAGAAAGAGAGACAAAAGTCAAGATACCTAATATCGTTGTCAGGAGAAAGGACACTGGAATTCAGAGTGCCCTACGAGAAAAGAGAATAAACAAAAACAAGACGAAACAGAGAAGAGGGATTCAGAAGAAGAAGAAATTGAAGATGATGAAGAACTTGTGCCAGTAAAGACATGGAAATGGAAAAATTGACAATGTGAGCCGATGCGTTGGCCCTGATGTGAAATTTCATACTACCTTCTAAAAGAGAATAGACCAGAAAGAACACGTAAGTGTCTCTTGGTCTTGACATTGTATAATAAGGATGGCGTGTTTTGTTTTCTACTCACACTTTATGAAATTGTGCCCTTTCACCTATCTCTATCCCTCTGGATCATGTTTTAGTTAGAATTGAAATGGAAGGATGTTTTCCTTCACGCACGCTCTTTAAGCATGCAAGTCGGTAAACAATGGTCAGTCTATTCATCCATCATTTTGTGTCTTGATGTTTCCTAAATCACACACTGATGCCATAAAATAACGGGTCAAATGGGTTTTGTAGTGTTGGGAGTGGGGGTGGGGTGGGGTGGGGTGTAGGTGTTTGGCAGAGTTTTGTCATTGCAGGTGAGGGCTTAGGTGCTTTCAAAAAACTTTTTCTTCTTCACTCTGTGTTGATAGTATATTTGGGGTTTGTATGCGTTCGCGTACGTTTGTGTGGATAGTTTATTTGGGGTTTGTATCATCTCCCTTCTGTGTTGATAGTATATTTGGGGTTTGTATGCGTTCGCGTACGTTTGTGTGGATAGTTTATTTGGGGTTTGTATCATCTCCCTTCTGTGTTGATAGTATATTTGGGGTTTGTTTTTTCCTCTTCCCTCTGTATGTGTGTGTGTGTATGTGTGTGTGTGTGTGTGTGTGTGTGTGTGTGTGTATGTCTGCGCGCGTACGTTGTGTGGGTGTGTGTATTGGTCTCTGTTTGTCCGTATAAAACTCACTTTATCCCTATCAGATACACTCTACCTACCTACCTGCAGTAGCGCGTATTCAGGTCAGCCACTTGCAACACTGTTGATATTTATCCCTAGTGTTCAGTACAGTGACGTCACTGACGCTGGAAATTTCGAGACTATAAATATCGACTTGGGGATTTCCACATTTTGTAGCTATACATATATACTAGAATTCATAAACAGGAACGTCACTCAAGCTGAGGCTATAAAAAGATAGTGGGATTTTCCAAAGGAAAAACCCACAAGTTGGAGCTATAAATAGATAGTGGGATTTCACAGGAATTTCAGCTGATTATAGATACATAGGTATTTATCCACGATCGTCACAGAAGTTGATATTGTAAGTAGTTACTAATTTTATCTATTTTATAGTGTGTGTGTTTATGTGTGTGTGAGAGTATGTCTGCGCGCGTACGTTGTGTGTTTCTGTGTGTGTGTGTGTGTGTGTGTGCGTGTGAGTATGTGTGTGTGTGTTTGAGTATGTCGGCGCGCGTACGTTGTGTGTGTGTGTGTGTGTGTTTGTGTGTGTGTGTGTGTGTGTGTGTGTGTGTGTGTGTGTCTGCGCGCGTACGTTGTGTGTGTCTATTGGTCTCTGTTTGTCCGTATAAAACTCACTTTATCCCTGTCAGATACACTCTGCCTACCTACAGTAGCGCGTATTCAGGTCAGCCACTTGCAACACTGTTGATATTTATCCCTAGTGTTCAGTACAGTGACGTCACTGACGCTGGAAATTTCGAGACTATAAATATCGACTTGGGGATTTCCACATTTTGTAGCTATACATATATACTAGAATTCATAAACAGGAACGTCACTCAAGCTGAGGCTATAAAAAGATAGTGGGATTTTCCAAAGGAAAAACCCACAAGTTGGAGCTATAAATAGATAGTGGGATTTCATAGGAATTTCAGCTGATTATAGATACATAGGTATTTATCGACGATCGTCACAAAATGGAACGAAAAAATTGAAAAAGAAGAAGAAAATGAGAAGAGGAAGAAAGAAGAAGAGGAGGAAGAGAAGAAAGAAGAGGAGGAGAAAAAAAGAAGAAAAAGAGTGTAGGTGAGAAAATAAGAAGTTGGTGGAGGAAAAGAAGAAATTAGAAGCAGAAGAAGAAAACCCAAAGGCCCTTTTCAGGGCCCCCATATTTCTCGAAAAGAGATAGCCTTTCCATTGCCTACCCCTTTTCTTATTTTGTTTTTTTATTTTTTTTAAAAATAGAGACCCTCCCTGTTTCAATTTTACATAGACCCTATACAGTCCCAAGGGTTTTTGGCCATGTTAAATTTACATAGACCCTATATTGTCCCATAGGTTTTTGGCCATGCTAATTCCCATAGACCCTATATTGTCCCACGATTTTTCTCCATGTTAAATTTACATAGACCCTATATTGTCCCAAGGGTATTTTTAATGATAAGTCCCATAGACCCTATAGGATCCCCATTCACTACTATCGATGGTCATCGGCAACCTTGACAACGTTGACTTAGTACTTTGGTCCATAAACAATAACGGTCAGCGACGGTGTCATTGTTGGCATCCACTGTGAAAGTTGCGTCATTATTACTTTATCAGCATCACCAACAGGGAGTTAGATTGAATCATTATCTGTTGCTTTTCATACAAGTGCAACTGTATGCTTAGCTCCGAAAATGACCATTCTGACACTTTTGCAAAATCCGAAAACGTGTGACAGTGGAATTGCACATGAAGCTCTTCTACGTCTATCTTTCAGCATTGATTGATGTACATAGCAAAACCAATATTACATTTCTTTCACGTAATTTTGAATCAGCAACAATGGTAAACTTATGTGCCTTGTTTTGGTGTTGAAATTATGCTGACTGTGCGAAAGGTATGTCATACTTCAGGCATCGTACAGCAGAAACACGGAGAACAGACACTACAGTTGTCGGTCAGGAATGACATATTATAACATCTTATTGACTAATATGTCTTTAGTAACTATAGTCATGACTGATTTGCCACCAAGCTGTAATTCTTTCTTTGTTGACTACTTGTTTATAAAATATGTCTCTCTTCTTTGGAAGAATGGTATGTTATTTTATTGTTTATAGTCTGTAAATGATCAGCCAGTGTTTCTTAATATATAAATGCAAACCGTCACTAAATCAAATTTGTCCATTATTGTAGCATATTCTTGTTAAATTTTATTGACGTATGTTGATCTTTTGTAATATCATCAATGAAATGTGATTGTAAATGTGAGTTAATGAGATTACATCCAACGTGATATTTTCTTAACCTATTTGGGTGATAACTGTACTTATATTTATTTATTTTATTTATAGATACACCAGCTATAACAAACAACTTAATGGTACACTAATTAAATCACCCAAACACCAAATGAACGACTGAAAATAAAGTATCATTTCATTTAAAATGTTAATAAGGTGTAAATTGCTTTGCAGGTAAGCCTGCTGATCTATATAAAAAAGAGTAACGTCAATATTGAAGGTAGGTCACGTCACAGTCTCGCCAACTCCAGCTGCTGCCTCTGACAGATACAGCATCATAATGGGCTGCATCGACAAACGCACGAGACTAGATGCTGCTGAAACTCTTGTATCACTCCAGGACATGTTGGTTGATGATTAAACATGTGAGACAGAAGAATCTGCAGATCAGAACACAAGGGAGACCCAAACCGATATAAAGTGTCATAATCTAGAGACAATTCAATAAGAGTTGAGAAGATTGACTCTGGAAAACATGAAACTGAAGTCAGAAATAGCCAACCTTAAGATGACTGCCGAAGGCTTGGATGGACGTGATGACAAAGTCAGTCACGTGACCAGTCTGCCCACACACCACATCTTAATGTAAGTCATTTGGCTTATTTCTACATACTTGACTCGTTTATCATTCTGGACCAAGTTTCAACAACTGATGCTAAATTAATGCAACTAAGACTCAATATTCACAATACATTTCTTGGTAAAATTCTCCAGTGTGCACAGCCAGCAGTCTCGAGAACATTTCTGAACACTCTTCATGTGCTCTTTCATTTAGAGCCTCTTATCACATGGCCTGTGAGAGAGAGAGAGATCATCAAGAAGACTAAAGTAATTATAGACTGTTTTGTAGTCTACTTTTAAAGCCCTGCAAATGCAGAAGCAAAAGCTCTGACCTGGTCTTCGCATAATCATAATCATTTTGTTAAATTGCTGATTGGTATAACCCCACTAGAGACCATCTCTTTTCCCGTTCCATGCAATGGGACGGCAGAGTGAACAACAACAAAAACTAGTGATTTTCTAACTAAACTGCAACCTGAAGATGTTATTGTGAAAGATCGACGTTTCAATTAAAACGGCAGCATAGGAGTTATGATGACCAGCGTTCAGCAAAGAAAAAAGTAAATGACAGCTGTAGAGCTATAAAGGAGTCAAGAAAATTGAATTCATGTTGAATGAGTCATAGGACTAATGCGACAGAAGTACACGTTTTGTACTTGAACTGTGCCTATTGATCCTTGGCAGACTATTGCCATAGTGTTTGCTGCATTAACAGACATGACAAGAAATATAGTATAAATTGACTAAAAGTGAGTATGCTATCATCTATGAAAACAGTAATGGTGATGTATAGAGAAGAGGGGAGGTTTGTATAATCTGGAATGTATGTGTGTTTGTGTGTGAGATAGAGAGGGAGGGGGGAGAGAAAAAGACAGAAAGAGAGAGGGTGAGAAGCCATTAGCAGAAGTTGCTGGTAAATAAGATGATTGAAGAGTGAATATTACGTGCTAAAAATATAATAAATAAAGTATTTAAGTAATAAGAGCTGTTTATTATATGTATTCAGCTATAGGCAATTTCAGCTTCAATATGACGTTAATAAACGCAGTTCAAATTATGAATTGGTATTTACTTTCTTCATTGAAACAGTGCAATTTTCTAGACTTAAACAGGCCCAAACTTCCCTGAGCTGGTAAATGTGAAGCTCAAAATATATTTGTATAAGAAATGCTAACAAGAGAGAGAGAGAGAGAGAGAGAGAGAGAGAGAGAGAGAGAGAGAGAGTAGTGATGAAATCAAAGCTGATTATTGTATCTTTGTTTATAGACAGTTTCAATTTAATTAGTGTCAATAAATACAGTATAAGTTATGTATTGATATTTACTTTCTTTGTTGAAATGCAAATTGCATCACATAAAATGGCATTACATCTCTCTCTCATAAATGCAATAATCATAATAAATACAATAATGGCATATTATAATATAAGACTTAAGTTGGCATTATGGCTCTAGTGTAGATACAATATAATCATTATCAAACACTCGAGCATGTACCATTTGAAATATAACATTTTCTCTCTCTCTCTCTCATATCTATCTAGAAATGGTGATGTATTCCATAAACATAACTTAAGACACTAAAGTTTGATATCCTTGCTCTTACAATGGGCTTTCCTGCATTCAGGTTAGTACTATTCTGCTTTTATCTTTAATACATTGCCTAAACAATCAAATAAAACCACTGAAATTGGCAATTTTGGTCATCACAGGCAACCATCTGTCCATATTTACTCATGGCAGAAGCACCAAACAGGTTCTGAAGGCTGCTCTAAGGCGTTTATTGGTCCTGTTGTTGCTGCTTTGCAATTTTGCAGTGGCAATCATGTGTAAAATCTGGCCAACAACTCTGAAAGAACTCCAACTCTATAAACATGGAGTGCTTTTGGAAGTATATTGTCGCAAAACGTATGACATTCATCAATCCTCTCAATATTAATTGATTTTCTTGTCCAGACTGCAAATCTGCATAATCCATATCACATAACAACAACTGGAACTGGACTTTGTAATCTTTTAGAATCCATGATTTATCAAGGTCAGCTTTACTCAATTCCAAGTCTCTCAAGTTATGCAGACACTTTTTTCCAAAGATGCAACTCAGTGATAGTCGCATGATCTAATGTCATAAGGTGATGCACCAATCTCTGGATGAGTCATATTAATGAAAAGAGCAGATCAACCAATCATGCCCTTGGTATGATTATTATAGCTAATTTTGTTAAAAGTCAGAAACTCTGTTATTAATCACAGGAAGAACAGAAAAGTTAGAAATGGAGCAACAACTCCTCTCCTCGACGATGAAACTTTTGCAACTTGTTTTATGGTGAAAAACTTCCAAAATACTGGTATGAATTTTGTGAGGCCTCTCTGTAAAGAACATGTTATTCAGCATGAACGGAAGTAGTAACATGCAATTTCACAGGATTTGGTGTCAATCCCAGTATCAGTGGGGGATCACTCTAACTGCCACCTAGGTGGGTAGATAACTTTTAGCTTTGTTTGATAAAATGTTTTAAAAGCGGCATATCTATCTCAAGACATATTTTTAATTTAGCTTCTAAAACCTTGTGAAGAAATTACTTTAAATTGGAACTGATAAAAACAAAAACTTATTAAAAGAAAGATATTTTGAAGATAAAGTTATACACCACACTTCGCTATCGGCAAGACATGTCTAGCTTTGCACCATGCTCTGTAAAATTTGGAAATCGCTTGCTAAGAAAGCCTTAAAACAGCAATTTAAGAGGACATATTGATTCTCAGAGCTTCTAGTTTCAAACATGTTGCCGTTTAATTTGCATTTGCTTTAGCTTGTGAGTGACACATAAGCAACCAATTTGTGTGAATGTTTTCAATAGACTAGAGAAATGCAAGCACTAAATAACATTGATAATCATTTATTTGGAATCCATAATAGCTAATGAGGTCAAGACTATGTGTGCCTGATTTATTTATGTACACTCTGGAAGAAACTGACCATGCTACTATACATTGTATACATTCAAATTGCGATAAAGACTAAAATCATATGCCTGTGACATAAAAGTCACTTCATCACCCATTGGCTGCAATTGTAAGGCTGATGACTATTAATAGCTTGATCTAAAGATTCTAAAGCTTTTGATAAATAAATATTAGACTTACTTTCCTGTATGACCTGGAAGATATGTTCATAGATTCCAAAGCTGTTAGTCATATTCACAAGGTAGTCTCCAAAGTCTGCCAGACTGCCAAGATGGACTGTTATATTGGAATATAGTCCACTTGAAGAAGTAGTTTGATTTGGAACCAGCTGCCATTTATCTGTCTTATTTCCTCTGTGATACCACATAACGTTTGTTGGTACTGGGTAGGCTATTATACTGACTTCCAAAGAAACATTATCATTCAGTGATCTATAATACACAGTTGAAATGTTCTTTCGATAATCAAGCCTTGGACTGCCTGTATAGAAGAAAAAAAAGAATAATGACAACTTGGCATTATAAAGGCAGATCCCATTGTTTTCTGACAGAGTTTCTATGTGGTGCTTAACTGTGCTTAAAGTGAGTAAATTCCTGTTTGAAATATGAATTACTTATTCTAAAAATTGAGATACAACTGAACCATGTGTACCTCCTCTCAATTTTCCCTGAGTGGTATTCATTCCTGCTGGTTTTATCTAATCTGCTGGGTTTCTTTAGTAGCTGCCCTATTATGGCAACAAAATGAAGACCCCACAACAAATAAAATACAAAGTAAGTTTATCCTTTAAAACTGTTGGAGCTTAGTATCATTCTCTTTATCAAATCTAATTTTTAACTTAAACTACTTCATGTTCATAATTACGGTAGTGAATTACAAATTAGTTCATGAAAATTTAGTATGATGAATTCATGTTTTAATCCCCTGAACAAATATATTTAATCGTTATACTGTATATGCCATGATTTTCATTATTTTCCTAAAGCATCTCCTGATGCAAATGTACATCCTATACAAATAACAATGAAGCAAAACATTGTTTCATCCACTGGAATCATAGAACAAATATAAATATGTTAACACTTTAGCAACGTAAATCAACTGTGCAAAAATAAGCTCATGCTTACAACTGGCTTTCAATCAATATATTTCATGATTTTAAAATCATCAAAAAAAGAATTAAATTGAATGTTGAATTCATGGTGACTTTTGTTTCATACAGTCGATGCTTCTATTTCTATCTCCACCAAGGCTTATGTCAATATTTGTTTGCAATGTGTGCAAAGAATTCAATTCTCTCCATTTATGCTATTTCAAAATGTAAAACTCCATCAAACAGAAGTTCTGAAATGTATTATTTTTTAATTTTGCTGATATAGTTTATCATTTCGAAAAATGAACCGAACTTGAAACTATTCTGACAACTAAAATAATCATGTCTTAAGTGCATTTTACACATGAAGCAAAATCCTACTTCAAAGAAACATTTGTTGTTCACATAATACATGTGACTTTCACATTATTATATAAGGAGATGATATGTAATATCCTTATTATTCAACATGTAGCCAACATCTCCTTGATTTACCTATAACTTCGACATATTGAGTTGTTCTGCTTTGTAAACTTCTGCTTTTTGACTTTACCACAGCAGTTTTTAAAGTACTTAACACATTACGTTAGCTGTTGTCAGAAAATTAGTATGTGAAATGATAACTGTTTATACCCGACTTCTTTGACTTTAAATAGATGTCATTTAAACTGACCCATGGATAGCTTTACATCAGCTCCAATCATGACTGGTACCATTCATACATGTTACAAGCGTATGTTGAAGTGTTGTTTGAGTGGTAGTAAAGATGACTGAAAATAGTGTATTTTAAATTATCGCCATGTCATGGGGATGGTGAGTAAAACAAATCGTGTTTAAAGCTTTACATGTCATGTTATGGCAAACGCAGTTTGATTTTTTATTATACCCGAGGACAAATTTTAACCTGTGCTTTTATCGGCATGACCTTTGATAAAATATTCAAAGCTGCTTTTACCTCACAAACAGACCAAGCCAACAGCTGTATTATTCATTTGACTGTAGTTTAATGGACCTTTGCAATAATCAGTGTTTTTTAATTTTACAATAACCCAGGGTTAAATATAATTTCATCAAACACATATGTCAATGCACTGTGATTTCCAACCAGTCTAAATACTACAATTTTTTAAACATTGTCATAATTTTGTCATGGCTGCCCTTAAGACTTAGTGATCTTTTTTCAACAAAGTTTACCAAGACTGTTGAGGATTCGATGATGCTAATGTAGGTTTCACTATATCAATGCAATGGTAAAACTCAACTGTATTCTTAGAAAATAACATTGATAATTTTAAAGCAAGAACATGGTTATATGCACAAAATATGTCAACACTGTATTGAAGACTGCTCTTTATCAGTAATTTTCATATAAAAGTATATTTTATTAATCATTTCTTGGAGAATCAATAATCAAGTGCCAGCCTAGGAGTGACATTCTTACTTTGAAGTCAGCCACTTGTTAGTAGTGGTTAGTCAGGAAGGACAAGTACTGACAGTACCTAAAAGTCATTCAAAGGTGTAAAGCATCGAGGTTATTAAAGATACTGATTCCACCAACTTTCTTCTGAATGAAAATTTATCATGTTGTCACAAAGTCATACATTACAAAAATATTAGTTTGTAAAACAAATTTGGCTTATAAATCAGACATAATTATAAGGCTAATTTTAAAAAATGAATCCTCTTTCATAATTCATACCATTTAAGAGAATATAAATGGGAACTATCGATGAACATAATTCACAGCTTTATTTGCTAACTCAAAAATAGTATTGGCTGCTCTGCAATTATTTGTATTTTGGAATTCCTCCACCGTAACAATTTGAAATA
The DNA here is from genome assembly GCA_028554795.2 of Sinohyriopsis cumingii. Taxonomy (NCBI): domain Eukaryota; kingdom Metazoa; phylum Mollusca; class Bivalvia; order Unionida; family Unionidae; genus Sinohyriopsis; species Sinohyriopsis cumingii. Next base: position 3,823,372 of record JAPYKE020000029.1, read on the forward strand.
AAATATTGATTTTGCTCTAATCAAATTAAATAGCCAAATTGCTTCTTAGTAAATAATTAAGAATTTATAGTATTAACTACAAGTATTGTGCTTCTATCTTATTTTCATATTATTTCTAGTTTTGTTATATGGTCCAAGTAACAAAAGCAAAATAAACTTCAAAGCTTTAATCAGACAAAATGAACACACTGGCAGTATTTAAGATTACTGAGGATGTTAATACAAATCGTTAACAATATATTTATAGCAACCAAAGCAAATAGGATTAAATTTTCTAGACATGTCAAACACATGGCTTAGCAATTTTATACAAGGCATTATGATGGATACGAAGTATGCAATACAGTACAACTTAAATAAAAATAATTATGAATGAGAATCTATTCTTCTTTTAAGAAATAGAACATAAATCAACATAAAAAACTAAAGACTGTTTATTGCACAGTAAGATACAATTGTATCTATTGCAGATACTCAATTCACAACTAAGTTTGCATAACAGTAATCACTTCCATTCCATTTCAAATGACAATAATGGTGCTATGGATGTCCAGGAGAAATCGGCCACTATTGCAATACAGAACAAACAGTTTTCCATCAGCACTTACTAACTGGCTCCACTATATCTTGTCTGTCAAAATGTATATCTTCATACATTTAACTTCTCGATTATTATTGGTTTTAGTTGACTGCTAAGTCCATGGTTTATTCAAGTGCTTTTGCATGTAGTGATACTTTGTTCATGTTTATTTCTTCAATGTAAAGTTGAATCTCTCTCTGTCTCTCTCTTTGTGGAATAGTTATTAGAATCATTGAATTGTGACTCATTTTACATATTGCGAAGCACATAAATATTTTCACAGGATCCTTTGCTCTGATATATTTATCTTTCTTGTATCGTATGTCTCACAATACTTATGCCAGAGAAGTTTTTGAATATTAAATAGTACTGTTTACAATTTTCTATAGCTAAGCTGACAAGTAAATTTCATTATTACATGATTATATGGCTTTGACTGTTCATCTGGGCTAATGACACTTAATCCATTCAATACGAGCCATGGCATTGATATTCATGAAGAACAATATATCCGGTCTGTGATTGATACAACTGCTGATGGATTAATTCCTACTATGGAAATGTAAATTTTCTGAAACCCATGATATGTGCATTGTATGAGTACATCTACTGTTATCTGTCATAATGTTTTAAGATCAACCATTTAAACGGGAAGAGGTAGGAGGGACTGTTATATCTTTTTAAAATTCTTGTCCCCATATAGCTTGAGACAATGTTCTTATATTATTCCTTTGATGTAAAGAAAACAATGATTATATCAATTAAATGTGTTGAAAAAAGGTAACAAAACTCTTCAGATTCTAAAAATACCAGACTTCTAGGCTCCCTACCCACACCATTGAATACAAAATGATCAGTCTCTTAGTTCTACATGTTTACTATGTCCTGTTATATCTCCATGTTCCATACATTTCATTTAGCATGCAAGTGCAATGTTTTGTTCAAATCTGTCTGCGTGTTTAATTATTTCTGCAAATCTTTGTTTTAATGTGTTTTCATCATTCATTATACCTACACCTTTTTTTACTTCAATACATTCGAGTTCCTAAGTATTTTTCAAATATATAATTATGCATTACACCTACACATTTCTGTTTCAATTATCATCATTTTTGTACCCAATAATCTTACATTGTTTTAAAATATCCAATATCCACATACACTTAACTATTTTCAATTCAGTGTCCATAAATGATATTTGCAAGCTTATACAATGCCATCTATATATGCCTGTTTTTCTTTTCAATATACTGTCATCTGAAGTGCACATTTTGTATGCAGCCAACTGTCAGATTGTTCAGTCTCGGTATAAGCAAACAACATTTTCTACATTTAGATTTCATTCATTTTTTCACAACTCAAAAGAAGATCAGATCTTTTGTTGTAAATATACTGTTACTGACCAGATAACAGTGAGGATCTTGATCAAATACAACACCAAACATTTTTAATCAAGGCCCACTGATAGAAATAAGTATATTTATTCTTCACTTACATTGAATTTTTATATCAGCTTCTGCAAACACTGTGACTCCATTCATGACTGAGTTGGTGGCACTGCAGATATACTTCCCAACATTAAAGCATCCTGCAGTAACATTGTGAATCAATTCATGTACATCTTGAATCCTTGACACCAAAATATCGTTGAGAAAAAGTGAGATTACTGAGTATGGATTACTGTCTACACGGCAGGACAGTTGTAAAAGGCTGTTCTCTGATATCTCAGAAGCATTACTTTTGGCAACAAATTCAGTAATCTTAGCAGCATCTGCAAAGTGAGAAAAAAAAATATATTAGGCACGCTTCTTCCATGCACAAAGTGCAAGTCATCTTCAACATTTTGGTCCATGTCTGTGACCACCATAAAGTGCAAAGTTAACAAACTCGCACTTAGCTCTAATGAACTTCTTCCAGAAAATGTTACTCAGTCATTTATAGCAAATTTGCATTAAGAGTTTTTCAGGGACTGTACAGCAACTACCTCAGTCTTATCAGTAATATACACATCAGTTCTTACATGTGCAACTGTAAATTGCTACAGTGTGCAATGCCATGATTAATGTCAGGCTGACTACCTTTATTTCTGGCTCAGTTCATATTTTCTTTTTAGTTAAATTTCAACTTCCATTTGGCCTCTGTTAGAACCATCCTGCTGTCGTCAAAGTGTTGTTTCATATGTCTCAGAGACACATATATGCATGAGTGCAAAAACATAAATGCAAGCATATATGTATGCATATGCACATATAAATTTCAGTACACAAAAACTGAGATATTAAACATATAATTATGCACACCTGCATGCATTGATGCACACACATACAGGACATCATGCATACATGTAGACACATATATAAATATCAGCAGATTAGCAGGTATGATATGTCTCACCCTCACCAAAAGAACTGGCAGATTCATAAGACATTAGTACAGTAATCACACAATGATGTATTTACATATTTTTAATTGCTGATTGTATGAAGAAGAAGAAGAATATACCACTTTCTAATGAAGATAACTCATTTACACAACAGATAGAGCTAATCATCTTGGAGCTACTCTAAGATATATGTTGTTGTTGCAAGGTTTAATGTCATTTTTCAGCACAAGAGAGGTCATACATGGTGGCCAGTATAAATGGTGGATGAAGAACCCAGGAAACCACAAACAAACCTCGAGAAACCACGGGCAACCTTTCTCACATTGGCTAAACCCGTCCACTCGAACCCACATAGACAGTGGTGAGATGGCAGTGATCTGCAACGGTGACCACTCAGACACTCTGGGTCCCCTAAGATATATATATATATATATATATATATATATATATATATATATATATATATATATATATATATATATATATATATATATATATATATATATATATATATATATATATATACATACATACATACATACATTAACAGATTTAAGTCTAACCATTCTTTACATAACCAAGTTAGGTTCATGCATAACACATACCAACATTCTAAATAGGTGCTGGTGGATGAGGATCGATCTTAAGTCAATAAAATTTATATTTCATATAATTAAGATTTAGATTTCATATAAATAAGATTTATATTTCATTCATTCAATACATTCATGGTGAAGAGCTTGCATACAAACATATTTTTATTTCTTTTGGTGTATTATTCCATATAATGGTTGCAGATTAAAATTTGTCTTATAGAGATTTTCTTTAGTTTTAGAATTCAGATAATTTTGGCTATCACTGAAGTACAGTTTAGGGTGTTGCTGGATTCCATGCAGCAAAGATTAAACTTAGGATTAACTTTACATATCATTTTTTGATTTTTAAAGTATCCTATGCTTCTAGAATGTATACAGTTTGCCTATCTTTTACAATTTAAAAAGTTTTGTCACATGAACATCAAGCATATTTTCCAATATTATAGAACATTAGTCAAAATGAGACGTAATGTAGCTCTTGTAAACTGGTGAAAAAACTGGTATCATACTCTTCTGGAATGAAATATTATATTTTAATAGCAAAGCTTGCAAAGAGTTTATTTCCCACACTTACTTTATATAAATTATGTAAAGTATGTATTTTGTCTTCATAAAATAGTATTTATACACTAGATTATGTCCGATAATATTATGTTTATAAAACTTTAGTTTGCTCTCTTTCAAAAACAATGATATAAACACCTCATTTTATCAAACATAGTGACAGTTATAATTTCTGCATACAGTTACATCAACGAAATTACCATTCCTATGATCAAAGGTCCTGAAACTAAGTCTGAAGACACATTAACATAACGGAGAGGCACATTAAAAATTCGGCACTCCATGAATAAGAACACTATAACTAGAAGATGACTTATTACAAAAAGGCAAAGTACTTGACAAAAAGGACTCTTAGAAGCTCCTGTGTCTCTTAATATATTCAAAGAAATGGGCTGGGCATAATACCCAGCAAGTCATACAAAACATTTATATATGACTGATTCGTAATTCTCCATAATAAAATCCGACAGACATTTGCTAGAACCAACAAAATGTATTGCTTACAATACATGACTACTGTTTTTATCTTCTAGAAACAAGAGTATTTGGAATGACTCTGTTTATTTTCTACATTTTCTTTGATGATAGGCCTCGGGCATCAAAATATATTCCTGGACCACATCATAATCACCACTTTGATCTGATGAGAATGAAGTGTATACTTCACTGGCTTTGCCAATAAGAACACTTTGCAGTAATATAGTTAAATGCTGTCCCTTGACCATTTCAAATTTTCAGCAATTTTCTCAAAACTAAGAATATATTCATCTACCTCCTATTCTCTATAAGAGGTCTACCAACCTAACATGTTTGGAAAATCCTGATCCTGTGTATAAAAGAGTAGAGTGCTTTATTTGTCAGTTCCGATACTTTTAATGTAAAGTAAATTTGCATTTCCTTCTTCCTTTTGCGTTTCCATTTCCGTCTCCTACTTTTACATTTTAATTTGTATCGGCATTGCTTCTTTCTGTATTTGCATATCTCTCTTTCTTTTGCATTTGTATTAGCCTCTTTTACTATTCCTGATGCATCTGTTTTTTATTCCTCTCTTACTTATCCTTTTGCATTGTTTCCTGCTGAAGCTAAAGGTTTTGTAATTCAACTTCCATCAGGTTCCTTAACTGAAATTCCCTTTATTTCCTACACAAATGAAATGGAAATTGCATGATCAAACCAAAAACACTTTTATCAATAATACCCTTGTTCAACGAATGCTCTCTCAAAATGTATTTGATCTCTTGCTTCATTAAACAAGTCTTCACTTCAGAAAGATTATCAATGCTTGACAGGCTCAGGTAACACCTTTTTTTAAGGACCCTAATCTTTTCTGGGTTGGATCATACAATTCTCTCCTTTTGATGTCATGATGAAAGTTTGTTGGTCTATAACTATAACTTTCCTCAATATATGAAATTAAACTACCTAAGACGAAGAAACTTAAAAATCAAAGTCAAATTTAAATTTAAAAAACAAATTTAATCTGCCTAAATATGAAAATCTCTGAAACATTAAAACCTTGAAATATTAAAATCTTGAAAATATTTCGATCAACTCAAATGTCTGAAAGATTCAAAATAAATTTAAACTTCTGAAATTTTCTTAAGAAATTCAAATCACGGTAAAGTACCCTAATTACTTTTTTTATGAACTAGGATTAAAAGGACTTATTGCCTAATGAATTCCTAAAACTCTCAATCGTTCTATCAACTCCAAAAATTCTAAGCAATCTGAATATGTTCCAAAGGTATTCCAGATGATAACTGTAATGTACTGTTGAACCAAGAATACAGAAGACATGCTAGGTTATAAATCCAAATGTCTTTAAAACAATTCATGTTAATCCCAATACAACTATAAAGCCAAATGTCTTTAACCGAACTCTCAGTAATCAGAATACAACAATAAATACAAATGTCATTAAATGAATTCACAGTAATCCCAATACAACTATAAATTCAAATGTCTTTAAATGAATCCACCATATATCCATACAGTGATTATATATCCAAATAGTCAATGAATGTATCAGCACAACAATTACAATAATTGATAAAAATTAAATTAATCAATCTGCTCATGTAACAGTTACAAGAATGGTTCTGACTTTTACTATTGTTACATTCAAATATGACTGGCGTTCTCTGAGTACAAGCACAATTCATATTTTCAAACTGATTCATATAATATTCATGTCTGTGCAAAGATATTCCTTTACCTCAACAATGCCTTTGTCACAATCATTTTTTTAATTTGCATAGACCGAGTGTTCATTACAGACATACTCTACTGGTGGCTTAAACCAATCAGAAACCATCACCTTTTTAGAAACACCTGGCTGATGACCATGGACAGCATGGACTGTTAAATTATGACTAAAATAATAATTGCTACCAAAACAAAATTAGAAAATAACAGTTTGAATCTCCAGTTGAATGATATTTGCCTACAAATGGATACCCATGACAAAATCTTTGGGGTAATAGTTGACATCAATTTCCAATGGAATGAACATATTCAAGTCATATGACACACAACGTCAATTCATATCGGTCGTTACTGAACAAGATAAGGCCAGATCTATCAACTAAACATAGGTTAATATATTGCAAATGCTATATACAAACATACCTAGACAACTGTAATGTCATCCAGGGAAACACTTCTAACAAGAATATTTACAAATTATTCTGACTGCAAAAAGAGCTCACATACTGATAATACTCAAATCATCCAAAATACAATGAATGATATTAAAATATCAACATCAAGTGCATACATATTTTTGGAAAAGGCTAGACTTATGCATAATGAAACACTCCCAGTTTATGATCCATTTCAGCTAACCACCTTTCCATCTTGAATCCAAATAAATAACTGTTTAAGATATGTTTTAAATATTCAGGGTCACTAATTTGGAACAGAATTACAAAGGAAATTAGAGAAAGTACAAATAAAAAAGCATTTGATTATAATCTAATTCAATGGATGAAAAGTGAACTTGTTTGTTTTGACAAATGCATTTAAACTTAAAGTATATAATCACTAACCTTCCACCTCTTCATCTCATTATGTTTGTACCATATGTACACAATGTACCTAGATGGAGCACGTTCATTCAAAATTGTTGATTATATCAATATTTAAATAAAGTGTATTATCAATGCAATTGTATGTGTGATTATGTGTGTGTTTGTGTGTAACTATGTACATGTATTCTGACTAATTATGCAGATAATGGAGGGCCACAAGAATTAGCCCCATGCATATAATTGTGCCACCCTCTTTAAATAAAGTCATTATTATTATTGTTATTATTATTATTATTATTAGTATTATTATTATCAATATATGCTTAGGGCTGTTCCAATAAAACATATATCCCCCCGGGGACGGCACTTCAAAAAAAACTTCTGTAGGAGGATGTGTTCCGAACTATTTTGATTCTGACAGTGGAAGGTTGGTTAGGAAAATCACTTCTGTTGTGGGTTGTGCTAACAAAATGAGAAATCGCTGGTGGGGTTGTCAGAAAGAAAATAATAATTAAAAAAAACGAATATATATTTAAAGTCGCATCTACCCTCTCCTAGAGGTCTAACGTGAATAAAACATTGGGTCAGAAAATGATGCCAGTACACGCGAGTGCACGTAATTTGTACGAATTTGCGTACTTTTAAAGCAGTGATACGCGTTCGGCAAATTACGTCAACGCCGCAGATATTTAAAAAAAAATGTGCTTTGCGCAGTATGCAATTTTTATTAAACTTTAAACTTTAACTTTAAAAGTGCATTTCACGATGTAATTCACGCTGCCGCAGCTGTCTCGCATCACTTGATGCAACATCCAAATATTTGGATACTTCGGTTCGACATGAATGGCTGTTAAACTAAATTGGATTGGTTCTTTGGCCCTGGAACAAGCATTTTTTATGGAGTTTTAGCCATACTTTCATCGTGGAAGTTTTACAAATGCATGTTTCCAATAAGGGCCACACAGGAAACCAAAATGGTTGAATCACAACACGGTATGTCTTCAGACGAAGTTTTCGTCGGCAAATACTGGCTGGTGATAGCTATGATTACAATGAATTTCATGTATGTCGGTCTGTTGGACAAATTGAAAAATGTCACTGGAAATACCAGTGTGTGATTTTGAGCCTAAAATTGATGTTGAGTGCGAGTCCGATGTACATGTTGGATGGACAATATACCGGTTACATTTATTAAATATACCCATGTCTAAACAAGCAGACTATGGGAATGTTGGACTTTAAACCCTAATACAGCATTATGGAAGAGAAAAATCTGGCATAAGAGGCAGCAAAACACAGATTCAAGGAAGTGAATCTTTGGCAGGGTTCATTTTAGTGAAAACTGACAGAGGTCTCGGAAACGCTTATAATCATGTGTATTTGGATGCCAATTTTTTTTATTTAGGTGGGCGGTAAAATTCAAAGACTAGCCAGTCCTGCTTCAGTTACCTGTATAGTGGGAAAATGTGTTGATCAGTTAGCTGTGATGATATTTACAATGACAGAATTTAGTGGTTGAAAGCCCCCTCCCATCGTCACCATTATAAGAGTACATCAAAAGAACATGCTGCAGTAGCTAAGCGGCGAGATCAAAGGCTTTGACTGGCAGCTGGGTGGGAAAATCTACTGATATTTCCAGTGCTTGAATTCAGAGGCAGAAATACCCAGAGATGTACATGTGATCATTTATAACAGTACATCAAATAAACAACTTTAGCTTTCATTCTTGTGTTCATTTCCGAGTGTAACGGAATAAGCAGTGCACGTGACCTCGGAATTATGACATGCTGAGACATAGACTTCAGTGAGTATTTTGGGGTTCAACGGCAAACTGACGAAGATTGTGAGATTCAGGAGAGGACTAAAGTTGTAAGAACTGATAGTTTGAAAGGGACATTAGCCAAGTGTAAGAAAGTGTGTGATGCCTAGCTTAGTGCTTTGAATAAGACCTTCCTTGGATCGAAAAATTTCAGACTCACTCTGATGGACAAGCAAGAGCTATGTCAGTGTTTTAAAGAAGGTAGAAATTAAACTCTAAACCAAAATGGGAGCCATGGACTCTTAGTTTTAAAATCCTAACGAGACCTCTGGTTCAAAACTTTTCTTTTTGGGACAGAGATATCCAAGAGAGAATACCCATGGGGCCATACATGTGAGATGTTGAAAATTGCACAATCATAAAGAACAGTAACTTGTTCAAGCTAGTTATGCATATGCGTTTCAGACAGCAGGCAATGAAAGGAGTTCACAACACAGAATAATATTTGTACACTGAAGAGGAGGATCATATTAAATTCAGAAACAATTAACAGATTTATGCTCGTAGGGAACATCAGAGAATCCCCATACAACAAAATTTTGTGTAGATATCAAGCTGGCAGAACCAATGAGCAACAAAAGAATAAAAAGAAAAACTTTTATATCATGCAGATGTATAACCAAATGATGTACATGCTATGTGCAAAAATTAACTGACATTAAACATAAGAGACTGACTGATCTGTGTAAACTCGAAGCAAGATGGATAAAAATTTGTCCTGTTTGTGTTCGGTTCTTCCTATGTATATTTAGATCATGGTGGTATTTTCTGCAGACCTTTTGGCACTTAGTTCTAAGCCATCATTTGGTATTTGTATTGCAAAATGGATAACTAAAAATGTATATTATCTAGTACAATGTATTTTTAAGCAGTATCATTAACTGATGATGAAATTGATGAAAAAATACTTGATGTCATTCTGATATATGGATTCTTTACTGCACTACTAATCTGTTCATCATGATTCTTTTTTTTACCATATTCTTTAGTCTTACTGGTACCAGTGCTTTTAATAAAATTTTAACTTCTATTTCCTTGCAATCTAAATATTTGTAATGATGTGTTATTGTCAAAAGGTAAAATATAAAATCTAAAACTGTTAATTAGCAAGGGACTAAAGTAAAAAGTGGACAGAAATTACTGCCATATTACAGTGCTGTTAGAAACAACAGAATAGTTGTACAAGATGTATTTTGCACAAAGTTGTAGAACTAGCGCTCGTATTGTCACCACATATTCTACTTAAATAATTATATCGTTATTTATGTATATTCCTATCAGTATTTTCCCAGTGGTAGTAATTTTCTGATGTGATGTTCATTTCTTGTGCAATTTTTACACATCAAGAATTCTCACCGTATCATTACAAAAGAATGTAATCTGCACCAAATTGAGTTGTTTGAGAAGAAATTAATTTTTTTAACCCAAACATCACTGAAGCTATGAGTTCTTGCATTAAAATCTCACATTAAATAACATTGGAAGTAGCCACGATAGTAGTTTAGGATGCAACTGTACTAATTTCACCTTTGGTATATCCAAAACTTGAATGTGATGTAGGAACATTATGAGCTCCAAAATAAATACATCAATTTTAAAACCTGTTCATTGACTATGAATCAAGTATCCGAGTCCAACTGAATTGCTAGAAATTTTTGAATTCTTTTGACATCATAATTAGCTGTCAAATACGGAGTAAGCATATAGTCTTTATGCCATCCCAACCAAGACCCCACCACAGCCACGTGACCATGCCCAGTGACATCACAGTAATAATGGCTATACAACTAGAGATGACATCTCTTCGAGAATTTTGATTTTATTAGAGCTGTAACAGAGTGGAACAGTAAGAAAGAGTGACAGATATTTATGTGTAAAAGAGATATTTAACAACGGCTATTCCCACTACCACCACTTCCTCATTGGAGATCACACACACACAAAACTTAGAGTACATCCTGAAACCCTGTCAGCATCCCTGCAGAGGAGATAACTTGACTATTCAATTTTATTGGTCTCTGGTTATCCGATGGTTTTTCTGTTACTTGAACATTATCTTACAGTGTGTCCATTCAGCATGGCCGAAAAAGGCTTACAACCATTGAGTTGTTTAAGGACTCACATCACTACAGATGTGAAAGAACGAGAACCATACTAAGAATCAGTGAAGATAAAATAGAGATATATGTGTTTGACTGTCCCTGATTGGTTGATAATGAAAGTAAGTTTTAGTAAAAGCAATCTTTTAAGAGCTTGACCTACTTGTAACTGAAAAAAGTGAGGGACATTGTTTTATTAACATAATCTCCATCCCTTTACAGACCCGAGTTTGGACGACTCGTTACTGAAATCAGCAGCTGACTCATTGGTGCAGTATTGAAAACACATTTCAAATTTTTATAGATCCAGAAAATGGTGGGGCTGTTATGTCTTTTTATTCTTCACAAAAGCTGTCGTCATAGATGTGTCTATACTAATATAAATTTGATCATGAGCACTCAAAATTTAAAGTTACCGAATTTTAATATCATGGTGTTTGCACAAATATACAGTGGGAACTGAATTAGTGCAGAGTCCTAAAATTTTTAGTTTTGTGCACAAATATGGAATCCACCCAGAATATATCCAGAAATGTAGAGGTTTTCAATCTTGGATTTAGTCTCCCCATTGTGTTTCACACTGATATGCATATTCACAGAACATTTGTATAGTAATTAGTAGGAAAAGTGAGAAATTTAGATACATATCATAAACAAGACAAACCGTATGTGGGGGGAGAAGATCATAAGAACAGGCTGGAATGGAGAAGTATTACAAAAAACAATAATGAGTAGAAGTGTGACTCTTTTTTTATGTGTGCAACATTATTTTCTTGGCTTCAGTAAGAAATTTCATCAAAAGGAAGACAATAAAGGGTGTACAGTTAACTAAACCAATATGAATTTAGCTACTTAAAAGCTGTATCAAATTGCTTTTAACCTTCTGGTCTGTTTCTGTCCATTCTGGTGATATGTCCACTGAATCAGTATGGTTTGAAAAAATATTTGGCACATTTAAAAAATTAAAACACTTTTGGCAGATTATGATTATACCCTACTTCTGCCTGAGAGAGTGTGAATAATTTTATTTCTTGGTTTGTTGATTGTGGTTGCTGCTCAGTTCAATTCATCATTGAAAAACATTGAAACATTCTCATACTTTGATGCAATTATTTATTACAGATGCATATCATCAGATATTGGTGAATATAGCTTGAATAAGTTATAACAGTTCTACTTGGAACAATGAACATTGTTACGAGAAAATCTAAGTGAGCTAAAATGTAAACGTTTCGGCAGTGTGTGATGCAGGATTGCTCAAGACTTTTCCATCTCGTATGCTCACCATGTAAAATCCATTTCCACCTACTGATGATGACTTTTAGGTAACTGTCAGACAGGCATAATTGACGATATTCGACAATATTCTTGGGTCTGCAAAAATTACTTTAGTCAAAAGTTATAAACTCTACAGCTGTGGCAAAAATGACTGACTAGTACCTTTGCTGCTGTTGCCACGGTTGATTAGTTGGTTGATTTCATTGTGGTTTGATTTTGGTTTTTTTGGTGATTTTGTTTACATTATATTAAGTGGAGGAAGAACCCCGAAAGACCACCAACCAAAATTGGTTGATCTGTGATGCAAACTCACTCTGTGAGATGTGCAAGTGATGTAAAAGCAAGCACCTTAGTACATTTGGGCACATGGAGCCTCTGTTGATTTGATGTTTATTACCAACAGCTGAAGTCATTTAGACATGAGATCTCTGGGGTTTCAGTAGATCATTATGGCCTTTACACCATTTTCAGATGAAGAGAATCTATATATGGCAGCCAGTTTTACTGCTGAAGAAAATCCAAGTCCTTTTGAGACACCAAACACCACATATGTAGAACCACTGACCTTCCACAAGTAACTGGCAACATTCTCATTTACATATTGGAGGCAAGTAATCACAGGACAAGCATCTTGTACCACTGCCATGGAAGCCCCTATGATCTGTATCACAAGACAAGCCTCTTATACCAATCTGCCATGAAAACCCCTCAGGCCATAGGTATGAGTCTCATATGAAAGACTAGAAGTGGGAGATAGAACCTGTGACAACTGGATTGAAAGTGCAGATCGTTACTGCTAGGCCATCAGTGATGATTATGATGCTGTTCACAATACAGTTAACTGCAATGACACTGATTTTATGAGTGCTCTGGGAAAAATGATTCTTTGACTTTCATCTATTTTTTTAAATCTATGATATACAAATGTTTGACTTGCTATATTTTCTAATAACTTTATATTAGTCTTGCAACAAGGCGTAAAAATACGACATCGTTAACTGAAAAAGATGTTCTTCAAAGAAATGATATAGTGTAAAAGTACACAAATGATGCAACATCACTTCCACAGGCATCATTGTTTTTTTTTCTGACAAATCATATAAGTTTATCAAAACATTTATTGAAAAAATTATAACAATGAATCATAGAATCTGACCACACATTAAAGCAAAACAAGATTTAACCATTATTCTAATCAAAAGCAGAATGCCTGACAACAAAGAAAAATAGCAAGACATATTGATCACTTTAGGAAACACAGAGCTTAGTAAGGATACAAATTAATGATTTCTGTATTAGAATAGAAATATCTATTATAAAATCTGTATTCACGTATGTTAAATTAGTAGGTATTAAGGGACTGATCAATGACATCTACAAATAATAAGCCACCATGAAAATCTGTGATTTCACACTATCAGAGACATACCTGGCTGACAGACAAACAAACAAAAGGACAAAAGACTGATTATAATGAATGAACACCAAAAAAAATATGCAGTAGATTATATGATGTATCTGAATTCAGTAGATTACCTCCAGCCAGCTGTCATTTAAATCGCTTCTGTCCCCAACACAATATTAAAATCGCTTCTACCGCCCACTAACCCATAGCCAGAAATTATGTTAAAAAATGTAATTCTGTAGGGGACAGTGTTTCTTGATTAAAACACATCTGACGGTGGATCATACTTTTTTTAAATTGCTTCTGTTGTGGGTTGGTTGAATTTGAAAGTGCCTTCCCCCCGGGGGTGTATGTTTTACTGGAACAGCCCTTAGGAAGGGTAGTTAGAATTGCCATGTGATCACTATTACCATTCAGACAGGTTCGATTCTACATGTCGCACATTGGTTTGTTTTTGGTTTAGTTGTTCATTTCGTTTTTAATGACACATCAATGCATGAAAGATTATATTGAATAAAGTGCCCTTTCACAGCATCAGTCTGGTTTTTGTGTTAGCATTGTAAGAATTCATGAATAAATATTTTCATTCAAAGAATACTTTGTTGAAGTGAACATTATTTTGCAACAGTAAAAACCATCGTACAGCTGACATCATTCATGGAATAACGGGGATTGATAAACAAGAAGAATTTCCTCAAAAATACCACATCTGGTTTAGTTTTAACCTTAAGCAAGCTTCCTTCTAATATGGGACTGCTTAAAGCTAAAATCAATGCAACATTATATTTGAGAGCAAATACATAATGAGATTACATTTCCTAAATTTTAGTAATCAAGACAAAACCTCCTAATCAATACATCTTACATTGAACATTGAGATAAAACCATTCCATTCCATTCAGGGATTCTTCATTCTGTCCACTGGGATGAATAATGTTGACAACTCTGCACCGATAAATCCCACTGTCATACCTGCTAACATTGCCTATTGTCAGCACAGCTGTGTTGTGTGAGAAGGTTGCATTATTATCTTTTGTCCATGATATAAATGCTGGCAATGGATTGGAATCAACATTACAGGTCACTGAAAACATCTGGCCCTCAATGACTGTCTTATTCGTAATTGGCTCTATGACAGGTCCATCTGAAATTAAAAATAAATGTGTAATATGATGCAGGAGTAGCATATTTCACTGTATAACTGCACGAGCTGCTAAAATGTATCCTGTCCACATACATATTTTTAAAAAAGTATGTCTTACAAAAAGCAACAAAAGTTTCAGGACTCCAATAAATTTAATCCTTCTCCAAACGTAACGTAATATGCTGTCACCAAACTAAAGTATTTTTCTTTATGAATGACCACCAACAGACATCTGCTATAAAACCTAGTGTCATTTTCCTTTCCAAACAGCAATGTTTAAATGATAAGAATAACATCCACTTAAAACTATTTAAAAGGTCATTTCATGCAGAGGCTGTCACCTGTGACCATGAGGCCAGGAGGGGAAATGAAAGCCAAAGAACATGCCAGTTGTAAACTGAGGTTTGCGTGTTCATCTAACAAGTTTATACTGTAGTGTTTTCACACTTTAACTCAGGGTTGAGAGAGGTTAACTATGAAGTTTATTTCATATGGTAAGTGCAACCCTCTGCACACTTTGATCCAGGTATGCCACCTAAAACTAAAGTTATTACGCAGTCATCATAGAGATCTTGGCCTTAGCTTCTTTCTTCTTTTGTTTCTCAACTGCAAGCCATCCGCAACAATTGGCTAAGTTCTACGATGTATAACTAATGGTACTGTCCAGAAAGCGGTTTTATCACACTGAAATCAGTATGCTTCTTTCTCATTCCAAATGCAAACATTTCCAAACGTTGGTAACGGTTGATGGTGAAGAACTTGAATTCATGCACAGAAATCAACTATGGAGAATGCATAGAGAATGCATAGAGAATTTTCCTAACACTGTGCCATGTGGCATTAATGAGGCATGTAAAATGTATTATTTTGGGGTCATACAACTTAATTCGATGAAGTAGTACTGTACTAGCCTGTTGCTATTGCATGGCTCGTACAGCTTTCCCTCGAGAAGGAAGCTGACACAGTAAGTTCACAAAAGCTTAAGGCACTCGTAATATAAGTGTGTCTAAAGAAACTGTGTTTTGTCATTATGGTAAAGATATCTCAAGATCTAGTATGTGTTTAGCAAAGCTGAGTTGTGGATTTGTTATCTTGTTGGTTTGTGCAGGATCTGATGAATCCAAGATAAAGAAACACTTAAGACCCTAAATTTGATACATGGGTGTGGGCTGCAGATACAAAAGTGCATGCATAATGGTTTATTTTTGGAAAGTATTTGGTTGTAATAGTTTATGACAATTTGAAATAAGGTAAGAACATAATGGAACATGCACAAACTTGCATTTAAATGCACTCATATATATATATATATATATATATATATATATATATATATATATATATATATATATATATATATATATATATATAATGTGTAATACACGGAGTCATAATTATTAACCCTTATAAACCTTATAAAAGCAAGTCACTGTATCAAGTCACTGCAACTTATACTTTATTCTTTACTGTTCTTTCTGTTGTAATTTTAAGTTTACTTCTCAAGCTCTGTTTACGCTGGATCCATCAAACTTTATGACTGTAAATTCTATGAATTATATTTACCACCTTACAACAGAAGAAGGCCTCCATGGTCATATATTCACATATTTGCTAGGATAGGTTAAGTTTTTGCATTTGCTCAGGACTACAAGGTTTAGGCAGACTTTATAAGAAATGTATACCTCTCCCTCGATATCTTGCGCACAAGGGGGTCCACAAACATAGACCGCACTATAAGTGAATCGCGAGTTACCGAGAGACCTCCAAAAATTGAAAACGAAATCGCTTTCACAAAGAGAAAACCGTGTGTGTGTGGGGGGGGGGGGAGGGGCGATGTTAGGGAACAGGGCTGTTTATTAAATGAATTCTCATTTTACTATCACATCAATATTAATTTTTAATAACGTGCTTTTTATAATGAAGTGGTTCATTATTCTGTTTAAATAACATTCATTTTAAAAATGTCTAACATATGAAAGATCGTTCCAACTAGTTTCAACAACCATCACGTGTACACATAAAATGTCTGTGTATTACATCACTGCTTTTTGGTTTCTTGATGAGTATGGTTCCCGTAGTGGTGTTTAATATTATTCTGCCAAATTGGGAACCCATAGAGCAGGGAACTAGACTAATTGTTGATGCACCTCTAATCCGTATCTGCGAAATCAAACTCTTTATTTTGCCAAGTATTCATTTCACTTGACTGCCTTGTTATCTTTGATCACAGTTATGAAAGAGTCAGTTAATTTAAGGTAGTTTATGTTACACACAATAACATTTTTAAGTGTTCGATTGTTCAAATGAAGTGAGTTCACCCGACAAACAAGCGGGGCTGCAAGATTTTAAGTTTGTAGAAGCGTTTTGCCCTTTAACTTTATTGTATTCCACCTCTTTTATTTCATTCAAAAGACATAATTAACGTGTTAATACAAATCAAGCCAGCTTTTAATTCAGTGCAAGTATACAACAAATACTTCCGGAAGTCAGTAATCAAAACATTGTCTGCATTTAATTAGGTTCTCAGAGAAACTCTTGAGGACATAGCTGTTACGGTAGATTGACGCATTTTACATTTCATTACAAGAGGACATACTGCATTTATGATGATTACACTTAAAATGAACTACATTATGGAACTAGAACACAAGAAAATATTTAATTTGTATTTATTTATAATAGTAATGCTTCCATTGGAATATTTCTATCCCACATTGATGCATATGAAATATTATATTCCAATATTTAAGTAATAGTGACCTTCATGTTTGTTATCTTTACTATAAAATCCATAAGGTTCTATGCTGGCCTATCTTCAAGACATCCAAAACATTTCCTAGATGGTGGAAAACATTAATGGAAGTAACATTTAATTTTTTAGTGACCTAATCAGTTTGACACAAAATATCATAAACGTCTTCCTTCAGCAAAGTCAAACTAGATGGTGGACAACCTCAAGCCATTTTTTCTTGCAGTCACAGAAACCATGGCCTTTGAACCCACCCACCCCAATCAGTAGAGTTCTTTCTTACACTAAGTGCAAGACATACACTACATATGTGAACTGAACATTGCAAACCATGTGAGTTATTACACAGAAATAAAACTGGTGACAGAGAGGCAACATCAATTAGTATAATACACTTTAACTAGTGGGCAGGTTTATAAAAACAAATTGATTGGCATTGTCTGGTCTTATCATATTATTATTAGAAATGTAGTTCTTGGTACCTACCTTGGCATTTAATCTACAATACAATTCACCGCAAGACTTACCATACCAAATGAATAGCAAAATGGTTGTAGGATTGCAAATCAAAGAAAACCTAAAGGAAACAAGAAAACTTCAGTTCTCTGAATATTTGATAGTTTTGTTTTAAACCATTATAAAGGGTATTAATCTTTGCACATTTTTTGTGGCATTAACAGTGTTGTTTCATACTGGCTCAAGGCATATCTAACTGAAAGAAAACAAATTGTTTTAGTAAATGATTAACAATCCAGCCCAGATAATCTTTGTCATGATGCCCTGGACCGGGTCTTTTTCTAAGAACAATTCTATTTATTACATACAAACAGCCCTAACAAGTGTTATATCATCATCCTGTGCCTC
Source organism: Sinohyriopsis cumingii (assembly GCA_028554795.2). Lineage (NCBI taxonomy): Eukaryota > Metazoa > Mollusca > Bivalvia > Unionida > Unionidae > Sinohyriopsis > Sinohyriopsis cumingii. Next base: position 3,841,882 of record JAPYKE020000029.1, read on the forward strand.
GTAAGCTGTATGCAGATGATATTCAACTGTACAAATCAGTCAGTTCAAATGAAGGTGTTTCCAGCATCCAAACATAGAATGCTCTGATGTTAGGTCATAGATGAGGTGTAATAAGCTACAAATGACCAACAATAAAACTAAAGCCATGCTTATTGCTTCACTAAGAATTCCTCAGGACCAACATTTACCATCATCAATTTGACATGATTTGTCATTATTTTCAGGCTGAAACTGATTTATACACTGCCTTTACATATTTAAGTTTCTTTTGTAAACCAATTTATGTTTGATGTTGCTATTTTGTGTACTATTTCATTTGTGTGTATAGTGTTTGTGTGACATTTTCAAATGTTTTATTTTGTCTGTATGCAAACTGTTCTTATTACCTAAATTGTTAACTTGATGTAAAGCGCTTAGAGCGTTTTAAAGGATTAAGTGAACTTCTAAGTCATTATTATTAATATTGCTAGTATTATTATTACGGATATTATTATTATTAGGTCATGGTGACAACAAACCAGACAAAATATTGTATGTCTTACATTGTACATCAACCTGAAGTTGACTCTCTGAAGGTGTTCCATAACCACTGAGTCCTTTGCACCCCCATGTTCCATTTGTCTGTCTTGTAGCTACAGGGATGCTGAGGTTAGATCTTGCTTCACTTTGTATTTCATTCCCATTGTGTGTCCAGACAAATAAAGTGGGTTGTGGATACGCATCTACTACCTCACACACTAAAACCACAGTCTCACGGCCTTCTTTGACTCTGTATGGATTAACGTCTTGTACTGTAGCCTGTAGCTTTACAACTGGTGCATCTGAAAAGAGGACTGTGTTGATCAACCCTACTATTGAAATTATTGCAATCTGCCTTTACATGTAATACATGCAAAATATAATTCTAAACTTACCCCTGGTTGCAAGATTGTAATAATAATATTATACTCAAGCTCAGATTAGTCTTAAAGTGTTTGATACTTACCATAAAAGCAATGACAATTCAGTGACAGAATTGTACTTGCATAACGGTTGATGGCTTAGTAGAGGACAGAATATCAAGCAAAGAAATGTAATCAACATTTTAATGAAAATATTTAAGGTACAGAATTCAACCAATTTCCTCAACTTAACTGATTATTTACTAAGAGATCAATGTCCTCACCTAAATGTAATTACATATATTAATTTTAACATTGTACTTAAAAATGCTGATGGTTGTGGGAAGGAAGAATATCTATTAAGTTAATTACAACAACATCTTTGTACTCCATTCCCTCACCCTGCCAAAGCGTCTGCAATGAGACCTTGTAAAACATTTCATAGAGATGACTTCATTAGGGCCATAACATCACTGCCATATTCATATCAGATGACATTTCAATATTATGGCATTAATACTGTCCGATGCTTAGTGTAACATAAATTGTACTTGAATACATTTACAGTAATTTAGCTTTACATTCTATGGATCAATATTGGTGAAATGGGTATTATAAAATTTCACTGTTGTTATAATTCAGGTCTTTCTTATATAATTTCATATCTGCTAGGTTAATATTTTAATCCAAGGCAGTAAATTATACAAGGTTTTGCTTACCTATCTTACTCTCAATTGTTTAAATAATTGATCAAAATTCGCAATTAATTAACAAATTTATTCTATTCATCCACAAAAGAAAATTCTGATTTTAGATTTTCACTTTATCAACTATTTCAACTTATCCAGTTACAGTTTTCATAGTTTCAATTGTATTCAGTCAATTATTTCTTTATTCACGAATTCTTTAAAAGCTGTGCAAATTTAAGTGAATATATAAATAAACACAAACATTCAATTATATTCAACATTATTGATAACGAAAGGAATTTTGCATGTCATTATGACACATATCACTATTAAATTGATGAATGTGATTTTGCATGGAATTAAATCCATGGCCTGTTTGAGGATGTTTGTATTTAAATACATCTGATGAGGACTTGATTGATTATTAATGATTGATATACAGCTGTGTCTAGTTTTCAATATAGTGCTATCAAGGGTTGAAATGTTGCAGAAATAGCATTTGTAATTGCTGAAATATCTGTTATAAGTTGAAACTGCAGAGATTGGTTCAATAAGGGAAGTAAAGAAAAATGTAAATTAGACAAAAGCCAACATACCGAATACATTTCTCTTTTGACTCAAACCTAGAACATGCTGCATCAAAGCTGGGTGGATAAGGGAATCTCTGCTACAGTAACAGGTAAGTAATACGTGATTTAAATAGTTTTATTCATGCATAACTACATTTCGATTGCAGTAATACAACACTTGCTTCTATTGGTTTCTGAATTTACCAATTAGGAAGAATGCTGATAATCTGAACAAAAAACTGAATTCACTCGCCTTTATGGTAGAATTGTTTACTACTTGAACGGTGCTAGATGGTTAGGTCACATGATATCCCACAGCACAGCTTGTCTACAAAAAATCTCTCCACTCTAATGTGCCAGAGATCAAACATAAAATGAGAAGGTAGTATCAGACATATATCAAAGTATACATGTACTGACAAATAGAAATTAAGCATATTTTGGTTGCAGATCTTTTTACAGGAGAGCTTCTCATTGATTGTATTAACATTTTAGTGCCTTTCAGTATTTTCTGGTGCATTTTTAAGTGTTATATTGCCTTCTTAGTGTTTCTTAGTGGCATATTTTTCTTCAAATTTACATTCACTGACCATAGGCCAAGACTTTTGAGGTGCTCCCTTGACGTATCCATGTCGTTACAGTGTAGTCCTAGTACTGTGTTCTAGCTCAAGCTGAAACGTATTGCATATGGCAAGAAAGAAATATCTATTTATTTATATTTATCATCTTAAATGATTCACTACATATGAACATGATACATTTGTACACTTACAAAATGTGTTTAAAATACACTTACTTACAACATGGACAACTTTCTACTTGAAATAATTAATTTCAAATGAGAGAGCCAAAACACACGCATACTATATATGACACACACAGATCCTCATAAAAGTGACTGGTCAATTGAGATTTCACCTGATACACTTATGTCCACCATTATTCTTTTTTCCAGTGACTTTTATACACAGCCTAACACATTGTATATGTAAATCTAATCATGGAGCATTTTATCCTACTGAAAAATATGGTTGACTATATTGTTCTGTAATTTGTATTGTTTGTTATTTTTCTTTTTTGTATTCATTATATTGTTAAAGATAGTTGTATTTTGGACTTGACCTTGTCAAAATTAAAGTTCATTTTCTATCTGACCTAATTCATTGATTCTGGTTTTATAAACAATATATTTATCTCAATCTGAGTCCAGAACATTCCAAATTCCCCATGAAATGCCAGGTCTACCTGCAGATTACCACATTTTATATTATAATTTTAGAAATTATAGCGAAGATTTTATCTTGTAAACATTGGAACCTTCTAGAATGAAATTTTCCATTAGGTAATTAGCTGTTTGTTTTTAAAGGAAAATGCTAATTGTGACCTAGGTCAGGTAGCAGTATAAAATCTTGTTTATTTGAAAAAAAAATTATTCGTGCTGTAAGATCTAAGCAAAATCACTTGTATAATTGTTGTGTCCAGTATTTAATTTGGTCAGGAATTTTTTTTCATTAGAATTTTTAATTCAAGTTATTCTTGTCTGGAAATACCAAGTGTTCAGCAATACCATTTTTGGATTTATAGTGAAAATCAAATAAGGATATATTCTTGGATTCTTGGCCAACAAAAGACCGTTGGCACATCACTATGGCACAGGTCATTACAGAATCATCAACACTTCCAGTGTCGGATTTCTTTTGGAATACCACAAAGGTTTATTCAAAACTTTAATCATTGGGATTTGTGTTAGAAATTCAAAGATTATTTGGAATTTAATTTGTAATAAAGTTATTTCTACATTTTTCACTTTGTATTCTAAGAAAATACATCATTGGTTGAATTTTACAAAACCTGTAAGTTTTGCTCTTTTCTATTACTTGGTTTAAGACCACTGATTTGTAATAATATTCTACATTATATGATACAAGTGAGCTGGTGTTTATGTAAAGCTGTAATATATTATTTTCTAGTTTTCGTTGATATTTCAACATTGTCGATTAATTATGATTTGACGGAAAGTTAAAATATGGGTTGACACTGAAATTACATTGTAACAATGCTTTGTTTTGACATAGAAAAATGAGAATGCTTTGATGAGCAGCATTCCTCAGGAGGATATTTCTAAATACCAAATTAAAAGACAAACACACTACAGGTATTTTGTATAAATTATCTACACAATTTTAAAGCATGTACAAATTACATGCCAAACATACTCATGGGTGAAAAACTCAGCATTACAGTAGCTTTAAGTTATTCACCTACTCCATCAAACATTAATATATATATTTTAATCTCTCAAAGCATAAAACACTCATCTCTCTCTCTCTCTGTAATATCCATATCTACATTGGATTTCATTTTTCTGTTACTTTTTTTCACTTGCAGAATTCGATATGAAAATTAATATTTAAACGTGATTTGTTTTGGCTATAACTTTGTCAAAAGGCTTTTTAAATACCAAATTATGCATGAAGACAAACTCGCTTGAAGTTTATATAAGGCGCCTACAAATTTGCAAGTCATGTTAAAATTACATACCAAACATACTCAAAGGTGAAAAGTTTCAGTATTACAGTATATTTATTTCCCCCACTCGATGTAAAATATCAAACATTCAATCATAGCAACATCCTTATCTACATTGGATTTTTGATGATTTGTTTTCACTCATGGGATTCATATAAGAGCTACTGTAAAAAGAGATTTATTTTGGGGAAACCTTTGACAGATGTGGCTTTTTCTAGGGTTTACTTGTAGACGAAGAACAATGATATACAAAATAAGAGTGGTAGTGTTCATAATATATACAAAAAAAAAACTAAAAAAGGGGAAAGGTTATGTACATAAGATATACACATAACAAGACAGAATATGCCACAATATACATCACTGCAGTGTTTTCAATTTTTTATGTGATTTGTTGTTGTTTTTTGTTATTTCTTTTCTTTTACAAAACTTGTGTCTAAAAGAGGCCCTTTTATTAATAACATTGACTCAGGAGTCCCTCAAAGGGACTTATATTCAACTGGCTATAAAAAAATTTCAGGAATCCAAGGTAACTTTCTTCTGTCCCTTTATTTTTTGTTGCTGCTGAGGCCAAAACTGTATTATAAGGATATGAGATGCGCTGACATAACAATTTTTGGAACAAAATTGTATTTTCTTATAAATCTGACAATATTGTTCAGAAAGTTAAACCAGACATCTGGACAGATAAACCATTAATCATGTCCCCATGATTCTCAGGTAAGTTTGGATAAATAATTTCTTGTGGTACCATACAGACATCATAACAAGTCTTGTAAATAAAACCCAATGTCAATAACAGCATCCATTCATATGGAATAGCCATGACTAGTTTGCCATTGTGCATGTATACAGAAACACTAAAACTGATATGTATGCAGATTGCACATATCGGGTCAAAACCGCAGCAAGAGCTGCAACTGAGCTCTTTCAATGAGCATACTGGTTTATGCCCAAAGTCTGCTGCGAATAGAGTTGAGTTTATGTACTTCTGTTAATATTTCATGAGCATGCATGTGTTTCTAATATATAATGGAATTTAGTATTTTAATACTAAACATGTTAAAATAACACTAATTAATGCCATCTTCATATAATGTGCATTGTTATACTTTCCTTAAGAGGGCCTCAAGGAGAATAAGTCCTTGACTAATGAGCCACACACTATAAATAAAGCATTATTATTATTATTATTACTATTATTATTATTATTTAACCGCACTTGTATATAGGATTGTCTCCATGTTGCAGGTATACAACTCACTCCTATCATCACACTCATTATGAACAGAACAATATCATAAGTTTTAATTGTTGTTGTTGTTGTTCTTTTCTTCGGATTTTACACCATGTTTCGTACCTAAATATGATATAGATGGCATAACAAGCCCTAGTGGTGGTAAATTCGCCATATTCATAAAGACATGACTATTTTTCTTTCAGTTTCTTTTGGGTGGTTGATTTAAAAAATGGCCCCTAAAACATTCATAGAATTAGTGAAAGAAATATATAGTGAAATTGTTTCTTTTCATTCATTTGAAAAGAAGTTATGACATAAATGAGGACAAAGCAAAATTGCTTTCTTCCATATTCTAGTATTAGAACAATATGCAAACCTTTGACATCCATGTACCTCACCGTTCCATCCCTTTTCAATGAGTAAAATTTATTGGTGATATCTCAGGAATTTTTGTGGCAAGTTTCATGTTCATGTCTTTCAGTGTAAGATCGGTTGCTATGTTGACAAAATGCAATACAAAGTTTTTTAAATAGCCCACTCTTCATCAAAAGTGGAGGTCATGTGGGTGGGCTTGTGTATGACTTTGACACTAATAAATACTGTTCTGTGGTGGGGAAATACATAAGAATTATTAAAATGGAGTTGTTTTATGATTGTGACTTAAATGTTTTAGCCATACAACCAGTGGTTTCTCCTTTGTTGTTGTTATTCTTTTTCTTCTTCTTCTTCTTTTTCTTCTTCTTCTTCGTATCATTATTATTAATTCATGACAAAGTTATCAATTATGATTAAAAAGTCATTTTAGTGATTTTTCTATAACAAGTGGAGAAAAAAAATACTGCTAAGCTATGAACATACATGTTCACAGATTATACCATGCACTCCACCTTTCAAAACTGAAAATATCACAACTATTTAAGTGAATAACACCTTATATCTGATATTCCACATGTAACAATTCCTTGTGACATCAAACGTTACATACAGGGCAAAGACATTATCTCCAGGGCGTACAAATCTACAGTACATACAGGTTAAGTGGTTAGCTAAAATACAAGAATTTAAATGAATAACATCATATTTCCACATGTAAGAACTCCATGTGATGTCAAAAATGTCATTCGAATTTCATATAAATCTACTTAAATGTCATGCCACTCCGCTAATTTGTAATTATGTTAAATCAAATTGGTATCCATTGTCATGTGATAAAATTGTCCTAAAACATTGATCAAGTTAAATGACTTAATGATTTTATGAGTTGAAGTAAAAGATTACAAAAGACATAAATTATCCGACCATCTCATAAATATCTTTTTAAATCCGTTATATTGTGCATCAGATTGAAGCATGTACACTTACACTGTAGATTAAGAGAAACTGTGCATAATGAACATCAAATTAAAGCATGTATACTTACTCAATCTTAAGATCCCCTATGCATAATGAACATTAAATCAAAGTATATATATTTACACTGTAGATCAAGATACCCTGTGTATAATGAACATACAATTAAATCATATTTTTAATGTAGTTATAACAATTTGAGTTATGTCACTATGATGCTGCAGTGAGACTGCTTACAGTATGTCTAACACAGGGGCACCATGCTGTACCTATGTGGTATCATGTCTCACCCAGCCCATTGTTCTGACACATGGCCAACCAATCATAATGCTGCGCGCCAAGCAAGGCAGCTGCTAGTACCATTTTTATAAGTCTTTGGTATGGCTCAGCTGGAGTTCAAACTCATAACCACCTCCATTTAAGGAATATGTTCTAACCACATAGGCCACTGGAGAGGTCTGCCAAAGAAATGTATGAACCTATAAATCCTGTCTCATTCTCCATCCCGTCAATGCAAGTACTATTCAGTCAGCAATAACAAGTGGGTTATAGTGACTAATGAAAACTGAAACCACTAGTCAACCTGATGTACTCTTTCCATTTTGAGACCTTAAAGGTTGGAACACTGGTAGGAAAAGGCTTTGCTAAGGTGCTAAGGAGCTGGAAATGGAACCTGAAGGCATATAAATTTCAGTAATGACTCTACAGAAGGTGAGTTCGCCAGATTCAGATGAGATTACCAGAGAAAAGTATAAGCTTCTGTGATCAGGAAGGCACCACCCCCATTTGAGTGAAGCAAAGAGTGCCAAAAAAGAATGAATTTCAAACAAAACAATGGAAGCCATATAATCCAGTAGAGCAGTGGACATGGTCGGAATGAAACAGCAGCAGATAAGCAAAATCAGGTTGATAACAAAGCTACTGAAGCAGAGGAGGTCTTAGCCAGAGGCTGTAGCAGGGATGCATTTGCAGATTTCAGTAACTTTATGCAGGTGGTAGTCTGAATCAATATCCAGCCCTATTGAAAATTTGGTGGTAAGATTCTGAGACAGGATGCGCTAGCTAGAACAATAGATGCAATAATATTCCTTGCTGCTAAAAAGACCTCCTGTTCCCTTTCCCCAGAGCTTAATAATGCCCTTAATATATCCACACCAGCCCAGATCATGAATGCTGATCTACCAATGGATGATGCGGTAGCCACAGTACTCAAGAGACTGACAAAGTGAAAGCTGTCAAGATGTGTCATCTTGAGTTAATTGCTAAAATCTGGAGGTGATGGATACATAGCATGGCTAACCAAGATAGTTCATTCTGCGTGGGAGACTGGTGGCATCACAGATGATTGGAGAAAGGGTATTGACCTGCCTTTCTACAAAGGACTGCAGTAATTACTATGGAATTAACCTGCTATTTGAGCCAGGAAGGAACTTCAACCCCATTCTCCTAACCAGGATGAAAGAAAATTTACCTGAACTATGCAGGAAAGAACAGAGTGGTTTTACACCAGGATGGTCAATCGTGGACCACATAGATGCTTAACACACTGATACAAAATAAGAAGGAATCCAATCAACCACTACTGATAGCTTATGTTAACCTAAAAGCTGCTTTGGACTAAGTGGACAGAGCCACTCTACAGCATTGACTCTAATGCATAGGACTCTCTAATAAAGTCATGAACCTAATGAAAATCTCTATACTGAAATCCGTCAGCTGTGTTTGAACCCATAGTGAATGTCTGTAAAGCTTTCATATCAACAGCGGAGCTCAACAGGGATGTACCATCACCCCAAACATTTTATTATCAAAAATTGACTAGAAGCTGAACAGAATGGTACAAAGGGACATCTGGATACAACCATAGGTGACCAAATCTTTATTGACCATAATTATGCTGATGATCTTGGTGTCATGGAATTGTGTATACTTAATGTTTATGCATTATAACTGAACTGAAATGTGCTTGGATTTCATTTCCATGTATAGCATCACCTGGGAGTGTTTTATTTGTGTCTTCAGTTATTTCAAACTATTGAGTACAGTTCCCCCAATAGTGCATAAGCAAAGTGCTTGCAATGAGAAAACTAATCATCACAAGCTATTATGCCGTTTATTTATCATATCCAGTGTACTTAATGGCTCAAGTTAGACAGAAATGTCACAACACTAAATGTTTTGTCAGGAAGCTGTCCACATTACTGGAACAATCTTCAGGAGCAGAGGTACATGAAACATGGTATGGTACAATTAATTTTAATTATGCAATACTTACCCATAGCTATTATGTAGCTTATGCTTTTTTGTGTCACAAAATCACTATCTGATGTTAACATATCCTCCCACAGACTGGAAATTGCCAGCATGATGCAATCCAACAAAGCAACTGTCTTAGGTAGTGTGTAGAACTGTCATCTTTTTCACAGACTATTCTGCCAGGACATTGGAGCAGGTTGGGAGGAGGGCATTCGACAATAGCTGTGGGTAACTATTGCATCATTAAAATTAATTTTACCCTCCCCAAAATGACATTTACATAGCAGCAATACATTATTCATAGCTATTGTGTAACTGAATTTCTCAGTTAGATGGGTAGGCTGATGCTTTCTTGTTATAACCGATTAAACATTGAGAAAATGAATGTACTCCATATTGAGGAAGAGACCCAAGTATTTAATAGAGAATATTGTTCTCTTTCTGGGCTACACACTGTGTTGCAACAATAGGTCTCAGAGAAAAAAATGCCTGCACATAGCTGAATGGAGGTATAAGGAGGAGAAGGTAGCATGAAAATGCCAAAATGCTGCCTTCATGACGACCTTCAAGGAAGAACGATTAAGGTAACATTCTGTTTAATTCGTTTGCAGTCTATGTACTGATCAATACAGTACATTGTTAAAGGAAAAGTATGGTATAAGATATAATCTATTACTAAAAGCAAAGGGTGTCAAGAGATGCAACCCAGAAAAACTTAATTTTACACATAATAATACATGCAATAATAATGAAGACTTTGTATAGCGCCTAATCTTCAGAAGCTCAAAGCGCTTTACAACATTAGACAACACCTATAAGATAAAAAACATATAATAAAATGATTACAAAAACAAACACCATGAAATAAGAAAACATTTTTAAAAAACCATGCTGAGAATATTTGAGGTAGGAAACATTATTCAGTCATTTAAGTTTGTTCTTGCAGTCGAAATAAGTGAATTTTTGAGAGCCCTCTTGAATGTGATTACTGTGTCTTTGTGTCTAAGTTCAGTGGGCAATTCATTCCACGTTGCTGGGCTTTGGTATGCAAAAGAACGCTGTCTATATGACTTTGTTTTCATAGTGGAAATAATGAGTATACAATTGTCAGAAGAGGAGCGTAAGTATCTTGCTGGTGTGCACACATGGGTGAGGTCGGATAGGTATGTTGGACTAGAGTCCGACAGTGAAACGTAGCACAGAGAACAAATTTTGTGTTTGATTCTGGATCGAATGGATAGCCAGTGTAGGGAACAGAGCAGTGGGGAGGTGTGCTTTGATCGTGGTACTATAAGTATGATCTGAGCAGCTGTGTTTTGAAGTTTCTGGAGAAGATATTGAGATGAACCAGACAGAATTGAGTTACAATATTCCAGTCTTGAAAGTACTAATGAACAAACAAGTGTTTTAGTGGCATATGCGATCCACTGAAAGATATTTGCGAACTGAGCACATAATGGTTACTAGGAAAGTTCCAGGCACCAGTCAGCTGGGTATGCTAGTGCAGACAATTAACATCAATAACGTGTATGTCAGTGTTTCTCAAACTTTTTTGTCTTGCGGCGCACCAAATAGATCTAAAAATGTTCACGGCATACCTGAAAAGATTTTAAAAATTATGTGGTGAAGAACTTACTTTTACATATATATTTAATTTTAAATTTAATGTGAAGGATGTGCCTGCAAATCAAATCGTAGTGAGGCTCTAAAGTCGACAAAGAAGCGCTTATTTCATCGTCGATTTTAAGAAGTCTCTCTCTCGCTTTCGATTGATTTCAGTCAATGCTGAAAATCCAAACTCACAAAACCACGAAGACAAAAATTGCAGAATTACTTTGATTGCTTTTGTTCTGATTTGTTACGTTGTGTATTTATTATTTTAGTGTGGAAAATACGAGAACATTGTATAGCTGCCACCCTTAGCAGCCAAATGTAGCGGTCTGATTTGTTTCGTCGTGTATTTATTTTTTTAGCCTGGAAAATTCGAGAACATTGTATAATGGGCTGTATGTATTTATTATTAGACTATTATAATAATTAGAGTGATCGAGTTCTCCCGAGATCTCGCACAAGTCTCGCGTTACGAAAGGAACCAATGAATGACATACTGACAGAGATTGCGTTTTTATATATGTTACTTTTTAACTTTTGCGACATTGATTGACCATTTAATTTTTCTATAAGCTCAAGGTTTCAAAACGCTAGCTATTTTAAATATTTTTAAAAACTCCCACGGCACACATGCAAATCTCTCGCGGCACACTAGTGTGCCGCGGCACACAGTTTGAGAATCACTGGTGTATGCAGATAGAGATTGAAACAAATTTGTTGATGATCAAATGAAATCTTTAGACTTAGCAAATTAGAAGTTAGTATACATCTTGATGAAAACCCCGAGATCAATTCAAGTGGCAAATAATTATAACAAGTCTCCATTGGATATGTCTGTTTCTCATAAACATAACCCCTCAATTGTGCCATCTAACAATGTTGTAATTGGAAGAATGTTAGTGCCAGGATAAAGTCTAAGAATTTTATCTTTAACTAGTTTGTAATGGATAAAATGGGGGAACAATACCTACCTTACTGAAACACATTTACTGTCAAGACACTTTAGATCTAGTACATTAAAACAGACTCCCAAACCTGAATTGATATTGGACAGTTTTGGGGGTAGATCTCACCTATTCATTAAATCATGCAATTGATGCAGATACATGTTTCCATAACACATCACCCTCTCTTTAGTTCATGACTTGATCATGATGAATTGGGGAATCAATCACCTTCAGTGTTCAGTCATGATTATCAAACTTCCAACATTAATCTTGAGGATTTAATTTTCATTCATTTTCACTATGACATGTAAACAAATTCTCTCAAATTATATAATCAGTACAGTCATATAAACCCAATTGTTTAGTGAAAACATTTCCAAGTAGTATTCTTTCAAAGCAAATTTGTTCAAGGCCCAATTGGCAGGTTAGTGAGATTCTCAGTTGTGTGATTTTTTAGACTATGTGATTTATTAAGTTTTCCTACTGGCTTTCAAGATGCCCATCAAATTTTGTGCCCAGCAAAGAGTCATCTGAACGCTGAATGGTTTTAGATTTTAGTTTCTCTCAGAACTTGTCAACGAACAGTAAATAAACAAGAATGAAATGTTTAGGTGAAATGGTTCAAGTTCATTATGCAAAAGGGGCGGTTGTCTTTTTTTGTTAAAATTAAATCTCATGAGTGCTTAAAGAGATTTCCCTCAGATCCTCAGGACTATCTACTGGATGCGAAAGGTTAGCTAGACTACATCACTTTTATATGATTTCGTCTATATCTTCATTCCATTCTTTGTATCTGCCAATATATTACTGTCAATTTCTTTTATATTCACAAAATCACGAGGGGATAAATGAATCTAACAGTTATACTCTGCTAATATAATTATTCATTGATACAAATCCTTAGCAGATAGGCAAATAGTACATGCACTAGCAGGTAGAAAATTAAACTTAAGTAATCAAAAATCAAATGTATTTTGAGAGTATGCTTTAACTTTTAAAAAAAGCTACTCCAAAGCCTGCAAATGAGTGCCTGAAATAAAATTACTAATTATAAGTGAAATAAAAAATATCAGAAATCAGAATGATTTGTTGCAAATGGTTAAATTTTAACCTACTATTGGCATCTTCTCCACACCTAGACAAAACACCATCTTGACGATTAATTGAAGCTGTATATCTAGCCATGATACTGAATATAAAATCATGCTACATGCATCTCATGTAATCGGCTTTGAAGAAATGTGTCACTGTTCAAGAATCTGAAAACCATACTGAAACCTAAATGTCATTTATGACACACTGACAACCTTGGTCTTATTAATATCAATCTGCCAACTGAATTCATTTAAAATGAAACAAGGTAAATGATAGTATGGGTCTGGAAAATAACACCATAACTCAGTGAAGGTCACATCCAATATGATTAAAATAAGATCTCCACTGCCCTGCATGAAGATCTGACAGCGACCAATCAGGGGCCATGTTCTGGTGACCTATATTATTACCATAATTGCTAATTGTGTTTGCTGATCTGATGAAGACTTATACATTTACATTTGGGATACTGAGCAGTATGAATGAAGAGCAAGAATGTGTGGTGAACGATTTTATTCACTTTCAAATTTCTGAAAGGTGCATTTCCATTGGCTAATTCAGACCATGACCCCTAAGTGGTGGCTGCTAGATCTTCATGTAGGACAGTGGAGATTTGATTTTAATCAGATTAGGTCTCGTCAACATCAGAATCCAAAATATGTCAGTATGTGAGTCCTTACAGATTACCCACCACAGGCCACAAAATGTTCTTCTTTTTTCTTCACCCTTTATTGTTTTATTTTATTCTACAAAACAAATCTCAAATTCACATGTTGTATACAGATTTCTTATCATAAAGTAAGACATACAAAATAATAAATTTCTCATGGCAATGTCATGTCTCTCACATCAAGATATGTTAGTAGACAATATTTATTTATTCATGTAAAGTGTAGCGTTAGCAAAGAGATCTCATTTATTTTTTAAAAAAGGTCCAGTATTTGGTTCATAATTAAAATCTTACATAAGAAGTCTGAGTTTGAGTGATACTATATTCTAGATAGTGTCATCATTGAGAATTATGTACAGAAAGGTAGTGCAAGTGGGCATTTCTTAAACGAATAGGGAACATACAATTAAAGTTGTGGTTATATTACTCATTTGTTGCCCAAGATAAATTAAATAATAGTTTGGGGCGACCCAGTTACACCGAAAAAGATTTACAGTACATTATAGGGAATGAATTGCGCGAGCGTTCCGATATGCATATTTGTCGAGTAGAAACGAGGCTGAATAAATGTGACGTCACAGGATCTTTTGCAGCTATCGGCCATTGCTCAGCATCCTGTTGATCAATTGTGCTTGAGAGTAGGCAGCTTATTAGTGTTTGTATTCGAGTTTATTATCCAAGAATCTTCTGAAATGCCCCACTGTGCAGCGTTTGGATGCAACAACAATTTAATTGGTAATTTTTTCCGATTTTCGAAAGACAAAATCCGACGAAAGGCTTGGATCCATTACTGTCGCCGTGAGAGCTTTGAGCCGGCAACTCATAGACTTTGCAGCCTTCATTTTTCAAAAGATCAGTATGAAGTTGATTCAGAAAGACGTGCAGAATTGGGATATTTAAATGCCAGAGCAAGACTTAAGCCGACTGCAGTACCAGATATTATTCTAACCCTAGGCCTGGGGGAAGATCTACCAACAGATCCGAGTGGCAGCAGCACCACAACTGTCAAACCAAACGAGTAAGAGGAGCCTATCACAAACGGCGGAATGCAGAGGTAAATAAATATGTTGTATACACTCTAATTTCCATCAATGTCGTGACCATAATGTAATTGAAGAATTTAGCAATAATGTCTGCATAAAATAGCGCTTTGTTCATCTCAGATTCCCATGCTTCTCCAACATTATCACCACACCCCCACCCCATGTGCTGCGGAGATTGAATTATTGCATACACTATATATTCCTGGAACATATTCATCTCGGAAAGAATTGTTTAAGACGCTAACGTTAGAGTAACAGTACTGTGTATTTAAAATAGAGTGGAATGCATAATTTCATGTTTTTCACTATCACCTGAGAAATTTGAGCCTTAGTCTATGACATAGGATAAACTTCTTTGTGTCACCACACTTCCTTTTTCCCCTTTTGTGCTGCCATAAATGTAATGAATCAGTTGTTGCCATGTGACTACTCGAATATTTCAAAGATACTACATACATACTACAAATGCTTTTTCTTGTCAATATAATTTTTTTTTCAGGTCCTGCATCAAGCAATGCAAAGTTACAATGCAACTTATGTGCTTGATACACCTAGAAGTGCATGTGCTCTGGTAGAGGGAGCTGTTGAACTCAGCATTCCAGCTTCCGTACCAAGTCATCAGGCCCAAACACAAAAACTAACACGAAGTGTGAAAGGTCAGGCTAAATTAGATCCGACAAGGAGGACTTGCAGAATTAAGGTTCGAGCTGCAACAAGATCAATATCAATTCAGTGCGAGCTCCTAAAACCAACAGACGATTCAGATAATGAAACTGAACCAAGCAGTGAGGATGACACTGACCCTGATACATACCAAGATTCAGAATATGAACCATATTCAGATACTGATGATGGAGAGGACAGTGATGATAACAGTGACATAAACTATAAGCTTGATAAAGATGCAAAACCAGAAGATCAGCAACATTTTCTGGTGTCCGAGTCTGCTTTGGCAGAATTGACGAGTGTGTGTAGATCATGTTGTTTGCCCTCCCAGATGTTTGTGAAATTTTCTCGAGGAACAATGATCACAACAAATTCAGTTTGTGTCAATGGGCACATTTCAGATTGGAAAAGTCAGCCTGGTGATGGAAGAATGCTTGGAGTAATATGTTTACTGCAGGAGCAATATTTTTCTCAGGTATCAACTGTGCAAAAACTTTGCTCCTATTTGAGGGGATGAATATGCAAAGTTTCAGTAAACGTACATTTACAAAGTTACAAACATCTTATATTGTACCTGCAATTGAGTGGTATGGGAGAAACAACAAGCTTCCTAAATTGAAGAGCGCACTGGAAAGCAAATAATATGTGGAGGTGATGTTCGTTGCGATTTCCCTGGGTTTTCAGCCAAATATGGGGCTTATACTTTGATGGATTTGGAGACCAAGAAAGTACTTGACATCCAGCTAGTGCAGGTACAATATATGGTTGTCATTAGAGCGTTATGTGAATGTCATTATTATGTTGTATACAACTTTTAAATTGGCACACAAAAGAGGGAGGCAGAAAGACAGCATTTAACTTTGAGTAGAATTACTGAATTGTCAAGGTCTTTATAACACTGGTTATTCCACAAGCATACCAAATTTCAATTGTGTATAGCTAGCACTTAATGTTGATTGGGTTGGTTGGTCATGTTTTACCAGAATAGTATACTTTTGTACTATAGTCTGTACTTTGATAACATAGCTGTATCAAATTTTATCAAGTTGAACTACCTCAAGATAATGCATTACATCAATTAAATGTTAGCACAAGTGATTGTTAGGTTACTGGGAACTAGACTTGTTGTTTTGAAATTGTCAGAGATACATATTTAGACTAATCAGCACATTTTAATACCTGCAAAGGCTAGCCAATGCCACCTGCCTTTTGTATCCTTGACAGTTCTGTTAAAAACAATTAATCAACTTTGCAAATTGTGCATTTTCTTTCTATTTAAGAGCAACAAAGTTAAAGGGTCCACACATATGAAAATTGAAGATCTGAAGAGAGGATTAAATCATATTATTAATGATCATGGTTTGACCATTAAAGCCCTTGTTACAGATTGGCAGAAATTGGTGCAGAATTATATGATAGGAGCGAGTAAAAATGAAACACTATTTTGATGTATGGCACTTGGCAAAAGGAACATATATAGATAAGTGTTGTAATAATTAAATTGAATTTAATTGAAAACATTGTCATTTTCTTACGGATGCTATTCTCATGCAAAATTATGCCTTTGTTTGAATGTATGCTTTTTCATTTTCAGGCATCTCCAAGAAGCTGGAGGCAGCTGCAAAAAAGAAGGATGGTGACCTGATACGACCGTGGATCAAGGCTACAGTGAACCATGCCTACTGGGTTGCAGCTTCTTGTGCGGACAATGGTAAACTTAAAGTTGTCAAATGGGATTCACTGATGAACCACATCACAAACAAGCACGAGGACCATTCTACCATCTTCTGCAAATGTGAACATGGTCCCATCTTGGAAGAAAGACAGTGGTTGAAGGATGGTATGTTTACAATTAGAATGTGTATAGAAAAGTATACATATGCTTACATTGCTCTATTTCAATATCCAGTTACTGATACTAGCTGTGTACACACGTGAGCTACCGGTATAACCAAACAGAGAATGAGATTTGGCCATAATTTTATCATGATTTTTTCTAATCAGATATATATATATATATGTGTGTGTGTGTGTGTGTGGTTCGGAAACGCAGTGCTATTTATATTGTGGGCTTATTCTAAAAAGATTAAATCAAAATACGCCTTTGATTTAACCAAACATGTAAGCACAGACTGATAAACTTCTTCATATACACATATCATTTCTCTTGATTAGGATCCAGGGCATACAAACTTATGGATAAAATCATTCACAGTCCTCACATACTCCGAGACATCCAGAAGCTATCACCTATACATCAAACTTATGGCTTAGAAGTGTTCCACACTGTTGTGAATCACTACACACCCAAAAGCACACACTTCTTTTATGGCTCCATGCTTGCAAGGTAACTAGTATGCAATTAGATTAGGTGAAAATGATCATCTGCTCCTAGCACTTTTTCCCCGCCATGGTGAAAAAAAAACTGTTGCAAAAATTAATTATTGCATGAAATTGAGCCAGTTTTGCCAGTACTTTGAAACACTTATATGTTGGATCTTAATCATTGTATTGTATATATAATGTTTAAAAACTAAATTGAAAAAAAAACCTACCTTAATTGTAAAACTAGCTCAGTAATAGCAAGAATCACTGACCATTTCATTCTGAATGGGTTTTTTTGTTGCTTTTATTTCTTCAGGTTACATCTAGCTGCCCTGCACTATAATGAAAATTCAAACAATGCACATGCAGTGACCAAAACTGGCCAGGAGAGGTGGAGAGTTGTGTATCCAAAAAGCAAGAAAGGGATGGAGGCTGTTGTAAAGCCCTGCAAGGTAGACCCAACCTTTGATAAGATTTTGACTAAATATGTTGGTGGCATATCTGTTATGTGCTGTATCCTCCTTTTCTACCCCAAAAGTCATTGTGTATAAGCTGCTGTCACAATTTCTCGGGGATGATTGATGTCAATTGTAGATTGATAATAGCCATTTTTAATGTATAAATGTAATGTCCAGTGTAAACAGGTAATCAGTGCTGGATTAAGGCGTTGTAAGCACTGAAAATATCATGGCACCCCACCGCCTAAAAAATGTGAAACTAAAAAAAAAAACCACTATTAAAAGCTAAAAAGAAAAGTAAATCAAAATACATGGTGATCAAAATGGTCATATATAATTCAACAATTTCATCATCAACACTTAATTTGAATTTTTCTGGAGCTCCTATTGGGCCGGTGCCCTAAGTATGTGCTTAGTGTGCTTAATGGTAATCCGGCACTGCAAGTAATTAGAAGAATTAAAGTAATCTTTAGTAAAATCTGAATTATAAATAAAATAATTAAATACATTTATAGTTCATGGAATAAATTTTATTAAAAGTTCATTATGTTGGGACACTGGTTATCCTATCATTAGGAAAATAGAATAGTTCAAAATTAAAAATGTTTATTGCTTTCATATCTTGGTGCATTTTTATTCTTTAAGGTTACATTGCACTCCTGAAGCAGGCATTGCTGGACTTAAGGCAGGACTTGCCTACATACACACAAGCATACATGTTCACGAAAGGGGAAGCTCAGTATCCACCACCACTCACAGCATCATAGAAACAATTTTCAAAAGATGAACTCATCATAAAGCACAAATCACGCTTAATGAAATCATAGAATTTTTATGGTGCAGCATATTTGAAGCCAACATATTCCTCTGATGGAAAAGATTATCTGATGTTTGAAACAACACAGGATGGAAGCACCTTACGGCTGTGTCTGCCTAGTCGATGCCAAATCCATGTGACAAAACGCCGATATGCTATATGCCTGTATGTTCTGAATATAAATATAGAATGCCTGTAAGAGTAAATTCATACAAGAGTTAGATATTTCTTCTTTGGTAAATCATGCTGAATTGTACTTTTAGTACTTCAGGTGAATTACGTTTGATATGTTTATTTTTTTATCAAATTATTAATCTTCTTTGAATACATATAGATTTGATACAAGACATCATACATGTGAAATGACCCATATCATTATAAAGGTGTTCTATTTATTTGCTGTTTGTTTATTGTGTTTTTGAGGACTCATTAAACCTAGTTGATAAGCAAAAAATATTTTTTGTCATGATTGCAACATCATAGTAATTATTAGGATTTATTACAAACCTACTATTCTTTTCTCAAAACAATATATATATATATATATATATATATATATATATATATATATATATATATATATATATATATATATATATATATATATATATATATATAGTAATGGCACATGAGCACAATCCAGGCTATATAATGTAAAAAAAGATTATATATCGTTCCAAAGAAAAGACAAGAAAAAAGGGTAAAGTCTTTAAAAGAGAAAGCTATATTTTGTTCTTAAAAACTACATTCTCTTCATAAGTTCAAGACCATCCCAGCTTGAACATCATAATGGAATGCATCCCTCTGCATTAATTCTTGCCTCCATGAGTTGCAAGATGAAAACACTTTGAAGTAAGAAAATCTTGCAAATAGTTTGTTTTGTAAAATGTATCCCAAACATTGTCACAAGTGTAGGAAAATCTGATTAAACAGGAACTTTGAAGAAATTTGTATAAGATTGGAAAAATTACTCGTGTATTGGTTCATTATTATCCAAAGGTCCATGATGTTCCAGGTATTCATACAGGGATACTTTCAGCAAATGTCTGTTTAAGCAGTTTGCAATGAAACTTTCATCGAGAGTTATACATGTCAGGTCACCCTTCTTTTTCTCAATTACCTTCACAGCATAATCACTCAATTGCCGAGTTCATCATTTGGCAATATCCACAATCACACCTGTAAGGAAAGAGCACAACATAATTTTGACCATTCAAGAATGTTTAAAAAATGTTTAAAAATCACTTTCAACATTTTGCATGCATTGAAAAGGAAAGATGCAGATTAGAAATAGCATGTTGATTCTGCATTTGAAATAAAGTTTGACAAAACAACATTAGTTCTCAGTATGTTGCCTTTCAAAGTTTAGAGTAAGCATTATCAAGTCAATGTGATATTATGAGTTGAATTGCATATAACAGGTTAATATTCAGTGCAACTTATGATATCATTTGACCTGTGATTTTTGTGTTTATAGATTACAGAAGGAGTTAATCTTTGGTGTGTACTGACATTCGTTATCATAGTCATGTATTCCGCGTGGGCTTTTGCTCTTTATTTGAAAAAGAAAACATATACTTCACTGTGTGAAGGAGTAAATGTAGCTGGAGTTTAAAATAATGAACAACAAAAAAATCTGTGTTTACAGTGTGTACAGCACGTCATTATTTCCACTAGAATCATTGCTCTGAAACAATGCTGCAATTATAAATTTACAAAATCTACATGTGGCTTTCATTGCTTTAAAAATTATGAAAACTTTGCTACTTAATATCGAAAATGTTTTATTTAGCAAGACATAAACACTAGAATATACAGCTTTACAAGCATCTACTTTGATAACTCGCACTATCGGTAATCTTTAAAAGTATCGGCAATCTAGGAAGGATTATCGAAAATTGGGTGCACCAAAACTTGCAGATCTATACACGCAGGAGTTGACAAAGTTCCAGTTTCTTTCAATGAAATGTAACGTGCGTTCTGCTCATTTTTATATATGAAATGCATGCAATAAATCGGTACAAACCACTGTGTGTTCTCAAGTCGTCCTTCTTCACTCGGCAAAATATCTTCATCATTCGAAGAATTTGATGTGTCATCACTACACTCGTCGTTGTTAGTCTTCAAAAGTGGCTCAAACTGATACGGTACATGGTTACATAGAAGTCGGGGAAGTCGTTCTCGCAATTTTCCATGATGCAAAATGGAAAAGAAATTATCTGAATCACACTAGCAATCTTCGTAGTTAGCGCGGTTGGGTGGTAGCAATAGATCCTACGATGTCACTACCGGCCACGTGATACGTATCTAATTATCTCTCAAGGCACTTGCGCGGATAACTTAAATATTTCCTTGTAATAACTAAAGGGCCAGAGAACGGTGTACGGGAATAAGATAAAATATAATTTTGCACGACAGGCAATCAAATAATATAAAACCAACATGTACGTTCCCTATTCCTTTAAGAAAAATTGGGTTCATACAGGTATGAAACCAATAATTCAAAAGGGCCAGTCCAATCAAATTGTTTTAAATTGTAATGACCAAAAAAAAAATAATTAATCATTCAGGGAAACATATTCACGTTCAAAAATTGCGACCCAAATTCATGTAAATGTCAAAATCGTCTGTTGACTACAATAATTTATGATACAGTAAGTACGCACATTTGACAATGACCTCCAATGATATGTTGGATCTTCTCCTTTGCCCACGGATGGTGTTGAATGCTTCACAAATGTAGTTCCCAGTTTCATTTTTCTGTACAATGCCAAGAGACAGAGTGTTACTGCTATGTATTTGTACAATGCCTTTCATCCATCTATATGAGCATGTTGGATTACATGTAGCTCTGCATATGATGTCCACTGCTTTCTGACTCTCTTCCACTTGATACACAGAAATATTTGGAGTCACATAAATGCTGTTACCAGGGCCATCTGAAGAAAACAAAACTTTGACAGCTATACATCAACAGATCAATATAGAGAAATATTTTGAGTGAGATAACTGCTGCTACCAGGGCTATCTGTAGAAAAAATACTTTGGCAGTTATATATCAATCCAAAGAAACATTTGCAGTGAAGTAACTGCTGTACTCAGGGACATCTGCAGAAAAACAAATGACATCTATAAATCAATATACAGACATAATTGGGGTGAGGCAACTGCTACTCTCAGGGCCATTTGGACAGCTATACATCAGTATACAGTGGAGCCTGTTTAATCCGGACTCCGTTTATCCGGAAACCTCGCTATCCGGACATAATTCAACGGGAACTCAATTCCTAAACGTTAATTTGCTCCGTTAATCAAGAAATCCGCGTTCCGGATCCGGAAATCAAAATCGGGGACTAAAGTGTAAAATTACTTTAAAACTTGTATCGATAATCCAGAAATAATCTGTCCAAAAATAAGAAAAATAGAAAAATCGTATATGAAAATACAGTCAGTCGGATAATACAGATTCACCTAGCAAATTTGGAGGTGTGCCAATGTATCAATCTCTGATTGTTAAAATTCTAGTGGTATGTTAAAGTTATCCATTAATCACGTGATCATGTGTGTGGAAAAACTAGGTAGCGTGACCATGTTGTAACCAGCGATTGTATAAACAATGTCTGTTTTAGCTAGTCGCCGACGGGGGTGTTAATAATTAAATAATCACACTCGGATCAAATTGTCTACGCTTTTTGACATAACATATGGTAAATAAATTAAGTATGTTATTAAGCCTCTTTGTTGTTTACCAATTGTATGTAACACTCATAGTTTATTGATGGCTGTACAAATATAGTTAATTGATTTAAGCTGTGGACAGTATAGGGCTTCATATCAGAATAAAATGTGGACGTCAATTATCAGCTCATTAGCAACAATAACAGCTGTAAAATACGACTAATAGAAATGATTGCATTTCATTAGTTTACCGTAATGTGAGATATCAGTTTGTATTCGTTGTACATTTTACATATATTATGGCGACACCATCAAGCAAGCGTGGACGAGTAGAGATACCGGCCAGCATAAAAAAGATTTGCCAGCACAAAGATCA
Source organism: Sinohyriopsis cumingii (assembly GCA_028554795.2). Classification (NCBI taxonomy): domain Eukaryota; kingdom Metazoa; phylum Mollusca; class Bivalvia; order Unionida; family Unionidae; genus Sinohyriopsis; species Sinohyriopsis cumingii. Next base: position 3,865,082 of record JAPYKE020000029.1, read on the forward strand.
CCCAAAAGCTACCATTCAAGATATACACCAGCATATTATGGCTTATTCATCCTCAGTCATTGGCATGTCGACAGTTGCGGACATCACAAAAAAAACACGGGCAAAGATTTTCCATACCTGCCGACTCAGCAGACCTAACTCGCGCTCGCCACGCCAAATATCAACATGTCGATGATGCCCGTCCTCTTGTGGTTCTCAGACATGTGGACCCACCACGCCGCCGTCACCGATGAAATGCTCATTGCCAAGGCAAAGATACTCGGAGACCAACTCGGCATCACTGACTTTACCTATTCTCGTGGTTGGCTACAAAATTCCAAGAATCGGTAGGGCATCAGATGCAAATTGTATGAGGGAGAAGAAGAGAGTGTCGACATGAACAAAGTGTTCATTTTCTAAACTTATATTTACTGTACATGTATGTACAATCGCATGTTATAATAATATGAAATAAACACACGTCAGTAGAAGTATTCATTAATTTATTTCAACCATTATTGAATATACAGTACAATTACAGCTAGCATATACATGTACACGTATACGGTGTGATGACATCGTAAAATAAAAATGTGCATGATTCAATTATCCGGAAAACTCGTTAATCCGGACATATTCACTGGGAACGAATGTGTCCGGATTAATGAGGCTCTACTGTACATAAATATCTAGGGTGAGATAACTGCTAATCCCTAGACCACCTATAGAATACAAAACTTGAACAGTTAAACAGAAATAGCTGACATGAGAGAATTGCTTGCAAGGCCATCTATAGAAAATATTGGAAAACTATACATCATTGCATGACAACCCCAAAAAAGAAGTTAGAGATTTAAGTGGTGTATTTTTATCTCTTCTGAATCCTGCAAGGTGTCGCTCACTAAAGATTTTTTTGATTTGTCCGAATTACAAAACATTCAAAGCTGTTTTTTGATGACCACGATCTTTACATTTGCTTACTGTAAATTACAAATTTCATTACTCTACTACCAGAAATTGACTTACATGCAAAACTTGATAAACTGGTGGACGTGTTTGTGACTTTTTAACAAGCTTCCCTTTTATGTGTCCACAGTCTCTGACTAGATGACTTAGGCAGTGGATGATTTCCATGGGATCATTGTTTATTAACCCCTTCCCACCCTTCAGGCCGATCCAGGAGGAACTGTACAAAATAAGGACCTCTCATGTTGATCGCCCCTTTGTGGCCCCAGCAATCATGGTTCAATGATCTTATCTGATGGTAGATATTACCCTTGAAATGGTACCTCAAATCACAGAACAGGATTTATTTTATACAGCAGCGCTGATTCTCCACCTTCACACTTGGCTCATCTCAAACAATCTCTCTGCCAGAGAATGTATTCCAGCAAAGTTGCAGAGTGTTTTGCTCAAGCAAGGAGACCCTCGACATCCAAGGTCTATGATGTCAAGTGGAGAATCTTCTCCTATTTGTGCAATTGGAAATGTGTTAATCTTGGCAGTCCCTCTACTGAATGCAGTGGCTGAGTTTCTTTTTCTTTTTGATAAGAAACAAGGCTTGGTTTCTATCATTAAGAGCTACTGGCTGGCCTTTACTTACATATTCAAATTTTAGAAAGGTCAGGCCTTTGATTTGGATTCACATTGCTGATCATATCAGGTACTAGGAGCTACAGAGACCAGTGATATTTATAATGAAATCACCTGTGAACCATTGACTGAAGCTTCTTTCATGGACACTCAAGGTGAAAATTCATGACCTATCAATAGCAACAGGTAGTAAGTAGATGAATGACAACTATGAGTTAGTTACTTTCCTTTGCCAACTCATAGTTTCAGAAAACATTTTCTGTCAGAAGTTCCTCTTATTATACCGATCAAAACTCGCAGCCCTATTTGTGCTGGGGATGATAAAATTAAATCTCATGCCGTCTTAGGTTTCTGCATTTTTATAATTGGCAGCCTCTAAAGGAAGAACAAAGGGTAGGAAGTATGTTTTGCTTCCTCTTAAGGGTTCCGCAAAAACCCAAGAGGATACAGGTTTATACTGGTCAACAATCCTACCATAAGGGTGAGTATTTCCTTGTTTTCTTTTCCTGTTGGGAGTGCAGTGGGGGGGGGGTCATCAGCCTACTACTGAAGGAATTCTTATAATACTGGCAAGGGTTAATTCCATCTTGGAAAATGTTAAATTATACAATGATAGCAATTTGTATGTATTGCATAATTAAAAATAGTTTTACCAGCACCATCCAAACTACATTTTTCTTCCGTTTTTGGCCATTTCAAGGTTAATGCACATGCCACCAGACCTCAACAGTTTGGTACCTACTAGAGTGTCAACATATGACAAGTATTTTCTTTCAATGTCACCTTTTGTTTTGCCATTTCAGCTTCACCCTGGGCTAAAACTACTAATTGATTGTTGTTGTACTTGTCACTAATAATATTAAAGATTACCATGTTACGGAGTCCGTTGTTATTGAAGGCATGCTGTTGTCTGTCAGTGACCTGAATATTTGCTTCACAAGTTGTTCTACCGTGCAGTTTCTTATGGTCGGGATGAAGGTATTTGTACAACTGAAGGATTGCAACACTCAGAACTGGGTGTGGAGAGAATTCCAGGAGGTGGCATCATTGACAACAATGTCTCTTGTGGAAAATTGGTCAAGATTGGTAAAGATGGCCTTCTGCATAGTACAAGTTACTGGTCCTTTCCTGCGATAAGAAGTGGCACTGAGACACTGTTCATTATTTAGTCCCAGAAGGGACTGCAAGCCAGGGTTAAGTCACACCTTGAGCAACAGATATGGAACTGGGCCCTTTACCTGCTCTGCAAGCTTATCAGAGCTGTAGAGGCCTATTTGAATTCTTTAACAGTGTACGTGGCAAAGTACTGCTACCTAGTTGTATTTGAAAGAATTTACTAGCTTCATTATGTGGATAAACCATCCCATGACTCCGGTGAACTTAGCCCAACAATAGTGTGCAATACTGGAAAATCTCCGCACAAAAACAAAAATTCTTCTTGTGAGGAGGAATGATTGGGAGGTGAAAGTATGCATCTTGTAGCTTGATGGAGAGGTCCTTAAGGCATTCCTGATTGAGGCTGTAGTCTCCACACTGAAAGGTTCCTCATGCAAAAAAATCATTTCCTCCAAGCCCTACAGTTTGAGCACTTAACCACATTATCAAATGACCAAATATCGTACTTCTCCACCACCTGGAATAATGGTTTCGAGGAAAGGGACCCAAAGGGAGGAGGTGCCATCCCCACCTGTTCTGAGTGAAACTCACTCGGGTCCATGACGCCTGACAGTCTTGTGAAGCAGAACTCTTTAGCCCAGAGTTACTCTGACTGGTCTCACTTCTGTCCATGTGGGTTCGTTAGTCTCGTGCTTGCTCAATGTGGGCATGTGATAAAGCTTGCCAGTAGTTTCCAGTGGGTTGGTTGTTTTTATGATGTGCATGCTATTTTCTACCTTTGTATGTATTGAGGTCTTCAGCAAGGTCGAAGACCTCATCTGACCACAGACAACAAAAAAAGAATAGCCGTCTGTTCTTACACAAATGGTACATGTCCAGCGAGTGAAATACAAATCCCAAGGTATTTCTTGTGTCCATACTTTACCAGCAATTTGTATCTTAATCCATAAATCCAAGTTTCGGGTCCTTAAATCAAAATCAGGCACCAAAGTGTAAACATTACTATAAATTTTGCTTCAATAATTCAGAAATAATCTGTCCAAAAAAAGAAAATTCAAAGAATCATATATCAAAAAACAGTCAGAAAACAGATTCACCTATGCACATTTGGAGGTGTGTAAATTTATCAATATAAGATTAGTCAAACTGAAGTAACGTAAGTGTTAGTGTTAATCACTAGACTCACTAGAGACTAGATTGCTCTGTTGTTCAAACGTCTCTGCTGGATTCTCTGAGCCAATCATGGTCAGAACCAAATTGACGTATGGCAATATGAAGTGTGCAGTATATATGCAAAGAATCAGTTACCCATACCCACCTTTTTTTGTTGCTTCATCAACCAGTTCTGAAATTTATTTTTGTTAGGCTTTGCTGATACTATTGAGAACTAATTGCTTCCTAAATTGACTTAAAAAATGAATTAAACTTGAACACTCTTCTGACAACTGAAATGATCATCTTTTGCATTTTATATATCCAGCAAAAACTGACTGCAAACAAACGTTGCCGCTATTCACAACCTTGTCCAATATATGTAATATATATAGCTTAAACATTTTCATTCAAAGCAACGATACTCAATAACTATACGCATCTAGCATCTCTTTAATTTACCTATTGGGTTGTTTCATGTCCTGATGGTATCTATGCATTTTAGAACAACTGGCTCACCCACTGCAATCTTCAAGCACTTCTCACTTGTCAGCCAAATTAAGTAATATGTGAAATGGTGGTTTATACCTGACCACTTTGCATTTTAATTGCCACTGTTTAAACAGCCCAAAGGATAGTTTTGCATCAGCTCCAATCATAACTGTAACTGTTTATATGTGCACTTGTAATGGGCATATACTGATAGTCGTGTGTATGTATATATTTTCGAAGATTACTGAAAATTGTTTTTCGAAACACAGCCAAGTCAGGGCATTTGGGAGTACACAATTGTTGTATTAGCATGACACACAATGTGTTAAAATTAGATTAAAATCAGATCTCCACTTCACTCACGACAGTGGCGATCTGACTTTAATCATACTGCACTGGGTTATGACAGGTGTGTCAACATCTTGAAAATAAATTTCTGCATATCGTCAGTACAGTCAAAGTTTTCTCTGAAACATTTTATTATTGTTTGTTAACAAGCCCAATGGACATCTATTTTAAAATATAGGACAGGCCCGATCTGAAATTAGAGGAACTATAGGATTTTTGGAGTACTGACCAATGTTGCAACACCAAAGTATATGTCATTCCTATGCAAACGTAGATGTGACACAAAAATAAAACTGGACAATTGCTTTCATGATTTTTCTTAATTTTCCTATTAGTAACTTCAAATATATTTAAGAATGGAATTTGTCCACTGGACAATTAATTTTAATAATTTATACAGAAAGTATTCAATTTTTCATGCATTCCTTTTGTTTATATACATGTGCAAGCCAGCATATGCTGCATAAAACATAGTGAAATGTCGAAGTCTACCAAAAAATGTCCAGTAATACAATATGTATTAGAACTAATTGCTTGAATGTTGTATATATTTGTACTATCCTGTTCATTTAAGTATATGTGTAACCATATTCTTTTTATAGAAGCAGTGTTATGTATATTTAATTGACATTGGTAGTTTTTTTAAAAGGTTTTTTTTTTATATTTCATTCTATGTTGGACTTAACCTTGTCCAAAACTGAGTTTATTTCTGTTTGACCAAAAAAATATTTTTTTTATTCTTCGTAAGCATCTATAATATAGCTAAATTCTCTTTGTGTATGTGCTTCATATCAGGATTATTATTAATAAAAGAAGATAATATATTTCTTTGGGTATACTGATTTTGAATGTCCAGAGTGTAATCCCATTATGATTTCTATTTTGTAACCATTAGGATCATTCTAGTAGGTTATTTTCCATTAGGTAATGGCTTTTTCTTTTAGAAAATCCTAACTGTGACCTGAGTAGAGAATTATACAACCTTGTAGCTGAGAGAATTGTTTAATTTTTGCTTTAAGTCTTAGAACAATCCAGTTGTATTATATGTTGTGACAGTTAATTTTGGGCTGAATTTTATTACTTCAAATTATTGAATTCAAGTAATTATTTTCTCTAGAGATAAAAAAGCGCTCTTATAACATTCTTGGATAGAGAGATTCACTGGAATTGACAGTGAATTCAAACCTGGAATTAGATTACTGTGATTCAACAAAAGACTGTTGACACATCAACACTTTATAAAATACCACAGACACATCATCGTCTTCAGTTATTCGATTTATTCTGGACTTAATGAATTTTATTAGGACTTTAAATTACTAGGACTTTTGTCTGTAATTCTTTATTCTGGGATTTAATCCGCAATATCATAGTTCTTTTTCTCATTTTCACTTTGTACTCTAGGGAAATAAATTATTTGTTAAATGTTTTACAAAACTTATTGCCTTTCACTCTTTTCTGATATTTATTTTAATAGCAAAGACTCGTAGCAGCAGTAGGATAACAACTAATAATCCTGTAGTCCATTATGAATATGCAAGTAATATTATACATATCAAATTACTTCTATTCCATTATGAACTGAAATACTTACACAAAACATTGATCTTTATGGTATCTGTTGCCATTAGAAGAATAGATGACTGCCCAGTTGGATATAAAACATTGCTGGCTGTACACGTATAGTTTCCGTCATTAAGCCTTGAAATGTAGGGAATCCTCAAGGTATTAGATGATGGTAATATTACTGTCCCATTTCTGGTCCACACAATGTCTGGCTGGGGATTGGCAGTCACAATGCATGTTATGCTGATATTTTCTCCCTCTTCTACTTCCGTGTAATCAATGAGGGATATTGTGGGTCCATCTAAAAATAAATTTACAGTGTGACTTTTTTTAGCCTAAGAACACACAGGATGTTATATATATATATATATATATATATATATATATATATATATATATATATATATATATATATATATATATATATATATATATGGTCTATCAGAAATGTAATGTATCACACTGGGTCAGTTAGGTTAAGCAACAGTAACAACATAATTTGTTTGCAAGTAAATGTGCCAACTCTCATTGTTGTGCAGTTATGATAAAGGGAAAGTTGTGTCTGAATATTTGATTCATGCCATTAATGAGAATATCAAAGTATATTTTCACTAGAAGAAGCCACTTGTAAACACGATGCTTCAATTATATAACAATTTATTTCTATATCAGAAACAGTTAGTATCATGTAGGATTTTATTTTCAAGGGATTTTTCTGTGTTAATATTTGTGGGGATACACCTAAATTTGATTATGAGAAACTTACACGCTGTTACTGCATTGCCTTCCTTTTCTAGGATGCTTGGTCCCAAGTCCAAACTAATTATTCTCTCCTCCAATTAATACTGGAGGGCCAGAACTATAAAAACATGATCCAAGTACAACGTACATAATACATGTATTTTGGACATATGAATTCAAGTGAGAATTCTGAACTGATCCTTTAAGCATGGAGTTGTAAAGTTTCGATTACTCCCAATTAACACTGGTGACCTCTGTGCTTTGAATATATGACCACTATGATGTAAATACACCAACATTTGTGCGCTCCTGTAAATTTATGGTGGACAGAGGGGTTCAGATAGTTGCAGAATGTTTTGAACTTGGTCATTTTTTGTCAATTTTCAGAAACATTTAAAAAGAAATATTCTATTTGCAGTTTATTTTGCCTACTAGTAATCATGTTAGCATAATCTCTGACATATTTAAGCTACTCGTTTACGATAACAAAATATCATATAATTGTTTCCTGATCAGCAAATGAAACAGTATACCTATTTTGTCACTACAGTTGCATCTATGGAAACAAACACTTGCTCTGTAACAATGGAAACAGTCTAACTTGTAACAGATTGGTGAAAAAGTTTTATTTTGTTATAAGTTATTGCAGAAACAGAGTGTTGCAACTAATTTCAAAAACATGAGTTTTTCCAGCCTATGTTCCTGCTGGATAACCAATTTTGTTCATGTCCATTGTTACATACTAGTTAGATTTCAAAGTTATATACCACTTTTATTATTGGGTCAATAATGGTTTCGTAACTGATTTTCTTTTAGAAGAAAAAGAAAAGAGCTGTCATGTGCATTAAATAGAAATAAAATCATATCGTAAGGGTCATATAGATAGCCATTGCGTAATATGTTCACACTATTCCAAGTCCATGGATAGACAATGGATAGACAAAAAAATCATCCTTGGAGATTTTAATGCCAGAATGGGCCGAGGCTCAGAAGCCTGGAAAGCCGTTCTTGGGAAAAATGGTGTGGGTGGATGCAATGACAATGGGCGCCTGCTTCTTGAATTTTGCGCAGAATTACAGCGCACGATCACAAACACCATATTCAAGCAGAACAACAGCCTGAAAACGACCTGGATGCATCCTAGATCAAAACACTGGCACCTAATCGATTACGTCATAGTACACCAGTGATTTAAAAGATGTCCTTCAGACCAGAGTGATGCCCAGTGCACTGTGCCACACAGCTCATCATCGTGTCTAATGCAAGCTACACTTCCACTTCAAGTCCAGGCCCAGACAACAAGAAGGCACCCTGAGAAGGACGCTCCAGGTCAAAAACCTGTTGTCTGCAGACGTGAGGTAGATTTTCAAGAGACCTAATTCTCCACCAGATCTACCTCTGGAAGAGATGTAGAATCACATCAAGGCTGAAATCCTGCAAACCTCAGAAGAAATCCTTGGATTCACCACTAAGACAAATAACGACTGGTTTGATGAAAATGAAATCCAAGAACTGTCTGCAAAAACATATCAGCATACGAAACCCACCTCGCTCAACCATCCTGTCCACAGAAGAAAGCAAAGTCTTAACTGTTGATCACTGATTCGGGTGCCTCGGGATTTATTTGTATGCTAATGTTTACATCTCACCTGCTAAAATGTATCAGTGAAGCTATGAAAATAAACATGTTTTTCGTCCATCTTTTATGTAAACAAGATACTTTATGTACATACTCACATGTTGGATCTAATCGTAAACTGCACAGATGCAGATAGGCTGTTGCATAATGAGTTTGCAGGTCTGGGTATATGCATTTTGTTAAGGTAATCAGTGTAACAAACATGATAGACCTGGTGCATTATACACTGGCATACGTGAATCTGTTTACAATTGGAGTTCACTTGTACATTAGTATTTACATATTGCTCATGAGTATATACAGTGTACATGAGTATATCTGGTATTGTACATTAGTATATACGGTACTGTAAATGATTATATATGGTATTGTACATTAGTATATACGGTATTGCACATGATTATATATGGTATTGCACATTAGTACATACAGTATTGTACATGATTATATATGGTATTGTACATTAGTATATACAGTATCTTTAATTGGAAGTTGCTTATGTTGATCTGTATTGTATTAGAAGTGAACTGACAATCCTATCCGTAATGATTGATATTTTATTATTTTTTTTTAATATCATCCAGACACAAGAATTTTTAATATCATCCAGATACAAAAATGAACATTAAAGATTGTTTACTTTGGTAACATTTGTTTCCATAAACAACACAGACTTTGGGCAAAACTAAAACTTGTAATTAAATAATCTCCCAGTCTACCATTTACTGTGAGGCATAAACACTTGCTTTCTGAGCAATACCTTGCATCTAGTATGTATAAAGGTGCCATAAAATGGTAACATTTTCATTCTTTTTCTAGGTGTTTACTTTTCCCAGGTGCTGTGTATCACTTAGTGAAAATATTTTCACAGCTGTTGCAGGTGTTGTAGGACATACATTATATACTGGATATGTTATATAACTCTCCTATATTTTGTTTAAAAGCCTCTCAATATTTGTATTACTGGATTCACATGATACCTAGGTAGATAACTAGCTAGGTATAGATGACTAGTGTTTGGTCTTTAAAGAAGTACAACTGGGTAAAGTAAAGTGCCTTGAAGAAGGACACATAAAAAACCCAGCTAATGGGCTGATCTGATTGGAGGATTGAACCCACATCCTTTCAAGTCTCAAACCTGGCATGCTAACCATAAAGCCACTCCTGCCTCCATTGGTAACTTCCTATGACATATAGGAGAACAACAAAAATGTATTCTCGATCCCTAAGATGGTCCTATTCTACATCCCCAAGTAGGGCCTTAAAACTGAATTCCAAAATAGGGCCTAATCTACATCCCTAAGTAGTGCCCATTCTGCATCCCCAAGTAGGGCCTAATCTACATCCCCAAGTAGTGCCTAATTGGCATCCCCATGTAGGGCCTATTCTACATTCCCACATAGGACCTATTCTTTACACACAATTAGGGCCTATTCTGCATCCTTAAGTATGGCCTATTCTACATCCTTCAGTATGGCCCAATCTACATCCTTAAGTATGGACCATTCTATGTCCTTAGGTATGTCCCATTCTATATCCTTCAGTATGGCCTTTTCTACATTCTTCAGTATGGCCCATTCTACTTCTACATCCTTAAGTATGACCCATTCCCAGATAGGGCCTATTCTTTATACACAATTAGTGCCTATTCTGCATCCTTAAGTATGGCTCATTATATACCCTTAGATAAGGCCAATTCTGCATCCTTAATTATAGCCTATTTTGCATCTTAGGTATGTCCCATTCTATATCCTTCAGTGTGGTCTTTTCTACATTCTTCAGTATGGCCCATTCTACATCCTTAAGTGTCGCCCATTCCCAGATAGGGCCTATTCTTTACACACAATCAGTGCCTATTCTGCATCCTTAAGTTTGGCCCATTCTATATCCTTAAGGATAGCCCATTGTACATCATTAAGTATGGCCAATTCTACATCCTAAAGTTTGGCCCATTCTACATCTTTAAGTATGGCCCATTCTACCGCATTAAGTGTGGCCTATTCTATATCCATGAGTAGGAACTATTGTACAGTCTAATCCTGCAGGTGGTTAGGCAGGTGGAGAAAGAGAGAGAGATATAGAGAATAGGCCATACTTAAGGATATAGAACAGGCCCTAATTGTGTGTAAAGAATAGGCCCTATTTGGGAATGGGCCATACTTAAGGATGTCTGCTGACTCCATTATCAAGCCAAAAACAGATTCCTGAAATACTGAAAACATAAAATAATTGCAGTTTAATCTGGCTTAAATGCTCTAGGTAAATTCATGTACAAATATTAGTATATTTTTATTATTTATAGTGCTTATTCTCTCAGGTTGTGTAGCATTAGTTGTGTCATTGCTCAGTAGTCAGAACATGTCACTGTATGTGTGGTATGATGGGATTGGTTACAAAACTTGGCTCCCATTTCCTCTACATGATAGTTAGCCAGCAACATGCTCATATGCTGTACAATACCAACCAGCAACAATAAAGCATGTCAAATCTACTTTATTTTTATTTGTGTATGATGCTAAACAATCCATTACCAACAGCATAGACCCAGATTCTCCCTTGTATAATGTGCCACCATATAAAGGTCTGTACTCTTAGGTACACCCCAATGCCAACTGTATAAACCCCAAAATTCCTTGTATTATGTACCACTTGATTACCAACTGTTTAGACCCAGATCTTCGTTGTATGATGTGCCGCCAGACAAAGGTCTACATTGTGAAGCACATCCAATTACCGACTGTATTAACCCAGATTTCACTTCATATAATGTGCCACAAGATAAAGGTGTGCACTACAAGGCATTAGGATTTGAAGTGAATATTGTATAACGTTTTTGGTCTCATTCCTATATGCACACAAAATATTGTTTCTTCCTGGTGGTGTAAAGATCAGGTTTGATATGGTGTAGGGAACTGCCAAGGCCGTCTTTCCCCTGAACTCCAGACAAAACACAACAGCTGCTTGGTATTAAAATTTGGGTCAGTATGTAATGTGATTTCAGTTCAAGATGGATTTGAATTTGTGACAGGTCAGTTTGGTAATATTAAGAATATGGACTGTGGACATTATTGAGAACACCTGATTAGTTCCAATATGGGTGTGCCATATGGAAATAAATATGGAAAGCTAGAACAATATGTATCTAATATTCAGCTGACTATGTTAGATTAGATTAGTATGTAATAAATTGTGTGATACAGATTGCCTATGTGAAATATGGAAATGAAATACATCTTGCATATAGTGCCTATCTCACATGCACATGTCTCATGCAGGGACATTCCTATCCCACATATTTTAACTTTAGCATTGTTTTCCTAAATTACCTGCTGTGTAAAATGTATCTCAGCGACACAGAATGACGTTTTTGGTAGTTATTGTTTCATCTTGTTTCACCATAATCTGTTTTCTATACCCGTCTATTAATATTTTACGACTTATAAAAAAGATAAGTAATCCTTATAATGGCGTATGATCAATGTATTCATTGTGCTCGGGAAGTTAGGCCATGACAGCATGTGATTGCTTGTGATGTGCGTGGGTTTTGGCAACATCGCACGTGCTACACTGGTAAGTACACTTTTAAATATGTTCATAAAATTTCATATTAATAAGACTATGCTAAAATTCAAAAGGTAATAAACAATAGTGCCAAAAATATCAACCATATTTGATAATATATATGCGTTTTACCCTTAGAATTGGTTACAGATAGCCATATTATGTGAAACAATCGTTTACATGTGTAAAAATCTTCATATTCACTTATATGTGGCATAACCATTCAATTGGAAATCGAGGAGCACGAGCAAACACGTTTATTATTCTTACGTACTCGACATATTCTCGAAGTCACCAGTACTACAATGAAACATATTACAATGGCGGTGTAGGCCACTGAAAATAAAATTATCAATGAGACATTTGCCCATTGCTAAATTTTATAAACACAGGACAGACAAATTAAGAAACAGTCTTTATTTAAGAAAAATTCTCTTTTTTAAGACGATTCTCTGTCAATGATGGTAATATTTAGCTTCATGTATTACATTCAATCTCATATGAATGTGTTGCATGTTTTAAAAGTACATCCCACAGAGTATGAATCGAAAACATTTATCTAAGAAGATTATATAATACATTATTTATTCTAGGAATATCCTTGCTGGCGTAGAGGGAAACTGTAGATAACAGAGGGGAAATTAGTTTTACATGCAGGCAATGCAGAGAATTGAATCAGGTATGATATAAAGCAACAAAAATATAAGAAATCATTTTTACCACGTACGACCATGGTGGTTTTAGGTGAAGACAAAGACGAGCCCGTGAGCATAACTTTGTTGTATATATATATATATATATATATATATATATATATATATATATATATATATATATATATATATATATATATATATATATATATATATATAAACAAGTAAAAATATAGTTAATTAATTTATCATAACATTTACGGCGGTTATCTAGAAATGGTGCTGACAAGTCGCAACACTACTTTGTTCAAGGTAAGCGTCTATTCGAGGCAAATTTTGCTTTTAATAAATATACCTTAATCATTTACAACAGGTTCCTGTGACCATGGTTGTATCAGATAGAGACCAATACGAGCCAGTAGACCTGCCTTTTCTTGGAGTTAAGTGTATGTAATTAAACTTCACAAGGCAATACGAGGAATGGGTGATATTATTGACACTTGTAATTAGGTAAACAAGATTAAATTGGTGTTTGTGTGGTTTTAATGTTGTATATGTGGTTATGTGTATATATATATATATATATATATATATATATATATATATATATATATATATATATATATATATATATATATATATATATATATATATATATATATATATATGTATATATATATATATATAAAGTAAAAGTATAGTTGAATAATTTCTCATAAAATTCACAGCGGTTATCCTGAAATGGTGCTGACAAGTTGTAACACCATTTTGTTCATGGTGAGCGTTTACCAAGGAAAATTTTGCATTTAATAAATATACCTTAACCGTTTACAACAGGGTTCCTGTGATCACAGCTGTATCAGTTGAAGACCATGACGAACCAGAAGACCACCCTTTTTTGGAGTTAAGTGTAAGTGTTTAAACTTCATAAGGCGATACAATGAATTTTAAGGACACTTTTAATAAGGTAAACAACAGTAGAATCGTGTTCAAGGCGTATTTATGTTTATATATAAACAACTAAATATATAGTTGATTACTTTTCTCATAAAATTCACGGTGGTTATCCAGAAATGGTGCTGACACCTTTAATCTAAAATGGCCCTGATTTGGCTATTGGCGGTATTGTGGTGGGGCTGGGGTGGGGTAAAAAGCACGGATACACCCAGCGACAACCATCGACCTGCCTTAAGCAAGTAGCAGGTTTTCTCACATGCAAAGTTTCAACCTGTCTGACATTGTAATCGAACCTGCAGCGGTGAGCTGGAAGAATTCATAAGACGATGAATTAAACCACTCGGTCATCGACTGCCTTAATATTTATAGTTCCATGATTCACAAGTTGCCGTTATACATATGACAAAAATAAAAATAATAAATCATTGTTAGGTGCAAAGAAAAATAGAAAATGGAATGGTTTCTATTGTTTGATTTATTTCATAGAACCCTAGTATGGGCGAGTTGTCGAATGATATTCATGTGACCGAGTCAACGGAAAGTGAAGTGGATCCATATGGGGCGAATACGATTGTCCACATTCCAGACACAGACACATCATTCGATATCAGTGACAGAAACATTGATCCAGTGAATCTTATTGAAGAAGAGTGCGTATATGGAAATAATACTAGTAATATTTGCAAAGAGTATAATAATCATTATTATAAACTTGATTTTGAATTCCTTGGTAATCATATCTTGGACTTGTTCTCTTCCTTCTGTACACTCAGTTGCTCTCGTTGATGCTACCATCCAAGGTGTAGGGAGGTGCATTTCTGATGTGAAATCATCGATGACATGTAACAAGCTGCAGACGAATGATGATAAAACTGAAGCCATTCTGATCACAACACAAAGACTTTCTCATTCACATTCTTTACCTCAAACAATAAATATCAGCAACACCAACATTAAATTCACACAATCAGTACGAGACTTAGGTGTTACTCTGGACAGTAATCTCACACTGCACCAACATGTCATGAACATATGCAAGGCTGCATATCTTGAGCTGAGACGCATCAGCTCAATTCGCAAATATCTTTCAGTTAATGCCACTAAAACACTTGTGTGTTCATTAGTACTTTCAAGACTGGACTATTGTAACTCACTTCTGTCTGGTTGATCTCAATATCTGCTCCAGAAACTTCAAACAGTTCAAAGCATCGCTGCTAGGATCATACTTAGAGTACTATGTTCAGAGCACACCTCCCCGCTGCTCTGTACCCTAAACTGGCTATCCATTCGATCCAGAATCAAACACAAAATTTGTTCTCTGTGCTACGTTTCACTGTCGGACTCTAGTCCAACATACCTATCTGATCACATTCAAGAGGGCTCTCAAAACTCACTTATTTCAACTGCGAGAACAGACTTAAAGACCTAATAATGTTTCCTACCTGAAATATTCTCAGCATGTTTTTTTCTATTTTTTAATGTTTTTCTAATTTCATGGTGTTTGTTTTTGTAATAATATTATTATATGTTTTTTATCTTATAGGTTTTGTCTAATGTTGTAAAGCGCTTAGAGCTTCTAAAGATTAGGCGCTATACAAAGTCCTCATTATTATTATATACAAACATGTAACATATGCAACCGCTATACTTCCTTAAAACATAAATGCATCAATTTTGTATGATTGCTTGCATAAAAAAATTTTTTCTCAGGAAAATGCATGATATTTTGACTGAGACAATGGTCGAATACCGTGGGATAATTTATACATTCCTAGAGAGATCTTCACAGAAATATACCCTGCTATTGGTGTCCAGTCTTGGCCATTCACATGGGGTAAAGATGTGTGAGAAATGCAAAATTATAAATAATAATATTGTGTATGTCTTGTCGAAAAAGTGTGTGTGTGTGTATCTGTGTTTATAAAATGCATGAAACGGGGACATGATTGTGAATACACACCAATAAACCGAGGACACACCTCAAAACGGGGATATCCCCCATTTGTAATGTCGGCTTAAATGGAATGCCAAGACCTTACTTAATGATACAAACCTTAAAATAAGCGTATCTGAGCATCTCCCCGTTTTGTCTGTATATGTTCACATCATAGTACATACAATACACACGTCCCACTTGACTCAAAACTTCGTGTGTGTCAGTCGGAAAACTGTGTTCCCGTTTACGCGGTAAAATTTCACACTGGTTTGCTGTCAACTTGCACACTTTCCTTCCGAATTACTCATCTAAGCTGTCATCAAGAAAAGATAACAGCATTGAAATCATTTATGTAAACACAGACAAATACATATGATCTATTTTCTTTTTTAACACAGAGATCAATAATGATATACATGTCTATTAATGGCTAGTCCAATGTATATTTCTTCTGATTTTTACAACTGAATGAGGGCTCCTGACTTCTTGGTAGCAGACATCAGAATGGATGATGAGCGACACTTCCTGCTGGCAACTGAATATCAGTTAGGACTTTTGCTAGAGGGGAAATAGTGGTACATGGATGGAACATTTAAGGTAAATCATTAAGTTGTATTCAGATTTGTTGGTTTTTTTTTTTAATTTACAATAGCACGCAGTAATAGCCTTCAGGCCCATTTATTTAATAAGTATTGTTATAACTTCCAGGTCCTTGGTGAGCCATTCAGACAACATGGTCAGCTCATGTCCATCCATGCCTTCATCGAAAGGAATGACGCACAGAAGCTGTTGCTGCTTGTGTTTTGTCTAATGAGCTGGAAGACGAAGTCAGACTATCTGGTTGTAAGCTATTATGTTAAAGCTTTCTTTCTCTAAACCTATTGCAAAATTCATTGACATTTACAACATTTTTATTGGATAGATATATGATATATAAAAGAAACAGTAACAAAATAAATACTCTCTGTGATAAGACCATTTTGTGATATCTTGAACTTGAACCATATGTCTCTTAAATGTTCAACAGTTTTTCCAGCATGTGCATATATTTCCAAGAATTAACTGATGCGTCATTGTTGAATGTGAGGTAAATGACGTCATGTAACCGCCGTAGAATTGATTATGGTCAACGCAATACGAACACTGATCTTGTTTCTATTCTTTTCTTACAGGTGTTTCGTTCTCTACAGTCAAGGTTGGGACATGTAACGTTAGAATATACTGGATTTAAAAAAGTTAAGCTGTATAATAATATTAATGTAAATTTAAAATTGAACATTGCTCAACAAAGCTAACAGTGCATGACTGCAAAAATTAATCACATCACGCAATATCATTAGGACAACCGTACTACCTATCACATAGAATGGCATCATACACAAACAATATAATGAAGGGATTGTTCTTTGCATAATTTCAGTTGCATGGCTTTCCATCAGAGAAGCTTAAGGGATGTGCCTTCCACTGGTCCCACGCCATGTGGCGACATGCTCAGTCTATTGGATTGGCTGAAACGTACATGCGACGAGATGGCCGTCACTCCTTCGTGCGTCAAGTGCTGGCCGTTCAATTCCTGCCCAGTACTCACATACGTCAAGCAGTGCAGATGCTACAAATGAAGGCTGCTACGAATGCTACACAGACTCTTATTGGGTACCTCCGCTGGCAGTGCCTGGACAACCCATTGTTTCCAGCTGAGGTCTGGTCAGTATACCGCCAGAAAGTGCAAACGAACAACGACGTTGAAGGTAAGCATAGCAAAACAAAAGCATATAAGTATAAAGACATTAGACATAATTCTCAGTATTATATTGATATTTATAGATGTTGATATATGAAAAGAAACATTACGTTTACAATTCAATTGTTCGTTATCTGTTATACATATTAAGGCTGGCACCATCATCTAAATTCAAGGGCAGTACACATGGGACTAGGCTTCTACCAGTTTAGTGCCATTGCTGCGGAGGGAGGCCGATCTGGTGCGCTTAGCCGTCCAATGTAATGACCTAGGACAAAATAGAAGAAGCTACAGATTAGAAAATGTATTAACCACACTTTGGGACCAAGACATGCAGCATGAGATCCAAACCTAAAAGTTTTTGAGCTCCGTCGGCTAGCTGTATGGTCTCAGGGTGTAAATATAAACACTGTAGCAACAACAGTACTATATCCCTCTGTTATTCTAGGATTGCATCATATATCGTAATATTAACGTCGGCAGCCACTGTGTGCAATTTTATTGTGTTACAAGTTTGGTGTTTTTGCTGAAAAGTGAATAATTATATGTATGCATGCTTTTATAGTTTGATTACACTGGACAACAAATTTTTACAAAAGTCATGTTACTGAAATAAAATTAGTCAATTCTTATCAATTTTTATGTGCTGAACACGAATATGACAGTCAAATTGCAAAATTGGCTCTAGTTTTTT
This sequence comes from Sinohyriopsis cumingii, assembly GCA_028554795.2. NCBI lineage: Eukaryota > Metazoa > Mollusca > Bivalvia > Unionida > Unionidae > Sinohyriopsis > Sinohyriopsis cumingii. Next base: position 3,883,250 of record JAPYKE020000029.1, read on the forward strand.
TGTAATCTGCAAGAAATTAATGTTTACATAACGAAATGCATTCCAATAGTAAAAGGTCAACTGTAATAGCCTACCTATAAAAAGTCAAGTCATTGACTACATCTTAGATTTCTTCGCCTGTCTCTTGTACAGCTGTTCGGGAGCATCTCTGAGGAGTGTCCAGCAGTAGTCAGCCAGCATTGTAGTGGACCATTTTCCCTGGTATCTTTGTTCCATTGTTGCGATATCTTGATGAAAACGTTCGCCGTGTTCATCACTAACAATACCACAGTTGCTAGGAAAGAAATCCAAATGGGAATGAAGGAAGTGAATCTTTAGAGACATATTGCAGCCAAGTTTCTTATACTTCATCAACATGTCTTCTACTAGTTCCTTATAGTTTTCTGCCCTAACATTTCCGAGGAAGTTTGTAGAAACTAGGCGAAAAGCATTCCATGCTTGTTTCGCGTCACCTTCCAGCAAGTTGTTGAACCGGTCATCTTTGAAAAGCTCTCGAATCTGAGGACCCACAAAAACTCCCTCTTTAATCTTTGCTTCGCTGAGTCGAGGGAATTTTTCATGCAGGTATCGGAATGCTGGCAAAGTCCGGTCAATGGCTTTCACGAAGTTCTTCATCAAACCTAGTTTGATGTGAAGGGGTGGTAGCAAGATTTTCTGAGCCTCAACCAGAGCTGGGTGTTGGATATTCTTCTCTCCAATGGCTACATTCTGCCTGTGAGTCCATTCCTTCCTCATGTAGTGCATTTCCCTTGCTCGGCTATCCCACTCGCATAAGAAACACATGTATTTTGTATATCCTTGCTGCAGTCCCATTAAAAGGGCAACTACCTTCAAATCACCACAGAGGTGCCAGCTGTACTTGTTACACTCAATGGAATTCAGTAGCTGCCTTAAGTTATCGTATGTCTCTTTCATGTGGACAGCATACGCTACTGGAATAGATGGAAGAATGTTTCCATTGTGCAAATGCACAGCCTTGAGACTCAGTTTCGAAGAGTCCACAAATAGTCTCCATTCTTGTGGGTCATGAGTGATTTTTAAAGCATTCATGAGGCCCTCAATATCGGAACAGAATATCAGATTACTTTCCTTTCTGAAGAAAGGCTCCAATTGCTGGTGGCGCTTTCGATATGCAGTAATTGTGACATCTTCTTCTAGAAGATTCCATTGTTGGAGTCTTGATCCTAGCAATTCTGCCTTGTTCTTTGATAAGTCCAAATCACGAATCAGGTCATTTAGTTCTTCCTGTGTTATTCTGTGTGGGGTTGATGATGCACCACAGTGAAAATCTGGATCACTGCATGCTGATGGACCAGGAGAAGAACAGGTCGACTCACCTTTGTCTTCGTCAGATGAATCAAGAGAATATTCTGCTGGAGGTTCTGGAATAGGAAGTCCCTCACCATGTGGAACTGGTCTCAATGCAGACGGAATGTTTGGGTAGACTATTCTCGACTTCTTTCGCTTCGTTATTCCGCCGGAAAGAGGAGGAACCAAGCAGAAGTAACAGTCATTTAGGTGGTTGCTTGGCTCTCTCCACACCATTGGGACTGCAAACGGCATTGATGACCTTTTGCAATTCAACCACTGTGAAAGCTGTGTTGTACATGTAGCACAGCATATATGCGGAGCCCAAGGCTTGTCTTGGTCACCAACCTTGCATCCGAAGTAAAGATGATATGCCTTCTTCACTTGAGAATTGATACTTTTCTTCTGGTTGGCAAATGTCACTTCCCCACAAATATAGCAAAAATTGTCCGCGGTATTAACACACTTTCGATGCATTACTGTTCTTTATTGTACGTAAATGGATAAAATAATAAGTTTTATGTAACAGTAGCTTGAACTGTCTCGCACAACGTCTAAAATATTTTAAATGCTGAACCTATCTGATTGGGCTTTATATAGTACACTGCTTACGTCAGCTTCAGCAGCCGCCTGGCATTAGTATAATAGGCCTACACATGTATAGTACACTGCTGACGTCAACTTACTTCAGCAGCCGCATGGCATTAGTATTGCATTGCATCAGAAAATGATGCAATCAACTGTGGATGATGTGAGCATGATGGTATTATGCAATGTTACATCATTATTCCGGATGTTGCTGCAGTCCTACTGGAGAAATTTACACAGTGAAACATAGAAAATGAGGTATATGAATATCTTCAAAACGAGAGCCAATACAAATTTTTCACGGTTATATTCGTGTTCGGCACACCAAAATACTACAGATTAGGGCCTTTTCAAGTCAGTAATGATTTCACTGTTGACCAGTGTTATTATTTGTTGCTATTATTGTAGAATTGTCTACTATATTTTGCTGTTAAATGTATTTGACAGCCATTATGAACAATATTGTTGCAGTATTTGACATTAGACTGTAATATTCATGTATTATAATGCTTGTTATTATAACAAAAATTATAAATCTGAAATGGCATTAGCATTTGTTTATCTTTTGTTGCTTATACTAGTCAGACATGATATCTTTTATTCTTTTTCTCTTTGTATCCTACCATAAACACATTTGTTATTTTTATATATAAATAACCTCTTAATTCTTTTCCAATTATGATTTGACTTTCATTGTAACCACAATGCAATAACGGTGCCTTCAAGGCACAGAATATAACAAATGTCTATTGAAAGCATAACTTTCAATCAACGCATGCACATATATTACCGATACTGAATGTATTTGAAACAGGAAGAGTCAATAGCCGTCGCAAATGAAAATATTCATACATCATTAACGAAATCGTCATTACTTAATCAAGGCATTACCATGACAAAGTTGGCATGCACAAACCACACGTAGGTGGCACTAACACGTATTCAGTTTTGAAAGTTATAACAAAGATATTATTGATTCGCTTTACTTCCAATCTTTTCTTACACGATTATTATATGTCTTCTTTATTCATTTTACACAGAACATGTAGTAGCGTGTCGCAATTATTTTCATTATCACATGACGTACAATTGTGACATACGGCATAATGATTCTCTACTGCACATTATGTATAGACATTTCACAGTAAAACAAGGATTTGTTATTTACGTATTGGTTAATTTTATTAGACCTGATACTAGTAATTGGTAATTGATACATAAATGGGCCTTTTTGGTTGGACCTCTTTGCACTGGGCCTTTTTAAGCACTAGTCCGTTTTGGTCGTGAGCCTTTTTGTCCGTTTTGACCCTGATCCCCGCCAATGGGCATCACAAGCTGCTGACCATGAAAGCTGGTGATGTACCGCTCACCGGGCCACTGCCACCTTTGAATAAAACAAATGGGCCAGCTTGGAGGAAAAAAGATGGCGAAGAAAAAGCCGGGAACCATCGGCAACACCCACCAAAACCCAGACATTTCCATGCAGCCTCTGTGGATGGACGTGCCTGTCACGTATTGGGCTCATCAGCCACCAACGCAGGTTTAATAGACATGGACCCGTCCTAAATCTTAACAAGCGAAGTCAAGCCAAAAACAACAACATAATATGTTCCCACTATCCCCAGTCCATGGATAGATAATGTATAAACAGGTCTGACACCACATTTCCTTAAAACAAAACATGTGATTAAGAAATGACTTGTCTGTAAGAATAACAGAAATGACAGTGGGTGGATAATGACCCAACATATATGAAGTGTATTAGATGATGTAATGTGACCATGGGTGAATCCAAAAACATGGAAAAGAAAAATCCAATCATGGATGTCACGAAGGACATGAAATTTAAATTACCCCAAAAGATTATTAAGCAAGGTAAATATGTAAAGCAATTATGTATACTTAAATCATTAAAACTGATGGTAATTTATTTGAACAGTCCTTTCAAGTATTTCATAATATGTAGTGAAAAAAGCAGAAAACTGTTTCATTACCAACCAGTTAATAATAACAATTTGCCTATTCCATAATGTTGTATTATTGATTATAGTCCATCAATACCGCAGTCTGCTTGTGCAGACAGGGGAATTTGAATAAAGATTTTTACTTCTTAATTTCATATTTTTTTTCTTCTTATTTATTCAGTTTATCTCAACCCATATATAGATATATGGTTTTGTAGCATATGATCCACAGGGTTAAATTTATTGATAAAAGAATGAAAATTTCAATATAATTTTAAATTGTCTGCGTTTTAATTAGGCTCAGTATGTTGTCTTTTCTACATTTAAATTCAAAATACTGCTGAAAGGGAGAATGCAAATCATATATTTTTATCCATCCAACATGTACATCAGATTCGTATTCAAAACCAATTTCGGGCTCAAATTCACTCAATGGTAACTCTATCAACAATTTTCCAGCTCCAATAATCTGATATACTTCGTAACTTTAAAAATTCGTGTCATCGTCACTAACATCAGCCAGTATTTGCTGAATGAAATTGTAATTAACCACATCGGGAATCAAATATTTTAGGTTTTCTAGGCAGTCCTAATTTTAAAAACGCATTTGTAAAGCTTCCTTCATGAAAGGTTCAAACTATACCATGTGCCAATTAAATTTATTTTAACAACCATTCATAATGTGCTTGAAGAACCCTTTTGTGTAAACAGTAGCACACCCAAAAAACTGATGTCACGAGAAGAACAGTTAAATAAAAACTGCATACTTCGCTGAGCACATTTTCATATGGAGGGTTTTAATCTAATTTGCAGGAGTTCTCATGCAACACTGTTCTCTAATGTTACAAATTCATACGAATTTCGCACAATTCATGAAACGGTACGGTTATTTTCCATTAGCTTTATTCTGAGCATACTTTGTTCCTTATCTGTGTATCAATATTATTCTGTGCTCCCTTCTGAAAGGGCATATACATAGCTATCTGTGTCAGCTTGAATATGTTAGGAAACTGATCTTACAGATTATCTTTTAGATACATCTGCTCCAAAATAGGACTTTTCAGTAACATAAACTTTACAGACTTCCATGCCAGGTTTATAATCTGTTCCATAATGTTGTATTATGAATTATAGTCCATCAATACCATAGTCTGCTTGTGCAAACAGGGGAATTTGAATAAAGTTTTTTACTTCTTAATTTCATTTTTTTAACCCTTGATAAAAAGAATGAAAATTTCATTATACTTTTAAACTGTCTGTATTTTAATTAGGCTCAGTATTCTCTTTCTAAATTTAATTTAAAATAGTGCTGAAAGGTAGACTAACCATCATGCCATATAGTTTTATCCATCCAACATGTACAATGCACTCGTATTTAACACCATTTTTGTCTCAAATTCACTCTATGTTATCTCCATTAATAATTTTCCAGCTCCAATAATTTGTTATAGTTCATAACATTAGAAGTTCTTGTCATCGTCACTAACATCAGCCAGTATTTGCTGAATGAAATTGTAATTAACCACATCGGGAATCAAATATTTTAGGTTTTCTAGGCAGTCCTAATTTTAAAAACGCATTTGTAAAGCTTCCTTCATGAAAGGTTCAAACTATACCATGTGCCAATTAAATTTATTTTAACAACCATTCATAATGTGCTTGAAGAACCCTTTTGTGTAAACAGTAGCACACCCAAAAAACTGATGTCACGAGAAGAACAGTTAAATAAAAACTGCATACTTCGCTGAGCACATTTTCATATGGAGGGTTTTAATCTAATTTGCAGGAGTTCTCATGCAACACTGTTCTCTAATGTTACAAATTCATACGAATTTCGCACAATTCATGAAACGGTACGGTTATTTTCCATTAGCTTTATTCTGAGCATACTTTGTTCCTTATCTGTGTATCAATATTATTCTGTGCTCCCTTCTGAAAGGGCATATACATAGCTATCTGTGTCAGCTTGAATATGTTAGGAAACTGATCTTACAGATTATCTTTTAGATACATCTGCTCCAAAATAGGACTTTTCAGTAACATAAACTTTACAGACTTCCATGCCAGGTTTATAATCTGTTCCATAATGTTGTATTATGAATTATAGTCCATCAATACCATAGTCTGCTTGTGCAAACAGGGGAATTTGAATAAAGATTTTTACTTCTTAATTTCATTTTTTTAACCCTTGATAAAAAGAATGAAAATTTCATTATACTTTTAAACTGTCTGTATTTTAATTAGGCTCAGTATTCTCTTTCTAAATTTAATTTAAAATAGTGCTGAAAGGTAGACTAACCATCATGCCATATAGTTTTATCCATCCAACATGTACAATGCACTCGTATTTAACACCATTTTTGTCTCAAATTCACTCTATGTTATCTCCATTAATAATTTTCCAGCTCCAATAATTTGTTATAGTTCATAACATTAGAAGTTCTTGTCATCGTCACTAACATCAGCCAGTATTTGCTGAATGAAATTGTAATTAACCACATCGGGAATCAAATATTTTAGGTTTTCTAGGCAGTCCTAATTTTAAAAACGCATTTGTAAAGCTTCCTTCATGAAAGGTTCAAACTATACCATGTGCCAATTAAATTTATTTTAACAACCATTCATAATGTGCTTGAAGAACCCTTTTGTGTAAACAGTAGCACACCCAAAAAACTGATGTCACGAGAAGAACAGTTAAATAAAAACTGCATACTTCGCTGAGCACATTTTCATATGGAGGGTTTTAATCTAATTTGCAGGAGTTCTCATGCAACACTGTTCTCTAATGTTACAAATTCATACGAATTTCGCACAATTCATGAAACGGTACGGTTATTTTCCATTAGCTTTATTCTGAGCATACTTTGTTCCTTATCTGTGTATCAATATTATTCTGTGCTCCCTTCTGAAAGGGCATATACATAGCTATCTGTGTCAGCTTGAATATGTTAGGAAACTGATCTTACAGATTATCTTTTAGATACATCTGCTCCAAAATAGGACTTTTCAGTAACATAAACTTTACAGACTTCCATGCCAGGTTTATAATCTGTTCCATAATGTTGTATTATGAATTATAGTCCATCAATACCATAGTCTGCTTGTGCAAACAGGGGAATTTGAATAAAGATTTTTACTTCTTAATTTCATTTTTTTAACCCTTGATAAAAAGAATGAAAATTTCATTATACTTTTAAACTGTCTGTATTTTAATTAGGCTCAGTATTCTCTTTCTAAATTTAATTTAAAATAGTGCTGAAAGGTAGACTAACCATCATGCCATATAGTTTTATCCATCCAACATGTACAATGCACTCGTATTTAACACCATTTTTGTCTCAAATTCACTCTATGTTATCTCCATTAATAATTTTCCAGCTCCAATAATTTGTTATAGTTCATAACATTAGAAGTTCTTGTCATCGTCACTAACATCAGCCAGTATTTGCTAAATGAAATTGTAATTAACCAGATCGGGAATCAAACATATTAGGTTTTCTATGTAGCCCTATTTGTTATGTGCATTTGTAAAACGTCCTTCAATAAAGGATCAAACTATGCCATAATAATGCTTCTTCTTGGGCACCATATGCCAATCAAATTTATTTTAGCAACCATTCGTAACGTGCTTGAAGAACCCAGATGTGTAAACAGTTACGTCCCCAAAAATAGATGTCACAAGAACAACTGTTAAATAAAAACTGCACACATCCTGGAGCAAATTTTCGTATGCAGGGTTTTAAACTAATTTGTGGGAGTTCTCGTGCAACACTGTCCTCCAAGTTCACGAATTTGTATGATTTTTGTATGATTCACGCAATTGCACACCATGTGACAGCATCTCTGTTGAAGTACTTTACATATCAATTAATGACTTCTGCGTGAAGTTTCTATGTTGCCTTGGCAATAATTCCTGGTTGTCACTCAGGGAATAAGCTACATTAATTTCTGATTGGTGTTTGTTGTTTAACCTGGACAATAACAAGGAATAACCACCAGTGAGAATCCAATGTAAAATATTTAAGCATGTGACACACTGGTAGTGTAGCTTTCAAATCTACCAAAGTAGACATGATAAAATTCTCCATAGAAACTTCACTTAAAAGTGATCATTAAATGATGAGTAAACTACTTCATTATGCACGTGGAACACATTTGGAATGGATAGTATATACTGAACATGTTGCTGGGTTAAGATAATTACCATATATTTCGGGACACAATAAAATAATTATTTGTGTTTTTGTCCCAGGACATATGCGCACTTTTTTTCACCTAGGTTATATGTCCCAAGACTTAAGAAACAAAATAAATATGTACTTATTTTGTGGCCACCCCTCTCTGCACGTTGCAATTAAACAGAAAAACACTTATTTGCTAATAAAAAGAAAGAAACAAAAATTGTATTGTTATCATTTATACCTTGTTTTTTCATCAAGAAAATTCAAGAATTAAATATATCCACAAGCTGTGCCAAAAAAAAATTGTTTTGCAATATATAAGACGGCCGAGATGTGAAAGCTAACTTTGAGTACCTAAACAAATTAATTGAAACATTGGAACAATTTTTAATGTGACACATTATAGTGCATTGTGCACAGACATCAACGACCCAGCATCACACAGAAGATCTTGATAAAATAAAATAAGTTGGTGAATATTCGTAAACGTCAGAAAAGTAGATGATTTAACTGACAATATGATCATTAAAATGGATGAAATTCTAGTGTACTCTGATCTCATTCCTGGATAGTCAGAGTTTCCTCTGACCCTTGAAAACCCCATTTTTGATATTTCGACATTGAAGGTGGAGTATAGGTTCAGAGTCCACTCCCTATCGAAAAGTTGGAAATCACCGACACCATTTGGTGTGGGCATAGGGTAGTTGCTTAGTAGCCGGCCTAGCAAATTTGAATGACCTTTCATCGAGATATACCTGCATGAAATCGACAGGAATATGATTTATTTTCTCAGAAATTGTGGGACATAGAATTTGTTAGATCTATAATTCGCTGACAGACAAGACGAAAGTACATTGTTGCCGAAATTTGACATGGATCTCGCCATTTGCAGTTCGAGTCACATGATTATACAAATCTCGCAACCCACATATTAATGACATCAGAGGTCGTATAGTCACGTGACATCAACAATTATCCATTCCTAGTGTTGCTGTAGGAACACAAATTGAACATATGAATGACAATCACGTAATCTATATAGAAAAGTGAAAGAACACAAACTTCTCAAAATATTTATTATGAAAACAATGACCGGAAATCTGTAAACATTGAAGCAAATTGAAGTAAAACCAAATTCACTAAACAGAGAGCACATGTAAATGTGGTAATTACGTGATACCAACAAAAACATGGCTGATACGTGGTCAGTACTTCTAGAAAATGGTTTTCTCCACCATGCTGCCATACCGAAAGTTTTCTGGTAATTGTTATCAGAATGTATATGTTGAGTATTATGTATGCATTATATGTATTTACAAACATTAAGTGACTTCTATATAATGTTGTTCCTATTATCGATTATAATCGATACTTGGTTGGTTGAACCAATACGATGAAGGTCATATGCAAACTGCAGAAAGTAATATGCAAACAAAGGTAGGTCCAGCTATTTTCACTGAAATCAATGAGGTGATACATTTGGTTCTTTATATATTTGGAAACATGTACTGCAATACATACAGTGCTAACCAAAACAAGATTATCAAGTTATATGTCTCATACTGTATGACTCTATAAACAATATGATATAAGCCTTCCTTTGTGCTTTTTTGTTATATAGCATGTGTTGTCGTTAAAATACTTCAGATTTTGTTTCATAATAAAGCTCCATGTCACGATTATGCTTGAATATATATATATGATCAGAAGATTATCCTGCTATTTAGGCATATATGATGGAAAAGTGATCTCTGAGGTTTGCTACTGATGTTCCCAGAGACATGCAACTATTTAAAAACATACAAAGAGCACATTTTAAAATGTTACCGATTACATTAAAAATATATGTGCAAATTTAATATTAATTTAAATCCTTCTTTACTTGTCTCATATTTTTATAGTTGATTTGATTCGATTGATTTCATATGCCTGTGCATAAAATATTTGTTTGCTTTTATTTTAATATAAAACATTTATTTCAAATACATTCCAGGCAATACTTCAAAGTTGACCTTTCATCTTGATCATGATCACAAGAAAACTGGATCAACAAGAGGTACTGATGTTCCCTCCCCACCCAAACACTAGGATTATTATTATCATTATTATTATTATTATTATTATTATTATTATTATTATTATTATTATTGTGTAGCATATTTTCACATCTGAATACAGTTTGTGGTCTTTTTACAATTTATTTATCATTCACTCCATCTCACATTTCTGACATGACGTCTCTTCTCTGTGTCTATCTCCTAAATTTCTGCCGTAACGACACAGTTCCCACCCTTGCATCAGTAAATTCCCAGTGATCTATGCCTCGCTAGACGGTTTTCACGCGTTACTCTTGCCTCGTGGTGATGATGCTTTACACGCATGCGTGGGTAATTCAAATCTGAGGTCAACAGCCGATGAATACACAGGTGTTCTGTTCTGACAGGGATTTATACTAAAAAAGTGTGTGTTCTAAAGGATTTAACGCTGTGGATCATTAGAAGAGGGATTATACTTATCGTCTGGATACAAAGGTTAGTCTAAATAAATGTATTAATTAATAGAGCACGGTCCGATCATCCGAGGTGACATAGTGCGGACGTCTCAGCACGAGTGGTGCAGAACAACGTTGGTCTCCGCCGCCAGTCAAACAAAAAAAAAAAAGGTGGAGAACAACTTGCTTGTCTACTGTAAAAAAAAGATGTTGCTTTGGTACTGGAGTTAGTAAGATGAGCTAGTTTAAGTGTTTCTTTGTTTTTAAGTGCTTTTCCACATCAACTTTTCCACCATGACCAATATGAAATCCTTTACACACAACATGCAATCGGCGTGATGCTGCCCTAGAACACAGGGTCTCGTATCGTTGCTTACAACTGACCTGTCAAGCATGTACTATATAATAAAAACATGTAAGATGGAACTCTGTACTGTTATTCATGTAATAAATCTTTTAATCTTTGGAGGATTCATGTTTTTTTGTCTTTTTCTGATCCATCTGTGAAATTATTTTAAAAACATTTTTGCTCTAACACACACATCGACTAGAATCCAACTGACGACGTTTAGCGCAAGATATTAAAATTCTTTCCACACCGCCTGCAATGGGCGTGATTTTGTCCTAGAATGGAATGCTGTATTTTGTCAGTCATGTATTCATATTTGGAGCATTCTGTATTTTGTCTTTTCTAATCCATCTGTGAAATTATTTGAAAAACATATTTGCTCCAACACACACATCGACTACTAGAACAAATCTGACTTGACTTTTAGCACCAAACACCTACAGACTGCTTCTGTACCATATATGAATTAGATAAAAAGAAAGCAAAGATAAAGAATTAGAAAACCAGTCCATTTTCTACAAACAAAGCCATACAGCTGCTATATATAGAATATAGTGTGAGGAAAGTACATGCAGGTCTATTGTACTCTTCTATAAAAGCCGTTAGACTTGACCCATAGCACTGTATATAATGGTTCTCTAACAATCATAAATCATTATAATGAATCTGAGGTCAAAGGTTTGAAAGTAATAACCAGCATGTTTCTTGGAAATAGGACAAGCTGCTATAAATAGAACATATCAATAATGTTATCAAAGTGCATGCAAGTGTATTCTTATGTCATGGTTATGTAGAATCCATTTTTTTTAGATCATGATATGTGGGATTAATGGGATGTTAATAAAAATGAGAGAACAATTTTTGTTGGGACGGGGATTTGCCGAAAAAGTGGAATCCATTTACGGTCAAGCGTAAGGCGTAATTTAGTGAAAAACAGCGTAGTAATTACGCCAAACACTTAATTGTTGGCATATATATTAATTCATACGGTCAAATTAAAAAAATAAATATAAAAAAATCAGTCTGCTCGAGGTTTACCATTCAGGAAGTATACATGAATGTGTGTCCAATACATAATCAACACAGTACCTCCTCCTATCTGATTTCTTCTTTATGAAGGATGGCAATCTTGCTTTAAAAAATCTTTATGAGGGACGGCAATCTTGCTTAGAAAATCTGTACCATGGAGATTGTGACATACAACACTATTCCAACAAAACCAAAGCTGAGACAATCGGAATCCAAGTTGTGTAGCCCTGGAGAGATTCTGGATTCAAGAGGCGAGTTTATGGCACATACTACCTATAAGAAAGTATCATACCAGTTTCTGGTATTTGTCATCAAGGGACCACGTGCCAATAATCTTCTTGGACGTGCAGTTGCACATGCAATGGGTCTTGTGAAAGGAGTTGAAGAGATCAACAAAACAGCCTTTGGGCACTTTGGCCTGTTGAAGTGTGAGCCAGTAAAGACCATTCTCCAGGATGATGCCAGGCCATACAGTATAACTGCACCCAGGCGTGTACCATTTCCCTAATTGTCTAAGGTGAAAGAAGAACTGCTCCATATGCAGCAGGAAGGCATCATTGAGGAAGTAACTGATGGTGTACGCCTATGATGATATCAGTCCCTAAGAAAACAAGGCTGTCAAACGGGAAAGATATATGCTCCCTACTCTAGATGATATGTCACCGAAGCTGACAGGCTCCACTGTATTCTCCAAACTTGATGCAGAAAGCGGATTTTATCAAATACCTTTACATCCAGAAAGTACAAAACCGACCACCTTTATTACGCCGCTGGGTCGCTTCTGCTTTAAACGAGTTCCATTTAGTATTATGTCGGCTCCAGACATTTTTGAGAGAAAAATGACAGAGCTGCTAACTGGCTATGAAAGGACAGAGGCCATTATGGATGATATACTCATTTATGTCAGAACCTTAGAGGAGCATGACAGGCGCCTAAATTTGGTACTGGAAAAGCTCAACAAGAGTGGTCTCAAGCTCAACAAAGAAAAACGTGAATTTAGAAAGAACAAACTGGAATTCTTCAGTCACATGATTAGCTCGGATGGTATACTTCCAAGTCCAGCAAAGGTTGCAGAAGTGAAAGAACTACCTGCTCCATTAAAAATCAGTGAGTTTCGACGCACCATGGGCATGATCAATTACCTTGGTAGATTTCTCCCAAACTTGTCTACAATAATGCGACCAATTATGGACCTGCTGAAATCAGACACAGCCTGGTATTGGGGCAAAGAACAGGATTATGCCAAAACGAAAGTCAAGGAGATGCTGACATCCACACCAGTCTTAACATTATATGACCCTGGCAAGTTAACAGTTGTCAGCGCTGATGCCGGCAGTTATGCACTTGGTGGGGCAATATTCCAACAACATGGAGAGAAACTCAAGCCAGCTGCATTTTGTTCCAGAACACTCACCCCTGCAAAGGTTAAATATGCACAGATAGAGAAGGAGTGCCTTGCGTGTGTGTCAGCCTGCGAAAAGTTTTCACGATATCTTGATGGACTGGACTTGTTCAGATTGCATATGGACCACAAACCTTTAGTGCCATTGATCAACACACATGATTTAGATAAAGCTCCTTTAAGGTGTCAACGACTGTTGATGCGGTTGAGACACTTCAACGCAAAGGCAGAGTATGTAGCTGGGAAGCTTTTGGTAGTTCCAGACACCCTTTCTCGGTGCCCTCTCATGGGCCAGGAAGCCACATACGAAGAGAAAATGGAAATTTTTATAGAGTCAATGGAGTAATGCAGGCCAATTTCCGATATGAAATTAGAACAAATAAAAGAAGGTTATAGGAGTGACCACCATCTGCAGACTGCAATTTCATTCACCAGAAATGGATGGCCGGATAAGAAAAATAGCTCTCCCTTACATGTACATCCATACTTTGCTGTATGCAGTGAAGTCTCAATTCAGAACAACCTTTTTCTCTTCAGGGACAGAGTTATCATACCTACAGTCTTAAGGCCCTGAATTGTTGATAACATTCACGAGGGTCATCAGGGATTAGCCAAATGTCGTGAAAGAGCCCAAAGTTGTGTATGGTGGCCTGGAATCGCGAGACAGATCCAACACAAAATAGAGACATGTGAATTTTGTCAGATTAGGAAGCCAGCACAGAGGAGGGAACCACTGAAGACAACCTCTCTACCAGACAGACCATGACAGAAAATTGCAATTGATATTTGTGAAGTCAAACAAGAAAGATACCTGGTAGCTATTGACTACTTTTCACGCTATTTGGAAATTATGCATCTAACAAAAACAACATCTCAGCAGGTAATTGGAAAGCTTAAGAGCACATTTGCATGATGGGGAATCCCAGAAATCGTAGTATCAGACAATGGGACCCAGTTCACTTCCTCAGAATTCAAGGAGTTTGCTGAGAAATACAACTTCAAACAAGTATTTACCAGTCCTCACTACCCACAAGCGAATGGTGAGGCAGAAAGCGGTGTCAAAATAGCAAAAATCCATGCTTAAGCAGGATGATGTATTCCTTGCCTTGATGGCTTATAGAGCCACATCGACGGCTGCGCCAGGTGCCAGCCCAGTCCAATTGATGATTGGAGGCCAGATGAGGACCACTTTGCCCATTACTGAAAAGAAGTTAAACCCCAAGTGGCCAAACCTCAAAATCATCAGGCAGAGAGACCATAAGACAAAACAAAGATATGAATTATTTTACAAGCGGCACTACACTACACATAATTTGCCAGATATTACTGAGGAAGACAGCGTCAGAATCAAATGGCATGGAAATGATAACAAGTGGTCAACACCAGGCATAGTTATTCAAGCAGACAAAGACCGAAGAAGCTACTTGGTAAAAACTCACCAAGGGATACACAGACGCAATCGAATCCATGTACAGCGGATGAAAAGCCCTGAGAATCTACTTCCAGTCGAGACAAATATGTCTACAGACATTGCAACAGTCCCCACAGTGTCCTGTCAGGAGTCATTTGGAGTCCAGCACAAAGTCTCTCAATAACATGGAGCCCGTGCAACCATCTGATGATTGTACCACCCAGTGTGACCCAGTCCAGCCAACCCCCAGCAAGCCAGCTGTACCCAATGGGCCCAACAGCCCAAACACTCCAGTGTGGACGTTAAGTGGGAGAGTCGTCCGAAAAACAGCCAGATTCAGTGATTTTGTCTAAGAAAGGGACTTTTATAAATGTGCCAAGGCATAGTTTAGTATTCGATTTCGGAATTATTGTAATAGAATTGGACTTTTAGGTTTCTATAGTATTAAAATCAGGACTATCCTTTCAAGTTTACAGTAGCCTATTATATAAATCAATTCCGTTATATTCTTTCAGTGGACATTTCAGATACAAAGACAGTAAATTCATTGCTTACTTATTTAATGTTTTCATATTGGAGGAATTGATTCAGTTTTTTCCTATCTACTCATAATCAAAATCTTATGATCAGATAATCTTAAAAGAGGGGAGATGTGACATATCGTAGTTTACTTGATAGTTCTAACTAACAATTGCTCCCCTTAGTAGCTGCAACATTAGATAGGGTCTGCTTCCGGAGGCTGGGGGCGCCGCGATACATCATGGAAGCTTACTGATGTGCACTCAGAACGTGTGTGAATAAATACTGTTTGTGTAACAACTTGAGACTCCCTCATTTTTATGACAGGGATTTATATTTGGATCATAAGTACGAAACAGAGACTAGACCAGTAAAAGTTGTATAAAGGATAGTGCTGTATATATTTCATTGTCTAGTGTATCTGTAAGGCAAACGATTTAAAGGTAACTGGAGAAAAAATTTACATTTCCCACATTTTTTAAATTTAAAGCAGAATGAAACTCGCTAATACATGTGATTTCTTTATCATTTTTGCTATTTATTTACAAGCAGCATTTCCCTCAACCCCCACCCTTCCTCTAAGATTGAAATTAATATCATGAAACATTTTATATTTCTGGAAGCAACTCAATGTTTTTAGTTTTCTTTGCACGGCTATTTATTTTTAATCACTCACAAATACAAGTGTATGAATTGTGGGTAAGTCTTTGCATTGTATACAACTGAAACTGAGCATTCTGCACCCTTTACTGTTCCTCACAATGTAGTGAATGTCCACTATTACATCTTTATATTGCTGCGACTTTATAATTGGGGCATTACAACTTAATCCGTCTACTACATGCCATGATGATGACACCATAATTCCCACTATATCCAGTCTGTAATGGAAACAAGTGCAGATGAATCAATTTCTGTTAGCAAATGTGAATTTTCTGCAATCCATAGTGCATGTACTCTATTAAGTTTTGAGAACCCAACCAAAATATGCTGGACATACGGACAGGAAAAGGGTAACACTATGCCCCTACCAATGTCATTTAAAAACAGCAAGTGTCCGTATATTGTATGTTACATAAATCCATGGCAATGTGATAAATTATGTGTGGAAAGCTAAGTGATTTGTCCAGAAGAAATAAAAAAAAAAAAATCCTCAGTCATGAATATACGTTGGAGCATACCATACAATTGGCTTAGATCTGGTGAACCAAACTAAAACTAAATAATGCTATGACACAGAGCTGATCCCAAGGAGTTCTTTCCCAAATAAAACTATCCAATTCTGCAACACATCTTCATTTAACATAACTACATTGGTATTTACATTAATAACACTATATTTATCATCTTTCACATGTAAGAATAGACTGTGATGCCAAAATAAAATTATAATATCAAAGTGGGAAAAGGTATTATGTCCAGAACATAGGTCAAGTCATTTCACCTTGTGTGGTTATCAAATCAAATTAGTATTTAGTGTCATGTGATAAAAATAAATTGTACAGCTGAGCAAATGTCAAAAATAATTTATGACTTTGAGTTGAAAATAAAGGTTTCCACAAGACATATTTTCTGGCTGATTTCATAAATATCATTTTAAATGAATACACATGTAAGATCCCCTGCATGTAATGATCGTCATATCAAAGTATATATACTAATACTTATCAAGATCCATTGTGAATTAGTAACATCAAATTAAAACATACATAATTACGCTGAATAATAAGATCCCCTGTGCAGAATGAACATCAAGTTAAAGCAGCAGCAGCAGAGAGAGAAAAGACTATTTGTTTTAAAGTCTATTTACGAAAAATAAATCTTCATAAGAAAAAATGAAATATATAAGGTCAATAACGTCAAACCGAAGCCTTTAATCAAAACCAAGAGTTTCTCTAATTGGGTTCGCTCATTTTATTACTCTATCTTTGTCGTTCGTGCTTTTAATCTTTTTATGCATTTTGTTTACCCACTGTGACACTTATTTGTCATCGCACCCTCTCTGCTGCTGAAGTGTGTGTGGAGTACTTAAATCATTATTAAATCAGTCTCTCAACAAAATATTTTATCAAGACCTATACGATATCGCGATCGAGGATCATGTAAATTTATTGTTATAAATCTGTGTGGGGTATATTGTGCTTTTGAAAACAAGTTTTTGAACTTAATCATGTCCATATCCTCTGAATACCAAGTCTGATGAATATTTCGCAGAGTATGTATATCGACTCCATTAAACACAACTAAAATATCGCAATTATCTCTGGTCACTTTAGGCATTTGTGTATATCGCTGAGTAACATAAATAACATCAGTGTTTTTTTTATCTTCCTCGAGAAAATATCCGAGCTGGAATCGTTTGTCTGTCCAGCATCACATCATCGTACACGACGAGATTATTAATACATCCATCTAGGTCATCTACAGATGGGGCTTCATCAACATCGGTGATAAAATCAATAACATAATTGCCATCCTCGTCCAACAATTTTGCGTTTTCATTAAAATCTTTAAGCACATCGTAACGTCGCTGATGATCTACGGATGGTGCCACTAGACATAGTTTATCCCACCTGAGCCATCGCATTATCAAATTAATAACTGCGTCTTACCAAACCCAGAAGGACCTATGATAATTGCTCTGATAAAATCTGGTATACTTTAACGTCAATGGGAAATACATAACAGACCCCTTTTGGTATACTTTAACGTCAATGGGAAATGCATTACAGACCCCCTTTGGGAACGTTTAGCATCAAGACGTTTCAGATCACCCTTGACACGTTTAGCATCAAGGGGAATTGAACCTGGGGACTATTGGGACTGTATATCATCAGTGGAAAGTTGGGTTGTTGCATAGGGATAACAGGAATGGAATAGGTGAGGTGACGTCACGATACTGGACATTGGCAACAATGTCCACCAGGTGTTGTATAAAGTGATATGTCCCGCTCCGCCAATCGTTCTATCTAGTGTTATGTCCCACCCCGCCAAACATTGTTTTATTGGTACAGTTTATGAACTAGCTGAACTTACACGTCGCCTGCTACCCGCTGCACTAGCTGAATTTACCCGCCACCCGCTGTTCGCTGAACTAGATGAACAATTACCCTCTACCCCCTGTCACTGTTTGCTGTTTGGCAAGATTGAGGTCAGCTCCATGCCACATTGTTGCCAATGTCTAGTACCTTGACGTCACCTCACCTATTCCATTTCCCTTGTCGTTTTATCACTGTGACAGGCTATAATGCTTGGAGGAGCGGATAAGTTTAGATAATCAAGTGGCATATAGCGGGTGGCGAGTAAGTTCAACTAGTTCATAAACTATAACAATAAAACAACACTTGGCGGGGGCTGGACTAACGGGATATAGACACAGACATATACAACACCTATAAAATCGATTAAAACATTTTTAAGCACGAAAGCAAATCTTTTCTAGGCATATGAGTGGCAATTAAAAAAGTACCTTTGGGTTTCTTCTATTTTCATACAAACACCAAATATACTATCCACACACGGGAAGAGGAGACAAAACAAACCACAAATATACTATCCACACAAATGTACGCGAACACATACAAACACAAACTCTACTATCCACACAAACGTACATGCATGCATCCAAACACACAAACACACTCTACCATCCGTACGCGCATGCATAGAAACACACACTGTACTATTCATACAAACGCACATGCAAGCATACAAACGCAAAATATACTATCAAAAACCTCACCATCTACTATCCACACACCTGAAGAAAAAACAACCACAAATATACTATCCATAAAAACGTACACGAACGCATGCAAACACACACTCTACTATCCATACAAATGTACGCGCATGCATAGAAACACACACTCTAATATCCATACAAAACGTACAAGCAAGCATACAAACCCAAAATATACTATAAAAATCCAAATATCTACTATCCACACACGGGAAGGAAACAAAATCATTATCTACTATCCATACAAACATACGCGAACGCATACAAATCCAAAATATACTATCAAAAACCCCAATATCTACTATCCACACACGGGAAGGAGAAAAACAAAACCCACAAATATAATGGGTTGTTTTCACAGACGTCGCGATTGAGTACACACAAACCCACAATGCAACGTGCGTGCACCTTGCGCCGCCATTTTGAGTCCCTAACAAACCTTTGTCAACATTAGTCATCATGTATATTCAAGATAATAATCTGATCTAACTGTCGATAACGACATTTACTTCATCGAAACGATATAAAGATTATACTTGAAATTAAGTACCCTATAGCACGAAAATAAAAATAAAGCTGAAAGTTCCCTTGCTTACATCGAAAGACAGAATAGTGAAGTTGAACCGTAATCGTGCATATTGCTATCAAATAGAAATGCAGTTATTTTTTCTTTTTTTTACAAACAGACAATACTGACATTTTTAAAAAGTGTTTCGCATCCTATCCCTAGGCTTGTCATCTTACAATACTGGTTCCAGGCAATGATTTTCGGGATACAATATCATTTATGAATTAACATTTCGTAACATGTTTTATGTCAGAACATTTATGTACAAATACTTTTCGCGACAACAGTGTTTGTGCCAAAGACAGTTGACAAATCAATTTAATTAGTATAGTCAAATATTGTATTTGTGACGGAGATGTTGGACACAGGATGATAGTGAATGAAAGCAATAACCGTTCAAAGAAGTTTGAGTGTATTCAAACAAAACACGTGCCAAACGGAACATGACTTTGTGTCGAATGTCAAAAAGTATTCCTTAAATGCTTTTAGAAATATGAAATTATATATTAACTATTAGCCTTTTAACTTGAACGATAACCAAATGATTGATTTCAGCCCATGACAATTAAAAATCATTACATGTTTCTACTTGTTTGTGTCTCCATTTGTTTATGCGTTGGTTTATTGATCGATCTATTTTGTTTATGAAAGAATAACAAGGATAGTTGAAATTTAAATGTTTTACTTGAAGAAAACAAGTAGAAAAGTCGCGCATTCAGTTTCATTTGTTGTTGTTGAGTTTAATTATAGTGGTGTGCGCACAATTGTGCATATGCCACTTTTTTCTGACTGCACCTCAGCATGCTAGTTGTTCCTGGGGAAGGGAATGGTGCCACCTTCCTCAGGCTTTTATGGATTCAAGGAACCCTGATAATTTGGCCTCAATCTGTTGGTCCATAAAGGTCCCTTTTATGTTATTTATAAGTTTTTAGATATTACCTCTTTAAATTATTTATTAATTAATGTTTTTAGAGATTGAATGTTATTTATACTTTATTTAGCAAGAGACCGGAATCCTAGCCGATTACTCGGTTCGTTAAGGACATCTAGGACATCCGATTTTGTGGTTTCCTTAGTTTTTTATAGGTGTTTCGTAAGTGAATTATTTATTAATACTTTTATAAAATTGAAAGATATGTTATGGGTTTTTATGTAGTGGCTTCTAAATTTATTTAGCTAGTTACTGGGTCTTTTGGTTTTGTGGGGATAGTAATTATATTTTGTTCCTAAGTCCTGCTGAGTCTATGAATTGATTTATATTTTTATAAGCTGATTGTTTATTTTTATTAGAGTCCATAAGTAACTCTGGGTATGTGTGTGGTGATCCAATCTCTTTTTGGTTTTTGATAAATATTTTCTGAGCGGGTTTATATTTTGGGCATATATTGAATACGTGGTGTAGATCTTCGGTGGTGTGGCCGTTAAAACAGTTAATGGTTGCTGGTTTGGGTCCTATAGACCTTCCAAACCTGCTTGCTAGTTTAGTTTTTCCAGTTATTATCCTGTTTATGGTTTTCTGTTCTAAATAGGTACCTTTCGGTAACTGTATGTTCCTATCTACGTTTTTTTTTTTTTTTGGTTTCATGTTGCTTTTTATCTTTTGTGGAGGAGTTCCAAACATCTTGCCATTTTTGGTCTATGTATGTTTGTGCGAAGCTTATTGCTTATGTAGAGCTATAGTTAAGCTTGATAGAGTTTTGATCTCCTAGTTTGGTTTTTGCAACTTTGTCTGCTGTTTCGTTACCAGAGATTCCAGTGTGCGACGGTATCCACATGAGCTCGACTAATTTATGTGCTGTGAAGATATCGTCGATTAATAGGCATGCTCTGTCGAGGAATTGTTCCCTAGAGTGTGTATTGCAATTTTGGATCGATTTGATAACGCTTAGGGAATCGCTTATAATGACTGCTTTGGGTATTTGGTTGTCTTTGATCCATTGTAGTGATTCAAGTATAGCCCAGAATTCAGTGGTGTAAATGGAGCAACAGTCAGGTAATCTGGATCCCGTTTGTATATTGAATTTAGGGATGACTATTGCTGCTGCTGTTCTTGGTGGGTTGTTTGTTTTTTGATCCATCGGTATATATTTTAACATAGTCCGGGTATTTTTGGTTGACTTCGTTTACCAGTACAGGTTTTAGTAAGTTTTCTTGTCCTTCTTTATTGCCTAATTTGGTAGCTTCAATGTTAATCCTTGGTGGCTTTTGTAATCATGGTGATTTGTTCTGGTCTGTATTGTTTGTTACCCGTTTTTTTAAGTAGAAAAAAATTTTCTCTTAGTTCAAGGATTACTTTGCCACTTGGTGTGATGGGTATGATTTTGGGATTGAAGACAACTTTACACTTATTTATAGATATTTTGGTGGGATGGTTGTCTGGGTGGGTATCTAATCGAATTGAGAATCGGAGGAGCAGTTCTTGCCTACGTAATTTTAAGGGTAGTTCTCCTGTTAGTGTTTGTAGTTCTTCTAATGATGTTGAAGGGAGTGTTCCTGTGCATAATAGTAAGGCTTTTCTCTGGATAGTGTCAAGTTTTTGTAGTACATGTTGCTTAGCCGAGTTATATGCTTGGCAACCGTAATCCAGTTTTGATCTAATTAGGGTTTTATATATCGTGAGGAGGGTTTCCTGGTTGGATCCCCAGTCAGTCCTTGTGATGTTCCTAAGTAAATTGAGATCTTTGTTATAATTCTGGGTGAGTTGTTCAATGTGCTGTTTCCATGTGAGGTGGTTGTCAAAGCACATTCCTAGGAATTTTACTACTGTTACGTATTTGATTAATTGATTTTGTATATAGAGGTTTGGATAGACTAGGTTGTTATTTCGTTTGGGGGTGAATATGATTGCCACAGTTTTTTCATGAGATATTTTGAAACCCCATTTGTCCGCCCATCTCCCTATGTTGTCTAGGCTCTGCTGGATTTCTTTAACTACTGTGTTATTGGCAGGATTTGCATTCCTCCATATGCCACTATCATCTGCAAATTGAGAAAAGTTTATTTTTGCGGAGGCTGCATTGAGGTCAAGGTCATTTACCATTAGGTTAAATAATAAGGGACTTATTACACTGTCTTGCGGTGTTCCATTTTCAAGTGAAAAGTCTTCCGAACGGTTGTTGCCTATTCTTGTGGTAATTTTCCGGCCTGTGAGGAAATTGCCAATCCAGCTGAACAAGCGTCCAGTTATTCCAAATTGGTTTAATTTGGCCATTAGTCCATACTAGGTCGAACGCTTTTTCTAGGTCTAAATAAAACGCTATGAGGTTGCGATCGGTTTTCCTATGTGCGTTAAAAGCGAGTTTGATGTCTGTTTCCAATCCGAGAAGTTGGTCAGTGGTGGACCGTTTGTTCCGAAAGCCACATTGATTTATGGAGAGTAGGTTATTAGTTTCTAGGTGGTATTTTAACCTATTTGCGATTATTGTCTCCATTATTTTGCAAATATTGTTTGTAAGGGAGATGGGTCGGTACGAATTTATGTTGTTGGGATCTTTATCAAGCTTGGGGATTGGTATTACTATTGCCTGTTTCCATTTGGTGGGTAGTTGGCCTTTATCCCATATCCTTTTAAAGAGTTTGATTATGGATATTGTTATATTGATAGGTAGTTTTTTGTAGATAATGTAACCTAACTGATCCTTACCAGGGGATGTTTCGTTTTTGGATCGTAGGGCTATCTTCCATTCATGTACTGTGATGTCGCTATTTAGGTGAGGTTCTTTTGTTCCTTGGTCTTGAAACATTTGAGGTTGGGTTCCCTCCATTAGTTATTTGTGTTCTTGAAAGTTTCTGGTGTGATTATTGTTGCTACTCATGTTCGAAAAATGCTTCGCTAGGAGGTCTGCCTTATCTTTATTTGTTATGGCATTTTTAATTTTTGGGGCTGAGGTAGTTGCTTTCCCTTTTATGGCTTTTATATTGTCCCATATTTGTTTCGAGTTTGATTTTAGACTCAGTTTAGAGCAAAAGGTTTGCCATAGATTAATTTTAGCAGTTTTTATAGTCTGAGTGCTTTTTCTTTATCTTTATATTGCTGGAAGTAGATAGAATTTTTGGTGTGTTTATATTTATTTAAAGGCCCTGTTTTGGTCTTTATGTGCTATAGTGCACTGTTTAGTCCACCATGGTACAGGTTTTTTATTTTGGATATTATTTGTCTTTGGTATGCATCGGTTAGCTGCTTCTATAATTGTGTCTGTTATGTTATCATAATACATGTCAATACTTGGGCTTTCTAAGTTATCTGGATTTACTGTTGCTAGTAATAATTGGAATTGGACCCAGTCTGCTTGTTGGTACCTCCATTTAGGTGGGGTTTCGTTTGGAATGTGTTGAGTTTTTGTTTGAATATTGATTGCGATGGGAAAATGGTCACTTCCTAACATATCTTCCTGATCCACCCACCAATTTGTGATTTGAGCCAATTTTGGGGTGGTGATGGTTAGGTCTATGGCTGAGAGAGTGCCATCCTCAGGGTTTAATCTAGTATTCGACCCATCATTTAAGATTACCAGACTGTTCTCAGTTATCCATTTTTCAACCATTTTCCCTCTTTGATCTTTCTTTTTACCTCCCCATAATTCACTGTGTATGTTGAAGTCGCCACAGATCATTAGATTGTTGTTGTTGTTATTAGTGAGTGCCTTTAGTGAGATTACGTTGGTAGGGCAGATTGTACCCCCTGGATCTTATGCATTTATTATTTGAATGTTTGTGGTTTCTATATTTATCATTACTGACATTATTTCGATGCTATTATTGATGTTTAGGTTAGGGGGTATTTCTAATATTTCGTAGTAGATTAGTGTATCTATTAAAGAAATTGCTAGTCCACCCCCTTTTTGCCCCATGGGTCTGTTTTTAAAGATTCCCTGGGTATAGCCTTGTAGTTTGGGCAGGCATTTGTGTTCTTGTGTTATGAGGGTTTCATGTAGGCAGATTACGTCTGGTTTTATGGCAGTATTATTCAGTTTGTTTTGCAGTTCTGATAGGTTTTTAAAGATTCCTCTGCAGTTCCATTGCCAGATGGTGATTTTATTATTTTTGTACTATTCATTTTTGACGTTGTCTTTATCTGTTAATCTTGTGGTCCGATCAGCTAGTATGGTGAAAATGGTTTTGAGGGTTCTCATTATGCTACTGAGATCTTGCATTAAGGTTCCTGTTGTTAGGTTCATTACTTCCTGTATTAATTCTGTGTTGGGGTGTGTGTTAGGTTTGGGGATGTTTGGGGTGACAGTTTTGTTTGTATCAGGAGTGTTATCAGGGTGGTCATGGTTTGTTACAATGTGGGTTGTAGTTTTTGGTTCTTTTGTTTCCTGATTCGAGGGTATGTTTTGTGGTGCAGTGTTTTCCCTTCTGATTCTGTGTGGAGAGTTTTGGTGCTCATTGATTGTTTCAGAAGTAGATTTTGATGTGTTGGGGTTGTTTTTACAGATAATGTTTTTGGCAGAATAGTAGGTGAGGTGTTTTTCGCTCATTAAGTCCACTATGTGTTTCTCTTTTATTGCAAATCTGCATTCTGCCGATCTAGGATAATGGTTTTCTTTACAGTTAGCACATTTTTGTTTAGTTGTGTGGCATTCGCCTTTGTGTTGACCTCCGCAGTACTTACATCTTGGTTTGAATCTACATCTGAGGGCATAGTGTCCCCAGTGCAGGCATTTGGTGCAAAATCTTGGCCTATTTATGTAGTTTTCCAGCTTACGGTACACTCCTGACTGTCCTAGTTTTATTATTGAGGGTATTGGCTCGGTAGCCTCTATAACTGCTTGGTTTGTTCCTTGTCCCTTGTGATTTTTAAGACGATATACTTTGGCGGACTGTGTTCCATTTGCTGTGAGTTTATGAAGTAGGAGTTCATTGCTTATGTCCTTGTTGTATCTGGATAGTGCTATTACTTTTGCAAAGATAGTGGTTTTAGTGGGTTCAGCCAGATTAGTTGTGGTTTCACAGTGTTTGGAGTTCGAAGTGACTCGTGTTTTCCTCTGAGTGCTATGGTATCTCTCTACTTTGATCTTTATTGGGCCTATAGTTTCAATCTGGATGGATTTTTCCACCTGTTGAATTGTGCTGCATTGGACAATCAGGTAGTTTTGCCTTGGTCTTATCAGTTTGAATTCTCCAGTGTGAATTTTGGCCAGTGCTGTCATAATACTATTGGTACTTAAGACTAGTAATTCTGTTGCACCTGCTGCTTATGTATATGGTGTGTTCGATGGAATGATAATTGTAAATTTTGTTTTGGGGTTTATGTTGTTGTTTTATTTCCCGTTTTGAGTTAACCTTACTTGTGTTTTTTTTGTTGTTGATTGTTTTGGGGTTTTTAGCGTGCCCATGCCATTACCTAGGTATGTGTTTTGGGTGTTTTGGGTTGTTTGGGGTCTTTGGGTTGCCTTATTAGTGATGCTGCTGGGTAGTTTTGAAATATCTAATTCATTGGATTTGTTCCCATAGGTTGGTGGTTCCCTTGCTGTTATTATCCCAGATGGTCCAGGAGTTTGGCTTGAGTGTATAGTTTCTTTCCTAATGTTTTGATTCATTGTTGTTTGCTTATTTCCTGTTGTTGGTTTGGTTGCATGTTTCTAGAATTGGTTATTTCATTTTTTGTGACTTTTGGGGTGCTGGTTATGGTTATGTGGTCTAATTGTCGGGAGTTTAAGGTATGTAGGTTACTGTCAAATTCATTTGTTAGGTTTGGAATAGTGGTGTCTATATCTTCATTTGTTTTTTGTTTTTTTCCGCTTCCTTGAAGATGACTGGTGATAGTATTGGCATAGTATTTATATTGTTCCCTGGAGTGTAGTTTTGTATTTCTAGTAGTTTCTGTTGGTGGGGTGGGGGTGTTAGTTATGTCTGCTGGTTTGTAGTTTGTTTGGTCTGTGTTTGTGACCAGAATTTGGGGTCCCACTGTGATGTTGGTTGAATTCGAGTTTGCTGTGGTTGGTACGACTTGCGTTAATCTTGCTTGTTTTACATGCTTTATTGGTGCTGTTTGGAGTTGTGATACATCCAATATTTTTACTGATTTATTGATAGGTTTGTTTGGTGACTTGTGTATTTGCGTGTTTGGATTGAATATAACCATTTTTTGGACCTAGTTTGCATTCTTCTACTTAAATTGCGTAAAGGTTTGAATGATGACTTATCTTTTGTTTTTGTCCTAACCCAGTCTGCTCCTCCGCTAGAAGTCTCTCCTTTGTTCCTTTCTTTTCTGTTACGTGTTCCTATCATTCCTTTGTTTGAGAGTTCCTTTGTTCACGGCTTGGCGGTTTGCTAATCGTTTCCTCTTCTTGGTATTATTTCTTTGCTCTTGTTTACCTGTTCCTTTATTCTATTTTAATTGGTGATGGTGGTGGCCGCACTCAGTAGAACTTTTAAAATTATACACCAGGCCGGTTTTACACACTTAACAAATCAAGCAAATTGAGAGATAGTTTTCAAACTTGACGTTATGGGAATGACGTCTCTAAAATAAACGTTAGTTTACATATGACAGTTTGTCATTTTATGTAATTCTGAATATATTTAAAGGATATTGAAACAATTGTCACAAAAACCTTACACAATTCTCTCTCGGCAACATGGTGTAATATTCGATAACAGAACTGTATCCATTTGCGAAGGAAACTTCAATAAAATTTGCAATAATATCAGAGCTAAAAAATAATACGTTTGTTCGCTGTGACGTCAGTCTCATGTGGTTGACATGCACAACAGAATGTGATGTATTGTTATAATGTTATGCACAAAATGAGACGTGTCTTCATATTTATGCGGGGATAACAATACTATTAGGTGCCAGTTTGCAGGGATAGGGACTCAAAATGCGGATATGGACGTACACAAGTTTTGTGATGTCACGTGAAAACAACGGATATCCAAACAAACGTACGCGAATGCATACAAACACACACTCCACTATCCACACAAACGTATGCGCATGCATAGAAACACACCTCTACTATCCGTATGCGCATGCATAGAAACACACACTCTACTATCCATACAAACGTACACTCAAGCATACACACCCAAAATATACTAATAAAAACCTCAGTATCTACTATCCACACACCGGAAGAGGAGAAAAAACAACCACAAATATACTATCCACACAAGCGTATGCGAATGCATACAAACACACACTATATTATCCACAGAAACACACATTCTACTATCCACACAAACGTACGCGCATGCATACAAACCCAAACAATACTATAAAAACCCAAATATCTACTATCCACACACGGGAAGGAAACAAAACCATTAGTTATTATCCACACAAACGTACGCGAACGCATACAAATCCAAAATATACTATCAAAAACCTCAGTATCTACTATCCACACACCGGAAGAGGAGAAAAACGAACCACAAATATAATATCCACACAAACATACACGAACGCATATAAACACACGCTTTATTATCAACAGAAACACACATTCTACTATCCACACAAACGTACGCGCACACATACAAACCCAAACTATACTATTTAAACCTAAATCTCTACTATCCACACATGGGAAGGGAACAAAACCATTATCTACTATCCACACAAACAAACGCGAACGCATACAAATCCAAAATATACTATCAAAAAACCCAATATCTACTATCCACACAAACGTATGCGAACGCATATAAACCCAAAATATGCTATCAAAAAACCCAATATCTGCTATCCACACACGGGAAGGAGAAAAAAAAACCCATATCTACTATCCACACAAACATACATGAACGCATACAAACCCAAAGTATACTATCAAAAACCCAAATAACTACTATCCACACACTTGAGAAGGAGAAAAAAACACAATATCTACTATCCACACAAAGTACCCGAACGCATACAATCTCCAAAATCTACTATGCACACAAACGCACGCGAGCTGCATACAAATCCCAAATATAAGATCAACACAATGTACGCGAAAGTATACAAACCCCAAATATAATATCCACACAAACGTATGCACATGCATACAAACACACAAATACACACACACAATATCTACCATCAGCACAGGAGACGAAGAAAAAAAACCCAACATCTAATATCAACACAAACGTACGCAAATGCATATAAACACACACACACACACACACACACTATCTACTATCAACACAGAAGGGGAAGAAAATAACCCCAATATCTACTATCAACACAGAAGGGAATGGAAAAACACATTATATACTATCCACATAGTGTAGGGACATGGTCCTTTTTTGTTAAGATAAAACGCACACATACGTACGAGGGGCCCCTAGTGGCTAAGTGGTCTAATGCGCTCACCGTTCCGGATCATTGCCATCTCACCTCTGTCTGCGGGGGCTCGAGTCCAAGGATTGGCTAGCGTCGGTACGTGGGAAAGCCTGTCAGTAGTTTCTCGGGGGTCTTTGGTTCTTCCCTGGGTATTCCAGGTTTCTTCCTCCACTAGTTATACTGGCCTCCATGTATAGCCTATCTTCTGCTGAAAAATGGCATTAAACCCTGGAACAACAACAACATACATACGCACACAGGTGTTACTGTATTGGCTGACTGTAAGTCTGGAGACTTTTTTATATTTTTGCGGTATTAAAGGACATAGATAATTAAGAAAACCATACATTCTATGTGATATATGTTCATTGTTTTCATTCATTCATTAATATCATAAAAAAGTAGTGTGATATTTATTGTCAAATGAAGCTTAACATTTGCTTAACATATCCCAAATTTAAAAGATGTCCTGTGTTTCGCAGCACACGTTATAAACAATGTTGCAAAGTTTTTACAAATCTAAGGGCAGGAAAAAAATAATAAAAAAGCAACACCAAAACGCACCTTGTTCTATCCACAGCTAAACTGAGAGAAAATAGATTGAACTATGTTACACTTTTTCGGAACGTTTGTTTTGGTTTTAGAATTCAGAGTTAACCATAGGCAGGGTTATACAGTGCAAAGTCACTCGAGTCTTTCTTGAAAAAGTCGTGCGTTTGTTTCCTTTCTGAAAAATGGTAAATCTAATGCTAGAAAGTTTTTCCGTGACACACTGCAGTGCCAAAATAAGGATAAAGCTAAGATACCTGAATTGTACAAGCTCTACACAATTTCCATGCATCACCAAATGGTACGATTGTTCGTGCATTAGTTTACTTTTTGTAAATATTTTTTGTAAATCACCTATTGGCGAGACCAAAAAAGCATGACCTATCTCGTCACTGTGTGAAAAGCTACTGAAGTCAATTGGAAGCGAACATAGTAAGAAAATAAGTCTAGCCAATGGTGCAAAGCATGAAAATTATGTCACTTCCTGGTGGGAAATCCACGAAGCAACTTCCCTTTCATCTAAATATGACTCTTAAAACACTATACTTTGTATCCAGTTTGTCATTTTCTCGTTGATTTCACAAGACACGAAGAATATTCAATTGAGCAACTTTTATGGAACAGTAATCTATCCTACAATTCCTGGAACTGTAATAGATAAATCATGGATTAAAGAAGAAAATAGGATTTTCTAAACAAATATGGAAGAAGCTGACTTATCAGACAATGATGACATCAGAACTAAAAATGTTTTCAACGTCATATGTGATTTTACTAGGAAGGTACAGCATGGATACCTAGTTTATCACCATCTCAACAAAGGAGATGAATGTTCGTTCACTGCTGAGACTCATTTTCACTTAATCACAGAAATTAAGCAGCAAAGAGGTATCATGAGAACGAGG
Source organism: Sinohyriopsis cumingii (assembly GCA_028554795.2). Lineage (NCBI taxonomy): Eukaryota > Metazoa > Mollusca > Bivalvia > Unionida > Unionidae > Sinohyriopsis > Sinohyriopsis cumingii. The sequence continues at coordinate 3,913,533 of JAPYKE020000029.1, forward strand.
AATGTGGGCTTTGGCACAAGAACTTCTTTTACGATTTAAAAAAACGTGAAAATAAATGTTACCGTGTCAAATCCCAACAGATAAGATACATGGATGTGGCCGTTATTTGAAAACTCCCCCAAAGGAAATAATCGGATTCACATCAAGAGCTATGCAAACATTCTGGGAATCTTGTGAAGCCAAAGAAATCGCCCCGGGAAAGAAGTGTGAGCAAGAAGACAGCAAAAGAAAGGAAGCTAGAAAGATCAGATAAAGATGAAGCTGAAGAACCAAAGCAAAACTATCTTAAAATGAATCAGAAAACAAGGCCTGGAGATCACATTTTTTCTTGTCTTTGATAGACAATCTTCCATAAATATCAACCATTATACTTTAAGATCTGTTTGAAATGACGGTGGACGGTTATACCATCTACTTGTATACTCCTGCATGACTTTATAAGGTAGTATTGTTGATGATGATACAACGTCGAACTTGGCGGATTGGTTATCCTCTGTGTTGGTAATGTTGAATACCAGATTGGAATATTCTGAAGATGAGTGATGTGCACTCTGCTGATATATTTTTTAAATTCTTTTTGGTGGCACCAACCCATATGAATCGAAATAAACATTTCCACATGGATCAATCGCGTATGCATGAGTACTTGGACCAGACCTTTTATCGAGATTAATGATGCTTGTTTAAATATTGTTTGGTTGTTCTGGTAATTGGTCGCGCATAAAAACACCTCTGAAACTTTTTATATTTAAATTTTTAGCAGCATCAATTAAATCAATATTGGACATTTAATGTTACGTTTCTGTTTTCTGGATGATCAACTGTATATGGCGCTGTTAAATAAATGTATATGGCGCTGTTTAATCACCAATTCGGTATGCTGTACCCTGTGCTTTCAAAAGTGTAGCTTCGGTCTCAATAAATGCCTCAGCAGGTAAAAAATATCTACTTGTATCCTGAACCTGTAATTTGATTCTTCCAGGTGGGTTAGGTATACATGCGTCATAAGAATAATACTGATAATCGCGCATAGATTCGTCTTTGAGAACTAGCGCATCCATGTCAAATGCTGGATCAGATATACATTTAAACATGTTATTATATTTGTTATTGTCTAACAAGACCACTTCCTGCTATCAGACTAGCCGTTATATTATTTTCTTTTTCTTCTTCTGACAGGGGTATACCAGCCAACCCTGCTAGTTTTTTTATTTGCAGCCTCATTTATTATTTTACTGACATTTTCATTTACGGTAATGGGTAATTTTTAAAGATAGCGGTTTTCATCATATTAATCATTCTAGGCAATCCTTGATTGCTGAGAATGCTTTACTAGTAACATCACCAACAAAAACAATACTTTTATCACGAACATCGTCAATAGCTTTCATCCCCAGTTGTTTTGCAATCGGTACTGCTTCTGGGGCTATCCTTCTAAATAGACGCTGAACAACATCACTGAGTCCATCACAGTAGAATGCTTCGCATGTTGGTAATCGCGAATTTATCACCCTGACAATGATCGGTCCATGTTGAGCATTATGTATGATCATCTTATTTTCTTGTCACTGATCTATCACTGTGATAATCACCAATGATTTCATCGATGAGAGACTGATAAACATTAATGTCCATAATACCACCTGTAAATAATCTTTGACAAATAACAGCTGCTTCATTAATTATTTCTGGAGAATTATTACCAGCACGTTTTCTGCCCATCAACATTTCTAGTCTTTCAACATCGGCATGGATATTATTTGGGCTTGAAGATAAAATATTGTTTCCTTGAGTACCAAGAATACTTCAGATTGTCTCTTATTCCTCACTTGTTGTTATATCCAATTTTTTCTTACTTGGTGAAAAATATAATTTCTTCCATAGTTTCATTTCTGCTTTTAATTTTATAAGATGCTGCCTTATTTTTTCTTCTTTTTGTCTCCTTTCTTGCTTTACTTGTTCAGCATAATCATATTCTCTATTGTTAAAGACGTCAAAATCTTCTGATTTTCGAAATATCATTAGCTATGTGATATACATATCTGACCCAATGGGAAGCTTTCAGAGTTAAACATATTCGCGTTTTTTTATACTCATCTCTTTCACGATATCCATAGGCAGTAATATCAAATAATTTGTCTGGGTCTTTGATAGTGGCAATGCCTTCAGGTGTGAATTTATATATTATCTTGGTTTTAGCTTTTGGAAGAAGTTGAACTTCAGATTGTGGTTGAATTTCAGGTTGTGGTTGAGGAGGTTGCTGGGGTGGTGGTTGAGCTGCTTGAACAAAACGGCCAGCAATATCAACAGGCAATGGGCTTTTTGAAACACCTCAGTTGCTGTAATACATTTCTTTGTTGGTTCGGCAATTGGTTTAAATAACTGTTCTGAATCATCTGCAAATTCCATGTGAGACTCTTCACGTACTTGCAAGTTTTGTCTGACAGAATCACGGATGGGGAGATATTATTTAATTACCTCTAATCGCTCTCAAATGTAATCTAGCTGTGCGAGATTCCATTATTGATATAATAATGATTTAATTACTCCACACGTATACTACAGCAGCAGAGTGTGTGACCACAAATAAGTGTCATGGTGGTAATAAAATGAGCTAACCCAATTAGAGAAACTCTAGGTTTTGGTTAGATGCTTCGGTTTGACGTTACTGACCTTATATTTTTCATTTTTTTATATTAGGATTTTTTTAACGTAAACAGACTTTAAAACAAGTGGTCTTTTCTCCCTCTCTACTGCTAAAGCACATATACTTACATTTTACATCAAGATCCATTGTGCTAGAGTTTCCAGTTCCATACTCATTCCTGGCCATACACTGATACACACCGTCTTGAGATTTCTCTACATTCAATAGTTCATAAGATGATCTGGTTTGACCTTGTATAACAATGCCTCCAAGCAACCAACTATAATCATCTGGCCCGGGCATCGGGTTGGCATTAGTCACAGTGCATATAAATACTAATTTTGGTGACCCTTCTGTGACATTAAAACTAGATGTGTTCGGGAAAAGCTGGACAACTGGTGGATCTGAAATATCAAATTTTCGTTTGCATTAATCTCATAAAATCAAGAATCCCTCAAATGAACTATACTGTCTGAAAATAATTAAATGGAATTCAAATACAAGTCCATTCCCCCCCCCATTTACTATTGAAACCATCTAAGATATTTTGAAAATGCACCAACCTATCATGTTTCAGCTCTATTCTTATTGGTTTGAGTTAGTCATAACAAGAAACCCCCAGATGGCCAAAATAGCAAATAATAAAAGAAAATTTTCATTAAACACTGTGCTATTATCAACTATTAAGATCTCATCTCCAATGTCTGCAGCACTTTGATGAACTGGCTGTTAATATGTTCTTTTCAAGTGCAAGAGATATTGTCTCGTGTCCAGGAATGTGGGAGAAACTGTGGAAGACAATATTTATATAAAGTTAAAACATATGTAAACAAATAGTTTCTGATAAGGCCCTCATGGGCATACAGTGTTCTATACATGTAAACAATATTCACAAAAGAAAGACTGCAGTGAAAGGTATAATAAATGCCTCTCCCATGTTAAATAGTTGCCTATTCAGTGAATTTATTTTTGGCAGAAACCATATTTCTTTATTTTCTTTTACCTGTATACACTAAAACTATTGGGCTTTTTCCTTATCATCAGTTCAAACTATACACACAGTCTGGGCCATTCCCTTGTCAGGCAGGAATAATGATATAGGCCAGACAACCGTTTACTTAACTTAGTGAACTTGACCTTTGACCCAAAATGAACAGGATTCTTTCTTACCCCAAGTACAAACCATACACAAATGTTGCTTCATGTGTGCCATGTGGGAGAACTGTTATTTTGCATAAATCACATTTAGTTTCACCCTTCTTACCCATAATCAATAGGGTTTTCCCTTACACCAAGTGAAAGCCATTTACAAATTATGGCAACTCTAAATGATTGAGAACTTGAGTTATCATGCATAAACTTTTTCTTTTTACAGTCACAGAGACACATCTGACCTTTGACCTTTTGCACCGGACATCAATAAAAATTTACCCAACTGCAAGTCATCCGCAACATTTGGTAACTGCTGATTGTGGCGAACCAGAGTTATGGAGCAGAAACTGTTTGGCAGTCTCAGTGACTATGACCTTGGACTTATTCACCCTGACACAGATAGGTTTCTTCCATGCCCCAGCTGCAAGCTACCTGCAAAGGTTGAGAACTGTAAATCGTCAAGTGAAGTTATTTTAAAGAAACCATTTTCCTTCTTTCAATGACAATGCCCTTGACTCTAAATATTTAATATGGCAACTGAAACGATCTTTCCTTACCTCAAGTGCAAGCAATCCACAATGTTTGGAAACTGTAGATAGTTGATAACTAAAGTTATTATGCAGAAACATAAAGGTCATGGTTTCAAAATGTACAGATGAATTATTTTTTTGTATGCGACTTTCAATGGACGTTTTGGCTTTCTTTCTGGTATTTGTACACTCTGATTTGAGATTTAAACAAAAAATGTTTACTGCTGGTTTGAAAAAGTTCAGATGGAAATAAAAGGAAAAGGCAAGTCTCACAGGCTCTATGTACTTCAGTTATATTTCTTCAAAATATACAGTGCTGTATTGATAATCTATCTACTGCAGCTATCAAGAAATTAAAAAGTCCATTTGTCTCAGTTGAATAAAGTACTATCAGTCATACACCACCCATATCCTGAAAAGACCAGTAACCAATACAATAAGATGAAATGTTCTTGTTAGCCCAGATGATTTTCTTACCAATTTTTGAAGTGAAAAAGAACTTATTTGGAGCAAAAAGCTGTGACAGCTTAATGAAAGATTGAATAAAGACAATACCTTTACCTAAATCCATTGATTATTTTTTTTTTTACTCCCACTCACCTTTGTAGCTGCAGGTACATTACTCTCTAATTGCCAAAATAATATTTTCGTGGGAGTGGGTTTGAATCTAAATCTGCCATAAACAATGGTTTATGTCAAATGTCATGCTATAGGTCTAATCTATGACACTGAATATATTAACTTCATATTAAGCTAGGATTATATGTTTTCACTGTTAACCATAACACAATCATGATAAATGCAACTCATCAGACTCAATGAAACATTCCATTTGTAACAAGATAACCGGGTGGGATTCTCGGATTCACAACAGAACACTTTTGACGATGATATAAATACAATGTTTAATAATGGATGACTTGAATGAGCAATTAATTATGAATATTTGTGTGTATATATAATTCAAACATTGGATTCATTTAACATAAGAAAGCACAGACATTATGATGAAAAATACAAATAAATTAATTTAGCAAATACAAAGACATGGGGTGAATGATTCACAACGATTTGACAATGAAATGATGGATATAGTTTACTCAAGTAGTAAACAATGTGGAACTTTAATCATGTAGCAAAATGAATTCACTCAGGTAGCGAAATTATGGTGATAAAAAAGGGACAGATATACAACTTATCTTTACAGTCCCAAAAGATACAGTGGGTTTTACGAACCCCAAAATTAACCCACAGCTAACATATTATATGTAAGGAGATACACTCCATCATCAGTACACTTTGTTTCAGCTCCACGGCTGCTACAGTTCAGCTTCACAAGCTGCTATAGTTAATTCCTGTGGTTGGCCGTACAGCTTGCACCATTTGACCTGTATCACTGATAACTTTGAATGCTTGGGTCACTCTGGTCACTCTAGACGCTCTAGACACCTTATATACTCTGGACACTTCAGATAGCTCTACACACTCCGGACACTCCGAACACTCTGAACACTCCGGACATTAGACACTCTGGACATTAGACAGCTGAAAATATATCCAATACCATGTACTATATATAACACGGGCATATAAGGTAAAACGTAATGACGTTATACATGGTTAAGTTATACAGATTACATTATCAGCACAATAATTACAAAATGACAGGTTCAAAAACAAATCTAAGCCTGCCTGATAAGAATCCTACTATATTAAACAGTTCTTAAAAAATGTAGTTTTACATTACTAATATAAATCCCAAGCTAAGTCACAAACAAGAATAGATAACTGTGCATTATACTGCGTAAACCAAAGCTACATAGCAAACATTCAAAATTAACGTGGTAATACAGTAGTTATAACTTATAGACTAGAAATTAATAAACTTACTTATCTCTACAGCTGAAGATGTGCAAGTCCTTGACGCAGACTTCTGGCTAACATGACCATCCATATTGTAAAGAAATGTACGCATGGTGAGGTATTTATAAACAAACATAGTCTGTGCATTGTATGCATTCAGTTCGTCCCATCGAGAGCACTTCGCACGTGTGGTGTAGGATGTACCAAACTCACTATTTCGAAATATGACACCATATACATAGACCACCCTCTGGTATCGTTGTACAAAAAAAAAAACAAGCCGAGTAAATGTATTCAATAAATAAAAGAATTTAGACAATTCTGTGACACCATTCCATAGTAATGCTAAGATTAACCCATGCGTCCCATTTATCTTCACTTGTGTGTAGTCGTTTCCAAGATTTGTTTTGTTATGTCCTCATTGTCAGACCAATCACATGTTGCTTTTCCATATCTAATGATGTTTATACATAAACTGCTATATCATATAATCTGTGTACATGAAATAACAACTCACCATCCTCATCTGCATAAGATGACCACTCTAGATAAAATCATAATAATGATGTAATATGACCGGCAAACTAAAAATTCCACAACCAATGGATATTAGTGTTACATTCACAGCCATCTATTAGAGGTTTTCAAGTACCCTTTTTTGATAAACTTGAGGTAAAGAGGACCTATTATATTTTAAAAAGTAGGGGGAAAACTGGTAAAATTATAAATACAAAGCAGAATTACCGAATTGATGTACCTTTTGTATCTGAACCATTCATACTTCTTCTTAACACATATATGCAGCTCCTCCAAATCTGAAACATTCTTTTCCAAGAATAAGCAGGTTCTACATTACAGTAGCCAACCTTCATCAGCAAATACAGTTCAGACAAGCCTGACATGCTGCCTCTACCACTTATGAAGCAAATCATATTCAACAGACCAGGCTGCCATGACAAAACTCAGCCACTGATGAAGCTGAACAAATAATAACACCTCTACCACTCATGAAGTACAACAAATTCATGGCTGCCATGGTTACTTCACAACACCAGAGCACTAGATGTTCCCATAATACTGCATAAACAACGATAGCAGAGAGAGGCAAAGAATCTCTCTGTGATCATTAGCACATATGACATTGATGAAAATATGTCTCGAAATGTTTGTATAAGTAGAGATGGCAGGATTGATTGAAAAAATGAAATGAAAAGTTTGAAAAGAAAAGATAGACCACTTGGAACATGATTTTTAGCTCATTTTTCAATGTTCACCTTACTACAATGTTAGTTACTTAATTCTCTACATTGTCAATCCATGTTAAAGTTTCGTGCCGGAATAGAATTTCTAGGAACTCAAAATAAGACAATTTTTTCCCTTCAACTGCCAAGAGCTGACACTATGATATTCTTCAGCAACAGAATATATTTTCAAATTAGCTGTTGTATGATATGTATTTAACATCAGCTTGGCACCATTTTCATTTCGAAGATAGAAGATATCGTAAGAAGTCTTTTGATGAAAACTCTACCTCATAATGATTATCCATTCAAAGGGTACATGACAATAATTAGATGTTCAAGAACAGTCATATTAGATGTATGACTGGCACCATTTTCATTTAGTACCAACAATGTAATACTTGTCAAATCCACGTTGATATAGCCATCCACACCGATGTGGATAGGGACAGTTCACTTTTGCAGACCATGTGCAAATTCTTCGATTTGCTCTTCATTAACAATAATTGGACTGTTCTTGATACTGATGGTGAATGAATACTTAAACACAGAGATGGCATTTGTCTAAATTAGAAAGGTATAGAAGCTTTTATAAAACGCAAAAGAGATTACATCAATATCCTAAAAATGTCATCTCAGTTTTAGGAAGAATAATACAATACTGATGTTTACAGGCATGTGAAAAGAATACAGTGCAACTAATGTGGTTGTCATGGTAACAAAGAAAAGACATGTTAAATGTATATGAAATGATGGCCCAGCAAGAAATAAATTGCATCGGGTTTTTTCTATTGCTAGTGCTATGGTGCTATGGTACATATACCAAATAACAAGGATATATATGATGCAAATATCAAATGCTGAGATCTTTTAATCTCATTTAGCAAACTCCAACCTCTTTTGTGTAGGAAATGTAAAAGAACTTACTGAAGCATTTGAAGCATTGCACACTATATTTTAGATCAATATACTCCAATAAAAATAAACCAAGAATAGTGAAATCCCTTAAGAAAACCACACTGGTCATGACATAAATCCATGAAGCCAGACAGAATTGAGACCAGTTATAATGTCCAGGTGGTGCAACTACTCACTGATTCTGTCTGGTAAAAAAATTCTTTATAATATAGTTCAAATTCTAAAGAATTTAGCTCAAAAATAGAAACAGTATGATCCCAAATCAACTAATAATCAATGAGACATTAAGTGATGACAAGAATTATGTTAACAATTACAATGAGCAATTTATTAATTGTAACTTTCAATATATCAAAATATAATGCAAAAAATAACAAAAGTACAAGATTTTATTAAGTTTAAAATCTCTGAAAATGTACAATTGATTATTCCATTTTAAATCATGCATGAGATTTTGTAAATGAACTGAAAAAAGTAAATTCTAAGAAATCAAATTTTCCAGGAGTGGATGTCTCAGATAGGTCCATTACATGCTGATATTATTCCTCCATCTAGTACCATTACATTGACCAAAGAGAATCTCCCCATCTCAACCGAACACAGCCAAGGCTTTTAGGTACCAATAATTTAAGTTTCTGGATTACGGGTTTGTGATTTATGGCTCTCAAATAGCTTAACATATCTTGCTCTGATTCGTTGCTAATTAACACCATAATATATTCATGATAAGTTTCAAAAACAAATTTATCTTAAGATAAAAGGAAATAAAATATCGTGGCTCAAATGAAAATTGCTGAACCTTGATATACCCCACCCTGAAAATAAAACCACCAATACCTTGTAACAGAAACATCTGCGATACATATGTTAATTTATATATATGTTGTCATTTATCTTTAACTAAAGTAGGATGATTACAGTAAGTTTGCACTATAATAGTTCATACCCTATATGCGACATTGCGTTGATATTAGAGAGCTTGTTGATAAAAATGGGAAATACTACTATAGCCTACAGATAACATGCTTACTAATATAATAGGCAGGGAAACATTGAGTTGAATGCTAATATCTGGGAATGATAATAATGACGGTAAATAAACATAAAACACATTGATTCATGAAATGAGAAAATATTTGGTGGACTAGAGAAATTATGTACAATTCAAATGCTGTGTTATACAACTGCTCTCCTGAAAATCTTTTAATGATTTGCGGTCTTACAAAGGAATAAATGTACTTAACTCATTAACATACGCTTGTAAAAAATTCAGAAAACAATATTTTATTTTCATTCTTTTCTTTTGAAATGTTTCTAAAATGTGGATGAGTAGTTTCTCAGATGGAATCTCGTTTACCCATACAAATGCAGTAATATTTTATTAAATTACTGCACAGATACCTCTTTTTCCAATAAGAGTGTAGTCCTTATCGCAATGCATCCATCTCAGCGCACAAAGAATTTTTTCAGACACAGGCCCAGGGCAAGTGTTTTGATGTTCTAGTTGTTATTGTTGTGGGGTCTAATGCCATTTTTCAGCACAATATAGGCTATACGTGATGGCCAGTAAAATTGCTGGAAGTAGAACCCTGGAAAAACCCCGGGAAGGACAACTGACCCACGAGAAGCAACAGGCGGGCTTTCTCATGTACCCATGTTATCTGAGCCTGAGACTCAAACTCACGCAGACAGAGGTGAAATGGCAGTTATCCATAATGGTGAACGCTTTAGACCAATTGGTCACTCTTGCCCCCCCCCCCCTTTATGTAAAACACTTAATAGCTAACCATTATGATGATAATGATTTGCATAAGTCTGATTCTAATGTTAAAACATTTAAAAAGCAATTGAGTAAAGAATATTATCAAGCTGAATATTGGTGCCCATTGAATATCAATCCCCATAAAACCAAGGCAGTAATGCTTTGAACTAATGATTGTTTTTTTACTGTCCCACAAATTATGGTTAAACCTTTTTTACTCAGATCATAAGTCCCAAACCTAAATGAAACAAAACAATCTGCGTTGAATTTGCTCCCACCCGCATGTTAAAATAAAGTAGGTACAGTAAAAAGAATGCTATCTGTGATAATACATTGAAAGAAACTAACCTTGTACAATTGTAATTTATTTTTATTTATATTTTGCTCTTCATAAGAAATTTATGTGCAAAAGACACAAACACTATCTAAAATCAAAATCCTCTTATGTAGAATACATGTGTATATTGCTGATATCTGGTAAACACTGATATATTATTTATGGACATGATGTACATAAAATGAATATTGTTTAGTTGTCCTTGTGGGTTTCAATATATTGCTAAACTGAAAAAAGGGTCCAACAATATCACAAACAAAAGAGAGAGAGAGAGATAACAAGCTGCTTCAAGGCACCAGTAATTCATGCATGGCACAGTTGAAGGTGCAAAATAATCAAGAGAGTATTGTGTCCAGGTTGAAAATATAACAATAATAAAGAAAAATCAATATTATTAAATGCATTCACTGTGAATGCAAATGACAATCTTTTTGGTATCATGTGTTACAAACAAGTATTCCTAAAGGCAACAAGTGCCATGTATGCTACTATAACATGCAGACATCAATGCCTGTTTGTATCAACTGTGATAACACAGTGGCAAACCATTGAAAATTGGATGGTGAACAACAAACTTAGTGAAGAGAAATAAACTCATTGTTTCAACTTAGGCTATAAATACAAAGGTTAATTTATTAACAAAGCAACTAACTCAGGAAGTTGACTTTAAATTCTTTTAAGTTTGCCAATATTTTTTAAACTATAAAGTAGGCTGACCTAGAAAAAATGACATTGGTTTGTATTCACCAGTATTCATGGGAATTTTGACAATAAATTAAAACAATGAAACAGTTGGGGCTATGTAAGTGACACTTTCAGCATACATTCTGTGAAATTGTATAACATTAATGCTGCAACTGACATTTGTCCAGTAACCCAGGAAGTTCAACTGTTAACTGAATATAGGACTACTTGGCACTGAACAAGTATTAAATTCATGGCTCATTCTAAATATAGGGAAAACAATTTAGCCAGTGCTGTTATTAGAATCTAAGGGCTTTGCAATGGTAGATAACCAAAGAAATATTAATTGGGAATTAGACCTGGCTTGTGAAAAAAGCAACTATAAATCAAATCAGAGTTTGTATTGCATCCAACAAAAATAGTTTACAGCAAAACAGCAAATATACAAATTCAAGTTGTTCTGACTTAAATAAAAATGGAAGCAATATACATACTAGTAAACACCCGATGGTAAACAAATCATAAAATTTATAAACAGAGTTTAGGCATACATCAAAATACTGTCTTCACACAAAGGTAGTTGCACGAAAAGCAGATCCATTGCTATCTTTGTAATGAACTAGGACATAAACAAAACATATGCACATAACCAACAGGCAAAAGGCAATGAAGTGTAGGCCTAGCAGCAGAGGGGGCGAATCCGACATTTTGTCCAATCGTTATTTTGCTTAATTATTACTTTCTGCACTCAGCGGATCCGGTGTAGTCAGCGCTGGTAAAAAAAAAACGACGTCGGTCCATCCTACACGATGGTGACGTCATTTGGTTTAATTAACACCTTCTGCGCGTCGATCCCCAGCGTCGTCAGCGTCCGGTAAGCACATCGACGACCGCGTCGATGTCATCGCCCCCTCTGCTGCTAAGAGGTTATTTACAATGATCTTACAAACAGAGTGATCACTAACTCCTCCTCCTGTAGATCAATTAGGTTATTTGACTGATCGGTAAGTCTAAAATTAATTCTCGTTAAAAACCGATCATGGCATCGCATATAGACCGGATTAATTGGACTCTCAACGATTAAGAATCCCGGAGGGGCTGTTGGTGAAAATGAATAAAGGATATACCCCTGTTGAGCCTGATTTGATTGCTTGGTATCCACCTGGTAACTCCCTTCGATAACATCACACACTAGATTGATCGCTATCACCGATGCGATATTTACGTTGTATGGAGCAATATGCCTACCATCATCCCCGTTATCGTGTCTGAGGATATAAGTTGATGGACTGATAAAATCATTAAGAGACTTTCTTAGTTCTGGCGCGTTGTATCTTGGAAACTTAAAATCGGGTAAATCGGCTTCTGCGATATTATACTCGGTTAGGAATTTTTGTTTATTATCAGTTCTGCTAGCGGATATTACCCCGACGATTCGTTCATTGATATATTCCATGTCTGATATAAGTTGATTTAACACCTCAACGTGTTTTTGTGCTTTTGTTTCCCGTAGCTGTTCTAGTTGTGATTGGTAAATACGATTAATCTCGATAAAAAACCTATCGATATCATTTAAATTAAGTTCGGCATTGACGTGCGATTTAGGAGTTTCATTGTACTGAAAAAACCAATACATGGTATTCCTGTCTTGAAATGTAAACCAGTCGGGGGGTGACGCGTTTTTCATAACAAACAAAACATCTCGATAACTGGGATTAATCTCATGATACGATTGCTTGTCCGCGGGGTTTTCATGAGGTGGATTCTTAGGCCAACCTAGTATGGTTCTTATTGAACTGTTATAGATATCAACCATATACCCCGGTGTGCTTATTTCAATCGTCGACGATAACGTCGGTTCATGAACCGTAATAGCGATTTTTGATTCCTTTCCTGTGATCGATTTTATCCTGCGTTGAAATTCTTTATTGATTTGCTCTATTTGGTATGACCCAGTTGGTATTGTAACCTCCTCCCAGTCTGGGGTCCCATCGGGTTTATTTGTCCGTGCAAAAACCAGCGAGTTATTAGGTTGTTGTCCGTTAAATGCGTCCGCTCGGATATTAGGCCAACTGTGATATACTCGCAATTTTGCCAGCGCTATTTCCTTTACTGGAACCGGTGATGGAAAGTTTACACTGAATTCGGGTTTCGTTGATGTTATCGATATCATATTTGTTTGTACCGGAGTGGTATTCTCCGCGATCCGCTGAAGTAATTGAGACCCTTCGGGGTTCAGCGACATTATTATTATTCGTTGTTTTTAGTGTCTAATTTTAACAACCAGGTGGTTTCGGCTTCCAGTTGAAAATCCTCGATTTTTGACATCGCGGAGCTATATAACTGGACCATCGTGGAGAATTCAACATCGGATACGAACAAATTATCAATTGACAACGAGATCAACCCGGATAATTTCGAGTACGCGTCGGATACTATTTGATGTTTTACTGTATACTCGTTGAGTTTTTTCTGAAAACACGATGATATCTTCCTAGTGATTGCGTTGGCGACTCCAGCAATTGTTGTCATCGCGGAGACGGCGATTGGAACAGCGATCGGGGCTATCGTGGTCACCGTGGATAAAACGACGCCGGTACCGGCCACTATACCCGACACCGAGTACACGACCGTGTCGATGGCGGTTATTTTTCGGCGGTATTTTTTTATTTTTGCACGGTATTGTTCGGAAAGTGTTTTCAAGTTCGCGGAAAATTCTTTTGCGGTATCGAATCGATATTGATGTGACGTAGGTGATACCTCTGATTCAATTTCCTTGGTGGTCATTTTTATTTTAAAAGAACTAGTGTTTTTAATTACTTAGATTCGCTACAAATTCCACATACCATGTAATGTTTGCCCCGGCTAGATTTCTATCAACGGCATAAATTGTAAATAGTTCAGTTGCGTTCTTGTCTATAATTGTTGATATTGTATTGTTAAACCCGGATGAACTCGACGATAATATATTAAACTGCATCATTGAAATCAGTGTCAATCGATAAATGCCCTTAACAGTTGCGGTGATATTTACTGTATTCTGTGTAGGAGTCCAATCGAATGATCCATGCCGAATTGTGTATACTGTGTTGATGATGTTCTCATGAGGGATTTTTATTTTTTCAAATTGCTCTGCTACTCTCGGTAGCCCGTCTTTAATCGCTTCAACATCAGTTCTGATTATTCCTACTTCCTGCCAATGCGCGTCTATATTATTCTTGTTCGCTGCAACATTAGTTTTGATTGTTTCTATTTCCCGTGTATTCTCGGTCATACTTTTTTTGTTCGCTGCAACATCAAGTTTGATTGTTTCTATTTCATATGTATGCACGTCTATACCTTTTTTGTTCGCTGCAACATCAGTTTTGATTAATCCTATTCCCCGCCAATACGCGTCTACATTTTTTTTGTTCGCTTCAATATCAGTTTTGATTATTCCTATTTCCTGTGTATGCGCGTCCACACCCTTTTTGTTCGCTTCAATATCAGTTTTGATTGTTCCTATTTCCTGTGTATGCGCGCTCATATTATTTATGATCGTTGTAACATCAGTTTTGATTGTTTCTATTTTCCGTCCATGCGAGTCTACATTATTTATGATCGTTGCAACATTAGCGCCGATTATTCCTATTTCCCGTTCATGCACGTCTACACTCCTTTTGTTCGTTGCAACATCAGTTTTGATTGTTTCTATTCTCTGTCCATACGCAGTGATATCATTTATAGTTATTGTAATCTCATCCGGTTTGGTATTTTTTTTGCCAAGGAATTTATCAAAGTTGTCATCGATCCTGTTAACATTTTTTCGTAACGTGTAAAATTGGCCCGACAGCGTTGTAAACTCCGAAATAGTATTTTTTATTGTTGCAAGATTTGGTTCGGTTACCGTCGGGGTCCCAAAAAAACTAGCAGTAGTGAGTTGTATATCGGTGACAGATTTTTTCACCTGCGTGTCGAGTTTGATCACCAATTCATTCAACCTTATAAAACCGTTCTGGGCTAATATTACCCTATCCATCACATCCAATATATTTTCACCCGGTTTGAGTCGTCCGTCGCTGGTATACAGCGCGATAGTGTCCTCGGCGGTATTACGCTGTCGTATTAAAACGTCATTCAGTGACACATTACCGGATTTCAATTTACCCTGGCGGTCTTGAAATACAACTATTTCGCCCGGGTCAACACTTGTTAGATTCAACATATCAGCGATTTCATCCTCAATTAGTTTTTTTATGTCGGCGGCGGCCGTTTCCGTGGATTCTTTCAGCGCCGAAACCGGTCGTCCCCAAATATCAATCATTATTATTGTAAATGTTATTCTCTAAAATCCGTTGAGCTTCTACAACCCCACTAGTGTATTCGTTTACAACCATATGAGGTGGTTTCCGCGATGATGAAATCGCCGCGAGTACGTTCAATACCTCACGGCCACATATCGGTGGGTCACTTAATCGCTGTGTTGGCAGCGTGGAATAAAAAACCCGGGCTGAACACGCCCGGGCTGAACACGCCCGGACATACCGCATGAACTCTTTCGGCGGGGCTAACCCGTATGAATCAAAATAGACGATTGCACGCGGATCAATCGCGTACGCAACCCAATGAGTTCCCGCTCCGGAGGACCCATCGAGGTTAATTATGCCGGTTTCAATATTTCTTGGTGCCGCCGGTAATTGATCCCTCATAAAAACACCTCTGAAGTTTTTTATCGCTAACGCGTTTGCGGCGTCTATTAAATCAAAATTAGACATTGGAGTCATAGACTCAGGAGTCATTGACTCCCGAGTTAATAAACGGTTCCCGGTAGTCTTAGACCCTTTCCCGAATACCATGAATACGGGGTTCCCGGTAGTCTTAGACCCTTTCCGGCCACGGGTCGTTTTTTTTTGTAGCCTTTCCCGGTTGCCTTCTTCAATGCCATTCCCGCCGCGGTACCAACGGCTCCTAACGCCGCCGCCTTAGCCACTGCTGGTGCGGCCGCGGCAATTAATGCCGGAATCGCGGCTAACAGCGGAAATATCCCACCGGTCTTTTCCATGTTTTTAATTGCTGCGGCTGAAAAATCTATTTGAACACCCTTTTTATTCTTCATCGCATCATTGAAATGTTTTATTTGACGCGCCGTCAACGATATCTTATGATTACCACCTGCCATCTGTGACGGCTTCAGCGTTATTGTGGTTCCGCATTGTTTAGCCGACTTTGATCGTAATTTCTTGACTTGACCATCAGTCAACTCTACACTGACGACACTATACGACATTTTATTGTAAACGCGTTTATACTTTCAATTACATGTTTTCCACTGGCGCATCAACGATTCTCATTCGTCCACCAACACCTTCTAGCAGCATTGATTTATCGCTGAGAATGACAGCAACCGCTCTATAATTGGCACCAGCCGGGGCTATACGAGCTCGGAAGTGTATATCAACGACGGATTGTCTCGTTAAATCAAGATGTTCAAGCGAAAAATAATAAATCGGATACAGGTTTTTAAAATCAAGTTGTGATATTTGCAAACCAGTGTCGACGTTTTGATCACGACCCATATATGACAGCAATCGATGGTACACACGTGCGATATGGTTGTCGCCGTAATTAAGCTGTATATCCTCGGATGGTTCCTGTTGTCCGTTTATTCTCAGCGAAACATCCCTGACTCCTAATTGATCAAATATCATATGGCTGCGTTCTTGACTGCCCAATCGTTCCCTATTCTGTAGCGCTATGAATATATGACGCGGGGCTGAAACACCCTGTTTTGATGCCAGGTGCCATGTAAACGTATCGGCGACGTTATCCTCTTTAGCATCAGTTGTTACCGCTAGCCAACTCAACAGCGATTTTCCTCCCTGTTCCATAAATGCTAACAATCGTGCTTCCGTGGTAACTGATGGAGTCAGCACCGGCATCCACAATGCCATTTTAGTTAAAATGACTTTACCGGCAGCGACGCCAGCAGCATGCCATATTGCATTGTTATCATCGCCCCTTCGCGTCAGCGCGATTGTATGCTTAGTCCCATAGACAACTTTTCTAACATTTCTGCAGAATCCAAATATGTGATGGAGTGGAATCGCGCATGAAAACTGTCGGCGTGGTCCTTGCAACATTCCTACTCGTGCTGCGAATCCCATATTGTAATTACCGTTAAGACTTTTTATAATATTGAAATCAGCGCCTGGTTTTGCTCTGCGATCTGGATTGGCTGCTTCAGCCTGATCACCTGCGATATTTTCCTTCGCTAGCACGTTGATATACTGAATATGATCAGCGTTATTAGTGGTGTCCTTCGCAAACATCATAGATGGGCCCGCCGATCTTGTATAATCATCCGAGTATCTCGCCAACCCAATTATCGTCGTTGCAACATCAACCTCGCGTTCTATTGATTCAATTTCTCGCCCGTCAATAAGATATCTGGCGCTCTCAAATAACGCCATGATACCGTTGTTGACGAAGCCAACTCGAACACGATGGTCATCTGCGTATGGTGCATTATCGGCGGCATTTGTCACGAGTTCTCCCTCGATTTCGATAAACGCTTCACACGGCAGAAAGTATTTACTAGTATCTTGGACTTGAAGTTCAATTCGCGATCGTAGGTCGGGTTGCGCTGCATAATAAGAATAATATTGATAATCACGGACAGAATCATCCCTGCGCACTGGGGCATCCATATCAAACGCGGGATCAGCGGTACGCGCAAACATTCTATTATTTATCATGTTGATGTTTTCAATTGCGATTTTTTCGTCGTAAATTCTTTGAATTTAAACCACTCCCCGCTATCGCGTTCATGAGCGCGTTGGTTGCCGCATCGGCGGATGGCGAAGTCGTCGCCAACGACTCTAATTTTTCTTCCACGGCGTTATTTATTACTTTACTGACATTTGCAGGCATCACTGTCGTTGATGGCATTACCGGTGGTTTCTGTTTTTTTCTCCTGAATTTCACCAATGACATTAGTTTGTCCCGCGCGGCTGAAAACGCCCTTCCGGCAACATCTCCAATAGCACTAATACCTTTATCACGAATAACATCAATAGCCTTCATTCCTAATTGTTTGGCTAACGGCGCTACTTTTGGAGCCATTCTTGTAAATAACCCCGCAATGGTGCTACCGAGACCATCTCCATAGTACGCGCGGTAAACAGGCAATCGCGAGTTTACCACGTAGACGAGTACTGGTTTATCATGGTTGTAGTGTATGATCATCCTTATTAAAAACACCAGTTTTCCAATTAATCATCCACGAGTTCGTCTATGAGCGTTCGATATGCATTAATGTCCATAATACCGCCTGCAAATAAACGCTTGCAAATATCAGCGGCCTCATTGATTATTTCCGTAGAGTTATTTCCGGCTCGTTTTCCTCCGATTAGTACTTCCAGCCGTGATATATCACTGAGAACACTACCAGGACAGGTAACGCCGTAGGATTCTTTACCAACAGGGTATCCTTTTCCTTTTTTTGGTGTTATACTCTTAACTTCCTTGTGGAATGCGTCGTAATCGGATTTACTACGATGTGGTAATGCATCTTTATGTTTACTTGCTAAATACACTATTCTTGCCCAGTCTTTTAACGACTTTATATTTTTCTCGTAACCGCTATTGATATGCTTCTTATCTCGTATGTTCTTAGCAAAATTGTTGGCAGTAAAATTAATTAATTCTTCCCTGTTGCTGAAGCCTCTAATTTGATCTATTGTGCTCTTCTTGAGTACAATACGGGGTATATTCCCCTCTTTTTCTTCCGGTATTTTTTCTTCTGGTGTTTCTTCTTCTGGTATTTCTTCTTCTGGTTCTTTCGCAGTAGCGCCTGGTTCTTCCTCGTCGGCCATTGTAACATAAGGTTCTTGTGGTTCGGTTATAGCGAGTGGTGGTGGCCTCCGTGTTGTAGCAGCCGCTATTTTTGCAGGGAGTGTTTCTAAAGACCTTTTTGTTTGTTCGGTCTGAGCCGCTATCTTTTCAAGCGCACCAAGAACGGGTACAGTTGCCGCCGTAACATCCTTAGTCGCTTTAGTTACCGGGGCAAATAACTGTTCGCTTCCAACAGTAAAATCAGTTTGCATTTGTTGTCGCGTTTGAAGTTTCTCTCTCACCCTGTCTCGTAACGGTATAAACTTTCTAAGCGCTGCTAGCCGCTCTCTGGCTAGCCGAGTAGTAAGTGATTCACCTACCATTATTGTAAATTGATCCGCAATTTTCTAATTTTCCGCCGAGTGTACCATCGGGGGCTCCACGGAGTTTTCGTCTATAATCCTTCTAATGTTTTTGATCTTACTAGAAATCTCCCGGCGTCGTTCATAAACACGTCCGAGTTTTTTTCGTATTATTTCAACGGCAGTAAATAGTCCAATGAATGCATTTGCGTCATTGTGGTACAGGTTCTCATTAATCGTATGTTGTAATCGTTTTATAAAAAAATACTCGCGGGCCAGGGTAAAACGCCCCCGTTTCGACTGTTCGTTAATAATCTCATAATCGGATAATATTTTTTCACTGTCGAGACCATCAGATAATTCAATTCCTTGATTTTTTAATTTTGAAATCTCAGTTAATATATTATTGATGTCTTCGATATTCATTATTCTTATAAAACATCTTATTTCTAATATCAAAAATTTTAATAAAATTTAAGTTAAAATTTAATAAAATTTAAGTTAAAATTTAATAAAATTATTGGGGCCATTTTTGACCCCGTTTTTTGTATGGACAGTACAATGCCGTAGATCTCCACTCGAGTGTTGTGGCAGATTGCAGGCATACATGGACAGTACAATGCCGTAGATCTCCACTCGAGTGTTGTGGCAGATTACAGGCATATACATATACTTAATTAAGGACATTCACATCTTGGAACCCCAAAGCATACATCTCCGGGAGGGAGGCCTAGGGTGACAAACGTCATCGTAGACCGCCCAGAAGATATGCTTGGGGGACATCACTACATGTACTTAATTAAGGATGAATATATTTACAATGAAATGATTGATGGATGATGGGACGGCACAAGACAGCACAAACATAAAACGGCGGGGCGGAACTCTACGGCCAATTCAACCAATCAAAAGCAACCCAATTAAATTAACCCGGTTGCATGATTGTGAACAAAAGACAACCACACGCCCGGGTCAAGAGCGTGGGTTAGTTTTGATTAGTTGAATTGGCTTTCGAAAGCCCCAGGCTTATAACGAGTCATCTTGTATATAAAGTGACTAATACAGCGGCGTCAGTCACAAGGTGTGTGTTAATTTGAATTCCCTTGAATCGTTTGAATCCTTAAATACTTATTAATGGTGTTTCACGGCATTTAAATGAAACCAAATACTTGAATAAAACATTAAAAAAAAGAATACAGCTGTTAGATAATAGCGTGTATTTCATTAGTTTTCATCGTAAAATGATTAATTAATCGCAACATTAATTGGACTTGAAGGGACGCAACATTAATTAGACTTCAAGGGACGTAACTCTTGTCATGCGACGCTATCACAAAACGAGTTATCTCCCTTTGATGTTATATATGAAAATCGAATTCTATGACCCGTCTTTTTTGAGATCGCTGTTTTAGTTATATTCTCCGCAACATCTAAAACTGATTTACTACAAATATCGAAGTATTTACCAGCCGCATTCATAGAGCGAAATATTTTTTCCTCGTGCGTTATTGTATCAAATGACTTTACGGGTTTTGCCTTTCTCATCCCTCCTGTTTTTCCAAATTTGGAATTTTGACTCGGTGTAACAGCTCTTAGATTACACAGTCTGTTATTTTGAGGACATCCATCAATGTGATCAATAACGAGACCGTCGTTGATCAGTCCGTTAAACGCTTCATACACCATCCTGTGAATAAGACAGATTTTTTTCCCAGCATTAAATCGCAAGTATCCGTGATTATTTACGGTACCAACCGGCTTCTTCAGTCTGCGGTTTCTAACAATACCGTCGCGAGATGCCTCGTAATTAACAAACACAGGGTGAGGTCTGAACTCTTGGTCCATTTGTATAATAATACTACTTGTCTAATTTATTATTTGGTTTAATTATAAACCTTGCAATGTAGTCCTGAGGAGTTTTGATGACGAAGTCTGCGGTGGGGTCAATGACGGCGTTTTTAATTCGCTTGTCATAATAGCGTTTTAGTTCCCTGTATCGCTTTCCGCCACAATTAATACACAACTGTGATTTTCCTCTTACACCGACGTGGCAAACCAAGCACGGTAGGGGGCCAAGAGAACCATTACGAACGCTTTGTAAATGATATCCGCAGAATTCACCTCTACATGATTTATTGCACGGGGTTGTCGACCCAATCATCAACCATTTGCAGTGATTCATTATACTATATTCTTTCATTTAAATACTTGTTTTAATTATATGGATGAGTTTGAGAGATTAGCAGTAATTAAACCCCGGAAAAATATTAGGTTTAATCTCGATAGAGTCCTCAAGGACACACCAAAAGCGTTAATAAACGATAAAACCCTGTTGAGTAAAATACGCGATTGTATCAATGAATTCAAGCGTGATGGCGCATCTCACAGTTGGTCAACATTTCGAATTGATGGCATTGTTGATGCTACCATGAACGACAACCGCGCAGCAATGATAATATCACAACTTGACGGTAAAAGGTATTTCTTCAGAGTAAAATTCATTGTCCGGGTGGAATCAGGCGATTGGATCATGCGTGATAAATTTGAACCAGTTCTCAGCGACAAGAAAACAGTCACTGTCAGCCGCGACTCCAAGCCGGGGTTGTTAACCGGAATTGACAAACCATACTATGAACGAGCGTATCCTGAAACAGCAGTTGTTTATGGAATATACCCGTTAAATAAGAAACCTGATATCGGAAAACTGAAACCGATGAAACAGTCAACTGGGATAAATTGTGTAGCAGAACGAATAATAGAGCATTTTACAAATGCATGTCGAGGAAACAAATTGACTGATTTACGTCGTAGCAAAATCAACCAGTGGGAACTAACCGTAAAAGAGCGTGGAGCGACCATCAGCGACATAGCGAGATTAGAAACATCGCTGAGATTTCCAATAACCGTTACAACGATAACCGGTGAAGTATTATACGAATCGAAGTATAAATCGAATGGAGCCCCAATCAAAATTATTGATCATAACGAACACGCATGGACGCCCGTGATCACAATATTTCCACGGGATAGAACAGTAAAGTATATACCCGAAGAATTCCTGGGAGAACAATTCTCCAAGGATGGTTTTCTCGCGGAGAGGAAACTATTTGATGCTATTGCCTACTTGTGTAAAAACGACCCTGTATCAGTGTGGTTACTTCGCAGCGCTGAAAACGATGCGGATACCTTTGATCAGTTTGTAAGACCAAACGGTGAATTATATCGCACTGAAGCATTTCACAACAGGATGAAAAAAACCGCCATGGAATTTGAAGAGCATGATGAACAACTGCTAACAAATTGTTTTACGATTCCATCGGTTGTAGCTCATGTTGCAGCAAGGAAAAATGCGTGGAGACCAACGCGCAAGGAATTTCTACCGGATGTACAATCCAGTTGTTTGGAATACTATCACGGTGGACTATGGAACACTGAATACAACCGCGACGCTATGATCTCGGTTGATATGGTTGCCTGTTATCCAGCGAGTTTTCTCGGGTATGGATCCGCCGCTGAGTACTTTAGACGATTTGGACACCCCAGTCATGAAATGACTCGTGTTGCTATTAATGGACCACTGCCTGATTTTGATTTAACCGGATTCGCTCGCATAGTATCATTTGAATTCGCGGCAGGACTCCATCGCTGTTGCTATATTTGGATCGGTAGACACATGGCTGAAAAGAGATGGCTGCCAATAGCGCTGCTACGGTATATGATTGATTGTAGCATGCTAGTTTCGTTGATTGTCAGTGACGCGATTATATCATACCGGGCACAGACTGAAGTCTGGTTACCAGAACCGGAGCGTCTAGATAGCATAATTGACGAGTCCAGAAAAAACATTGATGCCGACGAGGAATATATCATCGAATGGTCCAGGAGGATATTTAACCAACGAAACCGCGAGGCAAAAGATCTCGGTAGAAGAATAATTGGTAAGTTCACACAAGGTGGAAAAAACCACGACTACAAACGATATTGCTCACGGCTGATTATAGATGACGCAGAATATGATTTCGTAATCAAGGACACAGTGGCAAAAAATAGATACGTGAACTGCAAAACAGCTTTCTTGTCCAATGGAACGAGGTTGGGTACAGTTGTTACCTACAGCGATGGAGACAGCCCGGCGTATCCACATTTGAGGGCGTCTATGCTGGGATATGCCGCTATCAATTTATTCTCGATGATAAATAGATTCCCCGATACCGCGGTTAGAGTAGCCGTTGATTCGTTTTATGTTGACGTAGCGTATAAGGGAAACGTAGCCGAGTTTACTAGTCCGGACGAGAGTTGGGGTACATGGAGAATTAAAAATGAAATACGACGCGATTATTTCCCGTCAGCAGATGTCACCGTTGAGAACAACTACTTACGCGGTGATAAATTGTCAGAATGGTCTAATGCACCATCGTGTTCTGATCCAATTTGTAGACACAAGACGGTTTATTTAAGCGGCTGTGGCGGGTCAGGAAAGACGACTCGGGCAATTGAATTATTTCGAACGCGGGCAAGTATAATCGTGCTTACACCGACCCATAGACTAGCGCGAGAAATAAAACAACGAAATGTTGACGCCGTTACTTATCACAGCTTTTTTCGATACAGCGGCGGCGAGTGGACTCCTGATCGAATGGGTGAAAAATTTATTCCCGACATTATCATCTGGGATGAGATATGTACTGTTTCGTTAGATACTTTACAAATGTTTCTTGAGTGGTTGCTGCGCGCGAATACAGCGGTAATTATGTGTGGGGACCATGGCCAACCACCACCATTTGTCGGCGAGGGTCCACATGATTGGTTAAGGGGTTTTGTGGACTATTATGAAGAAACCGATACTGATTACCGAGCACTTGATGAACAACTGCGCGAGGTTAAGAAATTAATCAGATTACAGCCGGATAGAATTCAATGTGAAATAATTCGCGAGGTGATTCCGGAAACGCCGTTAAATGAATTCTGGGAAACATGGAGACCAAACGATTTGATTGTAGCGAGTAGAAAGATAGTCAGAGACACACTTCAGCGGAAGTTGTTTACGTTGCATAAGGAAAAGTTTCCAACGCGTCCAGTGCCGTTATGTTATAGACCCGCGGACACACGGCGGCAGAACATTGAAGTTGAAATTCCAGGCCGGACAGAAAAACAAATTCTCGTGCTGAATGATATCGTGCTCGTTGATATCAGCGTCGTCGAGGACGCGCTACGTGCTGATAAATCCCCGTGGACGCTAGGATACGCAACAACAATACATTCCTCGCAGGGACTAACCATCACGGACACAATTGTTTGGATAGTTGATAATCGCATCGAATGGTCGAATCTAGTCTATCTTGCAGTGTCCAGAGTACGAAGGATAAATCAGCTTCGAAGAATTGTTATTGACGGAGCCGGTGACGGAGTCACTGACGAAGCCGGCGACAAAGTCACCATCGATGCAAGCGTCATTGATAGAAAACTCTCGGGTTACCGCCAACAGGATAAAAAAAAACAGCGGCGTTTTGATATTGATGCCGAATTAATAATCTCGCTACGACAACAACAGAATAATCACTGCGCGAGTTGCAATTGTATAATGAGTTGGCGTTATTCGGATAAAGACACTCGCCAATTTACCGTGGATAGGATCGATAACAGTCTCGGTCATGTCAAAAACAATGTGAGGTTGACCTGTCTTGAGTGTAATAGACGCAACGGCGCTAGTTAAGACCACGCGGGGGTAATTGAGTATCGTTAGGTATCACTTGTAGTTGCTCGCGTGTAAATCCGCGCTGAGGAGCAGTTGAATCCAGTCTATAGATCGGTGGTCTACCAGTTGATCGTGTTATCGTTGATATGTTATGTGTGGTAACACTCCAAATAGGATCGGTAGCCCTTTTTTTACCGCCTTCAAGCTCTCCTGGTTCATATAGATATCTAACAGTGACATCGCCAAGAATCGGCTTAGAAACGCTATTTATTTTTAATTTTCCGGGTATATACTCGTATTTAATCGCGTCGCTGGGCTTCATGTTGATTACTCGGGTAATCTCGTTATTTAACGCTGAAATTACACCTGGCAACCTTTTAACCCATTCACGAGATCGTTTTTCTTGGATGAATTCCTTCGCGTATTGATATCCAAATAACCGTTCAGCGAGAGTCCGATTGAATCGTTCAACAATTGCCTGATCACGATGTAGCGCAGTATGACCTCGTCGTATCGCGACGCTATGATGTTTCAGCGTTGATAAAACAGCGCCGCGAAATTCACTACCAGGATCAACTTGTAATAGATTTGGCCAGCGCAGAGGACCTCTTCGATAAATCCGCTCAAACGCATCGGCTACTTCAGTTGCTGACTTTGTTTTCAACGGTTCCGCTTGTTTGTATCGACTCGCAACATCAACTACGGTTAGCGCGTATTTGTAACCGTTGTCATGCGGCAGAAATAGTATATCAGCCTGATGAACTTCATTAGGTACGCTGACATCAAAGCGCGAGAAGTTGATTTGTTTAGGCGGTGGTAGATAAATTTGCCATATAGCCTGTTTGGATAACCAATTAGCCGCAGTGGTCTTTGTTACCTTTGCAGCGCTTGCAAGCTTACCAATTGCGGCCTTCCCCTTCCAGTATCCTCTCGGAGAATAATAGATGGAATCCATTGTTTTTCTTGGATGATTGTTATTAATTACCAGCACCAATCATTAATTTACCTTTCATAGCCGATTTTACCAACCATGAGGCCAATTTTTCTTTGACGGATTTATCAGGAATAGCATTTAGCGCGTGAATTAATTTTACATCCGCGATATGACGCTGTTGCAGATCGCTACTTTTGTAAGCAACATCATGAGCATGACACGCCTTATCGATAGCGTTTATTGGATACTCACCGGGTTTGGGCTGATTTTGATCATCGAGTCTAATATCTAATCGTGTTCCGGGGCCACAGTAGTTATATCCTGGGAGGTGTTTTTCTCCTGGATACTTTGCCCACGGTGTTCCGGGGAGTTTTGCCAATTTGGCTGCGATGTCACCTCCTCGCTTTTTTTTAAAACATCTCCGGGTCTAATAGAAATAAATCTAAATTTCTTTGTACCGCATTGTACACACTTGCCAGTAAGGGCCGATCTGTTATTTCTTGTCGTAACGGTTGTCATATCGTTTGTGCCAGTACGTACTCTACACTTCACACAATATAGATCCATAATTTATGTATAGAGATATGAATATAATTGATTTTTCGGCGACTAAAACAAGAGAACCAGTTAAGCATGTTGCAGCGTTACCAAACTCGATCCGGATGATTATCATCGGACCATCTGGATCCGGCAAGACGCAATTGTTACTCAATTTAATAATGAGATGGATGAAGTGGGATAAGTTGTATTTGGTTGCTCCTAGCGTAGATGATCAACGATGCTACGAGGTGTTGAAAGATTTCAACGAGAATGCATCAGCGATCGCTAAAAAAAATGTTATTGAGTTTATTACGGATATCAATGATGCACCAGGTATTGATGATATTGATGGCGACGTTAACAATCTAGTCGTGTACGATGATGTTATGTTAGACAATCAAAAAAACCCAGCTAGGATATTTTCCAGAGGCAGGCATAAAAACACTGACGTGATATATGTCACTCAACGATACACTCAGATTCCAAAAGTAATTAGAGACAACTGTAATATTCTTGCTGTATTCAACGGCGTTGATACACACACGCTACGAAATATTTGGCAGACATGGTGCGGCGGTGACATGGACTTTAATGGTTTTCGAAACTTTTTTAGTCATGCTCAGTCGACCCCACATGGATTCGTAACGATAAATTTACATGATCCTCGGACACGATATCGTATTGGACTTGACCAAATATTCGGTTAGTTGTAAATAATTTTCATTGTAAATAACCACTTAGCAGCAGAGGGGGCGATGACATCGACGCGGTCGTCGATGTGCTTACCGGACGCTGACGACGCTGGGGATCGACGCGCAGAAGGTGTTAATTAAACCAAATGACGTCACCATCGTGTAGGATGGACCGACGTCGTTTTTTTTTTACCAGCGCTGACTACACCGGATCCGCTGAGTGCAGAAAGTAATAATTAAGCAAAATAACGATTGGACAAAATGTCGGATTCGCCCCCTCTGCTGCTGGCCTATGCAACACAGAACCAGCAACAAAATGGAGTAGAACATGTGTAAAATTCTGAATGTAAAACTTATGTAAATAGGTTTCAGCATTATTTGATCTGTGTAGACATCAACTTGTTCACATGTAAAAGCTGTGAAATGACAATAAATCACTGTACAAATACCATAACAAACATTGCAAAGAAAAACAATGAGATTACTATGAAATCTTACAACTTATACCCTTTATTAATCATTTTACCAGCAGGGCATCACTATAATAATTTAAAATCTTGTCCCAAAAGTTACAACTCAAAAACAAGTACCTGTCCCAGAACATATGTTCATAAAAAATTGCTTTGAAAATTATCTGTGTTTGAAAATAAACCTACACAAAATGTCAACCAAAGTAATCCTCAACTTTAGCTACAGGAAATGAAAATACCATGTCTTCATTTTTCGTCTTTAAGACTGGGAATGACCGACAAATGATAGCAAAACAATGCAGAAACTTCACAGAAGGAAAGCAACGATTATCATAAATTTACCAGCTGACACAACATCTAAAATTCTATACTTGGAATTTAACTGGCTGGAGTCTGCATACAGATTAGGCTACAAGTCCTTATTAATGCTCAAAGTTAAGAATGACCAATGTATTGAATGCTTGCATGTTATGTTTCATTTAAGTCAAAAGGATAACACCGAGGACCTAAACTGAGATTGATTACAAATGCTGATTGCAGAAAAACCATTTTCACAAATACTATTTTTAAAAAATTATCCCATAATTCCAGTACTATTTTAAGGAACGAACTCCCTAAAGCCTTTATTTCTGAAACAAAACATTGGATATCCCCAAAAAAGTTGTGTAACAATTAACTTGAAAGGCAGTTGTAAATGCAAATAGTGAAATACATGCATCCAAATTTACATGAACTTTGTTTAAGCATAACACTTTGTGCTTTCATACTTAATGAATCCCGAGGGTCTCAAGGCAGAATAGTATATCATAACAAATAGAGTTATCCAAGTATATATTATTAATACTATTATTATTATTAAAGCACAATCATATAATACTCAAACAATACTTCAGTTTGTCTTGCACATCAACACTGATACGGGCATCACCATTCTAGAAATGATGCATCATATATATATATATATATATATATATATATATATATATATATATATATATATATATATATATATATATATATATATAGCTTTATAATAATATGAAACAGACAAGGCGTATGGGTGAGTAGAGCTGAAATCACATTAATGCTGGCTGACATCACCCAGCACACATTTGTCATGCTGCAATACATGTACAATCTAAGTAGCATATGCAAATGAACAATATTCCACTCTGCATAAAATAAATATAAGGCACATACTGTTATCTGCATAGATTCTAACACCAAAGCTGGGGGTAGTACAAAAGTTTACCTATCCTTTGTAGAGGTAACCTAAATAATTATAGAAATGATACATTATGAAAAATTATTTTTTTCTAGATTTTCAGAAACGTCTTTGATAAGTGAAATAAAATTAAATGAATAATAATAAACCTAAAGCAAGAACAGAATGTCATTGATAAAGTCACAGCCATATCTTGGCATGCTAAATAGCTAGTTTGTTGTGATAAGTTTCTTTGAAAAAGCCAAAACATTCGTGTTTAGGATATTTAATCAATAATTCATGTTCATCACTATTTTCCTTTAAATTAAAAATTACTGCAAAACATAGACTTATAGATCAAACTACTTTAAGAGCTAATGCAATACAATTCAATTCAATAGAGGTTTTCACTGATTTTGGTAGCAATACACAATGCCACCACCTACCCTCCCACCTCTGACCATACAAAAATGCAGTCTGAAAATCGAAACCCCTGCAAACTCTGGTTGATAAAAATTCTTAATATATCTGAATATTTATTAAACCATGTCATAAGAGCCCACATTGCAGGTGATCTTTACTGGTATTGTTCAAAATGTACTCACTGTTGCTGAATTATAGCCTAGTCTGCTTCAACATATGATATATATTATTGTTACACTATTAAATATAAAGAGGGGTGCGAGGCCTGGGCCTGATGTCCCGCTTGCCAAAGTAAAGTGAAGCGTCTCTCATAGTCTCTCCTTCCCAGGTGTAGTGATCGCCACAGGACCACTGTCTCGCCCTGGGGGGCAGGAGGTTACTTGCATATGGCCTCTCCTACACTATTGTGTCCACAGCAGCACCTTCACACGGAGCCCCCTGTTTTAACAGAGCCTGCTGTGTGGCACGACCGAGTGCCCGGCAGTATAACTGGGTGAGCAGACTAGGCTCGTTAGCCTTGGCAGGCAACCAGTCTAAGAGAAGAGAAACTCTGACTCTTAACCCGGGCAGATGAAGCTCATTAGCCTTGTCAGGCAGTTCATCTAGGAGAAGGAAACTCTGATTCAAAACCCACCAAGTCCCATCCATTGGATGATGGCTCCACTGCCTTGTGGATATCTTCGGGAAAAGGAAAGGCTACGGGAGTAAACCCAGACAGAAAATCTGAAGTGGAGCCCCTAAGGTGGCTGGGGGTCAACTATGACTTCCTTCCGGCAGCTCCTGTATCCAAACTGGTGCCAAATGTCATGCTCAGCATTCCTTTGGACCCCACCAGCAAGGACAAGAGGGGGATCCTGATGTCTGGGCAGCCCAGGATCTCCATACTCCATGCCCAGGCTTGCGCCCTGGACAGGACACTCCAGACTCGCTACAGAGTGAGGAAACAACATGGAAGCTGACAGTTTATGGGTTATAAGTTCCACCCGATTGGTGTAGGGAACGGGCGCCATGGGTCAGCTTTGACGGTAGAAGGGATCATCGTGTCCCACTGGCCAACTATCGCCTGCCTCAATCCGGGCAGCCCCCGGTCAATAAGGTGTTGACCCACCATCGTCTGCCTGCTCCAGTGGGTGTCTGGAGCTCAGTGTGTTGTTTAGCATGACAAGCAGAGGGTAATTCCACACCAGATAAAAGAAACAAGAAACCAATAAAGAAGCCTCCAGCTCTTCGATTTGCAAACTGGAATGTGTGCACCATGTGTACAGGCATCTCCGACGACCTCAGAGAAGTGGACGACACCAGAAAGACAGCCATCATTGATAGAGAACTCACAAGACTAAATATCAGCATAGCTGCCCTCCAGGAAACCAGGCTCACCTCTAGTGGCTCCCTCAGAGAGGAAAACTACACCTTCTTCTGGAAGGGTCGAGAACATGAGGAGCCCCACCAGCACGGAGCGGGTTTCGCCATTAAAAACAATCTCCTGGCTTCGGTTGAACCTCCCACAGGGGGCACTGATCATATCTAGTCCATCCGCCTCACCATTGCTTCAGGTCCTGTCAACATTATCAGTGCCTACGCCCCAACCCTCATGTCGTCAGAAGACACAAAGGATCAGTTCTATGGGCAGCTGGACAAACAGATCAAAGGACGCTCCAAAAACAAACCACTATTCCTCCTCTGTGACTTTAATGCCAGAGTAGGTGCGGACCAAGAGTCATGGCCTACCTGTCTTGGATATCATGGCACTGGCAAAACCAACGAAAGCAGTCAGAGACTGCTGGAGCTATGCACCTACCATGGCCTGTGCATCACAAACACCTTTTTCAAGAGTAAACCACAACACAAAGTGTCATGGAAACACCCAAGATCTCATCACTGGCACCAACTCGACTTGGTCATCACCGGGCGCTCTGCCCTTAACAGCGTCCTCTAAACCAGAACCTACAACAGTGTAGACTGCGACTCCGACCATGCCCTCGTTAGCAGCAGAGTGCGACTACAGCCACACACACTACACCGCTCAAAACTAAAAGGACATCCTTGCATAAACACTGCACAGATGTCAGACCCCGCCAAGGTGGAGGAGTATGTGTCTGCCCTGGACAAGGCTCTCCAGGACCTGCCTGAGCACAATGCTACAGCCAAGTGGAACGCAATGAAGGGTGCCATCTATAGTTCAGCTATGTCAACGTTTGGCAAGAAGGAACGACCCAGCCAGGGCTGGTTCAATGCACACCTATCAAGGATGGAACCACAAATCGAGGAGAAACGAAAAGCCTTCATAGCTTACAAAAAAGACCCCAATGAACGGACACTTGCTGCTCTCAGAACTGCATGAAGTAACACCCAACACATCACTAGACAGTGTGCGAATGAGTACTGGCAACAGCTGTGTGAAGGGAGCCAGCACAGTGCTGAGTCCTGACACATCCAAGGTATGTACAGTGGCATCAAGAATGCTCTAGGCCCTACAGTGAAAGGTGTCGCTCCCCTGAAATCTCTGATGGGAGAGAAGATCATGGCCAACAGATGGCCAGATGGGTGGAGCACTACTCAAAGCTATACTCCAGAGAAACGTCAGTCACTGATGCAGCCCTCAGCAGCATAAAGAATCTGCCCACCATGGAAGAGCTCGATAAAGTGCCAACCTTAGAGGAGCTCAGCAAAGCAATCGACTCCCTTCCAAACAACAAAGCATCAGGTAGTGACAGCATCCCGTTTGAAGCTACCAAACGTGGGAAACCAACATTGATTAAACCACTGCATGAGCTACTTTGCCTCTGCTGGGAGGAAGGAGTAGTCCCCCAAGACATGCGGGATGCCACAATTGTGACCCTTTACAAAAACAAGGGCGACTGCAGTGACTGTAATAGTTACAGACGGATCTCGCTTTTGAGTATCGTTGGTAAAGTGTATGCCCACATCATACTCAACTGGCTGCAGTTGCTGGCGGACCGTGTGTGCCCAGAATGCCAGTGCAGCTTCACAGCAGGCAGGTCGATGACGGACATCATCTTCTCCCTATGACAACTCCAACAGAAGAGCAGAGAGCAAGGTCAACTACTCTACATGATGTTCATCGACCTCACCAAGGGCCTTTGACTTGGTCAGCAGGAAGGGCCTTTCTGAACTTCTGAGTAAGATCGGTTGCCCCCCCAAACTCCTCAGCATGATAATCTCTTTCCATGTAGATATGAAGGGAACAGTGCTGTATGGTGGATCCTCCTCAACCTCCTTCCCAATTAACAGCGGCGTGAAGCAGGGCTGCGTGCTGGCACCAACACTTTTGGGGATCTTCTTCTCCCTGCTCCTGTCGTATGCCTTCGACATTTCCACGGATGGCATATATCTACACACCAGGTCCGACAGGAGGCTGTTCAACCTGGCATGACTGTACTCAAAGACCAAAGTGACAGCTGTGTTCATCAGGGAGATGCTTTTTGCAGATGACGCAGCTCTTGTAACCCACACCGAGGAAGCCCTCCAGAGACTGGGAGACTGTTTTGCTGATGCCTGCATGCAGTTTGGTCTCACCATCAGCTTGGAAAAAACAAATCAGCGTGCAAGGTACCACCATTGCCCCTTCCATCAAAATCAACGGTGTCACCCTGGAAGCAGTCAACAACTTTACCTACCTGGGGTCAACCATCAGCAACACTCTTGATTGATATGGAGCTGGACAGAAGGCAAACACCATCATGGCTCGATTAACAAAGAGGGTGTGGGAAAACAACGCGCTGACAGAGTACACCAAGGTCCGAGTCTACCAGGCCTACGTTCTCAGCACCCTTCTTTATGGAAGTGAGACCTGGAGTACCTACATGAGGCAAGAATGCTGGCTCAACTCCTTCTATATACGGTGCCTAAAACGCATCTTGAAAATCAGCTGGCAAGACCGTGTTCCACACAGCAAGATCCTGCAGCATGCAAGTACCCCCAGCATGTACTCCCTGCTGAGCAAACGCCGCCTTCGATGGCTGGGACACGTCTGACGCATGGAGGATGGAAGGCTGCCAAAGGGCATCCTATATGGACAGCTGGCCACTGGCATGAGAAGAGTCGGCCGCCCCTCACTCTGTTTCAAGGATGTATGCAAGAGGGACATGAAGGCATGCAACTTTTCACCCGATGGCTGGGAAGAGCTGGCCGAGGACCGAGGCACCTGGAGATTGACAGTAAACAATGGCATATCAGTAGCTGATGCGAGGAGAGGCCAGTTGGCGGCAGAGAAACGAAAGAGAAAGAAGAACGCGGCAGCAACCACAGTAACGCAAACTTTCCAGTATGTCTGCACCAACTGCAATAGGGACTGTCACTCACGTATAGGCCTACACAGCCACAGCAGACAATGCCAGACAGACAACACCTCAAGGGCACTATTCGCATGGTCTTCTGAGACTGAATCGCCAATGATGATTAAATATAACTAGTTTCACTCTTCTTTAAGTATGGAAATAAGCACATGTCATCAAACTGGACAGCTCTGTATCTGAAGAAAATTATATACCTCCTGTGAATATCTATATTTCGCAGCAAACAGGTGTATTTTAAATAATATGTTAAACTTGATGAATATATATACCAACTATAAACCCTATACAAATTCTCTTAATTCAATGAAACATTTCAGATATTATAATAGCTCAGCCAATTCCAGGTCAAGAACATTTTGCTTAAACATTGTTATAGTCATACTTTCAAGATCAGTTGTATTGATGATACCTGAAGTGTATGTCAATAGCTGGGTGTCATACTACTCTGTCTATTTACGAAGCAAGGGTCGACCACCAAGTTACAAATGATCAAACTTGATTTGCTATTCATATCTTCACTGTTAATTCTTAAAAAATATTTCTCTACTGTTTGCATCCTGTCCTTCACAGTACGGTGTACATTTGGATCATTTTAGAGTTACATGTACATAAAATAGCCCCATGACAGCTCAATCTGGTGTACTACTGACTAATGTTAAACACATCTTAAATCCATATATTCTCATTTTCATGACCAGCACAACTTACTTATTCACTACCAAAGAATGGTAGCTTGTGTGCCTAATATTATCCATGGCCATAATCATGTCCACTTGGCATGACACTGCAATGAACTGAATTAAATTGTATGCTCTCAGTGGTCAATAAAAAGTAACACAGAAATAAACACAATTATATCTTAGTGGTGGAAAAGCAGGTTGAATTCACAATAGGCATCACAATTCAAACATCTCCGCTAACATCCTTATTAACTTTTGTTTACAGGTAAATAAGTAACAACATAAATGTCTACACACTACTAATATAACATTTTCATCGATGTACCTACACACAATATTAAGTTGAACCTCTCTTGACCTTGAAAAATTTCCTCTGTTGGTTTCATCCCGTGCTTCACAGTGTATATACATATTTTGATAAGACCTGTTACCCATCAGTGTAAGTGTACTGTAAGATATGTTTACTGACAAGTCAACCTCTGGTCTCGGGCTTGGTGTGGAAACAGACTGATCCTGGATTAGTATTGCGGACTGATTCTCTGATCTTTTGTACCAGATAAACAAGGCACGTGGTCGGCTGCCATTAGGGGATGTATCACATCGAAAATCTTTACTGGATCCATCTAGTACAGTTACTGGTGTAACTAGCATTTGACCAGTTGCATCTGTTAGCTGTACAGAAGATACTGGAACTGAAAAACAAAGAATGGAATGCCAAGTAAAAGTTAATTTAAATCCATTTTCAAATTATTTCATAAAGTGGTATAACTTTCATCAGCTGTTACCTGTCTCAATCTGATTAAGCAAAGCACAATATGTTTCTACACAGTGTCATGAGAATTATGTGTACCACCATGTTTAATAGTCCCCTTTGAAACATCTAGCAGGGTAGTATGGAGATTATGCACCAGTGAGTTTCAGTAACCTAGAACATTGGTCTTTGACCTCGAAATTGAAAAGCTTGGTCGTAAAGACATTATTACAAGAAATTCACAATAGGTGCACTAGGTATTTCATGCAGAAGTCATTGTATGGTGTATAATTTTTTATCTTCTTTCAGTGACATTAACTAGTGACCACTTGACACCAAAATCTTGTACCAAGTACAAGCTACTTAATGTTTGTCCTGGTGTGTACAGTAGAGCTAATGCTACTGCATAGAAAACATTTTCTTATTTCTGTCACAGTGAACTTGGCCTTTGACTTACTGACCATAAAAGCAAAAAGCTTTCTTACTCATGATGCAAATTATGCATGTGATACAAAACTTAAGAAAATGTGCAGAAACCATTTTTCTCATTTCAGTAACAGTGAACCTGACCTTTGACTTTTCACCCTAAAATCAAAAAGCTTCTTGCTCACCCCAAATGCAAGTTATAAAGCATGTGATATAGTTACCAAAGATAATGTACAGAAACCATTGTTCTCATGACCTTTTCTACCTCAAAAGAACAGGTTTTATTCTTATTCCAAGTACAAACAATCTGAACAATTTGGTAACTGTTGGTAGTGCAAAACTCTTGTAATTTATAGCAACCAGTTTTCTTTCTCCAGCCAATGACCTTTAACCTTTAATCCATAAAATTTGATAGGTTCATCCTTACTAAGTGTAAGCAAATTACCAAGTATAATATTTGACATTCTTATTACCAGCCAAAGGAGACAGTTTATGCGTTTATAGTTTGCATGTTATTTGCAGGTACCAAGCAATTTTATGAAATCTGGCATCTATCGGCTAAATCCGAAAAATTGTATCAAAAAAGTTAACACGGAATGTAGCAAATCAGCTGGCATGTGGCAGTCCATGAAACATCTGCTTTAGTTCATTCAGAAATAAATTTAATCAACCAAAATGTATTGTACCTACTATGCCAGTGTACATGATTTGTTTACAAAGAAGTTCCTAATACACTATTGGGCACACGTGTCATTAGTGCGGATGCAATATGAAGTTGTGCAATATCGCAAAATACTGAACAATTCTGATAATGTAAAGTTAACGGAGAAAACAATGAGCATATAATAATGGTTCATACTTCATGTAGTAGAATTGAAGTTATCATGCAGAAATATCAGAAATATCTGCTACGGGATAGAAATGACTGACCCCGCCCCATTCCTCGGGCCAGAGAGTTAAATGAATGTCATGTGCAAGAGAGTAACTTCAAAACTTATTGGCAATTTCAGACATATCAGTTTCGGACTATCACATTTATTTATTTTTTCAGTTTTATTCTTGTCAATTTTGGTTAATTTTTGTAACAAGAAATGTATCATCCTACCTAATAAAACATAAGCAAAATTTTTCTGTGCTACTGATGTACAAAACTGGTTTAACTAATGAAATGAATAATGTAATATAAAAATTAGTTTCGGTTAGGTTTATGTTTGTCAATAAATGAAAATATTTTACATGGGGAAAGAGAAGATCACATTTTGTATTAGCAAATTTTGTATCTGCTATAGGATGGAAATTACTGATACACCCAATGTTAATGTATGGTATGTGTAGCTGAGTAACTTCAAAACTTATTGGTAATTTCATGCATACCGGTCTTGGACTACCACATTTATTTATTTTAATTTTTTTTTTTATTCTTGTCAATTTTGGTCCATGTTGTGGCCTCTAATGAAGCCACCAGCAAGATGCTTCTTTCATAGAAAATGTGCTTGCTACCCAATAAATCAAAATTTTTCTTTGATACAATTATACGTCAAAGTTAGACTGATTTTAAGCTGCACATGAAAACCAAAGAAATGTTACTAAGCAGATTTTTTCACATTTATCTGCTTTACACTGATTTTCTTGTGGTTAGGTTCACTGACTAAGACAAATGAAGCTAATGCATAGTTAAAAGAACAATGCATCTCATATTTTTACACTCCATTTTGATCTCAATGTAATGAGTCTTCCATCATATCCTATTTTCTTTTATTCAGGTTCAAGCTACTAGACATCCCATAAATATTCCTGGTGCTCACATACAGAGAAAATTATACATGATGATACTTGATTGGTGAAGTCATATGATCACCAAAACACAGCCTTCACAATGTCCGCCATGAAGTATCTGACTCAATGTGAACAATATGCTCCGCTCCTGCAGCCAGATTGATTCTTTTCACATACTCCTCAGGTTTGCCAACATCTGCTGCTCATTCAGATCTGTGACCATGTCAGCCAGTTGATTTAATTTTCTTTGCATTCCCTCCTATTTGGTGAATAATTATTTTAGCAGCTTAAAAATAAGTGTATATCAGACATACCCATCTTGGACTTCAGCGCCGGAATAAACATTGAGTCATTCAGTTTTCCAGCATGTGGGCCCCTACTTTTCTTAAATTTGGTGAACAGTTTGGCATATACTTATACTTACATAATATTATTGTACTGCATGTAAGTAATATGCACAGACCCTGTCTTTTGTGTACCGTAACAACTGGAATAGCATTCTTACATTGATGTAGCAGAAATACCCTGACTATTTCCGAAAGTTTATTGATATTAACAACAGTTTTCTTCTGAAATACTATTAGTCATTTTTTCACTGAGCACTGAACAAATACTAATATAAGTAATTTACCTTTTTGCAGATCTCAATTGGCATGAAATGTTAGGATCTGTTGTTTCATTCATACTGGCAGAAGCATTAGTATGAAGCATGTCCAAATATTTATTACGATCCAAACGAACAAAAGACTGAGTATGAAAGACAGACTTGGCTTCATCATGACTTGTATTTTCTGATAGGTCCTTATTTAAAGTAATAGAAGTTAAAACATGTTCCTTTTGGTACTGAGTTTTCTGCTTGTTGACATTTTTCTTGTAGCTGTTGTTTATATTTCATGAGAATATCAATGTCCCAATGTGGTATAATGTTTGTTTCTTTGCATGATCTCCCAATTAGCTAGACATTGGTGTATCGTCTACCCCAATGCTGTTCATATTAGCATCACTAGAACAATACCAGGTCAGGAATGTTGATGTGTGTGTCTCAAGCTAAAATTATTATTGAAGTACATTATAAATGTAAATGTCTTGTGACTTTTTCTTAAGTGGTACAATATTTAAAAGAAAACTTTCAACAAATAATTGCTTCCAGAATAGAGAATTTCTATCATTAATAACAAAGAGTGTCGCATATTCAGTCACTATTTGCAACTGTAAAATCCATTATTAGCATTCACTCAACATTGTCAAGTAAATTTGGTATATTCCTGGCTATAAGATGGCAAAAAAAGACAGAAAACATATTCCACTGCACATAATGTTTGTTCTTTTCAAGAAGGCAGTCTTAACACACTGTCAGCATACATAATGCAATGCCTTTGCCGCAATATGGTTGTTTTTCTAAAAGAGTAATAACATTATTACTTTTGCAAATTTTACTGATGGCTTCCCCCATACACTGAACAGGACATCTTAAACTGCTTGATTATGTGATAGCAGCCTAATACCTGTCCTGAACAAACTGTTTGAATGATCTTTTTCTTTCCCAGAATGTGACAAACTTAGGATTTAATTCTTTTTTATCCTTTTCACTCTGACCAGCATAGAAGGTTCCAGGCTTCCACACAAGGATAATTAGCATGAATGTATCCTTTTCAGTGTAGGTGTGCAACCACTCATGCATTGTTTCCATCACACAATGACCCATGACTAATTATATCAACCCTTTGTGGACAATTAGCAGAGGTCTCATTTCCAAATTGTTTATGTGGAGGAGACGTTCTTGAGAGATCACCAACAAGGTTATGATTTGTTGCAAAAATTGTTAAAAGCATCATGGCTATACCAACTGTAATGCCAGCACCTTCATATAGTGGTATTTTATTATTTATTGATTCTTCAGGAATGGCAACTGTGAAACACGTTTTCATCTTCAGTACTGTCTACATCCTCGGTAAACAAATCTTCAAAACAAAGAATTCCATCATCTGGGCTTAATGTCAAATCACAGTCTTTTTCTTCCTCAGTTTCTTGGTCTGTCGTTCCACACTGTTGCTTGAATTCCTGGCGGCAAGCATCCTCATAATTAAAAACTTCCCCTTCCTCATGAATTTCATCTTGCACTGACAACAGCTTGAAACATTTGGCATCTGAAATAAGTTTTTAAAAATAGTTTTATTAGAAGCTGGCAAATAATGTAATTACTGTAAAAAAAAAATTAATTAGTGGTGTACCGATTTTGAAGTAGTCTATATGCTTCATATTAATTAATTTAAAAACCAAATGAAAGTTGTTCTGTCATGATTGAAATCATGCATGTCCAAAAAAATACAAACACCCATGAAACGGTCAATTTACAAGACTATCTTTCCAGCAATCCTATTTTTTTATTTTCCTTGTTTTTCCTACCTTTTTGTCAGACTCTCTATTTGTTCCTACTTTTTAAATGAAGTGTTTTAAAATAGATATAGCATCAAAAGGACAAAATATTTGTTAAAAGTGTTTCCAAATTTATACAGAACAATATATAATGTTTGGTTTACACAAAAGATTTACTGTAAACTTGGAAATGTCATAACTTACAAACATAAATTGTAATTTGACTTACAGTCATCATGGTGAAGATGTTCACTAATCAGGAGACTTATTTTCAGTTTCAAAACATTCTGGAGCAATTAAATGGCTCAAGTGAAATAAAGATATCAAATTAATTTCAAATATATTGAGAGACATTTCATGAATGAAAAGAGAAAATCGTTATGTAATGGCTAAATCTCAACTAACAAGAAATTTTTGCTCTGATTTATTTGCAAATATTGCCAGATTATTATTACTAAACTGATTTAAAACAATATTGTCTCAAAGTCTCACCAAACATGCACCACAAGTAATTTGCTAACAATAAAACCATTATTTAAAAAATACAGTAGACATAATATTAACGGCACCTTCTTACAATAACAGAACATGAATGAAACCCATAGAATAATGTCAATGTTCTTGAAAGGATTGCATTTTCATTCAGTAAAATATTGCAAAAGCAAAAACGTTTGCCAAATTAATATTTGTACAGTGGATGAATACAAATATCTGGCTATTTCTTTTACTTGTATTGTGATCTTAACCATACATAATTTTTGCATGAAAGTCACAATCTGTTCCAAACGTTCTTTCCTGAGTTACATCACTTCAACAGTACTTACAGCCAGAGGTTCAGCTTGGTGACTGAAGTATAGATCAGGCTGAGGTATTTCAATGGCATAATCCTGTGCCAACATCATCTGATTCATTTCATTAGGTTCCAGTGTCGAGTTTCCAGTATCTTCTTCGGCTTTTTCTTTTCTTTTCTTTCTATAAGATCCTCTCCTTGCTCTTTTGAAACTTCGGGTAGACATTTTGTCCAATTACGCACAAACTAGCTATTCTGTTCTACTAGCCAGTAATTACATAAACACGTCATACTAAACTATACCAAACTGCAGTAACTTGATATGGGATGAAGCCACATCAGTTTGTTCCTCCCAGATTGAGGTCAGAGTGTGAGGCCACTTTAAAGAGGTACATTAATTCTTGAAACAACAATTATATTTATAAAGATATTGAAAATACTCCATCAGTACCTCAAAGACAGAATTTTACATTGAATACATTTCACAGATTGAGCAAAAGGTTGACTAGCACTGAATCCATTCTACAACATAAGTTTGTTTAAAAATACCCAAGACCCCTTAGGAGGACCCTATGAATCCCATAATGCATCAGTAGTTCAAAATTTGAAATCCTCACTGTAAATTTAACTCTGGCAGTCTAAGATTAGCATTTTCCAAATATACACAATGTTTGGTTGTATTTACTTTCGTGAAGATAAAACCTTTAGTGTTGTATCAAAAAGCAATCCTTTTCTGAAAATGAAAACTGATTTCACTATAAAAGGAGAAGTGGAGATGAAATGGGGTTGCAAGTTCTTCATTGGAATTATAGTAAAAATAGGTGGTAAGTAAAACCCTATGTACACTTTGCATATAATCAATATATTCAGTAGTTGTCACTGACTTCTTGTTACATCTTAAGTTTCTTTTTTGTGCTTAATTATCATGAATATTAATTATGGCATGAAGATAAAACAACTGTGCACTTTGCAGATATGCAGGTAAATACATTCTTAAGTATTGTACATTATGAGAAATTTATAAAACATCTGTCTGACAATCACCACTTAGGTTAACAGTCATTTTAAGCTTATTAAAGAAAATTTAATTGTGGGAAATTGTTCACTGAGAAGCTTAGAATTTTAAGAACCAAGTAAGAAAATTTTTAATCAAAATATCCTTGTTTGTAAAAGAAGAAAATATAAGCAAAAAACCAAACATGATTGTCATGTTTGCCTGCCCGCGATTACATAAGTCAGGAACAAAGGAATGGGTTAGCGCAATGAGTATGTCGACCCTGCACTGTTGTGGCGATATTGTTTGTACAAGAACTCCCCACGTTAGGTGTTAACACTAGCATATAGATGTTAGAAGCTTTGTTCTAAGAATAAAGGACCCTCAACGCTATTGTAGAGCTCCCCGCTTTGACAGATGGCCTGAGGCTCGTCTGTTAATCTAGACCGACTGGGGGTAGAATTGATGTCCAATCAGAACTGAGGAAGGGTGGGGCCATCAATCCGAACCAGAACTTAACAGTCATTCGGACTGAAAACGAATTAGTGATTTGTAAGCCGTTGTACTGGTAAAGCAGAATATACTCACTGCGAGGGAGCCACTCGTGATTTGGTGGGAAAACTCTTAGTACATTCTAAGGACAGAAAGCTTCGTAAAGGTCAGCGAGTTATTTTCTCGATTGTTGCAGAATGTTACGGCATTGTAATTGTAATTAAGTGCAGTATGCATATTTACTTACTAGAATCGTTAGTACATAGAATTACCCTTGTATTGTTTAATTTACATGCGTACTTGAGAAATGAGCTATGATTATGTAGATTGCTCGCTCAGCAGAATTAATATTGTATTTCGCTATTTAGTTACTTCGTAGTAAACTAGTGTATTTATTCATGTGATATTCTAGATTTTGCACTTGTTGAATTAAATTGTAACTTTGGAAATAGTTGCAGTGTGTAAATTTAAATAATATGAATATCTGAATACTTGTGTACACTTGTGGTAGTGTAATGTACAGAAATGCGTCCATTTATTGTGATATTGTTGAGAATAATGAGATTAAGGAAATATATATATATTGATGTGAAGCAATTTAGTGATTTCTGTATGATAAGTAGGATACCGCTCTTATTGCAACGTTGTTTTTATAAGAACGTGTGTGTTTATCGATGGGCATGAATGCGTGACCAAAGATGTAGATAACCTTGATCTGATGATTGATTGATTGTTGATTTAGTGTGAGAGAGATGGCTAACACAAGCTCCGTTGAAGGAGAAATAGACAATAGGAGTAGGCAGGGAACAAGCCTCATTGAAGGAGAGAGAGAGAAAGAAAGGAGGACGAGAAAAGAAGACAAAAGGGGAAGAGGACAGGAAGTATCAGAGAACACCGGAAGGAGGAAAGCAATTGGCGTAGTAAACACAGATGAGTAGAAACCAAGTACAGGGGAAAGCCATCTCACACTATAATCACGTGATGAAATAGGTTGTCACATGGTCGAGAGGAAGTAGATTGGTTGAGAAATTAATATCATTTAATTTGTATTAAATTGTTATTCTTTTGGATTTCACCTTTGTGTTCTTAATAATTTCATTGTCGGTATTGCTGACTGGGGGCTCGGAGCTTTACCTCTCTCTATCACTAACTTCACTTCCTACAAAAACGAGCCAGGGTGGGAATTCCTCAGTAATTCAAATAAATATTGGGAGCATCCCACCCCAATGCATAACAGTGAGTCACACAGAACTTCACAATGATAAAATAGACATTTATAAAAGATAAATTGTTTTAGATAATGAAACAGTGCTCAAGAAATTTGCAAAGGGAGCTTATGAATCTGTTGTCAAGTCCTTCAAGCCAAGGTATGAAGGAGAAATTCCAGATGATATGTTTGAGCTTGATGTGTCAAAAAAAACTTTGAAGATCTTCCTGGTTTTCAGTCAGGAAAGAGGAAGAGAAAAGAGACAGAACAATTGAGAGAAAGTAAACACAGAAAGAGGCAGGGAATGAAGTTGTAAGGAAGAAAAAAGAAAAGGTGATACCATCATCAAATAAGGTTGAGAAGCAGAAAATAGAGGCTTTTGCGGCCTGTAAAACCAGCCAAGAAATGCTCCAGACAGTACTCATGAACCAGTTTTCCAGCAGTCGGCAGTGATTCACTAGAAGATACACCATTCACAGAAACATGGAGGGTCATACAACAGGACATTAATAAGACAACTTATCTGGAGAGAACAAAGTTACCAGGTTTGCTTTATCTCTTAAAAAATACAGTAATCATCCCTATTTTATCTATTTAAAAGCATTGTCAAAACAACTTTGTAAATTAAATGAATACTATATATAATTACTCCATACAAAAATAAATACAACTATATATCATGTAATTTGTATATATCAATGCTATATTATGTAAAAAGAGCCATGAAATAACACTGATGAATATATATATATATATATATATATATATATATATATATATATATATATATATATATATATATATATATATATATATGCATGTGTGTGTGTGTTTACCTTGACATTTAGTTCATATATATTCTAGTCCCATCAACAAATGTCCTGAAAATGTTCTGCCTTTTAATAATTCCAGAGGTTTAGTCCTACCTTTCTGCCATGTGCAATCATGTTGATGTTGATGGAAACTGTGACCATGGAAATTTAAAGTGCTTTGAGGTAATTATGCTTCTGTAAATGACAGATGATGCAAAATGAATTTTTTTCTTTTTAAGATATAAAGAAATGGAAAGGACTTTCAGTTATACTGATAATAGAAGCAGGCCCATTGTGAGCAGCACAGGTCTTCCTGAAGTTTTTCATGTCATGCTTAGACTTCTGATTTCATAATAAAATATAATAGAATGAAGTGATGTACAGGCAGCAGGTAAGAATACATGTGATCTGTAGATACACTACGTGACCTAAAAAAGATATAGTGATTTCACTTGTATATATGTAGATAATACTGCTCTGCCTAAACACTAGTGAAATCACTATATTTTGTTTAGTTAAGTGCATGGACAGGATTCCATACTTGTACACATTTATTCACAGTTTCAAACAATTTATATTCTGAGGTCATCAAGTCACATGTTCAGGGTTTCAAACCTTGGACCCCTCTACTCTGAAAAAAGTGCTGTACCACATCAGCTATCATAGATGACACAACTTACCCATTTATGAGTCAAATAGAGTGTACATAGCAAGATCAGATTAGACATTAAGCATTTCCTTCTTTTGGTACGATACAAGTTTTTTTTCCTTTTCTCTGCAAGGTTATTGATATTTGTATGTGCAGATATCCATTTTAAATGGATGCATGTAACAGTAAAATGATGTATACAACTATAAATTCTTGTGCATTTTGAGCAAATTCACTATTTCATATAGATTGATTAATACGTTCTTTACGATCATCTTCAAACTTGAAAAAAATGTACTTTCAGCTATATTTGTATAGTAAGATACCTATTATAGGAATTACTTACCTTGCCAAAAAGGGAAGTAACAAATA
The DNA here is from genome assembly GCA_028554795.2 of Sinohyriopsis cumingii. Taxonomy (NCBI): domain Eukaryota; kingdom Metazoa; phylum Mollusca; class Bivalvia; order Unionida; family Unionidae; genus Sinohyriopsis; species Sinohyriopsis cumingii. The sequence goes on from JAPYKE020000029.1 coordinate 3,958,440, forward strand.
CAGTCAACAAATAGGCATTAATCATGTAACAGAACATTGCATGGATGAGGCAGTTCTTCATAAGAACTTTTTAAAATTTGCTTTTCAAAAATATTTCCATATATGTTTCACTATTTGGTGGAATAAACCTACTTATTCGATTTTTTTATTTCAAGGTACATAATACTCAAGAGAACCATACACAGCAGTCAACTCCATGGGAAAATAATTTGTTTGTGTCAGAAGAGTCAATATACTGCACACTAGAAGCTCCCTCATCACTTCATAATCCTACACAAAACACCCAAAGCATGTCCTGTGCATATGTCCCATCTGCTGTAACACAACCAAAGAAAACCCATGATGCAACAATGGAAAGGAACTATGAAGATATCAGCCTCTATCAGGACTCCTGCAATTATGAGCAAATGAACAGTTGTCAAATGACAACTCACACAGCCATCAGCAGCCAGGAGAAGCAGCAACCTCTGCTGCCACCACCAACACCGATAGTGTAGACAACATGCAAATGCAACCTATTCATCAACAAGGAGGTCACCACGAAAGCTGGCTGCACAGGAATCACCATCTTTGGGGACTTCTTCTTCCGGAGTAAGTAGAACAATAATGATGAGTCAGATGGCTGCAAGTATCTAGTATTTTTTATCCACTTTGCGATGTGGGCAGGGATACACTATGTTTGTCCATCTAAAAGAGCAGTGTATTTGGTCAGCTGTCACTCATCCTTGTGCTATTGCTTTAATTAAACATAGGGATAAACATATTTAACATAGCGTTCATGTTTGCAGCAGCCTGCAGGAAGTATAAAAGCCTGTGGGACGAAACATGTAAACGAAGTAAGACCAACAAATTTTGTGTAATAATATTGTTATTCTTAAATAATTAATTATTAGGTACATGTTGCTGTTGTTTTGTGTTTGTCAGCACAATACAGGCTAAAAATGGTAGCCAGTATAACTGGTGGACAAAGAACCAAGGAAAACCCCATTAAGGACCACTGACCCATGGGTAGCTACTGGCAAGCTTTCTCATGTAACCACACTGACTGAGCCCAAGACTCAGACCTATCAAGACAGAGGTGCAATGGCAGTGATTGGTAAAGGCATGTGCTTTAGACCACTCAGCCACCAGGGGCCCCCCATTTTACATAAATTGTATGCAAAACACTATCAAATGATCCATTTTAAACACAAGAATATTGCTCCCAAGAAGCACACACATTTTTGCTATCTGAATATGCTGGTGTTGCAATGATGTACATCATTTTAAACACAAGAATATTGTTCCCATGGAGCACACAAATTTCCACTATTTAAATATGTTGATGTCACACTGATGTACACATCACAGCCCGATCAAGCCCTTTCATGTACTTCTAAGAACTTCATGAAAAACTCTTAAAATGTAGCCAGTAACACTAACTGTCTTAAGTTAAAGCATATTTCTACAATTGGGAGCATCATTAGATGAAAAATTTATAACTCACCAAACTTTGGTCACTTTGCCCTCTGACTTCCAACATTTTATATTAAAAAGAATGCTAGAATAGTAAAAAAATGTAAAATATCTTGATATTATTTGCCACCGAAGTTATAATATCTCTAACCTATGTATAAATAGTTTGTAAAACAATATAACATACTTTGTAAGTTTGATCAGCTATTTACAAAAGTTTGTTAATAATATTTTCATACAATTCTTTTTCATTTTCAGAAAACAAAACTTCTAAGTTCTTACGATGTCATGGTGGACAGTATCAGACTGAGGCATGCCTTGAACCATGCCAAGAAAGCAAGCCGTCCAGAATATGCCCTCATGAGAAAATTGCTACCGTTGGTGTTTACTGACAAGGAAATGGCCCTTTTCCGAGGTCAAGAACTGATGAAATCTAAGGAAAGAGAACTAAGGTCTCCTTTAGACAAAACACGCATATTAGCATGTAAAGGTGAGATGCATTACTGATGAGCATATTTATCCACAATTTGTAAAAGTTTCTATTTCAAGTTCTATTTGTATAATTTTTTGGGGGTTTTATTAGAAACATATCATATTCCGCGAGTGATATTTGGCAGCAAATATAATTAATGCATGAAACTGCTATTTCATTAATATATGCCTTCTCTGCATATGTTAATAATATTGTAATAATTGATTTAACTGATTATATTCCTTCATTTTGAACTGTGGTGGCTTATTGGTCAAGGTGCTGGACTCGTGACATTTGGGTTGTAGTTTGTTTCACATGCATGTGTCCTTGGCACTTTCTTTTCCCTCAGCACAATATAGCATTAAACATGTTGTTGTGCTATAAAACCACCAAACCCCGAAACTTTTTTTAATTAAAATTTGTCAGAATTGATATGCTAAAATATGACTTCGTTTTGAAAAGCAAGCCACTGTAGCTGGGTGGTTGAGTGTCATCCGTGTAATCCAAGAGTCACAGGTTTGGTACTCAACTAGGTCAGCTGTCTTGGTGTATCCTTGGGGAAAAGTACTTAGCTCCCATTTCCGTGGCATAATATAGCCAATAACAGGTCTAATGTGCCATTAAACAACAAAATCAACATCCGTAAAGCTGAGAGGCTTTGGCTTTCCACCAGACTCACTATTCACTATTCATAAGCAAATATATGAAGTCGCTAAAAAGAATGTCACAAATATAGTCCATGCAGCGAAATCAGCCCACTACAGTACTAATATCATGGAAAGTCCCAGCTGCAAATAGCTCTTTGAGATTACTAACAAGCCAATGTCAAGGAACAAATGGAAACCACTTCCAACTACCTACTCTCTCCAGTCGACCTTCCGGACCTGTTTGCAAATTTCTTCCATGACAAAGTACAAACCATCAGAGATAAGCTTGACACCACAATTTCAACTGACTCATCGTCACCATACAGTTGGGATACAGAATTTCAGCGGCAAGCATTAGCAGCATTTGAACATGTCTCAATGGATTTTGTACATACAATCCTGATGAAAAGTACACCAAAGTCATGTGAACTTGATCCAATTCCAACATCACTGCTACTTGAGTACTTAGATCCAGTATTGCCTTCACTAAATGATGTTATTAATACTTCTCTCTCATCAGGGGAATTTCCATCATTTTTCAAAACTGCCATTGTAAAGTCTCTGCTAAAGTAACCAACACAAGACCATAACAATTTAAAGAACTACCACCAAGTTTCTAATCTCGCATTCATATAAAAAAAATCTTAGAACAGGTTGTTCTATCCCAGCTTGTATCTCATCTGAATTCAAACAGTCCTTTGGCAATGTACAATCTGCATATCGCCCTTGCCACAGTATTGAAACTACTCTTCTAAATGTAGTTAATGATATCCTCTCTGTTTTGGATAGCGGAAAGATTACAGTCCTCACCGTCCTTGATTTGTCTGCAGCATTTGACACAACAGACCATGATATATTATTTCACCGTCTCCAGCTTGTATTTGGCATTCATGATACAGCCATACTGTGGTTCAAGTCCTACTTGGTCAAAAGGACACAAATTGTGTCTGCAAATGAAATACACTCCAGCCCAGTTAATCTATGTTATGGTGTTCCACAGGGGTCTGTTCTTGGACCTGTTCTCTTCATTCTATACATTCAGCCGCTCTCAAGTGTCACAGATCATCATCCAGTGTCTGACCAATTGTGCGCTGATGACACCCAAATATACAAATCTAGCCACCCAACTGAAGTTGATGCTACCATCCAAGGTGTAGAGAGGTTCATTTCTGATGCGAAATCATGGATGACATGTAACAAGCTGCAGATGAATGACGACAAAACTGAGGCCATTCTGATCACAACACAAAGCCTTTGTCATTCACATCCTTTACCTCAAACAATAAATATCAGCAACACCAACATTAAATTCACACAGTCAGTACAAAACCTAGGTGTTACTCTGGACAGTACTCTCACATTGCACCAACATGTCATGAACATATGCAAGGCTGCATATCTTGAGCTGAGACGCATCAGCTCCATTCTCAGATATCTTTCAGTTGATGCCACTAAAACACTTGTGTGTTCATTAGTACTTTCAAGACTGGGCTATTGTAACTCAATTATATCTGGCTCATCTCAATATCTACTCCAGCAATTTCAAAAAGTTCAAAACACAGCTGCTCGGATCATACTTAGAGTACCACGATCACAGCACACTTCCCCGCTGCTCTGTACCCTACACTGGCTATCCATTTGATCCAGAATCAAACACAAAATTTGTTCTCTGTGCTACGTTTCACTTACAGACTCTAGTCCAACATACCTATCTGACCTCACCCATGTGTACACACCAGCAAGATACTTACACTCCTCTTCTGACAATCGTATACTCATTATTCCCACTATGAAAATGAAGTCATATGGACAATATTGTTTTGCATACCAGGGCCCAGCAACATGGAATGAATTGCCCACTGAACTTAGACACAAAGACACTGTCCCATTCAAGAGTGCTCTTAAAACTCACTTATTTCGACTGCAAGAACAAATTTAAAGACCTAATAATGTTTCCTACCTTAAATATTTCATCATGTTTTTTATGTTGTATAATTTCATGGTGTTTGTTCTTTGTAATCCTATCATTATATATGTTTTGCATGTTATAGGTGTTGTCTGATGTTGTAAAGCAGTTCGAGCTTCTAAAGATTAGGTGCTATACAAAGTCCTCATTATTATTATTCTGACACCGGGCCGATCTCCCCTAACACTGAGCTCGTATTGCTAATCTCTAGCAAGGCAGCTGCTAGTATCATTTTTATAAGTCTTTAATATGAATCGGCCAGGGTTTAAACCTGTGACCTTCATCCAAGGTGGATGATCTAACCAATTAGGTCACCACACATACATACACATATACATATATACTGTAGTAGCAAACTGGAGTCAGATCCATCTAGCGCAGAGCACGTGTCAATGTATTAGTCACGTGATACAACAAGACCTGTGTAGTTATTCTCTGAATCTTTATCAACACATTATACAATGAATGAAACATCTTCATTTGTTCAGTATGGATCTCAACCATTCCCCCATTCTAGCCATTAAACCAGTCAGTCATTTAAGCATAGTGTGAGATTGAAGAGCTTGTCAGTGTGCAAAAGCTATACCCAAAACTGAAGATATGACATAAAAAGTGCTCCAAAATTGTCGAGCAATACTAACTTTTGAAAAATCACGTTGAAATTTTTATGAAATTCAATCACAGCCAAGGTATATATTAAAATGACCTTAGCACATCACCACAAAAACAATGGCCAAATTTATGGAGCTATTCTGTAAGACTCTTAACATATGTATCCGCTGAGCTTGTGAATTTAATGGTAACATCCAAATTGTGTAGTAAATCTAAATCACATGATAGCTGAGATGCTAACTTAGTGGCAGAAGAACAAAGTGAACTGGGTACCCCTGCTTGGCCAAGTGTTCTAAAGCACTCACCATTACGGATCACTTCTGTTGCGCCTGTCTGAGACTGGGTTCAAGTCTCAGGATTTGCCAATGTGTGTATATGAGAAAGCTTGCCATTAGTTTCCCATGGGTTGGTGGTTCTTCCTGGGATTCTCCTGGATTCTTCCTCAACCAGTTATACTGGCTGCCATGTATACTATATCGTGTATGATAAAAGGGGTTAAGCCTCTACTATAACAATAGCAACAAAGTGAACTATTTACAGTTATATGTAAAACATTGGCCATGTGCATGGCAGATCTTACTTAACTTGCAATTTGCTTGATTGACTGTATTTCATTTTCCTCTTGTTATGACAAGATTCAGTTTGTAAATCTTAGTTTGTTAAATATGTTGACAATTTAGATAAAACATCCTTAGTAACAGTGTAATTATATTTTCATAAAGATAAACATAAACTTGTTGGAAAAATGTCATACTGCTAAGATTAAAAAAATTAAGAAACTCTGCATCTAAATCAGACTTTCATTAAAATGTTACTCATCAAAGGTTCTGTTTATGATTAAACATTTTCAAACGTAAACAATGTGGTTTTGAAATATGTATGTTCAGTAAATGACTGATATAGAGAACAACCAATTATCATCAAGTTGTGCCTTTCCTAAGCAATGTTACATCTGATGTTAAAATCATACATACTGAAAAATAAAAGTAATTATTATAAAAATCGTACTTAAAGTTATCTTAAGCAGCTATGGAAATATTAATTTAATTTGAATCCAGAGTGGTCGACTGATAGCCAGGTGCATGTTCATTTAAACTGGTAAATGTTTACAGGACTAGACTAAACTGTTACTAAACATTGATACGTTTCGCTATGATTAGTAATAGTAGTCATGTTTGATGACAGATCAGCATTATTTCTCAATCATAGCAGTTTTCAAGCTGGGTTAAAGATATTTTCTATTTTCGTAATGGCTGTCATGCTTGATGACAGAATGACACCATTTGAGAAGCCTCTTATTTCATAGTTGATATTATAGTTGTAAATGAATGAAAAGAACTGCATGCCTTATGTTAAATATAATCAAATTCTGTTCAGCAGGTTTAACAAGTACATTGCAGATGTTTCTACTGGTGACAGTGGTCATTTTTTATGATAGACGAGCACTGTCTCATAGAGAAATTTCATGATCTTAAACTAAATAACAGAAAGAAGCAAAACCAACATGGTGAGTAAAATCAACAAATTTATTTCTCTAAATTACAAAGCAAAAATTTGAGGAACTTAAATTATTTTGGATTAAATACTAAATAGTCGTAAATTTCCGACACATGTCCAAAATTACAGAATGCTCCAAATCAATAACAATACAAAGATGCTGATGCACCGAGTCTTGAATAACTTGATGTATTACATTTATATAATTAAGAATGTCTTTGAACTAATTTGCATTAATCCAGTCTTGATGTATCACTTATGATGTAGAGAATGTTTCTGAATGAATTCACAATAATCCCAATTTAGTAATTTTACTCCAAAATGTCAATGAGCAGTTAGTATTTCCAATGAATAATTTTTAAATAAGTGATTGTTCTCAAATTATATCTGAACACAACAATAAATAATTTCATAGGCTGAATGAAATAATTTAGTTTACTTCAAACTGATATAATAAGACCCAATAAAATGACTAGAATATGGATCAGATGTTCACCTCCAGAACAAGATTTAGTTGTTGTTTTTTAAAAAGCTACACTTTGAACTTAAACATCATTAAACAACCCATTTATAACTTAAAACGAAGACAAAAAGCAGATACATGTCAAAGCTATAATCCTCAATCATGGATATAAAGATCAATCACACAGTAAAAACTAGATATGCATAACAGCATCATTGTATAAAACAAAGTTTGCTAGATGTCAGATTCTTTTCAAACTGATTTAAACTTGTTTCATATTATTATTATTATTATTATTATTATTATTATTTGATCATACATTAGTATCACTCTTAAAAATCAAATGGTTTTCATGCCTGTCAAATTTGGTCAAATTTCTACTCATCAGTTTTGGAGTCATTTAAAGGTAACTAACAGTAGAAATATTTAACAATATTTATTTATGTTTGATTGGAGACCTAATGTCTACCTTCAATGTAATCTGACTATGGACTGTATTTTTAATGCATTCATTGTCACGGGCACACAAAGCATGTAATTCCATAACAAAATTTGTCCAGCATTATGTACAGCATTTAGCAATGCCAGATAATAGAATTCACTGCAAAATCAAGTTGGTGTGGGAGTGGTGGCATACATTTCTACTGACGATAATGTTTAACACAATTTTACTAGTACGAACTACCAAATATTAAGCAAAGATTTATCAAAATGCATTTTCATTAACTTCACAGGGGGAACTAGGTAATATGAGCTTTATTATTTCTTTGTTAACTGTATCAAGCTCACATTTTGCAGCTAACCAGCAATTTCTGTTAATCCAAGTAATAAGTTTCAGTGTAGTTGAAGAAATAAACATATATTTAATGGGTTTGGTGTTTCACCTCCTGCAGAGTGCACCACATGTTACAATACCAAGGGCCATCAATGTTCCACTTGTGATTTTGTTTCCTTCAACTGTTTAACCGTAAGTAATTCCCAACAGCATTTATCACAGGTTATTTCTGTTACTCATATGCAGAGTGACAGGGTAATTTCAAGAACTGAAACTGTGTTTCTGGAGTTCTAATATAAAATTACGAGAGATGAATCTTCTGACATTACAGATTTACAGTTAATGGGGAGTGAGATATGCTAAACGAAAAAAGAAAAAATGATTAATTAGCACAGTAATAACTATTTATAACTGCACATAATTTCTGGTAAAGATAGCATCTATCTAGAAAATGCTTTATTTTCAAAAAACATACCTATATGTTGGTTATATGCTACCAAACAAAGAGAGTTCAAGAATATCTATCTAGCATACCACTTAATCTAGAAATAGGATTATGTGGCTGCAGTTAGGTTACAATTAAACGCAGTGTTGTGCAAACTGGATACCCAAACAGTTAGGACAGGTTCACTTTTCCTCTTGTATATCCAAGACAAGTGAAACTTTGCACACACAAACACCCCAAGTTGGCCTATCACTCACCTAATAACTGAAGATGCAAATGTATGCATATTGTGGAGAGTAAAGAAAGTATGGAGAACTCAGATGCAACAGTTTTATTCGTTTTTGGGGCTTTAACTCCATTTTTAACGCATGACAAGTTATACAAAAGCAGCTAGTATATCTAGAGGAGGAAAAGCCTTAGTCCACTCAACTACCTGAAGTGCATAGTTGTTAGGTCTAAAAGAATTATGATTCCAATTCATCTGTAAAAAAATTGGTATTGTTGCCTGGCATAAGAATTTAATAACCCATCCTATATTTGCTGAAAATGAACCATGGTTGCATGATTAAATTTTATTCGTGAAAATTGTGAATATTAATAAACATAAAGATCTCTAACAATACAGATGCACTCTCACTTAAATAATTAACATTTGGCTGATAAAACTTGTTGTAAAAGTGACAACTATTAATGAGCAGCATGCAACCATCTGTTGCCATTACTGAATCATGTTTTCTTGTCTATGCCCAGAAGGCATTAAACATTTGGCAAATCTGTAATTCATGTGCTGGTTGTCTTATTTAATTTTTTTATGGTCAGGAAAGATTTATGACATCTATAGATGCTGAATGTAGGGATATTTGAATAAAAAATTGGTAACTAGGTTAATGTCTTTCTCTTTTCATACATACCTTATAGTAGTTTGTTCTGGATAAGTGGCAGGGAAAATATCTGGTACAGTCTGAAGGACATGAAAATCTCCAAACCAAAGTGTTCCTGAATTCCAAATTCTGAAAATTAACATTAACCTTGCACTACAACTGAAACTTCCAACAAGAATGCCAGCATAATGGACAAACAAATGACAAAAGATTAAACAATTAAATAATTACTCTTGCTCAGATGTCAGTGTTACTAACTTACCTCTCAGAGCAGTTCTGACACTAGATATGCTGTTACATGGTGTGCTACAGATTCCTGATACAGCTGTCATTTGACAACTCCACTCTTTATTGTGATCACTAGCTATAGTTCCACTCATTAGTATATGGACTGTCATCCTTTGCTCACAAGTGATGTTGTAGGAATGAGGATCTGGACTGGTATACTTGAAAGGCACACAAGTGGATGGACTGTTGATGGAGATTATGACAAAGATATCTGAATTTCTTACTAGATAAACAGTATTAATGCCTACATCCTCATTTATGGCACATGTCAATGATATGGATCCTCCAATATCAAAGTAAGGTGAACTGCTTGCAGTCATTGTCACTGTTGGAATGGCACCTGGATAAAAAAAAATATATGCATTATGTATGACTTATTCCTGTTTAATTGTTTTCTTTAGGAATCATTCCCAATGAAATTAATTCAATATTTACTGAAAGATTTTCACTTCCTTAAACTAAAGAAATAAGGAACAATTTGCTCATGCAAATACATCCATATGCTCCCATGGCATGTCATAATAGTCATTTAAAAATGATAATAAAGAACAATCTTTTCTAGAGTTATATCACACAGGAGAATTATGAGTTAATATGAACCAAAACCTTCATGAGTTAATACGAACCTTCACTGCCTTGCAACTATACCCTCTTATGGGAAAGGCTAAGGGAGTAAACCCCAACAGAAAATCCGGAGACGGAGTCCCTAAGGTGACTTGGCATTTATTTCAGCATCATCTCGGCAACTCCTGTGACGCAGCTGCTGCCATGACGTATCGACTTGTCCTTTCCCTTGGATCCATCAGCTGATTGGAGAGGGGGGCAACAGTTGATTCTCCATATCACCCTGCCCAGGCTTGCACCCTGGAGAGGACACTTCAGCTTCGCTCCACAGCGTCGACACAATATGGTTAGCAGCAGTTTACCGGTTATAAGTCACCGCTCGATTGGCATAGAGCCAGACGCCAGGGGTTGCTTCTGACAGTGGGAGAGACCAACATGTTTCACTGGACAGCTACCACCCGCATCAAACTGGGCAACCCCCAGCCAATAAGGTGCCATCCCGCCACAGTTCGCCTGCCTTGCTGGGTGCGTAAGGCTTAAGGTACACGAGTACCTAACAAGTGGACTGCAACTACTGCACCAAGAAATAACGAAATAAAAATAAAAATTCAATCCTCAAGTTAGGTACCTGAAATGTCCGGACCATACTGACTGGGCTTTCAGATGATCTCCAGACAATCAGTGATGTTCGAAAGACTTCAGTCATCAAGGATGAACTTGCAAGGCTCCAGGTAAACAACGCCTCACTACAGGAGACACGACTACCAGATTCTGGGTCCCTCAGAGAAATGAACTATACATTCTTCTGGCAAGGAAAGAGCGCAGATGAAGCCAGAGGGTTTGGTGTTGGATTCGCTGTCAGGAACACTCTGCTGGGGATGATAGAACCCTGCTAACAAGGAAATGGATGACTGCTATCCCTCCGCCTCCACACCACAAATGGGCCTGTCAACCTGATCAACGTTCACACTCCCACACTAAGATTCTCCATAGATACCAAGGATGAGTGTTACGATGAGTTAAACTTGCTCATCGACAAAATTCCCAAGGAAGAGAACTTCATTTTGCTGGGCGACTTGAATGCTAGGGTGGGTGCCGACCATGACTCTTGGCCCTCCTGCTTTGGCAAGTTTGGCGTTGGGAAGATGAATGAGAATGGGCAGCGCCTTCTAGAGATGTGCTCATACCATGACCTCAGCATCACCCATTCATTCTTTCAGACAAAGCCACAGCACAAAGTGTATTGGAGGCATCCCCGGTCTAAACAATGGCACCTGCTGGACTTGATCATTACAAGATGGTCAGCCATGAAGGGTGTGCTAAGAACCCGTACCTTCCACAGTGCTGATTGCGACACTGACCACTCGCTGGTGTGCTGCAAAATGAAGCTTCAGCCAAAGAAGATCCACTGCTCTAGGCAAGAAGGTCAAACATGCATTGATGTGAGCAAGACATCATATCCAGACAAGGCTGAGGAATTCACCTATGCTCTTTCCAAAACGTTTGATTTAGAACCCCCCAATGACAGTGCCAAAGAAAGATGGGATCACATCAGAGAAACTGTATACAGCACAGCCACACGGATCTTTGGTAAGAAACAATCAAAGAACAATGACTGGTTTGAAGCTAACTCTACCATACTCATGCTAGCCATAGAAAAGCGTCGCAGTGCTCACCTGCAATACAAGCGATCCCCCTGCCAGAAGACACTACAGGCATACAGGTCTACCAGAAGCAAAGTGCAGAGATTAGCACGGCAGTGTGCCAATGAATACTGGCTTCAGCTATGTCAGAGTATCCAGTCAGCAGCAGATATTGGAAACATCAGAGGCATGTATGATGGCATAAAGAAAGCAATGGGTACCATGAAGAAATTGACAGCACCACTGAAGTCTGCCACAGGCGATACCATCCACAAGGGCAAGCAGATGGAGCGTTGGGTGGAATACTACTCCGAACTGTACTCCACAGAGAACCATGTGACCAATGATGCCCTCAACGCCATTGAAAACCTACCTCTCATGGCCGAGAAACCTACTGTAGATGAAATAAAGAAGGCCTTAGAGAACTGTCCCTAGGTAAAGCGCCAGGGAAGGATGGCATCAAAGCAGAACTCATCAAGTACGGATGTAGCATGCTGCTCACACACCTGCACGACCTCCTCTGCCAGTGCTGGGACGAGGGTGCAGTGCCTCAGGACATGAGCCGCTAACATCACAACCCTGTACAAGAACAAGGGTGACAGAAACGACTGCAACAACTACAGAGGCATATCACTTCTCAGCATCATGGGTAAAGTTTTCGCACACTTCATCCTGAACAGACTGCAGACACTTGCTGACAGAGTTTACCCAGAGTCGCAGTGCGGGTTCCATGCAGAGAGGTCCACAATCGACATGATCTTCTCTGTCAGGCAACTGCAGGAAAAATGCAGAGAATAACACAGACCCCTCTTCCTGGCCTTTATAGACCTCACCAAGGCATTTGATCTGGTCAGCAGAGACGGACTCTTCACAATCCTGGCGAAAATTGATTGCCCTCCAAAGCTGCTAAGCATAATCCAGTCCTTCCATGATGACATGAAAGGCACAGTGCAGTACGATGGCTCAACATCCAACCCCTTTGACATCCGCAGTGGAGTTAAACAGGGCTGTGTCCTTGCCCCCCACGTTCTTCTGCATCTTCGCAGTCCTGCTCAAGCATGCCTTTGGGACGTCCATGGAAGGGATTTACCTGTACACAAGATCAAACGGCAGACTGTTCAACCTGGCACGACTGAAGACAAAGAGCGAAGTGCATGAAGTAACCATCAGGGACATGCTCTTCACAGACGATGCTGCTCTAGCCACCCACACAGAAGCTGAGCTTCAGCACCTGATGGCCCGATTTGCTAAAGCATGCGATGAGTTTGGATTAACCATAAGCCTAAAGAAAACAAACATGATGGTTCAGGACGTGGAGCCCCCAAACTTCATCATCAGCAACTACGAACTTGAGGTGGTGAGTCAGTTCATGTACCTCAGCTCTACCATCACCAACAACCTCTCGTTTGATGCTGAGCTCAACAAACGGATCGGAAAGGCATCAACAACTCTCTCCAGGTTGTCGCAGAGAGTGTGGAACAACAGCATGCTGACCATGAACACTAAGATCACCGTGTACCGTGCATGTGTGCTAAGCACTCTCATGTACGCCAGTGAAACCTGGACTCTGTACGCCTCAAAAGAGAAAAGACTGAGTGCCTTTCACATGCGATGCCTCCGACGCATACTCGGGATCACCTGAAGTGATCGAGTAACAAACAACGAGGTGCTCAAGCGTGCCAAGATTTACAGCATGATCACACTCCTCTGCCAATGCTGCATCAGATGGCTGGGTCATGTACATCACATGGATGAAGGACGGATCCCCAAAGACATTCTTTATTCGGAACTCACCTCTGGGAAAAGGTCAATCGGATGGCCACATCTCCGCTTGAAGGATGTCTGTAAGCACAACATGAAAGCCCTTGATATCGATGTCAACACCTGGGAAGAGCTTGCTCTAGACAGATCAAGCTGGCGACATGCTCTGATCACTGGTCTGATAGCTGGAGAGGACAAGCAATGCTTGCTAGCTGATGAAAGACGATCGCAGAGGAAGAAGAAGCAGCTCCAACCAACACCTGACGCAACCTTCACGTGCAGCAAGTGCAGCAGGGACTGCCATTCCTGCACTGGACTATTTAGCCACAGCAGATGTTGCACAACCACCAACTGGGACATCTCTCATGGACGCAGTTCCATCGTCTCTCAAGACTAACGGATGCCAACAACAATGAACCAAAAAATAATTCTTTTTGAAATCACTCTTACAAACATCTTCTTCTGTATTATTTCCCCACCCCAAAAAAGCCTGATTTAACTGGTCACCAGGTATCCCTAGGGTTGCAAGACTGAGAGTCCAAAATCTGCTTGGTGTCAAAAATGGAGATCAGACTGAGTAAAAAAAAAAACTTTGGTATCAAAACTGGGGGTCAAATTAAACATGTGGTGGTCTCTGAAGTGCAAATGATGGTAACGGGAAACACTGCTTTGTATCATAAGTATCCAGTAACCTTTGATTAAGAGCCACTATTATTGATATTGAAAACAGGGTTCATGCATGGGCAATTATTTTTTTCAAAAGCAATAAGACAAGAAACAGCATTATGTATATTAATTGTATTGTTTGTTAGGTTTTCTATAACCATGATGTGTTTTTTTTAAATAGTAATTTGACCCTGACCTTCTCCAAAATAAAGTTGATGTTGTACTTGACCTGTAACATCTATTCTGTAAACAACAGAATACATAATTAATATTGTCTCTATAATTGTGAAGTAACTATTCAGATCATTATTACTGGTAAACATACTTATAGTCTTAATTCTGACCTTGGAATCTTCTAAAATGGAAAATTCTACTTGGTAGAGATAATATCTTGAGATAATGCTAATTGTGACCTAGGTCAAGCACTGGGTTTTATAATCTTGTTTACTTGAAAAATTATTCATTCTAGCTATAACATCTGAAGCAGAATTATTTGTATTGTTGTGTTCAGTTCTGATTCAGATTTATTCAAATTATCATCTCTGCAAACAAAGTACTCATGAATAATCTTGGACAGAGTCATTAATTTGAAGTTATAGTGAATTTAAACAAAGACAATTTGGATTATGTTATTACTCATCAAAAGCCTTAGCACATCATCACATTTCAGGCCACTGGCACTTTATAGGGCATTAAAGAATACAAGCACATCAACATCATCAATGGATCTGATTTGAAATACTGCTGGAATCCAATTAGTACATTATTCACTAGGACTAATTAAAGAACTTTTTGGACTATGTGGGATTTAATTCACAAAATCATAAGTTATTTTTAAATTTTCACTTTGTTTTCTAGGGAAAAAAATGATTCTTGGATTTTACAAAACTGGTTGGGTTTGGCTCTTTTCTGTTACTTCTTTTAAGACCATGCAGTCATAACAGCATCATTTTCATGTTATGGATTGTATGAATATTGCCTATCCATTAATTTATGATAAGCAACACACCTACTGAGGATAACATTTTTCTATCCATCTTTAAGCAATTATTATTCATGATGTGCACATACCTTTATCAAAATTTGGGGAATGTAATTTTTGGCCTTCAAAGTTACTCATTAGAAAACTATTTCTCTGGTGTCAATGTATACCAGGTGTCAATATTTTTAAGGTGAAATATGTCATTTTCTGGTGGAATAAAACTAATTCTAATGATGTAATATTCATCCATGGTTCCCACGCTTTTCTAGAGATAAATGTCCAGGTCATTTCCAGCGTTTTTTCCAGGATGAAATTACTTTTTTCAAAGTTCACATATATAAATTACTGAACAGAATTAAAGAACATTTTAGACTGTAAAACATGCATTTTCTAAATCTAAAGATGTTTCTCTTTCAGGACTCTCCAAAAATATCGAAGTCAGAAAAGATGATCATGTACAAAACCACAAAATGTATCACACGAAACAAGTTAGATTACATTCCTATAAATTTGCAGGTAAAGTCATTTCATTGTACAGAATAAAAATTCTAACTTTATTTTGCTGCATTATGTTGCTAAGTGGGAACAATATAATGAATATTAATTATGTTTTATTTTCATTCAAACCTTTAATTCTAAAGAACTGAAAAGCATTATATATATGCATCTTATAGAAAGTAAACAGTTCCTATTAAAGTATATAAATAAATAACAATGAACGCAAATAATTAGAATCTTGTCTTGTAATGACAAGAGTTTAACCCTGAATTTGTCTGTGCCAATAAAATTCCAAACAAGATTTTTTAAACAACCTGATCTCATTAAGACCATCTGGTTAAAAATCCATCATTTAAAAACCATTTTCAAAGGACTGATTTAAATTTTGACAAAAGAACTTCAAAATTATATAATATTGTATAAACAAGGACTGAATATTCTGTAAAATCAACTTGTCATCTTGTAATTCGTTAAACCAGTCCCCAAACCTGTATTAATACAGGGGTTCATATAGATTTTTAATATATAATACAAGGGATGAAAATTTCTCTTTTCAGCTCTAAGATTCAACAATTTGGACTACAAATGTGGCATAAAATGAATAGCACTACATGTATTAGCAGCCCGTTTTCCAATCCGAGTTTCCTCCGAATATTCCCACACGACTTTTCATATTTGGACATTTAGGTTGGGGTGTGGGGTCATTGCAACTGCATATCGAAAATTTGGAATTTGCCGCCACCATGCGGTAGCAACATATGGTAGTCGCTTAGGGGACGTCCATTAATTATGTCAAAAAATTTTAGGCAATTTTTTACCCCCCCCCTTGTCAACAACTGTCAAACTTTCAGTGACCCGCCTAATAAAATTTTACCCACCCCTTTACAAACTAACAATATTTTATACGGCTGGCTTTTATGCTAAAAATAGAGTTAGGGAAATTAAAAGGTCTACAAATACATTTTAATACATTTTTTTTTTACTTGTTTAAAAGATTTCAAATTGACTATAACAATTTTACAGCACATGCGAAATGGGGGGGGGGGGGCATTTGCCTGAAATGAACAAGAGTCTGTTATCAAAGTGTACAATATTTGTAAGAGGCATTAAGGTTACTGCATCTCATTGCAGAAGTTGTATGCTTGTGAAGGCTAAATAATTTATTTTATGTATTATGTTAAAGATGACTGTATAATAGTCAAGCTCTCAAGTTTCCTAGGTTCAGTTATCCATCCTTGGAGGGATACTCATGGACTTCAATATATATAGCATATGATCTATACATATATTACATAGATGCTATTTAATAGAAGTCCATGGATAGCTATACTATTTATTTATCTATGGCTCAGTGCAGTCTTAGAATTTAGTAACAGCTTCCCTATAAAATCTGTCTTCAGTCTACAATCTACATTGAATAAAAACAAAATATGATGATGCAAGACTATAACTTCCTTGGCAAGAGCTCAACCGGTTTAGGATTAAACTGGTGGGCTGTTGACGGGCGAGCGTGTGCCATACCAACACACCGACTAATTTCCTATGTTTTGATTTATTAAATTTATTGTAAAAAATAACATTGTTGACGTCAATTTATCTTTAACGCCCCCCTCCCTCATGTCAACAATTGTCAAACTTCTTCAAACCCCCTTTTTTCTCAGAAATGGTAAGTATTACAATCGTTATGTCGTTAATCCGCTGACAGACAAGACGAAACTCCGGCATAGATGAAACCTGACCCAGTATTCGCCATTTGCATTACTAGTCACATGACTTCACAAATCTCAAATGACGACATCGGAAGTCCAACAGTCACGTGATATCAACAAATTCTTTATAATGCTGTTGTACAGAATTCAATTATATTAAATGAAATTCAGTTACTATTTGTAAAAACCATCAATCTGGCCAGTCTGATTTATCAAGCAGAGAGCACATGTCAACGTGGACGTCACGTGATACAACAAAACTCTAGAAGTTGTTCTCGGAATATATAAATATGGATAATTTTGTGTTCTTTCAATTTTGTATTTAATTACAACAAGAATATGACTTTAATTTAATATTTTTTTTATATATTTTTTTCTTTACAATATTTGAAAATGTGGGTTGTTAAATGTTTGTACTCATGCGACTAGAAATGCAAATCGCCAATACCAGGACACATTTCACCAACGACATAGTTTATTTCTTGTCTTTGAGCAGATTAAAGACATTAATACTCACAATTTCTGAGAAAATAAATAATTTTCATATAGATTTCATGCAGGTATCACTCGATCTAACAATGCTTAAAGTTTGCTAGGCCATCCGGTAAGCGGCTACGCTTTGCCACCACCATGTTGGCCTCTTGTGATTCTAGACTAGTTTTCATACCTTCCATGTAAGGAAAGATACGGATATCGAGCTGATTTTGAAAATAATAGTCGACTAGACGTATCTAATCCACTGGACATTTGGATTGACTCAGCATATATGTTTATTGCAAGCAACCAAATGATCCATACTGCACCCTCCCAATATTCTGGTTAGAACTTGTTAAATTTAACTCCCGATCAGTTTAGTTACGATTCAATTACGTGATTGTTTCGAGCATCAAGTGGTGGTGGAAAATTCCCCGGTTTTTCCCGACTTTCATCAATATTTGCGAAATTCAAGCACTTTTCACGGTTGGGAAAAAATTATTATTTCTCCCGACTTTTTCCCGATAGCATGGAAACTCTGTTCATATCTTGCTATTGCATAGCTTACTCTTGATTGCTTGAATGTTCTGAAGTCCAATGTGTAGCTATACTGCTCCATGCACACTTGATCCCTTATGTTATATTAGGCCTTTAAACTAGTTGGGATATCAATGCGGGAATGTGTGGGTTGGATTTTTGAGACATGGATTTGACAATGTTGGTAGCTACACAATCCCACGGCTTTCCAGGTTTCCTCATCTACCAGCTATACTGGTTGACATATATATAATGTCTGGTGTGATCACCAATTTTAAATATGGCTTTCATCACATTCTCCAGAGATGAATAAGTTTGATAGGCCCATGAGGTATATATAGCTTGAACCTTAACCTTAATATGGTCTTTAATCTTCATGAAAGATCCATCTCAATAAGGGACTCATAAGCTCTCTTGGAAGTTATGACAATCTGGAAGTTATGACAATCTCCCTAGAAACAATGTAATACTTGCTTTCTTTTACAAGTCGAGAAAAGCGCACTGTTCATTTCATGTGCATACATCCACCCTTAGAGTGAAAAATTGTAGTATGATGCAATTCCTCAAGCAACTCACCTTGTCCTTGGTAATTATGTGCAAAACGAACACAGCTAATTTATCTTTTCCAAAGACGACTATTGCACCAGGACATCAGAGCGGGGTTGGAGGACGGCATTCAACAATAGCTCTGGGTAATTATTGCGCAATTAGAATTAGTTTTACCTTTCCAAAAAACTACATTTTAAAAGCAGAAATAACTTATCCGTAGCAACTATCAAGCTGAATTGTCAGAAAGGAGGGTTGGCTGATGCTCCGTTAACTGATTAAAAAACCAGAAAATGGAAAGTACTCATCATAGAAGGAGATATCCGTGTTATGTAATGTTTGTATTCCTCGGAGCCACATGTTGTGCAGTAATGATGGGACCCAGTGAAAACATGCCTGCACTCTATTGTGATAATGAGTGAAGGTAAAAGGAGGAAAGGGTCGTACGAGAGCGCCAAAATGCTGTCTGCATAATGTTCTCCAACAAGGAGTGATTAAGGTAGGCCCAGGAGGCGTTAAGTTTCATATAGGAAATGTCTCGATCAGCAAGAGACTGGTACACTCTTTTGACAATCCATCATGAAATAGTGACTGACGTGCCTTGAGAAGGAGGAAAAGATACATCCTACCATTTATTTTTCCTATGGATGCTTTCAGATAGAAACGAAGTACCCTCACGGGACATAAAAGTCTATATGTATCGTCCACAGCACAGATTCAAATGAGGCTGGGGATTTCTACTGATAGTGGAGCTATGGACGGTAATTGATTTTTACCTAAAAATCCCAGCTGAAACCAAATGATAATTCCCATTAAACTGGAGACAGCCAGTGTCAAACGGATAAAATATTGCATGAATCTCTCACTTCGTCTTCATGCTGAGGCAAGGGCAAGAAAAAAAACACAGTTTTGAGAGTGGGGTCCTGAAAGAAGCCACACTAAATGGTTTACAGGGGCTCTTGGTTAATGACCATACAACACAAGAAAGATTCCATCTAGGTACAAGAGAGTGTGATCCAAGTATTTGCATAATAAAATACTTATTAAGATTGGCAAGGTATATATCTGAACCAATTACTATGCCTTGAAAGAGTTTAAGTGTGTTTAAAATGGCAGCTCTATAGCCATTGATACAAAGCATTTTTTGTTCTCATAAAGAAACAAAAGGAAATCATCAACAGAAGTTATAGAGGGACAGCTAGGATCAACAGGTTTCCTACTACACCAATCAAAGACGACTCTCCACCTGGCATCATAGATCTTAGATGTTGAAGTTCTGGCCTAAATGAAGCAACTGGCAACTCGGTCCAAGAATTTGTTCTGGCAGAGAGATTGCTTGAGATGATTCAATCATGAAGGTGGAGAATTTGTGGGTGGATGTATAGGAGGTATACCTGGTTTTGTGACAGAAAATCTCTCCTGTGAAGAAGAGGCCTGTGACAATCAATTCACAGGTCTAGAAGATAAATGAACCACGAGCGCTCAGGCCACAATTGGGATATGAGAACGATCTGACAAGTGGAATTCTGACCTTTTGCAGAAGTTGAGGAAGCAATCAGAAGGGTGGGAATGCATAAGCAAACAACCGATTCACTGTAGACTGAAGGCATTAACTGCCTATGGTCCTTGATTCTGGACAGAAGAACTGTGAAAGGGAAGTCTCTTGTTGTGCCTGGCTGCAAATAGATCCACTAGGAGTCTTCTCCACAGTGAGCAAAGGGACTCTGTAACAGAGCTGTGAAGAGTCAATTCTGGAGAGACTTCTGCCAAAACATTCTTCTTGCTCAAAATATGCCAAACTCTGAATGTTATGTTCTCCGAGGTGGCCCGGCAGAGGAGATTCCAGACTTCCACACAAAGAGAAAGGGCATGTGTGCCTCCTTGACATTGGAGAAAAGCAAGGATGGACATGTTGTTGTCAGACACCATGACACATCGACCGCTTACCCTGTCAATGCACCCTTACAATGCTAGGTATAGCACTTTCATTTATATGTTGTTTATGTGGAGGGATGATTTGGACTTTTTTGATTGTAGCATCTCTAACAGAGCTAAAATCTGATCTATCCAATCCATCGGAACTCTAAATTCTGATTTGTGAAGAAATTAATCCTCATCGAAACGAAGTCTTGTGATGGAATGAGTTGCAATTTCTCGAGGTTGGGCAAACGGCCCAACTGAGTTACCACAGACCAACAGTACATATCCTGATGCAGAGACTGGATCTGAACCCTATGGAGCAGCCAATCATCGAAGTATAGGAGAATTGCTGTTCCCAGTAATCGGAGGTAAGCCACTACTGTTCCAATAACTTGGGTGAAAACTCTGGTTACAGTAGAAATTCTTAATGATATCATCCGGATTTGACAAATTTCCTAGTCTAAGCAAAACTGGAGATAATTGCGGTCAGGAGGATGCATGGGGATGTGTAGATATGCATCCTGAAGGACAATGGGACGGCTGATGTGCATTCCGGATTCAGGATTTGGTCACCATCTTGAAAGCTTCTTCCAGATGAAAATGGTTCAAAGACGAAAGGTAGATTTTAATGCGAAACTTTCCGCTTTTCTTGGTGGCCAGGATAAAACAGGAATATAAGGTGGGTGACTAATCATCCAAAACCCTCTCGACTACCCCTTTCTGTAAAAGGATGCACACTTCCTCCTTCAGTTTCACTATATTCAATTGGTGAATAAAGATGGGTGTCCTGCATAGAGAAGGTTAGCTCCAGAAACTGGTGTCGGTACCTATCGTTCACTATTAAAAAGACCCAACCATCATATGTGATGCTTCACCAGGTCTCAGACAAGAGGCACACAAAAGCACCGATGGGAATGTCTGGGACAGCTATGTGTGGCAGAAGAGGAGTCTAGTCACTAGGGCTTTCCCACCACCCCCTCCTTTGGGAAAAGAAGAGGGTGTGACAACTGCATCCTTCCATTATATCTTCTTTGAGAACCCATGTTTTTCAGTTTCTGGCAGCAAGACAGATGAGGAGGTCAATTTTGAGATTGCATATTGGACTGAGGATGTGTCGGCTTGAAGAACTTGTCAGAAGGTCCTTGAAGGTGATTCACACTGACATGTTTCCTGACCGATTGTGATGGGCCAGGAGTGGATGAAAAGGATCTATGCTGATGATCCAGCAAGTCTTGAGATGTCATGGCAGGAATGAAGCCTCCAAATAGACTCTTTGCTTCTAGAAGAGCAGCGCTAAGAAGGTATTTACTGTGGTTGAGTAAGACCTTTGAGGAATCCAAAGCAGTGTCACAGCACATGTAAAGAAGTTCTGGCAACAAAGCCATGGAAACAGAAAGTGCAAGATGAGACATCTTGGGGACACCTTTGAGCGTGCATTGAAAGGTGGTTGGGTTCAAGGAGGCTTCTCTCCGCACACTAAAGGAAGCAGCTGAGAATAGGTCAGCATGTGAAGCAAAGGTGATGAGTAGTTGGACCATCTGTTCCATGCTTTCAATGTCTTTTATGGAAAGGCATGCACATGCTCCACTTGAAATACCCACCATGGCCACACTGACATCATGTTGGGGAGGTTTCATAGGCCACTTTGGGGAATTTATCATGTTGCTGGCAGAAAGGACCACAAATCGCAACAATGCGGAGGGAACTGCCCACCATCAATGTTGTTGAGTTACGTTTTGGCAAGTGAAACATTTCTGAACAATTTCCTCAGTAGTATATAGGGCCACCCTAGCGTCAATGGGAATTAGCATTACAGAACCCCCTGGGCCACTCTAGCGTCAAGGGAAAATTAACATGGAGAAAAATCGTGGGCCACTCTAGCGTCAAGGGGAATTGAACATGGAGAAAAACCCAGGGCCACTCTAGCGTCAAGGGGAATTGAATATGGAGAAAAAATCGTGGGACTGTCTAGCGTCAAGGGAAATTGAATAAAAAAAAGGGGCAGGCAATTGAAAGTCATTCTCTTTTCGAGAAATATGGGTGGCCCTGAAAAGGGCCTTTGGGTTTATGTTAATGTATCCATTAACATAAAGGGCATCTGCGGAATCTTCTTGTCCTGAAGCTGCGTCTTACTCGAGGGCCATAAATCAGTGTCCTCTTGAGGCAACCTTGTCTTTCTACATACACTCTTCGTATCCACAGACTGGTGTCTGACTTGTCGACAACGGTCCACTTGGACCGGACATACATGAGCATGTCCGTCCTAAACATCATGGAAGACACAAGGGTGGATGATTAGACTGTGGTCCACATCTTGAAGCGACGAGAACAGGTGAATCAAGGCAGTGAACTGCGCTTATTTATAGGTAGAGGAAGGATTGAAACGGATTGAGTTCATTCACCAATCCAAACACACGTTACAAAATTCAGTCAACCCGCATCCAATCCGAAGACAGCAGTCTGTGACGTCACGTGGTCTATATAGATTCGCTAGCACTTGTGTACAGTCAATCTATGCAACAGCGATTCAACATGACGGAAACTCAGAAAACGATCCATTGGGGTGCACCAGCAGGGGAGACTGCCCAAGGGAACCCGGACTTACATTCAGAAGAGGTGAATTGGGATTTTGTGGATTTTCTTACCTCGCAAGAATTTGTTCCGGAACCTTCGTTACCTTCTTCATTACCGCAAGTGGAGAATTTTAGACAGAGACAGAAAGAAGAATTGGAGAAATTTATACAACGACAAAAGGAAGCGGAACAAGCTTTTCTCCTACAACAGCAGCAAGAAGAAGAGGTAAGAAAAAAACAACAGCAACAACAGCAAGAAGAAGTAGCAGCAAAGAAACAAGAGGGTGAAAATCAAACGGTCACGGTACTGTTGGACATTTTAGCGGAGTTAAGAAGTCTGAAACAAATGTATCAGACTTCTTTATTACGACCGAAGAGAATACGACCTTCCCGAGCTAAACACGTTAACCCTGTGACTAAGCCTACCGTACCACCCTTAGTGATTTCAACCCAATCATCATCAACATTACGCAGTCCAGAAGTAGGCCTTGGCCGTGGCAAAGGCTTAAGGCAGTTAAAGTTGATTGCTTAAACTCACCCCTACACCAGAAAAAAGGCCCTTTTCAGGGCCACCCACATTTCTAGAAAAGAGATAGCCTTTCAATTTGCCAATAACTCAAAAAAAACAAAAAAACAACCCATTTTACCCCCTATAGTACGTGTCTTTGTATGAGTGCGTGAGTGTACGTTCTTATTTTAAAATCATAACTCAAAGACACTTACCTTATATAATTAATTTATTCTTTTATCCATTGTTACAATCCAATTCACAATTCACAACAGAACACTTTAATTAAAAGTTCATTTACTTCTTCTTTCTCCTTGTTTAGTCTCTCTGTTTTTTGAATTTCTTCACCCTCTTTTCCTCTTCTTTCTCCTCATTTTCTTCCCTTCTTCTTTTCTTCTCCTGTTTCTTTGCCTCTTGTAAATAGAATTGTCTTCATTCTTCCTCTTCTTCCTCTGAAGAATCCCTCTCTTCCTCTGAAGAATCGCTCTCTTCTTCTGAAGAATTCCTCTTTTCTTCTGACTCCTCTTGTTTCTTTTTTGGGCAATCTGGAGACCAATGTCCTTTTTCTTGACAATAATAACAGGTATCTTGACTTCTGTCTTTTTTAGCCCTTTTTTTTCTTTTTTGACGGTCTGGACACTCTGAAGACCAATGCCCTTTCTTCTGACAGATATAGCAAGTATCTTGACTTTTATCTCGAAAGGAAGGAGAGTAGTCCGTGGGCTGGTCTGAAGAGAATTTTCTAATGACCCCTCGTAAAGCTCTGACGAAACGTTCGATTTGGCTAGTCTCTTCCATCGTTGTGCTCGGCTTGAGAGTGAAATGAATAGTGAAAGGACAAGACACACACCCTTTTATATACGCTGGTCTGCCAGGACTATAAATTATTCCATGGTGTTTAAACTTGAGTCATTTGACGTTTTTCTCTCAAGATGAAACGATCCTATTCATTCAAGAAGAAAGAAGAAGAAGAAAGTAAGAGGCAGAAACGTGATCTATCGCCTCGTACCAGGGCTGAAATCTTGGCACAAATTCATGCCAGTGATTTTGAAGAGGACATGAGTGAACCAGAATCCGAACCCTCTAAACCAAGTTCACCACCCTTAGTCAACTCTGAAAAATACTACTCCATTTGAGAGACGGAAAAGCTCTCCTCTAGAAAATTTAGAACCATGACTTACAAATACACGGTGAAGTTTAAAGATTTCAAGACTGAAGTGCCGTTAGAGAAAGCAGAAGTGTTTATCACTGGGGTGTGGGATTCTTTGCTCACCACACTCAAGCGACAATGTCAACCCAAAGAAGACGATCGCTTGAGACTTTCCATACAACACGACGGTTTGAAATCCCGTTTGGATCCAGTTTAGCAACCCTGCAGAACTGACTGCTTCCAAAGTCATGGACAAGATTCAAAACGTACAACAATATAATGATCAGTTTGACATCACCGATGGAAAAGCCACACTGGACATGACCCACGTCTCTCCTCCTCAAGGGACTGGACGAAAAAAGATGTTATTGGTGGACGACCTTCGCAACACCAAAACAAGTCTCGTCCGAATTAACAACCCTCATGACCAGATGTGTTTAGCCCGTGCCATCGTGGTGGGACGAACCTATGCCAACAAGAACGACACGATAGAATGGAAAAGAACCTGGAGAACTATTCAACAATCCGACCGAGCCAAACAACGAAACGAAGCAGAACTCCTGTTACAACAAGCCGGGCTGTCCAAAGACATACCCTGTGGCATTCCTGAGATGCAAAAATTGCAAGATGTCCTAGCTCCTCGCTACACCTTGAAAGTGCACCCTCAAGAAGTGCGTGGGCCTCTGTTGTTTCGAGGCCAAGATTTTAAGGATGGAAAATACATTCATGTCTATTATCACGATGACCATTTCGATACAATTACCGCCATCACCGGATTCCTGGGATACAGATATTACTGTGAGAAATGTGACCGTGGTTATAATAATCGAGAGCAACACAAACATTGTGGATCGAAATGCCCAGGATGTTTGGCCTCTCCACCCTGTCTGAGCGAAGAACCAGTGCCTTGTTCAACTTGTCTGCACACGTTTGTCAGCCCTACCTGTTACCAACAACATTTGAAGACGCAAGGTTCACAGAAGAAATGTGCTTGTCAACTCCTGAGATTGTGCCCTACGTGTGGACAAGGCACATGTACCAATATTACCAAGGCACACGTATGTCGAGGAAAGAAAAAATGTCACATTTGTCACCACATTGTGGACTTGGAACACCAATGCTACGTGCAAAAATACCAACCCCCACCAGAGAAAGAGGACGGTCACAAGAAGAAAGGCAATTTCATCTTTTTCGATTTCGAATGCATGCAAGAGACTGGCATTCACATTCCTAATTTCTGCGTGGCTCATCGAGCGTGCGAGAAGTGCATTCAAGAACCTATTTCAGTCATTGCCCTCATTGCAGCAAGATTCCTGGAGGGCGTGAAAAAACCTTTCGGGGACCGAACATGTTAGCCGATATTTGCCCAATGGGTCTTAGACCCCATCGACAAGACGTGGAGCCAAGAGGGCATCGAACGTTACGGAGATTGTCATCGTCATGCCACGGTGATGGCTCACAATTTTTCCGGATACGATGGACAGTTTCTTTTGAGATACTATACAGAACAAGGCACCGAGCGTCCTAAAGTGACTTTGAACGGAGCCAAAATCATTTAAATGCAAGTGGGACAAGTACAGTTTAAAGATTCGATGAGCTATTTGGCCATGCCTTTGAGACGACTGCCTAAAACGTTTGGAATGACAGAAATGGCTAAAGGGTACTTTCCACACTTTTTCAATACGGAAGCCAATCAACACGCCGTTCTACCCCATTTACCTGAGGCTCACTATTACGACCCCGACAACGTGCGTACCGAACAACGAGAAGCTTTCTACGCTTGGTACCAGGCTCATGCCTCAGACCCTTTCGACTTTCAAGAAGAAATGCTAAAGTATTGTCGTTCCGACATGGACATTTTACGGCGTTGCTGTGGAAAATTTCGAGAACTGTTCATGGAACACGGAGGGGTGGATCCTTTTAAAGAAGCTTGCACCATTGCCAAAGCGTGTTCCTTAGTGTATCGACAACGATTCATGCCTGAAAACACCATGGCTGTCATCAGCCCTCAAACGACCAACTTTGTCAAACGTCAGTACTCGGTCAAAGCCCTACGTTGGTTACATTACTTGTGCGACAAGGAAGACAAGTGGATTCAGCATGCCCGCAACGGAGAGGGGCGAAAAGACCATCGGAACGTATTCGGTCAATGGCTGGGACTTAGAAAACCCCAAGATCGTGTACGAGTTTAACGGTTGCTTATTTCACGGATGTCCCGTCTGTTACCCTGATAGTAGCACTAAAAATCAGTTTTTACAGCGAACCATGGAAGACTTGTACCAGGACACTTGTCAGCGGCGCCTCAAGTTGGAACAGGAAGGATACCAAGTGGTGGAAATGTGGGAACACGTATGAAAACCGATCCCGAGTTTAAACGCCTCGTGGAAAGTTACCAGTTCATGGACCCGCTGATCCCGAGGGATAGTTTGTATGGAGGAAGGACCAATGCCACCTGTTTGCTGTACCAAGCCGACGAAGAGAAAGGAGAAGAAATCAAATACTTGGACGTGTGTTCGCTGTATCCCTACGTGTGCAAATATAGTTGCTTTCCTGTAGGGCACCCGCAATTGTTCACGGAACACATCGACCTGAAAAACATTCGACAATACGAAGGCTTGATCAAGTGCAAAGTTTTGCCTCCCACGAACTTATACCATCCCATCTTACCTCACCATTGTCAAGGCAAACTGATGTTTCCTTTGTGCCGTACTTGTGCCGAAACGTGCAACCAAGACCAACCTTGTCAGCACACCCAGGAAGAACGTGCCTTGACGGGAACCTGGGTCAGCGTAGAATTGTTCAAAGCTCTGGACATGGGATACCAACTGTTAAAAGTCTACGAAATTTGCCACTTTCCCAAGAAACAACAATACCACAAGGGTGATCCCAGTCAGAAAGGCATTTTCGCAGACTACGTGGATGCCTTTTTGAAACTGAAACAAGAAGCCAGCGGCTATTCTTCCTGGTGTCACACTTCCGAAGACCAAATACAATTCAAAGAGAAATACTATGAACAAGAAGGCATCTCTTTAGACCACATCGAGAAAAACGAAGGCAGGCGATTGTTTGCCAAAGTGATGTTAAATTGCTTGTGGGGAAAAATGGCACAACGACCGTGTTTACCCAAGACGGAATATTTGACAGAACCTTCCCGCTACTTCCAAATGATTCACGACAAAACCAAATACATGAAACACGTGGACGTCGTTCGCGAGGATTTGATCTTGGTCAATTACGAAGAAGATCTGGACTTTGTACAAGACGACCCCTTTGGAAATGTCATCATTGCGGCTTACGTGACAGCTCATGCTCGCTTAAAATTGTACGAAGCTTTAGAACTGTTAGGGGAACGCGTCCTGTACTTTGACACGGACAGTTGCATTTACATCCATCACCCGAGTCAACAGCACCTTAACATCGAAGGAGACCGTTTAGGAGCCTGGACAGACGAGCATCCCGACAACAAGATTCTAAGTTTCGCGAGTGGCGGTCCTAAAAATTACGGCGACCAATACTGGGACAAACAAGGAGAAGTGCACATGGAGTGCAAAGTAAAAGGACTGACTCTGAATTATCGTACCAGTCGAGTGGTGAACTTTGGGGTATTGAAAGAAGCCTTGCAATTGGGAGAGGATGGAAACTTTAAAGTGACCACTCACCAACCGAACAAGATTGTACGTTTACCCACTCACCACATCGTCAGTTGGCCCTTGGAAAAAATCTATCAAATCATGTACCAGAAGCGAGTTTGACTTCCCAATCATTTCACCCTACCGTATGGACACGTCGGTATTGGTCTGTATATAAAAAAGGAACCCTAGGCAAGATCGATAGTTCATTGGGACTACCAAGACCGAGTGAACAAGATGAATACTTTCAGAGAAACACAAAACAAGTTGTTTAGAAAGGCACAATTCAAGTGTGAAGCTTCTGAAGTGGAATGCGATTGTGAGCCTTGCGATGGGTACGATGCTGTACGCTGTGACCTTAGCGATGCCGTAAAGCATCATGGGAACTTTAGTGTCACTACCCCTATCATGGAAAGGGATGCTGTGCGTGTCAAACCTGAGGGATGCGAAAGTGATGCTGCTCCTCCTCTTGGACATTTTACTGGGTTTCGTTTTAAAGGGGAATGTTCACCTTCACATCTACCCCCCTACGGATGTCATCCAGCCCTGAGCAAACTCCTGTTCATGTCACCCAACCCTCATCGAAACGAACCTGTGAAAGACGAATATTCGTTTCCTGTGCGTTTGTCGGAATACTGTGACTCTGAAAATCGTCTTCAATCGTTCAAAGGAAAATGGCCTAAGTATCTGGGAGGACCGACCCCCGAAGAATTAGCCAGAGCCGGATTTTTCTACTTGGGCGAAGGAGATAAAGTCAAGTGCACCAGTTGCGGTGTGTCACTTCACCACTGGGAACCGCAAGATTCGGCCTACGTAGAACATGCTCGATGGTCACCGAATTGTCATTACTTACCCTTAGTGGGACCGAGACATTGAAGTAACTTACCATAATCTGTTCATGGATACTTTACAAGAGAACATTCGTGCTTTGCCTGTGGAGTTGAGAGAACGCATTTACCGAGAACTGGTCAAAATACAAGTGAAACGCAAACGCAAAGTTATTGAACCGTTTTTAAATTATGCTCTGTTCCAAAGAAGACTGATTATGAGTGGATATTACATCAGGCACAAAGGTAAACGAGGCTATTGGCCACCACCCAAGGATTCCAAAAACAGTGTATATACTTATGGATACTTTACAAGAGAACATTTTGGGCTTGCCTGAGGAGTTGAGAGAAAGGATTTACCGAGAGCTGGTCAAAATACAAGTCAAACGTAAAGAACAATTGCATCCGTTACGTCACCAGATCTTTAACCACTGGTACCTGAATGGTATAAGAGGACTGATTCGTCAGAAATTTTCAGTGGTCAGACCTTGTTAGTGAGTTAGTGAATGAACGAAATGTTCATCATTTTGGTTACTTCGAGATTCACCTAGAGCAACGCATTGAGGAAGACGAGTTAAAGGATTACCAACATATGTTCCATGGAATCTACTTAGTGGAAGAGAAAACTTCTAATCGAAGTTTGAACTGTAGGTTACAGTATTCTAGATTTCCTTCTGGAGAACGAAGATGTCTGGGTAGAATGTACGTGTATTGCTTCCGAAAAAAAAGAGAGTACAAAAACAGGAATCCATGCCACGGATTATGTCACAAGTGATTGAACAGATTCCGTGGAAGGAACTCAATGACCATATTCAAACCATGGATCATTACCATCGATTATTACAAGAACTGTATCCATTCAATTTGGGTCGACAAGTGGTGTGTGTCTTAGTGACTTGTTTTCTGGGATTTCGTTTACCAGCCGATTCTTTGTGGACTCTTTACGATCAGTACTTACCACCTCAATGGCCTTAAATGGTCACGAAAGACTCCTTTTCCTCAAAGCCTTGCGTTTTCATCTGGATACTTCTCGACCTCAACAGGAAAAAAAAATTCTTCAACTTTTAGCTACCCAAGACGTGTATGACGATGTGTGTGTAGCTTGTGACTTACATCTCCATTTGGACAGATGTCCGTGCCTGGAAAGAATGGGATTTTGAGGCTTGGACCCAAGAAGTGGCCCAGTATGCACGAGAGTTGTTCAAGGAAAAAAGTTACTTTTCAACCCGTGTTAGTGACGGTGCCAGAAGAACCCGTCACCCAGGACGGGACTGTCATGGACAGGCCTGAAAGACCCTTTCGGGAGGACACTTGTGTGACCTTACCCCCTACTATAGAACTGGTTAGAACATTACCCAAAACATGTTGTTGTACAGACACTTGTTTTTATTCCACGTTAATGGTTATCGTGTGCCTTTTATCCTTGTACTTAAGCCTTTGGCTTTTATGTATTTTTGTCTTTTGTATTCATGTTTGAAACATTCAATAAACGTGTTCTGAAAAAAGTATATAAACTCTTGTCTTGTTTGTTTTCGTGTCACAAGTGACATTTCTCACACTATGGCTACCTCTGCTGTCTCTGCTCCCTCTTCCTCTACTGTCAAAGTCATCGACGAACACTTAGATCGTGCCAGTTGGGAAGCTTTGTATCTTCGCCATCCCTTTAACATGCTCATTGCTGGACCTAGCGGTTCAGGCAAAACCGAATTCGTCAAACGTTTGATCGAACATAAACATCATTTGATCGATCGGCCACCTCAACGGATCGTGTGGTGTTACAAAGAGTGGCAATCGGCATACAGCCTCTTGCGAGAAAGTCCAGGCGATTCCATCGTGTTTGTGGAAGGCATTCCTAAAGAAGACGACGGCATCGTCTCTGACTCCCGTCTAACCCATTTGGTCATTTTCGACGACATGTTAGGAGAAGACGAAGAAGAAATTAAACTGTGGTTCACGCGCAAAGGGAATCACCGTAATGCCAGTGTCGTTTACATCACTCAAAATTTATTTCAACAAAGTAAAGCCCATCGCACCATCAGTCTCAATGCGCATTACGTGGTCTTGTTTAAAAGCCCTCGAGATAAATCGCAAGTGCAAGTCTTAGCCAAACAGTTAGGAACGCCTTGGCTGACTCAGGCGTACGAAGATGCCACTCAAACGCCACACGCCTATTTACTCGTTGATTTGAAACCGACAACCCCCGAGGATTTGCGATTTCGTACCCACTTGTTTCACCACTGGTGCCAAGACGGAGGGCCTGTCCTGTACACGTCTCTGTCCTCGACTTAATTTCACTCCACATAAAAAAAATCTATAAAAATCTCAGACCCTTTTCGTCTGTCTCACACAGTGTGAACATGACGTCCCTTCAGTCACATCTTCCCGTCAAATTGATTCGTGCCTTGTATGGCATCAGTCAAGAAAAAAATCCACAAATACGAGCTCATGTCTTAGAAGCTAGTCTCAAAGAAGTCTTACGATGGTTCACGGTGACGGCACGTCAAATACTCCAAGGAATCATTCAGATTCCTCATCAAACCAAACGCTTTTTCAATCAAAACAAAGTCGCTTTGGTCCAACTGGTCGATCCCCGCATCGACACTCAAACCAAAAAACAAATCATTTTGAAACCTGGAGGGAGTGGTACTCTAGGAGGGGTCATCATTCGCTCTCTCTTAAGATGGGATCCTAATGCCCCCAAAGTTATACCCAAGAAAAAAGTCCAACGAAGCCCCAAGAAGAAAAAGAAAAAGACCAGGTCCCCAAGGAGAAGAAGAACTTCTCCAGTGGCGGGACCCTCCTCTTACCAGACACCACCACCACCCCGGAAAAAGAAAAGAAGCCCCCAGAAAAAGAAAAGTCCACAGAAGAAAACTAGTCACAAGAGAGGTACTTCTTCTTCGGCCAGGACGCAACCTTACACTCGCAAACCACGACCTGCCACGGCAGTGACTGTGACTCCGGCAGCCTCACGTTCATCCACTTCTCCATTAATGACACCAAGAACTGAAGAGTACTTGGAGACGTTGATCACACCAAGAACTTCTCCGTTAATGACCCCAAAAAGAACTTCCCCAGTGGCAGGACCCTCCAATTTAGTGGCAGTGGCTGCTGCTCACAAAGTACCTTCTCCCAAAATTAAAGTCCAAGAAAGATCGGGCATGTTACAAACTTTACTGGATTTGTCCAAGCAAGAACTGGCTCGATTTAGTCCGTTGCGTACCCCTCCACGATGTGTCATGCCTGTCCTCAAACTAATACGACGTAAAGACAATCAGTGGCGACGCGTTCCAGTATAAAAAAGGCCTGTGACCAAGTCGGGGGTATCAGTGTTTTTGGTGCTCCTGAAGACTCAAAGATGTCACCCTCCAGAAAACCCCAAGGAAAGAAAAGGAAAGGACTACCACCACGTTTAGTCAAACATGGGGACATGTTATCTGTCCTGTCCAAAGCTTCTCCACCTCTACGAAAAAAACTCATTCAATCGGCCTCCAAAGAGGTCATCGATACCGTGTGCGAATGTTGTTTGAACGTTTTGAAAGGCACGATCCCTTTGTCCAAACACCAGAAACAATGCTTAGGCAAACATCGTCACGTTCTTCGCCAAATGGTTCAAAAGAAAATTCCCATTCGTCAAAAGAAGAAGATGTTAGTCCAACGTGGAGGCATTTTGCCCCTCTTGTTAGGCCCCATACTGAAAGGAGTCTTGGGAACCATGTTGGGAGGACTGGTGGGAGCAAGATAAAAAGGCCTCGGAAGTCCCAAGATCTCAGAATTGACCCCTGACAACCCCATGGAAGGACGAAAACTGGCTTTAGTGCCTTACAAACGATGGATGGAATACCATCGGTGGCAAGAACAACGCACCCCGCATTTACCTCCCAATCCCCATTTGAGCGAGATGTCCCAGTTACAACACGAATTGCAGTCCTTGATGGATTGCCAAGATTTGTCCGAAACAGAAAAATCGCAAAAGTATGGTCAACTCTTGCAACGATTGCAACTCTTTCACCAGAAAGCTTTAGACGACACAGCTCTACCTTGATGAAAAGTCCAGCACCATCACCAGTACCAGTACCAGTACCACCACTACCAGTGACCAAGACAGAAAAAGGAGAAGAAGAAGAAGAAGGGTTTCAAACTCCACCAGAAAAAGTACGCAAGTTAACAACACCACCTACCTCCAGAATTGGATGGATTAAAAAGATGATGGCCACCCCTTCTTCATCACAAGAGAAAAAGAAAGTGAAGACAGAAGTGAAGACAGAAGTGAAACAAGAACCGATATCCCCCGCTCAGATATCCTCCTCTTCAACACCTATTGCCGGTCGCACACGCAAAGCATTGCAATCCAAGAAAATACCCCAAGAGAAAAAGAGTAGCATCCTCCAAAAGAGTGGGTGCCTTATTAACACACCAACCAACACAAAAAAAAAATGGAAAAAGTCTTAGCCAGCATTTACTACGATCCCTCGCATCCTGCAGGTTACGCAGGAGTTCAAAAATTGTATCGTGCTGCCAAAACTTGACTGAAAAGTCTCCGTTTACCTCAAGTGCAACGATGGTTACAAGAACAAGCTACCTACACTTTACACAAACCCATTCGACGCAAGTTTGCCAGAAGTCGCACCCGAGTGGAAGGCATCGATCATCAATGGCAAGCCGATTTAGCCGATGTCTCTCATTTGGCCAGCTATAATCGTGGCTACAAATGTTTGTTTTGTGTCATCGACGTCTTTTCCAAATTTGCCTGGGTCGTGCCCTTGACTTCCAAATCGAGCAGCGAGTTAGTGTGAGCCCTGCAACGGGTGTTGAAACAAAGCGGTCGTCACCCTCTTCGATGGCAAATGGACAAAGGCACCAAATTTCTGAACCAAGCTTTCCAAAAAGAATTTAAGAAACGTGACATTCATTTTTTTACCACCGAGAATCCAGAAACCAAAGCCAGCATTGTGGAACGTTTTCAACGCACTTTGAAAGAACGCATGTGGAAATATTTTACGCATCACCACACTCTGAAGTACATCGACATCTTACCGCACCTGGTGCAAGCGTACAACCAATCTTACCATCGAAGCATCGGACGTGCCCCGCAAGACGTGACTCCCGAGAACGAAGTGTTGGTGTTTGAGCGCCTGTTTGGTACGTCCCCGACGAGGGCTGTCCCAAGAAAAGTGGAATGTTGGCCGTAGGAGATTGGGTGCGCATTGGCAAAACCAAACGCACTTTCGACAAAGGTTACTTACCTAACTGGACGACCGAATTGTTTCGCGTCACTGGACGAGTGCATGGCCGTCATCCTACCGTCTATAAATTGGAAGACATGAACGGAGAAGTGCTCAAAGGAACGTTTTATTTGCCCGAGTTACAACGTGTCACCAAAAAAGAAGACGACGTGTACGACATCGAAAGCATTCTTGAACGCAGAACCCGTAAAGTGGGCAAACGACGTGTCAAAGAAGTCAAAGTACGTTGGAAAGGATATCCATCCAGTTTTGATTCTTGGATCGACACTTCGCAAGTCATCGACTATAAAAAGAAGTGATCATCATGCCCTTTCACACAGACGCAGCTACGTCGACCACTCCTTCCCCTAGTTCTTCTGTGCAAGATTTACAAAAACAACCCTTGTGGGTGTGGTGCGGAGAACGTGTGCCTAAAATGCAAATCGTCTTTTTCTGCCAAATCTTCGTGGTGTATTGTGTCATCGGGGCAGCCATTGCCAATTTGAGTTTGCAACAAGGAGACAAACAATTGTGGACCATTTTATTGAGCAGTTGCATCGGTTACCTGCTTCCCAATCCCTCCCTGAAATTCTCTTCCAACGGGAACCACGGGAACCTTGTGTCCAGTGCCAGTGCCAGTCACCACTCCAACAACAACCACAACCAGAACCCCATTTTGGGCGGAGACACGCCTCTGACGTCCAGTAACCCCTCGGACAGCCACAGAACTCTGGAATTATGAGTCACCAAAACCAATTTTACTTAACCTTACCCAGTGACAGTTCCATGGAGGTGTTTCCCCACAACACGTTGTGCTGTTACACGGCCAAATTACCTCAGGCCATCCCGTTAGATCACGAAGCCCATTGGGAAGTGGCTTTAGTGGAAATCATTTACCCGACCCAAGTCCTCAATGTCCTTCCCAATCAAAATAAATTTGATGTGGAAGTTCATGACGAACAAATACAACGCCACTTGGATGACAACGTCAAATATGACAAGAAAACCCGTTCACAAAATCAAAAGTACACCACCTATCACTTGTTCATTCCCCCAGGCTATTATTTTAGTGGTCAACATTTGGTCAGCACCATAGCCACCAGGTTTAATGGCGTGTTTCTTAGAGCTTTGGAAAGTGTTAAAAAAAGTGTCACCCTGGAATACCACAAAACAGCTCGTCGCTTCCTGATGAAATTTCCTGAGGGGGGTAAAATCATGTCTTTCTTATTTTGTCCTGAATTGTTTGACATGTTGGGTGGAGACATGAACATGAGAATGACCATGATGAAGAAAAACGAATTACCCATCGTTTACGACAATGAGTCTTTTAGCAAGTTATTTCGTACCACGGTAGAACTGAATCAAGGACTGAATTTGATGTTCGTGTATTCCGATGTGGTGGAGTACAACGTGGTGGGACACACCTCCGTACCGTTACTGCATGTCATTCCTTTCAAAGTGGATTCTGCCACGAATGCTGACGAGGAAGGTGGAAACACTTATCACGTCCACCGCGAATTTGTACATCCTCACTATTTGCCTGTCAGCAAGTCGTATTTGGACACGGTCAACATTACTATAAAAGGAGATTTGGGACAAAATATTCCATTCACCAAAGGAAAAGTCACGGTGAAACTCCATTTTCGAAAACGGTTCTCTCACGATTCGTAAGTCATGTATCCAGTGTACCGAGGGGTTGCTTGACAGCGAGGACACGGTTTAGGAGACATGTTAAAATCGGCCTTTCGTTCGGTGGCTCTGGTGTTGAAACCGATGGTGACACGCGGATTGCATGCCTTGAAAGATGCGGCACTGACGCAAGGCAAAGAATTTCTCCAAAATGTCATCATTGACAAACAAAACCCTAAAGAAGCCTTCATGAGGGCAAGCAAAAATGTCTTGCTGCAAACGGGCAAAGACCTTTTGGGCTGCCGAGAAACACCTATAAATGCCCTGCATGCTACCGAGTCAGGCATTCAGCAAGGACAAGGCAGAAAGAGACGACGAAGAAAACACCCTTTCACCAGACTTCAAGCGAGAAAGATCAAGAAAAGAAGAACCGTTCGAGACTTAGACGTTTTCGATTATTGAGAAAGAGAAAAAAATGATGCACCGAGAGTCTTGCGCTTGTTCTAAGATGGAACTGGATC
Source organism: Sinohyriopsis cumingii (assembly GCA_028554795.2). NCBI lineage: Eukaryota > Metazoa > Mollusca > Bivalvia > Unionida > Unionidae > Sinohyriopsis > Sinohyriopsis cumingii. The sequence continues at coordinate 3,995,303 of JAPYKE020000029.1, forward strand.
TGTTTGCCATGCCGCCCACAATGCAAGAATCCCAATGGGTGGAATTTCACCCCGTCTCCTCATTGACCGATTCCGCTCCCATCGAGTTTGAAATCAAAGGACAGCCCGAAGATTACATCGATCTGAATAGCAGTTACTTATACCTGAAAGTCAAAGTTCAAGATAAGGATGGAGGTTCTATAGAAGATGATGAAGCAGTAGCTCCCATCAACAATTTCATGCATTCCTTGTTTAGCGGAGTGGACTTGTACTTGATTAACAAACTAGTCAGCAGCAGCATGGATACTTACCCTTATCGAGCGTACCTGGAAAATCTCTTGACGTATGGAATAGATGCCAAGAACACTCATCTCAATGCTTGTGTGCTATGGGAACCTGACGAAGCGACCAAGTTTGACCTAATAGATAAAGACAATGACGGCTTTGAGGAAAGACGAAACAAAATCACAGGTGGAAAGAGTTTAGAACTGATGGATCGTTTGCATTTGGACATGTGGTTGCAAGAGAAATATTTGCTGAACGGGGTGGATGTCTGCCTGAGACTGAATCGTAGCAGTACCACTTTCCATTTATTGGCTAATACTGACGAGTACAAAACCAAAATCCAAGAAGCCAAACTCTACGTACTCCGCGTGGAAGTGTTACCCAAAGTAGGTAACGACATCAGTCAGACGTTGAGCAGAACGACTGCCAAGTATCCAATCCGACGCGTGGAAGTGAAAACCTTCACCATTCCCAAGGGACAGCGATCCATGATCCAAGATCATCTGTTCCAAGGACAGCTACCCAAACGTTTAATCCTTGGTATGGTCTCGAATGAAGCCTTCAACGGAGCTATCGCTAAAAATCCTTTCCACTTTCGAAACTTCAACGTGTCCAAGATTGAAGTCAGTCGCGATGGCAAGACCTTGTGTACCCGACCTTTCGAACCCGACTTTGAGAAGAAGAATTACTTGAGATCGTACTTGTCCCTGTACGAAGCCACGGGACAGTTAGGAACCAACACCAGTCACGGCATTACGTACGATGATTATGCAGGAGGCTACGCTTTGTGGGCTTTTGATTTCACTCCAGACCAAGGCAGCGACGAGGGACATTTCCACCCTATAAAATCCGGCCAGATTTGTGTGGAAATTCAGTTTGGAAACCGAATCGGTGATGATGATGTAACGTTGAACGTCATCCTGTATGCCGAATTCGATAATACCACAGAAATCAACAGTTTGAGAGAAGTTATTCTAGATTACTAGAAACCATGGAAGACTGTTATCCCTCTTTACCTAGTGGAGAAACTTTGGACATGGAATGTTTAGAGACCGTGGAAAAAGAAGAATCCCAAGACAAAGATGAAGAAGTTATCATGATGAAGTCAAGATGGCCAGAACAAGAAGCCCATTTAGTCTGCTGTTTTGCCAATCACTTGGTCGAAAAAATTACAGAATTAATCAAGAAAAATTGCTATGGATGTCAAAACGATCATCCCAGTCAAATTCAACACGATAAATGCCTGATGTTGAGTCAAGAAGAAAAATTGGACGAGTACCTGGACGAAGTTTGCAGTCTCATCTCGGACGAAGACGTGTGGCACCAGTGGCATAAAGACTTGCTTGAACATTCTTGTCCACCATTAACCACTCAAGAGATCCATCGTATCGAAGCTCTCCTGAATCAGAGTGAGGAGACGAAACCAAGAAACGGTTATTTGTCAAACATTTTCAAGCAAAAAGTCAGGATCGAATTGATGACTTATTATTACCTGTGAAGAAGAAGCAAAAACCACACAAATGGATACCTGAGAACTTTATTACCTTTTAAACCACAGTTCATATACGGCTTCTTGGAATCCTGTCGTCTGTGCTAAAGATGAACTCCCTCATCGCAAACCTCAAGACCATCTAGCTTATGTGATCAACACGGACAGTCATCTCCCAGGAACCCACTGGGTAGCCGTTTACTTTCCTCAAGAAGGATGTGTGGAATATTTCGATTCGTATGGATTGCCACCTTTGGAAGATGATATTATTGACTTTATGAGAAGAAATGCTCAGACCACCCGATTCAATAATGTGAAATTACAAGGCACAGATTCCTTGGTGTGTGGACAATATTGTGTGTATTTTCTGCATCATCGCAGCCTGGGCTATTCCTTAGAACATTTAGTGACTCATTTTGATCCTCGTTCTTCTTCTAGAAACGATGTGAAAGTAGATAGATGGTTCTGTGACCATTATGCTTATCTTTTGTCTCAAGCTAGGAAACGTAGTGTCCATCAATGGCCTAATGACTTCCAACAGTGGAAATCACAATTTCATTCACAACGTTGTCAGCCCTGTTTAAAGTAGACTGTAAATTGAAAAAAATGTTTGTGATTTGAAAAAAAGGTGTGATGTTATAATGTTGGATTATTGTTAAAAAATGTTAGAGTTGTTGTTGGTTAGTGTTAAGTGATTATTGAATAAAAAATGTTGTGTTTTGAAAAAAATGCCTTTGTGGTTTGTTTGGCTATAAGAATGTTTGATTCATGCTCTTTAATTTCTTACTATCCCTCTCATGACACTCATTGAACATTGCGACTCGAAAACCGTGTGGGGGATGTTTTCCTTCACGTCCGCGCTTTGACTTTAAGAACCGGGGCAGTTTCCAGTCTAACCATCCATTGTCGACTCATCCTTCTACGAAGATGTGCTCCAAACTAGCTAAGCTAAACGAAGCCTACATGAATTTGCATAGGGTCAGACACAGTCTGATACCGAAGCCAGAAGAAATAGATAATGTGAGAATGTTAAAAGTCACTGAAGACCTGATAGAAGAGCTCTTCAGAGAAGAAGTGAACAGGGAGAAAGAAGAATGGACAGAGAAGTACAGACTTCAGAGACAGCAGCAACAGCAACAACAACAACAACAGCAGCAGCAACAACCTGAACCTGACAGAGGCTTTGTCGATTGCCGTATCGACACCAAAGAGTTCTTCTTCTCTTTCCGAAGAACCAGACCTATCGCCAGAAAGTCTATCCTCAGAGGACATCGCATTCTTAGAAACTCAAAGATTGCCATAGCAAACAAAAAAACAAAAACAAAAAAACAGCCCTTTTCAGGGCTACCCCAATACTCTAGAAAAGAAATAACCATCAATTTGCCAATGTGTGTAGGTAGAGTAGTGTGAATATAAACACTAACTCTTTTTTTTTTTAAAATGTGAGGGTATGTGTTTGTGTATAAGATTGTGTGTTTGTAACTGCTCGCGTACGTTTGTGAGGATAGTAGATTAAGATCATGTCTTTTTTTTTGGTGTTTGAGGTGTAGATTTGGGGTTAGATTGGATTGCTTTGCGTATGTGAATAGTCTATTGAAGTGATTAATGAAAAAAATTTTTACAATAGGAATGGGTAGCATAAAAAGTGAGTGAGTGTTTCTTTTAGGTCCGCGCGTTGTTTTTTTGGTCATGATCTAGGTAAGATCAATTTTGTGTTTTTAGGGGATGTTTTCCTTCACGTCCGCACTTTTCAGTATAAATTGAAACTCGTTCGGCATTCCAGCTACCCTTGTTGATTGATCAACACCAGAATGAACACCAGACTAGCGAAACTGTTGGAACTTCATGTGCATCTGGAATATGCCAGGCGCCTGTTGAACGAACTGGTCGCGGAGGCCATTGTCGAAGAGGGAAGGATGAGAGAGGAGAAGGAAAGAAGAAACAAAGAAGAGGAGGAGAGAAGATACAAAGAAGAGGCGGAGAGAAGATACAAAGAAGAGGAGGAGGAGAGAAGAAACAAAGAAGAGGAGGAAAAGGAGAGAAGAAGAAGAAGAAATTTCAGAATCCCAGAGACCGAAAATTGGGATTCTGAAGCTATTTATCCTGCCTCTGCTCTCTCCCCAAAAAAAGTAAAAAACAACTGGGGAACAAGATGTGTATGTGGCGCCAGGCCTGGAAGGTGCCACCATTAACCAGGTGTCCATGAAGTTCCCAAAAGAAAAAAAACAGCCCTTTTCAGGGCTACCCAATACTCTAGAAAAGAAATAACTATCAATTTGCCAATGTGTGTGTGTGTATGTAGGTAGAGTAGTGTGAATATAAACACTAACTCTTTTTTAAAATGTGAGGGTATGCGTTTGTGTGTTAGTGTTTGTGTTTGTAACCGTTCACGTAAGTTTGTGTGAATAGTAGATTATGGGTTTGTTTATTGTTTCTTAGCGTATGTGGAGAGTATAGTTTGGGTTTTATTATATGAAATGAGAAAGTAGGGGGATGTTTTCCTTCACGTCCACGCGTTGTTTGGTCATGATCTAGGTAAGATCAATTTTATGTCTTAGGGGGATGTTTTCCATCACGTCCGCGCTTTCACTATAAGAACCCACAGTATTCGTCGTTCAAACCATTCTACAAAGAATAAAAAAAGAAGATGGAAGTGTCCCAACTGTTCAATGATTTAAGGCATGTTTATTTTTGGATGGTGGATGGTGAATATGGAGTTGAAAGGATTGAAAGAGATTGGAGGTTAAGAACCAGTGTGCACTACGTGAACTAACTAAAATTAACCAGGGAGATGGTAGAAGGATTAATTGAAGAAGAAGTGAAGAGACTGAGAGGGCTAATAAATCCCCCTTATGTCAGAGTGGGAACATTAAAAGAGGCCCTGGAAAAGGTAGAAGAAGTAAGAAGGTTTATGGAATAGATAGAAAAAAGGTCAGAGTGGCCCTTTGTCAAAAGGACTGTTGAAAGATTGAAAAAAGGGGAAAAAAAGATGAGAAAGGTGATAGATGAAGAAGTGGAAAAAATAAAGGACAGGTGGGCAAAAGATAGAAAAGAAGAAGAAAATAGAAAGAAAAAGGAAGAACTAGAGAAACTGAACGCTAACTGGATAAAAATCCAACAGAAGTTCCGAGCCATGGGTCACCCGGACTGGATACCGGAAACAGAAAAGAAGAAGAAGAAAGGAATGATGGAAAAAATAAGAGGATGGTGGAAGAAGTTAAGGAGTTAGAAGAAGAAGAAGAAGAAGAAGAAACCCAAAGGCCCTTTTCAGGGCCACACATATTTCTCGAAAAGAGAATGACTTTCAATTGCCTACCCCCTTTTTTAAAAAAATTTTTTTTTTTTTAAAAAAAAAAAAAAAAAAAAATCCCATATTCAATTTCCCTTGACGCTAGACAGTCCCACGATTTTTTCTCCATATTCAATTCCCCTTGACGCTAGAGTGGCCCATGGTTTTTCTCCATGTTCAATTCCCCTTGATGCTAGAGTGGCCCACGATTTTTCTCCATGTTAATTTTCACTTGACGCTAGAGTGGCCCGGGGGGGTCTGTAATGCTAATTCCCATTGACGCTAGGGTGGCCCTATATACTACTTTCCTCAAATGTAGAAAGAATGAGGAAAGAGGAGGAGGTCTGTTTGAGGTTGAGAACCAGAGATATTTTCCAAACTGGAGAGGACCTTTTTGGACTGTGTGCCTGTTGCTTTTGGGGCACAACTTAGAGATAAGCGTTGGCAGACTTCGTTTAACGCCTTGTCAAAAGACCATACCTCCTGTTCCACATTAAATTGAAGAAGGAATGGACGTAAAATCAGCATCACTAGTGCTTCCTCCATGTCGAGCTCATTAGAGTCTAGTAGAATAGAGAAGACATCATCGAGAACACGTTGAGCAGGATAGGCTGTGGGCATCGCCAAGTCCTTTGGACGAGAAGAGGGCATAGGAACACTAAGTCCCATTCTACAACACGGTGAGTAGAAGCTGAATGAGAGGCATGAGCCGGAGAGAGATGAGAACATCCGTCTGTCCTGGAGGAAATTACATATCTAGCCTTCCAAATTGTTTTCACCCAGTGATTAAGAGATGGCGGGACATAATCTACAGTATCACCTTTGTTATGAGGGCAGCATCAAAAAACACAAATGGGTATATATGAACAAGGCTCCTCATGTGGAGGGCCCCATATCCTGTACAGATTCATTTCTATAATAGGAATAGGAGATACTGATCCAGTTGTGTACCCGCTGGTTAGACTCCCAATGTTGTTCATAATAAGGTGGTAGAGTGTGGAGAGAGGGAACTTGGTCCAAAACCCTATTCCCATACCGTGAGGCAATAGTGTGATGATTGGAACATACAGGAGCATCACCTGGTGCATCGCTCGAGGTCTGGTGTTGATCAGTCCCGGTGGGAGGGTGCGACAAAGTACCTCTGAAAGGGTACATGCAGAGCATCTCCTCCTTAGTGTGTATCAGCGACATGCTACGAGAAAAGTGATGCATTTCCTCCTCCAAGTTAAACAACAACATGCGATGGTTTAGGCAGAGGATATCCGCAAAGGGAAGTAGTGACACGTCAAGAGACAAGTGGTGCATATCCTTCACGATGGGAAGCAGCGACAAGCTATGTGATGAGCAGTGCATCTCCTCCATGGGAGGCAGTGATACACTGCTAGATGGTCGTTGTATGTCCTTAATAATAGGTGGTAGTGACACAATGGGAGGGGTCTTCCTGTTTTTTTCTTGTGCATTTGGAGCATTTCATACTGTCTGGATGAGTGACCCAAGATGACTTCTTGTGACCATTCTTTCTCACAGACTGTGTTAACATTATTCCTTTTACAGTAAAAAAAAATAAAACCACACACACACACACACACACACATATATATATATAACATTAAAAAACATGCTGAGAATATTTAAGGTAGAAAACATTATTAGGTCTTTAAGTTTGTTCTTGCAGTCGAAATACGTGAGTTTTGAGAGCCCTGTATGTATGTGTGTGTGTGTGTGTGTGTTCTCTCATTTGAAGTCTAACAAAGAATTTAAGCAATACTTTATTTACAAGTAAAATATTTTCTGAGCTGTATGTACATTTGGTACATGTATAAAATTTATCAAAAACAATTGTAGTGTAACTTGGTCATATGACTTTAAAAGAAAATAACAGAAGCTATACATTCTAATGAGTTTGTATGAGTAACTAGACTGCATTTTTTTTCTCACTTTCTAGAAGTTCACTAAAATGGCACTTGAAAGATTTCCTAACATGTTTGAAACAACACCTGGGCCATGTTCATGAGAGCAAATGCACACATCTTCCGAACTAAACCCTTCTTTCCAACCGAAACAACACAAACAATATGAGTGCAGAGGGATTTTCGTAATGTAACCACTCTCTTTACAACAATCCATTGATAAGATTGCAAATTTATAGTTTAATTATTTGTCTATGTACTTGTAGTAATGTTAGGCATTGACTAAATAGTATTTTCTTTACTGCTTTTGTTTGGTATTTCACAAATACGAGTCATCAGAATACAATTTTGACCATAAACTACAGCGCTTCTCGTGCATTCCACATCCCAGCATTGTCCCATACATTTCTAACCTTCATAATTGCATTTTAAACCAAATCTTAAATACCATAATACCTAGACTTTGTTTTCTATGAATATATTTGCCCAATGATTTACGAAAACAGAGAATTTAATTAAGTGGAACTTCCCAGGCACAACGATGTCCGCCCTTATTTTCCCATTTCAATTTACAGGTACACTTATAGTTTCAAACTGATTTTATGAAGAAATCTTATACATGCAGCAGTTAGTATATCCAAATCATTGATTCTATTCTTAAAACATAAATTATTATTTGCATCCTATTGTAAAGGTTTTGAAACACAAGTTTATCATTAAAGGATAACTCGCGGAATTCGGGCAGTGATAGTTGCCAACTTACTCAGGAAAGGGTTAATGGTCAATCAGCTATGAAAACAAATACCTGTGAATGTGCAAGAGTTTGTCAGCGCAGTTCATACCAAGACTAGCTATTTTGATGGCATGATGCCAACACTTCACCTTGACCTACAACAAAACACTGGGACTATCCTGGCTAAGGGAAGGGGGGGGGGCATCTCAGAAATGACTATCACCCAATGTACGTCTAAAACAAATCACAAGACAAAGTCGTTTTTGCTTTCCTATCAGAAAAAGGAAAAGTTTACTTGTTTTAGGTGACTTAGTCGCCCACTTTGCCTGATAGGATGACCCCTGTATATAATGTCACATGTAACTCACCTTTTCTGTATGTACCACTGTGTTCTCTATACATGTAGTAACAGTAGTATAAGTTTACATGTCTTTATTTTCCATGTAAGACAGAGAGTTCACTATTATTTATAAAACTGGTATTGAGTAAAGGAAATATACATACATAAAACAGTAATGCAAAAAGAAAATTCAATGCGTTGAATCAAATATCTAGCATGGATACTGCTTACGATGTGGTTGATTAGATGTAAATCTAAACAGAGGAACACGTACTCTCTAATTATCAAGTTGACATTATTCCTTGTGTAAAATGACTTACTCGTACCTACTCGTACCTAGATATAATTTTAGATCAGAACCCTGTGGGTATACACAAGTAACCCCAAGTACCTGAAGGAACCAGATACCAGAAGGAAATGGTTACCACGTGTGATTTGGATAAACAAACGGATAGTTTAACACCATTTCGAGAAACATTACTGTAGAGGCCAGGCCCCAATTGCAGTTTAAATAAAAAACTGCTGCAGGCAAATTTTCTCTGGTGAATTCGTTGGCACAAATCCAACGTCCCTGAAGAAGATGAACTCATTTTGCACATAATATACCAAGGACAAGGCAACTTGCACTGAGCAGATTGCATCATACTGACAATTTATTACTCTAAGGTCAGTATGTAATGCACATCAAACGGATGGTGGTTTTGTTTCTACTACGAAAAGGAATGCTCAAAACAATTTAGATGGATAAAATATTGCTGCTATTAAATTGCTTTTCAGTGTTTTGAATACTTTATGATGTTTCGGTGCATTTCAGTGTTTATATGCACCAGCTAAACTATTCATATGTTCAAGTTGTGCTATAGATACTAGTTACTAATTTGCCTAACAGAAAAAATACATTTTTAAGACTTCACACTGGCAGACCAAACAAGACAATTACTACTATCTGGCCTGTTAACAACGACAGCTCAATTTGTTCCAGACCATCAAAATCATTTTTATATATATTTATAATCTAGCATTTCTTGGCTCTGATGGTTCTGGCATCATATAGTTAGAAAAAAATGGTACCAAATGATGTCACGTCTTATGCTGGAGTATTGCAATCGTTTTGATCTTATTTGCTTCATTTCATGTCATGGCCAAAAGCTTGCCAAGAAGTTCTGGCAGCACAATGCCAGCAGTACCAGCAGTAAGCACTGGTAAAACTCGGCCTTGTTTTTCAAGCTGAGCTTTGGGAAATTACAATATATCATTTCCTGCTGTGCCTTGTTTTAATACTTTGCCATGTTAGGGTTTTGTTAGCATTCCCTTTTTGCTGCCAGATGATAACAGTTTTTCTGATAATTTTATTTACACTGACAATGGGCAACCTCAGGGAGTGGCTAACACATTTTTTTTCAATGTTGAGAATCAGATACATCATTTCTATTTAACCTGTTTTGACAAAATCCTTTCTGCAAATATTAAGCAACTAATAATAATAATAATAATAATGACCATATTTAAAGAGGGTACCACAATTAGCTAAAAACACCAATCTACATGTAGGCCCTCATACAAATGAATTTATTTATTTTAGCTGTATCTCTGAAGCCACTGGATATATTGGGTTTGGAAGAAGGAAATATAATTGGCATTTCTAATCTCAACTGAATACTATTCCAGAGGAGAGTTCCTGAATATTGGAAACTTTTTTAAATAACTCCTTATTTGGTTTGGGAATTTTATACTGTTTGGTAGACATGGATCGCATGTGGTGAGTATTACCAGGTAGCCTATACTGGAATAGTGATTGTAAATATTCAGGAGCACTATTATGAGATATCATGTACATTAATTTGCCTTTTCACAGATTCAGTCTTTAATAGGTAACATTTTTAACCTACCAGCTAACTTTTCCTTGCTTTCTTTCTGGTTTGATATTACCCCAAGTGCTCATTTTTGAAGATGTGCCAGCTTTGCTATGTTTTTATCATTTGAATTACCCCATACTGTACTACATTGGTCCAAAAAAGGGTTGTATGTAACTGTTATAAAATAGTTTTCTGTGCCTTCCAGGGAGAAAATGTCTTATCCTACAATGTCAGACATAGTTCATCACTATCAAGATTTGTCCTTCTTTGCCGTGTTATATTTTTTATTCAAGTTAAGCAAATACATGTCTGCAAGGTAAGCACATCCATGCTTTTATTTTCTTACACCTGTCACTTGTTGTCTTTTCCATAGTGTCATATATTACTCCACAGGATGCTGCTATTCCTAACATATCAAGTACAAATTATAATTAAGGAGCTCATACTGCAAGAAGTATTGCTGGTAAAGTACCACCCATGTGAGATACTTGTTTGGCCGATACTTTTAAAGTTAAACCTTTACCATAGTGTTTTGCTAAATGTTAATTTTTGTAAGTGCAGGAACATGTCGTCTTTGCTGCAACTGGTTATTTCCAATGTTGGATTGACACATGTTTCTTATGTACTGTTGTAATTGACAGCTGTTATGCAAAACACTTTTACTGAAGTGTGGCTCATATCCATGACTATTATTTATATCAATTCCTTTTAAACAATCACTGTCATCCAGCTACAAACAACATCCATTGTCAGAAATCTTTCAGTGGTAATTACTGTATAAATATAATAGTTTGCCGCTTCAGAAGGATGAAGAGTCCACTTGACTTCAACATTCTCCATGGAATCTTATGTGCATTAAATGCACAGAAATGTCAAAGTGATAAACAGCTTATCGATTTGCAAATTCCTGTATTGACAATTATGTTCCTGCATCCACATCCTAAAATATTTGCCTCCTAATCCATGAATGCGAATCATTTTTGCTAAGTATGTGAAATGATATTCCGTTCACACATAACATATTTTCTGCCACTGACTCAGACAGCAATGTTAATCAATCGCATATATAAATCTTTTAAGATGAGCATTGGCCAAGAAATAAAGTTTCTTGCTAAACCTGAACAAAAGTTTATTTAATTATAGTGCATGATGAAAAGAAGGTATGATTGTTAGCATCCAAGGAGATTGTTTTTTAAAAATAGTTAGTCATTAATACCATCTGGATTTTGCATGAGATAGTAGGATCAGATCTTTCCAGACTGAGTGTGTGCTTAACAATTATAGAACCCGTGTCAGTGTCACATCAAAACCCAAATATGGAACTTAATGGCAGCATCGTGTACATTTCATTGTTGACGTTTATGTCATGTATTGATGCAAATAAACAAATGCCAAGAACTGTAGAGAATTCTGCAGAAGAAAAAAAAACAGTCGGAGATAATGGATATCATTTGGCAACTTTGGTTTTACTTGATGAGATATAGCAAAGGATTCCACGATTGATTTCAGATATATTATACAATAATGATCTTTTCAATTACTGCAACATTTAGTATACAAATTTGAAAGTATATAGAATACTGTTCTTGAAAACAGTAGTATGTGGCCAAATGTGCTCTGACCACATGCTATACATGCTAATCAGCACAATTTTCATTTACAACCAACTATACTCCAAAAGAAGTTGCTTTTCTTTTAACTGAAACCCCTTGTTGATATGACCATCCATTCAAGTCTAGTGAAAATAACATTTTCAAAATGGCTGCCATTGCAACTACATTGTATGTCAAATCACAACAATATTTTGATGCGTGACTACTTAGAAATCATAAGAAGTCCTTTTTGTGAAACCCACAGCCCATTCATTCAAGAGTAGTAGCAATTACAAGATTTTCAAGATGGCCACTGGATGTCTGAGCTGCACCATTTTCATCTTGGACCATCCACACAATGGTAATGCTCCAATTAGTTTAGAAGGAGTAACGATAACAAACTACTGGTAACAAATGGCCAGACAACAGACAACATACAAACCCATATGATCCACTGTCTATGACAAGTCGAGAAAATTATGAATTACCAACAATGACCTATATAAATAACAAAATATGAAACAGACCAAAGCATATTAGCATTCTGTATTAAGTGTCTGAAGGGGATTTGCTGTTTTATACAACAGGTATTTTCTAATATAAAATGAAATAAATCAAGACATAGAAAGAAATCTTTGCTTAAATAAAACCTTACCAGTGCATTTCTTTGTCCATGAAAAGCTATAAATTATTCCTATAGTGAGGAAACCAACATGCATTTTCGTCAGGAAATAATCAAAGTTTTCTTCAAAAACTCCAATTAAGATGACACCTAAAATTAAATGGAATAGAAGATCAAGTACAACTTCATAAACATTGTATGAGGCATGATTTACTTTGTATTCACTATTCATTCCATTTTCTCACATCTCATAAATCTAAAACATAGTGTCCAAGAGCCACCAAACTACTAAGTTTTCGCTATTTTTATCTTTCAGAGATACTATTTAGTTTTACCCCTCCAAATGGCAATAAATATTTCAAAAATACTTATTTGGTATCATTTGTGAAAATATTTACAAGATTTAACTTTCGGCAAAACCTTTTACATATTTCCCATCTTGGCATCTGTAGTTTCAGTCCCTCTAGATAGGAGAGGTGCAACTCGAATCAAAGTTGAGTTCTGTCCCCCATTACAGATGCAAGGAAGATGGGGGCAATGTGGGCATAGTTGTGGCTTCCCAAATAGAAAATAAAAGAGTAACTAAAAGTGAAAGCAGAACAAGAATATTATAAATATTATAATCACCTTCTAAATGATGTCAAAATGTGAACATTTAAATTGATATTCTTTTCCTTAGATCTTTTTTAAGTTGTTTCTTCTCACAATGGTCATTAAAAAAATTTGAAGCTGCATTTCCAACATTCAATAAAACATTCACTCGACCATTCTTACATTTTAAGAAGCAATATTTGAACTTTACTCTCACATGAAAGTACAACTGAAATGATGACTCACCAAAAATACATCTACTGCAGTGTTTTGTTTTAAAAATAAAACGCTTTATGACCCAACGGTATTAAACTGGTCACTGAAAAGAGCAAACCCCAACAAGTTTTGTACAATTCAATAAATAATTTATTTCCCACGAATACAACGAATACACTTAAAATACATATCAGTACTGTGAATTAAATCGCAAACAGTCCAAAAAATTCTATCACAAGTTGAAATGTATAGAGTTCAAAATGAAATCCTGTGGTGATCCAAATACATTCCAAAATGAGAATGTGCTTATGTACCAGCAGTATGGGATGTGTTGATGTGCTAACAGTCTTGATGTATCACAATGATGCAATCCAAAATACCCTTGAATAAATTCACAATAATCCCATATTAGTGATTTAGTCCAAGAAATATTAACAAGCACAACCTAATTCGAGTGAATAATTTAAATAAATAAATCCTCTAAAATATGAACTGAAACATTTGAAATTGATTCCTCAATGATTGATGCTATGATATGAAGGAATTCTGCAGTAACAAAATTGATATAAAAAGCTAAGACACAACAACCAGTGTGTAGGAAATTAGGAAACAACCTACTTATAGAACCTTTTAAGCTGTCAACAAGATCATGAATTTCTAAGTAAAAAAAAGTCATAAACTCAGATACAATTAAACATGTTTACCTCCATTAATAACGATCTGAATATTTAATCATTACTCACAGTGAAATATTAGCTGTGTTTACAAAATAAATGTCGCTAGTCAGGTAGGCTATTAACTCCATTAATGACCATGGTGAATCACACAAAACATATATACATAACATAAAACTCTCGAGAAAAGCCAACAACAATACAATTTAAATATACATAAACCTCCCCTCTTAAAGAAAAATAGTTTCCTTTTATACTTTAATTGCTGTTGTTTTTGACATTGTTGTGGGATTTAATGTCATTTTTCAGCACACAATAGGCTATATATGGTGGACAAAATAGCTGGTGGAACAAGAACCCAGAAACACTCTGGGAAAAACCATCGACCCATGGGAAGATACTGACAAGCTATCACATGTACCCACATTGACTGAGCCCAAGAATAGAACTTACGCAGATGGCAAACTTTGGGTCCTGTTTGATGCTTAATCCTTCATGATTTTCTGGAAAATTCCAGACATTGGAGATATTTGGGGAGGCCAAATTGGGTTAAAAAAAAGTACTTTATCAAAACTTTTACAGTGGTTTTAGTTTTACTATTCCTCAGAGGAATTTCCTTTGGAAGTCTTGTGAATGCACACATTATGGTCAACAAGTATTGGTTGCCTGACTTGGTCATAGCTAAGGGACGGACATGTTCTACCATTATTTTGCTAAATGGTTCGTCAAATGCAGGAACAAGTTGCAGATGACCCGTAGGTATCTTCTGATTGAACTTTCCTGCCATAAGACAAGTGTGACATGATCTACAATATTTACAGACATCACTTTTAATTATCCACAAAAAAAATTGGTTAAAAGATATTGTGATAAATGTTACTGACGTGTTAATGACCTGACAAAGGAGTTTCATGGGCTAGAATAAGAATTTCCTGTCTATACCACTTTGGAACAACAACCTGATAGCTTACTGACCACTCGTCACTAGCGGGTACCTCAGGTGATCTCCGTTTCCTCACAAGGTCCCCTTTTGTAAACAAAATAACAAACATGTACATGTGTGGCTTTTTCTAATAGCCTTCTGAAACAAACTGGAGATCTCAAAATTTTATTCCTGTTCAACAACACCTGATTGTATTTTGTCACCCTGATTAGAATAAAGGGAATACGTAGTATAATGAGGATCGCTATGATCTCCATTGATCAATGTCAGGGGCAAAAGTGATCCCATCTAAAGCCTGATCAATATATGTGTCAGTGGCTTCATTTTCAAGTGGATCAACATTTTGATCCAAAAAAAGGTTTGTCAGTTACAAGTGGATTAGCTATCAACTTATCAACACCTAGGTCAATGCCTAGTAATAAATGAATACCCTCAATGGGTAAAGAAAGTACTGTTCAGGAAGTTGTGGGTCCAGAGATAAGTTCTGATGATGAATTTACACAATGGAGAGGAACATCAGCAAAGCTGCACTGTACTCCCTGAATAAGAGCACCTTCACTCGAGAAAAATTCTCAGATAAAAGCAATACATGATAATAAAAGACTCCGAGAAGCTCATATGTCCCTCAATATTTGAATCGGGATAAGTTTGGCAGAATCACCAATAACTCATATAGGCCATTTCAACATGAATGGCTCATAGGTCTCTAAAATAAGATCAGACTGGAGTTTGTTTAACCCAACAAATGTATTGCTTTTAACACATGAATGTGACATTTACCTCTTAAAAATAACAGCATTTCAGATAGCTCTGCTTTTATTATGCTGCTTATTTTTCAGTCGGTAGCACTGCAATTAGAATTAACTTGCCCGTTTTTTAAATGGATGCACACAGGAAGAGATAATGATTTTCTTATCAGTCTTATCATAAGTTAGATTCATCAGAATTGTGACAGATTGAGATTTGGAACTACTTTTAATTGGGATTTTTTACTAAAAGAAGGTGCTTAGAGGAAGACTTACTGACAAATGCAACTTTGTGAGTCAAGGAATAATGACCAGTTATACAAGCAGCTTTTTGGACCTTTTGCTCATCAAGGTAGGTCTTGACATCACTATGGATACAAATCTTGAACTCTTCAACTAATATAAGTTGTCTGAGATTAACCAAATTTTGATCAACTGTGCACCGCCTATTAAATAGTTTTTATTTATCCCATACAAATTCGGGATGAGTCTATCCAATTTCTTTTCTACATTTGCTAAATCTCAGTCGATATGCCTCTGGTACTGTCTCATAATTACTTCAATAAACGTTCTTTAACCACATTGAAATTAGTACTCTGTCCTACCAACATTGAAGTGTAGACTTCATTAGTATTGTCCACAAGTACACTTTCTAATAATAAAATCGCGTGCTCTCTAGGCCATTAAAAATTTTCAGCAATTTTCTCAGAATGAAGAAAACACTTACCTATCAAAACCTGAATCTGTTTGTAATGGGGGGTAAATTTGTCAGTTTTAATTCTTTCAGTCTAAATTGAATTATTATTCTTCCTTATCTCATTCTTTCTGCATCTGAATTTCCATCTCTTCTTTTCTCATCTGCATATGCATTTTATTCTCTTCTCTTTCCCTATCCCCTTATCCTATATCTGCGTTTGTATTTCCTTCCAGCTTTCTGGTTTTGGATTTCCATCATTTCCTTATTAAGCTGATGATTTATTGGCTCTTTTTTCAATATGGTTTTCAATTTCATTTCAGAGCCATATAGAGACTTACTAATCAAAGCACTTTTATCCAAAAAGTATTTTTCCACAAAATATTGGACCAAAATAATTTTTATTTCTTGCTTTTTTAAAGGAGCATTCACTTCAGAAAGATGATATTGTCAGCCAAGCTAAAAGAATTCATCATTTCTCAGAACTGGAACCCTTCATGAATATGATTTAAATAACGTTCTCCAGTTTAGATGACATATTGTTGGTTTCACTGTAGATTTGTAATTTGTGAAACTAAAATAACTGGGACTAAAAAAATTCCAAAAGAAAGTGAATTTAAAAAACAAATTTTTATTCTGGACACGAGTCCCCAATTTTCTGTTATGACTCTACGGTCTAAAATAACGTAATAGAAAAGAGCAAATACAATTTTTGTAAAATTCAACAAATAATTTATTTTCCAAGAATACAAAGAGTACATTTAAAATCAATTTACAGTATTCTGAATTAAATCCCAAATGGACCTAAACGTTATATCACAAGACCAAATGTATAGAATTCCAAATGAATTCAAGTGGTATTTCGAATAAATTCCAATTCAGAAAATGCCTATGTGGCAATCAACTGGAATGTGGTGATGTGTTAACAGTCTTGATGTATCACAATGATATAATGCAAAATGCCCTTGAATGAAATCACAATCGCAAGACAGAGGAATTCAGTCCACGCAGTATTAATGAGCACTTTTCCAGCGAATAATTAAATTTTTTAACAAAATCCTCTCAATTATTTATCTGAAGCACAACTTAAATAGATTCATGTAAAACTGTTAAGATATGGAATTCCGAAGTAAACAACATTAATCTACAAAAGCTAAGACACAAAAGCAAGCCAGGATATAGATCAATTTTCCATCCAATTACAAACAACTTGCTTATAGAGCCTTTTATTCTCTCAACAGGATCTGGAATTTCCAAGTGAAAAACTAATATCGGTAACCTAAAATCAGATATAAGTGAGCATGTTTACCTCCATTAATAATGATCTGAATATTAAATCTATAATCATAAAAGAAATGGTAGCTATGTATTATGTTTACAAAATAATGTCACTAGTCAGGTGGGCCCTTAACTCGAATACTGATCATGGTCAATCACAAAATATAGATATGGATAACGTATAATTATGGAGAAAAACCAACAAACAATACAAATTAAATACACATAACATGCTTTACGAATGGTTCACATCGCTTCCACGGGTGCAGAGCTGATTAAATCCCAGATAATATGGACTATTTATTCTCAAAGTCAGAAGTAAACGTTTCCAAGGCACTAGTCTGTGGAAAAAACTATTATTCCTATTTTAAACTAAATTGGACAAGTGCTATTGTTCATACCTCAATCACATTATCTATGGGGTCCAGGATGGCGAGTGGTTTAATGCCCTCACCTTTATAGACAGATCACTGACATCTCACCTCTGTCTGCGTGGGTGCAAGTGTTAGGCTCAACCAGTGTTGATATGACAAAAATGGTATTAAAAGCCAAACATGACTGTGCCATTGTCCGTGGCTTTGCCATTCATTGCTTGTGCATTGCATTGTTTCTTTCTTTGCTGTTGCTTGTGTCTTTGTCTGCCATTACTAACTAATTGCTTGGTATCTTTGTCTTCCATTGCTTGTTTATTATCTTGTGCCTTATTGTTAATGTACTGCTTTGCATCTTTGTCATTACTAGTACCTTTGTCTGCCCTTACTAGTGTCTTTGTCTATCGTTGCTTGTGGCTTTGTCAGCCACTGCTAGTGTATTTTTTGTGTCTTCCTATGCTAATGCTTGTCATTCGCTCCACTTGCTAGTGTCCTTGTCTGCCGCTGCATGTCTTTGCCTGCCATTGCTTGGGTATTACTTTGTGTCTTTGTCTGCATTTGCTTGTATTTTGTCTGCCCTTGCTAATGAACTTGTGTGTGTCTTTCTGAGCCGTCGTCTGTGTCTTTCTCATCTAATGCTAATGTCTTTGTAAGACGTTGTTTGATTTTGTCTATAATTGCTTGCCTTCTTTCTTTGCCTGCCACTGCTAGTTTATTTCTTGCTGTCTTTGTCTGCCGTTCCTTGCGTCTTTGCCATTGCTAGCGTAATTGTAAGCCGTTGTTTGTGTCTTTGTCTACCAATGCATGAGAAGCAAAGGAGACGAACATAACTTTTGCTGAAACGTAACTTTGAAAACTAAAAACCTTATGCGAAAAAATGAAAACAAAAAGGTCAATAATGCTAGACCAAAGCCTCTAACTTTGCCGAGAGTTTCTCTAATTGGGTTACTTTATTTTTGTCGAAATTTGTTTTTCTTTACCCACTGGACGTCTCATTGAGGTCGCGCTCCTCTGCTGCTATAATTAGATCATTATTATATCAATAATGACACCTGGCACGGAATCATATACAGCTAGATTAGCTAGAGAAAGATTAGAAGCGATCAAAAAGTTGTTGTCAGTTTGTGATTCTTATAGATAAAAACATCAAGAACGTCAAGAATCACAAGTAGAATATGCTGAAGATACAGAAAAAATATTTAAACCTATTACAAAAGTTACTGAAAGAGCTGCAGAAGCAACTGAAGGTCTTCGCCCAGAATTTTGCAGATACTAGAAAAATTGCAGAAAGAACTAACCAAATAAAAACGATTTTACTAGATCTTCCAACTGATATAGCTGCTGCTCATCCACCCCGCGCAGATAAAGAAATACTGGAAGGTACTGGAGAAATAAAAAAGCTCTCACACCAAAACCAAACCAAGAAGAAAAGAGGAACCAGACGAAAAACAGGTTAAAATGCTTGAAAAATTTAGTGATACGGCTACTAAAACAATAGAAAGTAAAACGGAAATAGATAAATTAGCTGGCTTCAAGTTATAGTTTTAGAGATAGTTAAAGCCTGGGCACAATAAACCTGTAAGTAGAGAAATCTGGTATAAATGGATATATCGCATAAGATTTAAAAAAAGATCGAATTTCAAATGATGATATGATATATCTAGTGTCTTTAGATAAAACAGAGGAATATCCATTATGTGGTAAATTTTCTCGACAACCTCCTCAACCTCAACCTAAACAACCTCCCCAGCAAGAACCTTATTTTCTACTTCCTCCACCGCAGCAACAAATAGAACAACAAAAACAACCAGTCTCCTGGGTCACGAATTCCACGGCCACACCAAAATCCATAATCTCCTAGAGAAAATCAGTCAGAAATAATTTATATTAAAAATAAATTTACAACTAAAGGTTTTAATGGTATCAGTAAGATACGATGAATTAGTAAAAGTTTCCGCACGGGGGGGGGGGGGGGGGTACCGTCAAACGGGAAAATATGCGAAATCTAGATATACTGATTGAGTTAAAGATTATATTCCATAGCTACTAATAAACCTATCAAATATGACGACTTGCGTTTTTTTAATTTTAATCTTGAAGAAAAAAGAAAAAGAAGATGCAGTTGAATCACTACTACCAGCTGAAAAACCTGATGAAGAAGAATTTTATGATCCAGAAGATCCTCCCGGCGCTTCTGGAAGTGGTTTTTAATCAACTACGCCAGGAGGAAGCGGTCTTATCGCTTGTCCTAACAACATTCTTTCTGAAGTAGATAGATTAGAAGTTCTGGTTGGAGGAAAACGCGCAGGAAATAATTTGCCTGAAATCATTAGTGAAATACCTGATATTTGTCGCAGATTATTTACCGGCGGTACTGTGGATATCAATGTTTATCGTTCTCTCATCGATGAGATTGCTGATGATTATCACGGCGACATAACAGTTAATTACTCATCATGTAATTTAAAAATATGAGTATGCACAATGCACAACGTGGACCTGTAATGGTCAGGATAGTAAACTCACGATTACCAATTTACAAAGCGAGTTACGGAGATGGACCCTGTGATGCTGTTATGAGTTTATTCAAAAGGATGGCTCCAAAAGCAATACCGATTGCAAAACAACTAGGAATGAAGAATATTGAGGCTGTTCGTGATAAAAGCATTGGTGCTAATCAGTAATCTTGCCGGTAAAGTGTTCTCGACAGTTAAGGATAGATTAGTTCGAAACACACCGCAGCAAATGATTCTTTTTATTACCCGGCACTGAAGTTATGCCTGCAAAAATTAGTAAAATAATAAATCAAGCTGGAAAATTAAAAAAAAAATAACTAGCAGAATTGGCTGTTCATGAAGTTGTTTCTACAAGATTAACTAATGAAATTATATCGACAAATACAAGTTTTATTTCAGGAAGTGGTCTTTGTTTTTTACGATAATAAATATAATAAAATATTTAAACGCATAGCCGATCCAACGTTCGACATGGATGCACCAGTTCTCAACGATGAATTCATATGTGATTATCAATTTTGTTCTTATGTTGCACGTATAGCAAATCAGCGTGGTCGAATTACATGTTCAATATACAAGTAGATATTTCTTACCTGCTGAAGCATTTATTGAAGTAGAGGGAGAGCTTTAACATATGTTCCTCTTAATACAGCATATGCAGCTAATGTTATAGTCGGTTTTGTTAACAATGATATTATGGCGTTATTTGATAGCGCCATGTATATGATTGACGGAAAAATATTGAAACAATTCAAAAAAGATGTTGACGTCTCTAAAAAAAAATACGCTCCAGTAGAAAACATGTAATTGAAACGCTCATCATATTATAAAAATCTCGTATAATCACGTTCGAATCAATCTGACTTCCGGTCACGTGAAAAAATTACAATAAAATCTCGCGAAAAAATGCAGAATAAAAAAAAACGCTAAAAAAAGATCAAATTTCTAATGGCGGTTTGAACAAATTAACATTATCCAAGTCTTAGCTTACACATTATAATGAGGCTTCAGAACCAAAAACCGGAGTTCAACTTCATCTTTCTCCGAGCGCTATCAAAACAGGCAGTACATTCCACTTCTTGAAGCTATACCAGCATTAATAGCCGTTTCAGTCCCAGCTGTAGCAAAAGCAGCTGCACTCGGTTTTGTTGGAACTGCCGCTGGAAAGGCATTAAAGAAAGCAGCAGGAAAAGGATATAAAAAGGGAAGGGTATGAGATTACCGGGAACCCCATATCGGTACGGAAAACGTCTGAGACTTCCAGGAACACTTTGTTAATTCTTCCAATGTCTAAATTTGATTTACTTGATACTGATAATATATATATATATATATATATATATATATATATATATATATATATATATATATATATATATATATATATATATATATATAAACAATTTCATAGGTGTTTTATGCGTGATCAATTACCAAAACCACCAAATTATGAATCATAAATCTGGATGATAATTCAGGGCCTGGTACTCATTGGGTTGCATACGCAATTGATCAACGTGATTCTATTTATTTTGATTCATACGGGCTTCCTCCGCCAATAGAATTTTTAAAATATGCCAGAAACATTCCAATTTGGTATTCATCATTACCAACATAAACATTAACTGATCCGCCAATATGTGATCGTGAAATAATTAATGTACTCAATGCTATATCAAAATCAACATTACCACCTCATAAATTCGTGCATGATTATACAAGTAACCACGTCGTTTTAAACAGGTCTTAAAGTATAACTGTTGATATTTACGGAAGATCTTCTCTTTGTGGAACCACTAAGGGCAAGAAAACAAAAGATGATATTGATTTGTCAAATAACGCGACTAAAACTGAACTTGCCGATATTATGAACCTCTCTGGAGTTGACCGAGATGAAGTTGTAATTTTTCAGGATAAATACGGTGTTTTAAAGACAAGCAATATCAAATGGAATTACGTATTTCGTAGAGTCCTAGGTGCTACCGAGGATAATATTCCAATATTTACCAATGACGGTAAAATCAGAGACTCAAGTATATCAATCGCAACTATTAGAAATGAAATTACAAAAAGTGTTGCTAATCGTTTACGATCTACCGGTGATACAATGACAGGTTACCTCAACATGAATGGAAATAAGATAGTTGTTTTAAGAGATCCAACATCTGATGAGGATGCTGCAACAACAAAAAATTGTAGACACAGTAGATACTAAATTATCCACGCTACTAGCTGAGTATGATTCTCAAGAAAGCGCGTATACAAGACTTCGCAAAATTTCCAAAACAATGAAATTGCATATAATTTCTTTGACACTTCGTTGACTGTTCACGTAAAACTGTCTGATATTAACACAAAACTTATATAAAATAGCTATATCAGATATTGAAACGATTAGAAAAAACTAGATGTTATAAGTGGAATTCCTGATATCGTTAAAAAAATTAATCTGATTAAAATTCCCTACAAGCAAATTAACAATATTGCATATACCAGAGGTGAGCAAACTTTCCAGTGCAAGTGCCGCATACACTAATTTACACCTTGTAGCGGGCCGCACATTTCATTAAGTAAAATAATTAATATTTGAAATAGCAAAAACAAAAGGTTTTTCTAAATAACATCTAATTAATTTTCAGTTGTTAGTATGTTGTTAATATTTGAAAACTTAAACTTCAAAAGAAACACATTTATTTGATAAACAGAATAACATAAACAGAGTCAGTGCGAATGATGAGTTGTTCCTAGGCCGCATGAAAACCCTTGGCAGGCCGCATTAAAGCAAGTGGCGGACCGAAGTTTGCCCACCCTTGGTATATACAGAAGCGTCTGACCAAGAAGTATTGTCACAACTCAATAAAACCATTAAACATCGCGCTGAGGTTACCGGTATATAGAGGCTCTCAGTACTTGGTGTTGTATCGTTTATATCTGCCACGATTTAATGGCGTTATTCGTCAGGTGGATATATGTTAGTGAAGTTAGATCAAAACGACGAGGTAACATTTATTGTGGAGCCTGATGAAAAACAAATCGGCTTGTTTTATTACTGGTGTCTTGAATTAGTAGCTAAATTCCCACCTAATTAAAATATAATGAGTACTGAACCTGATGTTGCAGCGCAACATTATAGATATAATCAAGCACGTGAATGGCAAACAAAATTGAAAAATATCGTTGACGCGAATATAGAAAAAATAAACAAATATCGCAGACGTGTAGTTATGGTTGATATTTATAGGTTACTACATTTGTATGGGAAAATATGAACGAGTTTTCGGATGGAATACTGCACGAACTTGTGAGTGCAGTATATCCTTCCGACAAAACGAGTTCATATTTTCCCATACAAATGCAGTAACCTTTTTATTATATGCTCATTTTTTTAAAATTCTACCTAAGGCTTAATTATATAAACAAAATACACTCCAAGAAACAAGGTAAATGAATGAATACCGTATTCCAAACTAAATACACAAACGCAGATTTGACATTACAAAATTACATCATTATTAATGCGCACATAGCTTCGCCCAGATAAATTTTAACTTAGTCGTGCGGTCGACATAACTTTCGAAAGAAAATGGCGTGTCTAGTTAAAATTGAAATTTGCAGTCATATTGTGAATGAATGCGCATTGCAACAACTTTTCTATTTGATCTGGAGTGAATATATTTTGGTATTTTGCTTCGATTCGACGAAAGTTTTTGATTTTGGACTGGATTCATCTGTGCAAATTATACATGAAATACATCGGATTGAAGTGGCGCGGGAGACACGTGTTTACGTCTGCAAATGTGTTTCTGTTTCTGTATTTGAATGTTTGAAATCATAACGTGAGAAAAATATGAAGTCTTTCAATAGCAATTTTCAAAAAGACGCTATGGAATTTAATGTGTATTTCATTTTGAATGCAGTAAGGAGGATGCAATTGCACTTATCATCGAAATTACAGCACACTTTCAAAAAGTGTAATCCAGATTGAAAACCTATGACATGGTTCATGTAATTCGGATTTGCAGAATTAAGAAAAAACATTTTGAGGAAATTCAGGATATAAAACTGTAAGTATATTTTATTGTGCCATTCTTATCACCAGATAAAGAAGACAGTATATGCCTTGTCACTTGTATGTTATTTGTAAGGACATAATCGTCCGTCTTTTATATCATGTAGCAAGCCTAAATCCGTAATATTGTATCAACGCGGAATGTGCCAAAACAGCTGGGGTTTTAGTTTTTGAAGTCCATGAAACATGTTTTAGTTCATTCAAAACAAATTTAAATAACCACAACGTAAAGAGCCTTTTATGCGAGTGTATATGATTTGTTTACAAATCAAAAGTGCTGGTGTCTGCGTCATTGTTTGTTTACAATATAAAGTAGTTCCTTGATTCACGTGAATGCTATATGTGTATTGTCGCGCGCGTTCAGTATCGGGGAATATTGAACGATTCCGACCATGTAAAGATAACGGGGAAAAAATGAGCATATAATAAAATTGTTTATTAGGCGTCTGCTGTTATTGTTGGAACCGGCGTATTATCAACAATAGCAATGATGATACCAATAGTTGTAACAATTTGTGTTTCAACTGCAACAACGATTGCCGATATTCTTAATATCGTTGCAACAACAAAAAATGTACGTACACAAATGAAAATTGCATGATTATATATGAAAATTACACACAGCAACGCTATCATACTCCAAATTATCCTCGTTATTATCAACGAGCCTTAGTGATGGAAAAAAATATCAGAGTTTGAGTTCACGGAGATGATCAAAATTTACAATGAAGCAATGACCGTGATTGATTTATAAAACCAAGATTTAAATAATAATGACATCTCCAAGCGAGCTACTAGAACAGATTGTAAATAATAAAGCTCCGTGAAAAACAACTATGATATTGGTAAGCTAAACTAATCCAGAATTTAGTGTTAACTTTCCAACTGCACTTCCAGTGAAAGAAATATCACTAGCACAATTACTAGTATAATTGTATGGCCAAATATCAGATCAAAATCATTTGGTGGATTACAGGCGAGTAATTCGCTTGTATTTGCCAATATAAATAAAGATGACAGAACCCCAGATTAGCAAGTTGTTTCTATTCCTAAAGGGAATTATCAAATCGAACAAATTAATGATGAATTTCATCGCAAAATAAAATCAGTAACCGGAAAAGAATCAAAAGTAGCTATTTCAGTTCACGAACCAACATTATCATCTGCAATTGAAATATATTCTCCAGATTACGTTGTAGATAATTATCAATCACCAATCGGATCTGATTTAGGATGGCCTGAAATTTCTACAGAGTATGAAAGACTGCCGGAACCTCAACGAGATGATTTCTCTATTTCTCTTTGAAAAACAAACAAACATTATAAATGAAAAACAATATCAAAATGTATATAAATGGCGTCATTACGCATATGATAGCATTAAACTTTCTGAAGTAGATTATTCCCTAAAACACCATTTTCAATCATTTATTTTGATAGAAAAACTTCCGATCATATTGTTTATGAAAAGTATTTCAGATCATTCGCTGATGAAATTAAAACCGAATACACAACTACATTCACGACATTAATGCAATTATTAAAAAATTATATTCTGAAGTATTCTAATATTGATCTAAGAAAGAAAATTATTGAAACGATACAACATTTAAATCAAATTGTATCAGATATTGAATTTACTAATCCAGTTATTATTGACATAATAAATGCTAGTACTTATGATATAGGGAGTAAAAAAATAACAAATATCAGACAATTATATAGTAATCACTATAAAATAGCTAAATCAAATTTATTAAAGTTTATTACTCACTGGGTTTGACACTGAAGGACTAAAAAGATCACTTAACGATCTTATTAACGAAAACTTTCCTAAAATCGTTGACTCATGGAGAAAAATATCACTACGAGCATCTCTTCTCAAACATAACAATGATCCATATGGTGGCAGGCGTCATATTCCACCAGAAATCGTTAATATGACGTCAACAATCCAATCTTGTTTGCGTCGTAATTGATGGCAGCTATCACATAGATGTTGAAAAATCAAATCAGGCTCAAGAAGGATATATTCTGTATACTTTTACACTGCAAGTACCTCCTGGATATTTGATTGTACAAGAACCTATTAATCCAGTTTATCTATGATGTCATGATCAGTTGTTATCAAGAATAAATTTCAAACTTACTAACCAATCCGGACACTTAATTGATTTAAGGGTTGAAAATCTGAATTTAAATTTATACGAAAATTCTAAACGATTTTTACAATTAATTAAATCAATAGCTATATTATATAACGTACCAACATGTCAAGGTTTTCTTATATGACAAGTGAAAGGGTACTTGAAACGACATCAGAACATGAATGACACAGTCTCCAATTAACATAGAACAATTTAGTGCTAATATAGTTATTGATGAATACGGCAACATTGACACAAGAACAATTAAATCAACTGCAGCGATAACATATTTATATGATCACTTCTAATTTTTGTTCCAAGGACGGCACCCATACACATACTGGAGCCTTCTCTACGTTCAGCTTATTGTTGCTCACCTCTCCCCCTCCATAATCAAGCTCGGGAGAGTGCAAAAGACATAGTGGGTGTATGTGTGTTTTTGTGTTGAATTTCGAGGTGGGGCTGGGCTCCAATTTTACATATAAAAATATAGAAATATTCGCAACCATCGACAGTTACCAGCCATGGGATTCAATCGCCAGACCTCGAGTATCAGAGTTCTATCCTTTAGCATTACGCCACGTTCCAATCATACAGATATACACTTCAGAAATTATTATAAAGATACTATTGCTGGATTGCTATATAAATTAATGAGTAAAACTACAGCGTAGATTTATTTATGTTTCGAAACACGCTGTATAAAATAATCGAGTATCAGAGTTATGTGCTTTGACAAAGACAGGTTTGATAAATATATATTTCCGTATCAATTGTAAAAATAGCTTCGTTGTATTGTACATGTACCTCGGTGTTTTTCTGCCTTGATTTCGTTTGTACTATTATGCAATTATGTTACTTCACTGATATTAATTATGACACAGAAGGTTTATTAATTAATTAATAACACAAAATTAATTATGATCTACGCAGAAACTTCATGTCATTGGCATGAAAAAGGGATATAACCGCTAAATAATTACCTGTCAAGGAAACAAGAGTAATTTCACTTCAAAAGTGGGAGGTTTTAGATACAATACTGTTGTATCATAATTATTTTAAAGACATAAAAAATTAAATTAATAGAAATTTTATTTCGATCATCTGGTGATGGACATAAAGCGTTATTTGATTGATGCGAAAATCCTCACGTGATTTTATTAATTACCTTTACTGAAACAATTTCATCATTCATCGTTTTGATATAATTTTACATCTTAGAGTGGTTTTATCATTAATATATTTTTTTTGATTAACGTCATTACTAATTATTTACTTTTAATGTATTTTGTTCAGGTCATCCTTAATCAGTTTGAAATGATAAGTTGACTGTTGTATCATGATGATTATGATGAGACAAAAAATAAGTAAACAGTTTTGTAAATATAAGCGGCATGACTACTTAAAACGCCTATCGGAGAGATATAGATATCTCTCTCAATACTAATGAAAAGTTATTTTTTGTTTACACTTTTTTGAAAACGCCGATCTGGCAATATTATTTGTGACTAAATGTATAGAACGCGGTACAATATTAAAATATTTAACAGCTGCACATATCGATGGAAATATTATTTCCTCGCCAGTCTCTGTATTTGTAGATTTAACTGTATTACTGGATTGACAATTTTGGCGCTGAGTAACAGCTCTCAGATTAGATAAAGAGTTATTTTGGGGATTTGAGTCAATATGATCGATCACAAGACCATCTTTGACTACTCTGAAATAACATTCAAATATAAATTTATGGCAAAGATATGATTTCTTTTCCCCAGTACTAAATATGAGACAATCAGTATTAATGACACGACCGACTTCTTTTTTAGTCGACAGTTTCTGATTACACCATCAAGAGATGCTTCATAATTCGTTATGACTGGATGTTTTGCAAAGTCTCGGCTTGGGGGGTTAGCAAAGTTTTGGCTCATTTATATATAATATCGTTTCTTTAACTGATGATTTGTCTAGATCATTGCTTTGAAAATCTTGTCAAATAATCTTTTACACTTTTTAAAACCTTGTCACTGTCATTATTTTTTAAAATCATAATATCTTTTGTGTTCTGTGTATTATTTAACACCACCTTGCCCACACAACTGCGTGTTTCCCCTAATTCCAACACTGCATTTCAAACACGCTTTTGGTCCTAAACTTCCGTTATGCACGCTTTGCAAATGCTGTCCGCAGAATTCGTTTAAACAGGCTTTGTTACAAGGTGTCAAAGAACCTATCATTAACCACTTGCATTTGTACTTTGTTTGAATTGTATATATTCATCTTCAGTATAGACGGATGAATTTGAGAGATTATCTAAGATCAAGCCTTCTAAATATAAATTTAATCTTCACAGAATATCCTCTGGCTTATTGATAAAAACA
Source organism: Sinohyriopsis cumingii (assembly GCA_028554795.2). Taxonomy (NCBI): domain Eukaryota; kingdom Metazoa; phylum Mollusca; class Bivalvia; order Unionida; family Unionidae; genus Sinohyriopsis; species Sinohyriopsis cumingii. The sequence goes on from JAPYKE020000029.1 coordinate 4,024,021, forward strand.
ATGGTTGATCAGAATAATAACACTTTAATCAATAAAATTCATGACGCAAAAAAGAATTTCGCAAAGACGGCGTATCGCATGTGTGGTCAATGTTCAAAATCACCGAAGGTGTCGATGCCACGATGAATAAGCCTACATTACCCTTGACACCTTGTGAGAGACATTATGATGTTGATATACATATGAATTATTGATACAGATACAATTCGCTACCTATACTACTGGTATAATTAATAGACAGAGAAACTTTGAGTGGGATGCCAACACCTGGACAATATATCCGTCAATATAAACGTCAGATTTTTTTATATTCAATTGTTGTAATTGCCAGTAAGCATAAAACATATTTACGCAACAAACAACGAAATATGTAGTTGATCTGAGACCTTACATAAGCTTGAGACTGAAAACAACTGCTCTCTGAAAAATATTAGTATGATTCTCAGTCTTACAAAGAAATACATGTACTTAACACATTAACATGCACTAACAGATGATTAAAAAAATTTCAAGCTTTAAAAATTACCCATTTGGCCATAACTATGGCATAAGTGACACATGTTGAACATGTTGTTAAAGGATCATAAATATAAGTATGTACATGTATTGTTCAAAATTAATTTTTGACAATTGCAACTTCAATAAATAATAATTTTTTTCATTATTTTTTCATAAAACAGTAAAAACATGACGTTAATATCATTAATTTTTTATCACACAGATGGAAATTACAGATATACTGTACCAGCACAGTTAAAAAGCACTATGAAACATACACAGGAAAAACTATCCGAGTACACCGGTGTATCAGTAACACAGCACTCCTCTAATTTCTATATACATTAAATTTACAATCTTCTGAAAATAAATCTGAGGTTGTGACTGACTTGTTCATTTATGTTTCTGCAATAGCATCTGGTTTTGCAACATATATAAAAGAAAGTGATTTCAATTCCAAATGATATTCATGTTCATTGATAGAAATGTCAGATTTTTTATATTCAATTGTTGTATTTGGATATGAGTGAGGAATTACAACTTCCTTCCCTACTTACAAATTAAATGTATTTTTCAGATTGAATGGGTAGGTTGTTTACAAGAAATGAATCAGAGAAATGTAGAATTGCACATTTAGGATATATCCAACAAGAGGTTTTAGCTAGAATTTCTTTATCCTCTAATTACCGAAGACGAGTCATCATGTAAACCAAAGGTTACTAGAATCACAATGAGTACATAGTTTTTTGTGAATGTATACCCTGTCTATTATAAAGGCCACACTCAGCTGTAAAATCATGTTCATCTGATGTTAATTTATTTTACTCATTGTTTGTTGGTATCCAATGCACCTGCAACGATTCCATCTATGGCAGTCCTTTCATTAAATTATCTGTTTTGAACAAAATCGACGGTGGTTGTTGTAAGGTACAGAACTAGGTTTAATATCACCTGCTAAAACCATCTATGTGAGGGGCAATGGGGATGCATTTTCACCAGAGATAAACTGATAGCATGTGATAACTCAGGATGTAAACCAATATTGCTGATAAACTGTTTCATAAGTTTAGTTGATTGTTAAATCTGGCAAAAAGAACATAAATTCCATTACAATTAAAATATGTGATGATCTTACACTTATGTTCAGAAGCAAACACTATTTAAAAAAAAAAAAACTTAAAATTCCTAAAACAATGGTTCGTAAAAACGTGCCAAGTTATAACGCTGCCAAAAGTTAGGTTCTTCCTGCTTTGATGCATATGCATTGTAATAAAGACAAGGGAAGGTACTATAAAGAAGCTAATGCATAATAAATAGTTTATATATATATATATATATATATATATATATATATATATATATATATATATATATATATATATATATATATATATACGAGGTAAACTGTACCCGTCCAACAAAAGATCCAAGACATCCCAATACTACCCCTAAACACAATTGTCCTAAAAACACTCTCACATAACCAGGTTAATTGTATACAATTATAATTAAATTGTCCTAAAAACACTCTCACATAACCAGGTTAATTGTATACAATTATAATTAAATTGTATACAATTAACCTCAATAAAAAAAAATATTGTGATGAGTTAAATTCTGTTTAGTATAATTATCAAGTAAGATCAGTAGAGTTTCTTCCCTTGTCCGTAATCACCAAATGAAAGAAACATTCCACTATCAATAAAGATCAGTCAACATTTTAAAGAAGTAACACTTTTTATAGCATAATTCATGTAATGATGTCACTTGGTCGTTCTTGATTCGACAGACCTATCCGTTCCGGAGATTAAATTCGTTCCGGAACGATCATTGGTTTTCACACCACCTGCGTTCTGGAACGATAATGCTGTTCAATAAAATACGACCAATTTACGCTTGTTGTAACTATAGTCCGACTCTACATCCCGTTTGTTTGTACCCTCCTACCGATTTCAAAAACTAGAGCGTTTTTGTGATAATTATGCACAAAACTAAGTCAATTGAATAATTGATTTATAATTTCTAACCTGACTATGACCAGAATGGCATAATGCTCACATTCTCTGCACCATTTCATGCTTAACGGACTTTCCATACTACCACAGGGCCAAATTGCGTACACTATAGACTAGGTTATTTCCATCAGACAATATAATGACGTAGTTCATCCTGTTCGGCAACTGCTGAATAATTGCGTAAATTACATAACGTTAAGAGTTTGGAATTATATCCCTTTGCATATATGAACATAGAAATTAAACAGCTTGTTAAATCCACATGAAAAGCAAATTTATAGTTGTCATTATTTTCCTTTGCTTGATTCGACATTGTAAATATCGGAAACAGACGACTTATGCATGTACATCTGTATTCGTGATACACCCCACTGCTGAATATGGACTTGCCCAGAAACTGGAAATGAATCTGAGCTTGTGCGTCTATTACACTACAAACTTCCGTTACGGATGAAACACGCATAAGATGACGGTGTTAGGGCCACTCTACTCAGAGTCAGGTTAGAAATTATAAATCAATGAATAAATTGACTAAGTTCCTTGCACTTTTTTTTTTATATATTAAAGGTTTCTAATATTTAAATCGGGGGGGGGGGACAAACAAACGGGTTTGTATTGTCAGACTATATGAACTTATAAATAATTCGTATCAAAATCACATAAATCATATTTTATTTTGCTTTATATTATTATTCAAACGAAAACAAATAATAATTTTTGTGTGGAAACAAAGACCACGTAAATACATGTGTATTTCGGTTTGTATTTCGGTGTTTCTAGTAACCGTGACGCGAGCTTGATGTTGAGAGAAAAAACAATCTAAAGGAAAGAATCATAGAGAGTGACAAAAATACCTTAGATTACCCGCATAACCCGTTCTGACACAGGATCCTCTCAATCATAATATATTGCTATGTATGACTTTTTTTTTCCTTTAGATTAGTTTTTTTTTTTTTTCTCAAAATCAAGCTCACGTCGAGCACATGTGAATAACACGTTTTAAATGTTACATTGTAGGACTAAACATAAATATAACATGTGCCACGTACGTTTTACATAGGAATCCCAAGGGCGATCTTTTCGTAGCCTCGACAAGGGGGCTGGACTTCTTTACACAAATAATTAGGCCAAAAAGGTCTGTATTTGTAATAGTTATAAATCAATATATAAGAGTAATATTCTATTTTGACTTAAAAGTTAAACTGTACGCACCCGAATTCTAAATTCACCTGGCTATTTAAGGGTGGGAATGTCATGTCTGAAACAAAGCTGCAAACGCAGGCCCTTTCCACAAGTGACAATAATAACTACATTACTTACTAAACAGCCTGGTGCACTGAAAAGTAGTTGTCGTCTGGACACTTTTAAAATATTCTACTTGTCTCGAACCGTATGTACTTACGTTACTGATTTTGGTCGCTCACTTCCTGGACGTGCTTGATTTGGCGTTCGGTTTAAACATTCTAGTGTCCTTGTTGTTGTTGGCTTTAACGTCATTTTCAGCACAAGATAGGCCAGTGCTGTCCAACCCGCGGCCCGCAGCCTGATTTTAAATGGCCTGCCAGAGCTCGAGCAGCTATATAGTCGTTGCCTCTGAGTTTTCTGTTGCGGCCCTCGGCTTCAAGAAAAACATTTTTCATTGGCCCATGGTGTCAAAAAGGTTGGACAGCACTGAGATAGGCTATACATGGCGAACAGTATAAATGGTGGAGGAAGAACCGGGAAAACCCCCGGAAAAAAACACTGAAGAAGCTACTGGCAAGTTTCCTCACATACCCGCATTGGCCGACCCCGAGACTCGAACCCAAGCAGACAGAGGTGAGATGGCAGTGATCCATAACTGTGAGCGCTTAAGACAACTCGGCCACTCGGGTCCCCCATTCTAGTGTAAAATCAGAAAGTGCCACAATGCAACGTTTGGGACACAGGCACTTGATTCGGGGACAAACTAATGTGTACACTCCCCAATTGCCACGCATCGCCACTTCTTTATAGGGCTGTTCGTTAACCTATCAGCAAACGTAAATTAGACATATACCTCCAGGTATGGTTTAAATGAACCATTTTCGTCCGACAAGCTGACTGTCGCGATTGTGGCGATAATGAATTGGTTATCGTACATATCTATACATTTTCCAATGGTTTGTCCATTTTTTTGGTCAGTAATGGCAACAAGGAGTCCTTAAAAGGTTTGTAATTCTTATTCGATATCCATATTGGCTAAATTGAGTATTTAGATTTATTCCTATCCCGAAACCTAGACTAAATTTGAATGGATAAACTCAACTGATCATGGACAATATTGATGTCAGTTACCACATGTTTATTTGTACAAAAATATGTAGAAAAGAAAATCAACGATAATTTGAAGAAAACAACAAAGAAATTAGAAACTGAATAAAAAGAATTATGTTAAAAAATGAACGTGTCTTGTACGTGGACATCTTCGCTAGCCAAGATGGTACGTGTATAGATAACCTCTTTCCATCGGGCTTCGTGTGTGTTTTATTTTAGAGAAAGCATTGGACAACGAATTCAATCATTTGACAGTTTGAAAATGTACACTTTAATGTTGGTTAGTCCCAGAAACTAATGCTTTATCGTCTCTACTTTCAGGCATTGGGCTGAATGAAAGACAGGGAATTAAAATTGTTTACTGTTCTCACACAATCCCCTTTGTTTTTATTCTCATCCATCCCACCCCCATCGATTTTGAAAACGAAAGGCATCAAGGATATAAACAAAATCACAAAAGTTATTAATTTCAGTCATTGGTCTAAAAGTCCCAACCTGACTGTCACCAAGGGGTCTCTACCACAGTAGACTTACTGACATATGAACGCAAACATAAGCTGCCAATGTAAACAAGCAAACATACTGACTGCTGTCCGTTTCTGGCTTTTAAAATAGTCTTATCACTAAATCCAATTCTAAATAGAATGTTGTACGTATTTGTATATTAAAGCGATCTATCTTAAAATAGTATAATGATTCCATTCACCTTTAGGTTTTGTGGCTTAACAATAGCCATATATATATATATATATATATATATATATATATATATATATATATATATATATATATATATATATATATATATATATATATATATATATATTATTAAAAATAGCATGGCAGTAAAAATATTGGTATAAAGCAAATTGATATGCCAATACTATTGGTATATCAAATTGTGATACGCCCATGGCGCAATAATACGACTTAATAAACAATTATTCAACTGCTGGCCTTTAGATCAAGGATGAATTTCCGCTCATTAATCATTAATGACGTATGCAAATAACGGTAACAATTATTAATAGTCCCCGTTTATTAATTGAATTTTACAATATTACATAAATTTATCGCAGTCCTTTCTTTTTTCCGTTCCCCACTCCAGTATCATGCTTAGAGGCAACATACGCAGAAATATGGAGTGAGAGAGAAAACCAATTTGGGTTGGATGAAAACCTTCAAACTGATCTTGCACCTAGTAGCGTACGAGAATATGGTTAGTCGAAATTATATGTTTACACTTTCCTTGGGATCTATATACAGTGTTCATAATATCAATGATACATAGTTGCAATAGCCGGTCGACACTATTAAGTTAAATTTGTCGATTACGATGCACTCATACTGTAACATATTGCTATATTGTTGTTGTTGTTTTTAACCTATTATATTGTTCCAAAAATCGATTATTATTATTAAATAAATATGAAAATATCCAACAAGGCATCCACTCGCCAAGTAACGTTAACACATTAAACAATCCAAATGCCAGTCCGAGGCTTCTATGAGAGACCGATTATAATTAGAGGAAAGTCATATTGTATTAAAGAAAGTATATCCGCATACCACAGCATAAATACTTTTCTCTTCTTCTAATATACCATTATTTTTTAACAGAAGAATACTTCTCGAAATATACAATTGCGTATTTTATTCTGATATCATCAGAAGCGTTTGGTATCTCGTAATATCTTTTAAGCGCTGGATATTTTCGTCCGCCGCAAGAAACATAATTGGGTCTTTCCCTTGAACCCCACCCCACACTTCAGACAAGGTTGTGGTCCAGTACTGCCACGGCGAACAATGTTCATGTGATATCCACAGTACTCTCCACGACTATTTTTTCTACATGGCGTTACTGATCCGATCATGAGCCGACGACAACTGGTTTTGTTTGCCTGATAAATATTATATTATTGGATAAAGTCCAGTTGAAGATAATACTTTTCCTAATTATATAGATGATTCATTCTACTGTTGCAAAGCACCTGATGGAACAGTATTTTCGTCTAACAGGGATAAAACCAGCTTTCCCAAGGTCAAAAATCGCACAAAACAATTTACGAAAGAAATAAATGACTTATTAACAGCGAGTGAAATTGGGAGATTATCGGCGATCGAACCAAAAAAAAAAATCAGAGATAAGTTTTTTGAACGAGAACGGAAAAGATCATCGGCGATAGAACCTCAACGCTTATTTAGATTTGACTTTTGACAGATTAACAACAGACAAAAACAGCCGCCGCATCTCATGTTTTTTTTCAGTAGACGGTTATGGTGACTCCACCATGAACGACAAACGAGTAGCGACTATTATTAATAGTCTTGTGGATGACAGTAAGTACATATTTAGAATAAAATTTATTGTCGAACATGTCAGCGAAGATGGCCCATCTTGTTTTTGATTATTCGTGATAAACTCGACCCTGTTAAGGGATCACGACAACATAACAACGTTGTCAGAGTGGACAAAAACTCAAAACCAGGCACATTTACCGGAATAGATAAAAGTAGTGAATAGGGGCACCCTACGTACAATGGGAATTAGCATTACAGACCCCCCCCCCCCGGGCAAATCTACGTACAATGGAAATTTAACATGGCGAAAAATCGTGGGCAAATCTACGTACAAGGGGAATTAACATGGGAATAAATCGTGGGCCACTTTACGTACAAGGGGAATTTAACATGGGGAATAGAGTTTGGGCTTGTTTAGGGACAAGGGGAATTGAACATGGGATTTTTTTTTTTTTTTAAATTTTGAAAAAAAAGGGGTAGGCAATTGAAAAGTCATTCTCTTTTCGAGAAATATGGCTGGCCCTGAAAAGGGCCTTTGGGTTTATGTTAATGTATCCATTAACATAAAGGGCACCGCATTGGTCTTCTTCTTGTCCTTAGGCTGCGTCTCACTGTAGGACCGTAAATCAGGACTCTTTTGAGGCATCCTTGTCTTTCTACGTAGATCCTACGTATCCACAGACTGGTGTTTGTCCTGTGGACAACGGTCCACTTGGATCGGACATACATGGGTATGTCCGTCCGGAACATCATGGAAGACACAAGCGTAGAAGATTGCACATCGGTCCACATCTTGAAGCGACGAGAACAGGTGAATCAATGCACTGAACTGCGCTTATTTATAGGTAGAGGTAGGATTGAAACGGATTGAGTTCATTCACCAATCCAAACACGCGTTACAAAATTCAGTCAGCCCTCATCCAATCCGAAGAGAGCAGTCTTTGACGTCAATTGGTCTATATAGATTCGCTAGCGCTTGTGTGCAGTCAATCTATGCGACAGTGATTCAACATGACGGAAATTCAGAAAACGATCCATTGGGGTGCTAAAACAGGAGAGACTGCCCAAGGGAACCCCGACTTACTTTCAGAAGAGGTGAACTGGGATTTTGTGGATTTTCTTTCCTCGCAAGAATTTGTTCCGGAACCTTCGTTACCTTCTTCATTACCGCAAGTGGAGAATTTTAGACAGTGACAGAAAGAAGAATTGGAGAAATTTATACAACGACAAAAGGAAGCGGGACAAGCTTTTCTCCTACAGCAACAGCAGCAAGAAGAAGAGGTAAGAAAAGAACAACAGCAACAACAGCAAGAAGAAGTAGCAGCAAAGAAACAAGAGGGTGAAAATCAAACGGTCACGGTACTGTTGGACATTTTAGTGGAGTTAAGAAGTCTGAAACAAATGTATCAGACTTCTTTATTACGACCGAAGAGAATACGACCTTCCCGAGCTAAACACGTCAACCCTGTGCCTAAGCCTACCGTACCACCCTTAGTGATTTCAACCCAATCATCATCATCATCAACGTTACGCAGTCCAGAAGTAGGCCTTGGTCGTGGCAAAGGCTTAAGGCAGTTAAAGTTGATTGCTTAAACTCACCCCTACACCAAAATAAAAAGGCCCTTTTCAGGGCCACCCACATTTCTCGAAAAGAGATAGCCTTTCAATTTGCCAATAACTCAGAAAAAAATAAACCAACCCATTTTACCCCCTATAGTACGTGTCTTTGTATGAGTGCGTGAGTGTAGCTTCTTATTTTAAAATCAAAACACAAAGACACTTACCTTATATCATTAATTTATTCTTTTATCCATTGTTACAATTCAATTCACAATTCACAACACACCACTTTAATAAAAAGTTCATTGACTTCTTCTGTCTCCTCGTTTAGTCTCTCTGTTTTTTGAATTTCTTCACCGTCACAGTCTTTTCCTCTTCTTCCTCCTCACTTTCTTCCCTTCTTCTTTTCTTCTCCTGTTTCTTTTTCTTCACCTGTCTGCTTTCTTCCTCTGAAAACTCCCTCTCTTCTTCCGAAGAATCCCTCTCTTCTTCTGAAGAATCCTTCTTTTCTTCTGACTCCTCTTGTTTCTTTTTTGGGCAATCGGGAGACCAATGTCCTTTTTCTTGACAATAATAACAGGTATCTTGACTTTTGTCTTTTTTAGCCCCTGTTTTTTTTTTCTTTTTTGACGGTCTGGACACTCTGAAGACCAATGCCCTTTCTTCTGACAGATATAGCAAGTATCTTGACTTTTATCTCGAAAGGAAGGAGAGTAGTCCGTGGGCTGGTCTGAAGAGAATTTTCTAATGACCCTTCGCAAAGCTCTGACGAAACGTTCGATTTGGTTAGTCTCTTCCATCGTTGTGCTCGGCTTTAGAGTGAAATGAATAGTGAAAAGGACAAGACACACACCCTTTATATACGCTGGTCTGCTAGGATTATAAATTAGTCCATGGTGTTTAAACTTGCTTCATTTGACGTTTTGCACTCAAGATGAAACGATCCAATTCATTTGAGAAGAAAGAAGAAGAAAGTAAGAGGCAGAAACGTGATCTATCGCCTCGAAACAGAGCTGAAGTCTTGGCACAAATTCATGCCAGTGATTTTGAAGAGGACATGAGTGAACCAGAATCCGAACCCTCTAAATCAAGTTCACCACCCTTAGTCAACCCTGAAAAATACTATTCCATTCGAGAGACGGAAAAGCGCTCCTCTAGAAAATTTAGAACCACGGCTTACAAATACACGGTGAAGTTTAAAGATTTCAAGGCTGAAGTGCCGTTAGAGAAAGCAGAAATGTTTATTACTGGGGTGTGGGATTCTTTGCTCACTGCACTCAAGCGACAATGTCAACCCAAAGAAGACGATCGCTTGAGACTTTCCATACAACACGACGGCTTGAAATCCCCTGTTTGGATCGAGTTTAGCACTCCTGCAGAATTGACCGCTTCCAAAGTCATGGACAAGATTCAACACGTACAACAATCTAATGACCAGTTTGACATCACCGATGGAAAAGCCACACTGGACATGACCCACGTCTCTCCTCCTCAAGGGACTGGACGCAAAAAGATGTTATTGGTGGACGACCTTCGCAACACCAAAACAAGTCTCGTCCGAATTAACAACCCTCAAGACCAGATGTGTTTAGCCCGTGCCATCGTGGTGGGACGAACCTATGCCAACAAGAACGACACGGTAGAATGGAAAAGAACCTGGGACACTATTCAACGTTCCTATCGAGCCAAACAACGAAACGAAGCAGAACTCCTGTTGCAACAAGCCGGACTGTCCAAAGACACACCCTGTGGCATTCCTGAGATGCAAAAATTGCAAGATGTCCTAGCTCCACGATACACCTTGAAAGTGCACCCGCAAGAAATGCGCGGGCCTCTATTGTTTCGAGGCCAAGATTTTAAGGATGGAAAATACATTCATGTTTATTATCACGATGACCATTTCGATACCATTACCAGTATCACTGCATTCCTGGGATACAGTTATTACTGTGAGAAATGTGACCGTGGTTTTAACAATCGAGAGCAACACAAGCACTGTGGATTGAAATGCCCAGGATGTTTGGCCTCTCCACCCTGTCTGAGCGAAGAACCAGTGCCTTGTTCAACTTGTCTGCGCACGTTTGTCAGCCCTGCCTGTTACCAACAACATTTGAAAACACAAGGTTCACAGAAGAAATGTGCTTGTCAACTGCTGAGATTGTGCCCTACCTGTGGACAAGGCATATGTACCAATACTGCCAAGGCACACCTATGTCGAGGAAAGAAAAAATGTCACATTTGTCACCACATCGTTGACTTGGAACACCAATGTTACGTGCAAAAATACCAACCCCCATCAGAGAAAGAGGACGGTCACAAGAAGAAAGGCAATTTCATCTTTTTCGATTTCGAATGCATGCAAGAGACTGGCATTCACATTCCTAATTTCTGCGTGGCTCATCGAGCGTGCGAGAAGTGCATTCAAGAACCTATCTTCAGTCATTGCCCTCACTGCAGCAAGATTCCCGGAGGGCGTGAAAAAATCTTTCGGGGACCGAACACGTTAGTCGATTTTGCACAATGGGTCTTAGACCCCATCGACGAGACGTGGAGCCAAGAGGACATCGAACGTTACGGAGATTGTCATCGTCATGCCACGGTGACGGCTCACAATTTCTCCGGATACGATGGACAGTTTCTTTTGAGATACTATACGGAACAAGGCACCGAGCGTCCTAAAGTGACTTTGAACGGAGCCAAAATCATTTTCATGCAAGTGGGACAAGTACAGTTTAAAGATTCGATGAGTTACTTGGCCATGCCTTTGAGTCGAATGCCTAAAACGTTTGGAATGACAGAAATGGCTAAAGGGTACTTTCCACACTTTTTCAATACGGAAGCCAATCAACACGCCGTTCTACCCCATTTACCTGAGGCTCACTATTACGACCCCGACAACATGCGTACCGAACAACGAGAAGCTTTCTACGCTTGGTACCAGGCTCACACCTCGGACCCTTTCGACTTTCAGGAAGAAATGCTAAAGTTTTGTCGTTCCGACGTGGACATTTTACGGCGTTGCTGTGGAAAATTTCGAGAACTGTTCATGGAACACGGAGGCGGCGATCCTTTGAAAGAAGCTTGCACCATTGCCAAAGCGTGTTCCTTAGTGTATCGACAACGATTCATGCCTGAAAACACCGTGGATGTCATCAGCCCTCAAACGACCCACTTTGTCAAACGTCAATACTCGGTCAAAGCCCTACGTTGGTTACATTACTTGTGCGACAAGGAAGACAAGTGGATTCAGCATGCCCGCAACGGAGGGGGCGAAAAGACCATCGGAACGTATTCGGTCGATGGCTGGGACTTAGAAAACCCCAAGATCGTGTACGAGTTTAACGGTTGCTTATTTCACGGATGTCCCGTCTGTTACCCTGACCGTGGTACTAAAAATCAGTTTATGCAACGAACCATGGAAGACTTGTACCAGGACACTTGTCAGCGACGCCTAAAGTTAGAACAGCAAGGATACCACGTGGTGGAAATGTGGGAACACGAGTACGATCACCGTATGAAAACCGATCCCGAGTTTAAACGTCTCGTGGAAAGTTACCAGTTCATGGACCCGCTGAACCCGAGGGATAGTTTGTACGGAGGAAGGACCAATGCCACCTGTTTGCTGTACCAAGCCTACGAAGAGAAAGGAGAAGAAATCAAATACTTGGACGTGTGTTCGCTGTATCCCTACGTGTGCAAATATTGTCGCTTTCCTGTAGGGCACCCACAATTGCTGACGGAACACATCGACCTGAACAACATTCGACAATACGAAGGCTTGATCAAGTGTAAAGTTTTACATCCCACGAACCTATACCATCCCGTCTTACCTCACCATTGTCAAGGCAAACTGATGTTTCCATTGTGCCGTACTTGTGCCGAAACGTGCAACCAAGACCAACCTTGTCAGCACAGCCAGGAAGAACGTGCCTTGACGGGAACCTGGGTCAGCGTAGAATTGTTCAAAGCTCTGGACATGGGATACCAACTGTTATAAGTGTACGAAATTTGCCACTTTCCCAAGACACAACAATACCACAAGGGTGACCCCAGTCAGAAAGGCATTTTCGCCGACTACGTGGATGCCTTTTTGAAACTGAAGCAAGAAGCCAGCGGCTATTCTTCCTGGTGTCACACTCCCGAAGACCAAATACAATTCAAAGAGAAATACTATGAACAAGAAGGCATCTCTTTAGACCACATCGAGAAAAACGAAGGCAGGCGATCGTTTGCCAAAGTGATGTTAAAATTGCTTGTGGGGTAAAATGGCACAACGACCGTGTTTATCCAAGACGGAATATTTGACAGAACCTTCCCGCTACTTCCAGATGATTCACGACAAAAACAAATACATGAAACACGTGGACGTCGTTCGAGAGGATTTGATCTTGGTCAATTACGAAGAAGATCTGGACTTTGTACAAGACGACCCTTTTGGAAATGTCATCATTGCGGCTTACGTGACAGCTCATGCTCGCTTAAAATTGTACGAAGCATTAGAACTGTTAGGGGAACGCGTCCTGTACTTTGACACGGACAGTTGCATTTACATCAATCACCCGAGTCAACAGCACCCTGACATCGAAGGAGACCGTTTAGGAGCCTGGACAGACGAGCATCCCGACGACAAGATTCTAAGTTTCGTCAGTGGCGGTCCCAAAAATTACGGCTACGAATACCGGGACAAACAAGGAGAAGTGCACACGACTTGCAAAGTGAAAGGACTGACTCTGAATTATCGTACAAGTCGTGTGGTGAACTTTGGGGTATTGAAAGAAGCCTTGCAATCCGGAGAGGATGGAAACTTTAAAGTGACCACTCACCAACCCAACAAGATTGTACGTTTACCCACTCACCACATCGTCAGTCGGCCCTTGGAAAAAGTCTATCAAATCGTGTACCAGAAGCGAGTTTGACCTCCCAATCATTTCACCTTACCGTATGGACACGTCGGTATTGGTCTGTATATAAAAAGGAACCCTAGGCAAGACCTATAGTTCATTGTGACTACCAAGACCAAGCGAACAAGATGAATACTTTCAGAGAAACACAAAACAAGTTGTTTAGAAAGGCACAATTCAAGTGTGAGGCTTCTGAAGTGGAATGCGATTGTGAGCCTTGCGATGGGTACGATGCTGTACGCTGTGACCTTAGCGATGCCGTAAAGCATCATGGGAACTTTGCTCTTACGACCCCTATCATGGAAAGTGATGCTGTGCGTGTCAAACCTGAGGGATGCGAAAGTGATGCCGCTCGTCCTCTTGGACACTTTACTGGGTTTAAAGGGGAATGTTCACCTTCACGTCTACCCCCCTACGGATGTCATCCAGCCCTGAGCAAACTCCTACCCATGTCACTCAACCCTCATCGAAACGAACCTGTGAAAGACGAATATTCGTTCCCTGTGCGTTTGTCGGAATACTGCGACTTTGAAAATCGTCTTCAATCGTTCAAAGGAAAATGGCCTAAGTATCTGGGAGGACCGACCCCCGAAGAATTAGCCAGAGCCGGATTTTTCTACTTGGGCGAAGGAGATAAAGTCAAGTGCTTCAGTTGCGGTGTGTCACTTCACCACTGGGAACCGCAAGATTCGGCCTACGTAGAACATGCTCGATGGTCACCGAATTGTCATTACTTACCCTTAGTGGGACCGAGACATTGAAGTAACTTACCATAATCTGTTCATGGATACTTTACACGAGAACATTCGTGCTTTGCCTGTGGATTTGAGAGAACGCATTTACCGAGAGCTGGTCAAAATACAAGTGAAACGTAAAGAACAATTGCATCCGTTACGTCACCGGTGTTTGAACCACTGGTACCTGAAGACTATACAAGGACTGATTCAATTGAAAGTGTTCCATTGGACAGACATTGATCAACGATCCCCTGGTTTTAAAAAGGATTGGTTTGGTATGGACGATTCTATCTACTACATCATTGTAAACTTACTGCATCGAATTCCAGAGGAAGAGTTAACGAATTACCAACATCTTGAACACAATGTCAACTTAGTGAAAGAGGAAACTTCTGAACGAATTGTAATGTGTAGATTAGTGACTAAACGATTTAAATTCGACACTGAAGTAAAACCATGTTTGTGCAAAGAGTACATTTCTTGTGTCAGACCAAAGAGGATTTAGTATGACCTATTCATGGATACTTTGCTAGAGAACATTCGTGCTTTGCCTGTGGAGTTGAGAGAACGCATTTACCGAGAACTGATCAAAATACAAGTGAAACGCAAGCGCAAAGTTATTCAACCGTTTTTAAATTATGCTCTGTTCCAAAGTATAAGAAGACTGATTATGAGTGGATATTACATTAGGCACAAAGTTAAACGAGGCTATTGGCCACCACCCAACGATTCCAAAAACAGTGTATATACTTATGGATACTTTACAAGAGAACATTTTGGGCTTGCCTGAGGAGTTGAGAGAAAGGATTTACCGAGAGCTGGTCAAAATACAAGTCAAACGTAAAAAACAATTGCATCCGTTACGTCACCAGATCTTTAACCACTGGTACCTGAATGGTATAAGAGGACTGATTCGTCAGAAATTTTTTCAGTGGTCAGACCTTGTTGAACACTTTCAGTTTGTGAATGATGATGAACTAGACGTTCGTAATTTTGGTTACTTCAAGATTCACTTACTGCAACGTATTGAGGAAGACCAGTTAAAGGATTACCAACATTTGTTACATGGAATCTGCTTAGAGAAAGACGAAACATCTAGACAAACTCTGACGTTTCAGTTACAGTATGTAACATTTAAATTCCCTACTGGAGAACGAACATGTTTAGTTAGAAATTACCTTTATTGCTTCCGAAACAAAGACACTATAAAATCAAGTTGCCATGCCACGGATTATGTCACATATCATTGAACAGATTCCGTGGAAGGAACTCAATGACCATATTCAAACCGTGGATCATTACCATCGATTATTACAACTGTATCCATTCAATTTGGGTCGACAAGTGGTGTGTGTCTTAGTGACTTGTTTTCTGGGATTTCGTTTACTAGCCGATTCTTTGTGGGCTCTTTACGATCAGTACTTACCACCTCAATGGCCTTAAATGGTCACGAAAAACTCCTTTTGCTCAAAGCCTTGCGTTTTCATCTGGATACTTCTCGACCTCAACAGGAAAAAAAGATTCGTCAACTTTCAGCTACCCAAGACGTGTATGACGATGTGTGTGTAGCTTGTGACTTACATCCCCATTGGACAGATGTCCGTGCCTGGAAAGAATGGGGTTTTGAGGCTTGGACCCAAGAAGTGGCCCAGTATGCACGAGAGTTGTTCAAGGAAAAAAGTTACTTTTCAACCCGTGTTAGTGACGGTGCCAGAAGAACCCGTCACCCAGGACGGGACCGTCGTGGACAGGCCTGAAAGACCCTTTCGGGAGGACACTTGTGTGACCTTACCCCCTACTATAGAACTGGTTAGAACATTACCCAAAACATGTTGTTGTACAGACACTTGTTTTTATTCCACGTTAATGGTTATCATGTGCCTTTTATTCTTGTACTTAAGCCTTTGGCTTGTATGTATTTTTGTCTTTCGTATTCATGTTTGAAAAAAAAAACATTCAATAAACGTGTTCTGAAAAAGTATATAAACTCTTGTCTTGTTTGTTTTCGTGTCACAAGTGACATTTCTCACACAATGGCTACCTCTGCTGTCTCTGCTCCCTCTTCCTCTACTGTCAAAGTCATCGACGAACACTTAGATCGTGCCAGTTGGGAGGCTTTGTATCTTCGCCATCCCTTTAACATGCCCATTGCCGGACCTAGCGGTTCTGGCAAAACCGAATTCGTCAAACTTTTGATCGAACATAAACATCATTTGATCGATCGGCCACCTCAGCGGATCGTGTGGTGTTACAAAGAGTGGCAATCGGCGTACAGCCTCTTGCGAGAAAGTCAAGGCGATTCCATCGTGTTTGTGGAAGGCATTCCTAAAGAAGACGACGGCATCGTCTCTGACTCCCGTCAAACCCATTTGGTCATTTTTGACGACATGTTAGGAGAAGACGAAGAAGAAATTAAACTGTGGTTCACGTGCAAAGGGCATCACCGTAATGCCAGTGTCGTTTACATCACCCAAAATTTGTTTCAACAAAGTAAAGCCCATCGCACCATCAGTCTCAATGCGCATTACGTGGTCTTGTTTAAAAGCCCTCGAGATAAATCGCAAGTGCAAGTCTTAGCCAAACAGTTAGGAACGCCTTGGCTGACTCAGGCGTACGACGATGCCACTCAAACTCCACACGCCTATTTACCCGTCGATTTGAAACCGACAACCCCCGAGGATTTGCGATTTCGTACCCACTTGTTTCACCACTGGTGCCAAGACGGAGGGCCTGTCCTGTACACGTCTCCGTCCTCGACTTCATTTCACTCCACTAAAAAAATCTATAAAAACCTCAGACCCTTTTCGTCTGTCTCACACAGCGTCAACATGACGTCCCTTCAGTCGCATCTTCCCGTCAAATTGATTCGTGCCTTGTATGGCATCAGTCGAGAAAAAATCCACAAATACGAGCTCGTGTCTTAGAAGCTAGTCTCAAAGAAGTCTTACGATGGTTCACGGTGACGGCACGTCAATTACTCCAAGGAATCATTCAGATTCCTCATCAAACCAAACGCTTTTTCGATCGAAACAAAGTCGCTTTGGTCCAACTGGCCGATCCCCGCATCGACACTCAAACCAAAAAACAAATCATTTTGAAACCTGGAGGGAGCGATACTCTAGGAGGGGTCATCATTCGCTCTCTCTTAAGATGGGATCCTAATGCCCCCAAACTTCTCCCCAAGAAAAAAGTCCAACGAAGCCCCAAGAAGAAGAAAAAGACCAGGTCCCCAAGAAGAACTTCTCCAGTGGCGGGACCCTCCTCTGACCAGACACCACCCCAGAAAACGAAAAGAAGCCCCCAGAAAGAGAAACAGAGTAAAAGTCCCCAGAAAAAGAAAAGTCCACAGAAGAAAACTAGTCGCAAGAGAGGCACTTCGGCCAGGACGCAACTTTACACTCGCAAACCACGACCTGCCACGGCGGTGACCGCATCTCCGGCAGCCTCACGTTCATGCACTTCTCCGTTGATGACACCAAGAACTGAAGAGTACTTGGAGACGTTGATCACACCAGGAACTTCTCCGTTGATGACCCCAAAAATTACTTCCCGAGTGGTAGGACCCTCCAATTTAGTGGCAGTGGCTGCTGCTCACAAAGAACGTTCTCCCAAAATCAAAGTCCAAGAAAGTTCGGGCATGTTACAAAGTTTACTGGATTTGTCCAAGCAAGAACTGGCTCGATTTAGTCCGTTACGTACCCCTGAATGACATATCATGCCTGTCATCAAATTGATACGACGTAAAGACAATCAGTGGCGACGCGTTCCAGTATAAAAAAGGTGTGTGACCAAGTAGGGTATCAGTGTTTTTTGGTGCTCCTGAAGACTCAAAGATGTCACCCTCCAGAAAACCCCAAGGAAAGAAAAGAAAAGGACTACGACCACGTTTAATCAAACATGGGGACATGTTATCTGTCCTGTCCAAAGCTTCTCCACCTCTACGAAAAAAACTCATTCAATCGGCCTCCAAAGAGGTCATCGATACCGTGTGCGAATGTTGTTTGAACGTCTTGAAAGGCACGATCCCTTTGTCCAAACACCAGAAACAATGCTTAAGCAAACATCGTCACTTTCTTCGCCAAATGGTTCAAAAGAAAATTCCGATTCGTCAACAAAAGAAGATGTTGGTCCAACGTGGAGGCATTTTACCTCTCTTGTTAGGCCCCTTACTGAAAGGAGTCTTGGGAACCATGTTGGGAGGACTGGTGGGAGCAAGATAAAAAGGCCCTCGGAAGTCCCAAGATTTCAGAATCGACCCCTGACAACCCCATGGAAGGACGAAAACTGGCTTTAGTGCCTTACAAACGATGGATGGAATACCATCGGTGGCAAGAACAACGCACCCCGCATTTACCTCAGAATCCCCATTTGAGCGAGATGTCCCAGTTACAACACGAATTGCAGTCCTTGATGGATCGCCAAGATTTGTCCGAAACAGAAAAATCGCAAAAGTACGGTCAACTCTTGCACCGACTGCAACTCTTTCACCAGAAAGCTTTAGACGAAACAGCTCTACCCACTCTGAAAGATTTCAAGACCTTGATGAAAAGTCCAGCACCATCACCAGTACCAGTACCAGTACCAGTACCACCACTACCAGTGACCAAGACAGAAAAAGGAGAAGAAGAAGAAGAAGGGTTTCAAACTCCACCAGAAAAAGTACGCAAGTTAACAACACCACCTACCTCCAGAATTGGATGGATTAAAAAGATGATGGCCACCCCTTCTTCATCACAAGAGAAAAAGAAAGTGAAGACAGAAGTGAAGACAGAAGTGAAACAAGAACCGATATCCCCCGCTCAGACATCCTCCTCTTCAACACCTATTGCCGGTCGCACACGCAAAGCATTGCAATCCAAGAAAATACCCCAAGAGAAAAAGAGTAGCATCCTCCAAGAGTGGGTGTCTTATTAACACACCAACCAACACAAAAAATGGAAAAAGTCTTAGCCAGCATTTACTACGATCCCTCCCATCCTGGAGGTTACGCAGGAGTTCAAAAATTGTATCGTGCTGCCAAAACGCGACTGAAAAGTCTCCGTTTACCTCAAGTGCAACGATGGTTACAAGAATAAGCTACCTACACTTTACACAAACCCATTCGACGCAAGTTTGCCAGAAGTCGCACCCGAGTGGAAGGCATCGATCATCAATGGCAAGCCGATTTAGCCGATGTCTCTCATTTGGCAAGCTACAATCGTGGCTACAAATATTTGTTTTGTGTCATCGACGTCTTTTCCAAATTTGCCTGGGTCGTGCCCTTGACTTCCAAATCGAGCAGCGAGTTAGTGCGAGCCCTGCAACGAGTGCTGAAACAAAGCGGTCGTCACCCTCTTCGATGGCAAACGGACAAAGGCACCGAATTTCTGAACCAAGCTTTCCAAAAAGAATTAAAGAAACGTGACATTCATTTTTTTACTACCGAGAATCCCGAAACCAAAGCCAGCATCGTGGAACGTTTTCAACGCACTTTGAAAGAACGCATGTGGAAATATTTTACGCATCACCACACTCTGAAGTACATCGACATCTTACCGCACCTGGTGCAAGCGTACAACCAATCTTACCATCGAAGCATCGGACGTGCCCCGCAAGAAGTGATTCCCTACAACGAAGTGGTGGTGTTTGAGCGCCTGTTTGGTACGTCCCCGACGTGGGCTGTCCCCCAAAAAAGTGGAGAGTTGGCCGTAGGAGATTGGGTGCGCATTGGCAGAACCAAACGCACTTTCGACAAAGGTTACTTACCTAACTGGACGACCGAATTGTTTCGCGTCACTGGACGAGTGCATGGCCGTCATCCTACCGTCTATAAATTGGAAGACATGAACGGAGAAGTGCTCAAAGGAACGTTTTGTTTGCCCGAGTTACAACGTGTCACCAAAAAAGAAGACGACGTGTACGACATCGAAAGCATTCTCGAACGCAGAACCCGTAAAGTGGGCAAACGACGTGTCAAAGAAGTCAAAGTACGTTGGAAAGGATATCCACCCAGTTTTGATTCTTGGATCGACGCTTCGCAAGTCATCGACTATAAAAAGAAGTGACCATCATGCCCTTTCACACAGCAGACGCAGCTACGTCGACCACTCCTTCTTCACCTAGTTCTTCTGTGCAAGATTTACAAAAACAACCCTTGTGGGTGTGGTGTGGAGAACGTGTGCCTAAAAGGCAAATCGTCTTTTTCTGCCAAATCTTCGTGGTGTATTGTGTCATCGGGGCAGCCATTGCCAATTTGAGTTTGCAACAAGGAGACAAACAATTGTGGACCATTTTATTGAGCAGTTGCATCGGTTACCTCCTTCCCAATCCCTCCCTGAAATTCTCCTCGAACGGGAACCACGGGAACCTTGTGTCCAGTGCCAGTGCCAGTCACCACTCCAATCACAATCAGAACCCCATTTTAGACGGAGACACGCCTCTGACGTCCAGTAATAACCCCTCGGACAGCCACAGAACTCTGGAATTATGAGTCACGAAAACCAATTTTACTTAACCTTACCCAGTGACAGTTCCATGGAGGTGTTTCCCCACAACACGTTGTGCTGTTACACGGCCAAATTACCTCAAGCCCTCCCCTTAGATCACGAAGCCCATTGGGAAGTGGCTTTAATAGAAATGATTCACCCGACCCAAGTCCTCAATGTCCTTCCCAATCAAAATAAATTTGATGTGGAAGTTCATGACGAGCAAGTGCAACAGTGGATGGATAACCATAGCAAATATGACAAGAAAACCCGTTCACAAAATCTAAAGTACACCACCTATCACTTGTTCATTCCCCCAGGCTATTATTTTAGTGGTCAACATTTGGTCAGCACCATAGCCACCAGGTTTAATGGCGTGTTTCTTAGAGCTTTGGAAAGTGCCAATAGAGGTATCGTCACCCTGGAGTACCACAAAACAGCTCGTCGCTTTCTGATAAAATTTCCTGACGGGCGTAAAATGATGTCTTTCTTATTTTGTCCTGAATTGTTTGACATGTTGGGCGGAGACATGGAGATGAGAAAGAAAGTTGAGCTAAAAGGTGAGCTAGCAGTGATTTCCGACAACGAGACTTTTGCCAAGTGTTTTCGTACCCCGGTAGAACTGAATCAAGGACTGAATTTGATGTTCGTGTATTCCGATGTGGTGGAGTACAACGTGGTGGGACACACCTCCGTACCGTCACTGCGTGTCATTCCTTTCAAAGTGGATTCTGCCACGAACGCTGACGAGGAAGGTGGAAACACTTACCACGTTCACCGCGAATTTGTCCATCCTTACTATTTGCCGGTCAGCAAGTCGTATTTGGACACGGTCAACATTACTATAAAAGGAGATTTGGGACAAAATATTCCATTCACCAAAGGAAAAGTCACGGTGAAACTCCATTTTCGAAAACGGTTCTCTCACGATTAGTAAGTCATGTATCCAGTGTACCGAGGGGTTGCACGACAGCGAGGACACGGTTTAGGAGATATGTTAAAATCGGCCTTTCGTTCGGTGGCCCCGGTGTTGAAACCGATGGTGACACGCGGATTGCACGCCTTGAAAGATGCGGCACTGACGCAAGGCAAAGAATTTCTCCAAAATGTCATCATCGACAAACAAAACCCTAAAGAAGCCTTCATGAGGGCAGGCAAAAATGTCTTGCTGCAAACGGGCAAAGACATTTTGGGCCGACGAGACACACCTATAAATGCCCTGCACGCTACTGAATAAGGCATTCAGCAAGGACAAGGCAGAAAGAGACGACGAAGAAAACACCCTTTCACCAGACTTCAAGCGAGAAAGATCAAGAAAAGAAGAAGAACCGTTCGAGACTTAGACGTTTTCGATTATTGAGAGACAGCAACAAAAAAAAAATGATGCACCGAGAGTCTTGCGCCTGTTCCAAGACGGAACTAGACCTGTTTGCCATGCCCCCCACGATGATGACGATGCAAGAATCCCAATGGGTGGAATTTCACCCCGTCTCCTCACTGGCCGATTCCGCTACCATCGAGTTTGAAATCAAAGGACAGCCCGAAGATTACATCGATCTGAATAGCAGTTACTTGTGCTTGAAAGTCAAAGTTCTAGATAAGGGAGGAGATACTATAAACGGCGAAGAGAAAGTAGCTCCCGTCAACAATTTCATGCATTCCTTGTTCAGCTCAGTGGACTTGTACTTGAATAACAAACTAGTCAGTAGCAGCATGGATACTTACCCTTACCGTGCCTACCTGGAGAATCTCTTGACGTACGGAATAGATGCCAAGAACACCCATCTCAATGCCTGCGTGCTGTGGGAACCTGACGAAGCGAACGATTTTGATGAAACAGGTCTTGAAGCTGACCCCAAATCAAAAGCAACCACCAATGAGGGATTTGTAGAACGAAGAAAGAAAATATTAAATGGACAGAGTTTAGAACTAATGGATCGTTTGCATTTGGACATGTGGTTGCAAGAGAAATATTTGCTGAACGGGGTCAATGTCCGCTTGAGACTGAATCGCAGCAGTGCCGCTTTCCATTTGTTGGCTCATGAGGATGCTTTTAGTGGTGGCAATCCTAAAACCAAAATCGAGGAGGCCAAACTCTACGTACGACGCGTGGAAGTGTTACCTAAAGTGGGAAATGCCATCAGTCACACGTTGAGCAGAACGACCGCCAAATATCCCATATTACGCGTGGAAGTGAAAACGTTCACCATTCCTGCTAACCATCATTCCATGATCGAAGATCATCTGTTTAAGGACAGCTACCCAAACGTTTAATCCTTGGTATGGTCGAGAATGAAGCCTTCAACGGAGTCTTCCCTAAAAATCCTTTCAACTTTAAACACTTTAAGGCGAAGAAAATCGAAGTCAGTCGCGATGGCAAGACCTTGTGTACCCGACCTTTCGAACCTGACTTTAGTGACGAGAAGATGAATTACTTGAGATCGTACTTGTCCTTGTACGAAGCCACCGGTCAGTTAGGAACCAACACCAGTCACGGCATTACGTACGAAGATTATGCAGGAGGCTATGCTTTGTGGGCTTTTGATTTCACTCCAGACCAAGGCAGCGACGAGGGACATTTCCACCCTATAAAATCTGGCCAGATTCGTGTGGGACTTCAGTTTGCAGATAAACTGCCAGAGACAGTGAACGTCATCCTGTATGCAGAATTCGATAATACCATAGAAATCAACAGTTTGAGAGAAGTCATTCTAGATTACTAGAAACATGGAAGATTGTTATCCCTCTTTACCTAGTGGAGAAACTTTAAAGATGGAATGTGAGGAGACCGTGGAAAAAGAAGAAGAAGTGATCATGATGAAGTCAAGATGGCCAGAACAAGAAGCCCATTTAGTCTCCTGTTTTGCCAAACACTTGGTCGAAAAAATGACGGAATTGATCAAGAAAAATTATTATGTATGTCAAAACGATCATCCCAGTCAAATTCAACACAATAAATGCCTGATGTTGAGTCAAGAAGAAAAATTGGACGAGTATCTGGACGAAGCTTGGAGTCTCATCTCAGACGAAGACGTGTTGCACCAGTGGTATAAAGACTTGCGTGAACATTCTTGTCCACCATTAACCACTCAAGAGATCCATCGTATCGAAGCTCTCCTGAATCAGAGTGAGGAGACGAAACGAAGAAACGGTTATTTGTCAAACATTTTCAAGCAAAAAGTCAGGATCGAATTGACGACTTATTATTACCTGTGAAGAAGAAAAAAACACACACAAATCAATGGATACCTGGGAACTTTATTACCTTTTGAACCACAGTTCGTATACGGCTTCTTGGAATCCTGTCGTCTGTGCTAAAGATGAACTCCCTCATCGCAAACCTAAAGACCATCTAGCTTACGTCATCAACACGGACGACAGTCATCTCCCAGGAACCCACTGGGTAGCCGTCTACTTTCCTCAAGAAGGATGTGTGGAATATTTCGATTCGTACGGATTGCCACCTTTGGAAGACGATATCATCGACTTTATGAGAAGAAATGCTCAGACCACCCGATTCAATAATGTGAAATTACAAGGCACAGATTCCTTGGTGTGTGGACAATACTGTGTGTATTTTCTGCATCATCGCAGCC
The DNA here is from genome assembly GCA_028554795.2 of Sinohyriopsis cumingii. Classification (NCBI taxonomy): domain Eukaryota; kingdom Metazoa; phylum Mollusca; class Bivalvia; order Unionida; family Unionidae; genus Sinohyriopsis; species Sinohyriopsis cumingii. Next base: position 4,048,388 of record JAPYKE020000029.1, read on the forward strand.
TGGGCTATTCCTTAGAACATTTAGTGACTCATTTTGATCCTCGTTTTTCTACTAGAAACGATGTGAAAGTAGATAGATGGTTTTGTGACCATTATGCTTATCTTTTGTCTCAAGCTAGGAAACGTAGTGTCCATCAATGGCCTAATGATTTCCAACAGTGGAAATCACAATTTCATTCACAACGTTGTCAGCCCTGTTTAAAGTAGACTGTCAATTGAGAAAAAATGTTTGTGATTTGAAACAATTGTTTGATGTTATATTGTTGGATTATTGTTAAAAATGTTAGAATTGTTTAGTGTTAAGTGATTTTTGAATAAAAAATGTTGTGTTTTCAAAAAAAAATGCCTTTGTCTTTTGTTTAGCTATAAGAATGTTGGATTGATGCTCTTTCATTTCTTACTATCCCTCTCATTACACTCATTGAACGTTGCGACTCGAAAACCGTAGAGGGATGTTTTCCTTCACGTCCGCGCTTTGACTTTAAGAACCGGTGTTGTTTCCAGTCTAAACATCCATTGTCGACTCATCCTCCTACGAAGATGTGCTCCAAACTAGCTAAGCTAAACGAAGCCTACGTGAATTTGCATAGGGTCAGACACAGTCTGATACCGAAGCCAGAAGAAATAGAAAATGTGAGAATGCTAAAAGTCACTGAAGACCTGATAGAAGAGCTCTTCAGAGAACAGGGAGAAAGAAGAATGGACAGAGAAGTACAGACTTCAGAGACAGCAGCAACAGCAACAACAGCAGCAGCAGCAACAACAACAACAACAACAACAGCAACAACCTGAAGCTGACAGAGGCTTTGTCGATTGTCGTATCGACACCAAAGAGTTCTTCTTCTCTTTCCGAAGAAGCAGACCTATCGCCAGAAAGTCTATCCTCAGAGGACATCGCATTCTTAGAAACTAAAAGATTGCCATAGCAAACAAAAAAAAAAAACAAAAAAAAAACAGCCCTTTTCAGGGCTACCCAAATACTCTAGAAAAGAAATAACTATCCATTTGCCAATGTGTGTAGGTAGAGTAGTGTGAATATAAACACTGACTCTTTTTCAAAAAAATGTGAGGGGATGTGTTTGTGTGTTTGTGTTTGTAAGTGCTCACGTACGTTGGTATGGATAGTAGATTAAAATGATGTCTTTTTTGGTGTTTGAGGTGTGGGGAGAGTAGATTTGGGGTTTGAATTGTATTTTTTTGCGTATGTGAATAGTCAATTGAAGTGATTCATGAAAAATTTTTTAGAATAGTGATGAGCAGTATAAAAAAGTGAGTGAGTGTTTCTTTTAGGTCCGCGCGTTGTTTGGTCATGATCTAGGTAAGATCAATTTTATGTTTTTTAGGGGGATGTTTTCCTTCACGTCCGCGCTTTCACTATAAATTGAAACTCGTTCGGCAGTCTAGCTATACTTGTTGATTGATCAACACCAAAAATGAACACGAGATTGGCGAAACTGTTGGAACTTCATGTGCATCTGGAATATGCCAGGCGCCTGTTGAACGAACTGGCCGCGGAGGCCATTGTGGAAGAAGGAAGGATGAGAGAGGAGGAGCAAAGAAGAAACAAAGAAGAGGAGGAGAGAAGATATAAAGAAGAGGATGAAAGAAGATACAAAGAGGAGGAGAGAAGATACAAAGAAGAGGAGGAGGAGGAAAAGGAGAGAAGAAGAAATTTCAGAATCCCAGAGAGCGAAAATTGGGATTCTGAAGCCACATATCCTGCCTCTGCTCTCTCCCCCCAAAAGGTAAAAAGTAACTGGGGACCAAGATGTGTATGTGGCGCCAGGCCTGGAAGGTGCCACCATTAACCAGGTGTCCATGAAGTTCCAAACAAAAAAACAGCCCTTTTCAGGGCTACCCAATACTCTAGAAAAGAAATAACGATCCATTTGCCAATGTGTTTTGGTAGAGTAGTGTGAATATAAACACTAACTCTTTTTCATAGTGCGAGTGCATGTGTTTGTGTGTTAGTGTTTGTGTTAGCAACTGTTCAAGTAAGTTGGTGTGAATAGTAGATTATGGGTTACTTTATTGTTTCTTAGCGTATGTGGAGAGTATAGTTTGGGTTTTATTATATGAAATGAGAAAAGTGGGGATGTTTTCCTTCACGTCCGCGTTGTTTGGTCATGATCTAGGTAAGATCAATTTTATGTTTTTAGGGGGATGTTTTCCATCACGTACGCGCTTTCACTATAAGAACCCACAAAGTTTGATGTTGGAACCATTCTAAGGAATAACTGAGACAAAATGACTCAAGTATCAGTTGTATTTAATCTATTGAGAGACATCTATTTCTGGATAATGGATGTAGAATATGTTTTAGGAAGAATAGAAGAGGAATGGAGGCATGGAGATATGAAAGACTTTGTAACGAGTCAAGTTCAAGGCCTAAAGACAGCAAGAGATATCATAGCAGGGATGATTGAAGAAGAAGTCAATAAGTCAAGAGGCTTCATTAACCCACCTTACTTCAGAGTGGGAAGTTTGAAGGAAGCACTGGATAATGTCATCAACGTTCGGTGCTTCCTAGAAAAAATATTGTACTGGACAGAGTGGAGAAATGTAAAATGGGGATTGGAAAAGGTGAAGAAAGGGGAAGATCTGATGAGAAAAGTAATGGAGGAAGAAGTAGAGAAGATTAAAGAGAAATGGAGGGAAGAAAGAAAAGATGTGGAAAACAAAAAGAAACAGGCAGAGTTTGAGAGGTTGAATCAGAATTGGATAAAAGTTCAGGAAAAGTTTAGAGCTCTAGGTCATCCTGACAGGATGCCAGAAAAGGAGAAAAAGAAGACAGGAATAGTGACAAAAGTGAGAAGATGGTTGAAGAAGTGGAAGTGTTAGAAGAAACCCAAAGGCCCTTTTCAGGGCCAGCCATATTTCTCGAAAAGAGAATGACTTTTCAATTGCCTACCCCTTTTTTTTCAAAATTTAAAAAAAAAAAAAAATCCCATGTTCAATTCCCCTTGTCCCTAAACAAGCCCAAACTCTATTCCCCATGTTAAATTCCCCTTGTACGTAAAGTGGCCCACGGTTTATTCCCATGTTAATTCCCCTTGTACGTAGATTTGCCCACGATTTTTCGCCATGTTAAATTTCCATTGTACGTAGATTTGCCCGGGGGGGGGGTCTGTAATGCTAATTCCCATTGTACGTAGGGTGCCCCTATTCACTACTGATAAACCATACTACAATAACGCGTATCAATTGTCCGCAGTGATTTATGCACTATACCGTTTAAATGATCCTGATATTAATGCTCTTGTCCCAATTGGAATTGGCACATTAAATTGCTTAGCCTAACGTGTCAGAGAACATTTTATTCACTATAGACGTGGAAACGGACTTACATAATCGAGAATTAACAAAATAATACAATGTGAAAACGGAGCTAAGCTAAACGAAGTAGCAGTGTGGGAAAAAAAACATTGAAGTTTCCAATCATGGTCAAAACAATTAAAAACGAGATTTTGCATTATTTCGGCAAATACCGCTGAACAGGAGCCCTAAAAGCGATAGTTGATCAGATCAGTCACGTCTGGACTGAACAAATAACGAAGTTTCAGCTGGAAAGAACAATGCGATTTTATGACAGTGATATTTTTGGGCAGAGTTATTAAATTAGTGCGAGGGACCCTGTATCTGTCTGGACATTTCACGGCGATGACGCTATTTATATAGGGCAGATACATCTGCTCCAGATGAATCAATATTTGATCAATTTGTGCTACCGTCTGGCATACTTTATGGGAAGGAATCTCTCCAACGTGCGATGAAACAGACTGCGGTAAAATATGACGGCGATAGTGACAATTACTCATTAACTGTTTTACCACGTCGTCTGTTGTGGCTCATATAGCACAACAACAAATAAATCATGGCGCCCAACACCAAAAGAATTTCACGACGATATATCAGGGTATTGTGTCGAGTTTGGACATGGTGGTTTTTGGAACACCGTTGACATTGCTTTCTACCCTGCGGAATTTCTAGGATTCGGCGATTGTAATCAGTATTTTGGAGATTCCGTCATCCAACACACAAAATGACAACAGTCGCGATAAACGGTCAACTTTCTTGCTACGATCTTACCGGATTTGCCGAGATTGAATTATTCCAGTTCTCAGCCAGTATTCCTCCTCTGATACCCATCTGGTTTGTCGTCATTTTAATAAGCCAGACACAAAAATAAATCTCAATGATTGCTGAACAAAACATAAGCGTGGCTGGGCTGCAATAGTGCTATTACGATATTTGTTAGATATCGGCATTTAACGTCGCTGATTGTAACATCAGCAATAATATCGTACAGGCCACACACAGATGTCTGGTTACCACGCGATTACAAAGAGATCTGCAGAAAAATTGTCTGTAAATTTGCACAGGGGTCGTCATCTGATTATAAACACCGCTGCACAAGATTAATCATGGACCCAGCAGAACTTGATTTTGTGATCGCAGATACAAAGTCGAACGGAGTATTGATGTCATGGCAAAGTGCAATCACAAAAAATGGAATAAGTATTGGCACGATAGTCAGCTACTACAATGGTGCTTAGCATGAGTTTACTCATCTGAGATATTCGATGCCCGAATATTCGTCAATAAAGCTGTTATTTATGATTAACCAGTTTCAGGGGATGATGTTAGTCTCCACCGATTCTTTTTATATAAGTCGATCGAAAATGGATCTTGGGAAACCATTTATCAACGCAGTTCTGCCGCGTACAGACGGTACTCCTCATGGCGACAATGCTGGTCGCAAAAAGACTCGCTGTGGTCATTGGATAATAAAGCGCGAATAAATCCGTAATTATTCTGAATCGGCCAATCGTAAACCAGTCGGCGCGTATTACCGAAATGATAAATTATCAGAACCATAATCGTCACCGTCCGTGAATGATCCAATCACGAGACATAGCACAGTCTATATTAATGGTCCTGGTAGTTCTGGTAAAGCAACACGTACGATATAATTATTTAAAAAGAGACATGGGTGCGTTGAATCCAACTCACCGTCTTGACAGAGAGATGAAACAACGTGGCGTTAAGTCATGCACGTATCACGTTTTCTGTCGGTGGCATTGTGGTGCGTGGACATCTAAGTGTATAGGACAGCAATATATGCCGAGAATATTTATTGGGACGAAATGTGTACTGTGTCCAAGAACACATTGAAGACGCTTCTTGATTACTTAACAACCAAAACCACGGCGATTATCATGAGCGCATATTAAGGACAGCCACCACCGTCTACATGAGAATATTAGCATGACTCTGCGCAATTGTGTTAGCCATTACGAGAAAATATTTTATGACCATCGACTGGGCGATGAAACATTAAGACAGTTGAAATCTCTAATCAGATTACAGCCGGACAAGAATCAGTGTGAAATAATGCGTACCGTAATTACAGAGACACCGATGTCTGATTTCTGGAACTCATGATCGTTGTATCCAGGAAAATTGTACGTGATTCACTTCAGAGTAGATTATTTGAACTTCATCGAGGAAAGTTTCCAACGCTGTCAGTTCCATTGTGTTATCGTGCAGCGGATACACGTAGACAAAATATACTCGTTGACATTCCAGGAGCAGATACACAACAGCGACTGGTTCTCAATGATATCGTCGAGGTTCCAGTACACGCTGTTCAGCAGGCTCTGTCGTTGGAGGGACTTGACCATAATGATCACCATTGACTCTAGGTTATGCGATAACAATTCATTTGTCGTTGGGGCTGACGATCTCAGATACCAATATCTGGATTTTCGACGATCTCATCGAATGATCAAATTTGATATTTGTCAGTGGTGAACGTTATAAAATTGAGTTGTTTATGCGCGAGAAGACAAAATAAAAACAGCACCAGTTTGGTCTTGATGTTGAATTTATCATGACGCTGAAACAAAGACAAAATAATCACTGTGCCTGCTGTAACACAAACAATGCTGTGGCAATATTTTCCCAGCGACGTACGAAAATTTACCGTTGATAAAATCGATAGGTGTCTCGGTCACACACGCGAAAATGTCGCTTTAACATGTCTTGAGTGTAACAAACGTAGGGGAGCTTCGCTCCTCCCACGCTACCGACCTTTCCTAGCGCGTATCCAACCCGATGGTACCTGGGTGTTTTCAGGAATTACCTGCAACTGTTCACGGGAAAATCTGCGTTGAGGAGCTGTTGAATCTAATCCATACATTGATGGTTGCACAGTAGATCTTACAACGCTTAAAATTGTATGTATGGTTACACTCCATATGGGATCAGTTGCTCTTTCCGCACAACGTTCATGTTCTCAGGGTTCATCTGAATAATATTACATTACTGCTCAACACTGGCCGTTGTAGTTGATCTGTTTGATGATTTTCGTCGTGGTATGTATTTCTTCGCGATTGCATCTACGGGATTCGTGTTAATTACATATGTGACTTCGTTGTTTAACGTGTCCAAACAGTAGCTGTGCAAGTGCTTGATTAAATCGTTCAAAGATTGCCTGATTACGATGTAGCGCGGCTTGTCTACGCCTGATTTTAACTGTTTTTGTTTCATCAACGTCATTACTGCATCGATAAATTCTTTGCCGGGATCAACCTGCAGCAACTGTGGCCAACGTAACGGTCCACTCGAATAAATTCGTTCAAACGCTGCTGTGACTTCAATTGCTGTCTTAGTCAATAGCGGTTCTGCTTCTCTGTATGTGCTTGCAACGTCAATGACAGTCAACACGTATTTGTATGTGCACAAACGACTCTGTCATTTCTGTGATGTGTTGATGGTGTCATGTGGGAAAAACAATATATCTGCCTGATGAACTTCGTTGGACATGCTGACATCAAACCGCCTATGCAAAATCGTTTTGGGACGTGGTAATTAAATTTTCCATATTGCCTGTAGTGACAACCAATCTGCGGCAACAGCACGTGTGACACCTGCTGCATTGGCGAATTTGCTAATAGACGCTGTACCAGTAGCCTCTCCAGTATCCGACTGGAATATAATAAATCGACTCCATTATGTAATTGTCTGCATTTGTCAGCTCGAGAGCTTTGCTCTGGGAAACTATGCTCTGGTGGGCTAATGCCCTCCCACTGCTAGTTTACAACTCGTCGCAGATCTCATCAACCAGTTCGCGGATGATTCTCGTATGTTTTTAGTTTTTATTGACTTCATCATGTGAATCAACTTGATGCATGCGATATGTCATTGTTGCAGATCTTGATTTAATATGCGACTATATGAGTATGGAATGCCTGATCAATTGCATTTACCGGAAATTCGCCCGTTTTTGGTTTATTTTTTCGGTGAGTTTAACATCAAGTCAGAGTATAGGACCATGATAATTGTATCCAGGAATATACTTTTTCCCCGGGTGCTTCACCAATGGCGTTCCTGGTAATTTTTCAAGTGTCGCGGCGATATCATTGCCAGTTACTTTGTCGGCTTTCACACACTTATATTGCTTAATACCGCATTTGCCTCTGAGTGCTCGCTTGTTATTTTTCAACTTGACCGTTTTGCATCTAAAACAATATAAGCTCATGATTATAGATAATACTACCGCTCCGGTGGCCTAGTGGTTAGAGCGTCCGCCTCGGATGCGGGAGGTCGTGGGTTCGATCCCCGGCCGAGTCATACCAGAGACTTAAAAAATGGTTCTAACAGCTGCCTCGCTTGGCGTTCAGCATTAAGAGGTTAGTGTTAGGACTGGTCGGCCTGGTGTCAGGATAATGTGACTGGGTGGGACATCATGCTACATGTCTGTGGCATGATGCCTCAGTGCTAGACATCATTATAAACTACCACATTGCAGACATCGTAGCGATATGACTGAAAAATTGTTAAAGCTACGTTAAAAATCAAAATCACATCACATCACATAGATAATACTAAATTTGTACAATATGAACGTGCCCGAATTTTCAGCGATATGCAAACAACCACCAGTCACACATCATCCAGTGTTGCAAAATTCTATTTGAGCTGTTATAAAATGTTTAGATCAGGTAAAGCTCACTTGTTGCTGAACTTGATAATGAGATGGCTCCAATGGGAAAAACTTTATTTAGTAGCGCCATCCGCAGATGACCAAAGATGCTACGATGTTCTTAAAGAATTCAGTGAACTGGCAACGGGTTTGGAAAACGACGACATTATTGAGTTTATCACTGACATCGATGATGCGCCATCCATGGAGGATCTTGATGGGGATATAAACAATTTGGTGGTTTATGATGACGTCATGCTTTGAAAAACAAACAAATCCAGTTAGAATATTTTCACAAGGCAGGCATAAAAACACAGATGTCATTTACATTACACAGCGGTACACTCAGATTCCAAAAGTGATCAGATATAACTGTAATTTTGGGGTTATTTCTAATGATGTTGACATACACACGCTGAGAAATATTCATCAGACCCAGTGACATGGACATAAATAAGTTTAAAAACTCCCTTGCACATGCTAAACAAAAAACCCATATGGATTTATCACAATCAGTTACACGATCCAGCAACATGCTATTGAATTGGTCTCGATAAAATCTTTCATTAAAGAAATATATTTCTGTTATAATGAACCAAGAAAATATTAACTAGATTATCTGAAATACAACAGTTACAACAAGGTCTCATGGTTCAACTCGATGTTGAAAACATAAACTATGATTTTAAAATGATACAGCAGATACAGGAAGAGGGTAGATATACACTAGCAGCAGAGTATAGATTTACGAGGACTCCAATGCGAAATTAAAATGTCATTTGTGGATTAACATGAACATCATGAAATAACTAAATTTGGTAAGTGCCATTTAAAAAAAGAGAGATATCTCACTAATATTTTTCTTCAAATATTTCCTGAAAATATACAGTACACTGCACTTATACAGAATGGTTGCTTCCATGTGGATGGGGAATACTCAAAATACCAAGAATTTAGCACAGACAATTTTATTATGGATATATATTTTATTTGCACAAAGTAGAAAAGGAAATACAAAATACATTTGCCTGATATATGAATGAATATACAAATAGAACATGCGATAAGAATTAGGTAATTAAATCAAAAGAAGCATGGTCAGAAATATTAACATGAAAGCCATTCTGAGCTAAGTCCATTGGAGCAAAGTCCATAAAAATAATCATTTGTTTTGAAGATTGTAGCAATCTCCAGCAGCTATACCAAACATGAATTACCATACAGAAAGTATTTAGACTGCACTGTACATGACCTTTCAACAGATGACAGTATGACACAAAGACAAGAATGATTCATGAAAATCATATTAGCCAACACCTACATCTGAGGACTAGCATTAAAAATTATGCAATTCAATTTTTGTGTTACAATGCATATTGTCTACTCATTCGTATGTACAAAAGAAATATGGAAAAAAGGATGACTTGTTGAAAGTAAATTATCACAAGATGCAGTGTACGGTTGCTAAAATGGACAGTTTGCCACAGACATTTATTCATAAGTTCAACAGCACCATACATAAAATGGCCTTGATCCAGGCCAGAGAACATCTAAAAATGGCAAGAATATGTGATCATGAATAAATATAGAAATATAATCCAAGTTAGTAAGGCATAATATGATGGCCACAGTACATAAAGTCACACGAATGAATTGGTTACAAAAATAAAATGCTGAAAATTAAATAACTTTTTTAATTTCTCTAAAAAACAAGGGACTGTTGTGGAAGGGGTTTTAGAATTGCATTTTAGACTCAGCATGACAGATAGCCATTAAATTCAGTGATATGAATTTTTGTAGTTTTTGGGAAGAAGTTCCTTAAAGGTTTTTCTTGCATTTATAACAGCTGACATATCGATGGGAGACGGACATAATTTCCAGGAAACAGACAAACATCCAGATTTGTGTTATATATATATATATATATATATATATATATATATATATATATATATATATATATATATATATATATATATATATAGTGAATATTTTCATAATATTAGTTTTCTAATTTTGTAAGGTCAGTTACTTAATGGCAATTTTAATATCATATGAGTAGGTTTGTATTTTAGTATGAGTCAAGCATCAGATGCATACATTTGAAAAAAATTCTAAGGTTGAGTCTAACTATAAGTACAAGTAAATATCATGTTTTATGAATGATGATCATGGATTTTCTAAAATGGCTACTCATTTTTGATTAGCTAGTGTAACCCATGTGACCCATTTTTACAGGTTTAATGTGCAAAGTAAATGAGTCACTGAACCATCTTTGTCTAATTTGGTTATTGAAAGGAATTTATTTAATCATTTGTTGGAATTACAGTGCTCTAACATTAATTTAAAGACTATCTGGATTTTTAATAGCTGAACAGAAATTAAGACATTTTTTAAATATAACAGTGAACTGTATTGTTGATATATCATTAAAATAGAATTATCTTGAATATGTTTGGAAGATGGTAGCACTTAAGAAATTCCTGCCAAGCCTGTACCTATGAGTCACACAATCCAGTATCTGTCTGAGGAAAAAAAGTCACTGCTATGGAGTTGTTGGACATAATCAGACTAATTTCTCATAGTCAGTCCTTCTGGAACTGAAAGGAATTACTAGCCAAGCATGGTTGTGTCATTTACACAAGAATGGTAACCATTATACCGTGTTTGTTATACTCACCTTTTGATGTTGAGTGGACTGGAAAAGGAAACTATTGAGCCAGCAAAGTCATTTGTAATGGGTACATACACAGACTACACAGTGGGTCAACTGCTGAAGTGAATAACCTAGAGCTGCAAGTACTCTAGTGATAAATCTCCATCCTCTTGGAAATGATTGTACGAGTTCAATAATCTGTATGATGCAGACATGAGGGATATCTACAGTTAAGATTGGTTATTACCTCCATACCCAGATTGACAAACTAGGTTATGATATATAGGTTATAGGTTATATTAAAGTCTCTGTAACTGTAGAGAGGTAGGTAACACCATAGAGCTGGTGAGATGGATGGCTCTGTCATTAAGATCACCATAATTCTAACTGCATATAGCCATTTTGGATGGAAAAGCTATCATTAAGATCTCTTTAAGTGTCCAAAGATGAAGCTATAGGCCTGGCAACACATGCAGATCTTTCAGTAAGATTGGTTGGATGGCCAGCTTAACTAGTTGGATGATCATAGATAGCTTTGGATACCAAAATGGTAGTACATGTAAATGATAGATTCATTGGATTCATTAAAAAAAACACATGCACTCTGACTTACACGCTTGAAGGCCATGGCTGGGTATGTATAGGTTCTTAAGCTACCCAGGCTGCCATAAAAATGGGAGTACACTCTTCCACTGTATCATAATTACTTGCAGGAAATTTGAAAATTGCATCATCGTCACCCTGTTCACTTGCCTTTGTCTCCCTTTGCAAACCCAGCGGATACATCCTCAGACACATGGCACACACACACACACTGCATGGTAATGATTTAGTACATTTTGCACATTTGAAGCATGACTCTTGTGAGTTTTCCTAATCCTTGAACTTGTTGCCATTATTAAACTTTGCCAAAAAGGTTTCACTGGAACAACTAAATAAAGCAAACCAAAACAAAAATAAAATTTAACAATGTAGCATGCTAATAATTCACTAAAACAAAACCCGTTACTAGCTGATCAAGCAATCCAAAGGTAGTGTGCATGAAACTGTGAATAAAAACATGCATGAATGATAGCGTGTGAATCAATCCAAATTTCCCTCTGACTTGTACCTCATTAGCAATGGATATAAAATTTACATCAAAATCATCTAATGATTATATATCACCCCACCTGGTCACTGATTTTGCACATATTCCTATTAAAAGTATCATTCTGGTCCAGTACTCTCAAATTTGCATACTACTTTGATCAGTGTACAGGATTTCATAGAGATATCATGAACAGTTTATGGAGCTTTACCCATAAACTAATTTTGATTATTAGGTTTATGGACTAAAGAACAAAATATATCTTTAAAAAGGAAACTTTAATGTAAATTGTTATTTTTTCGAAAATATTTACTCAACCATGTTAACATTGGGATTGCTACTGCTATCTCCTGAATCCAGACCCCTCATGGATGGGAAAAATTAAATGTCCATATCTTCTATAGATACAGAGCAGTAAATCTTGCAGATTACCTCCTCTTAACTCTTCTCGTTGGTGGTCCACATATTGAACATTGTCAGTTTTAACCTGGGTAAGTATTTTTTTGAGAAACATAGTTTACTAATAAATTTCCTTTCTCAATCAAATACATTACCCAATCACATTAATGTCAGGAGAATGGATAAAAGGAGGAGGAAATGCTGAGTACCCAGTATATCCACCCTCAATTACTTGACAAATCTAGGAATATTACTTGAATGTATAAGTAAACAACGCACCTAGTTTTGCTTGCCAAGATTACATTAGTGAATACTGGATTATATTGCATATTCATGACCACCAATACAGCAATGGTGCATTTCAGGAAACATTTAAGTATTTGAGCTTTACTTAAGAAAATCAGAACATAATATTAAGATAAAGCTGTCCAATCAACAGTCACCCTTTCTACTATAACCATTTACCTCTCTTCAATTTAAGATTAAAACATATTACCAGCCTTGTCATATTATGTAATTAAAGAGAAAAAGGTCATGGTGACCATCTATATGTGCAAGTATTATTGCATTAAAAATTTAAATGACAGAAATTACCTAAACTCCGCCCCACACAATCAATTTAAAACAAAAGTAAGGTAGGCAAAAGTCATTTAAAATACAAAATATGTTTCAAAACATTCATGAATGAAATATGTGGGACACAATGTCATGAGTGGTCATTACCATTAAGGATGGTGGTCAAGACCTTAGTAATCATCTGAAGCATGCTTATAAACACAGCTAGGAAATATCACATTCAAAATCATGATTACTCTATAAATGGTAAATTGTATAAACTTTGTATATGTGATTGCACAGATATTAACCAAAGTGTCAAACACTTCACTTAGTACTATGGTGAAAGATTAACTGTGTAGAAATATTATTCATATTTGGCAATATTTTTAACTTCTCAACTACATACACAAACAATATAGAGAAAGCTAACCTGAAGCTTTTATCCTCATGCTAAGGACTTCATCAGTACTCCACCTAGCATAGTCAAATATAGACACTCTTTACACTGCACCCTCCCACCATGGCAACACTTTCCATGTCTGAATCAAGGTTTCCTCTAAGCGAATGGTAGATGTGTGCTTAGGGTGCTGCATTGGGCAAGTATTAGGGTAATTTTAGCATTAATGTTGAATTGAATATTTGGTCATTTTTATCTGTTGCATGGAGAACAATTTAGCTGTGCCAGGATGTCTATGCAGCTGTGCTTCCATACGCGTGCGCATCTTAGAGGGAACATTAGTCTGAATGTGTTTAATATTTCAGTGAAAGTTACTCTGAGGTTTACAAAAGGTATTAGAGAAAAGACTGAGCGCCTTTCACATGCATTGCCTCCGACGCATACTCGAGATCACCTTGAGCGATCAAGTAACAAACAACGAGATGATCGAATGTGCCAAGATTCCCAGCATGGTCAAACTCCTCCGCCAACCTCGCATCAGATGGCTGGACCATGTATGTTGGATGGATGATGGACTGATCCCCAAGGACATTTTTTAGTTGAAACTCGCCTCTGGCAAAAGGTCGATCAGATGACCACATCTCCGCTTCAAGGATGTCTGCAAGCGCAAAAGAAAGGCCTTTGACATCGATGTCAACACCTGGGAAGAGCTTGTTCTAGACAGGTCATGCTAGCAAGATGCTCTGGTCACTGGTCTGAAAGCCGGCAAGGAAAAGCTATGTTTGCTTGCTGATGAAAAATGATTGCAGAGGAAGAAGAAGCAGCTCCAACCAAAACCAGACACAACCTTCAAGTGCAGCAGGGACTGCCACTTTCATGTGGACTACATAGCCACAACAGACGCTGCACAACCACCAACCGGGACATCTCTCATGGGTGCACTTGATTCGCCTCTCGAGACTAATGGATGCCAACAGTACCCACAAAAAGAACTGTCTGGATTTATCATAAAGTTAATTACACGTGCGTATGCAAAGTCACTGTATTGCTGTGGCTCTCTATAGGACACATGGTACTAATTCAGTTCCCATAGTAAACCGATGATATTAAAAATTCAATAACTTTAAATTCTGAGTGTTCATGATCAAACCTATATTTATCAGTATACCAGATGCATCCTGGATGACTGCTCCTGTGCAGAGTAAACCATATCAGCCACAACATTTTCTGGATCTATGTGTGTTTGAGATGTGTGCTTTCAATTCTCCTAATTTCAGTAATGAGTGTTCCAAATTCAAATCTGTTTAAAGAACTGAAATTCCATCAATAAAAAAAAATTCTCAATTATTTTCAGTTACAACTAAGATGAGCTTTCAAAAGTTTCTTTTTACTAAAATCAAACTTTCATTATTAACCAATCCTGGCTAGCAAAACCCATATATACTCTATTTTATCTTCACCACCTTCACCCATTTGCAGACTGGTTACCATTTTGTCATGCCATCTGAACCCTGTGTCCCAAAAGATCTCTGTACGGTCAAAATAACTTTCTACTTTTAAGGGTGAAACTATCCAAACAATAGTTGACACAACTGAATATACCGTATGTGTACATACGGGTGCAGGGAACTATCCTTTGCACTTATACATAAATAGAAAGGTTCGTCTAGGGTGAAATCTGTGAAAGTTGAAAGGTCCTACCCGAGAATGTGGTTGTGTCAGGGGAGGTGTGGTCATCTGACTGTCGGGGCAGCAACTATGTGACCAGCTAGATTTAACTCCATATTTTGTGAGACCACGTCACACAATCACGCAAATAGAAATAGGAAAAAAGTGGACCTGGTGTGCCAACTACCATATTCCTTTACATCTTTAATTAAGACACTGTGCTGAAAAGCAAGGCTCATAGAAATAGCTCATATATCATATGACAAAATATCAGATGTATAGGTCCCTGTGAAAGATTAGAGTATGCTGGCTGGATGACTCCTCTAGCCAGGACAATGTTTGTGGGATTATGAATCATGATATATTCTACTTTAGTGAGTAAGGCTTGGATAGATCAAAGTCTTTTTATGGCTAATGTCAAGATGCCATGATAACTGTGTATGTTGGAAATCATGGAGTGATATCCTCTAATAGCTGTCAGTGCTAGATAACTACTTTCCAAACCAAAACGAAAATACCAGCTGGGGAATGGAGACTGACAATGGTGTGACATGATTTACATTACATCAGTCACAAATAGATGCACCATTTCCTATCAAATACTTTAAAAGTGAAAGGCCGTCTAGATGATGAGATTCTCGGAAGTTTTCTTCTATGCAAGGCCTGCTGAACAAGAGTCATGGATGAAGTAGATGTTTTTTCTGAACATGAAAGATTATTAACCCATGACATGTCCCATCAGGGATCATTTTTGCAATATGTACCCCTCATTGTTTGGATTAACTTCAGAATCAGAACTTGTGGGGACCAATTGCAATAATGATGACAATCTTTCAGATGTTGGGCATCTTGAGAATTAATGTACTTCATATAGAATAATGAACAACCTCGATAGAAAAAGCACTCTGCTGACATATTTTCAAAGGGATTATAAAACAAATATTCAGCCAATGAACATCCAAGTTGCCCACCCCACCCTGCTTGCAGTTTTCTAGAGGTACTGCAGGGATGGCATTACTTCCTATTTTATGGCGGTCCCTATGTACCTTGTGCCCTTTCTTATAGTGTAGTCTATTCTTTTTTACCTCATTGTACACGAGTTATTGAGGGAGAGGTGTACATTGACATCCTGGATGAGAATCTCTTGTAAAGGGTAATGACGGAGTCCAATATTCAGGTTGAGGCCAAAAGGTAGGGCATGAAATTGAAATACTACTCCCTTGTGCATGAAATGCAGAGATTTTCTTCATGTTACATGAAAATGAATTTGGAAGTATGTGTTCCTCAAATCCGTGCTAAATGTGTATTTCTTGGGTCATACGGACATATGGATGGACCTTGTTGTTTTCAGTTTGAACTTTGGGGCTTTCATGAATACATTGAGATTGCTTAAATCTACGATGGGTTGCAATTTCCCATTGATGTTCTTGACCAAGAATAGCCTGGAATAGAAGAGGTGGATGGAAGCTGACTTGCCCTTGAAAACAATTTTTATTGCCAGGATCGCTGATATTTCTCTGAAAAGTGATCGACAATTTATGCAATCTTCAAAGACTGGGGTAAAAGTCTTAAGGATGGATGTAAATCAATTTGATCCTTATTAACTGGTAGCTGTGGACATTCTGTAAAGTGTAAGATACAATAAATGTTTTCTGTGGGCCGCATTGAAACTGAATTCCATTTTGCCATGGTATGATAGGAATTATCAGGAGACTCTGCATTGGAATGGTCATCAGCTTAAGGGTCTCCTTCCTCCAGTGGGTATATTCTGGGATATTTCAAATACACTCATGTCATCAGCATGCATTGCCTAAAATCTTCTGCACTGGAAGGCTACAAAGGTGGTATTGGCATATTCCTGTGGGATATGTTGAGTTTCTCTTGAACAGTGTAAATGTATCATCCTATTTAAGCATGAAAAGAAAACCATCGAAGTATGGACAACTTAATTCCAGATAGAAGCAGATTCTGTTTAAAAACACAAACAAAACAGAAAACACTGAATTTACATTTAATTCAAATGTGTTTAGTTGTTAAGCAGTAATGGTCCACTTATACGACTGAACAGACATATACAGCTTTAGTTCAATTCTGACTGCATTTATATTGTAAGGGACAGGTCATTTACTTGATGTGGCTTAATTATTATTTCTCACTGTGATGTTTTTATTCTTTTGTTTATTACATTTCAAATCTGTTTCAAGTAAAGCAAGGAATGCCATAGTGCCTGTTTTATACTACAAATCATAATAAGACAATAGTTTTCAAGCTTTACCCACCCACCCTGAAACATGAAATAAAGACATGGCTTCAGCTGATGTTCAGCAAAAATCAAGACAGTGACCATTTAAACACTGTTATAGAATGTTAGCATCAGAAGATAATGCCAGTTTCAGCTTGGGAAAGGATTATTTATATCACATGAACAGCCAATCAACGAAGACCATCCACAGAAAGACAATTTACAGTCAGATACCATTTAAAGAATATATTGAGATTAATTTCTATCAAATATACTGAAAATAAAAAAAATAAAAAAGTTTTGTGATTTCTATATATAGAGAGAGAAAGTAAAAAGTACACCATTAATTTCATCTGATGCTCAAGTTTACTTAGTGCTACATGTACATGTATACAAATGCAATTATATAATTGATATACATACAGTATCTATTCATGAGCAGCCAATGGTATAATGGTATAATGTTTTTCCTGTCCCTGTCTAATATAGTGAACTTCAGCCCATCTACAACATGGCCATCTAATGTTCTTAAGCTGTCATCTTCGCTTTCCTTTTTCTCCATTCCAGACATTTGAGGCCTTCATTAATTTTTGTATATTCATGCAACAACCACTCGAACTATGCTTTCTCAAGTTTAAATCAGCATTCCATAATCCTGTGATTAGATGTCAGAAGAAATAGTACCATATATAACTGAGAAGTTGTGCATAGGTTAACTATTGGAACTGGTGTAATATTGTTTCACTTAAGTCAGTATGAATGCGATTGTGTTGTAACATGTTTGATGCTTATCTTTATTTATCATGCTTACCACTGCAGGTTATTAATAATTAAGCCACATCAATAAGGAACTGAACATTCTGAATGCACATATTGAGAATATTTTTAAAATTAAGATTCACTGTGCTAAATGTACTAAAAATAGATCCATTAGCACTTTCTTAAATTTTTATTTTGTTTTAAGTAGAGGATTTTGCATATGCAGTAAAAAGATATAAACTAATTTTAGATAAATGTAGAGTACAAGCTTGGTATTACTGTCATGGATAAGACTTTTATTTTCATAGTCCATATAGCATGTTAAAGAAATGTAAATTCAACATCCATCACTATATATATATATATATAGAGAGAGAGAGAGAGAGAGAGAGATGAGGAATCAGTCCCATGTCTAGAACTTAATCCACTGTAGCTGCAAACAGTATACCAAATACAGAAATCTGCTAAATACTATTTAAAGAAATTGGTTTGCATGCTTTAGGTTTTGCCTCAATAGCCAAACACACCAATATTATTTTTAGGTTATTGCCACATCCATTTCCCACCAAAAAATGAGTTGCATTTTTTCTATCATGATAACAATTTTGTTTTTATAGTTTTCCTTACAGGAACGAATAAATAATAGGTCAAATGTTGATACAACCATGCAGAATGCATTAAATTTGTTGAAGATTTAAAATTTTACAATTTTCCACATTATTATTCTGGACAACATAAAACGGAGGTCAGGGTAATTCATAAGAATAGCCAAACTGCAACTGTTATTGATGGGTCACTGAGGTAAAATTAACTTGGAACAATAGCCAAAATTCCACAATGCACCAAGTCAGGTGGCTGCATGCTGGAAATGCACTTTTCCCAAGCTGAAGTTGACATCATCTTCTTAAAAGAGTGTTTACAATTGGCACTGCCTTTATATCTGCAGAACATCTACTTAAGTCATATTTTCATTAGGGTGAGACCATTTAAGATTCTAAAGGGTTATATTATTTGAAACAAATTTATCTTGTGATGAATAAAAACATACCCCAATTGGAAAAGAACAATATAGGTCCATATATTAAAAATCCAGTCCTTTACAGTATAAATGCAGTCAGAATTGAACTAAATTTGTACATGTATATTCAGCTTTGTGACTGGGTCATTACTTTTCTGTTTTTACATTTATTTATCTTTTTTAATCATAAGTGACTGTCATCAGGAATTTATATGTACATAACTTCAAGAGGATTAATTTTCATGTTTAAACATTAGGATAACTGTTCACTTTTAAGAGAACTCAACAAGGTCTCGTTAAGTCAGCATGTCTCTTTGTTCAGATTTCTTTGAATAAAGTAAAATTGTAAACTCATTGCAAAAGGTGTCAATCAGCTTTTTCTAAATGAAAAAAGTACAATAGTATTAGAACAGTTTTTAAGGCATTGCAACTATGTTACTATTATCTAAAATTTGATCTGGCATTATATCTATTACATTATCTTAATTTGAACTAGAACATGTGTATAAATACTCTGATAGTGATACAGATAAATTGGCACCTCTCTCTCCATGAACCTCTAAACAGCATGCTTGCAGGGGTCATACACAGTAAACCATGCCCATCTGATAGAGACCAAGTCCACTCTGTGGTGGTCATCCATAATGACTAAATGATAAAGCATTGTGTGTTAAGCAATTCTCCACAAGTCGCTGTGGCAACTCAACAGGATGCACAGAGAGACGGTGAGGTTTCTTCCATCCTCTCCACTCTCTATCCAGTCCCGATGTGATGTGTGGGGTTCCGAAAATACACATGAACTCTACTGTACTCATACTATAGTCAGTTGCCTAGATTTGTATGATGCAACTTTGTCAACATTCTTAATGAATCAAAATTATCATCCACGATTCAGTGTTCGTGTCCGTCTGCAACATATGTTCCAGTCAAAGCAATTTAATAGGTGGAGGGGGAGGCATTCCTGTATCCATGGCAAAACTAAACAAGTCAAACGGAGGATGTAAACTTAAAATGTCCGGATCAATAGATTTGGATGTAGCCTTTTTTCCATTACCCATTACCTGTTCTTTTGAAACATTGGACCATATGTCTTTTTGCCAACAAAGAACACAGGTTTTGAATGATGAGCATTTAGTGCAGGCAAGGCAGTATTCATGACTATTTTATGCTACTTTAAATACAGCACTTTTACATTTAGCAGCCATGTTGTCACAAGCTATCTAAAAACATATACAACAAAACGTTACTTTCGTAAATTCATTGTGAGATAATGGCTATTGAATAAGAATAAAATTAACATATAATTTCTTAGAAGCATTAAATCAACAATAATCTGCAAATGGAAAAAAATAAACAGTTACTGATGAAATTAAGGACAGAAGAAAATGGTAATTAAATTTATACATATAATATTATAAATATATCAGAATAAAGTGAAGTATGTGTGAATAGGAGAACCTATGAATACAGATAGCAGCATCACTGTAGTAGTATGTAACTGCAGTATTGTGTTACAGATGTACACATGTCACATGAAGCAGTATCAAATTCGCTAGTACTCTCTGAAATTTCACCAAAAAACACAAATGGTGTGATTCTTTAATTTACTGTACCATCAAAAAAATACCCAGCTGGATGGCTAACAGAAAATGATAAAAATCAATGATTCCTGGATGCCTAGAGACAGTTTGCAGCAAATGTTAAAACTGACAATACCCAGTATGTGGAGTGCCAGCTCATGGGGTATGGGGAGGTAATCTGTATGAGTAACATCCCTTTGTCTATACAACGTAGCGACAGATAAGACTTTTTTGTGTCTTTGGGTAACATTAATTGATTGAGTAATGTATTCAGTGGAAAAATATATTGAAACTAAGAACTGTGAACTAAAATGGCCAATTTAAACTAAATGTATAATACATGTGCCAAATTTCACTGTGATATTGTAAATTGTCTTGGAATTGTGCAATTGAAAATAAAGGATGGATGCATATACAAAAACACTGCAATCTCTAAATTGTAATAGCAAACTGGTGTACTTGTCTAATATGTTTCACAAATGTAATAAGGAAATTATGCTCTAGATATGAAGGATGTTCATAATGCTGTGAAACACGTCAAGTGATATCATCTATCCCCATTCATCATACTCTATATTGCTTCTGAGTTCTGACCTAAGACAAAAGAGAGGATAAAAGAATGACTGATGGCCAGAAAAATAAAAATTAAATTGACAGACAAATTATGTGAAACATAGGACAATCAATGATGGCAAGACACCAAATTTTATGAAAACATTAAAAAGTATTGACACTTAAGAATTCTGAATAGCAAATAGTACAATTAAGCCTATAGTCCAGCATGTACCAAGTGTCAAAGATATACACCACTCCCCTGATAACTCACACCCTAATAACTTCCGAACCTGCTTATAACAGGGGGTCAATCGTTGATCCTTTTTTTAAACTAGAAAGTACCAAAACATTGTCCCTTATTTGTTGCAAATGAAGAAAATCGCAATAGAAACTGGTAATTGAAAACTTGATATATCGCTCATTCAATCGTCCAAACAGTTGATATGACCTGGAAATACAAGTCAATGTTCTGAAATTATCAACAAGTCATGGATTTTGCTAAATTTCTTCCAAACAACATTCTTGGTACAGTGTAAATAACAGTATGCAACAAAACTTTGATCAATGAGAATGTCGCTAAGGCCTACTTGACGCATCAATTTTATAAATAAATAAATAAGTTGGGTTTTTTTATTAATGGAAACTCGAGTATCAGTTCTATCTTTTAGTTTGCTTTAAGTGTAATGATTGTAAATACAATGTGCCCAGTTGTATTAAAACGTGAGTTATGCCAATCTACCATAACAGCTATGTCCATAAACATTTATGTGAGAACCTAGTTAAGTGCCAACCTTGTTTTGAGACTTGATTGCACAAGTATTTGTTGTATTGTTGCAATGAATTAAAAGCTGACCTTCTTGTATTACCATGTTAACTGCATCATTGTATCAAATAAAGTGATTGGAATATATAAAAAGTTAAAATTCATGCAAAGCCAACCTGCGTAAGAGTGAGCATTCCCCATTACTGAGTGTCAGGTCAACTCACTTCAAGTGATCAATCAAACACTTATATTCTGTTGTGAAGGTAATATAATTAAACTACCTTAAACTAGCATACTCATTCACAAATGTGATCAACGATAGAAAGACAACCAAGCGAAATGCATACCTGATGAAATAAAATTCTGCTTCACATATATTTTATTAATGAGAAGTTAGTTCCAGAATTTGTAGCTAACTTGTAATTTCTAAACTGGCACTTGGAGATTTCCTGACAGTTGAAAAGTTTCACTACTAATTGTATGGAAATCATGGTATCAATATTGTACTAATAGAACAATAAAAAGAGTTTGAATGTTAAAGCTGCTTCCCGAACTAAATGTTCCAGTTTTTTTATATAAAAAGAATCTTGCTTGGATTTGAATCAGTAAATAGTCTGGTTCACTGATTGTTATGACCCTTGTGTTGTATTCCACAACAGTATAGAGCAAAGCAAGGAACATATGGAGTAGGGAACCAGACTACTCAACAACATAATACACAATGTTTTCGTGCACACGTGAAGGATTGTTGAAACCAGTTGGAGTAATGTTAGCAATCTATTAGCGGCTGGGCATCTTGAAAATAAATGTCATTTTTTATTTTTAACATAAAAATGAATAACTTCGAGTGACAATGTGCTTTCTTGACAATTATTTTGAATGCGATTTTAAAACAATTATTTTGCCATTAAACAGACCCTTTTGGCCCCCCCTCCCCCCTGCAGTATTCTTGAGGTCCATTGAAGATGACATCATTTCATTTTGTTATGGAATGTCCCTTGATAACCTGCACCCTCGCTTATAGTGCGATCTATGTTTTTGGACCCCACTATGCGCGAGTTATCGAGGGAGAGATGTACTTTGAAACATTTAAGAGTTATGATCCTGAAATACAAATGTCTATCAACAGACAGACTGCCATCAACAGACAGACTGCCATATAAATAATTATATCCAACACTGTATTACATATGATAGGTGATAGTGACAAGTCTTAACATCAAAATTGCCCTAACATATCCAGTTAAACTATTGCATTTGTGTTGCAGACTTAAAATAATTACACTCAGAGCTGTGGCAATTTTGAACACGAAACCTGCTTTGCCCTGAATAAAATATGCAGTCTTAGATGACTTTTTGCTTTTCAGTAGAGTAGGGTCAAATACATTTTATGGTAGATCTGTAGTTGTCTACAAACTGTGGCATTTTGCATTGGTACAGCAAGAGCACTTGTTCCACTCTTGTTTTTCAAACCCTGAAGCTTATTCTGGGTGGACTGTGTATCAAGCTGACCTTGATTCCAGTTTGTTTATTCTGTGTGTGTCAAATGATATACTTGATATTAGAGTAATTCATTTACAAGTTATTTCATCAGTTAAGTTGGTATAGGTACCCCCTGCTAAACTCTGGAAAATAATTTGTATTTTTCTTTATTAGTCAAAGGAATACAGTATTAAGGATCAATTGTACATTTGGAAATCTGAATTACAAAATTTAAGTAACACTTTTTCATGCTGTTTTTATCTATTTTATGTCATTCTTACTTTTTTCCAGGGCATATATGCATTTTTTTCTTTTAAATATTTGAATAAAATATGGATTACGATGTGTAAATAATGGTACTAAAGCTATGAAATAATAAGGCACAAATCAAGTGACAATATGTACATGACACATGTTTCAGGCACATAAAGCTGGAAATACTTTAACTGATCAAACTCTATCTCAAAAAAAATAAAAAAAATATTCTAAATATTTACAAATATGATAAAGATTTTAGAAAACAAATTCTCTGCAATTAAATATATAAACTTGGACAAGGTTTCATCAAGATATATGTTACTACTGTAGTAAAATCAATATGAAATTAAAGATTTGCATTAAAATATCTATAATTTTGGGAGACATCCAGGAGTTTAATTTCAACACTGCACATATTTTATGTTAGTCTGCAACCTTTCATTTGCTTTAGCCTAATTTTTTTTCCTTCTTTTTCTTCTTTCATAAACAACAAAGTATTCATTATAATGCTTATGGCATCCAATTTGCTCATTTCTACAAATTATTCATGTGAAATTTATTTCAGCTTGTATTCAAAAATGTCATTTGTCCAAATTGGCTTTGCATAATTGTGCAAGTGGATAAAAAGCGCATCCAATCAAATACAAGCTACCGCATATGGTCATCTACCATGAAATTTTTTTTATCAGAACTCTATATCCCTTAAGCAAAACAAAAAAAGTGTTTATTAATTAAGGCAGACATTTTGCACAATTGGGAATAAAGCTCATTCAAACAAATACAAGCTGCCTCATGTGGCCATCTACCATGAAAAAAAATAATCAGAATTTTATATCCTTAAGCAAAACAAAAAAAAGTGTTTATTAATAAAGGCATACATTAGGAAGCTAAATTTCCTACTGTACCAACTGAGCTAATATTATTTAGTGTCATTCTGTATCGTAGATCTTTATGATCATAGTAACCAAACAAATATAAAACCCTGAATTATTGTACTTCTCCCATACCATCCCTAGACTTGTATCATAAAAATGTATCAAGCCTCCCTCACTTCTCTCTTTTTTCATTAGTACTGCTGTCATGTTTCTTTTACTCATCATTATCTGGAAGAGGTTCTCCTCTCTTGTCATAGGCTATCTCTGCATATTCAGTACGGTTTTCCAGTCCTCGGATGACTGGCTTGCTGTTCTTGGTTGTTGGAGGTTCCAGTACTAAGTCAGCATATAATAAGTCCTCCTTTTTCATCTGAAATTAATAAAATACTGATCATCAAATTACAAAGAAACCCCAAGTGTGAAAATTCCATGAAATTAACATATTTCTGATACTTAACAGCATGGAATTCCATGGAAGAAACATGCACAGCAATATATTCCAATGAAAATTTTATTTTACTTGTTCACTGAATTATCTGTTGTTCATATAGTATATGGTTTTGCCACTGAAACTTAAAACCAGAAATGGAAAGTATGCATATTTGCCATGCAACGGGATTTTGGTCTGTTTTTTAGATGAAAATAGACTTCAAGATAATCTTCATGAAAATTCTCAACAGTACTGCATTATGTATATTTGATTTAATTTATATTTGATTTAATTTAATTGTCTGTTTGTTAGTTTTAGATTATTTAATTTCATTATATGCTATTGTAATGTAATTTTATTCACTGGAATTTAATATTTTTCAGAAATTAGTCTGACCTCACTGTTTTCCGTAAATACCTAATATTATAACATTTTATCTTAATTCCTGAGCTTGATACAGGATTGGTAAGAGTTGGAGTAAACAACCTTTTTTAAAATTTATTTTTTTATTCAGTCTAGTGTGGGATTCATATAGTGAGATTGAGACTATACTGGGAGTATGTGACCTTTCACATGTAAATAGTCTATCTTGTTCTAGAAAGTGATCACGTGACCCTCATACAGGAATCTGTTTTACATCTTAAATTAGTGTATAACTCTTTTCTATTGAGAATTTAGTCAGTCAGGCTTTTAAACACTTTGATGTAAAG
The DNA here is from genome assembly GCA_028554795.2 of Sinohyriopsis cumingii. Taxonomy (NCBI): domain Eukaryota; kingdom Metazoa; phylum Mollusca; class Bivalvia; order Unionida; family Unionidae; genus Sinohyriopsis; species Sinohyriopsis cumingii. The sequence continues at coordinate 4,073,814 of JAPYKE020000029.1, forward strand.
GTGTTTGTTTTGTTGCCACCAGTTTGAGCTGAAATTCTATTTTATGGAATTATTAATTCTTATCCCTAGGAATATTTAAGTGCCATACAGAATTCTTGGACACAAACACTTACTGAAATTTTATTCGGAATTTAAATACCAGAATATTATTTTCTGTGGTTCACCAAAGAACTGTTGACAAGTCAATACTATACTGGCTACATTTTGGATTTTCATCAGGACTCGAACTCAAATTCATTATAACATTTTATTACTTGGATTATTCTTTGATAATTTTTTTAAATTTGATTCTTAAAACCGAAAGTTCTTTCCTTCATTTTAACCATGTTTTTCTAGGGAAGTAAATAATTTATTAAATTTAACAAAGCTTGTTGTCTTCACTTTTTCCTTGTTACAGGTTCACTTTTCATTACCTATGTACGTATTTGCCTATATGCTGTGTCCACTATTGACAACTGTGATGCCAAAGCCAGGTTTAATATTTGCAGAAGGACGCAGAAAAACCAATCCTCTAAGATGCAGATTTGAACCCCAAGGATAAATCTGTGTCTGTTTCATACCTTTAACAGAGTTGAATTTGGTTCAACATTGCTTATCAAGGGTGGGTCAATTATTGATTATTTTTGCCTATTTTGCCTACTGGAACTTGTCAGTCCAGAACATGTTGCAAAGGATGCTAAATTTGCATTTTCCTCAGGTACTAAATGCAAACCAAATTATTAAAACATTGTTACAAGTGAGAACAGCAGGGTTCAATCTTATCATACATGGCCCTTTAAATAAATATAGAAGACACAAACATTTTGTATTCTAACTTGCTAAACTGCAGTTTAACACAAAGTCCATAGTTTTTTAATGATATTCATTTTTTTGCTTATACTTTCAGTTTATTAAGCATTCAGTTAATGTGGAGAAATTGTTCTTTTCAATGATCTATCCAATATCTTGACAAGTTCTATCTGGGCTAAATTAAGAACTATTAGGCCTGTTTCATCAAACCCAGTAAATTGTTTTATCATTTTGTGTCAAGAGGGTACTTAATATATCATATTCAGTTGCATTATGTAGGGAGAATTCATAACAAGGAACAGTAAATCTCACTGGTATATTTATTATATTTCTACAGTAATAATTGATGATGTCTGCTATTTCATGTATATTTGAAGTAGACTCTCCACTGTAGTTTAATCTGGTTGGCATATAAAGTTTTTGGAAGGGGACTAAATTCTTTTAGATGCTGACATACTATGCGTGTATTGGTAGTGTTCCTATTAGCTTTATTAATGTATATTCCCTGTAGATACTTTTACTTCATATTGTGTACTTGTTATTAAAAAAAAGCCTTTTTATGCCAAGAACACAACAGCAACTTCTACTAATAATGCTGTTTAAGAAGGCAACTTCAATACAAATCAAGAATAAAAGTATACAATTCTGCTTCACACTATACAAAAACCCTAATTATAATTTTTTTTTTTATCTCCTATAAATGGACATTGGAAAATAAATTACAACAAAATGTATTTGTGATGAGGATAGGAAGTTAGAAACCATAAGACTATATTTAAAAATTTCCCTCAAATACTCATTAGCAGCAGAGAGACTGAGCCCACTAACTATTTCGTCAAACAGAACCTTCTATCGAAAACACTCTTGATAGAAGGTCTTGTCTTCACAAATAAAGCCTTCTGGTCAGAAAACAATGATAATAGGCTTTCTTTGCTGACCAGAAGGGTTATCTCATGAAAAATATCTGCCTATATAACTACTTCTCGATACAAGGGTCTACTAGACGAAACACTCGGTGTTGTTTCAGTCTCTCTGCTGCTAGAAATGCAAGCATTTCTAATTCTAGAATTTTTAATGCTAGCATTTCCAAAAATACTATGTATTTCTAAAAATCCTTTAGGATTTTAATGCTTGCATTTCTGGAAATACTTTGTATTTCTAATCCTAGGATTTCCAACTAAAAATTGTATCTAACCCAACTCGATACCGTGTCCGAGGATCATGTAAATTTATCGTTACAAATCCATGTGGTTTTGCCTGAGCACGACTAAAGAAATTTCTGAATTTATTTATATCCATGTCACCGCTGCACCAAGTCTGATGTATATTTCGTAACGTGTGTGCATCAACGCCGTTAAATACCGCGAGAACGTTACTGTTATCTCTGATCACTTTTGGAATTTGTGTATATCGTTGAGTTACATAAATCACATCAGTGTTTTTATGTCGTCCACGTGAAAATATCTGGGCAGGGTTTGATTGTTTGTCCAACATCACATCGTCGTACATGACTAAATTATTAATACTCCCATCAATATCATCGATACTCGGTGCTTCATCAATATCAGTTATAAAATCAACAACATCTTCTTCACTTACCGATTTTGCACTTTCATTAAAATCTTTTAACATGCTGTAGCATCGCTGATCATCCACTGACGGTGCTATCAAATATAATTTATCCCACTTCATCCACTTCATTATTAAATTAAGTAACAACTGCGTCTTACCCGACCCAGATGGACCTATAATAATCATTCGAACAGAATTTGGTAGCACTGAGTTATGTTTAATTGACTCTCGTCGCTTTGACGCAGAAGAGTCAGTAATCTCCATTTGAAATGTCTTTGACATTTTTATATATCATAAAAATAATATGGATTTATATTGTGTGAAATGCCGAGCACGTACCCCAACTGTGGATATGACAACAATTACAACAAAAAATAATCGACAAGCGCTTACAGGCGAGTGTGAATGATGTGGCATAAAAAAGATTAAATTTATTTTTTAAAAAAAGGGAGGTGATATCGCAGCCAATTTAGCCAAGTTACCAGGAACACCGTGGGCTAAATACCCAGGAGAAAAACATCTTCCAGGATATAATTACTGTGGTCCTGGAACCCGACTTGATATCAGACTTGATGCTCAGAATCAGCCCAATCCAGGTGAGTATCCGATAAATGCTATTGATAAGGCGTGTCATGCGCATGATGTAGTTACCGAAGTAAGGATTTGCAACAGCGCCATCTCGCGGATGTGAAATTAATTCATGCGTTAAATGCCATCACTGATAAATCTTTCAAAGAAAAGTTAGCATCCTGGTTGATAAAATCTGCAATGAAAGGTAAATTAGTGCTAGGTACTGGTATATAATAGAGTCGATTTATTATTCGCCAAAGGGATATTGGAGAGGTAGCGCAGCAATTAGTAAACTCACTGAAGCAGCAAAAGTCACACGAGTTACTGCTAAAAAGTGGTTATCCCGACAGGCAATATGGCAAATTTATCTGCCGCATCCTAAACAAATTCACTTTGCACATTTCGATGTTAGTGTGCCAAATGAGGTTCATCAGGCTTATATATTATTTCTGCCACATGATACTATCCTAAGACGTACATACAAGTACGCACTAACTGTAGTTGATGTTGCAAGTAGATACAAAGATGCTGAACCGTTAACGACTAAAACAGCATCTGAGGTTGCTTCTGCGTTTAAACGAATTTACCAGCGAGGTGGTCTACGTTGGCCACATCTATTACAAGTTGACCCTGGCAAAGAATTTCAGGGTGCAGTATCATCACTTATGAAACAACATAACGTCACCATCAGATGAGGACATACTGAAATTCATCGCGATCAGGCAATTGTTGAGCGATTCAATCGAACACTTGCTGAGCAGTTATTTGGATATCAGTACGCGAAAGAATTTATTCAGGATACGAGATCGCGCGAATGGGTTGCAAGATTACCAAGCATGATAGCTGCGCTAAATAATGAGATTACACGAACAACCAACATGAAACCTGCCATCGTGATCACGAAAACACAAGGTGTTTTTCAAAAAAATATACCACTACAACGAAAGAAAGAAAAACAAAAAATACTGGGTGATGTTACAGTTAGATATTTATATGAACCGGGTGAACTTGAAGGTGGTAAACGAAGAGCAACTGATCCTATCTGGAGTGTTACCACACACAAGATATCCACCGTGACAAGATCCACTGACAGACCAGCGATCTACAGGTTGGATTCAACTGCTCCTCAACGCGGATTCACACGTGAGCAATTACAAGTAATTCCCGAGGACACACAATTACCACCCCGATCACTTAACTAGTGCTAGCGCAGAAATGCTTTGCATTTCCAAGGGTGCCATTGAATTTTATTCGGTTGTAATCTGATTAATGTTTTAAATTCTTTCAACGTTGCATCAAGTGCTCTGTGATCATCAGACACTTCTTCATAATGAATAACAAAATCTTTTAACCAATCATGAGGAGATGCGCCGACAAACAGAGGTGGTTGACCGTGATCGCCGCACATAATCACTGCAGTATTTTTCGTTAGCAGCCAATCAAGAAATGTTTTTAACGTTTCCAAGGGCACCGTACATATCTCATCCCAAATTATTTTCTCGGGAATATATTTTGTTCCCATTCGATCTGACGTCCACACACATCGCCGCTGTATTTGAAAAAGCTGTGATAAGTACAAGAATTGACTCCTCGTTGTTTCATCTCCCTGGCAAGCCTGTGCGTAGGTGTTAGCACAATCATATCCGATTTTCTAAATAATTCGATCGCTCAAGTTGTCTTACCAGACCCACCCGACCCGTTTAAATAAACAGTTTTGTGTCTAGTGATTGGATCATACACAGATGGCAACAACGAAGTTGTCGAAGACATTTCTGATAATTCTGATTTACAATAATCATCCTTAATTGCAACATCAGCGGATTCACAATATTCATGTAACATCTCCACTTTTATTCTCCATGAACTCCATGATTCATCGCAAAAGTCTTCGACTTTCCTTGTAAAACGAGCCAGTAATTTTGAGTATCTGCTACTGATAGAAAATGAATCCTTTGCAACTCTAACTGCGGTGTCAGGAGATCAATTTATCATTGATAGCAAATTTATAGAAACATAAGCCAGCATTGAAGATCTTAGATGTGTGTATTGAGGCGATTCTCCGTCGATATAACTTACAATTGTGCCCAACTTTTTCCCGTCGGACAAGTAAGCATCCTCCTGATTACAAAATATATTTCTCGCAACGGCATCAGCAATTATAAAATCCAATTCAGCATCATCGATAATCAGTCGCGAGTGATGTAGTTTGTGATCACATGCAGCACCTTGAGTAAATTTACCGATTATTCTTCGTCCGAGATCTTTTGCTATTTTTTCACTATTGCTAAGTTTGATCTTGAGAACTTTAGGAGCTTCTTTAATAATGACATCCATCGGTGTATTTGGACTCTCTCGTGCATACTCGCTAATAACTTCATCGAGACTGATACGCTCCGGTGTTGGCAACCAAACTGAGGTCTGCGGTCGATATGATATGATTGCTTCACTGACAGTCAACGATACCAGTATTCGGCTGTCAAGCATATATCGCAATAACACTACTGGTACCCAGTGTTTCTCTGAGAAGTGTCTGCCAAACCAAACATAACAGCACGGATGAAGTCTCGCGGCGAATTCAAACAAAGTCACACGAGCAAATCCTGTCAAATCAATCGGGTAAAGGACCGTTTATAGCAACTCGTGTCATCGAGTTCGTGGGATGTCCAAATCGCTTAAAGTATTCGCGACACTCGCCCATCCCGAGAAAGCTTCCTGGGTAGCAAGCAATCATATCCACGGAAATCATATCTCGGTAGTCATACCGGGTATTCCACGGCCCGCCATGTCCATACTCGACACAACTTAATTGTATATCCGAAAGAAACTGACTTCGGGTTGGTCTCCACGAATTTCTTTCTCTTGCGGCGTGAGCGGCAACACTTGAACTGTAAAACAATTAACCAATAACTGCTCAGTGTTTTTAAAATCATATTTCTCTGCGAGTTTTTTCATTTGTTGTTGCAACGACTCCATCCAGTATAATTCACCATTGGGTTTTACAAATTGATCATATTCGCCATCTTCGAAACTCCTAAATAACCACACTGACACAGGGTCGGTTTTACTCAGCATGTAAATAACATCAAATATGTTTTCCGAGTAAAATTTTACAACACGATCTCGTCGAAATATTGTAACTGCATCAGTCCAGGCATGAGAGTTATGATCAATAATTTCAATCGGTGATCCTGACTTTTCATAATGCTTCGAATTATATATTTCCCTGGTTAGTGTTTTTACTGTTATTGAAAATTTTAATTTACTTGATAGCACAGCAACATCATTTATTGATGCCACAGTATCCTTGACTTGCTCAGCCCATGCTACTATTTTTTCACGTCGCAGATCGGTTAAACCGTTTCCTCGTTTTGCGTTTTTAAAATGTTCCATTACTCGCTCGGCTACACAATTTAACGTAGTCATCAACGACAAAGTCGTCAACGACGTCTTTATCGGGGTGAGTTTATCAATTTTTGTTTTTTTTTTACCGGATAGATTCCATAAATGACTGCGGTTACAGGATACGCTCGAGCGTAATATGGTTTATCAATCCCGGTCAGCATTCCTGGTTTGGAATCTCTACTTAACAGAATGGTCCTTCCGTTAGCAAGAACAGGGTCGAGTTTGTCACGGATAATCCACGTATCAGAATCTGTTTGCACAATAAATTTTATTCTGAAAAAATATTTCTTACCTCGTTGATGTTTATCAAGGGGAAGATAATCAATAATTGTTTTCGCTCACGCATCATTCATTGTAGAGTCAACAACACTGACTTCGTCATCCTTGATTTTATCAACGACATTGACTTCGTCATCCTTGATTTTATCCGTAACATTGACTTTGTCAATGTTACGGATAATTTTAAATGACGACCATACATGAGATGCGCCGTCGTCGCAGAATTCTTTTTTGGCATTTCTGATAATATTAAATAGATCAGTTAGATTCCGCCGTCATGAGTCTCTGTTTAGTCTGTCAAGATCGAATCTCCCGGCAACAAATAACTCCTTCATATTATATTTAAGACAAATATTTAAATAAGAAATATTATATATATATATATATATATATATATATATATATATATATATATATATATATATATATATATACAAATGAATAACTGCAAGTGGTTAAAAGTTGGATCTGTAACAGTCTGTAATAAACCCTGCAGGAAGGAATTCTGTGGTGAACACATACAAAGCATCAAACGAGGAAGCACAGGACCTATACCATGCCTGCGATGTGGCATTGGGGTCAGAGATAAAACACAGTTATGTGCAGGATGCGGAGGAAAGCGATACCATGAACTCAAGCGATACTACAAAAAAAAAATAATGGAGATACGCTGAAATCCGAGAGCGATTATTTAACTAAGTTCTCAGACAAATTATAAATTAGACAAATACATTATAGTATAAATGAATCAAGAATTTGTCCCACATCCAACCATCAAGAATTATGAAGTATCTCACGAGGGAATAGTCAGACATTGCAGATTGAAAAATCCAGTTGGTGTTGTTAATAATTCTGGTTATCTCCGATTTAAAGTTTCTGGAGGCAAAAGCTATCTTAATCACAGGTTTGTGTTCAAGTGTTTCTTTGGAGAGATCAAAGACGGTCTTGTAATCGATCACAAAGATAATAATAAACTTAATAACTCTCTCCAAAATTTACAAGCCATCACGCAGAGCGAGAATTCTGCACGAGGTGGCACTGGTAAATTTGAAAAAATTCCCAGAGCTGTCAGATCTCTCAACAAAAATACTAATAAAGAAAATATATTTCGCTCAATAAACTCAGCTGGCAAGTATTGTGGTATTTGTAGGGCTTCGGTTCAACATGTTGCAGAAAATATTATCAAATCAACTTTTTCATGTAAGTTTGATAGCTGGATTATATTTTCTTATGTAGATAACTCTACAGCGACTGCGTGAAAGTCAATGATACAATTATTTCCCCCTTGTCCCCTTGACAGCGTCAAGGATGACAGCGCTATAACACTTCATAGGTACAAGCAGATGGTTTTCAGCACAAGGAAGTAAATAACTTCCCTTTATTTCCCTTTGATTTTGTCAAGTTGACAACGTCAAGAATGATTTTATCCCCCTGTCATAGACAGGGACAAACGCGTATTTATCTTTTTTTTTTACAGACAATATCACTATTTTATTACACTTGTTCGGGTTTATGGTACATCTGTAATTTTCCACACGATCATATTTAAGAAAAAACATTTTAAACAAATCACGCTGAGATATTTTTGAACTCCCAAGTATCAGTCGGTTTATAAACAATATCGTCCGAATAATATATGGGGTTTCGAAACCCAACGAAGTTGCACAACTTTCCCCATTATCACCCTGTTAGGGGTGCTCTTTTACCACTCCCCGGATTGATTTCGGGGGAGGGAGTGCAACTTTGTTGGGCGTAGAATATAACCCCGCATCTGTCTGTGCTGCCTATATGTTGTACCGTCCTAGGATAAGTTAGAATTAAGTTATATGTAAATATAACTGCTGTAAATATGCTTCTACTGTAAATACAACTGCTGTAAATATGCTTCTACTGTAAATACAACTGCTGTAAATATGCTTCTACTGTAAATATTGTAAATACTATGTGTTTGTGCCATCTTAAGATAAGTTAGAATTAAGTACCTAGGATAAGTTATATGTTATGTGTTGTCCCTATATGAACCTTGCTAGCATATCAAATGGTAAGCTAGGGGTTCACAAATGGGGAATGTCTCGTCTCTTGCAAACACACCCTCTGGGCTCTCTAGACTGTTATTTGACAGGTTAGGGGCTCATTGGGGGTCGTGTTTCCGCTCCTGAGTTTGGTAGGATGTCATAAGACACCCTAGAGACTCAAAGGAGATGTGATTTCTTTTTTATTTTAAAGATATAATATTTATATAAATATGAATTACGAAAATATCAATAATGTGATTGATGCTATTAAAAAATTAGAAAAACAAGGATTTAATATATCACTAAATCCTGAAACAATTCTGTCTGATTTTGAATCATTATATGAAGCTAAATGTGCAGGGCGTTATGTTCTTCCTGCTCAATATCGATTCATAAAGATGATTCAAAATAATTTGTATAAATCGCTGGCCAGCGTAGAAGAAGCACAAGTAAATGAATTTGTTCCATTATCTTGTGCAATTGAAAAAATTAGGTTGGCATTGGCAGCCGAGTATGAAACAAAAAAGATAATAAATAATCGCATTAGAAAATTGAAACATTGTATGTCCCTTGACTTCATCAAGGATGACAGTGTCAAGGATGACAGAGTCAAGGATGACGAAGTCACCGCTGATTTCATCAACGATGAAATCCTTGACGAAGTCAAGGGGAAGTAAATACCTCACATTGATTTCATCATTGACTTCGTCACCTTGATTTCATCAAGTACTTGGAAGTGAAAGTAAAAAAATATATTACTTTTTTTTTACTTCCCCCGACTTTGTCAAGGAGATGAAATCAAGGACAGCGTCAAGGAGATGAAATCAAGGAGATGAAATCAGGGTGATTAGTCGGTCGGGTTCAATGCAGGAATTTGATCTCTGTCACATACTATTGCGGTAATATGCTCGCGTCTGAGACTATCTAATTGTTGCTGTGTTAGTAAGAAATCTTCTTCTCCATATTCATCAATAAACAATTTAACGTTAATTTCTTCTTGTGTAAATGCAGCCTTGACTGCTTGCTGGAGTGCTTGTTTGTCATACACAAAAACATCTATGTGGTGGTACATATAAATCTATCTGACGATCTAAATAAGCAGATATACTCGAGGATTTGATGTGTATCGCAATGCGCGATCACAACATGATCTTTTATCAATACTTGCAGTTGTGCATCAGTCAGTATAAAATCGTCATGACCGTATATATCAACAATTATTTTTACCGGAGTAACTTTTCCGGTTCTGACAGCGCTATCAAGAAGTACTTTATCATATATGAAACATTTCACGTGGTGATACATTATAAGATACTTGCTTGATTAATTGTGAAATTGTAAACGATTTTTACTAGTGTTATATTTTTTTATAATTTATTGAAATAATTTTTATGCTGACGGTGACATTACTGCTATCGTCGTCGTCGGTGATGTCAGTGCTATCGTCGTCAGTGACATCAGTGCTATCATTTTCAGTGACATCAGTGTTATCATCGTCAGTGACATCAGTGTTATCGTTGTCAGTGACATCAGTGCTATCATCAATGAAATCATCATCACATTTTTTCTTCAGGGACATTATTATAATATAATATTATTAACTGAAAAATCGTTTACGATTGAAAGTCTCGAAAATCGAAGATTTTTAGGACTTGAAAATCGTTTACGATTGAAAGTCTCGAAAATCGAAGATTTTTAGGACTTGAAAATCGTTTACGATTTTACCAGGAGGCTAATATGTAGTGTTTTATTCCGTAAATCAAGGGGATTCCCAGACTGGTCTGTCAGCGTGAAATTTATTCTGGTCAGCCATGGATTATGACATCGTAGATAGACCGGATTGATCGGCTCTTGCACGATCAGAAATCCAGGTGGTTCTTTCGGAGTAAATGAATAAAGAATAAATCCTCGCTGGGCTTGATTTGATAATGTCGTGTCCGTGCTGTAACTGCCATCAATGACATCACACACAAGATTGACCGTGATCACTTCAGTTATGTTTACGATGCCCGGAGATACGTGTCGGCTTCCCCTTCGGGGTTATTATTGTGTCTGAGGATAGTTGGCTCCGGCAGTGTTTTTCTGTGTTGTGCAAGTATGCCGTCGAAGAACTCATTGATGAGGTCGGTGGTGGATTTTTTTTAGTTCGTCTGCGTTGTACCAGGGGAATTTATAATTTGGCAATTCAGCTTCTGTTATTCTGTAATAATTGAGAAATCGTTGTTTATTGATGAGAGTTTCATCGTTAATTATTGCTTGAATTAATCGCGGGTGATAATATTCCATGTCTGATACAAGCTGACTTAATATTTCAGTTTGTTTAATGATTTCAACGCGTGAACTTGTTATATCAAAAAGATGTTCCTGGAAATATTGCCGTAGTCGCGTTAGTTGTGTTTCATGTTCTTGATTAATGTTTTTAAAATGATTAATAATTATACTTAAATTAAGCGCATAACCTCTTCCTAACGGGAGACCATACTATATATCATCCTTGCTGCGAAATATAAACCCAAGCAACTTTGATCCTTTTATGTCAAGTAGGTCTTGCTTGTACGATGGATCAACTTCGTGATATGATTGTTTATCAGTGACATAATCAGATTTCACTGGCGCTGGTAGCATTGGTCGTGCCGGTGGAGCGACTTCAGGCCATCCCAATATTGTTCGGATTGAACTATTGTATATATCCAAGGCGTAGTCAGTGCCATCGGCACCGGTGTTTATTTCGATCGCAGAAGACAGCGTTGGCTCGTGAACAGTTATTGCTATTTTGGATTCCTTTGTTGTAAAATTTTTTATTCGACGTTGTAATTCATCACTGATTTCTTCGATTTGATAAGACCCGGTTGGTAACCCAATGACATTCCAGTTTGGTGTGCCATCGGGTTTATTTTTGTATGAAAACACAAACGAATTATTTGCTGGCAATCCACCAAACGATTTTGATCTGATATTGGGCCAACTGTGATATACTCGTAATTGCGCTAACGCGATTTCGCTTACTGGAATCGCAGTTGGAAAATTAATACTGAATTCTGGCATAGTTGATGTTACTGTTAACAAAGATGTTCGCGACGGGTTTGTATTTGCGACTATCTGCTGAAGTAATTCCGTCATTATTTATTTGCTGTCGTTTCAAATCAAAGTTTTTTTTGTAATCGTTGTACGCAGCTGCCATCTGCGCGAATTCGGAATCTGATATTGTTGTATCGTCAAGGCTGGATGATATCAACGAGGACAATTTCGAGTAGGTGCTTGTGGCCGCGCTATTTAACTTTTCATATTCATGCAATTTTGTTAGCGCACACGAGGATATTTTTTTCGCAATAATATTAGCAACTCCTGCAATTGTCGTTGATGTTGAAATTGTGATTGTAATCGTGATTGCAGTTGTCACCGGAGTTAACGCAGACAATAGCACCCCAGTAGATGCAACTACCACGGATACCAAATCCATTATTGTGTCTAATACAGTTACACGCCGTTTGTATTTTTTTTTATCTTTGTTGTGCATTTGTCAATAGTATATTTTAGCGTTGATTGCCATTCGCGTACTTGATCATATCTATATTGCTGCGCATTTAATGACAGTGTTGTCGTTGATGCCATTTTATTATTTTACGTGGTAACCAATTGAGGTGTTTCAGCTACAAATTCCAAACACCACCAGTAAGATGTTGCGGTTAATTTCTTGTCTGCGGCTTCCAGTATAAATGTTTCTTCGGTTCCGCTATTTAATATGATAGTCACAACCCTGGAATACTTATCGGTGGAATGTCTCCAGGGATATGTTGTGAAGATTTCAAATTTAGCGGCACTGAACACAGTCTATACATGCCAGTGACTGTTGCTGTATATTTGATAGTATTATTTTGTTGAGACCACGTTGCGAATCCAGATGATACTGTATATACGATGTTGGTGATATGCCCGGGAGTAACTCCAGTGGGGACTTTAATCAAACTGGTTTTGTTACGATCTCAGGAATACCCGCTACAATGTTTTGCTGTGTTTATTTGATCGTGTCAATGTTATTTTGTATCAACACGATTTGATCTGAAATACTTCTATCTGATCTGCCTACACCTAACCGGGCATTAATCGCGTTGACTTCGCTGGCGTTACCAGCAAGTTTTTCTTTGATATCAGAAAGTTTTATGTCGACGACGGGAGGAACCCCAAAGAACCTATCCGTGGCATCATCCGTTTTTGCGAAGTTTTTTCGAAGTCTTGTGAACGCGCCTACATGAACATCATACTTTGCCCGCAACGTTGTTAGTTTACTGTCAATGGCGCTAGTGCTTGTGTGGACACTCGTGTCTACATATTGTTTGTTTGCGGCATCTTCCGGGGATGTTGGATCTCTTAAAACCACTATTTTGTTACCGTTCATGCTGAGTTCACCTGTCATTGTATCATCCGGTCTTCGCTACACGTCCCCCTGCGGCTTTTCGTGCATCATCTCGCAGCATCGCAATTGATATCAATGAATCTCTGATTCCGCCGCTGTCAGCGAATACAACGATGTTGTCCGTGGTAGCTCCAGGGACCCTAAGAATTATGTCATTCCACTTAATGTTACTGGTTTTTAGCTTGCCAGGTCGATCTTGAAAAATTACAACCTCATCTGGGTCTATCCCGGTCAGACTTAAAAGATTATCAATTTCATCTTTGGTCGCATATTTTGATAAATCGACATCGGCGCGTTTTTTTTGTTTTTGTTTCGATGAGAGATCTTCCATAAATATCAACCATTATTTGATAGGAAACTGTTTAAATCGACCCATAGTATACTCGTGCACGATTTTGTGAGGAGAAATCTTTGATTTCGAGATCGCATCAAGAACATTTAATACTTCACGACCACATATCGGAGGATCGGTCAGTGTTTGTGTTGGTAACGTTGAGTACCAAGTTGCAGTGCCTGGCACTTTGCTGACATAATTCAGAAACTCAATTGGCGGTGCTAGCAGCTTTAGCGACTGCAGGGGCAGCAGCAGCTCTCAACGCTGGTATTGCTGCGAGAAGTGGAAACATACCAACGGTTTTAACCATATCTTTGACAGCTGCAGGAGAGAGATCAAGTTGAGTTCCAGTCGTTGCTTGCTTTGCTTTATTGAAATGTTTTAGTTGGGTTTTAGTTAATGACAGTTTGTTTGGACCGCCCATTAGCTGATCGTGTTTTAGTGTTATTTTTGTCCCACATGTGCTCGCGTTCTTCGATTGTAATTTCTTCACCTGACCAGGAGTCAGAGTGACATTAACATGACCGTATGACATTTTATTTAATACGAGATTGATCTAATTGTTACATATCTTCGGAAAAGTACAAGTTTTCTACTGGCGCATCAGCGAATATCATTCGGCCGCCAGCACCTTCAAGCAACACTGTTTTATCGGAAAGTATGACCGCGATTGCTCTGTAATTAGCTATAGCTCCTACGTCTCTATTCACGGTAGCCCGAAAGTGAATATTAACGACAGACTGTCTGGTTAAATCAAGATGTTCTAACGAGAAGTAATAGATTGGATAATGAGATATAAAATCCAATTGTGATATTTGCAAACCAGTATCGATATTTAGATCACGAGCTAGATATTTCGTCAATCGTTGATATGCACGTGCAACATGATTGTTACCAAAATTTAACAGTATGTTCTCAGATGGTTCTTGATGTCCATTTATTCTCAGAGAAACGTCAGTGATACCAAGTTGATCAAATATCATATGCGAATGTGTTTGTGAGTTTACTCGTGCAGTATTTTGAAGAGCAATAAAAATATGTCGCGGCGCAGAAACCCCCTGCTGTGATGCTATATGCCATGTAAATAAACCATTGATGGCGCTTTGAATACTATCTGTGGTTGTTGTAAGCCACGATAACAACAATTTACCACCTTGATCCATAAAAGAAAGCAGTCGTTGTTCTTCAGTAATTGCAGGAGTCATTACCAGCATTCACAGTGATAGTTTTGTGATTAATACTTTACCAGCATCACCAGCACCACCACCAGTTTCTCGCCATAGCGCATCATTATCGTCATTTTTTCTAACAAGCACGACTGTATGTTTTGCTCCAAAAAATACCTTTCGGACATCTCGGCAAAATCCAAAGATATGTGACAGCAGAATCGCACAAGAAAATTTTCTACTATCTCCGCTCAACATTAATTTACGCGTATGAAAACCTAAATTGTAATTTGCATTAGCACCATGAACCACAGACCACACATCAGCGTCGGCGTTGTTGGCAAAGTTTCTTGGTCGTCTAATATTGTACTGATCGCTGTCAGGATGATTAGAATTATCCTTGGCAAACATCAATGATGGACCAGCTGATCTTGTATAATCATCAGAATATCTCGCTAGACCAATTATTGTTGTAGCAACATCAACATCATTCTGAATCGATTCGATATTTTTTCCATCAATCATATATATGGCGCTACTAAACAAGGCCATAATTCCGTTATTGACAAAACCGATTTTAAACGCACCCCCGTAGTCTGTGTTATCTAATTTTTTAATTTCACCTTCTACTTCAATAAATGCTTCAGCGGGCAGGAAATATCTACTTGTATCCTGAACTTGCAATTCAATTCGTCCTCGTTTATTTGGTTCTCGTGCGTCATAAGAGTAATACTGATAATCACACACTGATTCATTTTTAAGAACCGGTTCGTCTATGTCGAATGCTGGGTCGATTCCCGTTTAAACATTTTATTATAAAAGTTATCGTCTAAAACGAAGACCACTTCCCGCAATCAAACTTGTGTTTATTTGTTCAGGATTTATCAGCGTTGCTGGTTTTTGATTTGCGGCTTCATTTATTACTTTACTAACATTTGCAGGCATGTCTGCGGTGGCTGGTAATTTTACCGGTGGTGGTTTTCTACGTATCAGTCGTGCTAGTCTGTCCTTGATTGCCAGGAATGCTTTACTGGCAGCGCTACCAACAGCGCCAGTAGCTTTATCTTTAATAACATCAATGGCTTTCATTGATAATTGTTTTGCGATCGGTATTGCTTTAGGTGCCATTCTCGCGAATAAACCCTGAACAACATCGCCTAATCCGTTTCCATAAGTCATCCTGTATACGGGTACTCGTGAATTTACCACCCTGACCATGACTGGTCTACGATGAGAATTGTGTACGATCATTTTATTTAATCAGTTATTTATTTAACTAGTTGTGGCGATTTTCAATCACGGCGACTTTCAGTCGCTGTCCACGAGTTCATCAATAAGTTCTCGATAGATGTGAATATCCATGATGTCTCCTTGAAATAATCGCTGACAGATATCAGCTGCTTCATTAATTATTTCTGGTGAGTTATTTCCAGCTCACTTTCCTCCTATGAGAACTTCTAGCCGTGATACATCATTGATGATATTAACTGGGCAGGGAATAAAATCACCCCCCAAACCTTTGCCGGATGTTTTTTTAATTGGTTGTGCTTTTAATGGTGTTAAACTTTTAGGAGGATCAATAAGCCCAAGATCCACGAGAATATCTTGCTCTTGTTTTTCTTGTTGTTGAGCAGATCTCGCAAGATGATTGTTAATACCGCCAATAAAATCATCCCATTTAGGATTGTCTTGTCTAACCTGAGGAATATCATTATACCCGCTAAATATACCCTTATACCATTCTTCACGACCCATTTTCTTCACGTGCTCGGGTTTTAAAAATTTATCTCGCTTAGTAAAAAGCACATAAGCCATTGGACCTAACCGATCTTCTGGCATTTTTCTTAAACCATCAACAACACCCTCCTTAAATTTATCAACCAAATCAACCTTAGCCTTAGCTGAAGCTGTTTCTGGTACTACTTCTGAAGCATCTTCTTCTTCTTCTTCTTCTTTGGGCGGTATTGCCACAGCTATATCCCTGGCAATGCCAGGTGGAAGCTCTCGTAAAATCTTTTTTGTTTGTTTAGTTCTCCTAGCAATCTTTTCAGTCTGTTTGGCGGTTTGTTTTAACACTGGAAGAATACCCGGTTTTGTTATATCACCTGGATCTCCCAGTAAAGCTCTTTCAGTGACCACCACAGCTTTCTCAGTAGCTGTTGTTACGGGTTTAAAAAATTCTTCTGCACCTGTTGCAAATTGAACTTGTGCTTGCTGCCGTGCTTGTAATTTTTGTCTTACACTGTCTCGCACAGGAATAAATTTTCTGATTGCTTCTAGTCGCTCTCGAGCCAGTCTTGCGGAATGTGCTTCTCCAATGTTGGCCATTATTGTTAACTTAAATTTTTAATTCACAGCAGCAGAAACGGCGACGACAATCAAACCCTGCCAGGATATTTTCACGTGGACAACATAAAAACACTGATGTGATTTATGTAACTCAACGATATACACAAATACCAAAAGTGATCAGAGATAACTGTAACGTTCTTGCGGTATTTAACGGCGTTGACGCACACACGTTACGAAATATACATCAGACTTGGTGCAGCGGTGACATGGACATAAATAAATTCAGAATATTCTTTAGTCGTGCTCAGGCAAAACCACACAGATTTGTAAAGATAAATTTACATGATCCTCGGACATGGTATCGAGTTGGGTTAGATACAATTTTTAGTTAGAAATCCTAGGATTAGAAATGCAAGCATTAAAATCCTAAAGGATTTTTAGAAATACAAAGTATTTTTGGAAATGCTAGCATTTTTGGAAATGCGAAGCATTTCTAGCAGCAGAGAGACTGAAACAACACCGAATGTTTCGTCTAGTAGACCCTTGTATCGAGAAGTAGTTATATAGGTAGATATTTTTCATGAGATAACCCTTCTGGTCAGCAAAGAAAGCCTATTTATCATTGTTTCTGACTAGAAGGGTTTATTTGTGAAGACAAGACCTTCTATCAATAGTGTTTTCGATAGAAGGTTCTGTTTGACGAAACAGTTGGTGGGCTCAGTCTCTCTGCTGCTTCATTTCATGATAAAATATCCCAGTTCTAAGGATGGGGGCTCCATGTTGATGTGATCTCTTAAGTATTTATCAAGAGTAAAATTCACATCAGATGAGTTGGGGGAGGCCAAAGTTATCCCTATCCATTAAGATAAGTCTCCAAGAAAATGTGGTTTTATTTTTGTTTCACATCATTCAAAGCTGATACCCAAGAAAATCAATTAGGTCATAGTATACCCATCCATCACTGACACAGGCAACATTTTTAAATAATCTTGTACTTACCAATGTCCCTTTGGATGCTGCTGCCCCTGGATTTTCATACACATTCTCAAAAGATACTTCTGCTTGCGAGTTTCCAGGATTTACATATACATTTTCTTTGTTTGAACTTCTCCCAAAAAATGTAGCATTTTCATATATTTCTCCTGCAAATATCCTTTTAGCATAAGTGTTTAGATTTTTAAAATTCGCATATAAATTTAAATTATTGTGTTTAAAAATAAAAGATTATATATCACAATAAATATCAGGGCTGTTCCATTAAAACATGCATGGGACCCAGGTAAGGCACTTTGATAGTGGGGTATTCACCCATAGATGCAATTTAGAATTTTCTTATCATTTTAATATGAACTCTGTCAAATCAAAGTAGCCTGACATCTCTTTTTTTTAAAAACTGCCTTCCCTGGGTATCATGTATGTTTAAATGGAGCAGCACTAAGGCCTTAATGAATGAGCACTAAAGTGAAACTTTAGAAAAAGTTATGTAATAATAATAATCTAAATTGCATCATAAACTTGAAGTTCTATTAAAATTAAAAAAAAAATGTCTGAGTCAGTGCCTGAAAATCTATAGCTACTTTCATAAACCCAAAACAATGCATGTCATTTGGTACATTTAGCCCTCCCATCACCCTCAAACCAAATATCAAGCTCATCGTCATCCTGACCTGAGGGTTGTAACCCATAATCTGTTACATTGTATTTCATGCCATGACTACGTATAAATTTTATCAAACCTAGAAATATGGAATCACCAACAATATGTAACAGCAAACTTTTCAAACAAAGGTAAAAGCTCATACAATCTTACCATAAAACAGTAATCAGAATGTATACAACGACTACTCAGCAGCCATTGTAACCAATTACCATGCAGAAAAAGAATTCAGACAAAATTGGTCTTGAACTAAGAAATGTTTGCCCCTGTGACTGAACATAATAGCCATAGAACAATAACAACTGATCGTTCTTTTGAATGATATAAACGTACTGACACTAGAATGAATTTTAAAAAATCAGGGATCAATTAAAAATGGAACTTAAACTTTCCCTTTCTTAAAAATGCGTGTTCATTAAATGTGATTCAAAAACCTTTATTACTACCCACCCCTAGAAGAAAGATATAACTAAATGGAATGCATATGGAGTGCAAGCCATTTTTATAACTATTATAACCATAGCACATGCATCATAGATTAGTGAATATAGCTTAATGTCACGTGAAATGCAGGCAGCTATCTCTCTTCTAATTATAATCATTCACATGTACCAGCATACTTACACAGGCCACTCACTAACCAGCCTAGCTTGACTCTACCTTTATGTCATGTGATTTATGTGCCCAACTGTGAGATAAACAAGCCAGCCTGATTCCCAGCTACAACAATTAGAATTTATCTCCCTGCCTATTGCATTTTTAACATTTAGGGGCTCAGTGGTCTCTCAGTAGCTGGTGGCCAGGTTAAGAATGAGGTTCAACCACTACCAGAGGTGAATCTAGGTGACATTAAGAGATGAATATTAAGGGGAAGGGCCTAAGTTCATTGGTCTAGGCATATAAGGCCACTTGTTAAACTGGCTAGATGATCATAATCTGTTTAGTCTAGTGGTATTGTTATGACTCTATGTTCTTTAACTAAGTAACAAATTCATCCCAAACTTGCAGAATTTCATTATAATGGTAAATTTTAAAACTTGTAAACACCTATTAATATCATATATGTAATCTACAGTGATGCACTAAAAAGCAAAAGTCACAACATAGATATACAAAGCAGTGCACCTGACTGTGACAGATGAACTATCATATTCCTTCCAGGTGAGACCTTAAAATAGTTATATTTCCTCATTTTATATTCTAAACAAACTAATACAACTATATAAATTCCCTCGAAGAAGAAAAGACATTAATATTTTTTGTTAATAAGGAAATTGTAACAAATGTTTATTTTAATATAGTTGGTTTTAAAAACAAATATATTCATTTTCAGGGGAAATTGGTTCAATTAAAATTCTTAAAATAAAATAGTACCTGATTTTATAAATTTAGTTTTGCAAATTAATTGTTCTAATCTATAAATGGTGTAATCTTAAGGGGTTGGGGAGAATCTCCTAACCAATTCTTTCGCCATGTGGGAAGCTTGCAGTTGGAGGGGAAAAGAATTGGCTAGCCTGTTGTTTTGGAAGGGGGGAGAGAATCACGCAATTATTTCCCCAGGAGGGAAACTTTCAGCTGGAGGGGCAAAGAAATTGATAGCTAGCTGTTTCCCCTGAGGAAAAATATGGCTAGCTGCCCCCACCCCATGAAACTTTCAGAGGTGGATAAATTTGACTACTACACCTGGTTACATTCCCAACCACAACACTAAAAATTTGTTTCACCTTCTGTTCCACATGTCAGACAGAGTCATCCTGATGAGATTTGCATTGATTGATTTATGGCATAACAACATGTTGTAGTCTCAATACAACGCAAGTAAGCTGAGTAAAGTATCTGGTCTAAGTATACAGTCACCCAGTCTGGCTTGATACAATTGTCAGAATCAAACTTGCATTATTTCAGTCATGATCCCAATGCCTTGGGATTTCAACAGAATAAGTACATTTACCATTTGGTCCAAGGAAAGGTATGGAATGAATGACATAACCCTCTAGGTGCTATATCCGCTTGGTATGCAAAACAACCGACTTTTGATAGGTGGAACTTTGATAGGATGGCTTTCAGAGGTTCATGTCCTATGAGTGGCCCTTATGTCCTTTTTATTGATTTCCTGTACTATTCCTGTATCGATGCTGTGCTTGTGGGAGGGAGGGAGATATGTCTTTTTGACAGCTGCTTTGGCTTGATGGCTTGTTTGTGGACATCATCTATTGGGACATTAAACAGAAGGTTAGAGGATAGCTTGGCTTAGCATGGCCGTATAGTAGTCCTTCAGGAAAGTGCAGATATAGGGCATCGAGTTGTGTTTTACCAACTGGACTTACAGCTGCCGTTACGGCATTGGTCAAAGTGTTGAGCAGCTCTGCTCAGTGCTCAGTCCATTCCTGAGACATACTCCCATGCATGCCCTGAGGCATTCAGAGTGGGAAAGGATAAGCTATGTTCCACCAGATGGAAGATAGCCAGGGAGAACAAAAGTCCAACAACGAAGTCAAGACAATCATATTACTCACTAACTGCAGTGTCTCAATACAGGCATTCCAATCCATACATATGCAGTGTGGCTGTGTCATCCCCAGATTGGCAATATCACTGTTGACTGCTAGGGTTCTCAATAAAGGACTGGTGGGAGGCAAAGACAGAACTGCTGATGAAGGCAGGTCAAAACGTCTGTAACTCTCCCAGACTGCGAAAGTAACTGATGTCAGAATCTTCCACTCTATCTTAAGATCACAGATGCTCAAGCTCTGGTGCATCTTGTTGATGCAGTTGGAGGAGGAGTACAAAGCCACGGGGGCTGAAAAGGTTCTCAATGGAGGCTCGGAAGGCTGAGTCATATGATTGAATGTTTATGCAGATAAACATGACTCAAATGTCACATATAGAAACATGCATGCACAGGATGTGAATGAATAAACAATGTACAGAGTACTGACCTGTACCAGTCTGACCTGAAATGAAGAAATACTGAAATGTACAGGAGTGTCCATATTACACACAAAAAAAATTCACATAAAAGAGAACTGAGGAACTGTTATGGAGAAGTACACAGTAGGTGTGAAAATAAATATTACGAGGCAATAATTGTAGGGAAATAAGGCCCATAAACCACTTGTACAAGTAAAAACATTAAAGTTGGCACCTGGATGCTGCAAATGCTCTGGAACAGAAACTCACCGATATGTACCCGTTCATAATGGAATTACACATATATAAAGAGTTATATAAGTGCTAGAGACTTGCATGTATACAATAATTATAGCCCAAACCAAATGTGAAGTCACTTAGGCTCCCCATGAAAGTACCTAAATGTGTGATGATGACAAAGTGTTATCAACTTGTAAAGACAGCTAGCTAACTTAGTCATAATAAAAAGAGAAAATATAGATGAAGTAAACTTTCCTTGCAAGTAAAAAGCTCCTCCAGATCGTAGTGGTATCTACTCCATACAGTGATTAAATCCCGCACAACAACACAGATCATGTATTAACGGCAGTTACTCTAGCACCATCAACAATGCATGCCAACCTCAAGCTGCAGATCTACCCAAGAAAGATAAAAGTGAAGTTATGTTTTACAACTATGACGAGTACCCCGTCATGGTGACTATTTGATCAGTCTTATTTAAAGAAGTCAGCATCATGCCAAGCATGTAGATGTACATGACACTGTATCTAGGCCTGCAACAGTTTACGAGCACCAGCCTGGAAAATCAAATTAATTTTCCATTACACCAAATGCAAGCCATCCACAAAGTTTGGTGAAGGTATTTCAAGAACAGCTAGGTACTGCTATTGCACAAAAATTATTTATTCTCTCAGTCACAGTAACCCTTGCCCCTTGGATCTTGAAATTGATTGGATTCTTTTTTCCCCACAAAAAGTACAAGCCAATTTTTCCCCTGATCCAGAAATGAATATAGTTAATTTTTTGTCCCTAGTGCAAGGAATTTTCACATAATTTGATGACTGCTGATGGAATTATTGTGAGGAAAAGGATTTTCTTATCTCTGTTCTTATCTCAGTCATAGTAACAATGACCTTTGATACCAAACTCAGTAGGGTTCCTCAATAACCCAAGTGCAAGCCTGCCATAAAGTATGGTACCTGTACATGCTGGAGTTATTGTGCACAAAATATTTCTATTCATGCAGTAACAGTGACCATCAACTGTATGCTTTTGACAACAAAATCAATTGGATTCTTCATTTCTCCAAGTGCAAGCCACTGATGATGTTTGGTAACTGTATTGTGCTAAAATGAAAATTAGTAACATTGCTGGATGGACAAACAATTCATAGCAAACTTCGGCACTTTTATAAAAATAAAATAATCCTGATGTTGCCAGCTACAGGTACAAAATATTCAACTTGATTCACTTACATACCTTTTGAGATTTGTCCATGCTTTCCCTTTACAGCACCTGAAATATTAATGAAATAACTAAAAAAAACTAACTACTAACATGTATATGGCAGTATTATACTGACATAGGCTTGTGTGAGATAGATTCATTTAACTGCCAAAGCCAAGCTTCATTTTAGTGATTCATGACAAAAAACAACAGCTAACAAACAAACAAAAAAAACAAAGTAGACTTATCATGAAGAGAAGTACTTCCAAGTAAAGATTGTCCAGGAAAACTGGCAACATTTTACTCATTCTTCAGTTTAAACTGTTAACCCCAAGACACAGCAAAAGTCTTGAAATAACTTTGAATAAGAACTGTCCATTAAAGTAAACATGGCAGATGGTTCTAACAGAAGCCAAGGACTGGACAATGAACTAATATAACTATATCCATTCATATCGGACAATGAACTAATATAACTATATCCATTCATATCATTTCCTGGTGGTGATAATAATTAGTGCTATGATTACACAATAATAAAAGTACAATTTTCCAAAATTCAACTCATCATCAATTTTTTTTCAAGAATAAGCTGCAACAGTTGAATTAGATGCCAAGATAATTATATATGAGGTCACTTTCAAACAAGGATACTGGTCTGGATATTTAGTCTAGTGCTATTTATATCTGCTTGGGAAAGAGACAAACTAGCTTTAAATTATTTTTTGTTGTTGATATTAAAACTGAACAACTGCATACTGATATAATGCTAAAATGAAACTAATATTGTTCATTTAATCTCTATTTTAATCATAAAAAATAAACAACAAAACAAACATGCATATATCATTTTACCCTTTTGAACACTTTTATTTGTCTTGTCCACCTGGGCATACAAATTACTGAGGTCCTCCTTTTGGGATGTTTTCTTCTTGTCTACTGTAGCATACTCAGCTAATGGGCCTGGTCTTGCATCTGATGAGTCATACACAGGGTTGTCCACTAATCCTGGAATAAAATGAACTTTTAATAACCAAATAGATTTACATATTGCTGGTTAGATTTGACATAGATTCCAAAAGTGACAACACATAACAAAAAATCAATCATCTATTTATAGCCACCACCTTTTCAAATAAATATTTAATTCATTTTGCTCATTGCTCACTCACTCACCTATACGTACTACTTTCTTTGTAGTTCTTGGTGTTATTACAATGGTCATTACTTGTATTACAGAAACAATAAAAATGTTGGGTTATAATTGTCACAAGATGAAGCCGGGTTGGGACTGGATTAGGGAAGACACCAAAAGCAACTGCATTTATAAGATGTTTATTTATAAATGTAAATTAAATATTAACAAATCTGACACCATTATTAACAAAAGATTTGGAAAATTATAAAATTCCTAACATGGAACTATCAACAACAATTAACTCAAAGAGAAAAAACTCAAACATGAATTTTAACAAATTGAATTTCAAACAAACATGAATCAAGTCCTATCGAGGTTACTGAAGTAATGGCGGCTATAGGTGGAAGCTAGTAAAGTGGGCTCTGTAGATTTTGGCAGTTATAAGTGGTTATTTTTACAGTGAAATGGTTCATACTTGTTGGGATTATGTGTGAATATTCAAGGAATGCAGGACATACAACATTATTGGTAGATCTTAATCAATTTTGAAGAAAAATGTGTTTTTCCACTCAAAATTCAAATATGATGGAATAGAGATGGAAGTTTAGTGGTGCAGTTTTGAGACATTCCCTACCTGATCTGTTTGACTCATTTACTTACTTCAGTGTAGTTTGCCTTCAACTGTAAGAGTTGTTTGGCACATGGTGAGTAATAAATGTCAGTGTCACAACTGAGTAGTGAGAAAAAATTAGTCCAAACAAGATTATCTACAAGTATGAGTGGAAAGAAAGATCAAGGCAAGCAACAAATAAAAACCAGATTACAGAGTGGCACCCTAATGGAGACATCTGACACAAGTATGAGTGAATCAACCTTGAGTACAATTCAGCTGGACTTGGACGAAATAAAGCAAAGTCTCAGAGGGAGCATTTCAAAAGCAGATTTTACATCTGCTATTGCTGACTTGGTGAAAAAAGATGACCTAACAGAAATTGTTACAACTATTGTAAGGAAATTGTTAGAGAATGTGAAGGAAGATCTGAGAAAGGAGATAGTAGCAGAAAGTGAAAGGGTAGTAAAGTAGAGGACAGGAGAGTTGATGGATAGGGTGGATTCACTGGAATTTGAAAACCACCAGTTGCTAGAAAAATTACAGGAAGCAAAGAAGGAAAATGATAAAATGAGGATTGATATGAAAGATTACGAGAGGAGATCACAGCAAGCAAGTGCAGCTTCAAACCAGTTCGAACAATATTCAAGGAAGCTGAACATAAAAGTTTTAGGGCTGGAGGAGGAGGAAAATGAAAATCTGAGAGAGAGAATTCCGAAATTGGTGAAGGAAGTTACAAAAATTAATTTAGATAACAGGGACATAGTGGCTGTGCATAGGATTCCAGGTCGACAGGGACAACCAAGGCCAGTGATTGTCAAATTTTGGAGTCTGGATTGTAAACTTCCAATTATCAAGAAGAGGAAGGATTTTCTGCAGTACAAAGGAATTAGACTGGTAGAGGATGTAACCAGGCTGAATACTGAACTTATCAATAAATTATCTAGGCATCACGAAATTGACAGTGCATGGTATTTTAATGGATCTGTGTATGGTAAAACCAAATCAGGAAAAAGGATAAAATTTGACATCTATGATGAAATTGATGAGAAAATTAGATTATAAGTGTAATATGCAATTCTATGAACTTATGAAATTGGCCGAATAGGTATGTGAACTTTCGTTTTTATACTCCTTTTTCTACTCTAATTTGTTTTAATATTTTGTTTATAAGACATTTCTTTCCCTCACCAATTTTATCCTTAATTAATAGGTTTGTTTATTCGCTGGTCCACAGTTATATCTCTCCCTAATAAATTCCTTCACTAGTTTATAAATCATCTTTCACTCTTATACTCTCATATACACATTTACTCAGTTGTTTACTCACTTTTCTCAACATTACTCCTCCACGATAAATCTCTCAGTCTCACTTTTTTTGCTCATACATTCAATCACCCACCACTCCCATGTATGCACTCTTTCACCCTTTCTTTTTCTTCCCTTTTACCCCTTTTTTCATTCATTAAGTTGTAATTTATATTCTTTTAATCTGTGCTGTTTGGTTTACAAAACTGTCTTAGCTCCGGAAAGGTCTGTCAGAGGTGCATAAGAGTTATCGCAAATGGAGTTGTTTCACTTGTTGTCCATAGTATACTGTATCAATGTTAAACGCAGCCAAAGCTACAGCATTTACTGTAACACCAGGGATGATTTTATTATGGATGTTTGTATTCTGTGTGAGTGTGAGTGTGAAAGCCATGCATATGATAAACTCAAGGTGATAATTACTTCATACATTCCTGTACAAGAATATGTATGTGTAAAATTTCTGCTGTTTCCATGGATAATAACATAAAAATTATATCAGTTAATGTTAGAGGCCTGCAAGGTTCAGTCTTAAAACAAAGGGATATTTTCCACTGGGTAAAACAAAAGAATGTATCTATAATATGCTTGCAAGAAACTCATAGTACAAAGAACGATGAAATATATTGGGCAGCTGAATGGGGATACAAATGTATATTTAGCCACTTCTCTAGTAAGAGTGCTGGGGTTGCAATATTTTTTAGAAATACTTTTGAATTTATAATTCATAGAGAAAGATGTGACAGTCAAGGGAGATTTATTATTTTAGATATTACAATTAATGACAAAAGAATAACCTTCATGAATTTGTATGGTTATAATGATGATAATCCTAGCTTTTTTAGAAAGTTAAAGGAGGAGACTTTATTTTTTGAAAACTCATCAATTATAATGTGCGGAGACTGGAATACTGTTCAAGACTTAGATTTGGATACTTATAATATTTTACATGACAAATACCAACAGTCTAGGGCAGCGATTCAAGACCTGAAAAACGAATTGGAATTAATTGATCCCTGGCGAAATTCCAACCAAGACTTAAAGATGTATACCTGGAGGCAAAAATCTCCCTTGAAACAAAGTAGACTAGATTACTTTGTTGTATCGGATGACATTCATATGAATACAGCTGATGCATGTATCTTACCAGGGTACAAGACTGATCATTCAGCTATTGTTTTGAGTGTGGCGTTTTCAAGGTTTCCAAGGGGAAAAGGATATTGGAAATTTAATACCCAACTGTTGAGGAACATTGAGTATACCGATTTGGTCAAAAAGTGTATAACTGACCTGTAAATGAATATTATGTACGGGGAAATAAAGATGACTCTCTCCATGTTTCTCTTTCCTGTAACGACCAAATGTTCTTTGAAATTTTGAAAATGAAAATAAGATCTGAAACTATATGTTATTCTATTAGGAAATCAAAAGAGAAATGGGAAAAATTAAAGAAAATTGAGCAGGAAATAATAGAAATTCAGGGGGGACTGTCAAATAACATAAATGGGGAAATTCTGGAAAATTTCGAGAGAAAAAAGGCAGAATTAGAGGAATCTAGGAAAAAATACATAGAAGGTGTTATATTAAGATCTAAAGCTAGATGGTATGAATTTGGGGAAAAAAGCACAAAGTACTTTTTAAATCTTGAAAAAAGTAACTATTTTTTATAAGACAATAAAGGAAATTATTTTAGATGATGGGACAAATATATCTGACCAAATAGATATTTTAGAAGCACAAAAACAGTTTTATATGCAATTGTTCAAAAGTAGAATTGCTCAGCTTGATGACGAGGCTACTCAAGAAACTCGAAATAGATTTTTTAATCACAATATCAAACTTAGTCGAGAGGAAAGAGAATCATGCAAGGGTCTGCTTACAATCAATGAATTCGGTATGTCTCTAAAACGGATGGAAAATGGAAAAAGTCCTGGCTCGGATGGATTCACTGTAGAGTTCTATAAATTCTTTTGGAAGTCTCTGGGGGGATTTATATGTAGATCAATAAATTACGGATATACTATAGGAAAACTTTCAGATTTTCAGACTCAAGGAGTCATCACATGTCTACCAAAGGAGGAAAAAGACAGAAGATATTTTAAAAACTGGAGACCTATATCACTTTTAAATACTGATTATAAGATTGCTTCGGGAGCAATTGCAGCTAGGATTAAAAAGGTTCTTCCATCAATAATCAGCGATACTCAGAATGGATATATGAAGGGTAGATTCATTGGAGAAAACACCAGACTATTATATGATATCATGGACCAACTTGAGAATGAAAACAGATATGGTTTATTATTGTTAATGGATTTCGAAAAAGCCTTTGACTCAATTAACTGGATCTTTGTGGAAGAAGCTCTACAATCTTTTAATTTTGGTGATTCCGTTTGTAAGTGGTTTAAACTGTTTTGTAATGACTCTAATAGTTGTGTTATAAATAATGGACATATGTCATCTTTTTTTAGACTTGAAAGAGGATGTCGTCAAGGAGATCCCCTTGCACCTTATTTGTTTATCATTGGTGTTGAGATTTTAGCTATAACTTTAAACCAAAACGTGGATGTACGGGGAGTAATCTTTGACGCCAGTGAATATAAATTGGGTCAGTATGCCGATGACGCTTTTATTCTTCTTGATGGATCTAGTTTTTCTCTTGAAGCAACTATGAATATCTTGCAAGGTTTCTCTCTATTATCGGGACTTAAATGTAACATAACAAAAACAAAAGCTATTTGGATTGGAAACAGGAAATTTTCTAATGAAAGAATATGTCCCGAAATGGGCCTAATTTGGTCCTCTTCGAACTTTACACTCCTTGGCATAGAATTTTCTCCAGATTTACAACAGATGGTGGAAATTAATTATATGAAGAAACTAACAAAGGCAAAACGAATACTGGCAAGCTGGAGTCAAAGACATCTGTCAATAGTTGGTAAAGTAATTGTTGTAAAGACTCTTGTTCTGCCCATATTCATACATCTTTTTTCAGCACTTCCTAACCCATCAGCAAAAGTTGAAGCAGAACTAAATCGCATGTTATTTAAATTTGTATGGGGTGGAAAAGTAGAGAGAATAAAACGTGATATACTAGTTTCCCCAGAAAACGAGGGAGGACTAAATATGATACACATATTTTCATTCATTAGGTATATTAAGATAAGATGGGTTAAAAGATTGCTGGAAAAGGAAGATGGAACGTGGCAGAACTTAGTCAATACAACTATACTCAGAAATAAAAAGGATATTTGGAATTTAGGGAGAAGGAAATTAGAAGAATTTAGTAAGTTCATTAAAAACAGTTTTTGGAGAGATGTAATTTTGGCAGTATCTAAATGGAAAGAAGAACCGCAAAGTCCTAACGAGTATCTATCCATGAGTATTTTAAATTTTGTCCCCCCTAAAATGATTTATCAATACAAATCCTGGACAGAAGCTGGTTTTGAAATTCTGAACGATCTAGTAGATGACCACGGTAATTTAATACCTTTTGAGATAATAAAACAAAAAACTGGAAGCGATGATTTCTTGAAATACTTCTCCTTAATATCCAGAATTCCTAAAGCATGGAAAGATGCCATAAAAAACCATCTAGTACATACTAATTTTGATAAGCAGGAGGATAAAATAACGAACTTGCGAAAACAAGATTCACTCAAGTATGTTTACAAAGATCTTTTACAGGAAACTAAAAGGCAACACACTGCGAAGCAAGAAGCTTGGATGCAAGTATTTAATAAAAATATAAGTAGTGAGGAGTGGTCTGATATATACAGCCGGGCAAAACGCTGTACCAAGGATACCAAGTTGATCTCTTTTAACTTTAAATTAATCCATAGAATAATCGCTACTAATGATTTTCTTAAAAGAATTAACATATTTGATGACAACAAATGTACTTTCTGTAAGAGTGAAACTGAAAGTATTGAGCATCTCTTTTATGACTGCAGTATTACTTCACAGTTTTGGTACCGTTTTATTGAAGATTTTGCACCTTTTTGCCCAAATATTGTACATCTGTCCAAAAAAGAAACATTTTTAGGAAGTGAACAACTGGACAGTTTGGGTAATTTTCTGCTTATTTTGGCAAAATATTATATTTATACTTGCAGATTCAATATGAAAAATCCTTCTATTTTTGCCTTCAAGCAAATAGTTGCAATGCATAAGAACATTGAAAAATACAATGCTATGGTAAATAAAAAAGAGGACCAATTTCTTCAAAAATGGACCTCAACAATGAACATTTAACT
The DNA here is from genome assembly GCA_028554795.2 of Sinohyriopsis cumingii. NCBI lineage: Eukaryota > Metazoa > Mollusca > Bivalvia > Unionida > Unionidae > Sinohyriopsis > Sinohyriopsis cumingii. The sequence continues at coordinate 4,103,972 of JAPYKE020000029.1, forward strand.
TGTCCCTGTCTTGATGGTAAACAGGAACAAAATATTGTAATATCACAAAGGCCATGTCACCTAGATTGTGTGCCATATGCATGTGTATATGCGTGTGTGTGTGTGTGTGTGTGTGTTTTCTTTTTTACTTTCTCTGTAGATTATATTTATTATCCCTAGATTATCTGATAACCAGAAATGTTTGATTGTAAGGTGACCCTGGGATGGTTCCCCGACCCACTGGTCAACCTATTACGGGGTTAATAAAAAAAAAAAAAAAAAAAAAAAAAAAAAAAGTCCTATCACCGATCAACAAAATAAAAATATATGATCTACATCCCAATATAAACAAAGTCTTGAATGTATCGATTCATATAACTATATTGAAATGCGTATAAAACTGAATGTATCAATCATATAACGATATTGAAATGCATGTAAATTTGAATGTATCGTTCATGTAACGATATTGAAATGTATGTAAATTTGCTCAGATAGCAACAGTGAAAATAAAAACGTGGAACACTATATATAACTATCGTGGCGCCCATTTGACATCCAAGCTGTAACTCCCGTTCCACTCACTCTAGTCAATGGCCAGAGAAGCGCCCACACATGGTCTGCCCCTCTCAGTCTGTTGGGTCCACCCCTCTCAGTCTGTTGAAAGATCCCTCGACAGCCCTCACATTTAATAGACCCAATGGTCGTGAAGCCCTGGTCCCTCGCATTGAGAAAACCAGTACACTCTTCTGAACCAACGTCACCAGACACGGCATATATGTCACACAAATCCACACAGACTTCTGTGACTCCACATAAAAACCATGTATAAGGCATGGCAGCATGTATAAGGCAGCTAAATTATAACAACTAAACCGTGTAGCACATATGACACAGTTAAGTACATCTGCATTGATATACGTTGCGCATGCGCGTACATGAATTCGTTACCCATTACATTAATCGTTCAATGCATGCAGCATATAATTAAATTTCAATCTGCCTGTTCAGTTACAACAAATAGATAATTCGAACCAGACTATATTATTTCTAATATGGCATTGTATAACCTAGGCATTGACTCTCTGTAGGATTTAGAATAAATTCTAAAACATCTAAAGTATGAAACAATTATGTCATATAAAACAAATAGTAATAAAGAATACTTAAATTTCATTACCTCTACAGCTGGAGATTTGCTCTCGTAAAGGGGTAAGCTTTCTGACAAGACTCGTCGTAATGTAATTTGGTTATAGAGAATTAGCTCTATACATATACTAGCTGTGACAGATATGCACAGCTAAGTACTCAGGTTTTCCCACTGCAGGCAATTCGCATGTGCAGCATGGTCTGAGTTTTGCTCAGTATTTCGAAATAACTAGAGCCGAAAAAATATACCACCCTCGGGTGATGCTGTACGCAGTAACGAAACCCGAGTACATTTTTGACAACATATACATATTGATATAACTCATACACAACTCCGTGACAATAATTTGTGGTTACATTACTTTATATTAAATAACAAAAAGAAATGGCACTACAGCTCCCTTTGTAGGTCCATACCAACAAGTTTACCACATCAACAGTCCAGTTGAAGCCAACTAGGTGAAACAACGTACATTTTCAAGCTTTAATTCCATTAGAAAGAATCATTTAGACTATTGTAATTTTGACAAAGACTCTGAGAAAGTCAAAAGTAGTAAGGCTAGTTAAAAACTAATTTGCACTGTTCACTGACAGATAATTACCACTGCATCAGTTGATAAATGTTGGAAAGACTTCCATTGGTTGGGAACATAATCATGTGAGCAGAACCAATTTAATTTATTTCTATATAAACTGTACAGAGAACTACTTTATACTTCTATAAATAGTGTCACATGCAAAGAAACTAATGTAAACACTGAACCGGAAGGCATACACACTGCATACTTTTGAAACAAAATAAAAGAAAATTAAATATATTAATTTGACATAGCCAAACAAAAATTCTTTATAACCTTTCTGACGATAAATAATTCTTTGTTTGATTAGATTTCAAAGGGGGGGGGGCCTCAAAATCTTCCAAGAAAAACATTGGGACTATGTTGTACATCACTTTCACTGTGGCTTGTTACAAATGAATTTAAAACCATAAGTAAATGGATATAGGGACTAGGAGGAGAGGTGTACAAAGACTAACATTATAACAATTAGATTCACAGTCCTGCAATGTAAGACACCGACCTTATGAAGCACAAAAAGAGAAGATATGAAAGGTACAGATGTTACAATTATATTATAAATGGTATATATAAGAAGAGGTGAAAGTGACATGTTATTGATAGCACTGAGAAACTTTAATAGGCTATGTCATGATACCTGCTTTTAAAAACCAGCATGAACTCAAAAATTGGTACCTTAAACATAAAAACTTTCACCGTAAACAACTTCCTTGTACAATTACAAATTTATCCAAAACTGGCTAATAAAACTGGTGATGAAGGACTTAAAGGCATATATCATCCTGGACCTTTCTCACAAGGTGTACTGGTCAGCATAAGGCACAAATCAATAATTACATTTCAATATATCAAAACATCAATGCTCGGCACAATTATTAAGTTCTGGGGTAAAAGTGTCAAATTATCCTTACATCTTATGAACAATGTATCCAAGAGGAAACTTTTGTAACAAAATTAAATGCTCTTTGCACCTTTTTAACAAAATTCTCTTGTAGGTGCTCGCTATAAAACCCTTGTCCAGTGAGTTTTCATCTATGAGAAACCGAGTTTGTGGTTAGCGTTTTAAAATGAAAAATTATTTTACATTCAAACCAACTATTTCATACAATTTATACATACATAAACTTCTTCTGAGAAATTACATATTTGGAGGTGGAGAGATACTTATTTTCAGCCAATCATCATTCTATCAACCACTGTATTTACCATACAACCACAAAAGGGTTACCTAGTTCAATAACTGTGAAAATGAGCTGCCTATGACCAATTATAATTGGTCTCAAAAATTATAGAAGACATCGGCTTCAGTGATAAAATCTGCTATTTATTATGGATTTTGATGTGCTGAATTCAAATATGACAATTAAAACAACTATTTGGCTAATGTTTCCATGATATTTAAGTTTTGAGATTTTATGTTTATATATATTATGTAGATAGTACAGTTTTAGTCATAATCTTTTCATGTGTTGATCCGGGTTGCTTTGCATGATAATATTTCACCTATTCAATTTATGTAACACTTTAAAAAACAAAAGGGTTATATAAAGAAAATTTATCATGAAACAAAATGCAAAAAACTATTATGTATATATAAAGTACATAGTTTAGTCCTTACTCAGTGTCTACTCAGTGCTTCTTGGCTTGTCACTTATATTCATTAAATGGAGCATCTCGTGTCACTCTCCAGCAGGAATCCGCAAGCATTGATGCACTCCATTTGCCCTGCTATTGATTCCTCACTGTTGGAATGTCCTGGTGAAATCACTCGCTGTGCTTGTTGCTCACTGTTTTGTAATTCAGTGGAAAAAGAACTAGATGAGAGTGCAAAAAATGCATCTTTAGTGCATGTTACAACCAAGGCATTTGTATGCCTTGCGGAGGTTTTCCACCAACTCCCTGTATTTGTCTGCATTGTTGTTTCCGAGAAAATTGTTTGCCACTAACTGGAAGGCTATCTTTTTCTTGCAACGCAATGTACAGTCAAAACATCATCTCGAAGAAGTGCACTAATCTGAGGACACCTTCCTTTATCTTTATCTTTATTTGAAGACACCTTCCTTTATCTTAGCTTCACTTAACCTTGAAAACTTTCTATGGAGGTACTTGAAAGTTGCTTGTGTTTTGTCCATGGCCTTGACAAAGTTCTTCATCAGACTCAGCTTGATGTACAAGGGTGGTAACAAAATCTTCCAATGACTGTTGGAGTGGTCAATCTCTCTTGATGTAGTGGGAATCTCTTGCATGACTATCTCATTTACAGAGAAAACAGCAGTACTTTGTGTATCCAGTTTGCAGACCGACCAAGAGAGCTTTAACCTTCAAACCCCCACAATGCTGCCACATATGTTGTTCATAAATTTATGCACCTCAAAAGTTGTTTCATGTTTGACAGGTTTCCTTCATATGGACTGCATGACCAACTGGAACTGATGGTAAAACATTGCCATTAAGCAGCATAACAAATTAAAGACTCGTCTTTGATGAATCAATGAACAGTCTCCAATCATCTGGATCATGAGGGCTACCATCACACCATTGATGTTGTTGCAGGCTACAAGATCACCTTCCATGAAGAAGAATGGGACAAGATCCTTTTGACAGTCACATAACATGGAAACCCTAACATCACCTGCTACGAGATTCCCTTGCTGTAGTCTGAAGCCCAACAGCTCTGCCTTACTACTGGATAGTTCCAAATCCCTGATAAGGTCATTCAGTTCACCTTGTGTTATGATGTGTGGTTCAAAAGAGGAGGATGGGATGAAACATCAGTCATGTGACATTGATGGTTTAGGACTTCCTCTTCCTCATCTGACTCAAGAGAAAATGATTCTGGTGCATCAGGAACCAATAGTCCTTCTCCATTGGGGTACTGGGTGTATAGCTGATGGAATCTTTGGATAATGCACAGTACACTTTTTGGGGGGACACACCTTTCTCAACTGGAGGCACCATGCAGAAGTAATGATTGTTGATATGATCTGTTGGCTCTCTCCAAATCATTGGCACTGCAAAAAGGCATAGATTTCCTTTTCTTGTTCAACCACTGGCAAAAATCTGTTGCACAAGTGTTGCAGCATATGTGTGGGGCCTACCTCTTGTAATGATCTCCAATTTTGCAGTCAAAAAAAGGGTGATAGGCTTTCTTAACCATAGTGATTATACTGTGCGTTTGTGATGCAAAGTTCACTTCACCATAAACATAGCAGAAGTTATTTGCATTGTTCACATAAGTATGAGGCATCTCTGCTCACTTTTCGCTACACAGAAATGTGTCCCTTTGCAAAATCAAACACTTAAAAAAACAGAGCATGACAATTAATGATTTCTACAGTTGATATAGTGCAATTTGTTCAGCAGTCATGTAAGCTTAGTTATGATTGCATCATCCATGACTAATTGGAATAACATGATGCAATTAATATCATTTATGATGTAACACCAGCTTCAGATTGCATGATTCATTGTTTTGCCTAAAATGCAACTTTTCCTTCCGCTATTCCCAAATCAAGGCTCGTATATACTGACCCAGTATCCTATCTTTACAACTAGAGCCAATCAACAATTTTAAGAAATATTTTTGTTCTCAGTGACCCAGAATTAGTAAAGTTCGGCTACATTTATTCTGGAAGCATTTTGGCTCTAGATGAGACTCCTCTAACTGAAAGGGTTATAACATTGGACACTTACCAAAATATGCTATCCTGGAGGACAAAAATCAACAACGTAAATAAGTTCATCTCCAGCTAATTTGCTACAGCAGTGCAAGTGGAAGAGAATTGTGTGTGTGCTGTACAGCACTTATACCAAATTCAAGAGGGCTTTGAAAACCTACTTAATTCTTTTTGCTCAAATGCCAAAACAGTGTTTTATAGACAGCTCACCAAAACAAATTAATGAGTCTAGATTGCAAATTTTAGATAATACTAGTCACTATGTTTTGCTTAGTAATAGAAATGCTACTTGTGGAGAGCTTATGGAGACTCATATTACCAGTACAGTAGCTGTGTAAAGCTCATAGAGACTATGATCAGGTACTGTAGTCATTTTTAATAATGCTAGTCACTGTTTTTCTTTTCCTTTCTATTTTTTTTAATTATTAGTATTTATAGGGGAAGATACTTCTGAAAAGTTCACCTGGATCTTTTCATCTATTCTGTGAGCTCTGTACCCAGCAGGCAATAACACTAACCATTCTGCCAAGTACTGTCAGCACATGGACAAGCTTACCTTTGTTTGCATTGATTTTTCCGTGCAGTGAACAAGTTAGAGTTTACGCATAACAAAACAATACTGAACTGTAAGAGAAAAAATTTAATACATGTATTGTATGAAACATCGGATACATGAGTATATGCATTCTGTCTTTCTTTCTCTCTCTCTCACACATGCCACTATTCATTATTACCTATATTCTAAAATATCAAGTAAAGTAACATCAATATTTAATTAAAATATTTTAAAATATTTGACTCTCTCTGTTGGGGCTACTCATGGCTAGAATCTGAATGTAAAAGACTGATTCCCAATCGGTGCTTGGCTGATCCCAGCATTACAGTGTATTCTGAGCTGATCCTAGCTCAGGTAGATTTGGTGCGAGGCTGATCCCAGCTCAGTGTAAAAGACAGATTCCTAATTGGTGCTAAGCTGATCCCAGCATTACATTGTATTATATGCCTGATCCCAGCTCAATTAGAACTGGTGCTAGGCTGATCCCACCTCAAGTTAAACCTGTGCTAGGCTGATCTCAGTATTTGAGTATCTTCTGGTCTGATCCCATCTTCAATTAAATCTATACTAGGCTGATCCCAGCATTATTGTCTATTCTGGGCTGATCCCAGCTCAAGGATAATTGGTACTAGGTTGATCCCAGCATTACAATATAATCTGGGCTGATCCCAGCTTCTGTAGACTGTGCTAGGCTGATCCAGCTCAAGTAAAATCTGTGCTAGGCTGATCCTGAGCATTCAAGTGTATTATGAGCTGATCCCAACTTAAGTAGACTATGTGCTAGGCTGATCCAATCATGCTAATGTATTCTGGGCTGATCCCATCTTAACTAAATCTATGCTAAGCTGATCCCTGCATAAGAATTGTATTCTGGGTTGATCACAGATTCAGGGAATAGAGCTAGGCTAGACTAATCCCAGGATGAAGAAAATATTCTTTTTTTAAATCCTATTTAAAACTGTAAAAGTAATGTGTTTAACGGGAATGACCTTTATGTTAAAACAAAATCTATGCTGCATCATGTACAACACAATAACCACCAAGAAAAATTGGATGTGTGCTGAAAGGATTTTTACCTAAGAGAGGAATCTTCTATCCCCCATCACCAAAAATGAGTGGGATAAAATGTTAACAGCCACATTTGCCATATTTGCCAAAGACTTAGATATCTTTTCTTCTCTTTCTCAATTCTGTTAGGACTACGATATTTTATGCAATTTTTCATACACGAAAAAATAATTATTAATTTCAGTGTATGAAAAATTATATGTAAAATAAATAATTACCTTTTTGTGGTACTGACTTTGTACGAAAAATAAAGGGATCATACCCGATCAAGTTCTACGGAATCCATGTTTACTCAACAAGCAAACGGTACAAAGGAACAAAATAAAATGTATATTTTCTGTCTCATTTGTATTTTTACAGTCACAACCTCATTTTCAAATTACAAAAAAATAGAAAGAACTTAAAAATACATTTTAGTTAATGCACACGAGTATGTGTGTGTGTGTGTGTGAAAGAGAGAGAGAGAGATGAAAGAAACTTTTGTCCATGTACAAGACTATTTACTCAGGGCAGTTTTTAATAGTAGCTTTTGCAAAGAGAAAAAAGACTATTTCAAGTTACCTGACAATTGTGATAATCCTCAGACAACTATATTCCATTATCAATGAGCACCTCTAAATCAACAATTCATTCTTGTTCTAAATACAATATACATTGTTAGAATAACTACATGGCTATGCAGTGTTATTTACACTCAAATTAAATATACTTAGAGCTTTGGTTATTCCAGTTGAAAGTAGATGGGGGCAAGAATCAACAGAAGAGGTCATATTAGCAAGGCTGCTAGTATGGAAATGGGGCTCTCTTTAGGAAAATGAAAATCTGTCAATGTGCTATTGAAGCCATTGTTCATACAGCAGATGTTGTAAAGACCAGCAGTCATACACATTATATTTATTCAAACTCACCAGTAAAAATAACAATAATAACGGGGTATATTGTAGAATACGTTCATAACAAAATGTTAATTATATCCAAGCCAAAACAGCAGAAGCACTTAAAAGATTGTATATGTACAAATCGATTTTGAAAGGAGTCCATGGCTTTCAAATTGATGATAGAAAAATACAAGGTTTATGTAATTTATTTTTGTAATGACTATAATGGTCTGTGGTCTTCACTTTAGCATGTGCTCAGATTTAATTTTTGTTTAATAAGAAAACATCAAAGGGCTTCCAAACTCTTTTTGAAATGCACGTGGTGTTTTGTTACGGTGACGGACTTAAGAAGGAGAACTAATTAATGATAATTAGAGATTATGTTCCGTGAAGTCTTTGTCCAGTTGTTAATGACACCATTATATATTGTAATGACAATATGAGAGCTTATGCATCAATCATTGTATTTTCTCAACAACAATGTATTACTAATTTTTGTAAAAATATAATGGCTATATGGTATCATCAATCTTTTTTTGCAAATGTAAATCTTCTTATTATAGATGTTAGGTCCGATAGTTTAAAGGATTTTTTGAAAAATGCAAAGTGAAATGCACGAAAAAATATGATATATTTAAATAATTATTAATTTGATAACTGGATTGTGTACGAAAAACTGAAGGGTATGAATAAATACATGAAATATGGTAAGATATCCCTTCTAGTTGTATAAGCATTAAACTGAGCTTAATATTATTCACATCACCACTGACTTGAAAGTAACACAATCAGTAACTTTCTAGGCAGCCATGCATGACTATAATCTCTCCTTCTGGAAATGGACCAAAGTTCACACATGCAAATGAAAAGAACGGGCATCATATGCAAAATCTTTCTTGGGACAAATGTGTTCAAGTTTTTTGAAACATCAGATACTAAACTATCATTAGTAGTATATGGGGCCACCCTAGCGACAATGGGAATTAGCATTACAAAACCCCTTGGGCCACTCTAGCGACAAGGGAAATTTAACATGGAGAAAAACCCTGGGTCACTCTAGCGACAAGGGGAATTGAACATGGAAATTGAACATGGGAATGTCACCTGGGGATCAGTGGGAATTAAACATTGGTAACGTCATAGGTTTATAGGGTCAAAACCTTTTATAGGGTGAAATGTATTTGTAGGGACAAAGGGTTGATAGGGACAAACATAGACATACAGAAACAAACAAATACACATTCAAACACACATAAAAGAGGACAGAAATATTCTAAAGAAAGACTCACAGATAGAATAGAGACTAGATAAAGAAAAGTCTGTTGTATGGGTTCAAAACATTTATTCAAGTACATATATACATGGGCTCTCTAGCCTGTGCTTTGGTCTAAGCACTATCCATTAAATACATAAACATTTGAACATAAAAGAAACATATTTACGAGTTGTTTAGTTATTGACTCTAGTAAACTAATGTTTAAAATTAACGTTCACTCCTTTCTAAAATCACTTCATATGCAACGAATTTACATTAAATGTTCGTTTATAAGAAAAAGTTAAAACAAAACAAGCAACAAACAATCAAATAAGAGAAAGTTCGTGTTTGTCTCTCTATCCGTTACACACGTTGTTTAAAATCTGGTCAGCTACCACTTGTTTCCCAGCATAGATGTTTCCGATCTCGTATTCCCTGTCAGTCGTAAATCTGCTGTTACGTCCATCGTGCTAGGTACACTTATCGGTAAGCAGATCAAGAACAGTGATCGTCTTCTTCCCATGGAGGTACAACATATGCCATATGAATAGTCACTTTTCCATCGGTGATGTCAAATTTTTCTCTCACCGACCGCACGTCTTCAATAGCCCTCAAAAGTTTGGAAGAAGTTATTTCTGCAGGTGTGCTAAATCTGAGACATACAGGCGAGTTCAATCTGTCGTGATACATAGATAGGCTCAAACGACCTTCATCTTTGACTTGGCAATGACATCTGAGTTCCTCTAACAGTGAGTCAAGTAGATCCGTAATGAAACCTGATACTTCCTCGGCTGGAACGTCAGACGCGAAGTCTTTAAATTTCACCGTGTAGGTGTAAGTTGTCGTTCTAAATTTTCTCGAGGTCGCTGTCTGGGTCATTTGGATGCTAAAATACTCCTTTAGGTCTATTGAATCCTTTCCCTTCTTGAACGCACTTTGCTGTGACGGTATGGTGGTGAAAGAGGTCAATGATGTTTGTACCTTCTCTTTTTTCTTCTGCGTAGAGTTATTCATCTTTCTCGTCGCTTGTCCTTGCAATGAAGTGTCGTTCTTGGAAGTCGTCCCTTTTTATACTGGGTGATATCAGCATGTCCATAAGGTAAAGTTTTGTGGTCTGGAAGTTTCACTGGTTGCACGTAGTTTGTCATGGCATTAGTACATAACAACTAAGATGTGCTATTGCATTGGTGATGTGATCGTGAGGCATAGAATCACACCCGAGTTTCTCGTTGGACTTGAGTCTTACGCTCTATACTTGCTGTTTGAAAGGATTCATTTTTGTCGATTGGTCTTGGTAGTGACAATGAACTATTGGTCTTGGACGTTGTCCCTTTTTATATGCTGACCAATATCGATGTGACCGTACGGCAACGTAAAGTGATTGGGAAGTCTCACTCGCTTCTGGTACACGATTTGATAGATTTTTTCCAGGGGTCGACTGACGATGTGGTGAGTGGGTAAACGTACAATCTTGTTCGGTTGGTGAGTGGTCACTTTAAAGTTTCCATCCTCTCCCGATTGCAAGGCTTCTTTCAATACCCCAAAGTTGACCACTCGACTGGTACGATAATTCAGAGTCAGTCCTTTCACTTTGCACTCCGTGTGCACTTCTCCTTGTTTGTCCCGGTATTGGTAGCCGTAATTTTTAGGACCGCCACTCGCGAAACTTAGAATCTTGTCGTCGGGGTGTTCGTCTGTCCAGGCTCCTAAACGGTTTTCTTCGATGTTAGGGTGTTGCTGACCCGGTCGATCGATGTAGATGCAACTGTCCGTGTCAAAGTACAGGACGCGTTCCCCTAACAGTTCTAAAGCTTCGTACAATTTTAAGCGAGCATGGGCTGTCACGTAAGCCGCAATGATGACATTTCCAAAAGGGTCGTCTTGTACAAAGTCCAGATCTTCTTCGTAATTGACCAAGATCAAATCCTCACGAACGACGTCCACGTGTTTCATGTATTTGGTTTTGTCGTGAATCATTTGGAAGTAGCGGGAAGGTTCTGTCAAATATTCCGTCTTGGGTAAACACGGTCGTTGTGCCATTTTTCCCCACAAGCAATTTAACATCACTTTGGCAAACGATCGCCTGCCTTCGTTTTTCTCTATGTGGTCTAAAGTGATGCCTTCTTGTTCCCGGTAATTCTCTTTGAATTTTATTTGGTCTTCGGGAGTGTGACACCAGGAAGGATAGCCGCTGGCTTCTTGCTTCAGTTTCAAAAAGGCATCCACGTAGTCGGCGAAAATGCCTTTCTGACTGGGATCACCCTTGTGGTATTGTTGTGTCTTGGGAAAGTGGCAAATTTCGTACACTTCTAACAGTTGGTATCCCATGTCCAGAGCTTTGAACAATTCTACGCTGACCCAGGTTCCCGTCAAGGCACGTTCTTCCTGGGTGTGCTGACAAGGTTGGTCTTGGTTGCACGTTTCGGCACAAGTACGGCACAATGGAAACATCAGTTTGCCTTGACAATGGTGAGGTAAGACGGGATGGTATAGGTTCGTGGGAGGCAAAACTTTACACTTGATCAAGCCTTCGTATTGTCGAATGTTTTTCAGGTCGATGTGTTCCGTTAACAATTGCGGGTGCCCTACAGGAAAGCGACAATATTTGCACACGTAGGGATACAGCGAACATACGTCCAAGTATTTGATTTCTTCTCCTTTCTCTTCGTCGGCTTGGTACAGCAAACAGGTGGCATTGGTCCTTCCTCCGTACAAACTATCCCTCGGGTTCAGCGGGTCCATGAACTGGTAACTTTCCACGAGGCGTTTAAACTCGGGATCGGTTTTCATACGGTGATCGTACTCGTGTTCCCACATTTCCACCACTTGGTATCCTTTCTGTTCCAACTTTAGGCGCCGCTGACAAGTGTCCTGGTACAAGTCTTCCATGGTTCGTTGTAAAAACAGATTTTTAGTGCTACGATCAGGGTAACAGACGGGACATCCGTGAAATAAGCAACCGTTAAACTCGTACACGATCTTCGGGTTTTCTAAGTCCCAGCCATCTACCGAATACGTTCCGATGGTCTTTTCACCCCCTCCGTTGCGGGCATGCTGAATCCATTTGTTTTCCTTGTCGCACAAGTAATGTAACCAACGTAGGGCTTTGACCGAGTATTGACGTTTGACAAAGTTGGTCGTTTGAGGGCTGATGACAGCCACGGTGTTTTCAGGCATGAATCGTTGTCGATACACTGAGGAACACGCTTTGGCAATGGTGCAAGCTTCTTTCAAAGGATCGACCCCTTCGTGTTCCATGAACAGTTCTCGAAATTTTCCACAGCAACGCCGTAAAATGTCCACGTCGGAACGACAATACTTTAGCATTTCTTCCTGAAAGTCGAAAGGGTCCGAGGCGTGAGCCTGGTACCAAGCGTAGAAAGCTTCTCGTTGTTCGGTACGCATGTTGTCGGGGTCGTAATAGTGAGCCTCAGGCAAATGGGGTAGAGCGGCGTGTTGATTGGCTTCCGTATTGAAAAAGTGTGGAAAGTACCCTTTAGCCATTTCTGTCATTCCAAACGTTTTAGGCATTCGACTCAAAGGCATGACCAAATAGCTCATCGAATCTTTAAACTGTACTTGTCCCACTTGCATGAAAATGATTTTGGCTCCGTTCAAAGTCACTTTAGGACGTTCGGTGCCATGTTCCGTATAGTATCTGAGAAGAAACTGTCCATCGTATCCGGAGAAATTGTGAGCCATCACCGTGGCATGACGATGACAATCTCCGTAACGTTCGATGTCCTCTTGGCTCCACGTCTTGTCGATGGGATCTAAGACCCATCGAGCGAAATCGGCTAGCGTGTTCGGTCCCCGAAAGATTTTTTCACGTCCTCCAGGAATCTTGCTGCAGTGAGAGCAATGACTGAAGATAGGTTCTTGAATGCACTTCTCGCACGCTCGATGAGCCACGCAGAAATTTGGAATGTGAATGCCAGTCTCTTGCATGCATTCGAAATCGAAATAGATGAAATTGCTTTTCTTCTTGTGACCATCCTCTTTCTCTGGTTGGGGTTGGTATTTTTGCACGTAGCATTGGTGTTTCAAGTCCACGATGTGATGACAAATGTGACATTTTTTTTTCCTGAACATACGTGTGCCTTGGTACTATTGGTACGTATGCCTTGTCTACACGTAGGGCACAATCTCAGGAGTTGACAAGCACATTTCTGCTGTGAACCTTGCGTCTTCAGATGTTGTTGGTAACAGGCAGGGCTGACAAACGTGCGCAGACAAGCAGGACAATGCAATGGTTTTTGCCCTTCGCTCAGACAGGGTGGAGAGGCCAAACATCCTGGGCATTTCGATCCACAATGTTTGTGTTGCTCTCGATTATTATAACCACGGTCACATTTCTCACAGTAATATCTGTATCCCAGGAATCCGGGGATGGCGGTAATGGTATCGAAATGTTCATCGTGATAATAGACATGAATGTATTTTCCGTCCTTAAAGTCTTGGCCTCGAAACAAGAGAGGTCCGCGCACTTCTTGAGGGTGCACTTTCAAGGTGTATCGTGGAGCTAGGGCATCTTGCAATTTTTGCATCTCAGGAATGCCACAGGGTGTGTCTTTGGACAGTCCGGCTTGTTGTAACAGGAGTTCTGCTTCATTTCGTTGTTTGGCTCGATCGGATCGTTGAATAGTTTTCCAGGTTCTTTTCCATTCTACCGTGTCGTTCTTGTTGGCATAGGTTCGTCCCACCACGATGGCACGGGCTAAACACATCTGGTCTTGAGGGTTGTTAATTCGGACGAGACTTGTTTTGGTGTTGCGAAGGTCGTCCACCAATAAGACCTTTTTGCGTCCAGTCCCTTGAGGAGGAGAGACGTGGGCCATTTTCAGTGTGGCTTTACCATCGGTGATGTCAAACTGATCATTAGATTGTTGTACGTGTTGAATCTTGTCCATGACTTTGGAAGGGGTTAGTTCTGCGGGTCTGCTAAACTCGATCCAAACAGGGGATTTCAAGCTGTCGTGATCTATGGATAGTGTCAAGAAATCGTCTTCTTTGGGTTGACATTGTCGCTTTAGTGTGGTGAGCAAAGAATCCCACATCTCGGTGATAAACCCTTCTGCTTTCTCCAATGGTACGTCGGACTTGAAATCTTTAAACTTCACCGTGTAGGTGTAAGTCGTGGTTCTAAATTTTCTAGAGGGTCGCTTTTCCGTCTCTCGAATGTGATAGTACTTTTCAGGGTTAACTGATGGACTTTGGTTTGGAGTGGGCTCTCTATGTCTGGTCGCAGACGTGGAAGGTGTTGGTTCAGGTTTGCTCATGTCTTCGTTTTGAGCGAACACTTCTTTTCGTGTGTGAGGCGATACGTCACTTCGCTGCCTCTTACGTTCTTCTTCTCTCTCACTGAAATCGTGCAATCGTTTCATCTCGATTGCTGATTCAGAAATGATTTAACCAAGTTCATTCTCTCCATATATACCCTCTCTACCTCTTGTTGTCACAATGACTTGGTATATTTCACAAGGGCAAGTGAAAGCCAAGCATATAGGAGCCCAACGACAGCGGTGCGTCTTAAACACCTCATGCATCTTGATGACCCTTCGATTCAAACCCTACCACGAAAGAAAAAAGTTGCAAGAAAAAAACCCAGACAGTTGGTGTCTTCAAGAGAGCTAGAGACGCCGGCACTGTGTCGCTGGGACACGTGCGTACTCCAGAAAACTACGCCACTCGACAACGTTGTCTCCTTCTCTCAGTCACTTCTACTTTGTCGCTGAATACATTCTACCAACCCTGTTTTAACACACGTTTCTTCATCTGATATTTTTAAAAAATATACTAAACGCATTTTTAAAAGAACTACCCTTTTTCGACAGCAGTGACGGCGTCTCCTCCTGCTGTTACCACTGTTGCTGCACAAAGATGATCTTTCCTTAAGATCAAAATATGAGACAGAGCAAGTAAGTTGTGAAGTTGAGCGGAGGTGTCTAAACAACAACTGTCAAGCCCCTATGTTCCATTTCTGTTTGTGATAATAACTTGTGATACTTCACATTTTCTAAAGTGGAAATCTTTACAAACCGTACAAAAGTTATATGACTTTGGCTTCTGACAGTTGTACAGACTCTTCACTTTATAAGTGTCACGAGAAAATAGTGTATCCAAGTTTTACCATTTTCCAAAACACCCACACACTTGCAACGTGACCAGAATCTGTACTTCTTTATTTGTGGATATCCAACAGACCCGTCCCAGCATATATAGCTGGTTAAGAACTGTAGGAATATCACCTCATTTTTTTTCAGAAATAACAAAGCTTTTATGTGTATCTTCCCTGTTCCACCCTTTATTAGTGCTTAGGTATATTCCCTAAAAACACAAACAATTTGGAACAAAATTAAATTTTGAATTAAGATTTCTCTCTGTTTATACATTTTTTTTTTCAAGTTGTTGGTACATGGCATATGACATCCAAATACTTTCTCAAACTGAGAGGCATTTCTACACATGTCATTGCCTTTGTTAAATTCGGTTTTGTTGGTTAGTCATCGTTAATCTTTAATTCTATTTTTATGATGTATTTCTTTTTTGCTAGAAGATTCAATTTATTTATGTTGTTTAGTCTGTTGCTGCAAAAAAGAAAATGCATGTATCTATAGCAAAGTGTTTAAGTTTGTTCAGTTTTTTATTTCAAGCTCTACAAAAGGTACCAAGTTTGTCTTGCAAGGGGATTGAAACTTTAAGTTACGCGGACGTGAAGGAAAACATACCTTTGTTAGTACAATTTGCTGTCTTTGTGTTCGTTCTAATCATACTTACCTTATATCTTTTTGTTTTAGGATCATATTTCTTCTGATGTAAATACATACATCAATGGATAGACAGCTTGGGTTATCATCCTTGAGGTTCACTGTACTTTTAGTTTCTTTACTTCATACAAACCCCAAAATCACTAGCTTGAAGGGAAAAAAAAAATAACAAAAAACTGACACCTGGTACTGTAACACATCTGTCTCTGTTGATGTGAGTGTGCTTGACAAAATGTTTGAGTAAGATTAAAAATGTTTGTCAGTTTCAAAACTCGAACCAGTACTGTGGTCGTTTAATATTTTCATGTGGCAAGAAGAAATGGTACAATACGCAACAAAGGGATTGTACATTTACACTCCAATCTGTCTGCACTGCAATGGTAAGAACGCTCTTGCGTTGACATTATTTTGCCACACTACCTAAGAAAAAACAATTCATCACTCATCATAAACGATTTCATTGGCTATACATATTTTCTTACCGCTTTCGCTTCGAATTGACTTCAGTACCTTTTCGCACAGTGACAAGATCGTACGTGGTTTTTTTTTTTTTTTTTTTTTTATTCTGCGGCTGGTCGCTACACTATTTGCTCTGAATTTACAACCAAACATTGTGTTACGCATTGTAAGTGACTTCATTGGCCAACCGATATTTTACACTTCTGTCTCTATTCATGTGAGTGTGCTTGTCAAAATGTTTGAGTAAGATTAAAAATGTTTGTCAGTTTCAAAACGCGAACCAGTACTGTGGCCGTTTAGTATTTGATCTGGCAAGAAGAAATGGTACAATACGCAACAAAGGGTTTGTACGTTTACACTCTCCAATCTGTCTGCACTGCAATGGTAACAACGCTCTTGCGTTGGCATTATTTTGCCACACTACCTAAGAAAAAAACAATGCATCACTCATCATAAACGATTTCATTGGCTATACTTATTTTCTTACCGCTTTCGCTTCGAATTGACTTCAGTACCGTTTCGCACAGTGACAAGATCGGACGTGTTTTTTTTATTTTATTTTTTTTTTTATTCTGCGGCTGGTCGCTACTCTACTTGCCCTGAATTTACAACCAAACAATGTGTTGCACATTGTAAGTGACTTCATTGGTCAGTCGATATTTTCCACCGCCTTAGCTTCAAATTGGTTTCACTTGTTATTCGCACCGCGAGATGATCAGACGCGTTTTTCTGTACCTGACCATTGGTCACTTCACAAACAATAAAACTAACACACAAATGATCACGCCATGGGCGACTCATGGAAATTATGTTAGTCATGTTACGAAATATATCACGACTTGTTTGGATGTACTTTTCTGTGGTCACTCTTTAATCACATGCGTCTTCAGTTCACTCTTGTGATATTTTTTAAAGGGTGTATTTTTTCTATGGATGTGATTGTTATGTTCTATATGTTCTTTTATGTTTTCAGTGATTTTACTTTATATCTGTATTTTAATTTAGATGTATAGACTATGTAGTCTGAAATAAAGAATTCTTATCTTATCTTATGTAAGTGGAATGAGTGTTTCTTTGAAACTTTCATAAGGAAAATATACCGTAAAAAAAAAAAAAAAACGTACGTGTCGTGATATTTTTAAGGTAGGAATACATGCTTTCTCTCTCTCTCTCTCTCTCTCTCTCTGTGGTTTTGATTTATACTCTAATGAAATATGTTCCCGTTTGAAGATACCTCTCCAAAATTGTGATCAGTGGTCACCATAATTACGCGAACTGTTCCGTTTGTCATCTTATTTTTTTCAAAAGTTTACACTCTAGAAAATTGTAGAACGATTTTGTTTCTTCCATCAGTAAATCTTTGGATAAAATAAAAGCTTGAGTTTGCACAATTCTGGTATCTTAACTTTATCCTATTTTGGAACTGCAACATGTCACGGAATTTTTTTTCTTCTAACATTAGATTTACAGTTTTTCAGAAAAAAGACAATCACACGGCTTTTTCAAGAATGAAGCAAGCCACATTGCACTGTATAACCCTGCTTATGGTTAACTCTGAATTCTAAAGTCAAAACATGGGTTCAGGAAAAAATTGTAACAATGTTCGTCTTAGGAGGATAGGACGAACATTGTTACATTTTTTCCTGAACCAATGTTTTGACTTTAGAATTCAGAGTTAACCATAAGCAGGGTTATACAGTGCAATGTGGCTTGCTTCATTCTTGAAAAAGCCGTGTGATTGTCTTTTTTTCTGAAAAACTGTAAATCTAATGTTAGAAGAAAAAAAATTCCGTGACATGTTGCAGTTCCAAAATAGGATAAAGTTAAGATACCAGAATTGTGCAAACTCAAGCTTTTATTTTATCCAAAGATTTACTGATGGAAGAAACAAAATCGTTCTACAATTTTCTAGAGTGTAAACTTTTGAAAAAAATAAGATGACAAACGGAACAGTTCGCGTAATTATGGTGACCACTGATCACAATTTTGGAGAGGTATCTTCAAACGGGAACATATTTCATTAGGGTATAAATCAAAACCACAGAGAGAGAGAGAGAGAGAGAGAGAAAGCATGTATTCCTACTTTAAAAATATCACGACACGTACGTTTTTTTTTTTTTTACGGTATATTTTCCTTATGAAAGTTTCAAAGAAACACTCATTCCACTTACATAAGATAAGATAAGAATTCTTTATTTCAGACTACATAGTCTATACATCTAAATTAAAATACAGATATAAAGTAAAATCACTGAAAACATAAAAGAACATATAGAACATAACAATCACATCCATAGAAAAAATACACCCTTTAAAAAATATCACAAGAGTGAACTGAAGACGCATGTGATTAAAGAGTGACCACAGAAAAGTACATCCAAACAAGTCGTGATATATTTCGTAACATGACTAACATAATTTCCATGAGTCGCCCATGGCGTGATCATTTGTGTGTTAGTTTTATTGTTTGTGAAGTGACTAATGGTCAGGTACAGAAAAACGCGTCTGATCATCTCGCGGTGCGAATAACAAGTGAAACCAATTTGAAGCTAAGGCGGTGGAAAATATCGACTGACCAATGAAGTCACTTACAATGTGCAACACATTGTTTGGTTGTAAATTCAGGGCAAGTAGAGTAGCGACCAGCCGCAGAATAAAAAAAAAAAAAAATAAATAAAAAAAACACG
The DNA here is from genome assembly GCA_028554795.2 of Sinohyriopsis cumingii. NCBI lineage: Eukaryota > Metazoa > Mollusca > Bivalvia > Unionida > Unionidae > Sinohyriopsis > Sinohyriopsis cumingii. The sequence goes on from JAPYKE020000029.1 coordinate 4,123,025, forward strand.
TCCGATCTTGTCACTGTGCGAAACGGTACTGAAGTCAATTCGAAGCGAAAGCGGTAAGAAAATAAGTATAGCCAATGAAATCGTTTATGATGAGTGATGCATTGTTTTTTTCTTAGGTAGTGTGGCAAAATAATGCCAACGCAAGAGCGTTGTTACCATTGCAGTGCAGACAGATTGGAGAGTGTAAACGTACAAACCCTTTGTTGCGTATTGTACCATTTCTTCTTGCCAGATCAAATACTAAACGGCCACAGTACTGGTTCGCGTTTTGAAACTGACAAACATTTTTAATCTTACTCAAACATTTTGACAAGCACACTCACATGAATAGAGACAGAAGTGTAAAATATCGGTTGGCCAATGAAGTCACTTACAATGCGTAACACAATGTTTGGTTGTAAATTCAGAGCAAATAGTGTAGCGACCAGCCGCAGAATAAAAAAAAAAAAAAAAAAAAAAACCACGTACGATCTTGTCACTGTGCGAAAAGGTACTGAAGTCAATTCGAAGCGAAAGCGGTAAGAAAATATGTATAGCCAATGAAATCGTTTATGATGAGTGATGAATTGTTTTTTCTTAGGTAGTGTGGCAAAATAATGTCAACGCAAGAGCGTTCTTACCATTGCAGTGCAGACAGATTGGAGTGTAAATGTACAATCCCTTTGTTGCGTATTGTACCATTTCTTCTTGCCACATGAAAATATTAAACGACCACAGTACTGGTTCGAGTTTTGAAACTGACAAACATTTTTAATCTTTCTCAAACATTTTGTCAAGCACACTCACATCAACAGAGACAGATGTGTTACAGTACCAGGTGTCAGTTTTTTGTTATTTTTTTCCCCTTCAAGCTAGTGATTTTGGGGTTTGTATGAAGTAAAGAAACTAAAAGTACAGTGAACCTCAAGGATGATAACCCAATCTGTCTATCCATTGATGTATGTATTTACATCAGAAGAAATATGATCCTAAAACAAAAAGATATAAGGTAAGTATGATTAGAACGAACACAAAGACAGCAAATTGTACTAACAAAGGTATGTTTTCCTTCACGTCCGCGTAACTTAAAGTTTCAATCCCCTTGCAAGACAAACTTGGTACCTTTTGTAGAGCTTGAAATAAAAAACTGAACAAACTTAAACACTTTGCTATAGATACATGCATTTTCTTTTTTGCAGCAACAGACTAAACAACATAAATAAATTAAATCTTCTAGCAAAAAAGAAATACATCATAAAAATAGAATTAAAGATTAACGATGACTAACCAACAAAACCGAATTTAACAAAGGCAATGACATGTGTAGAAATGCCTCTCAGTTTGAGAAAGTATTTGGATGTCATATGCCATGTACCAACAACTTGAAAAAAAAATGTATAAACAGAGAGAAATCTTAATTCAAAATTTAATTTTGTTCCAAATTGTTTGTGTTTTTAGGGAATATACCTAAGCACTAATAAAGGGTGGAACAGGGAAGATACACATAAAAGCTTTGTTATTTCTGAAAAAAAAATTGAGGTGATATTCCTACAGTTCTTAACCAGCTATATATGCTGGGACGGGTCTGTTGGATATCCACAAATAAAGAAGTACAGATTCTGGTCACGTTGTAAGTGTGTGGGTGTTTTGGAAAATGGTAAAACTTGGATACACTATTTTCTCGTGACACTTATAAAGTGAAGAGTCTGTACAACTGTCAGAAGCCAAAGTCATATAACTTTTGTACGGTTTGTAAAGATTTCCACTTTAGAAAATGTGAAGTATCACAAGTTATTATCACAAACAGAAATGGAACATAGGGGCTTGACAGTTGTTGTTTAGACACCTCCGCTCAACTTCACAACTTACTTGCTCTGTCTCATATTTTGATCTTAAGGAAAGATCATCTTTGTGCAGCAACAGTGGTAACAGCAGGAGGAGACGCCGTCACTGCTGTCGAAAAAGGGTAGTTCTTTTAAAAATGCGTTTAGTATATTTTTTAAAAATATCAGATGAAGAAACGTGTGTTAAAACAGGGTTGGTAGAATGTATTCAGCGACAAAGTAGAAGTGACTGAGAGAAGGAGACAACGTTGTCGAGTGGCGTAGTTTTCTGGAGTACGCACGTGTCCCAGCGACACAGTGCCGGCGTCTCTAGCTCTCTTGAAGACACCAACTGTCTGGGTTTTTTTCTTGCAACTTTTTTCTTTCGTGGTAGGGTTTGAATCGAAGGGTCATCAAGATGCATGAGGTGTTTAAGACGCACCGCTGTCGTTGGGCTCCTATATGCTTGGCTTTCACTTGCCCTTGTGAAATATACCAAGTCATTGTGACAACAAGAGGTAGAGAGGGTATATATGGAGAGAATGAACTTGGTTGAATCATTTCTGAATCAGCAATCGAGATGAAACGATCGCACGATTTCAGTGAGAGAGAAGAAGAACGTAAGAGGCAGCGAAGTGACGTATCGCCTCACACACGAAAAGAAGTGTTCGCTCAAAACGAAGACATGAGCAAACCTGAACCAACACCTTCCACGTCTGCGACCAGACATAGAGAGCCCACTCCAAACCAAAGTCCATCAGTTAACCCTGAAAAGTACTATCACATTCGAGAGACGGAAAAGCGACCCTCTAGAAAATTTAGAACCACGACTTACACCTACACGGTGAAGTTTAAAGATTTCAAGTCCGACGTACCATTGGAGAAAGCAGAAGGGTTTATCACCGAGATGTGGGATTCTTTGCTCACCACACTAAAGCGACAATGTCAACCCAAAGAAGACGATTTCTTGATACTATCCATAGATCACGACAGCTTGAAATCCCCTGTTTGGATCGAGTTTAGCAGACCCGCAGAACTAACCCCTTCCAAAGTCATGGACAAGATTCAACACGTACAACAATCTAATGATCAGTTTGACATCACCGATGGTAAAGCCACACTGAAAATGGCCCACGTCTCTCCTCCTCAAGGGACTGGACGCAAAAAGGTCTTATTGGTGGACGACCTTCGCAACACCAAAACAAGTCTCGTCCGAATTAACAACCCTCAAGACCAGATGTGTTTAGCCCGTGCCATCGTGGTGGGACGAACCTATGCCAACAAGAACGACACGGTAGAATGGAAAAGAACCTGGAAAACTATTCAACGATCCGATCGAGCCAAACAACGAAATGAAGCAGAACTCCTGTTACAACAAGCCGGACTGTCCAAAGACACACCCTGTGGCATTCCTGAGATGCAAAAATTGCAAGATGCCCTAGCTCCACGATACACCTTGAAAGTGCACCCTCAAGAAGTGCGCGGACCTCTCTTGTTTCGAGGCCAAGACTTTAAGGACGGAAAATACATTCATGTCTATTATCACGATGAACATTTCGATACCATTACCGCCATCCCCGGATTCCTGGGATACAGATATTACTGTGAGAAATGTGACCGTGGTTATAATAATCGAGAGCAACACAAACATTGTGGATCGAAATGCCCAGGATGTTTGGCCTCTCCACCCTGTCTGAGCGAAGGGCAAAAACCATTGCATTGTCCTGCTTGTCTGCGCACGTTTGTCAGCCCTGCCTGTTACCAACAACATCTGAAGACGCAAGGTTCACAGCAGAAATGTGCTTGTCAACTCCTGAGATTGTGCCCTACGTGTAGACAAGGCATACGTACCAATAGTACCAAGGCACACGTATGTTCAGGAAAAAAAAATGTCACATTTGTCATCACATCGTGGACTTGAAACACCAATGCTACGTGCAAAAATACCAACCCCAACCAGAGAAAGAGGATGGTCACAAGAAGAAAAGCAATTTCATCTTTTTCGATTTCGAATGCATGCAAGAGACTGGCATTCACATTCCTAATTTCTGCGTGGCTCATCGAGCGTGCGAGAAGTGCATTCAAGAACCTATCTTCAGTCATTGCTCTCACTGCAGCAAGATTCCTGGAGGACGTGAAAAAATCTTTCGGGGACCGAACACGCTAGCCGATTTCGCTCGATGGGTCTTAGACCCCATCGACAAGACGTGGAGCCAAGAGGACATCGAACGTTACGGAGATTGTCATCGTCATGCCACGGTGATGGCTCACAATTTCTCCGGATACGATGGACAGTTTCTTCTCAGATACTATACGGAACATGGCACCGAACGTCCTAAAGTGACTTTGAACGGAGCCAAAATCATTTTCATGCAAGTGGGACAAGTACAGTTTAAAGATTCGATGAGCTATTTGGCCATGCCTTTGAGTCGAATGCCTAAAACGTTTGGAATGACAGAAATGGCTAAAGGGTACTTTCCACACTTTTTCAATACGGAAGCCAATCAACACGCCGCTCTACCCCATTTGCCTGAGGCTCACTATTACGACCCCGACAACATGCGTACCGAACAACGAGAAGCTTTCTACGCTTGGTACCAGGCTCACGCCTCGGACCCTTTCGACTTTCAGGAAGAAATGCTAAAGTATTGTCGTTCCGACGTGGACATTTTACGGCGTTGCTGTGGAAAATTTCGAGAACTGTTCATGGAACACGAAGGGGTCGATCCTTTGAAAGAAGCTTGCACCATTGCCAAAGCGTGTTCCTCAGTGTATCGACAACGATTCATGCCTGAAAACACCGTGGCTGTCATCAGCCCTCAAACGACCAACTTTGTCAAACGTCAATACTCGGTCAAAGCCCTACGTTGGTTACATTACTTGTGCGACAAGGAAAACAAATGGATTCAGCATGCCCGCAACGGAGGGGGTGAAAAGACCATCGGAACGTATTCGGTAGATGGCTGGGACTTAGAAAACCCGAAGATCGTGTACGAGTTTAACGGTTGCTTATTTCACGGATGTCCCGTCTGTTACCCTGATCGTAGCACTAAAAATCTGTTTTTACAACGAACCATGGAAGACTTGTACCAGGACACTTGTCAGCGGCGCCTAAAGTTGGAACAGGAAGGATACCAAGTGGTGGAAATGTGGGAACACGAGTACGATCACCGTATGAAAACCGATTGCGAGTTTAAACGCCTCGTGGAAAGTTACCAGTTCATGGACCCGCTGAACCCGAGGGATAGTTTGTACGGAGGAAGGACCAATGCCACCTGTTTGCTGTACCAAGCCGACGAAGAGAAAGGAGAAGAAATCAAATACTTGGACGTATGTTCGCTGTATCCCTACGTGTGCAAATATTGTCGCTTTCCTGTAGGGCACCCGCAATTGTTAACGGAACACATCGACCTGAAAAACATTCGACAATACGAAGGCTTGATCAAGTGTAAAGTTTTGCCTCCCACGAACCTATACCATCCCGTCTTACCTCACCATTGTCAAGGCAAACTGATGTTTCCATTGTGCCGTACTTGTGCCGAAACGTGCAACCAAGACCAACCTTGTCAGCACACCCAGGAAGAACGTGCCTTGACGGGAACCTGGGTCAGCGTAGAATTGTTCAAAGCTCTGGACATGGGATACCAACTGTTAGAAGTGTACGAAATTTGCCACTTTCCCAAGACACAACAATACCACAAGGGTGATCCCAGTCAGAAAGGCATTTTCGCCGACTACGTGGATGCCTTTTTGAAACTGAAGCAAGAAGCCAGCGGCTATCCTTCCTGGTGTCACACTCCCGAAGACCAAATAAAATTCAAAGAGAATTACCGGGAACAAGAAGGCATCACTTTAGACTACATAGAGAAAAACGAAGGCAGGCGATCGTTTGCCAAAGTGATGTTAAATTGCTTGTGGGGAAAAATGGCACAACGACCGTGTTTACCCAAGACGGAATATTTGACAGAACCTTCCCGCTACTTCCAAATGATTCACGACAAAACCAAATACATGAAACACGTGGACGTCGTTCGTGAGGATTTGATCTTGGTCAATTACGAAGAAGATCTGGACTTTGTACAAGACGACCCTTTTGGAAATGTCATCATTGCGGCTTACGTGACAGCCCATGCTCGCTTAAAATTGTACGAAGCTTTAGAACTGTTAGGGGAACGCGTCCTGTACTTTGACACGGACAGTTGCATCTACATCGATCGACCGGGTCAGCAACACCCTAACATCGAAGAAAACCGTTTAGGAGCCTGGACAGACGAACACCCCGACGACAAGATTCTAAGTTTCGCGAGTGGCGGTCCTAAAAATTACGGCTACCAATACCGGGACAAACAAGGAGAAGTGCACACGGAGTGCAAAGTGAAAGGACTGACTCTGAATTATCGTACCAGTCGAGTGGTCAACTTTGGGGTATTGAAAGAAGCCTTGCAATCGGGAGAGGATGGAAACTTTAAAGTGACCACTCACCAACCGAACAAGATTGTACGTTTACCCACTCACCACATCGTCAGTCGACCCCTGGAAAAAATCTATCAAATCGTGTACCAGAAGCGAGTGAGACTTCCCAATCACTTTACGTTGCCGTACGGTCACATCGATATTGGTCAGCATATAAAAAGGGACAACGTCCAAGACCAATAGTTCATTGTCACTACCAAGACCAATCGACAAAAATGAATCCTTTCAAACAGCAAGTATAGAGCGTAAGACTCAAGTCCAACGAGAAACTCGGGTGTGATTCTATGCCTCACGATCATATCACCAATGCAATAGCACATCTTAGTTGTTATGTACTAATGCCATGACAAACTACGTGCAACCAGTGAAACTTCCAGACCACAAAACTTTACCTTATGGACATGCTGATATCACCCAGTATAAAAAGGGACGACTTCCAAGAACGACACTTCATTGCAAGGACAAGCGACGAGAAAGATGAATAACTCTACGCAGAAGAAAAAAGAGAAGGTACAAACATCATTGACCTCTTTCACCACCATACCGTCACAGCAAAGTGCGTTCAAGAAGGGAAAGGATTCAATAGACCTAAAGGAGTATTTTAGCATCCAAATGACCCAGACAGCGACCTCGAGAAAATTTAGAACGACAACTTACACCTACACGGTGAAATTTAAAGACTTCGCGTCTGACGTTCCAGCCGAGGAAGTATCAGGTTTCATTACGGATCTACTTGACTCACTGTTAGAGGAACTCAGATGTCATTGCCAAGTCAAAGATGAAGGTCGTTTGAGCCTATCTATGTATCACGACAGATTGAACTCGCCTGTATGTCTCAGATTTAGCACACCTGCAGAAATAACTTCTTCCAAACTTTTGAGGGCTATTGAAGACGTGCGGTCGGTGAGAGAAAAATTTGACATCACCGATGGAAAAGTGACTATTCATATGGCATATGTTGTACCTCCATGGGAAGAAGACGATCACTGTTCTTGATCTGCTTACCGATAAGTGTACCTAGCACGATGGACGTAACAGCAGATTTACGACTGACAGGGAATACGAGATCGGAAACATCTATGCTGGGAAACAAGTGGTAGCTGACCAGATTTTAAACAACGTGTGTAACGGATAGAGAGACAAACACGAACTTTCTCTTATTTGATTGTTTGTTGCTTGTTTTGTTTTAACTTTTTCTTATAAACGAACATTTAATGTAAATTCGTTGCATATGAAGTGATTTTAGAAAGGAGTGAACGTTAATTTTAAACATTAGTTTACTAGAGTCAATAACTAAACAACTCGTAAATATGTTTCTTTTATGTTCAAATGTTTATGTATTTAATGGATAGTGCTTAGACCAAAGCACAGGCTAGAGAGCCCATGTATATATGTACTTGAATAAATGTTTTGAACCCATACAACAGACTTTTCTTTATCTAGTCTCTATTCTATCTGTGAGTCTTTCTTTAGAATATTTCTGTCCTCTTTTATGTGTGTTTGAATGTGTATTTGTTTGTTTCTGTATGTCTATGTTTGTCCCTATCAACCCTTTGTCCCTACAAATACATTTCACCCTATAAAAGGTTTTGACCCTATAAACCTATGACGTTACCAATGTTTAATTCCCACTGATCCCCAGGTGACATTCCCATGTTCAATTTCCATGTTCAATTCCCCTTGTCGCTAGAGTGACCCAGGGTTTTTCTCCATGTTAAATTTCCCTTGTCGCTAGAGTGGCCCAAGGGGTTTTGTAATGCTAATTCCCATTGTCGCTAGGGTGGCCCCATATACTACTATCATTTATTTGATATATAAAATATAACATTAAGAAATACCCGAGTAAATATGTACAAAGTGTAAAACCACAAGGGCTCGTATCATTGCTTACAATTTAAATGTCAGTCAAACAGTAGTATAAAATAAATAAAAGTATTATTTTTATACCACATGTATGACTGACATTTATATTGTAATGACTGATACAATCCCCTATGCGTACAAAAAAATGTTTACTAATAATTCACCCTTTATGGTGCCTCAAATGAACTCGACTAATGCAGCATGCTGACCTTCAGTGTACATGTAGAATAGCACTTTTAAACCGAACAGACAGAAATTTGAGCATGGGCCATGTTCTCTTAGCAAGGACCACGCTGTATAGGAAGAAAGTTATTTAATATTCTCCTGGAACATCTTTGCTCTTACAAATTTCTGACAGCAAGAGTGTAGACATTATTAACAAACATAAACCAATAACAATGTCCACGTCGGTACTGATGTTTATGTCCAGTACGAAAAAGAAGACTTCGACGTGCTGTTAGGGAAGATTCAAAGATTATGAAAGACTGGTTCTTCGCCGAGAAAGAGGTAAGTTACTTTAACTCATTTCTTTTTACAATTTTCGCATACAGAATGATCAAAGTGGATAACCTGAATCATCGACATCATAAGTATAAGCATACATTCGCATGGTCGTTTAAAATTGGGCCAAGGGTTTGTTTCAGATTTTACTTAAAGATAATAATTCAACCTCCTGTTTCTAAAATTGATATCTATACCACACTATCATCGAATATTTATGCCTTCCACAATTCAACTGTGCAGCCATGTCTGGCTCTCACCCCCACCCCCAATAATTATGCGGGCGCCTCAGTGAGGAGCACTTAACGTTACCGATTGAAACATTTTGGACAAACATAAATGTTCTTCGTATTATTTTAGTGCTGATTGGGTGGAGCAAGATCAGCATACACGATTGAGAACCAAATGAAATAGCTTAATTCATGATTTTATTCCTAAAATACATTTATCCTGTCTGTCAAATCTTTTGATTGGTGTATTTAAAATAGAGATTGAATTGGATAAGGATTACAGCTTTTCTTAATGCTTATATACACTAGGACTCTTCTGCCAACCAACTCTTTTTCCCATTTCAGTGCATTCTTTCTTTTCTGCATAGATAATTAAATAAATGATCAATTATACTAATTTTGGTCTTTTTACAGATTAAACTTCATGTAGGTCACGAAATTTAATCAACACTACAAAGTTAGCAATAATTTGAAAGAAGTGCAAAACATCGACAGCAACAGGAAGATGTCAGACAAAACCCCATTACCATGCTAGAGGAAATTCCGACTCCAGTAAAGGGTATGCATAAGACACTTCAAATTTGTTGATATAATACACGATACATATGCATTTCTGACTCAAAAATTTTACCCACAATACTTTTTTTTTTAAATATAAAAATTGGAAACCAGATTTTGAATTTCTTTATATACTGCAAATGTACATATTTTGGAAAAATGTATCCTAAAGGTTTTGGAGAAATCTCCCTGAGGGGACTGTTCCAGAAGTAGAGGTCAATTTTTGGGAAATTTCTAATGTGTACCCATCATTCCTAACGATTAGTTACCAGAGTATATGATCAAAGGAAATTATATTAAATGTGAAGCTGAACTGCTTTGTTGTAGGTTCACATGTTCCAACCCCAAAAAGAGTATAAATTACATGCCATTATTACAGAAAACTGTATGAAAAATGTATTTGCAGTTAAGATTTGTCACAAATCAGCTGAATTCATGGATTAGTAGTAAGGCTGAGAATAACCACACAAAAAATTGATAATTTGTGCAAGGCAGTCACTTCAACTAGTGTACATGTCTACAGTAACTTCCACGATTCGTCGTAAAGTCCATAAAAGATGACTGTTGTATTATCCTCAACCTGCCATGGTTCATCCCTAGTCCAGTGCAACATGCTTTTAAGTTTACCAGAATCCCTTTTCTCTAACATTTTTCAGTCACATAACATCCATCAGTCGCATTGATACATCTCGGGTTATTTTGTTGTTGTTTTTTCTTAGTTTTTTTTTAAACAATGGTATCTGGCGCAATTTATTTGCAATTTAAGCTGGACTGCTATGTGTGTAGTAATATAACAAAATTAATCTAGGGTAAATGGTTTCACATTCAAGAACCTGTCTGTTTTCTTGGAACTGTTTGATGTAACATTCATGCAGAAGTTAACCAATATGGTAACTTTTATTCGATTTTTTCCAAACTGGTATAAGAAGTGCATGTTATAGTAGCCAAGTTAGACCAGACATTCATATTGTGCTTAATTTTATTTGACCCAGATAATGTCACCAGGATCTGAAAACAAGAGTGTTTTAAGTCATGAGAAAATTGGCACACGAACCATGGACAGGCATGTACTTAGGACGGTCAAGCTTGAAATATCAGCGTTGATTCTTAAATAGGTCACTCGAGAAAGGATTATATTATTATACAGAACACGTATGACAAGTAAATTGAAAGCAACCATATGAGCCCCTGTGATGAATAAATGCGTACACGGCACAAGCCTCGAATTGTAATCATTAGTCTGTCTCGATCTGAGCTTGGAACACTTTTTTTTTAATGGGTACCCAATTGTTCGTTTTATTAACCAGGTTATTATCAATGGGATAATCCAAACTACAATTATGTATTTTGCCTTTATCTTGTCAAACGAATCTTCAAAAATCCACCTAACATAATGTCTCAAATGCTGTGATCAGAAAATATTCTATCAACTTTTTCATTTCCATTTCAGGTTTCATTTTTCAACAGTTTAAAATTGAGCCTGCTAACTTAAATTCAGTGGTCAACAGGAACTGCATTGATTCAAAGAGAACAATCTCAAAATGACATTGTTGTAGACTGGCAAATGATGAAATTCAGAAGCAGGAATGTCAATTACACATTTTGTTTGCTTTGAATTTTCTAAAACAGTGAAGAATGGTCTTCATGTGAAGCAAATTTCCAGCAGTGTCTTCATGGGAAGCAAATTTCCAGCAGTATCTTTCAGTATGACCTTGGGTGGCCGAGTGGTCTAAAGCACGCTCCATTACGGATCACTGCCATCTCACCTCTGTCTGCATGGGTTCGAGTCTCGGATTCAGCTAATGTGGGTATGTGAGAAAGCTTGTCAGTAGCTTCTCATGGGTCGGTGGTTCTTTCCGGGTATTCCCGGGTTCTTCCTCCACCATTAATACTGGCCGCCATGTATAGCCTATCGTGTGTTGAAAAATGGCATTAAACCCTACAACAGCAACAGCATTATGACCTTAAAGTTTGTAGAATAAATTTGATGTATTTAATATAACAGGTACATACATACATACATACATACATACATACATACATACATACACAAGTTGTCTTACTTATTAAAAGAAGACTAATTGAACTCAAATAATATGCCTATGGTTACTTGATTTGAATATTGATCTTACTGTTTAATTCTTGTAAAAGATGAATGTATTCAATAAAAACTAAATACGATAGTTTTTTTAAAATTGTTTTGCTCATGTGAGCCAGATGCCACTCACGTGAGCAAAATCTTGCTGATGTCGCTCACGTGAGCAAATTCTTGCTCATGTCACTCACGTGAGCAAGATCTTGCTCATGTGAGCAGATCTTGCTCATAAGCATGCCATTTTCACATGAGCAGACTTGCTCACATGTGATTTTCTTATTAGAATCTATTTGCTCTCGTGAGTTCTACCTAATTTGCATGTTAAATTGCACATGAGACTAACCTGAGTTAGATCTCACGTGAGAATCTCATGTACAGTAGGGTAGGCAGTTTTGGTATGGGAAGGCACAGCTGGCAGCAGGTAGGGCGAACAGACCAGATTCGTTTTCCATATAAAAACCTCTACAGAAAATATTGTTTGTAGAAGGGCTGAATTCCAGAATAAAACACTTCCATGATGATTAAAAATTATTAAAAAATCCGGAAACAACTATAGGTATTGTCTCCGTTGCTGCCGTGGTAGTAATGGATTTTTTATCCAAATATTTTGTCATTGTAAAAAAAATATTAATATATTATACAAATTGAAATTAATAATATATCAATAATTATGGATGTTGGAGAAGCATATACTACTAGATTAGTACGAGAACGATTAGAAGCAATAAGAAAATATCTTCCAGTGAGAGAATCAGTTATAAGAAAAATACGAGCAGTTGAAGATGCAAAGCAAGGGTTTACTGAGTCAACTGAGTTATTATTTAAACCAATAAGTAAAGCCACCAAAAAAAGCCGCAGAAACAACTGAAATAATTCTGCTGGGAGATATTGAAGATCCTGAAGTAAAAAAGCGAGGTATTCTTCCAATGTTAAAACAAACTGAAGAACAAACTCGACCTCAAGCTGAAGCTGCAGTTGTAGCTGCACCTGTGGTTGTACTTAAATCTAAGGATTATTATGGAGAAAAATTAATTTTAAAGGATTAAATGAATTAACAAGATTTGCGCTTAATACTTCTGATGATTTTAGAGAATTTGCTTTTTTTTGCCGCTGAAACCTTTTCAGATAGACATAGACTTCTGAAACCTGATGTTGTTATTCCTACTCGTGAGAAATGGTTTGATTTAATATACAAAGCAAGACTAAGTATTACTCGAATAAGTAAAGATAGTAACAATTATAGATCTTTTATTACAGGAACAGAATAACAACGAGAACAAGAAAAAATAATTGAAGATGAACAAAAACAACAGCGAGAAAAATTTATAGAACAAAAAAAAAATTGCAGAACAAAAACAACAAAAAAAAATTGGGAAACAAATTCCACCTCAACCATCTCAACCATATGAAATATTTACCGATGATACTCTTACTGATTTTAAGGATAAAAATAAATTAGCTAATATTGCCATGTACGGTTACAATGGTAAAGAAAATTATTTAAAACCTAATTATGTTGATTTGATTGAACAACGTGATTGGCTTCCCTCGGTATATTATGCCTCTGTGAGATCGCCTATTGTGTTAAAAAATGCAAAATATCAAACATTTCTTGCTGATTTAAACAAATTAAACAACAAACTGAACAACAACAAATTCTACCACAAGAACAAACTCCTCAACTACAAACTATACCGCAAGAACAAACTATACCGCAAGAAAAATCAACATTACACGACCATGTACCTGCAACTATGTTTAATAAAAATGTCTTCCAAAAACTTAAAGATCAGAATGAATTAGTTTGTATTGCTGTATTTGATTACAACGAAAAAGGAAAATATCTATTGCCGAGATATTCCGATGATATTACCGAGCATGATTGGATTCCCGCGTTATATTTCACTCATAAAAATACCAGGGTTGATCTTAATGATCCAGATTATATAAATTTTAGAAAATTTATATATAAAAAAAGAGAAGAAACTCCACAAATTAAAGAAGAATTTTATTCTCCACCACAATCACCAGGTGCTACCGGTAGCGGTTATAATTCTATATGTCCTGACAACGTTGTCAATGATGTATCGCGGCTAGAGGTACTTATTGGAGGAGAGCGAGCTGGTAATAACTCATTGGAAATAATTAACGAGGCAACTGATATCTGTCGAAGATTATTTAGCGGTGGAATTATAGATATTAGCGTGTACCGAAATCTTATCAATGAAATCATTGACGATTACAGCGACTAGTTGTTGAATACGAAATAATTAAATAATATGATAGTACATAAAAATTATCGTAGACCTGTGCCTGTCCATGTGGTAAACCCGCGGTTACCAATATATAAAGTTACTTACGGGAACGGATTAGGTGACATTGTTAAAGGTTTTGTTACGCGAATAGCTCCTAAGGCGGGACCAATTGCAAAACAACTATCAATGAAAGCAATGGATTTTATTCATGATAAAGCCACCGCTGCTATTGGTGACGTCGCTGGTAAAGCATTTAGTGTTGTCAAAAATAGAATATTAAATTTAATACGCCGAAAAAAACCTATCGCGTTACCAAGTACTGTAGTGATGCCCAACGAAGTCAGCAAGGTAATAAACGACGTAGCAAATAAAAAATTAGCGTGGTTGATAAATCAAGGAAATGAAATGGTAAATACTAGTTTTATATCGGGAAGTGGTCTTCGTTTTAGAAGATAACATTTATAATAAAAATGTTTTCGCAAGTATCTAACTCTGCTTTTGATATGAATGAACCCATAAGTAAAGATGAATCAGTACGCGGTTATCAGTATTATTAATACGACGCAATAGCGCCAAATAGTAGTAATCGAATTGAATTACAAGTTCATGACACTAGTAGATATTTTCTGCCTTGTGAGGCGTTTATCGAGGTTGTTGCTGAAATTTTAACAACCGCTGTTGATGCTAACAATGCTAATACACCATACGCAGCAGATTTTAAAGTTGGTTTTGTCAACAGTGGCATTATGGCTTTATTTAAGAGCGCCGCATACATGATTGATGGAAAAGAAATTGAGTCAATTAACGACACTGTTGATATTGCTACAACAATTATAGGCCTAGCAAGGTATTCAGATGATATAACCAGATCAGCCAGGCCGAGTATGATGTTTGTCAAAGATAACTTTGATGCAGCTGAAAGTAATCAATGTGTTATAAGACAACCAAAAGATCGTGCCAATCCTCCTGTTAATGCCGGGAATCGAGAATATGATCATAATGTTAATCCAAGTTATAATCTAGGATTTGCTACACGTGTAAAAAATGTTATTAGGTCCTCGTAAAAGATTTTCGTGTATGATTCCGTTATCACATATATCTGGATTTTGCAGGGATTTTAGAAAAGTTATTTTTGAAGAAATCTCGTTAGATTTTGTTAATAATTCAGTGGTGCGTGGATATCATCGCCTGTTAAGTTATATGGGACGGGATCAAAATATTGATACTGGTTTACGAATATCACAGCTAGATTTTACAAATTTATATCCGATTCATTATTTTTCACTGGAACATACTGATTTAATAAAACAATCTGTCGTTGATATACATTTCAAAGTCAGGGTAGCTAATGCAGGTGCTAATCAATTTAGAGCAGTCGCTGTTATGCTCAGCGATAGAACAATGATTCTTGAAGGTATTGGTGTCTGAATGAGAATTATTGATGCTCCTGTGGAAAAAATGTGATCTAAAGTTAGATCAATCGCGTTATTATAAATAATGCTATACGATCACGTCAGTGTGACCCTAACTCCGGGTCAGATGAAAAAACTTAAATCGAACACCACAAAAGTCTGTGGGGTAGAATTAATATTAAAAAATAATCAAATTCAAGGTGGTCCAAATAAACTATCAATAACTAAAACACAACATAAGCATTTTAACAAAGCCAAATAAGCTAATGTTGGTGTTCAAATTGATTTGTCTCCGAGCGCCATCAAAGACATGACAAAGTTAGGTGGTTTCTTTCCGCTGCTAGCTGCGTTGCCAGCGTTGTTAGCTACAGCTGCTCCTGCTATTGCAAAGGCAGCTGTGTTAGGTGCTGTTGGAACCGCATCAGGAATGGCGGCAAAAAAAGCACTAGGAGGAAAATATGGCAAAAAAAGGACGCGGTCTAAGATTGAAATGATTACCACCCTGGTACGAACTCGGCCTAAGGTTGCCAGGAACACCGCCATGGTATGGAAAAATTTAGCAATAACTCCGATGTCAAATTTTGATTTAATCGACGCCGCTAAAAAACTAAAAATAAAGTTTTTCAGAGGCGTATTTATGCGAGATCAATTACCGGTGCATCCAAACAAATATGAAACCGGAATTATAAATCTCGATGACAGTGTCAGACCGGGTACACATTGGATTGCTTACGCTATTAATCCGCGTGAAATTGTTTACGCTGACTCGTACGGGTTAGCGCCACCGTGTGAGTTTCTAAATTATGTGGCGCAATTAAATACACCAACGTGGTATTCAACGTTACCAACTCAGATGTTAACCGTTCCTCCTATATGCGGCCATGAAGCAATTAATGTTCTTGCAGCGATATCTAAATCAAATAAACCATATCATAGAACCGTCCACGAGTACACATCTGATAAATTAAATCAATCATTATTATAATGGTTGACATTTACAGAAGAACTCTGTTATTGCGAATGCTAAAGAATCTCCCGTTGGTATTGATTTATCTAAATATGCAACAAAGGACGACGTTAAAATAATCTTTTAGCGATATCAGGAATAGATCCTGACAAGGTCGTTATTTTTCAGGATCAGCATGGAAAACTAAAAACGAGTAATATTAAATTAGCTGATATAATCCGACGAACAGGATATAACACTCACGTAGGTGATTTTAATACTCTTCAAGAATATATCAGAGTAACTAATGAAGATGCTAGAAGAATTAATGAAAACGCAGCTGAAGCTGTTAGAAACACTGCTGAAGCTATCTGAAATAAAAATGAGGCTATTAGACAGATTAATGTAACTGCCATGGAAACTACTGCAAGAGCTGATGAAAATACCAGAAAAATCGATGAAACTATCACTGAAACAACTAAAAAAATAAATGAAATTAACAAAAAACATACTGATATTAACACCGCCATTGATCTAATTGAAGGAACCAGCTTATTACTTCCTGGAATTATCGAGAAAACCGGCTTTATTAAGATTCCACCGACGGTAACATCATCACAGATTAAAAACATGATATTTATCACCGCGACGGGATTATCAACATGGACGCCAGAAAATAATACTTTCAAATACACCGCAACAGTTACTGGCGTGTACCGGTTATATATATTTTCTAAGACAAGATTCGGAATGATAACAAAAGAATATGACTGGCGACATCCCACCAACAGTTTTCTCGGTTTTTTAACTATTTTAATGAATAAAAACGTCGAAGAAATATGTGCGTTAGAACCTTTTGTTCCTGAAAGGGAAAAAAAAAATTTACAACACCAACATCATACTGGTGGGCTATAGAATTTATCACCGAATCACCTCAATTATTCACCGTGTAAAATATAATGAACGCATTCAAGTACAGGTATAATCAAGCACGTGCGTGGCAGTCATCGTTGAAAAATACCATCGACGCGTACTCAATAAAGATAAAAAAAATATCAATGCCGGTTAGTTATCATTGACGTTGTTTATTCGGTATCCGCGGCCGTTGCTGGTGTGGGAATAATATTATCCGCGATGACAATGATGGCACCGATAACAGTAACTATCTGCGTTTCCAGCGCTGCAATGGTTGCAGGTGTTCTTAATATGATTGCAAAAAAAAATATCTTCATGCACTAGTGAAAAATTATCCGATTACCTAACTAAATTAAATACAGCAACGGCCGCATATTCAAAATTATCTTCGTCCTTATCAGAAAGTCTTAGCGATGGAAACATATCTGACACTGAATTTTTCATGACGATAAAAATTTACAAAACGATTAAAGCAACAGATAATAATAATGACAGAATTACTTCAGCAGATCGTGACAAACACAACACCACACAAAACCACGATGATTTCGGCGAGCTGGAATTTAGTATTAATTTTCCAATACCTATTTCCATTAATGAAATAGCGTTATCGCAGTTACGAGTCTACTACAGCTGGCCCAATGTTAGATCTAAATCATTTGGTGGATTATTATCAAATAATTCTCTTGTTTTTGCAAATAAAAATAACACTGACGGAGTACACGATTGGACTGTTGTTGGAATACCAACAGGTAGTTACCAGATCGAACAGATTAATGATGACGTAACACGTAGAATAAAAAATATAACCGGAGAAGAACCAGGAATAAAAATATCCGCATACGAACCAACGCTAACTTCGGTCATCGAAGTAAGGTCAAATTATGTTGTTGATATTTGTGCGAGTTCAATAAGAACCGTTCTAGGATGGCCTGAGGTTGCACCGGTAGCGCCACCAGCGCCACCAGAACCTAAAAAGTCTGATTATACCACACGTCGGTCATCATATTAAGTTTTACAAGAAATTTAGATATCACTGGCTATTCTGACGATTATGAATTTATTTTTAGAGGAAAGGATGATATCTTATGGATTTTTCATCATGAAAAAGATACTGCATTTGTTGGATTTACCAATATCAATGGGTGGTTTAGATAAATTAAAGAGGAACATAAAAAACATTTGCAGCTAAGACTTAGATATCTTTTCTTCTCTTTCTCCATTCTGTTAGGACTACGATACTTTATGTAATTTTTCATACACAAAAAAATAATTATTAATTTCAGTGTACGAAAAATTATATGTAATATAAATAATCACCTTTTTGTGGTACAGACTGTACGAAAAATAATGGGATTATACCCAATCAAGTTCTATGGAATCCATGTTTACTCAACAAGCAAACGGTACAAAGGAACAAAATAAAATGTATATTTTCTGTCTCATTTTGCTCTCAAGTCAAGAATCCAATTACAATAGAAATAAAAGTACAATAAAAAGATTTTCGTTTTGTTTTTAGCCTAGAGAGAGAGCATCATGTCTCAGTGTGCAAGCTCGTCTGCATTTAGAGCATACTTCTTTGTAGGTTTTATGGTGTGCAATGTTGGCAAAATTATTAACATGGTTGGAACATGTATGGGTATTATTTATTGGTAAACTGTATGCAACAATCCGAGTCCACGTCAAGAAACTAAGAGCAACTTGTATTCTTACAGTCACAACCTCATTTTCAAATTACAAAAAAAAATATAAAGAACTTAAAAATACATTTTACTTAATGCAGATGAGCATGTGTGTGTGTGTGTGTAAGAGAGAGAGAGAGAGAGATGAAACAAAATTTTGTCTATGTACAAGACTATTTACTCAGGGCAGTTTTTAATAGTAGGTTTTGCAAAGAGAAAAAAGGAATACTTCCAATTACCTGACAACTGTGATAATCCTCACACAACTATAGTCCATTATCAATGAGCACCTCTAAATCAACAATTCATTCTTGTTTTAATTACAATATGCATTGTTAGAATAACCACATGGCTATGCAGTGTTATTTACACTCAAATATACTCAGAGCTTTGGTTATTCCAGTTGAAAGTAGATAGGGGGCAAGAATCAACAGAAGAGGTCAAATTAGCAAGGCTGCAAGTATGGAAATGGGCTCTCTTTAGGAAAATGAAAATCTGTCAATGTGCTATTGAAGCCATTGTCCATAGAGCAGATGTTGTAAAGACCAGCGATCATACACATTACATTTATTCAAACTCACCAGTAAAAATAACAATAGAGAGGTATATTGTAGAATACGTTTATAACAAAATGTTAATTATATCCAAGCCAAAACAGTGGAAGCACTTAAAAGATTGTATATGTACGAATCGAATTTGAAAGGAGTCCATGGCTTTCAAATTGACGATAGAAAAAGACAAGGTTTTTATAATTTATTTTTGTATGACAATAATGGTCTGTGGCCTTCACTTTAGCATGTACTCAGATATAATTTTTGTTTAATAAGAAAACATCAAGCTTCCAAACTCATTTTGAAATGCACATGGTGTTTTGTTACGGTGATGGACTTAAGAAGGAGAACTAATTAATGATAATTAGAGATTATATTCCAAGAAGTCTTTGTCCAGTTAATGACACCATTATATATTGTAATGACAATATGAGAGTATATGCATCAATCATTGTATTTTCTCAACAACAATTTATTACTAATTTTTGTAAAAATATAATGGCTATATGGTATCATCGATCTTTTTCGCAAAATTAAATCTTCTTATAAATGTTATGTCCAATAATTTAAAGGATTTTTCGAAAAATACAAAGTGATATGCACGAAAAAATATGATAAATTTAAATAATTACTAATTTGATAACTGGATTGTGTACGAAAAACTGAAGGGTAGGAATAAATACATGAAATATGGTATATTACAATCAAAACCACAAAAGATATCCCCTCTAGTTGTATAAGCATTAAACTGAGCTTAATATTATTCACATCACCACTGACTTTAAGTTAAAACAATCAGTAATTTTCTAGCCAGCCATGCTTGACTATAGTCTCTCCTTCTGGAAATGGACCAAAGTTCACACATGGAAATGAAAGGAATGGGCATCATATGCAAAATCTTTCTAGAACAAATGTGTTCAAGTTATAAATAATTAGAAGAATTTCCAGACATCATTTTGTATTAACATACATCTTCAGAGGACATATTTGGAATAAATACCTTTATTTTTTATTTCATGTTAAGTTCTAATTTATTCAATTTTAAAAGCTAAATAAAAATTGTATACTATGCAAGATACATTTTGATATGCCTGACCTAATTTGCAAGAGTTCTCACACATCACTGGTTTACAAGTGTGTGAACTTAGTTGTTGAGATATTACATGAATCTCCTCTGGATTTTTGGAAGTTGGGGTCCTGGACTCTTTCATTGAAGAAAAAAAGTTGGAACCTTGGCTTCCCAAGATGGAGTCCCATAAAAAGACCTTTTGTTTTTACTTTGCAACACAATTCAGGGCATTATGTACAGGTATGCAGAGATCTCGGAAATGCTTAATTACGCGTATTTGGATGCCAATGTTTGATCTGGGATGCAGAAAATCACTGAGGCAAAAGTCATCTGTACGCATGTAATAGGTGTGCGGCAAAATTCAAAGACTTGCCAGTCCTGCTTCAGCCACCTGCTTTGTGGGAAATGTGTTGATCAATTAGCTGTGCTGATATTAACAATGACAGAATTCAGTGACTGAAACACCCCTTGATGTACATACGTGTTGCCATTTTATAAGAGTACATAAAAAAGAACATAATGCAATAGCTGGGTGGCAAGTTCATAGGCTTTGACTGGCGGCCACATGGGAAAATGTACTGATATTTACAATGATTGAATTCAGAGGCAGAAAGACCCAGAGATGTACATGTGGTCATTTATAAACGTACATCAAATAAACAACTTTAGCTTTCGTTACTGTGTTCATTTCTGAGTGTAGCGGAATAAGCAGTCCACATGACCTCATAATCAAGACATGTTGAGACTTAGACAAAATGCCATTCATTAAGTGGGTGACAAGTTGCCTAAAAATGTTAACTTCGCCTTCTTGTGTTAGGAAAGCGAAAATGACTTTGCCCTGTGATTATTTAAGAGGTACATTGACTGACCATACCATATTTTTTTTTTTTTTTTTAAAAATGCCCCTCACATTAGCCCGGTTAGTTCTAGTGTTGTAACAAAATGTATTCATAAAGGCATCAGTAGCTAGGCCTAGTTTTTATATCAATTACGCTGACAACCAAACTCTCTTATACACTACAGGGTGGTCTAAGGTTGACATTGCCCGGGGTGGGAGTGGGAGACAAGCGCCCCAATCCTCCAAAATGCCCCATACGGACTGCGTCTCTTACTGCCTCTGTCAACTAAATTCCAGCTCCTGGCCTTCGCGAGTGGCTTAGATTTGAAGCCCGGCAGACCATGTTTTCTACTAACAGGAGAAGGGGTGAAGGCGGCCCACTGGCGCCTTAAAACCAGTTGCTTCGGGTAGATGGGACTCGTAAACCTTGGATGGTAGCTCATCTAGGAGAAGGAAAACTCCGATTCCAAACCTCTGCTGCCTTGTGGCTATACCCACTCATGGGAAAGGCTAAGGGAGTAAACCCCGACAGAAAATCCGGAGATGGAGTCCCTAAGGCGGTATGACATTGACTTCAACATCATTCCGGCAACTCCTGCGACGCCGTTGGTGCCAAGCTGTATCGGCATTTGTCGTTCCCTTGGGCACACCAGCTGCGTGGAGAGGTGGGATCTGCTACATGGGCAACAGCTGATTCTCCATACCACCCTGCCCAGGCTTCATAGCTCCACTGGAGAGGACACTCCAGCGTCGTCGTACGGTGTCGGCACAACACGAGAAGTAGCAGTTTACCGGTTCTAATTCAAAGCTCGATTGGCGTAGAGCTTGGCGCCAGGGGTTACTTCTGACGGTGGGAGAGATCATCAGGTCTCACTGGACAGCTACCGCCTGCCTCAAGCTGGGCAGCCCCCAGTCAGTAAGGTGCTGCCCGCCATGGCCTGCCTGCTTCACTGGGTGCGTGGAGCTTAGAGAACCATCTCGACAAGTGGGCCACAAAACTCTGCACCAGGAAAGACTAAAAGAAGAAATAAAAAGACTCCAACTCTTCGTTTTGCAACCTGGAACATCAGGACCATGTGTCCTGGATTGACCACTGACCTACAGCAGATCGACGATGCATGGAAGACTGCCGTCATTGACAGAGAACTCTCCCAACTGAACATCAACATTAACTGCCTCCAGGAGACCAGACTGGCTGACAGCGGCACCATCAGGGAAGCCAATTACACATTCTTTTGGCAGGGGAAGCCCTTGGATGAACCTAGGCAGCATGGTGTAGGCTTTGCCGTCAAGAACACGCTAATCGCCTTCACTGAACCTCCATCATCAGGTACTGAGAGAATCCTTGCCCTCTGGCTGTCAACATCCTTAGGCCCGGTCAACATCTTCAGTGTGTACGCCCCAACCCTCTACTCCACCTACGAGGAGAAAGACAAGTTTTATGAGGCTCTGGATCAGGCAATATCCAGTATCCCCAACAATGAAAGCCTTTACTTACTAGGAGACTTCAATGCTAGAGTGGGAGCTGACCATGAGGCCTGGTCCACCTGTCTCGGCTTTTACGGAAGGGGCAAGATCAACGAGAATGGTCAGCGACTGCTGGAGATGTGCTGCTCCCACAGCCTATGTGTGACCAACACTTTCTTCAAATGCAAGGAGATCCACCAGGTGCCGTGGAGACACCCATGTTCACGCCACTGGCACCAGCTAGACCTCGTCATCACCAGGCGTGTAGAACTGGCCAGTGTCCTCCTTACCTGCAGCTACCACAGTGCCGATTGTGACACGGACCATTCCCTTGTGGCCAGCAAGGTGCGAATATTACCCAAGAAGCTGCACCACGCCAAGAAGAGGGGTCACCCATGTATCAACACCTGCTGTGCAAGCAACCCAGAGAAAACACAGCAGTTCATCAGCAAACTGAAGGAAGCCCTCACCAAAGTAACACCTGATGACACCATTGATTCCAAGTGGTCCCATATCCGTGACTTGTGTACAATTCAGCCATCACAGCTTACGGGAAGAGGGAGCGAAAGAATGTCGACTGGTACGAGGCAAACTGGGAGGAGATGGAGCCCGTGACTGAGGCAAAGAGGAAAGCCTTCCTGGCATACAAGGCTGCACCTAGCCTCAGAACACTACAAGCCCTCAGGATTGCAAGGAATAACACCCAGAAGACCGCCCGCTGCTGTGCCAACACCTACTGGCTGAACCTTTGCAACAGTATACAGACAGCTGCTGACACCGGGGATACAAGAGGAATGTATGAGGGTATCAAAAAGGCGACAGCCCCCCCCCCCCACCAGCTACAAGACCGCCCCCCTCAAGTCCAAGACGGGTGAAATCATCACAGACCAGGGGAAACAACTGCAGCGATGGGTTGAGCACTATCTCAAGCTATATGCAACCCAAAACAAAGTCACTCGAACTGCCCTGGACGCCATTCCAGACCTGCCTGCCATGGAGGAGCTAGACACACAGCCCACCCTGGAAGAGCTCAGAAAAGCCATCGATTGCCTTGCCTGTGGGAAGGCTCCTGGAAGCGACGGCATTCTGCCTGAAGTCCTCAAGAGCGGAAAACCAGCACTGCTCCAGCCCCTACACACACTCCTCTGCCTTTGCTGAGAACAGGGATACACCCCACAGAACATGCGTGACGCCAACATAGTCACTTTGTACAAAAACAAAGGAGACCGTAGCGACTGCAACAACTATCCGGGCATCTCCCTCCTCAGCATCGTCGGAAAGGCCTTCGCCCGTGTTGCCTTGGCGCGCTTGCAGATCCCAGCCTCCCGCGTCTACCCAGAGTCCCAGTGTGGATTTCGAGCCTGCAGGTCAACTGTAGACATGATCTTCTCACTATGTCAGCTGCAGGAGAAGTGTCGCGAGCAGCGGATGCCCCTCTACATTGCCTTCATAGACCTGACGAAGGCGTTTGACATGGTTAGTCGGAGTGGACTCTTCAGACTCCTGCAGAAGATCGGCTGACCCCCACGTCTGCTTGCTGTCATCATGTCGTTCCACGAGAACATGCAAAGCACAGTGTGCTTCAATGGCGCAACATCTGAAGCATTCCCTGTCATCAGCGGAGTCAAACAAGGGTGTGTCCTTGCACCGACGCTCTTTGCCATCTTCTTCTCCATGCTTCTCCAGTACGCATTCAAGGACTGCAGTGAGGGAGTGTACATCCATACCAGGGCTGACGGCAACATCGCCCGTCTCCGTGCTAAGACTAAAGTCACAGAGGTACTCATCCGCGAATTGCTCTTTGCCGACGATGCAGCCTTGACATCACACACGGAAGATGGACTTCAGCAGCTGGTATGCTGCCTCTCCCGTGCATGTAAGGAATTTGGACTGACCATCAGTTTGAAGAAAACGAATGTCATGGCACAGGACACAGACTTCCCTCCCTCTGTCTCCATCAATGGGTACAATTTGGAAGCTGTCGAGAACTTCACATACCTCGGGTCTAACATCTCCAGCTCACTCTCCATTGATTCTGAGGTGGGCGGCAGGATTGCCAAGGCAGCAGCAGTGATGGCCAGACTTAACCAGAGGGTCTGGAACAACCCCAACCTCACAGAGAAGACCAAACTGCGTGTCTACCAAGTGTGCGTGCTCAGCTCACTTCTCTACAGCAGCGAAACATGGACCACCTATGCAAGACACGAGAGGAAACTCAACAGCTTCCACCTGAGATGTCTGCGGCGCATTCTGCACATCCAGTGGCAGGACAAAGTATCCAACACAGAGGTTCTAGAACACGCCAACATGAACAGCATGTTCTCCATACTCAGTGAGAGGCGCCTTCGCTGGCTCGGCCATGTCAAGAGAATGGACCCAGGTCACATTCCCAAGGACCTGTTATATGGGGAGTTAGCAGAAGGTGCACGACCAACTGGACAACCACATCTGCGCTACAAAGATGTTTGCAAGAAGGATATGAAGACAGCAAACATCAATGTCAACGACTGGGAGAGCTGTGCAAACAACCGTTCCAGCTGGCGTCTAGCTGTCAGGCAGGGAGTTCAAAACGCAGAGGAAAAGAGAAGAATAAAGCAAGCTGAAAAGAGAGCTAAAAAGAAGGATAAGCAAAAGTGTACTTTGGAGCTATGCCATCGTCTCCCGTAGATGGACGGATGCCAAGATTACATGAATCACACATGTGCCCTGGCAGCATTTCTGCCAGTGGCTGCATATCTTCAACCAGGCAGACCTGTTAAAAGACAACACCAAAGACTGCCAAGGCAGGTAAAAACCTTTTCACATGAGTATTAGGTTAAGAACACTCTGAAATTCAAGAAACTGCCATACATAATCTATGTGGATTTCATGGCCTTAAGTGTGCCAGAGGAATGCCATGCCACTAAAATGGAACAAAACCACTGACACATAATTGCTGACCAGGGTCCATGCAACGTTTTCTATATCATCATGATGAGCCCTGGTGTTTCCAAATAGCCAGTACTCTTCCCTAGGTGAGGGTGACTACTACATTTATCCATCTACTCTAAGCACTAGTAAAAGGAGATAGATGTTTTATGGACTATGACTAAGATGCATATCAATGAGTTGAAGACAGAAAGTGCAAGAATGCCATGAACCAATGTCAAATCTATATTGGAGTCTAAGGACGTCTTCATATTTGTGAACAATTCGGTCTACAGGAAGATCATGGAGAACCTGCAGAAACAGATTTGGGTATATCTTGTGTGCCCTGATGGAGATGATCACAAGCACTCCCAGCTTATAGCCAGCCTCACTTTCCAGTCATGGAAAATCTTCAACGGTATTATAGTTTGTGGGGTGGGTGGGCCACAGCACGGAGGCCAACCAGAAGCTTAACATAATCATCTACATGTGAATGTCTGTCAACTAAAGTAAGGTCCTAATAGATGACTTATACAACAGCCAGTTCAGCTAAAGCAACAAGGCACAGCTCATCTACATAGTTGATGAGTCTTCTGCTCAATATTTAGACAACAGACATCAACAATAACTTGGTGAAGGATGTACTTCCTTCATAGTCCAGACAACAAGCAGGTCACGAATAAGTTTAAGGATGAATACAGTGGTGTGTTAATCACTGAGTTCACTGGTCTTAGGTCCAAAATTAACTTGATTCAGTTGTAGAGGTGATATTTGGCATCAGCAAGCCAATCACCAAGATTAGAAAGGTCAACTGGGTCATAAAGGCCATGTGTAAGCGTCTCAAGCACCAGCTTTACCTTGAGTGCCACTACAAGAAGAAAATGATGTTGGCATTCCACTACCACAATAAGCAACTTCCATCATATTCAGAAGATTACCCTACCCTGTTCGATATCAAATGTCAATTGCTCTGAATAGTTTAATAATGCAACCATACCGTCACTACTAAGTTGCACAAGAGTAGCAAGAATTGCTGTAAAGGTACCTCAGCAAGCTCTAAACAGAATAAGAAAGCCTTTTTAGATAGTAGCTGAGTACCATCCGGAACAATATGTTGTAACTTGTGAATGAAGCCTCTATGCAATCTTACAGGATCAGTGACATTGCCTTGCCCAACTTCTGGCTCTCCAAGTACATATACAGTAAAACTCATGAGGTTTTTCAAAGCTGGACATGTGGACTGGTCAACATGACTGATTAATATCTGTACAGCCAATGAATGAAGACCGTATATGAAAAGGCTGAGACAGCAAGAACTGGAGGTCTTTATTTTGATTATGTCATTTAGCATTTCTTGAACAATGTAAATTTATCTTAACATTTACACATATAAACTAATCCTCTGATGACAACTGCCTCTGTTTTAAAAAAAACAAACAACTAAACCCTGCAGAAAACATGAAGACTGAATAATCACAAATTTAAACTAGTTCAATGCTTACTGCATGTGTACTGTAAAGCGACTGGCCTTGTATGTGTGATTTTGATTTTTAATGTAGCTATAATAAAATTTCAGTTATATCGCTACATTCTGAAATATCTGGTAATTGCCATTAGAGATTACAATTTTTAGTGGTGAAATGATAAACCTGTGCCAAGTTTTGATATGACTCATGAAGATCAGCCTTTTATATGATACATTATCGATACACATATCAACTTAATGGTCTTCCCTTCTTTAGAAGGTCTGTATGTGGTAGCTGGTGCATTTGTAAGAGATTTGCTGTTGGGTGAGGCAATATTATGAACCAAGACAATTGGTGTTAATTTGTAGATGGCGAGTGAGTGTTGTCACATATTTTTCATTTTTACTCACAAACAAGGGTACATGTGCCTGCAACTGCTGTCTCAGATGAATTCTCATTTTAAAGAATAACAAGGCAAAAGGTAAATAAAATTTATTATGACTGATGAAGGTTAAAGTAACTTGTATACAATAAGTATCATTTTACATTGATTTTCCACCACTTATATCACTATGTATCATTACATCAAAAGTATTGATGCCTCGATATATCGAATAATCATTTCACTCCAAACAATTTACACACACACACACACACACACACACACACATATATATATATATATATATATATATATATATATATATATATATATATATATATTGATTCTGCTAGATCTTAAAGCATGAATGATTTGTTTTTCCAGTAATAAGATTATATAGTCTTCTACTTGATCTCAGGTCACAATTAGCATTTACTATAAAAAATAATAAAATTGGGAAATCTCCTTTTGGAAGGTTCATAAAGTTTACAAGATCAAATCTTAGTCATTTAACTATATTGATACAATTATAATACAGAACCTGGACAATGTCAGGTACACGAGGTAAACTACTGAAATTCCAATAACCTAGACCCAGACCCAAACAAGAATGTTTACTTTAATAATGATCCTGATCTTAAACCCATACACACATAGAATATACTAGCTACATAATAGTTGTTTACAGAATACAAGTTTTAAAAAAAATCATTAATTCAGGTCAAATAAAAAATAAACTTGATTTTCGACAAAGTTAAGTCCAACATGCAATGTTGTGTTAAATTAGCATTTAATTAAATATGAAAACAAAATTAACAAACAAGGCAAATTAAATATATTAATAATATATGTATATATGGTAATGGATATAATAATAGCATCACTTACCATTATCAGGCCTTTCCCTGAAAATTAATTGACAATACATGTACATTTAATACATTATTTCAGAACTAATACACCATCCTTCTTGTTGCTTTTCCTAATAACAGCAAATTTAGAAGATGGCATTCACAGAATTGAATATAGAAAAGAATAGTATGGAAAAAGAAAAAAGTGTTGACTGGCAATTTAAAGTGCGAGTAAAATGGGATTATATCACACACTTGTCCACAACCATTATAATCTATTAATGACATCAGTTTTTAAAAGTTTTTCTTATTCAGAAAATAATAGCTTTATTATATATATATATATATATATATATATATATATATATATATATATATATATATATATATATATCAAAGTATATTAAAAAAAATGAGAAATTTCAATTTATGTATAAGACACTTCATCTGTTACTTGCTCTTGGCATAGACTGACTTGAAAAAGATAATCTTTGATATGTTGTTTTAATGGAAGAAATTCCCACCCACTCAATGCCGTTGGGTTTTCTACACATAATTGGGAGACTCCCGATTAAATTGGGAGATCTGGCATGTTTGTGTTATTATTAATACCTAATTTTAGCTCAATGACTGGCAAAGTATAGACCTCAGTTATTGGTGTCACTGTATCACCTTCATACCATCTGTATACACTTGCATTATTCATCAGTAATATATTGGATCGCATTCATTACCAAACTTATCCAAGATCTTGATGATACAACTCCATATGCCAATTCTGAGTGGTTAGAAAAGGCAGATGAATGGTTGGCTTATGATATGCATAGGCATTGCTAAAAATAAAACTCATTCAATACGCTGATGACATTAACCTAGATGCAAGACCACATAATCAGTAGGCACTACAAAGGTGTCAGAGAATGGCTGCAGGGGTAGTGGTCACCACCCCAATAATTCAGCAAGATACAAAATCTATGCTTAAAATCCAGTATTTATCTGGTATGAATAAATAGGAAATATGCGTAAATATGACATGTTATTTGTCACTTTGGTTGCGGCAGTCAATAATGGAAAATGGTCAGTTCAGGTAGGATTAGTTAAACAATACATGACTAATTACTGGATAACTGGAAGTGTTCAATGCACACATCGACTGCCAATAAGTAAGGTGAGTAAAACATGATTGTTCTGTTAAACTGGCAACTGACTGCCCTTTGCTTTGGAGACAAAAAGAAAGTAGTGCCAGCAGCAGAGGGGGCGAATCGGACATTTTGTCCAATCGTCATTTGGCTTAATTATTACTTTCTGCACTCAACGATCTAGTGTCGTCAGCGCCTGGTAAAAAAAAAACGACGACGTCGTTGGGGATCGTCCAATCGTCATTTGGTTTAATTAACACCTTCTGCGCGTCGATCCCCAGCGTCGTCAGCGTCCGGTAAGCACATCGACGACCGCGTCGATGTCATCGCCCCCCCCCCTGCTGCTAAGGAGTTATTTACAATGAAAATTATTTACAACTAACCGAATATTTGGTCAAGTCCGATACGATATCGTGTCCGAGGATCATGTAAATTTATCGTTACAAATCCATGTGGGGTCGACTGAGCATGACTAAAAAAGTTTCGAAAAACATTAAAGTCCATGTCACCGCCGCACCATGTCTGCCAAATATTTCGTAGCGTGTGTGTATCAACGCCGTTGAATACAGCAAGAATATTGCAGTTGTCTCTGATTACTTTTGGAATCTGAGTGTATCGTTGAGTGACATATATCACGTCGGTGTTTTTATGCCTGCCTCTGGAAAATATCCTAGCTGGGTTTTTTTGATTGTCTAACATAACATCATCGTACACGACTAGATTGTTAACGTCGCCATCAATATCATCAATACCTGGTGCATCATTGATATCTGTAATAAACTCAATAACATTTTTTTCAGCGATCGCTGATGCATTCTCGTTAAAATCTTTCAACACCTCGTAGCATCGTTGATCATCTACGCTAGGAGCAACCAAATACAACTTATCCCACTTCATCCATCTCATTATTAAATTAAGTAACAATTGCGTCTTGCCGGATCCAGATGGTCCGATGATAATCATCCGGATCGAGTTTGGTAACGCTGCAACATGCTTAACTGGTTCTCTTGTTTTAGTCGCCGAAAAATCAATTATATTCATATCTCTATACATAAATTATGGATCTATATTGTGTGAAGTACGTACTGGCACAAATTATATGACAACCGCTACAACAAGAAATAACAGATCGGCCCTTACTGGTAAGTGTGTACAATGCGGTACAAAGAAATTTAGATTTATTTCTATTAGACCCGGAGATGTTTTTAAAAAAAGCGAGGAGGTGATATTGCAGCCAGGTTATTAAAACTCCCCGGAACACCGTGGGCAAAGTATCCAGGAGAAAAGCACCTCCCAGGATATAGCTACTGTGGCCCCGGAACACGATTAGATATCAGACTCGATGATCAAAATCAGCCCAAACCCGGTGAGTATCCAATAAACGCTATCGATAAGGCGTGTCATGCTCATGATGTTGCTTACAAAAGTAGCGATCTGCAACAGCGTCATATCGCGGACGTAAAATTAATTCACGCGTTAAATGCTATTCCTGATAAATCCGTCAAAGAAAAATTGGCCTCATGGTTGGTAAAATCGGCTATGAAAGGTAAATTAATGATGGGCGCTGGTAATTAATAACAACATGGAATCCATCTATTATTCTCCGAGAGGATACTGGAAGGGGAAGGCCGCAATTGGTAAGCTTGCAAGCGCTGCAAAGGTAACAAAGGCCACTGCGGCTAATTGGTTATCCAAACAGGCTATATGGCAAATCTATCTACCACCGCCTAAACAAATCAACTTCTCGCGCTTTGATGTCAGCGTACCTAATGAGGTTCATCAGGCTGATATACTATTTTTGCCGCATGACAACGGTTACAAATACGCACTAACCGTAGTTGATGTTGCGAGTCGATACAAACAAGCGGAGCCGTTAAAAACAAAGTCAGCAACTGAAGTAGCCGCTGCGTTTGAAAGAATTTATCGAAGAGGTCCTCTGCGCTGGCCAAATCTATTACAAGTTGATCCTGGTAGTGAATTTCGCGGCGCTGTTTTATCAACGCTGAAACATCATAGCGTCGCGATACGACGAGGTCATACTGCGCTACATCGTGATCAGGCAATTGTTGAACGATTCAATCGGACTCTCGCTGAACGGTTATTTGGATATCAATACGCGAAGGAATTCATCCAAGAAAAACGATCTCGTGAATGGGTCAAAAGGTTGCCAGGCGTAATTGCAGCGTTAAATAACGAGATTACCCGAGCAATCAACATGAAGCCCAGCGACGCGATTAAATACGAGTATATACCCAAAAGATCAAAAATAGATAGCGTTTCCAAGCCGATTCTCGGCGATGTCACTGTTAGGTATCTGTATGAACCAGGAGAGCTTGAAGGCGGTAAAAAAAGAGCTACTGATCCTATTTGGAGTGTTACCACACATAACATATTAACGATAACACGATCAACTGGTAGACCACCGATCTATAGACTGGATTCAACTGCTCCTCAGCGCGGATTTATACGCGAGCAACTACAAGTGATACCTGACGATACTCAATTACCCCCGC
This sequence comes from Sinohyriopsis cumingii, assembly GCA_028554795.2. Taxonomy (NCBI): domain Eukaryota; kingdom Metazoa; phylum Mollusca; class Bivalvia; order Unionida; family Unionidae; genus Sinohyriopsis; species Sinohyriopsis cumingii. The sequence continues at coordinate 4,154,940 of JAPYKE020000029.1, forward strand.
GTGGTCTTAACTAGCGCCGTTGCGTCTATTGCACTCAAGACATGTCAACCTCACATTGTTTTTGACATGACCGAGACTGTTATCGATCCTGTCCACGGTAAATTGGCGAGCGTCTTTATCCGAATAACGCCAACTCATTATACAATTACAACTCGCGCAGTGATTATTCTGTTGTTGTCGTAACGCAATTATTAATTCGGCATCAATATCAAAACGCTGCTGTTTTTTTTTATCCTGTTGGCGGTAACCCGAGAGTTTTCTATTAATGACGCTTGCATCGATGGTGACTTTGTCGCCGGCTTCGTCACTGGCTTCGTCAATAACAATTCTTCGAAGCTGATTTATCCTTCGTACTCTGGACACTGCAAGATAGACTAGATTCGACCATTCGATGCGATTATCAACCATCCAAACAATTGTGTCCGTGATGGTTAGTCCCTGCGAGGAATGTATTGTTGTTGCGTATCCTAGCGTCCACGGGGATTTATCAGCACGTAGCGCGTCCTCGACGACACCGATATCAACGAGCACGATGTCATTCAGCACGAGAATTTGTTTTTCTGTCCGGCCTGGAATTTCAACTTCAATGTTCTGCCGCCGTGTCTCCGCGGGTCTATAACATAACGGCACTGGACGCGTTGGAAACTTTTCTTTATGCAACGTAAACAACTTCCGTTGAAGTGTGTCCCTGACTATCTTTCTACTCGCTACAATCAAATCGTTTGGTCTCCATGTTTCCCAGAATTCATTTAACGGCGTTTCCGGAATCACCTCTCGGATTATTTCACACTGAATTCTATCCGGCTGTAATCTGATTAATTTTTTAACCTCGCGCAGTTGTTCATCAAGTGCTCGGTAATCAGTATCGGTTTCTTCATAATAGTCTACAAAACCCTTTAACCAATCATGTGGACCCTCGCCGACAAATGGTGGTGGTTGGCCATGGTCGCCACACATGATCACCGCTGTATTCGCGCGCAGCAACCACTTAAGAAACATTTGTAAAACGTCTAACGAAACAGTACATATCTCATCCCAGATGATAACCTCAGGAATAAATTTTTCCCCCATTCGATCAGGAGTCCACTCACCGCCGCTGTATCGAAAAAAGCTGTGATAAGTAATGGCGTCAACATTTCGGTGTTTTATCTCTCGCGCTAGTCTATGGGTCGGTGTAAGCACGATTATACTTGCCCGCGTTCGAAATAATTCAATTGCCCGAGTCGTCTTTCCTGACCCGCCACAGCCGCTTAAATAAACCGTCTTGTGTCTACAAATTGGATCAGAACACGATGGTGCATTAGACCATTCTGACAATTTATCACCGCGTAAGTAGTCGTTCTCAACGGTGACATCCGCTGACGGGGAATAATCGCGTCGTATTTCATTTTTAATTCTCCATGTACCCCAACTCTCGTCCGGACTAGTAAACTCGGCTACGTTTTCCTTGTACTTTACGTCAACATAAAACGAATCAACGGCTACTCTAACCGCGGTGTCGGGAAATTTATTTATCATCGAGAATAAATTTATGCAAGCATAACCCAGCATAGACGCCCTCAAATGCGGGTATGCTGGGCTGTCTCCATCGCTGTAGGTAACAACTGTACCCAACCTTGTTCCATTGGACAAGAAAGCTGTTTTGCAGTTCACGTATCTATTTTTTGCCACTGCGTCCTTGATTACGAAATCATATTCTGCGTCATCTATAATCAGCCGTGAGCAATATCGTTTGTAGTCGTGGTTTTTTCCACCTTGTGTAAACTTACCAATTATTCTTCTACCGAGATCTTTTGCCTCGCGGTTTCGTTGGTTGAATATCCTCCTGGACCATTCGACGATATATTCCTCGTCGGCATCAATGTGCTTTCTGGACTCGTCAATTATGCTATCTAGACGCTCCGGTTCTGGTAACCAGACTTCAGTCTGCGCCCGATATGATATAATCGCGTCACTGACAATCAACGATACAAGCATGCTACAATCAATCATATACCGTAGCAGCGCTATTGGCAGCCACTTCTTTTCATTCATGTGTCTACCGATCCAAATATAGCAACAGCGATGGAGTCCTGCCGCGAATTCAAATGATACTATGCGAGCGAATTCGGTTAAATCAAAATCAGGCAGTGGTCCATTAATAGCAACACGAGTCATTTCATGTCTGGGGTGTCCAAATCGTTTGAAATACTCAGCGGCGGATCCATACCCGAGAAAACTCGCTGGATAACAGGCAACCATATCAACCGAGATCATAGCGTCGCGGTTGTATTCAGTGTTCCATAGTCCACCGTGATAGTATTCCAAACAACTGGGTTGTACATCCGGTAGAAATTCCCTGCGCGTTGGTCTCCACGCATTTTTCCTTGCTGCAACATGAGCCGCAACCGATGGAATCGTAAAACAATTTGTTAGCAGTTGTTCATCATGCTCCTCAAATTCTATGGCGGTTTTTTTCATCCTGTTGTGAAACGCTTCAGTGCGATATAATTCACCGTTTGGTCTTACAAACTGATCAAAGGTATCCGCATCGTTTTCAGCGCTGCGAAGTAACCACACTGATACAGGGTCGTTTTTACACAAGTAGGCAATAGCATCAAATAGTTTCCTCTCCGCGAGAAAACCGTCCTTGGAGAATTGTTCTCCCAGGAATTCTTCGGGGATATACTTTACTGTTCTATCCCGTGGAAATATTGTGATCGCGGGCGTCCATGCGTGTTCGTTATGATCAATAATTTTGATTGGGGCTCCCTTCGATTTATACTTCGATTCGTATAATACTTCACCGGTTATCGTTGTAACGGTTATTGGAAATCTCAGCGATGTTTCTAATCTCGCTATGTCGCTGATGGTTGCTCCACGCTCTTTTACGGTTAGTTCCCACTGGTTGATTTTGCTACGTCGTAAATCAGTCAATTTGTTTCCTCGACATGCATTTGTAAAATGCTCTATTATTCGTTCTGCTACACAATTTATCCCAGTTGACTGTTTCATCGGTTTCAGTTTTCCGATATCGGGTTTCTTATTTAACGGGTATATTCCATAAACAACTGCTGTTTCAGGATACGCTCGTTCATAGTATGGTCTGTCAATTCCGGTTAACAACCCCGGCTTGGAGTCGCGGCTAACAGTGACTGTTTTCTTGTCGCTGAGAACTGGTTCAAATTTATCACGTATGATCCAATCGCCTGATTCCACCCGGACAATGAATTTTACTCTGAAGAAATACTTTTTACCGTCAAGTTGTGATATTATCATTGCTGCGCGGTTGTCGTTCATGGTTGCATCAACAACACCATCAATTCGAAATGTTGACCAACTATGAGATGCACCATCACGCTTGAATTCATTAATACAATCGCGTATTTTATTCAACAGGGTTCTATCGTTTATTAACGCTTTTGGTGTGTCCTTGAGGACTCTATCGAGATTGAACTTAATATTTTTCCAGGGCTTAATTGCTGCTAATCTCTCAAACTCATCCATATAATTAAAACAAGTATTTAAATAAAAGAATATAGTATAATGAATGAATGCAAATGGTTGATGATTGGGTCGATAACCCCGTGCAATAAATCATGTAGAGGTGAATTCTGCGGGTATCATTTACAAAGCGTTCGTAATGGTTCTCTTGGCCCCCTCCCGTGCTTGGTTTGCCACGTTGGTGTAAGAGGAAAATCGCAGTTGTGTATTAATTGTGGCGGAAAGCGATACAGGGAACTAAAGCGTTATTACGATAAACGAATAAAAAACGCCGTCATCGACCCCACCGCCGACTCCGTCAAAGACAAAATCATCAAAACTCCTCAAGACTACATTGAAAGGTTTATAATTAAACCAAATAATGAATTAGACAAGTAGTATTATTATACAAATGGACCAAGAGTTCAGACCTCACCCTGTGTTTGTTAATTACGAGGCATCTCGCGACGGCGTTGTTAGAAATTGTAGACTGAAGAAGCCGGTTGGTACCGTAAATAATCACGGATACTTGCGATTTAATGCTGGGAAAAAAATCTGTCTTATTCACAGGATGGTGTATGAAGCGTTTAACGGACTGATCAACGACGGTCTCGTTATTGATCACATTGATGGATGTCCTCAAAATAACAGACTGTGTAATCTAAGAGCTGTTACACCGAGTCAAAATTCCAAATTTGGAAAAACAGGAGGGATGAGAAAGGCAAAACCCGTAAAGTCATTTGATACAATAACGCACGAAGAAAAAATATTTCGCTCTATGAATGCGGCTGGTAAATACTTCGATATTTGTAGTAAATCAGTTCGAGATGTTGCGGAGAATATAACTAAAACAGCGATCTCAAAAAAGACGGGTCACAGAATTCGATTTTCATATATAACATCAAAGGGAGATAACTCGTTTTGTGATAGCGTCGCATGACAAGAGGTACGTCCCTTGAAGTCCAATTAATGTTGCGATTAATTAATCATTTTACGATGAAAACTAATGAAATACACGCTGTTATCTAACAGCTGTATTCTTTTTTTTAATGTTTTATTTGAGTATTTGGTTTCATTTAAATGCCGTGAAACACCATTAATAAGTATTTAAGGGTTTAACGATTCAAGGGAATTCAAATTAACACACACCTTGTGACTGACACCGCTGTATTAGTCACTTTATATATAAGATGACTCGTTATAAGCCTGGGGCTTTCGAAAGCCAATTCAACTAATCAAAACTAACCCACGCTCTTGACCCGGGCGTGTGGTTGTCTTTTGTTCACAATCATGCAACCGGGTTAATTTAATTGGGTTGCTTTTGATTGGTTGAATTGGCCGTAGAGTTCCGCCCCGCCGTTTTATGTTTGTGCTGTCTTGTGCCGTCCCATCATCCATCAATCATTTCATTGTAAATATATTCATCCTTAATTAAGTACATGTAGTGATGTCCCCCAAGCATATCTTCTGGGCGGTCTACGATGACGTTTGTCACCCTAGGCCTCCCTCCCGGAGATGTATGTTTTGGGGTTCCAAGATGTGAATGTCCTTAATTAAGTATATGTATATGCCTGCAATCTGCCACAACACTCGAGTGGAGATTTACGGCATTGTACTGTCCATGTATGCCTGCAATCTGCCACAACACTCGAGTGGAGATTTACGGCATTGTACTGTCCATGTATGCCTGCAATCTGCCACAACACTCGAGTGGAGATTTACGGCATTGTACTGTCCATACAAAAAACGGGGTCAAAAATGACCCCCAATAATTTTATTAAACTTTAAACTTAAATTTTATTAAAATTTTTGATATTAGAAATAAGATGTTTATAAGAATATGGATTCCCAAGACATCAATAATATATTAACTGAGATTTCAAAATTAAAAAATCAAGGAATTGAATTATCTGATGGTCTCGACAGTGAAAAAATATTATCCGATTATGAGATTATTAACGAACAGTCGAAACGGGGGCGTTTTACCCTGGCCCGCGAGTACTTTTTTATAAAACGATTACAACATACGATTAATGAGAACCTGTACCACAATGACGCAAATGCATTCATTGGACTATTCACTGCCGTTGAAATAATACGAAAAAAACTCGGACGTGTTTATGAACGACGCCGGGAGATTTCTAGTAAGATCAAAAACATTAGAAGGATTATAGACGAAAACTCCGTGGAGCCCCCGATGGTACACTCGGCGGAAAATTAGAAATTTGCGGAGTAATTTGCAATAATGGTAGGTGAATCACTTACTACTCGGCTAGCCAGAGAGCGACTAGCAGCGCTTAGAAAGTTTATACCGTTACGAGACAGAGTGAGAGAGAAACTTCAAACGCGACAACAAATGCAAACTGATTTTGCTGTTGGAAGTGAACAGTTATTTGCCCCGGTAACTAAAGCGACTAAGGATGTTACGGTGGTAACTGTACCCGTTCTTGGTGCGCTTGAAAAGATAGCGGCAGAGACAAAACAAACAAAAAGGTCTTTAGAAACACTCCCTGCAAAAATAGCGGCTGCTACAACACGGAGGCCACCACCACTCGCTATAACCGAACCACAAGAACCTTATGTTACAATGGCCGACGAAGAAGAACTAGGCGCTACTGCGAAAGAACCAGAAGAAGAAATACCCGAAGAAACACCAGAAGAAGAAACACCGAAAGAAAAAAAGAAAGAGGGAAATATACCCCGTAATGTTCTTAAAAAGTCCGCAATAGATCAAATTAGAGACATCGACGACGATGAAGAATTAGTTAATTTTGTTGCTACAACATCAACTAAGAGCATTCGAGATGAGTATATCAATGAAGGTTACAAGAAAAAAATAACCTCGACGGAGAACTGGGCAAGAATAGTGTATTTAGAGAGTAAACATAGAGACGCATTACCACATCGTGGTGATCCCGATTACGATGAATTCCTCGAGAAAGTTAAGAGTAGAACACCAAAAAAAGGAAAAGGATACTCTGTTGGTAAAGAATCCTACGGCGTTACCTGTCCTGGTAGTGTTCTCAGTGATATATCACGGCTGGAAGTACTAATCGGAGGAAAACGAGCCGGAAATAACTCTCCGGAAATAATCAATGAGGCCGCTGATATTTGCAAGCGGTTATTTGCAGGCGGTATCATGGACATTAATGCATATCGAACGCTCATAGACGAACTCGTGGATGATTAATTGGAAAACTGGTGTTTTTAATAAGGATGATCATACACTACAACCATGATAAACCAGTACTCGTCTACGTGGTAAACTCGCGATTGCCTGTTTACCGCGCGTACTATGGAGATGGTCTCGGTAGCACCATTGCGGGGTTATTTACAAGAATGGCTCCAAAAGTAGCGCCGTTAGCCAAACAATTAGGAATGAAGGCTATTGATGTTATTCGTGATAAGGGTATTAGTGCTATTGGAGATGTTGCCGGAAAGGCGCTTTCAGCCGCGCGGAACAAACTAATGTCATTGGTGAAATCCAAGAGATTCTCAAAAAGAAAACAGATGCCATCAACGATAGTGATGCCTGCAAATGTCAGTAAAGTAATAAATAACGCCGTGGAAGAAAAACTAGAGTCGTTGGCGACGACTCCGTCGTTGGCGACTTCGCCATCCGCCGATGCGGCAACCAACGCGCTCATGAACGCGATAGCGGGAAGTGGTCTACGACGAAAAAATCGCAATTGAAAACATCAACATGATAAATAATAGAATGTTTGCGCGTACCGCTGATCCCGCGTTTGATATGGACGCCCCAGTGCGCAGGGATGATTCTGTCCGTGATTATCAATTTTATTCTTATTATGCAGCGCAACCTGACCTACGATCGCGAATTGAACTTCAGGTCCAAGATACCAGTAAATACTTTCTGCCGTGTGAAGCGTTTATCGAAATCGAGGGAGAACTCGTGACAAATGCCGCCGATAATGCACCATACGCAGATGACCATCGTGTTCGAGTTGGTTTCGTCAACAACGGTATCATGGCGTTATTTGAGAGCGCCAGATATCTTATTGACGGGCGAGAAATTGAATCAATAGAACGCGAGGTTGATGTTGCAACGACGATAATTGGGTTGGCGAGATACTCGGATGATTATACAAGATCGGCGGGCCCATCTATGATGTTCGCAAAGGACACCGCTAATAGCGCTGATCATCTTCAGTACGTTAACGTGCTGGCGAAAAAAGATATCGCAGGTGATCAGGCTGAAGCAGCCAATCCAGACCGCAGAGCAAAACCGGACGCTGATTTCACTGTTACAAAAAGTCTTAACGATAATTACAATATGGGATTCGCAACACGAGTAGGGATGTTGCAAGGACCACACCGGCAGTTTTCATGCGCGATTCCACTCCATCACATATTTGGATTCTGCAGAAATGTTAGAAAAGTCATCTATGGGGCTAAGCATACAATCGCGCTGACGCGAAGGGGCGATGATAACAATGCAATATGGCGTGCTGCTGGCGTCGCTGCCGGTAAAGTCGTTTTAACTAAAATGGCATTGTGGATGCCGGTGCTGACTCCATCAGTTACCACGGAAGCATGATTGTTAGCATTTATGGAACAGGGAGGAAAATCGTTGTTGAGTTGGCTAGCGGTAACAACTGATGCTAAAGAGGATAACGTCGCCGATACGTTTACATGGCACTTGGCATCAAAACAGGGTGTTTCAGCCCCGCGTCATATATTCATAGCGCTACAGAATAGGGAACGATTGGGCAGTCAAGAACGCAGCCATATGATATTTGATCAATTAGGAGTCAGGGATGTTTCGCTGAGAATAAACGGACAACAGGAACCATCCGAGGATATACAGCTTAATTACGGCGACAACCATATCGCACGTGTGTATCATCGATTGCTGTCGTATATGGGTCGTGATCAAAACGTCGACACTGGTTTGCAAATATCACAACTTGATTTTAAAAACCTGTATCCGATTTATTATTTTTCGCTGGAACATCTTGATTTAACGAGACAATCCGTCGTTGATATACACTTCCGAGCTCGTATAGCCCCGGGTGGTGTTAATTACAGAGCGGTTGCTGTCATTCTCAGCGATAAATCAATGCTGCTAGAAGGTGTTGGTGGACGAATGAGAATCGTTGATGCGCCAGTGGAAAACATGTAATTGAAAGCACAAAACGCGTTTACAATAAAATGTCGTATAGTGTCGTCAGTGTAGAGTTGACTGATGGTCAAGTCAAGAAATTACGATCAAAGTCGGCTAAACAATGCGGAACCACAATAACGCTGAAGCCGTCGCAGATGGCGGGTGGTAATCATAAGATATCGTTGACGGCGCGTCAAATAAAACATTTCAATGATGCGATGAAGAATAAAAAGGGTGTTCAAATAGATTTTTCAGCCGCAGCAATTAAAAACATGGAAAAGACCGGTGGGATATTTCCGCTGTTAGCTGCGATTCCGGCATTGATTGCCGCGGCCGCACCAGCAGTGGCTAAGGCGGCGGCGTTAGGAGCCGTTGGTACCGCGGCGGGAATGGCATTAAAGAAGGCAACCGGGAAAGGCTACAAAAAAAAACGACCCGTGGCCGGAAAGGGTCTAAGACTACCGGGAACCCCGTATTCATGGTACTCGGGAAAGGGTCTAAGACTACCGGGAACCGTTTATTGACCCGGGGGTCAATGACTCCTATGTCTAATTTTGATTTAATAGACGCCGCAAACGCGTTAGCGATAAAAAACTTCAGAGGTGTTTTTATGAGGGATCAACTACCGGCGGCACCAAGGAATATTGAAACCGACATAATTAACCTCGATGGGTCCTCCGGAGCGGGAACTCATTGGTTTGCATACGCGATTGATCCGCGTGCAATCGTCTATTTTGATTCATACGGGTTAGCTCCGCCGAAAGAGTTCATGCGGTATGTCCGGGCGTGTTCAGCCCGGGCGTGTTCAGCCCGGGTTTTTTATTCCACGCTGCCAACGCAGCAGTTAAGTGACCCACCGATATGTGGCCGTGAGGTATTGAACGTACTCGCGGCGATTTCATCATCGCGAAAACCACCTCATGTGGTTGTAAACGAATACACTAGTGGGGTCGTAGAAGCTCAACGAATTTTAGAGAATAACATTTACAATAATAATGATTGATATCTGGGGGCGACCGGTTTCGGCGCTGAAAGAATCCACGGAAACGGCCGCCGCCGACATAAAAAAACTAATTGAGGATGAAATCGCTGATACGTTGAATCTAACAAGTGTTGACCCGGGCGAAATAGTTGTATTTCAAGACCGCCAGGGTAAATTGAAATCCGGTAATGTGTCACTGAATGACGTTTTAACACGACAGCGTGATGCCGCCGAGGACGCTATCGCGTTGTATACCGGCGACGGACGACTCAAACCGGGTGAACATCTATCGACGATAACATTAATCCGAGACGGTTTTTCAAGGTTGGATAAATCGGTGACCGAACTTGACGCGCAGGTGAAAAAATCTATCACCGATATACAGCTCACTACCGCTAGTTTTTTCGGGACCCCGACGGTAACCGAACCGAATCTTGCGGGGATAAAAACTACTATTTCGGAGTTTACACCGCTGTCGGGTCAATTTTACACGTTGCGAAAAAATTTTAACAGGGTCGATAACAACTTTGATAAATTCTTTGGTAAAAAAAATACCAAGCTGGATGAGATTACAACAACTATAAATGATATCACTGCGTATGGACAGGAAATAGTAACGCTCAAAACCGAGGTTGAAGCGAACAAAAAAAGTATAGACTCGCATGAACGGGAAATAAGAATAATCGCTGTTGATACTGCAGTGAGCAAACAAAATATCGACGGGCACACACAGGAAATAAATACACTCATTACTAAGGTTACAGCGAACAAAAAAAGTATAGACGGGCATACAGGGGAAATAGGAATAATCAAATTTATTGTTGAAGCGATTAAAGACGGACTACCGAGAGTAGAAGAGCAATTCAAAAAAATAAAAATCCCTCATGAGAACATCATCAACACAGTATACACAATTCGGCATGGATCATTCGATTGGACTCCTACACAGAATACAGTAGATATCACCGCAACTGTTAAGGGCATTTATCGATTGACATTGATTTCGGCGATGCAGTTTAGTATATCATCGTCGAGTTCATCCGGGTTTAACAATACAGTGTCAACAATCATTGACAAGGACACAATTGAACGGTTTGTGATTAAGGCCGTTGATAGCAGTCTATTTAGGACAAACATCACATGGTATGTGGAATTTGTAGCGGATCTAAGTAATTAAAAACACTAGCTCTTTTAAAATAAAAATGACCACCAGGGTAATTGAATCAGAGGTATCACCGACGTCACATCAATATCGATTCGATACCGCAAAAGAATTCTCCGCGAATTTGAAAACGCTTTCCGAACAATACCGCGCAAAAATAAAAAAATACCGCAGAAAAATAACCACCATCGACGCGGTCGTGTACTCGGTGTCGGGTATAGTAGCCGGTACCGGTGTTATTTTATCCACGGTAACCACGATAGCCCCGATCGCTGTTCCAATCGCTATCTCCGCGATGACAACAATTGCTGGAGTCGCCAACGCAATCACTAGGAAGATATCATCGTGTTTTCAGAAAAAACTCGACGAGTATACAGTAAAACATCAAATAGTATCCGACGCGTACTCGAAATTATCCGGGTTGATCTCGTTATCAATTGATAATTTGTTCGTATCCGATGTTGAATTCTCCACGATGGTCCAGTTGTATAGCTCCGCGATGTCAAAAATCGAGGATTTTCAACTGGAAGCCGGAACCACCTGGTTGTTGAAATTAGACACTAAAAACAACGAATAATAATAATGTCGCTGAACCCCGAAGGGTCTCAATTACTTCAGCGGATCGCGGAGAATACCACTCCGGTACAAACAAATATGATATCGATAACATCAACGAAACCCGAATTCAGTGTGAACTTCCCATCGCCGGTTCCAGTAAAGGAAATAGCGCTGGCAAAATTGCGAGTATATCACAGTTGGCCTAATATCCGAGCGGACGCATTTAACGGACAACAACCTAATAACTCGCTGGTTTTTGCATGGACAAATAAGCCCGATGGGACCCCAGACTGGAATGAGGTTACAATACCAACTGGGTCATACCAAATAGAACAAATCAATAAGGAATTTCAACGCAGGATAAAATCGATCACAGGAAAGGAATCAAAAATCGCTATTACGGTTCATGAACCGACGTTATCGTCGACGATTGGAATAAGCACACCGGGGTATATGGTTGATATTTATAACAGTTCAATAAGAACCATACTAGGATGGCCTAAGAATCCACCCGAGGACTTGCACACGAATGCGAAATCGTATCATGAAATTACCCCCCGGTATCTAGGTAATTTATCTACTATAAAAAGCACGTTATCACCCAGTTGGTTTTTATTTCAAGACAGGAATATCATGCAGTGGTATTTTCAGCATAAGAAAACTACTGAATCGGTCGCCATATTAACATTTATTTTAAGTGATATCACTGATATGTTTGCCGAGATTAATCATTATTACCAATTACAACTAGAACAGCTACGGGAAACAAAAGAACGAAAACACGTTGAGGTGTTAAATCAACTTATATCAGACATGGAATATATCAATGAACGAGTCGTTAAAATGATATCCGATAACAGCGATGGTAGTAAACAAAAATTCCTAACCGAGTATAATATCACAGAAGCCGATTTACCCGATTTCAAGTTTCCAGGATACAACGCGCCAGAACTAAGAAAGTCTCTTAATGATTTTCTCGGTCCATCAACTTATATCCTCAAACACGATAACGGAGATGGAGGTAGGCATATTGCCCCGTACAACGTAAATATCGCATCAGTGATAGCGATCAATCTAGTGTGTGATGTTATCGAAGGGAGTTACCAGGTGGATACCAAGCAATCAAATCAAGCTCAACAGGGATATATCCTTTATTCATTTTCACCAACAGCCCCCCCGGGATTTTTGATCATTGAGAGTCCGATTAATCCGGTCTATATGCGATGCCATAATCGGTTTTTAACGAGAATTAATTTCAGACTTACCGATCAGTCAAATAACCTAATTGACCTACAAGAGGAGGAGTTAGTGATCACTCTGTTTGTAAGATCATAGCAGCAGAGGGGGCGATGACATCGACGCGGTCGTCGATGTGCTTACCGGACGCTGACGACGCTGGGGATCGACGCGCAGAAGGTGTTAATTAAACCAAATGACGATTGGACGATCCCCAACGACGTCGTCGTTTTTTTTTTACCAGGCGCTGACGACACTAGATCGTTGAGTGCAGAAAGTAATAATTAAGCCAAATGACGATTGGACAAAATGTCCGATTCGCCCCCTCTGCTGCTGTGCCATCTTTACAAAAGACTTTATATTACTTTGACCATGCATTACTTGATACAACAATATAAAATTAAGAATCATTCCATAAACTGTACAACCTGCGTTAACATGGGTAGTCCAAATCGACTGTTCAACTTCAATTTCTCTAAGTAATCTTTTTGGATAAATAACTCAGAAAACAGATAATTTAAATCTGAATGGGTTAAACTCCATCACTGGCTACACCATGATGAGGCAGCTATTTTTAACATTCATTCTCCCTTTCTCTTATAAATATATATCACAGCATATATAACTATTTTATTGTGTTTAATCCAGGCAAAATCTACAATTTAATAAGATATGTTTCCGATTTAGAGAAAATCAAATAATCAAAAATAAGGCACATTGTCTATTGTAGAATGAACTAATGCAGACAAGCTTTAAAATGTTTACATGCATTTCAAACACGCGGCATGTTGGCACATGCAGCCCACTAAGCCGTATTGTTGTTTGGCATGCAAAATGATTGGCGTCTCAAGGTTTCATGAGAGATAACAAAGGTGGCAAGGCCGTTGTGCCATCGAAAATGCCCTCATGAGGCCCTCAGGGATGTTTGAGATTTTAAACCCATGTTCTAAATGATCCAGTTGGCGATTTTAGCTGATTCTTTTAATCTCAATGATTCCCTTTACCCTCATTTGCGCTTCATAGACCCCCAAATTTTTAATTTGACCCCCAGTTTTGATACTAAAGTTTGTTTTTTACCCAGTCTGACCCCCAGTTTTGACACCTAGGAGATTTTTGACTCTCAGTCTTGCAACCTTGGGGATACGCTGAATATGTTTTTGAACTTATGATAACAGGGCTTTCAAGAATGAAGGAGAAGTTGAAAATGAAGCAGGTGGTTTGGAAGCAAGGCCCTCCAGAATCAAAAATGGTAAGGGAGTATCAATTCAAATTCGACTATATATTACTGATGGAGAAAATCTAAACTTTGCTTTAAAAATTTTGTATAGCCGTACTACATAATCTTTATGAATAAAATTTGTACTGATAATTCATACAGCAGGATCTTTTCCCTAGTGTTCTTATAGGTTTGTTGCCACAGTAAAACATGTTACCCGTTATGAGAGACTTATTGTTGTTATTGGTTTAGATTCCTGTATGTTTTGGGTCTGTTTCTTTCCCTGTTTCTGGTTTTCCTGACTTTGCTGTTGTTGTTGCATGACATGGGGTTCTGTTGCCTGGTTTGTTGGACATTTGAAGGGTATATGTCCTGTATTTCCTCATCTATTGCATTTTCTGTTGTACCAAGATTTAGCTAAAACTTCCATTATAAAGAATGATCTCTTTATGTCTTTCAGTTTTTTTTATATACAAACCAGTAGCCAGAATCCATTTTTGTGATTTTAATCAGAACACTCTTTACTATTCAAGCGAACGTTGTTGCAAATGGTTAAATAAAGGTCAGAGGTATCTGTCTCTGTTCTTGCGATATGGTCATTCATCGAACTGGATACTGGGACCTACTCATACATACGCTAGCTACGATAAGACCAGGAACCAGCCTAAGTGCTGGAATACTCTACAGGTAAGTTTGTCTGGTTTACGATAGAAAATATGTAACACTATAAGCATACCTACAATATTTCAGATACCGGTAGCCAGCCTCTTTTTATTTTTAGAACGTGAGAGCTGTCATTGGATTAATAAAGGTCATTGGAGTTTATCATAGTTTTTTCAATGCGGTCATTCATACCAGTGCCGAATTGGATATTTTGCCAAGACATTGTGGTCAATGGTTGCATTCAATAGTCATTCTAGTCATATTGCTATGATTTCTGCAGTTTATTGTGATGTCTAGCACTGGGGCATCATGCCGCAGACATGTAGCATCATGTCCCACCCAGTCACATTATCCAGACATCAGACCATCCAGTCCTAACACTAATCTCTTACATGCTGAGCACCTAGCGAGGCAGCTGTTATCAACATTTTTGTAAGTCTTTGGTATGACTCAGCTGGGGTTCGAACCCATGACCTCAATCATCCAGGGTGGCCACTCTAACCACGAGGCCATAGGAGCGGTGCATTATGATTGTGGTCTCTAATAGCAGAGGTTGGTTTTAACAGTTTTACTGTATTAATAAGACAGAAGTGGGTCGGTGGTTCTTCCTGGGTTTTTCCCGGGTTCTTCCTCCACCATAATTACTGGCCGCCATGCATAGCCTATCGTGTGCTGAAATATGGCGCTAAACCCCAACAACAACAACAAGACAGAAAGGTATCTTGCAGAATCATCCTATTTAAAGACATTGGTATTTATTCATTCTAATATATTCATATTTAGATTTATACCTATCTACTCTGACTATCGATTATGATTGTTATAAGGTTTAACACCATTTTTCAGCAAAAGATAGGCTATACAAGGTGGCCAGTGTAAATGGTGGAGGAAGAACACGGGAAAATCCTGGAAAGAACCACCAACCCATGAGAAGCCACTGGCAAGCTTCCTCACATACTCACATTGGTTGAACTGAGATTCAAACCCACTCAGACAGAGAAGAGATGGCAATGATCCATAACGGTGAGCACTTTAGACCATTCAGCCACATGGGGACCCCTCCTATTCATTATGGAATAACACAGATGTGATGGATGGTCATTTTATGTGTTGTCTTGTGAACACAACTACCAAAGAACTTGGCCAGTGTGGGGTCAGTTCACACCTGTGCTGGTAGGTAATTAATTTTTATCAACCACTAAGTCACCCTTCATTGTTTACCAAAACTTAAGTACTTAGGCTTGGACTACAGAATGTCTTGAATCGGACCATTATGAGTCTTTAATTATGTGACATTAGCTTAAGATTTTTGTATGACAAATTACACATTTATTATAGTGGAGTCAGTACCAAATATCATGCCACAGCACAGTGTGAGACCAGAAAACAAGATAGGATTAAATTAATAATGGAAATATACAAAAAAGAAAAGTAGAAAAGAAATCAATTATTATATTCAGATGGAAATTTTGATAAAGAATTACTGAGAAAAGTTACGGATTACATAATTACAACAATGAAAACATGTGGCCAAATGATAACAATTAAAAAAGAAGGAATTAATATTAATTTTTTTCCCGATAACTATATTAATTTAAAAACAAGTGACAAACACCAAAGATAATCACTAAAATTAACTAAAATGTAAAATAAAAATGATTTTTTTATATTATTTTTTTCCTCAAAAATTTAATTATTTAAAGTACTTCATCTGCCTTTATGGGTCTAACCTAAAATCAAATTACTATTTAGATGGGGAACAGGGACCCCTATGGGGAAAGGTACGTGATAATGACATCATATGGCTATGTCACATGGCGCCACACGAAGTGAGCAGGTCTATGAAAGAGTCTGGAAAAACGTCCCTATAGGGAATACACTCACACAACAATACACGAAAACCAAGTTCCAAATCTTTCTCCTGTTATAGTAATACCTTCCTAACGTACAGTTCCTTTACTGTACAGAATTTTCCCCTTTAAATGGGAATCTAAACCCTTTAGAAAATCTTTGGCAATAAACTAATAAATAAAAAGAGGCAGCCTAATTCGGAGTTGGGAGATATACATAAAAAATAAAGAGTATTGACACCACCCGAACACAGCTGACCTCATTTCCCAAAACTAGTAATGCAAAGAACAACACATCATATAGCACCAATGATACACTAAGAATTTTTTTCCTGTAAAACCTTAGTACACATTGTTACTTCGCCCAAATTCAAAATTACCTAACCAGACTAAATAAATAAAAATTTTAAAATTTGATCCAATAATAAGAATCTTAGAACAACTGGGAAAAATTTGAAATAGATGGCTATCCCGACACAAAAACAAAGTATAGCACGCATAAAATATAGTATATACATAAATAGCACACATGGGATATTAGGAGACCTATAGCCAAGGTCAACTAAAAAGAATAGGGAAGGAATCCCGAGTTAGGTTATTAAAACCTATTAGGATGAACAACCTGAATAAACTAGGGAAATCAAAAATACCCTGTCAAAATTCTGAAACATCTTTTTGACCGAAATTCTTTTGAATAAAGTAAACAAACAACACATCTGAGGGGGACACAATTAAACATAACACACCTTTTATTTTTTTGGGATGGGGGGGCATCTGTCTGGTGCCCCCACAAAAAAAAGAGATGTAGTTGAGGAAAATGTCAGTGCACTTTATAGTTTTCATGAACCATCTTAGGGGTGGAGAGACATATAATAAACCCCTTTTTATTTATGGATACAAATTTTAAAACTAAATACATGTAATATAAAACTCAATAAAAGTAGTGTTAAAATTAATTTTCCCTTTCAATTTGACAATACCCAAGTTAAACATTTGTAATATTATTTTTAAAATCTGCCTTCTCAGTTGGAATGACAAGACTGTCAATATACAACTGTTATGAAATATATAACTTTCTGGAGATAATTTATAAAATGTACCAATACTCTCTGCATTCCTTATGTAAATAAAACCAACTGATGCAATGTAATAAACACTGGACTCACCTCTGTCCAAGATATTTGTTCAAGTCATCCTCTGCAAATAAAGAAAAAGCAAGAAAAACTCTTAAATAAGATGAATGAAAAAGTATCAAGTGTGATGAAAACCAGGAAGGGTTTTAAGGCTGGATAGAATGGATATCAATGATAAAATACCACAAGCATACTTGTTATAACAGTGTCTTTCTAAAATCACGACTTTTACTTCCAAACTCGCTTACATGGTCATGTTTCTAAAAACAAATATTTTCTATAATTATTGATAATAGAAAATAAACAACAGCACTTTAGTAAATGCCAGTAACATGTATAAACAGTAAATATTCATGACTGTATGATGTAAATCATCTTTTGAATAGCTTAAATAGAGGCAATTAAAATGCACAGAAGTTAGGTATAAACCAGCATTTCACATCAAACTTAACTGGCTGACAATAGCTAGTGTGATTCATGTGCTAAATGTTCTATGACTGCAGTGGGCGAGTCCATTTTGCTAATTTGCATAGAGAATGTTCACAAAATCGAGCAACACAGTAGAGGTAAATCACAGAGATACTAGATGCAAGATGAAGAACAAAAGCTTTAACATATTGCTTTGAGTGAGAATGTTGGAGCCATAAGTATTAAAGATTATTAACAAGTTTGTGAGCAGCAACATGGTTTGTTTGATGTGGGATTTTACTCCATATATATAAAATGTGAAGCATGATTATTTCAGTAGTCGGCATTCATGTAGTGGGATTCATTTATGAAGACGATTTAGAAAGCAATTAGCTATATGCAAAGCCCAATAAAAATAAATTTCAGAACTCCAAGTTGATGGATTTTTACTTTGTGAAGCAAGCCAGTTAAAGGGTGGGAAAGGGTGGGGGGCATTTAATTCTTTGCAAATCATCTGAACAACATATCAGCAAACGTCATTGTTGTTTGTTTGTTGAAAGATGTGTTTATTATTGCTGTAATACCTGTTATGGCAGGTATGCACTAACAAGAAGCACAAGTGGAACTGACATTGTGCACTGGTAATTAAAATGCAGTCATTTGCTCATAACTGGTACATTGTTGGCTCAGATTTAGTGTCCAAAAGGGTGTGGGTTCAAATCCTACCATCAGATAGCCCTGGTCAGCTTTTACTTTAATTACCTTGGTACAAAATAACCAACTTGTGTTGCTTTGCCACAACATACCAAACTAAACCCCTGCAGACAACTGACAGCTCAGCCTCAAGCAAGGTTTTATTTGCAAATCATTTCTTGTCCGTCTACTCAGTTGACATTTGAAAAATCCAATGCATGTAATTAACAGTACCCATTTTTAGCTCAATGACTGGCAAAGTAAAGACCAATTAAATTGGGAAAGTTAGCATGTCTGTATTATTAATACCTATTCTAATCTAGGCTCCGATATTAAAGTAGGAAACACTGACTTTTGATAATTTTATAAAATTTTGATGATTTAGTAATAAAGATGTATTATAGCAGTTGATTTCGAGGTCGACTCATTGTGAAAGGTCAACCATGGTTAGTCACACCGCTTCGCTGACAGTAAGCAAGTTCTATCAAGACATTAAAGCA
The DNA here is from genome assembly GCA_028554795.2 of Sinohyriopsis cumingii. NCBI lineage: Eukaryota > Metazoa > Mollusca > Bivalvia > Unionida > Unionidae > Sinohyriopsis > Sinohyriopsis cumingii. The sequence continues at coordinate 4,173,928 of JAPYKE020000029.1, forward strand.
AATAGAAATTCTTCTGTGAACAATAATTATATATATATATATATATATATATATATATATATATATATATATATATATATATATATATATAAAGGTCAGATTTTACTCTTAAACCTATCTAAAGATAGCAGTTATGTACTAAAAATGTCAAATGGTAAAACTGTATGATGAACTCAATTAATAGTACACTTTCAATAATTTATTCTGAAGGATTTACATAATATTCTAATTATTACTTAAAAGCTATTCTAACATTTGGCTGGAAGTCACCCAAGATTTTTCATATATTCTTGCTTTCATCCAAAAATTTGTGTTTATCTCTTTTGCAGAATTGAAATAAACTGTCTGCACAACATTTCTTTTCAATTTAAGTCCTAGGAACCTTTAGAATGTTACCTAAAGGCAAGTGACTGTTTAATGACAAGTAACGTTTAATGCAGGTTCAACTGATATTTCTACAGTTATGGTAATCGCCAGTTTGATTTACAGCTAGGATAAACACAGATGATACAAATACAATGGGATCCTTACCTACATTTAATACTTTACTAAATAATTTACTACTGTGTACCTAATGTACATCAAAACAGAAACTGATCATTTCATTATTTATAATACTGATCCCAGATTGTTCACTATTTTTGAAGGGTACCATTGCTTTTCTAGCTTTTGCATGTAAGTTAACGATTTAGAACATGATGGTTGTCATTTTCATGTTCTTATTTCTTTGCATTTTGATCCATGTACGATTTCTCAAAATAACTAGTCTAGTCACCAGTATATACAGGATTAGACTTTGTATTATCATGTTCTGCATTAAATAACAGTCAACTTTGTATCATATGTGCTTCTATAATCCAATGCTTTCCAAAATACTTGTGGGGTTTGTGATTACAGTTCACTCAGCATATGAAATGTTGTTTATTTGTACCTTTAATTAAGAGCTTGTGGTCTGTTTTAATTTATTCATAGTTTATCTCAAGCGAAACAAAACCTATTTGGTTGCAACTACAGTGATTCCCTCCCTTAAATGGCTCCAATGACCAGTGGCCATCAGCTTTATACAGCCAGAATGCAACTGTATTTAATGAGTTTATTTTCAAAAATACCTCTCAAGTCATCTAACGTGACCAGCAGCTGGTACTTTAGTGCAAAAAAACTTTTTAAAAATTCCTTTGCAAATGGCCACATGTTGGAGGTTTACAAATCGAAATCTCACTCAAGTCAACATTGCTGTGGTCATCTGGGCGCATTTATTCAAATTAAATATTAACTGTTGTTTTAAAATTTAATAACAAAATAGTTTAACCAAAGAATATTCAATCTTAATTGCTGAATGCACTGTACCTTAAATATTATCAAAAACACCATCCAGATGAAAATTATTGATCACTATGGAATTTTACAATTTAAGCCTGGTACTAAATTGGGTCAACAAAACAGGAAGCTGGGTTGATCATAGCAAATAACAGGATAGTGCGAATTTGTTTTCACACCTTCTGCTTTTAACTGCAACATCACATGCATAATATTCAATCTGGTTCATAATGTATCACACATTTAACTTGACCTTGTTTTGTTTTTACATGTATGTATTTTACGGGATGTGTAGATAATGATTTTCCAGAGGAATATGGGTGTATGAGGATCCAAATAAAGCAAATAACTGTCATTTAAGATATTTGTAATCAAATTTTTAAAAATCACTATTACTGCTTATAATTATCAAGATGGCAGATAATTACTGCTCAGAAGGACAGTATTTTCCAAATCAAGTCAGCATGAGATATGTCAGCATTTCAGGATTCCCTGTCATAAAATTACGAAATGTACTTGACAGATTACCAGACTGGAAATAAAGGTTGATCATGCGACAAGCTTACTTCCTGTACAAACACTGAGCATCTCTGTTCAGAACTACCTTGGCTATTTCTGCAAGGCAAAATTAATTATTGGATGTATGTCAGTACAGTCATTTTAAAAAAAATTGTGCATTTTGTTTCCGAGAAAATTCTCACCCAAAAAAAGAAACCCTATATATTCAGAACATCTCAGCTGTTTTCATGATTCGACTGCTGGACTGACAGAGGTTGCAAATGAAACCAAAATAGTTTAATCATTTGTAACCTCTTGGTCAAACCTTGTTATGTATATAGCCGAAGTGATCTGAATGGCCATGTGATCAATGCACATTCGAGGTATGATCCGTTATGACTGACACCAACATTTTAAAATGTCATCATCTCAAGTGATAGCTACAATTTGCCCAAGTAAGAACAAGCTGTTGCCAAAATAAAATTTTTAACCACAAACACGCACAATGTGCAGCACTATTAATGATATATGCATACATTCCAAGCTGGGACAAAATCAAATCAGAAAAATACAACCTATCAAGTGTGTAACAAGATAACCGGGTGGGATTTTTGGATTCACAACAGAACACTTTTGATGATGATATAAATACAATGTTTAATAATGGATAACTTGAATGAGCAATTAATTATGAATATGTGCATGTATATATAATCCAAATATTGGATTTAATTAACATAAGAACGCACAAACTTAATGATGGAAAATACAGATAAAATAATTTGGCAAATACAAAGACAAGGGGTGAAATGATTTACAACGATTTGACAATGAAATGATGGATTCAGTTTATTTTACTCATGTAGTAAAATGAATTCACTCAGGTAGTAAAATGATGGTGCTAAAAAAAGGACAGATATACAACTTATATGTACAGTCCCGTAAGATTCAATGGATTTTACGAACCCCAAAATTAGCTGACGGCTGAAGGAGATATACTTCGTCATCAGCACACTTTATTTCAGCTCCACGTCTGATACAGTTCAGCTTCACAACTAATACAGTTAATTCCTGTGGTTGGCTTTACAGCTTGCACCACGTCGACACTGATCACTGATAAGTTTGAATGTGCGGGTCACTCTGGTGACTCTAGATACTCTGGAGACTCCAGACAGCTCTACACACTCCGAACACCTGAAGCACTTCAAACACTCCTAAAATTACGGACATTAGACACTCCCGACACCCCAGACATTAGACACCCCAGACACCATGGACATTAGACCCTCCAGACACTCCAAACATTAGGCACACTGGACATTAGATACTCCGGACACCCCGGACATTAGACATTCTGGACACCCTGGACATTAGACAGCTGAAAACATATACAGTACCATTTACTATACATAACATGGGCATATAGGGTAAAATGTAATAATGCTATACATGGTAAGTTATATAGATTACATTATCAGCATAATAATTACAAAATGACAGGTCAAAAAATAAACCTAACCCTGCTCGATAAGAATCCTACTATATTAAACAGTTCTTAAAAAAATGTAGCTTTACATTACTAATATAAATCCCTTGCTAAGTCACAAACAAGAATATAAATATGTGCATTATACTGCATACACCAAAGCTACATAACAAACATTCAAAAATAAACGTGATAATACAGTAGTTATAACTTATAGACTATAAATTAATAAACTTACATACCTCTATAGCTGAAGATGTGCAAGTCCTTGACGCAGACTGCTGGCTGACAAGACCATCCATATTGTAAAGAAATGTACGTACAGTGAGGTATTTATACACAGAGAGTCTGTGCATTGTAGGCATTCGGTTTGTGCCATCGACAGCACTTCGCACATGCAGCATAGGATGAACCGAACTCACTATTTTGAAATATGACACAATATACATAAATCACCCTCGGGTATATCTGTATACACAAAAAAATGAAACCAGAGTACATGTACTCAATAAATAAAAGAATTTAGTTCCATGACACAGTGGTAACAAGTTAAGCTTAGTCATATTCCACACTGGGCCAAAATTAAATCAGATAAATACAACCTATCAAGTGGTAACAAATTGCCAATCAGATGTAAGGTCACCTATTAATATGCATGAAGTATGCACATTACTGAACACATCTGAGATACTAGCATAAAATCCAAGTTTCATCAAATTCATATTCAAAGTTTGGCCTTCAGTAATATAATTAGGGAGTCTGGTGCATGATCACCTCATTAAAATATCTCACTTATAATCATTCAAGATTCTAATCGTATAAACTCATATTCAAAGTTTCATAATATTTAATATAGAAGCAATTATTAAATGAATAATCAAAAGAATATAATAATTCAGATTATATATTTTAATGATAATCATTTGTTTACATTCTCAAATAAAAATAATAATTCTGATATATAATTAAATAAAGAAATGTCACAATTTTGCTAACACAACCTTGATTTTTCTTTCTTTTTAATAAACATTTGTGTGATTGTAAGAATTTATATATATCTGAAACTGTTGTATGAATTCAATGCATTATTTTAATTTTTTAAGGGCATACATTTCCAACACTCTATTAATTCACAGAGTTATATGTGCAAAGTCATGCTAAGGCACATGAAAAACATGACATTTAAATGAAAAAAAAAGAATCTTTACATTATGAAACTATTGTCATATGGAAACTAGTTCCAATCATCAATCGCAATATGTTAAATCCTAATAAGGGGCTTTAAAGAATTCATTTTGTGAACAGCAGCATAATATCAGATGATAGTTATGAACATGAACACAGTCTTTAATATGAGGATCCAAATAAACGGAATAACTGTCATTTAGGGTATTTGTAATCAAACTTTATAGATGACTCGCTCACTTCCTATATAAACACTGAGCATCTCCATTCAGAACTACCTTGGCTATTTCTGCAAGACAAAATTAAGTACTGGATGTATGTCAGCACAATAGTTTATTAAAAAATTCATCCATTTTGTTTTCAAGAAAATTCACAGCCAAAAAAGAAACCCAATATTTTCAGACCATCTCAGCCGTTTTCATGATTTGATAGACTGCTAGATTGACTAAATTTTTCCAAATGAAAATAAAAATAGTCTGATCATTTGTAACCTCTTGGTCCTTCCTTGTTTTGTATATAGCCGAAGTGATCTGAATGGCAGTGATCAAGATATATTTGAGGTACGATCCATATGAAAGTTTCAAAGGTCAGCATCTCATGTGATAATTACAAACTGTCCAAGAATAAGTTGTTGCAAAAGTAAAACGTTTCACCACAAGCATGCTACAAGACGTTTGTTTATTACTGAACACATCTGAGATGTTATTGATGTAAGTATATAATCCAAGTATGATCAAATTCATATTCAAAGTTTGGCCTTCAGTAAGAAAATTGCTCAATTTGATACTAGATCACCTCACTAATATGCATGGATCTCAATTATTATCAAACTCATTGAATATACATAGTAATCATCTAAACTCATATTCAAAGTTTCATTGTAGAAAGCAATTTTTAATAAAAAAATTACATAAAAAAATTATAATAATTTAGGTTATATCTTTTTACCATAATCTTTTGTTTACATTCTCAAATTTAAAAAAATTCTGACAGAAAATTAAATAAAGAAATGTCACGAAAATTTGCTTACATGATCATCAGGTTTTTTTTTTTTTCTTCCAGCATTCATTTGTAAGAATGTAAATACATGTATGTAAAATTGATGTTAGATCTTAATGCATTGTTTTTAAAAAAATTCAAATATTAAGGGCTGATAGAAAATTAAAGAAATGTCACATAATTTTGCTAACATGATCATCATTTTTCTTTGTTTTTAATATACATTTGTGTGATTGTAAGAATTTAAATATCTGAAACTGCTGTATGATTTGAATGCAATGTTTTAATTTTTTTAAGGGCATACATTTCTAACATTCTATTCATTCACATATTTAAGGCACATGAAAAACATCGCAGTTAAATGAAAAAAAAGAATCTTTGCATTGTGAAACTATTGTGATATGGAAACTAGTTCCAATCATCAACTGCATCAGTTAAATCCTGGTTTTGTTAACAACAGCATAATACCAGATGAGGATTATGAAACTGAACACAGTCTTTAATATTTCAATATTAGTTTCAATATTTTACTTTTTTCTTCAAGTTCTTAAGTGAAAACACCATGACTGGTAATATGACCATACATTCAGAAGTAGCAACCATATTTTTAAGGCTGTGGCGAGCGACCAGGATTGTTATTAAAGATGTCAGGTCAGCACACATTTTCATTAATGAGTTTAAGAAGCCTTTTTAGTCAAGCTGCATGCTGGCAAGACATCAATTCGGGCAGAGTAGCAATATCAAGTTTTCAAGATGGCTTCCCATTACTACTTCCTTCAACTATGCAAGAAGAAAAGGCAAAACACAGCAACCATTTAATAATTCAAAATATAAATGTATTTCCCTAAATATAAAGATTACAGAAAGTTAAAGAATTAAAAATATCTTACAGTATGGTATGAATTCCTAAGTTAACAAAATGTGTCATCAATTTCAACATAATCCAAAAAACGCTCTCCAAAAGTATTCCGAATGAGAGTTATAATGTGTTTATTTGCTAGCACCACTGAAGATTCACTGTTCAAATATCCAAAAGTGTTTACTCCAAGTTGAATCCAAATAAATCAATAAATATCCAAGCCCTTGAATATGTTCACAATAATCCAACAATGTACTATCTATTTAAAATAAATTTTTCCTCTCTCTCAATTTCAATAAACAATACACAAATAAATCAAGTATGTATCATAAAGTTCTCATGCAATACTGAAGTATAATTATAGAATGGAAATAGTACTGTGTATTGTTCATGTGCTCTACACATGTTATGGGACCTTACTTTTAGTGTTAGAATTCTGATAAGTAGACTGTCATAATTTAAATGACTCTAATAAAACTACTTTAAAAAATAATATATATAACATAGATATCTGTAACAAAATGGTAGCCATACTAGCAAATAATAATCATCACAAATTAACAACATCTTAAATAATGCCACAATGATGGCCATACTGGATGTCTGTTGGACACCATTTTCACTTCATATCCATCCAAACCTGGGATAAATGTATGTGTAGTGTAATATGGAAGTCATCCAAGTAGTATGCAGACATAGGAATAACAGCTTTATGCTAACAGATGGGCACACTAAAAACAGATGGTAAGGATACACCAATTTGTAAGTTTGTTTGGTCTTTAATGAGAAGAGCTAATTCATACCTTTTTTTACCCGAAACATAATTTGTTTATTTTCTACCAAATGATGAAATATAATACATCATTCCAAATGGTTTCTATAGGTAAATATAGAGTGTAAAAAATTTCACTCATTCAATTATCTTTCAAAAGATTGTGACAGATCACTAGAATAAAAGTAAGCCACAGTGGTGGGTAATTTGATGGACATGTGTGGATTAATAGTATCTAAGAGCAGCAAATAGCTAAAACAGTTGAGGTGCATGGTACATTAAGAATGTTTGAGTTTTTTTATGGAAGAACTCAAAATGCCTTGTCATGAAGTATTTGCTTGTACAGATTTAGGACTAAGCAAGCAGAAATATACTTTTACAACATGGATGCCTCTGCCAATATGATTTAGTTGGAAGGCATTAAACTTCTCTGTCAAATGGGACATAAACCATGGTTAACTAAAGATGGTTTCATCCCATACTATCCTTCAAATGGTGAATGGCTTCAAAGCAGAGTGCGTGACAGACCTGATTTGATGTGATAGAGACATATATTATGAAGCAAAGAGACATATACTATGAAGTCATCATACTTTAGCAAGGTACCAATTTTCACAACTGTTATGGTTGACATGAAACTTAAATGACCAACAAAGAAGAAGCATTCTTTGGAAATAATAAGCTCCTTTTTCCCAATCCAAAAATTAATAATGATAGATAATGCCTATATTCACAAAGAAGGAAAATTTAAACCCATGAGACAGTTTTCTGGAAAATTAAAAATAAACAGCTAAATACTGGACATACATCAGCTGTTTCAACTCAATCTTAACTTTGACAGTTGACATCAAAACAGGTTTTGTCTTTCATGTAAGCTTTCATGTCACTGTACAACTTGGAATGATGCTAAGCTATGGTAAGTGGGGTGATTGGATAGAGACTTTTAAACAGAAGCATGTCTTGCAAGCTGTAGGGGTGGACTAATTTCTTGTTATAATAAAATATTCTTCTCCATGTTGTTGATGGGCATTAGCATCAAGCCACATTCATTAATATAGTTTTCAGTAGGTTTTTTTATTACACAACATAGAATCTGACCTTGGCTGGTCAGATGGTTGGATTCAAACTAGCTGCCCTTCTGATTGTAAGACTGGCACATTAACCAGTGATGGACCAAAGCTCACCAAATGGTATAGGTTGGAAATTATACAATTTAGAGACTACGTTTTACACCTACTTCAACACAATCTTAGATATAACCCCATGTACAAGTTTTCTCATTTACAATCTATGTAAAAGCAGCAAGAATCAATCATTCATTCCCACTGTTTGGTACCCTCCACTGGCTATCCATATGCTCCAGACTCAAACACAAAATCTCTTCCTTCTGCTATATTTTGTTGACTAAATAAGTCTGATCTATCTAACACTCCTCATGGAAACCTATCCTTCTTTTGACACTCGTTACTCCACCATTAAAGCTAACTCTTACGTAAAACATTCTAATGTACATTAAGGTCCAGACTCTTGCACATGGACAGAAAAATATAATCATCTTATTCAAGAGCACTCTAAAAGCTCATGCTGCTCACCTGCAAAAACAGAGTTAACAATGTTCCTTTACTTATTTACATTATGCTTATAATTCCACTGAAACACCCCGAGCAAGTCATGCCAAATACTTACAATAATGGTACGAACAGCTGCCTCACTAGTCGGTCAGCATTAACAGGTTAGTGTTAGGACTGGTAAGCCTGGTGTCATGATAATGTGACTGGGTGGGACATCATGCTACATGTCTGTGGCATGATGCCCCAGTGCTAGACATCATTAAAAACTGCCACAATGCAGACATCGTAGCGACAAGACTGCACAATTGTTAAAGCTATGTTACAAATCCAAAACACACACGCACACACACACACTCATTAAAACATGATTTCTTTTCTACTCTTGTTTATATACAAGTCATTATATGTTAAATAATATTATATAGTGCATTCAGCTATTAAAGATCAAGTGCTGTCTGAAAGTCATTATTATTATTACTATTATTATTATTGGTCTGAATATGAGTTTCTGATAAGAAAGTCCAAATATCAGATACGGTCATATTATAGTTAGTCAAAAATCAAATTTGCCTAATATTTCTAGCATATAGGATTCATTCTGTTGTTGTTGTTGTAGGGTTTAACGCTATTTTTCAGCTCAAGATAGGCTATACATGGTGGCCAGTATAAATGGTGGAGGAAGAACCCGGTAAACCCCCGGAAAGAACCACTGACCCACAAGAAGCTACTGGCAAGCTTTCTCACATAACCACATTAGCCGAATCCGAGACTCGAACTCACGCAGACAGAGGTGAGATGGCAGTGATCCGTAACGGTGAGCGCTTTAGACCACTTGGCCACTCAGGGCCCCGATTCATTCTGAAGGTCTCTCATAAAATAAATGAATTCAAAATAACAGTACTATTTTCAAAGTTGGCATGAAATGTAAGTCCTACTTATACAATATATCAAAGGCAAAAAGCTGCTAGTGCTGCATCAATTCTTACCATCCAGGTTTTTCTTGTTGTGCTGATATCTTCTCCAAACGATTATACCTATGCCTACAAGTAAAATGGCAACTATGGCACCTGCAACACCCCCAGCAATTGCAGAGATCGTAGATGAACTTGTGCTTGGCACTAAAAGAAAATAAATTTAATGGAATGTGAGTCAGGGGCCAGTTGCTAACAAAATTGTCATTACTATTACATGTGTATAGTATGCATTTTGTCTATCAAACTTTAACAAATTCAATTTATGCTAAACATAAAAGAAATCAAATATTATACAAATATCGTCATGTGAATATAAGACTTTATTCCAAAATGAAAGGAAGCAATAACATAAATGACACTTGCTGCATATTTCTAGCATTCATTACAATCACAGGCAAATGAAGATTACTGCATCATTTCAAAGAATGGTCAACAGTGAAATTTTGAATTGCCAATACATGAGACATAAGAATATGTTTACTATGGGAACTTAATTAACAGCTCTGGTGATTGTTTTAAATTTCTCTCTTCCTCCAAATTTTGACTGCAGGTGTCTCGCAATAAATAAAACTGATCTGAATAATTTTAGGCCACATGTCCTTGTGTATCTTTGACTCCATGTCACTTACAGACTAATCATTCACCCGGAGACTAATAAAACAGATTTGCACAAAGAACAATTATATAAAAGATGTTTCCTTTATTTGATGGTCCAAGACTATTATAAGTGTCCTGATATAATGCTTTATAATTTCTGCTTTGAAATGGATATTTTCTCTGCAAGTTTACTGTCATCATCAAGTATGAAAATCGTTCATTTGTGCAGTTTCTCTCTCATGCTCATCCCCGACTACCATCTTGCCCATATTGCTTGTACTGACCATGCACGGGCAAACATCACATATTTCTGGTAAACTTGCGATGCGTAATATACATTTTCAAGTACAAATTCCAGAATTGAAATGGGTAATTGGTACTTACTAAACCTATTAGATAATATGCATAAAATGTTAACTCCATGTAAAGGGTACATTTTGCAGCTGAAAAGCATACAAAATACTTTAAAATGATGGGAGTGTACAGGTCACTCGTCATCAGCACCTCATTGTCAAGACCAATTTTCAACTCCACATTTTGTTATGGCCTTCTTACTATTTAAATTTGAAAAATGTTGTTGCCACCTAAAAGCAATGATTACATGATTACTTAACTTACATGTATGAAGCTTCAAGTAGTCAACCCTAACAAGAATTATCATCCAGAAAATAAATTCCAACTAAACTGATCTTGACAAATAAATGTTTGGGATGATATCAACATCTTTACAGAGTGCTCACGGCAGTTTGTAGAATTACAACAAAAAAAGCATCTTTCTTATCATTCTGCATTTAAATAAAAACAATGTGGTGAAAGACAATACAAATTTCGATAGTGTGATTTTTCATCCATTTCACCGCTCTTTCAATTCTAAAGGAAGAAAATCAAATCACGTACTTAAAAGGTAGAAAATTAGAGACACTTTTAAGCTGGCTGCTTTTCTTGCTAAAAGTTCTCTTTGCTTTGTTATATTAATGTTTTTAGAAATTGTAATCTGCACTGTATAACCAGTATTGTCCTGCTAAGGCATTATACCACGTACCTACTCAAGGATGAGTGTGTGTGTGTGATACAAATTTTTAATGTAACTTTAACAACTCTGCAGTCATATTGCTTCGATGTCTGCAGTGTACCAGTTTAAAGTGATGTCTAGCACTGGGGCATCATGCCGCTGACATTTTGTATTATGTCCCAACCAGTCACTATGTCGTGACACCAGGCCGAACAGTTCTAACACTAACCTCCTAATGATGATGGCCAGGGTTTGAACCCATGACTTCTTTTATCAAAGGCAGATGCTGTAACTAACAGGCCATCAGAGCGGTGTCTCAAGGATATGTAAATTGTTTAAAGGTATATTAGTCAATATCAGAGGCTCCAGTAATGGCATCCTATTTTGATAAACTCTTTCTAATGACCCTTTCAAACCCTGCAAATACTATATGTGGAATGAAAAGCATACCTGACTTTAATAAAGCTGGTGTATTACTCAACTATCTGAAATGTATTCAACGTTTGTGAATTTTGATCGTTTTCATATTAATGAACCTATTCAACTGGCAAGATCATTGACATCAACACCATGACAGATTGCTAATTAGTTTTCAAATAATGTTAACAAATGTGATAAAAGACAGTATTAATTTTTATACATTCAGTGTAATTTTTCATCTATTTTTTCTACTCGTTCAATAATTCTAAAGAAATAAAATGAGTCAAATTAACACAGATTTTGATAGTGGTATATAAAAGAGACGTCAGTTTTGTCATAATGCTGTCCTGAAATCACGTATTATCTATATTACTCTCACCTGACTGGATAAAAAAAGTCAGATTTAAATTTCTCATGTAGAACCTCCCTGTTTGAATGAAATCCGTATGAATAAGTATTATTTTTAAGCAGCAATAGTTTATGAAATAATGATGGTCAGCTTCAAGTTAAACCTTGTTACACAGAACCTACCTCTGCTTTCTGCTTCCATTAGAAGTAACAACATGCTAGAAACCCTAAAAGACTGTTATGTGTTTAAACTGGAACTGTATGCGGTAAATGATAAAGATAATTTAGTGCTTAATTTATTTATTCAACAAGTTCATTAAAAGAGCATATCTATATTAAGGTATTATATGTGTTTTTATACACTGTGGTTATATCCTAACATGGAATGAAGTAGACAAGAAAACATTCTGTGCAAAGTCCAAGACATTTTGTGGGGAGTTTTTCAGCCTTGGGTTGCTTTTAAAATGGAAATAAACATATGTATTTTTGTTGCTTTTTATGATTGCATTGATAATGAATATGGTATTGGTTGTGATGGTGTAATAAATAAACAAATATATATATATATACATGAACCAACTATTGCCTGCTTCTGTCAGTTTATATATGTTCTGTGCCATTTGTATAGCTATGCTGTGGGGGCTTAAGAATAAAATCATCTGAGGGCAGGTTTGCATAATAAATAATGTATAAATATTTTAAAAGAAAAGAAATATCTTTTCTACCTATGAAAACCTGGTAACAATCCGAGAGTGGGCCAAAATCAGCTTTTATTATAACTTGTCCTTCATTTGTCAATGTTAAGAGCATTTTGCATCAATCTAAATCTTAAAAAAGCAATGAATGTATCAGAAATAATCCCCCTAGATGATGATGTGGAATGCCCAAAGTCCAGCAGTCTCATGGACTTAAAAACACAAGCAACAACAACACAAAAAAAATTCTGAACATAAACGGCCATGAATCTAACACAATAAATATAAATCTGGACCATAACTCTGTAAAAAAAATCTAGCACACAAGGCATTAATCATTAAAAGAAAACAACATAATTACCAAATTCCAATAAATATAATTGAATATTTCCTGAGATATGCTGATTCCAAGCAAAATTTCAAAGTTTTCAGAATTTGCTCAGCAAGGGTCATAACTGATGAAGCCAATAAAACACATAAGCAAAAGCAGGAGATAATGTCAATACCAAAAATATGCTATGTGATTGATTCTTAAGCTGTGCAAGTTAACAGTAACATTCCATGTGAAGAGATAAAGTTAAGGATCATAGCCCTATAGCAAAACCCACAAATGGTGGAGTGAGGAAAGGAAAGACAAGTGGCAGGGTAAGAAAAAGAAAGATGAAAGGCAAAACGAGAGAAAGAAAGACAAGCAGATGAGCAAAAGGAAGTAAGACAAGCAGCAGAAAAGGGGAAAGAGCTCAAGTTAGTCACATTGCAAGCAGAGGAAAGAATTAGGGAATGTAAAAATGCGCTACCAATGGAGAGGTTGAAGTCTGAAGTCGACTCCAGCAGGAGCATTCAGGACTCGCATGTAGCGCCTCGAAGATAGGAGACCAACCCAAATCCCCACACGAATGATCAACAACAAGGATGTTTTCAATCTGCATTTACATGTATATGTAGAATGCCTAATTTACATACAAAATCCTAATCCTTCATGTACAAGTCACTTAAAAGTGATCTAAAAGTAATGTGGTAAGCCCAGATAAGCACTGTGTGTAATTTAAGTCACTTATAAGTTGTTTCCATACAAAAGTACACATTTATTGCAAAAGAAGTTGCTCAAACTCTTCTTAATGTACTAAATATATACAAGAGCAAGACTTGAAATTAAGTTGTACTGTCCAAATATGTCATCAAAATAAAGATGACTGATAACTGAAATGGCATGTAATTGTAAATTACTCTTGACATCTCAGTCTTTCCATTTCATTGGCTTTTGAAATGTCAGTAAGTAATGTTAACCAGCTGCTCCAAAGTGAACAAATTGCCATCAGCATGCCTACTAGGGCACAGTGATAATTTGTAGGTAATATTGTTCCACTGTAGTGCAAAGGTGGAGGAGAATAAGTCCCCCACTGTGATGCATGGTGTTTTAAAAAATCATATAAACTGCCTTGAATGGGATGTTAAGTCATGGTTACTGCCCTGAATTGGATGTTTAAGTCATGGTTACTGCCCTGAATTGGATGTTTAAGTCATGGTTACTGCCTTGAATGGGATGTTTAAGTCATGGTTACTGCCCTGAATTGGATGTTTAAGTCATGGTTACTGCCTTGAATGGGATGTTTAAGTCATGGTTACTGCCTTGAATGGGATGTTTAAGTCATGGTTACTGCCTTGAATGGGATGTTTAAGTCATGGTTACTGCCTTGAATGGGATGTTTAAGTCATGGTTACTGCCTTGAATGGGATGTTTAAGTCATGGTTACTGCCTTGAATGGGATGTTTAAGTCATGGTTACTGCCCTGAATTGGATGTTTAAGTCATGGTTACTGCCTTGAATGGGATGTTTAAGTCATGGTTACTGCCTTGAATGGGATGTTTAAGTCATGGTTACTGCCTTGAATGGGATGTTTAAGTCATGGTTACTGCCTTGAATGGGATGTTTAAGTCATGGTTACTGCCCTGAATTGGATGTTTAAGTCATGGTTACTGCCTTGAATGGGATGTTTAAGTCATGGTTACTGCCTTGAATGGGATGTTTAAGTCATGGTTACTGCCCTGAATGGGATGTTTAAGTAATGGTTACTGCCCTGAATTGGATGATTAAGTCATGGTTACTGCCTTGAATGGGATGTTTAAGTCATGGTTACTGCCTTGAATGGGATGTTTAAGTCATGGTTACTGCCCTGAATTGGATGTTTAAGTCATGGTTACTGCCTTGAATGGGATGTTTAAGTCATGGTTACTGCCTTGAATGGGATGTTTAAGTCATGGTTACTGCCCTGAATTGGATGTTTAAGTCATGGTTACTGCCTTGAATGGGATGTTTAAGTCATGGCTACTGCCTTGAATGGGATGTTTAAGTCATGGTTACTGCCTTAAATAAATGTTTAAGTCATGGTTACTGCCTTGAATGGGATGTTTTAAGTCATGGCTTCTGCCTTGAATGGGATGTTTAAGTCATGGTTACTGCCTTGAATGGGATGTTTAAGTCATGGTTACTGCCTTGAATGGGATGTTTAAGTCATGGTTACTGCCTTGAATGGGATGTTTAAGTCATGGTTACTGCCTTGAATGGGATGTTTAAATCATGGTTACTGCCCTGAATTGGATGTTTAAGTCATGGTTACTGCCTTGAATGGGATGTTTAAGTCATGGCTTCTGCCTTGAATGGGATGTTTAAGTCATGGATATTGCCCTGAATTGGATGTTTAAGTCATGGTTACTGCCCTGAATTGGATGTTTAAGTCATGGTTACTGCCTTGAATGGGATGTTTAAATCATGGTTACTGCCCTGAATTGGATGTTTAAGTCATGGTTACTGCCTTGAATGGGATGTTTTAAGTCATGGCTTCTGCCTTGAATGGGATGTTTAAGTCATGGTTACTGCCTTGAATGGGATGTTTAAGTCATGGTTACTGCCTTGAATGGGATGTTTAAGTCATGGTTACTGCCTTGAATGGGATGTTTAAGTCATGGTCTCTGCCTTGAATGGGATGTTTAAGTCATGGTTACTGCCTTGAATGGGATGTTTAAATCATGGTTACTGCCCTGAATTGGATGTTTAAGTCATGGTTACTGCCTTGAATGGGATGTTTAAGTCATGGTTACTGCCCTGAATTGGATGTTTAAATCATGGTTACTGCCTTGAATGGGATGTTTAAGTCATGGCTTCTGCCTTGAATTGGATGTTTAAGTCATGGTTACTGCCTTGAATGGGATGTTTAAGTCATGGTTACTGCCTTGAATGGGATGTTTAAGTCATGGTTACTGCCTTGAATGGGATGTTTAAGTCATGGTCTCTGCCTTGAATGGGATGTTTAAGTCATGGTTACTGCCCTGAATTGGATGATTAAGTCATGTTTACTGCCTTGAATGGGATGTTTTAAGTCATGGCTTCTGCCTTGAATGGGATGTTTAAGTCATGGTCTCTGCCTTGAATGGGATGTTTAAGTCATGGTTACTGCCTTGAATGGGATGTTTAAGTCATGGTTACTGCCTTGAATTCGATGTTTAAGTCATGGTTACTGCCTTGAATTGGATGTTTAAGTCATGGTTACTGCCTTAAATAAATGTTTAAGTCATGGTTACTGCCCTGAATGGGATGTTTAAGTCATGGTTACTGCCCTGAATTGGATGTTTAAGTCATGGTTATTGCCTTGAATGGGATGTTTAAATCATGGATATTGCCTTGAATGGGATGTTTAAGTCATGGTTACTGCCCTGAATTGGATGTTTAAGTCATGGTTACTGCCTTGAATGGGATGTTTAAGTCATGGTTACTGCCTTAAATAAATGTTTAAGTCATGGTTACTGCCTTGAATGGGATGTTTTAAGTCATGGCTTCTGCCTTGAATGGGATGTTTAAGTCATGGTTACTGCCTTGAATGGGATGTTTAAGTCATGGTTACTGCCTTGAATGGGATGTTTAAGTCATGGATATTGCCTTGAATTGGATGTTTAAGTCATAGTTACTGCCGTGAATGGGATGTTTAAGTCATGGTTACTGCCTTGAATGGGATGTTGAAGTCATGGTTATTGCCGTGAATGGGATGTTTAAGTCATGGTTACTGCCCTGAATGGGATGTTTAAGTCATGGCTTCTGCCTTGAATGGGATGTTCAAGTCATGGTTACTGCCTTGAATGGGATGTTTAAGTCATGGTTTCTGCCTTGAATGGATGTTTAAGTCATGGTCACTGCCTTGAATGGGATGTTTAAGTCATGGATTCTGCCTTGAATGGGATGTTTAAGTCATGGTTACTGCCTTGAATGGGATGTTTAAGTCATGGTTACTGCCTTGAATGGATGTTCAAGTCATGATTATTGCCTTGACTGGGATGTTTAAGTCATGGTTACTGCCTTGAATGGATGTTTAAGTCATGGTTACTGCCTTGAATGGATGTTTAAGTCATGGTTACTGCCTCGAATGGGATGTTTAAGTCATGGTTACTGCCTTGATTAGGATGTTTAAGTCATGGTTACTGCCTTGAATGGGATGTTTAAGTCATGGCTTCTGCCTTGAATGGGATGTTTAAGTCATGGTTGCTGCCTTGAACAGATGTTTAAGTCATGGTTACTGCCTTGAATGGGATGTTTAAGTCATGGTTTCTGCCTTGAATGGATGTTTAAGTCATGGTTACTGCCTTGAATGGATGTTTAAGTCATGGTTATTGCAGATTATTGGCAAGTTTGTAATCAGCAGCAAAATTTCTTTGAAGTTAGATTTTGCTCCATATATAAAATGCAATTATGATTATTTTGGCAGTCAAACCTGGAAATCACAAGAGTGAAAAGTGAAATCTCAAGAGTCATTTGTTTTTGAGTCCTGAGCCTAATTATATCCCAGTATATTTGTTATTCATGCAGCAAACTGATACTTAAAATGTCTTGTCTCATGTTAAATAAATGGAAACACTTGTATAGTGTTTTCTAATCAATGCTTAAAATTTCTTACAATATTAGAAGACTTATTTTTTTTTCTCACTTCTGTTATCAACTTTCCATTTCTTCTGAGTCTACGGGTTGGAATGGTCATCACTGGCAGGTCACATGAGACTGAGATGGTAAAGTGTATATGTATTCTTCCACTGTGATTAATATGAGCCACTATATCACAATTAAATGAAGTTCACTACCAAGATTTAAAAAGGCACATAAAAACCACAAACATTTTTAGTTTCATTCACAAGAGCATTGCAGCTTGACCACTGATGGCATTAATTATGATTATAAACTTTTGCACTTAACAGGCCCTCAATGGTTTTCTGTTCCAGATTTCCTGCTGAATAATTTTATATCTGACATGAAAGTAGAATATGTCCTATCTACCAGCATTAGAATCTGGCAATGTCAAAACCACCATTCTCAGCCTGCAAGAAATATATCAATTCCATTTTCCATGACTGGGTTTATAAAACCGCTTAGTGATCTTCAATGCTCCTCCTCTAAACCAAGTTCATTCTAAGGAGAAAGTTTCAGACTTGGACACTAGATGTATTTCTGAATTTCATATTTCTGAGCCACTTTTTATTTTTCTTAGTAATGGGATAAAGTTTATGTTTTCAGCATTTTTACATGAACTGAACTAAAATATGTATCAACATCCCTTAAATATTCGTCTACGGGGCCTATACATATCTTGCGCAATGCAAGAACAATTCAGCAATGCAAAAATCAAAGATCAGCCACATATTTTCAGCAGATTTGAAAGCCATCATGAACCACCTTTGATCCTGATATTACTTGTAACAACACAGGTTAATTAATACTGATGCTTAGGTCATCATAAAAACACACATTTTGGAACTTCCAAGTGTCAGAAATGGGTACAATTTAAATTCCACTGGTCAAAACCCAAGGATGTGCATCTATTGAGAACCCTATGAAAGCAGAAAAGATTGCATCAAATTTTGAAAATATTCTACAGTCCAATGCATTTTAAAAATGGAAACTTCTTATATTTTTGCTTTATTTAACATATGTGAGGTTGAAATTATGTCAGTATGGGCATGTGTAAGCATGCAAGTGGTGGTGATCTTGAGCAAGTCTACCAACTAGTTTTCGGTGAATATTAAATGCTTCGAAGGGAAAACATTCTGATTTCATTCGCATTTTTATTGCCAGTAATATTTTATAGATTTTTTTGAAAAGATAACTTATTTTCAATAAGACAAGTTCATCAGTTTTATAGGTCACATGCGCTGATACATCTTACAACCTCAAAACACTTTTGGAGTCTCCAAAAACCTTCATACACTGTTTTGAAATACAGTGCAATCGATTATAAGTCAGTATTAACAGTAGTCTCAATCATATTTGACTGAATGCCCATACAAACATTATGAAAATGATTATATGCTCATTTTTTCCACCGTTAACTTTACATTGTCAGAATCGTTCAGTATTCCCTGATACTGAACGTGCACGACAATACACATATAGCATTCACATACATAAAGGAACTACTCTCTATTGTAAACAAACAATGGACGCAGACGCCAGCAATTTTGATTTGTACACAAATCATTTACACTCGTGTAAGAGGCTCTTTACGTTGTGGTTGTTTACATTTGTTTCTGAATGAACTAAAACATGTTTCATGGACTGCAAAAAAACTGTTTTGGCACATTCCGTGTTGATAGAATGTTACAGATTTAGGATAGTTACATTATATAAAAGACGGAAGATAAGGTCCTTACAAAAAACATATAAGTGACAAGGCATATACTGTCTTCTTTAGCTGGTGATAAGAATGGCAAAATAAAATACTCTTATAGTTTTACATCCTGAATTTTCTCAAAATGTATTTTCTTAATTCTGCAAATCCATCTCATAGGTTTTAAATCTGGATTACACATTTCAAAATTGCACTGTAATTTCGATGATAAGTGCAATTGCATCCTCCTTACTGCACCCAAAATGAAATAAGCACTAAATTCCATAGAGTCTTTTTGATAATTGCAATTGAAAGGCTTCATATTTCTCCCACATTATGATTTCAAACATTCAATGACAGAAACAGAAACACATTTGCAGACATAAACACACTTCTCCTGCACCACTTCAATCCGATGTATTTTGTGTATAATTTGCACAGATGAATCCAGTCCAAAATCACAAACTTTCGTTGAATTGAAACAAAATACCAACATATATTCATTCCAGATCAAATGGAAAAGTTGTTGCAATGCGCATTCATTCACAACATGACTGCAAATTTCAATTTTAACTAGACATGCCATTTTCTTTCGAAAGTTATATTGAATGAGCGACTAAGTTCAAATTTATCTGGGCGGAGTTATGTGTGCATTAATAATGAAGTCATTGTGTAATGACAAATCTGCGCTTGTGTATTTAGTTTAGAATATGACATTCATTCATTTACGTTGTTTCTTACAGAATATTTTGTTTATATAATTAAACCTTAGGTAGAATAAAAAAATGAGCATATAATAAAAAGGTTACTGCATTTGTATGGGGAAATATGAACTAATTTTGTCGGAAAGATATACTGCACTCCCAGGTCGTGCAGTATTCCATCCCAAAACTCGTTCATATTTTCACATACAAATGCAGTAACTTATAAATACAGCATACCTTTAAGTGTGATTTGGACTATTACATTGGAGACAATGCTTGACCCCAAAGCATACCTTTAAGTGTGATTTGGACTATTACATTGGAGACAATGCTTGACCCCAAAGCATACCTTTAAGTGTGATTTGGACATTACACTTGAGACAATGCTTGACCCCAAAGCATACCTTTAAGTGTGATTTGGATTATTATAGCATACCTTTAAGTGTGATTTGGACTATAACATTGGAGACAATGCTTGACCCCATAGCATACCTTTAAGTGTGATTTGGACTATAACATTGGAGACAATGCTTGACCCCAAAGCATACCTTTAAGTGTGATTTGGACTATAACATTGGACACACTGCTTGACCCCAAAGCATACCTTTAAGTGTGATTTGGACTATCACATTGGAGACAATGCTTGACCCCAAAGCATACCTTTAAGTGTGATTAGGACTATTACATTGCTCACACTGCTTGACCCCATAGAGTTGTTGGCTGACATGGATATGCTGTACTCTGTGTTGGGAATGAGGTCTTCTATTGTCTGAATCCCAGATTTCCCATATCCTGGATCAGGTGCATACACACTTCTTGTGATGTCACCGGCTTTAATCATAATATGGAATGTCTGCTCTAGTCCACCATTATATCCTGCAACCCACTGCACTGTCAGACTTGCTTGTTTTACATCTGTAACTATTACATTGGCAGGAATGTCAGGGACATCTACAAAAGGAAAAGTTTCATCTTCCAAGAATGTTCAAAGTTTGATGTGATTGAATTATATGCAAGTCAATAACACAAGACCAAATATTGACGCAGAGGTGTAATTTATCTATCAAGTACTTATCTACAAGAAAAAATGTTATGTTGTGTCTGTTCCAGGTTATTTTGAGAAAAAATGTAGGGCATAATAATTCTAACAAATGCAATTCATCTTGTAAGCTTTTATACTACCCCATAACTGTGTGAATGTGATAAATATTGCTAAACTGAATTTTTTGTATAGAGAATAGGCGATTTTTATTTTTATTTAAATCAATTTTCCAGTAAATGTGCAGGTGGGAAGGAAAAGATGTACATATTATGACAGAAATCTGTGCATGCACACTCAGCAATGAAGAAATTGTTTTCAACCAGTCAAGTTTTTATCAACAGAACTAGTTTTTACTCGATGTGAGACTCAGTTCCTGAATTAAATAACTTGTTACCATTAATATTCCCAGACTATATACATTTCCTTGGCATAAAATGGTCACATTATTATGCATGCAACAAACATTGGCTGATGGGTTTCTTACTAACCCAGTGGAAACTGCATGGACTATGAGCAATAACTTGCAAGCTGTTTACAGCCATGATCTTAACGTGTACTTGAGATGACAAGGAAAATCAGCTTATGCAGTCAGCATTGGTTCCTATGTATTTTCTTGCCCACTGATGCTGTATCATAACTTTAGTACCACTGAAATCCTGCTCTACAGCCTTATGTACACGTTCTTGTCATTTTCTTTAGCCTGCTCCTGGGTCTGTTACCCATCATTTATAATGGAAAACATACAACCTTATCATAAGAAAGATCATATATTCAGCCAGCATTTTCCATGATAGCTCTCTCTATTACTCCTGGGTACTCGCTGTTGGTTATAACTATACAGCAATATGTTTTGCTTGGCATCGAATCGGGCAATCTACTTTATGTTTTAAGCAGTACTGATTCTATGTCAGAAGGTCTTAGGTCATTAATAAAGATAAAGAGAACACTGCACACATGTTCAGAGAAGAAACAGGGATTTTCATTATGGTACAAAAACATGTAACCAAACCAAATGACAAAAACATGATCGGAGAAAATAAAGCCACACTTGTCCACTTGTGGAACAGTGAGCAAGTTGCAAACAAAAATATATCCCCAACTTCCCATATCTCATCCCTACAAGATGATGGAGATGATATTTTAGTCAAACAAAGTGCATAATTTTTCTGAACATGATGCAAGTAAAATGACTGGTTAAGATGCAGATCTTTTGTGATAACCAATATAAATACACTATATATTTTGCTTTACAAATATCAATTAAGAAATTCATGTATTGATGCATTTGAAAACTTAGTATGCCTTTTTCATTATGCCTAATGAATTTTCACAATAGTGAAAGCACACCAAGCCAGATATGCACTACCCAGTAACACTTTTGCATTTACTCACTGTCTTCAAACATGTACTGAACTGCTAGTTGTGTACTATACTTGGAGGACACATGGTACTAATTATACGGAAGAACTGTGAACCAGTCTAGAAATGGGTGAAGAAATAATAGAGTATTTACAGGTTTGGTAGTCCATAATTGGTTAATAATGAAAATTAAAATTTTAGGAAAAATATCTTTTGAGAGCTTATCCTATATGTAATGTAAAAAAAATATTGACAAATTTATACTGATGCAATTTTAGCACTTTTACAGGCTTGACTCTTAGGAGTACTCAATACTGAAAGTAGCACCTGATTCATTTGGTGCAGAATCAGTAACATGTGTTTCATGCACATGTATGTAAACAAATTGCCGCGGGTCATATGGTGTTCTCCACACATAAGCTTGCACCAAGGTTACATGTGCACGAAAAATTATAGGTGTCATTATCAGCGCCCATAAATTTTAAGTTATTGAATTTTGAATATGATAATGTTTCCATATGTGTACCATTGGAATGGAATTAGTACCGTGAGTCCTATATGCGACCTATACATAATAGGAGTTTGTTGTTTTCATGGTTACCACATGCATACAGGGTATCAATTTGGTGGTTTTTACATATGACAATCATAATGGAGTCTTTTTATCATGGTTTGCATGTGATTTTGGAGAAAAATTCTATACAAAAGACAGATGGGGATGGTTTTATACTCTGGAGAGAGGAAGTAGATAGCTCAGGCCATAGGGAAAAGAGCATAGTATGGCCTGATGGCAGAATTTCATATGATGGTACCCATAGATTGGCCTATATGGTTAAATACCATTTAACACATGCAACAATTCCCCAAAAGGGGGTTGGCGTGGGGGAGATTTTATATGTAAGCCACTTATGTCACAATCACTTCTGTATCAGTACTGATCATTTAACTTTAGAGACACACTCAGCAGATCAAAGCAGAGAACATTGTAAAAATAAGGACTGTGCACAAAACTACACATGCTGCATTGCCTCAACCTGTAAATTGAATTATTATATGTCGAGTCACATTGAATATCAATTATACCGGTCTTATTTCTTATCCTAGAATTAAACTCCTTGACACCTATTCTATGTTCAGCATGTTTCTCATATTGGTACATTACATTTTTGGGCAAACAGTATTGGAACTTTTCTGCATTCCTTTTGTTGAGGGAGCAGGGAGGGACATTTTCACTTAAAATAATAGTTTTCAACCCTTCATTCCCAATATAAGTCTGCAAAAGTCCTATCTGTATTGCATTCTTTACACAGGCAGTTTTTCTTCCCCAACCTCCCTTCATACAGTTGAAACATTCTTGATGTATAACTGCATGGTGAACATACTGCTCTCTCCCACCAAACCAGATCTCTTTTTTCTTCATGTACCAAGTCCCATGATAGAAAACCTTTATACTCAGGGTGTTGCAACTTGTGGTCTCAGAACACTTTATTCCAAATCTCAGCATTTGATTACTGCGTGCACTAAGCGATATGTGTCTGTTCACCATATATGTTGTTGTGAATAAATGAAAACAAGCTTCATGTCAGAAATATGATTTCATATTTGAAACAAAAGCTATTTATAAAACCTACATTGCTCTTTTCTTACCATCAAGTAATAGTAAGGAATCATTTAGCTGTAAATTAGAGCTTGCTATTTGGTTTGCCAAATCAAAGTGTATTACCTCCCCTTTGACTGTAATTGAGTGATTGCAATGTTTGCTTTGTTTCTCTTTTGTTCAATAATGTATGAATTTTTTCAGCTTTATATTAAAAAGTAATTAATTTAACACTGCTTATAGTGGAAAGAAGCCACAGTAATGATTTTGAGACTTTTTCTTAACTTTTTATGAGCTTTGGGTAAATGTAGGTATATATTTATGTATTAGACAACTTCAATATGCAATTCAATTCTATTACTTAAATTTAACAAGTAGTGTATTCAGTGACAATTTTTATCAGTGTCTGCATATTGCATAGAGACATGAACTTGTCTTGGCATAGCAAAGTTTTTCACACATTTCTCCACCTCCAGCATACTTAATAGTTTGAGTCATAACAGTTTGTGCATACACTTTCTGTCTCCAACATCAATGTCAGCATTATAGGAACTTTGGATAGCTTTTTCAAATTTGTCTCTTGATGTCCTTATGTAACATACCTCATGTTGATGTGTTATTTGGGTTGATACACATTTCTCCCCCCCCCCTTGTTGTGGGGAACATTACCAGGCTTGAAGAAATTACTCTGTCTATTCTTTGCTTATTCACCCTTCCCCATAATTTTATACTAAAAAGTAGTACTATGTTATTTAATTATTCAGTATAATAAAGCTTATGGAACTCTTCCTTGGCTTTTATACCTTTTTATTAACATTTGGGGGTCATGAATCACATGTGATGATAGTTTAAATAAGTTTGGAATATCAGCATCTCTTGATGCTTCATGGGTGTGTGTATTTGTTTTAGTCACAAAAGGGCAATGGCCCCTTATCATTTTGACCTGTCATGTGGCATACTTATTTGTTTTGTTTGATTGATGTGAATAGGGATGCACTGTATCTTATTTCTGTTAGAGTCAGCAAGAAAAGAGATGCAATTTTGAAATTTAAAACATTTAAAACTTGTCTTATAGCCAGTGAGAGATGAAAATACAATGTGTCATGTAATTTGATACCCTGTGATGTCATGCTTGATGATGTCAGCATGCTTGTGTTTCTTTTGTGTAGCATGCATGCCATAGAAAGATAACATGAAGACACAAAGGCAGAAAACAATTATTTTAATAACAAGAATAAGCCATTAATAAGTACAATACAACACAGCAACATGTAATGCGGATGCAATTTAACTATAGATATTGGTATCACATAAAATGCTATTGCACTATTATCCATGCACAAGCATGGCCAATTCTTTCTTACAATTATGCTCTAATATCAAGGAGTAAAATACAACTTTTTCAAAAAAAATTAAATCTGGTTATAGGACACACGGTACTAATTATATGGAAGAACTGTGAACCAGTCTAGAAATGGGTGAAGAAATAGTAGAGTATTTACAGGTTTGGTGGTCCATAATTGGTTAATAATGAAAATTAAAATTTTAGGAAAAATATCTTTTGAGAGCTTATCCTATATGTAATGTAAAAAAAATATTGACAAATTTCTACTGATGCAATTTTAGCACTTTTACAGGCTTGACTCAAGAGTACTCAATACTGAAAGTAGCACCTGATTCATTTGGTGCAGAATCAGTAACACGTGTTTCATGCACATGTATGTAAACAAATTGCCACGGGTCATATGGTGTTCTCCACACATAAGCTTGCACCAAGGTTACATGTGCACGAAAAATTATAGGTGTCATTATCAGCACCCATAAATTTTAAGTTATTGAATTTTGAATATGATAGTGTTTCCATATGTTTACCATTGGAGTGGAATTAGTACCGTGAGTCCTGGAGCATTTGTTTTGTGCATTTTATATCAGCAGCATGGAGGGCGAACAGACCAATAGTCGAAAAACGTCCAAATATTGAAAATAAGCCTTCCTACGAACGATCGAAAAATAAAAAGCGTCGACAGATTTTAAAAAGCGTTGATACTTTACTGAGAAAATCTCTATGGAATTTCCAATTAATATTACTCCATTGTCGCTGGTGATTTTTCTAGTTTATTATGCACGCGCTTTATGCAATTACGTCTTCGCGAGGTCTCGCCCTCCCTGCTGCTATATTAATTAAATCATCATGTTGTAATAAAATGGTACATCTGGAATCTCATACTGCAAAAATAGCACGAGAACGATTAGAAGCAATCAAAAAATTTCTTCCTGTTAGAGATTCATTTAGAGAAAACCTACAAGCGCAGCAACAATCACAAGTTGAGTACGAAAAAGACACTAAAAGGTTATTTAAACCCGTCACTGCAGCTATTAAGAAAGCTACAGCGGCTGTTGAAAAAATTATATGGGGAGATATTGAGGATGATGAGAAGAGGAAAAAGGGTATTTTTCCAGTATTAGAACAAACTGCAGCGCATACTGAAAAAATAGCAAGAAGAACCAAACAAACAAAAAAGATTTTACGAGATCTTCCAACTGATATAGCTGCAGCTCAACCTCCACCTGCTGGTGAAGATATTGGAAAACTTTGTACTGAAGTCTCCGACGTGAGAAAAGAACTTGCATCTGCACCTAAACCAGTTGAAGAAAACTTAGAATTAATTGCAAAATGTAACGAAGGGTTTATTGAAGATATTAGAAATACTGAAAAAGCATATTTACCCGAAATAATGTTATTTGGTATATTTAATAAATCTAATATTTTAAAATCCCGTCATAAAAAAGTAAGCAATGATAATCTTATTAGATGGATATATCGCGTATATAGAAACAAAAAACAGGCTAGAGGTCCAGAATACAAAAATATTGATAAAGAAGTAAAAAGACTTTATAAAGAGAGACTGAAACAACTAGAGCAAGAACATATCAACTTCCTCCACCGCAGCAGGAATCTTCATATCAACTTTCTTCACCGCAGCAGGAATTTTCATATCAGCTTCCTCCACATTTATAACGTAGAACAATTTCTGCGCCAATAATGACATTTACACCGACAGATTCACCACGTGGATTTCGAAGTGATTCACCTGACACACACCCGGTCACCACTGAATCATTTTCTCTGGTAATGCAACCACCAGTATTTAAAACACCTCAAGATGAACCTAAAAAAGGTTCTGGTTTATGTCCTGAC
Source organism: Sinohyriopsis cumingii (assembly GCA_028554795.2). Classification (NCBI taxonomy): domain Eukaryota; kingdom Metazoa; phylum Mollusca; class Bivalvia; order Unionida; family Unionidae; genus Sinohyriopsis; species Sinohyriopsis cumingii. The sequence continues at coordinate 4,201,206 of JAPYKE020000029.1, forward strand.
AGTATCCTCAATGACGTGTCACAGTTACAAGTTCTCATAGGGGGAAAACGTGCCGGAAATAACTCACCAGAAATAAGCAATGAAGCAGCTGGTATTTGTCGGCGATTATTTCAGGGTGGTATCATGGATATCGGTGTTTACCGAGAACTTATCGATGAACTTGTTGATGATTACATTGACTAGTTGTTAGATAAATGATAAATAAGATAACATGATCGTACACAATAATCATCGTAGACCTGTACAGGTCAGAGCGGTAAACTCACGATTACCAATCTATAAAGCAATTTACGGAGATGGACTTGGTGATGTTAGTCAGGGATTATTTACAAGGTTAGCCCCAAAAGCAGCGCCTACTGCAAAACAATTATCGATGAAAGCTATTGATATTGTTCGTGAAAGAGCTCCTGGTGCAATTGTCAATGTTGCTGGTAAGGCGTTCTCGGCGATCAAAGATAGACTAACACGATTAATAAGACGAAAACGACAACCAGTAAAATTACAAAGTACTGAAATTATGCCCGCAGATGTCAGTAAAATAATTAATCAAGCTGCAAATCAAAAACTAGTGGCATTAGCAGATCGGGGACTCGGTGAATCGGGAAATAATATCTCAAGTTTGATATCAGGAAGTGGAACTTCCCGAAGTGGAACTTCCTGAGGTGGAATTTCCCAAATGCGGTAATCAACGTGTTAGACGAAAATAATTACAATAAAATGTTCAAGCGCATGTCTGACACAGCATTTGACATGGAAGCACCTGTCATTAAATATGAATCGGTACGTGATTATCAGTTTTATTCTTATGACGCACTAACACCAGATCAACGTGGAAGAATTGAACTACAAGTTCATGACACAAGTAGATACTTTTTACCCGCTGAGGCTTTTACTGAGGTAGAAGGTACAATTGTAAAAACGGATAATACTAATTACTTAGATACAGTAAAAATTGTTTTTGTCAACAACAGGATCATGGCATTATTTGATAGCGCCACATATATGATCGATGGAAAAAATATTGAATCAATTCAGAAAGATGTTGACGTTGCTACAACAATAATTGGTCTAGCAAGATACTCTGATGATTATACAAGATCAGCAGGTCCCACAGTGATGTTTGTAAAAGATAATTCTAATCACCCCAATGATAATCCGTATTATATAAGTCGACCAAGAAATTTTGCCAATAACGCTGATGCTGATGTGTAGGCGGTTGTTCATAGTGCTAACTCAGATTTCAACTTGGGATTTACAATGCGTAAAAATATGTTGCTAGAAGACAATAAAAGTTTTTCATGTACAATTCCACTATCGCATATTTTTGGATTTTGTAGAAATATTAGAAAGGTTATTTTTGGAGCTAGACACACGGTTGTTCTTGTAAGAAAGGGTGATGATAACGATGCTCTGTGGAGACCTGCTGGTGATGCTGGTAAAGTAATATTATCGAAAATTTCACTCTGGATGCCGGTAATGACTCCAACGATCGCAGAAGAACAGCGATTACTTTCTTTCATGGACACAGGTGGTAAATCCTTGTTGTCATGGTTAACAACAAGCACAGATAGTATACAAACTGACGTTAACGGTCAGTTTACATGGCATATAACATCACAACAAGGTGTTTCTGCACCACGGCATATTTTTATTGTGTTTCAGAACCACAATCGATTAGGCCCACAAATTCACTCTCATATGATATCTGACCAACTAGGTATCACAGATATTTCCTTACAGATAAACGGACAACAAGAACCAACAGAGAATATACAACTAAATTATGCACAAAATCATATAAGACATGTATATTATCGTTTGATGTCATTCATGGAACGTGATCAAAATGTTGATACTGGGTTGCAAATATCACAACATGATTTCAGAACTTTGTATCCGATTTATTATTTTTCACTGGAGCATCTTGATCTATCAAAACAATCTGTCATTGATATACATCTTAAAGCGACGTTAAATCAGGTGGTTTGATTATAGAGCAATCGCGGTTATACTTAGCGATAAAGCAGTGTTACTTGAAGGTGGTAGTGGTCGAATGAGAGTCGTTGATGCACCAGTGGAAAATTTTTAATCATTATTTGGAGCATGGTAAGTATTTATCATAAAATGTCATACAGTCATGTTAATGTTGTTCTGACTCCCGGTCAGGTAAAAAAATTACAATAAAAAAACGCAGCAAATGCGGAACAAAGATATCGCTAAAGCGAGATAAAATTTATAGTGGCGGTCCAAACAAATTATCGTTGACAAATAACCAGATTAAACATCTTAATAAAGGCCTAGAATCAAAAACCGGGGTTCAATTTCATCTTTCTCCGAGCGCCATCAAGGACATGGTTAAAATAGGTGGTATTTTTCCACTTCTCGTGGCTATTCCAGCGTTAATAGCTGATGCTGCTCCAGCCGTAGCAAAAGCAGCCACGTTAGGTGCTGTTCAAACAGCTGCTGGAATGGCTCTAAAGAAAGCAACAGGAAAGGCATATAAAAAAGGGCGTGGCCTAAGATTGCCGGGATCTCGTTGGGGAAGAGGTCTGAGGCTTCCAGGAACATGTTAGACGTTCCAGCATCAAATTTTGATTTACTTGATGCTGCTAAACGATTAAAAATAAAAAACCTCAGAGGTGTTTTTATGCGAGATCAATTACCGAAACAACCGAACAAATTCGAAACAGGTATTATTAATCTTGGTACTCATTGGGTATCATACGCGGTTGATCCATGTGCAATCGTTTATTTTAATTCATACGGGTTAGCTCCACCCAATGAATTTATCAAGTATGTTGCACCACTTCACGCACAAGTTTGGTATTCAACGCTACCCACACAAACAATGACAGATCCGCCAATATGCGGCCGTGAGGTAATTAATGTACTTAACGCTATATCAAAATCATCCAAACCACCACATAAAGTCGTGCATGATTATACAAGCAACCGCTTCGTTGCGCGTAAAGCGTTTTAAACAGATCTTAGATCGTATATAATGGTTGATATTTATGGAAGAAGATCTTCCCGCGTTATGAAAAAGTCCAATGACATTGATCTGTCGAAGTACGCGACTAAAGATGAACTCGCTGATATTATGAACCTGGCTGGAGTTGACCCAGATGAGGTTGTTATTTTTCAGGATTGACATGGTAAACTAAAAACCAGCAATATCAAATGGAATGATATAATTCGACGAGTACTCGGTGCGGTGCGGTCACGGATAATATCCCTGTGTTTACTGACAGCGGAAAAATCAGGGATTCGAGTATATCGTTTACAACCATCAGAGATCAAATTACAGCAAGTGTTGCTAATCGCGTGAAAAATACTGGTGACACAATGATGGGAGACCTCAACATGAACGGGAATAAGATAGTAGTTTTAGCGGATCCAACATCCGACGAAGACGCAGCAACAACAAAGTACGTTGACATCAACTACAACACCTCAGATGGTAAATTATCCATGTTGCGGGCCGAGTATGACGTTCACCTACACGCGTTCACAAGATTTCTAAGAAACCATAAAAAAAACGATGAATCCAAAGATAAATTCATTGGGCACTCCACATACAGTTGACGTAAAACTCGTTGATATCAAGACGAACATCGACATGATCAAACTAACACAGCAAAACATCGTAGCGGGGATTCCTGAGATCGTTAATAAAACCAGTTTGATTAAAATTCTCAGTGGTGTTACTCCTGGGCATATTACCAACATAGCATACACAGTATCATCTGGATTCGCAACATGGTCGCAGCAGAATAATACTATTAAATATACCGCAATAGTCACTGGCGTGTACAGGCTGTGTTCAGTGCTGCAAAATTTGAAATATTTACAACGTATCCATGGCGTCATTCAACGGATAAGTTTTCTGGAGTTGTATCTGTTGTATTAAATAGCGGAAACGAAGAAACATTTATTGTAGAAGCAGCTGATAAGAAATTAACTGCAACATCTTACTGGTGGTGTTTGGAATTTGTAGTTGAAACACCTCAATTGGTTACTGCATAAAATATAATGAGTACCTCAATCGACGTTCAGCAATTTAGGTATAATCAAGCGTGTGAATGGCAGGCATCGTTAAAAGATCGAGTCGAACAATATATGGTAAAAGTAAAGAAATATCGACGACTACTTTTTATCGTTGACGTGATCGTTTATTCAGTATCCGCTGTTGTTGCTGGAACCGGTGTGATATTATCAGCGGTGACAATGATGACAAAAGTAGCCGTAACTATTTGTATTTCAGCAGCAACAACTATTGCAGGTGTGCTTAATATCATTGCAAAAAAAATATGCACCTGCATGAATGAAAAATTATCTGATTACATGATACAATTACACACAGCGACGGTCGCATACTCGAAGTTATCTTCGTTGTTATCAGCAAGTCTCAGTGATGGAATTATATATGATTTTGAGTTTTCAGAAATGATTAAAATATACAATTGCGCTGGTATTAAAGGTACAGGTATTAATAGTGACGGAGATACTCCAGTAGATCGTGACAAACCAACCCCGCACAAGACCACGATGATATCGGTAAGCTCGACTAATCCCGAATTTAGTGTTACTTTTCCAACTGCGATTCGCGCGAATGAAATCGCATTAGCACAATTACGTGTATATTACAGCTGGCCAAACATCAGATCGAAACCATTTGATGGTACACCAGCAAATAATTCATTTGTATTTGCTAATAAAAACAAACCTGATGGAACACCTTACTGGAACGTTGTTGGGATACTAACTGGTAGTTATGAGATCGAACAATACCAATCTAAAACATCAGATCATTGCAACGATACAACATTTAAATCAAATTGTATTAGATCTTAAATATGCTAATCAGGCTATTATTGAAGTAATAAATGCCAGTACTTACATAGATACAGAAAGAAAAAATATCAAACAAACATATATTGATCATTATAAAATAACTGAAGCAGATTTATTAAATTTTACACTTCCAGGATTTGAAACTGGCGAATTAATAAGATCGCTCAACGATATTATCAATAAAAACTTTCATGAAATATTAGCTGTGTGGAGGAAAATAGCCCCACCAGCAACCGTTTTAAGATATAATAATGATCCATATGGAAGCGGCAGGCATGTATCCCCCGGAATCGTTAATATAACATCGACAATCACGGTTAATCTTGTTTGTGATGTAATCGATGGCAGCTATCAAATAGATCTCAGAAAATCACATCCGGCTCAAAAAGGATATATCTTATACACGTTCACACCACAAGTTCCCCCTGGCGATTTGATCGTGCAAGTACCAACCAATCCTGTTTATCTACGTACACATAATCAGTCTTTGTCACGAATAAATGTCAAACTCACAGACCACATAGGACGATTAATTGACCTGCGTAGTGAGGATTTGATTGTCAATCTACATGTAAGATCTTAAATACTTTTATCATAAGATTTCTGTCTTAAAGACTTTTATCGTAATGATTTTTGATCATAGATCTTTGATCAGAAACATTTTATTTTATCAGAACATTTTTATTTTATTATATAGATTTTTGATCTTAATATTTTATCAGAAATATTTTTATTTTTTGTGAAACATTTTTATTTTATCATAGATCTTTGATCTTAATATTTTATTTTTTCTGAAAATTTGATCATTTTACACAGTTCTGAGTACCAACTAACCCATCAAAATTACGAAATTGATTGGTTTGCATGATTCTGAGTACCAACTAACCCATCAAAATTACGAAATTGATTGGTTGGCATGATTCTGAGTACCAACTAACCCATCAAAATTACGAAATTGATTGGTTTGCATGATTCTGAGTACCAACTAGCCCATCAAAATTACGAAAAAAATAAAATAAAGATCAAAGATCTAAGACAAAGTCAAAATATTTCAGAAAAAATAAAATATTAAGATCAAAGATCTATGATAAAGATCAAAGACCTAAATGTTTCTGAAAATTTGATCATTTTACATAGTTCTGAGTACCAACTAACCCATTCAAAATTACGAAATTGATTGGTTTGCATGATTCTGAGTACCAACTAGCCCATCAAAATTACGAAATTGATCATTTTACATAGTTCTGAGTATCAACTAACCCATCAATGTCAGAAAAAATAAAATATTTCAGAATAAATATATAATATTTCAGAATAAATATATAATGTTTCAGAAAAAATATAATAAAGATCAAAGATTTCAGATAAAATATATAATATTTCAATAAATAAAATATTAAGATCAAAGATCCATGATAAAATAAAATATTAAGATCAAAGATCTATATGTGATCAGCGTTGACAGGGACCCCACCGAAACTTTCATTTTCACCAGAATTATTTTGTACCACTTCACCAACGAAGTTACTCGCTAACATAATGTGTCTTAATTGTTTTATACGAGTACCAATTATTATTTTTTTTTGCCTCGTATTCGTGGGATAACTCCAATCTAATTTTTTCTACTGCGGCAGAGAGATGGGCGAGTTCCTTCACTTGATCTTCTTCTATGGTAGCTAGCGAAAGAAACATCGCCGCTTGAATCTGTTTCATAAACTTTTATTCAGATGATAGTGTGTGTATTCCCTGGTTTATGCGTTATTGTAAAATTTCAAAATCAGAAACTATTTTTTCAGGATATAGTTCATTAGATATATTAATTCCATCTTTTTCCAATTTTTTAATAGCAACAATTACATCATTAATATTTTCGTAGTTCATTATTTAGTATATATTTATTTTAAATAAAAAAAAATATATCCTCGTGTTAGCCCCAAATCGAGTATTTTAGCGAGCTCACGAGGATGTTTCAAGGATGGCACAAACATATATGATGAATGATTTAACTTCTATTCAAGTGTTTTAGCAAGTTCAGTAAGTATACAATGAATGAAATCTTAATTAAGGACGGCACAACCCAAGAACTCGTAGCGTGCCACCACATTCTACCAAGTTCAACAGGCACACGAAATACTACCCCCTATGAGAGCCCCTAACCCGTCAAACAACGGTCTAGAGGCCCAAGAGGGAGGACTGCACAGACATATATAAATGAATGAATGAACCTCTGTTCAAGTGTTTTCGCAGCTTCAGTAAGTATGCAATGAATAAATGAAATGAAATATATACAATGAATGAAAATCTTAATTAAGGACTGCACAAACATATAAGATGCCATTTTCTACGCATAACAGAACCCCGAAAATAATCAGCCCGTGGGTGATACAAAACATATATCAATCACCAGTGACGTGTGGTTGGAGGGGTTCTGTTATGCGTAGAGGGGCTGGTGGTGCCCCAATTAATTATAAAAATCGCTAATATGCGTAACCACCGACGGTTGTCAGTCGTGGGATTCGATCCTGATACCGTGAGTATCACGGCCAGATACGTTATTGACTGAGCTATCTAACCTTCTTAACATTATTCATTTCAGAGATTATTATATAGCTACAGATTGGTTTCTGAATAGATTGTAAATATTTCTGCATTAAAACAACGGTTTCTAAATAGATTGTAAATTTCTGCATTAAAACAGCGGTTTTTGAATAGACTGTAAATATTTCTATATTAAAACAGCGGTTTGTAAATATGTAAATGAGAGCAGCGTGTTCTGCCAAGGTTTCTCGTAATAGGTTGTAAATATCTGCATTAAAACAGCGTGTTCTGCCTATTTACAATACAACCACTGCATTATAAAACGTTTTTATGCAGATCGGTTAAAATATTCATGCATTATAACAGCGGTTTCTAAACTGATTGTGAGTATATAAACTGCGTGTTCTGCCTCGATTTCTCATAACAGGTTTAAAAATAGCTCACTAAATTGCATGATGGGAAATACGTTTAAATATTTATTTTGTAAGCTAAAAAACAAATATTCTTCTTCGAGTAATTAATTACGAAGTAGATAGTTAATTGACCAATTACGACCATAAAAATCAGAAATCTATGAATAAATATATACATACAGAAGTAATCTCCCTTTTGCATGAATCAAAAAATAAGTAGTATAAAAGTGAGGCTTTCTGCCAAAAAAAGATAAATGGTTAAAAAATGGTTAATAAATATAATTCGAGATAATTACTTGATAATGATGATAGTTTATCTCAATAACAATATTGGAAGGTGATTCTTTGTTTATATTTCTTGGAAAAAGTGGATTTGGTTATATTTTCTGCGACGTATTTTAACACATGCGAGTTAATATCAAAGTATTTCGCAGCCGCGTTCATTGACTGAAATATAATTTCATCGCCAGTTTCTATATTTGTGGATTTTACCACCCTCCTTACAATTGTTCTGTCATATTTACCAGTTTGAAGATTGGATAAACTATTGTCAATTTTCACCCTATTGATGTGATCGATCACTAGACCATCTTTGATCAACCCCTTGTGACACCCGTATATGAAACGATGACAGATAATTTTTCTTCCCAGCAGTAAACAATAGATAACCAGTGTTATTAACAAAACCACCTGGTACTTTTTTTCTGACAATTTCTGATCATACCATTAATATTTGATTCGTAGTTTTTTTATTGTAGAATGCTTTATAAACTCGTGGTTCATATTTTGCTCCATTATACAATAATATCATTTGTTTAAATCATAATTTGTCTAAAAACTTAGATAATCCTCCACGGATTTTATAGCTCCGTCACTGATATCAATTTTTTTAATCATAATATCTTTTAAGCTCTCTGTATCGTTTACCACCACAACACGCACATAACTCTGTTTTACCTAGTACTCCAACACCACATCGCAGACATGGTATTAGTCCCAAGCTTCCACAGTGAACGTTTTGCATGTGTTGTCTGCAAAATTCCCTTTTACAGGATTTATTGCAACGAGTCAATGAACCCACCATGAGCCATTTGCATCGAGACATTGTATACATAATATTTTAATTTAAATACTTGTTTGAAATATAATATTTTAATTTAAATACTTGTTTGAAATATAATATGAACAAATTTGATAGATTATCCTGAATCAAGCCTTGGAGCGCAGATAAACTTAATCTCGACAGAATATCTCCTGATATACCAATAAAACATCTAGTTGATAAGAAAAACAAAAATTTGATTAATAAAATTCACGACGCCAAGAAAGAATTTCACGCAGATGGTGCATCTCATGTCTGGTCAACGTTCAAGATTATACGCGACAAATATATAATCAACGCTACGATGAATGACAAACGAGCAGCAATTATCATTAACTATCTTGATAATCGCAAATATCTTTTCAGAATAAAATTTGTCGTGTTGACTGAAACAGATGATTGGATTATCCATGACAAATATGATCCTGTCCACGGTGATAAAAAACTGTCATACTAAGTAGAGATTCCAAACCAGGTCTCGTAACCGGTATTGACAAACCGTATTATGAACAAGCATATCCTGTGACCGCGGTTATTTATGGAATCTAGGTGATAAATGAAAAACCTAACGTTGATAAACTGGCGCCGATGAAATTTTCAAAAACAAATTGTGTGGCTGAACGAGTAATAGAACATTTTGCAAATGCGGCCCGTGGAAACGGTCTAACGGATAAAAGACGTAAAATAATAAATACGTGGGGCGAAACGGTTAAAGATACTGGTGCGTCTATCAAAGATGTCACTGAGTTGGGGAAAAGATTAAAATTCCCAATAACTGTAGCGACGATAACAGGAGAGATTTTGTACGAATCGAAATAAAAGTCAAAAGGAGCTTTAACCGAAATTATTGATCATAATGCACACGCATGGACTAACGTAGTAACAGTGTTTCCACGAGATCGAACTGTTAAATGTTATCCCTGAGAAAATTCTGATGGAGATATGTTTGATTTTATTAATGAAATAAGTAAAATCGATCCTGTGTCAGTATGGTTATTTCAGAGTTTTAGCGACGAATCATGCATAGAGGAAAAAATGAATTTGATCAGTTTGTAAGACCAAATGGTGTTATTTATCGAACAGATCTTCTCCACGAAAAAATGAAAAATCTTGCACTGCAATATACTGATGACACTGACGACCTACTGAGCAACTGTTTTACTGTTGCGACTCATTTTGCTAGAAAGAAAAATTTGTGGAAGCCAACTAGGTTTGATTTTCTCAATGACATCATATCTAGCTGTGTCGAATACGTACACGGCGGACTATGGAATACTAAATACAATCATAAAGATGTTATTTCAGTTGATATGGTTGCATGTTATCGGGGAAGTTTTCTTGATACGGAGATTGTTCTGTGTACTTTAAGCGATTCGGTCATCCGACGCACGAGATGACACATGTATGGATAAATCGACCATTACCAGATTTTGACCTAACTGGATTTGTTTGTATCGAGTCATTTGAAATGTCTAAAGAACTCCATGTGATTTGTTATACCTGGTTTGGAAAACATTTTTCAGAAAAAATGTGGGCACCAATAGTACTGTTACGGTATATGCTCGATTGTGCGATGTTAACACGGTTGATTGTGAGTGAAGCAATTATATCATACGGGAAACAAACCGAAGTTTGGTTACCACATTCGGATGAAACCGATTCAAAAGATCTTGGTAGAAAAATAATTGGCAAGTTTACCCAAGGAGAAGCATACGATCACAGACGACATTGTACAAGAATGATCATGGACGATGCCGAGTTAGATTTTATAATCGCTGATACAACGAACATAAATACGTTTAGAAGTCGAGAAATAGCTTTCTTGTCAAATGGAACTAAATTAGGTACAATTGTAAGTTACATGGACGGTGAGTCACCGCAGTATACTCATTTAAGATCATCGATGCTCGCGTACGTTTCGATAGATCTATTATCGATGATAAATAAAGTTTCTGCATTCGCTGTCAGAGTTGCTACTGATTCGTTTTATATAAGTAAAAATTATTCAATACTGTTAGAAAGATTAAGCATAGGCACTTGTGCATCGTGGGGTTCGTGGAGAATAAAAAAGGAATATATACTCGATTATTCTGAATCCGCTGATGTTGCGGTTAAAGATATTTACCTGATAAAATCAGGCAGAAATAATCAGATATCTTCTGCACCACCGGTATACGATCCAATAACTAGACACAAAACGGTTTATCTAAACGGACTTGGATGTTCTGGTAAAACCACTCGAGCGATCGAACTATTTCAGAACTCGGATATGATCGTGCTGACACCTACACACAGACTCGCACGAGAGATGAAACAACGAGGAGTACAACCGTGTACATATCATAGCTTCTTCCGATGGAAGGGTGATCCATGGACATCTTTAAGGATGGGAGAAAAATATATTCCGAGGATTATAATATGGGATGAAATATGCACGATGCCGTTAGAAACATTAAAAACATTTCTAGATTGGTTGTTAACAAGAAATACTGCTCTGATAATGTGCGGCGATCACGGTCAACCACCACCGTTTGTTGGACCATCTCCACATGATTGGCTGAAAAATTTGACATAATAAGAAAAAAATTAACTGGTTATAAACAGTGCGATAAAAAAAATAATCGAGAATTTGATCTAGACACTGACGTTGTCATTGTGCTGAAACAACAACAGAATAATAATTGTGCAAGTTGTAATTGTGTGAAGTTATGGAGATATTCGAGTAATAATCCAAGACAATTTACCGTAGATAGAAAATATAACAGTCGCGGTCACACACGCGAAAATATCATGTTGACCTGTCTTGAGTGTAATCGACGTAGAGGAGCTAGTTAAGTGATTGCGGTGGTAATTGCGTGTCCTCGGGAATTACTTGTAATTGTTCACGTACAAATCCACGTTGAGGAGCAGTTGAATCTAACCTGTAGATTGCGGGTCTACCTGAGGATCTTGTTATGTTAGATATTTTATGTGAGGTAACACTCCAAATAGGATCAATCGCTCTTTTTTTACCGCCTTCAAGTTGACCGGGCTCATATAAATACCTGACAGTGATATTACCTAATACTGGTTGCGCTGAAAAATCACTTTTTTGTGACTGCGTTAATAGGTTTCATATTGGTCGTTCGAGTTACTTCATTATTTAACGCAGCTATCACACTTGGTAATCTTGCAACCCATTCACGAGATCTCGTATCCTGAACAAATTCCTTCGCATATTGATATCCAAATAACCGCTCAGCGAGTGTTCGATTAAATCGTTCAACAATTGCCTGATCACGATGAATCGCAGTATGTCCTCGTCGTATTTTGGTATCATGTTGTTTCATCAGCGATGATACTGGACCAAGAAATTCCTTGCCAGGATCAACCTGTATCAGCTGTGGCCATCGTAAACCACCTCATTGACAAATTCGTTTAAAAGCATCGGCTACCTCAGATGCTGTTTTCGTTAATAGCGGTTCTGCATTTTGTATCTATTTGCAACGTCAATGACAGTTAACGCGTATTTGTATGTTTTTCTACGTACAGTATCACGTGGTAAAAACAGAATATCAGCTTGATGAACTTCATTAGGAACACTAACATCGATATATGTGTACTGAATTTGTTTCGGTGGTGGTAGGTAAATTTGCCATATTGCCTGTTTGGATAACCATGCTTTAGCAGTAGAATGTTTAACCGCTGCTGCATCAGCAAGTTTACTAATTGCTGCTTTACCTTTCCATTATCCAATTGGTGAATAATAACTCGATTATATTTTATATACTACCAGCCCAGCAGCAGAGGGGGCGAATCGGACATTTTGTCCAATCGTTATTTTGCTTAATTATTACTTTCTGCAACTCAACGATCTAGTGTCGTCAGCGCCTGGTAAAAAAAAAACGACGACGTCGTTGGGGGATCGTCCAAACGTCATTTGGTTTAATTAACACCTTCTGCGCGCCGATCCCCAGCGTCGTCAGCGTCCGGTAAGCACATCGACGACCGCGTCGATGTCATCGCCCCCCCTGCTGCTTACAATGAAAATTATTTACAACTAACCGAATATTTGGTCAAGTCCGATACGATATCGTGTCCGAGGATCATGTAAATTTATCGTTACGAATCCATGTGGGGTCGACTGAGCATGACTAAAAAAGTTTCGAAAAACATTAAAGTCCATGTCACCGCCGCACCATGTCTGCCAAATATTTCGTAGCGTGTGTGTATCAACGCCGTTGAATACAGCAAGAATATTACAGTTGTCTCTAATTACTTTTGGAATCTGAGTGTATCGTTGAGTGACATATATCACGTCGGTGTTTTTATGCCTGCCTCTGGAAAATATCCTAGCTGGGTTTTTTTGATTGTCTAACATAACATCATCGTACACGACTAGATTGTTAACGTCGCCATCAATATCATCAATACCTGGTGCATCATTGATATCCGTAATAAACTCAATAACATTTTTTTTAGCGATCGCTGATGCATTCTCGTTGAAATCTTTCAACACCTCGTAGCATCGTTGATCATCCACGCTAGGAGCAACCAAATACAACTTATCCCACTTCATCCATCTCATTATTAAATTGAGTAACAATTGCGTCTTGCCGGATCCAGATGGTCCGATGATAATCATCCGGATCGAGTTTGGTAACGCTGCAACATGCTTAACTGGTTCTCTTGTTTTAGTCGCCGAAAAATCAATTATATTCATATCTCTATACATAAATTATGGATCTATATTGTGTGAAGTGTAGAGTACGTACTGGCACAAATGATATGACAACCGCTACAACAAGAAATAACAGATCGGCCCTTACTGGCAAGTGTGTACAATGCGGTACAAAGAAATTTAGATTTATTTCTATTAGACCCGGAGATGTTTTAAAAAAAAGCGAGGAGGTGACATCGCAGCCAAATTGGCAAAACTCCCCGGAACACCGTGGGCAAAGTATCCAGGAGAAAAACACCTCCCAGGATATAACTACTGTGGCCCCGGAACACGATTAGATATTAGACTCGATGATCAAAATCAGCCCAAACCCGGTGAGTATCCAATAAACGCTATCGATAAGGCGTGTCATGCTCATGATGTTGCTTACAAAAGTAGCGATCTGCAACAGCGTCATATCGCGGATGTAAAATTAATTCACGCGCTAAATGCTATTCCTGATAAATCCGTCAAAGAAAAATTGGCCTCATGGTTGGTAAAATCGGCTATGAAAGGTAAATTAATGATTGGCGCTGGTAATTAATAACAATCATCCAAGAAAAACGATGGAATCCATCTATTATTCTCCGAGAGGATACTGGAAGGGGAAGGCCGCAATTGGTAAGCTTGCAAACGCTGCAAAGGTAACAAAGACCACTGCGGCTAATTGGTTATCCAAACAGGCTATATGGCAAATCTATCTACCACCGCCTAAACAAATCAACTTCTCGCGCTTTGATGTCAGCGTACCTAATGAAGTTCATCAGGCTGATATACTATTTCTGCCGCATGACAACGGTTACAAATACGCGCTAACCGTAGTTGATGTTGCGAGTCGATACAAACAAGCGGAGCCGTTAAAAACAAAGTCAGCAACTGAAGTAGCCGGTGCGTTTGAAAGAATTTATCGAAGAGGCCCTCTGCGCTGGCCAAATCTATTACAAGTTGATCCTGGTAGTGAATTTCGCGGCGCTGTTTTATCAACGCTAAAACATCATAGCGTCGCGATACGACGAGGTCATACTGCGCTACATCGTGATCAGGCAATTGTTGAACGATTCAATCGGACTCTCGCTGAACGGTTATTTGGATATCAATACGCGAAGGAATTCATCCAAGAAAAACGATCTCGTGAATGGGTCAAAAGGTTGCCAGGTGTAATTGCAGCGTTAAATAACGAGATTACCCGAGCAATCAACATGAAGCCCAGCGACGCGATTAAATACGAGTATATACCCGGAAGATCAAAAATAGATAGTGTTTCCAAGCCGATTCTCGGCGATGTCACTGTTAGATATCTGTATGAACCAGGAGAGCTTGAAGGCGGTAAAAAAAGAGCTACTGATCCTATTTGGAGTGTTACCACACATAACATATCAACGATAACACGATCAACTGGTAGACCACCGATCTATAGACTGGATTCAACTGCTCCTCAGCGCGGGTTTACACGCGAGCAACTACAAGTGATACCTAACGATACTCAATTACCCCCGCGTGGTCTTAACTAGCGCCGTTGCGTCTATTGCACTCAAGACAGGTCAACCTCACATTGTTTTTGACATGACCGAGACTGTTATCGATCCTATCCACGGTAAATTGGCGAGTGTCTTTATCCGAATAACGCCAACTCATTATACAATTGCAACTCGCGCAGTGATTATTCTGTTGTTGTCGTAGCGAGATTATTAATTCGGCATCAATATCAAAACGCCGCTGTTTTTTTTTATCCTGTTGGCGGTAACCCGAGAGTTTTCTATCAATGACGCTTGCATCGATGGTGACTTTGTCGCCGGCTTCGTCAGTGACTCCGTCACCGGCTCCGTCAACAACAATTCTTCGAAGCTGATTTATCCTTCGTACTCTGGACACTGCAAGATAGACTAGATTCGACCATTCGATGCGATTATCAACCATCCAAACAATTGTGTCCGTGATGGTTAGTCCCTGCGAGGAATGTATTGTTGTTGCGTATCCTAGCGTCCACGGGGATTTATCAGCACGTAGCGCGTCCTCGACGACGCTGATATCAACGAGCACGATATCATTCAGCACGAGAATTTGTTTTTCTGTCCGGCCTGGAATTTCAACTTCAATGTTCTGCCGCCTTGTGTCCGCGGGTCTATAACATAACGGCACTGGACGCGTTGGAAACTTTTCCTTATGCAACGTAAACAACCTCCGCTGAAGTGTGTCTCTGACTATCTTTCTGCTCGCTACAATTAAATCGTTTGGTCTCCATGTTTCCCAGAATTCATTTAACGGCGTTTCCGGAATCACCTCGCGAATTATTTCACACTGAACTCTATCCGGCTGTAATCTGATTAATTTCTTAACCTCGCGCAGTTGTTCATCAAGTGCTCGGTAATCAGTATCGGTTTCTTCATAATAGTCCACAAAACCCCTTAACCAATCATGTGGACCCTCGCCGACAAATGGTGGTGGTTGGCCATGGTCGCCACACATGATTACCGCTGTATTCGCGCGCAGCAACCACTCAAGAAACATTTGTAAAGTATCTAACGAAACAGTACATATCTCATCCCAGATGATAATATCGGGAATAAATTTTTCACCCATTCGATCAGGAGTCCACTCACCGCCGCTGTATCGAAAAAAGCTGTGATAAGTAACGGCGTCAACATTTCGTTGTTTTATCTCTCGCGCTAGTCTATGGGTCGGTGTAAGCACGATTATACTTGCCCGCGTTCGAAATAATTCAATTGCCCGAGTCGTCTTTCCTGACCCGCCACAGCCGCTTAAATAAACCGTCTTGTGTCTACAAATTGGATCAGAACACGATGGTGCATTAGACCATTCTGACAATTTATCACCACGTAAGTAGTTGTTCTCAACGGTGACATCTGCTGATGGTGAATAATCGCGTCGTATTTCATTTTTAAATCTCCATGTACCCCAACTCTCGTCCGGACTAGTAAACTCGGCTACGTTTTCCTTATACGCTACGTCTATATAAAACGAATCAACTGCTACTCTAACCGCGGTATCGGGGAATCTATTTATCATCGAGAATAAATTGATAGCGGCATAACCCAGCATAGACGCCCTCAAATGCGGGTATGCTGGGCTGTCTCCATCGCTGTAGGTAACAACTGTACCCAACCTCGTTCCATTGGACAAGAAAGCTGTTTTGCAGTTCACGTATCTATTTTTTGCCACTGCGTCCTTGATTACGAAATCATATTCTGCGTCATCTATAATCAGCCGTGAGCAATATCGTTTGTAGTCGCAGTTTCTTCCACCTTGTGTGAACTTACCAATTATTCTTCTACCGAGATCTTTTGCCTCGCGGTTTCGTTGGTTAAATATCCTCCTGGACCATTCGATGATATATTCCTCGTCGGCATCAATGTTTTTTCTGGACTCGTCAATTATGCTATCTAGACGCTCCGGTTCTGGTAACCAGACTTCAGTCTGTGCCCGGTATGATATAATCGCGTCACTGACAATCAACGAAACTAGCATTTTACGATCAATCATATACCGTAGCAGCGCTATTGGCAGCCACTTCTTTTCAGCCATGTGTCTACCGATCCAAATATAGCAACAGCGATGGAGTCCTGCCGCGAATTCAAATGATACTATGCGAGCGAATCCGGTTAAATCAAAATCAGGCAGTGGTCCATTAATAGCAACACGAGTCATTTCATGTCTGGGGTGTCCAAATCGTTTGAAATACTCAGCGGCGGATCCATACCCGAGAAAACTCGCTGGATAACAGGCAACCATATCAACCGAGATCATAGCGTCGCGGTTGTATCCAGTGTTCCATAATCCACCGTGATAATACTCCAAACAACTGGATTGTACATCCGGTAGAAATTCCTTGCGCGTTGGTCTCCACGCATTTTTCCTTGCTGCAACATGAGCCGCAACCGATGGAATCGTAAAACAATTTGTTAGCAGTTGTTCATCATGCTCCTCAAATTCTATGGCGGTTTTTTTCATCCTGTTGTGAAATGCTTCAGTGCGATATAATTCACCGTTTGGCCTTACAAACTGATCAAAGGTATCCGCATCGTTTTCAGCGCTGCGAAGTAACCACACTGATACAGGGTCGTTTTTACACAAGTAGGCAATAGCATCAAATAGTTTCCTCTCCGCGAGAAAACCGTCCTTGGAGAATTGTTCTCCCAGGAATTCTTCGGGTATATACTTTACTGTTCTATTCCGTGGAAATATTGTGATCACGGGCGTCCATGCGTGTTCGTTATGATCGATAATTTTGATTGGGGCTCCCTTTGATTTGTACTTTGATTCGTGTAATACTTCACCGGTTATCGTTGTAACGGTTATTGGAAATCTCAGCGATGTTTCTAATCTCGCTATGTCGCTGATGGTCGCTCCACGCTCTTTTACGGTTAGTTCCCACTGGTTGATTTTGCTACGTCGTAAATCAGTCAATTTGTTTCCTCGACATGCATTTGTAAAATGCTCTATTATTCGTTCTGCTACACAATTTATCCCCGTTGACTGTTTCATCGGTTTCAGTTTTCCGATATCAGGTTTCTTATTTAACGGGTATATTCCATAAACAACTGCTGTTTCAGGATACGCTCGTTCATAGTATGGTCTGTCAATTCCGGTTAACAACCCCGGCTTGGAGTCGCGGCTGACAGTGACTGTTTTCTTGTCGCTGAAAACTGGTTCAAATTTATCACGTATGATCCAATCGCCTGATTCCACCCGGACAATGAATTTTACTCTGAAGAAATACCTTTTACTGTCAAGTTGTGATATTATCATTGCTGCGCGGTTGTCGTTCATGGTATCATCAACAACACCATCAATTCGAAATGTTGACCAACTATGAGATGCACCATCACGCTTGAATTCATTGATACAATCGCGTATTTTATTCAACAGGGTTCTATCGTTTATTAACGCTTTTGGTGTGTCCTTGAGGACTCTATCGAGATTGAACTTAATATTTTTCCGGGGCTTAATTGCTGCCAATCTCTCGAACTCATCCATATAATTAAAACAAGTATTTAAATGAAAGAATATAGTATAATGAATCACTGCAAATGGTTGATGATTGGGTCGACAACCCCGTGCAATAAATCATGTAGAGGTGAATTCTGCGGGTATCATTTACAAAGCGTTCGTAATGGTTCTCTTGGCCCCCTCCCGTGCTTGGTTTGTCACGTCGGTGTAAGAGGAAAATCGCAGTTGTGTATTAATTGTGGCGGAAAGCGATACAGGGAACTAAAACGCTATTATGACAAGCGAATTAAAAACGCCGTCATTGACCCCACCGCCGATTTCGTCATTAAAACCCCCCAAGACTACGTTGAAAGATTCATAATTAAACCAAATAATAAATTAGACAAGTAGTATTATTATACAAATGGACCAAGAATTTCAGCCGCATCCCCTGGTCGTCAATTACGAGGCATCTCGCGACGGCATTGTTAGAAATCGTAGACTGAAGAAGCCGGTTGGTACCGTAAGTAATCAGGGGTATTTGATGTTTGGTGCCGGAAAAAAGAAGTATTATGTTCACAGGATTGTATTTGAAGCATTCAACGGATTAATCGAAAATGGGCTTGTGATTGATCATATTAATAATAATAAGACTGATAATTCTCTTACAAACTTGCAAGCTATCTCGCAAAGTCAGAATACCAAAAAAGGCCAAACCGGTAAATACCCAAAGAAAGCAAAACCCGTAAAGTCATTTGATACAACAACTCACGAGGAAAAAATATTTCAGTCGATGAATGAGGCAGGAAAATATTTTGACATTTATATCGCCTCAATACGATTTGTTGCAGAAGGAATACAGAATTCAGCGATCTCAAAAAAGACCGGGCATAGAATTCGATTTTCATATATAACAGAAATCAGCGACTGATGAAGTCACCGGCGCCTATGGCGCTGACGAGGTCACGTCTAACGAATTATTAAACACCTTCGGAATTGATACACGGGGTTTCATTTTTCTTTTTATTTAAAAACAAGATGTTTTATAAGAATAATGAATATCGAAGACATCAATAATATATTAGCCGAGATTTCAAAATTAAAAAATCAAGGAATTGAATTATCTGATGGTCTCGACAGTGAAAAAATATTATCCGATTATGAGATTATTAACGAACAGTCGAAACGGGGGCGTTTTACCCTGGCCCGCGAGTATTTTTTTATAAAACGATTACAACATACGATTAATGAGAACCTGTACCACAATGACGCAAATGTATTCATTGGACTATTCACTGCCGTTGAAATAATACGAAAAAAACTTGGACGTGTTTATGAACGACGCCGGGAGATTTCTAGTAAGATCAAAAACATTAGAAGGATTATAGACGAAAACCCCGGCGAGAAATTAGAAATTGCTTCGCAATTGCAATAATGGTAGGCGAATCACTTACTACTCGGCTAGCCAGAGAGCGGCTAGCAGCGCTCAAAAAGTTCATACCGTTACGAGACAGGGTCCGAGAACAACTTCAAACGCGGCAGCAACTACAAACCGATTTTACTGTTGGAAGCGAACAACTCTTTGCCCCGGTAACTAAAGCGACCAAAGATGTTACGGCGGCAACTGTGCCCGTCCTCGATGCGCTTGAAAAGATAGCGGCTCAGACCGAACAAACAAAAAGGTCTTTAGAAACACTTCCTGCAAAAATAGCGGCTGCTACAACACGGAGGCCACCACCACTCGCTATAACCGAACCACAAGAACCTTATGTTACAATGGCCGATGAAGAAGAACTAGGCGCCACCGCAAGAGAACCAGAAGAAGAAATACCAGAAGAAGAAATACCAGAAGAAGAAATACCGGAAGAAAAAGAGGGGAATATACCCCGTATTGTACTCAAGAAGAGCACAATAGATGAAATTAGAGGCTTCAGCAACAGGGAAGAATTAATTAATTTTGCTGCCAACAATTTTGCTAAGAGCATACGAGATAAGAAGCATATCAATAGCGGTTACGAGAAAAATATAAAATCGTTAAAGGACTGGGCAAGAATAGTGTATTTAGCGAGTAAACATAAAGAAGCATTACCACATCGTGGTGATCCCGATTACGATGAATTCCACAAGGAAGTTAAGAGTATAACACCAAAAAAAGGAAAAGGATACTCTGTTGGTAAAGAATCCTACGGCGTTACCTGTCCTGGTAGTGTTCTCAGTGATATATCACGGCTAGAGGTACTAATTGGAGGAAAACGAGCCGGAAATAACTCTCCGGAAATAATCAATGAAGCCGCTGATATTTGCAAGCGGTTATTTGCAGGCGGTATTATGGACATTAATGCATATCGAACGCTCATAGACGAGCTCGTGGATGATTAATTGGAAAACTGGTGTTTTAATAAGGATGATCATACACTACAACCACGATAAACCAGTACTCGTCTACGTGGTAAACTCGCGATTGCCTGTTTACCGCGCGTACTATGGAGATGGTCTCGGTAGCACCATTGCGGGGTTATTTACAAGAATGGCTCCAAAAGTAGCGCCGTTAGCCAAACAATTAGGAATGAAGGCTATTGATGTTATTCGTGATAAGGGAATTAGTGCTATTGGAGATGCTGCCGGAAAGGCGCTTTCGGCCGCGCGGGACAAACTAATGTCATTGGTAAAATCCAGGAGAAAAAAACAGAAACCACCGGTAATGCCATCAACGACAGTGATGCCTGCAAATGTCAGTAAAGTAATAAATAACGCCGTGGAAGAAAAACTAGAGTCGTTGGCGACTTCGCCATCAGCCGATGCGGCAACCAACGCGCTCATGAACGCGATAGCGGGAAGTGGTTTAAATTCAAAGAATTTACGACGAAAAAATCGCAATTGAAAACACCGACATGAATAATAATAAAATGTTTTCGCGAACCGCTGATCCCGCGTTTGATATGGATGCCCCAGTGCGCAGGGATGATTCTGTCCGTGATTATCAATTTTATTCTTATTATGCAGCGCAACCCGACCTACGATCGCGAATTGAACTTCAAGTCCAAGATACCAGTAAATATTTTTTGCCGTGTGAAGCGTTTATCGAAATCGAGGGAGAACTCGTGACAAATGCCGCCGATAATGCACCATACGCAGATGACCATCGTGTTCGAGTTGGCTTCGTCAACAACGGTATCATGGCGTTATTTGAGAGCGCCAGATATCTTATTGACGGGCGAGAAATTGAATCAATAGAACGCGAGGTTGATGTTGCAACAACGATAATTGGGTTGGCGAGATACTCGGATGATTATACAAGATCGGCGGGCCCATCTATGATGTTTTCGAAGGACACCACCAATAACGCTGACCATCTTCAGTACGTTAACGTGCTGGCGGAAAGAGATACCGCAGTTGACCCACAGGCTGAAGCAGCCAATCCAGACCGCAGAGCAAGACCAGGCGCTAATTTCAATATTATAAAAAGCACCAACAATGATTACAATCTAGGATTCGCAGCACGAGTAGGAATGTTGCAAGGACCACGCCGACAGTTTTCATGCGCGATTCCACTCCATCACATATTTGGATTCTGCAGAAATGTCAGAAAAGTTGTCTATGGGGCTAAGCATACAATCGCGCTGACGCGAAGGGGCGATGATAACAATGCAATATGGCGTGCTGCTGGCGTCGCTGCCGGTAAAGTCGTTTTAACTAAAATGGCATTGTGGATGCCGGTGCTGACTCCATCAGTTACCACGGAAGCACGATTGTTAGCATTTATGGAACAGGGAGGGAAATCGTTGTTGAGTTGGCTAGCGGTAACAACTGATGCTAAAGAGGATAACGTCGCCGATACGTTTACATGGCACCTGGCGTCAAAACAGGGTGTTTCAGCCCCGCGTCATATATTCATAGCGCTGCAGAATAGGGAACGATTGGGTAGTCAAGAACGCAGCCATATGATATTTGATCAATTAGGAGTCAGGGATGTTTCGCTGAGAATAAACGGACAACAGGAACCATCCGAGGATATACAGCTTAATTACGGCGACAACCATATCGCACGTGTGTATCATCGATTGCTGTCGTATATGGGTCGTGATCAAAACGTCGACACTGGTTTGCAAATATCACAACTTGATTTTAAAAACCTGTATCCGATTTATTATTTTTCGCTGGAACATCTTGATTTAACGAGACAATCCGTCGTTGATATACACTTCCGAGCTCGTATAGCCCCGGGTGGTGTTAATTATAGAGCGGTTGCTGTCATTCTCAGCGATAAATCAATGCTGCTAGAAGGCGTTGGTGGACGAATGAGAATCGTTGATGCGCCAGTGGAAAACATGTAATTGAAAGCACAAAACGCGTTTACAATAAATGTCGTATAGTGTCGTCAGTGTAGAGTTGACTGATGGTCAAGTCAAGAAATTACGATCAAAGTCGGCTAAACAATGCGGAACCACAATAACGCTGAAGCCGTCACAGATGGCAGGTGGTAATCATAAGATATCGTTGACGGCGCGTCAAATAAAACATTTCAATGATGCGATGAAGAATAAAAAGGGTGTTCAAATAGATTTTTCAGCCGCAGCAATTAAAAACATGGAAAGGACCGGTGGGATATTTCCACTGTTAGCTGCGATTCCAGCGTTGATTGCCGCGGCCGCACCAGCAGTGGCTAAGGCGGCGGCGTTAGGAGCCGTTGGTACCGCGGCGGGGATGGCATTGAAGAAGGCAACCGGGAAAGGTTACAAAAAAAAACGACCCGTGGCCGGAAAGGGTCTAAGACTACCGGGAACCCCGTATTCATGGTACTCGGGAAAGGGTCTAAGACTACCAGGAACCGTTTATTGACTCGGGAGTCAATGACTCCCATGTCTAATTTTGATTTAATAGGCGCCGCAAACGCGCTAGCGATAAAAAACTTCAGAGGTGTTTTTATGAGGGATCAATTACCGGCGGCCCCAAGGAATACTGAAACAGGCATAATTAACCTCGATGGGTCCTCCGGAGCGGGAACTCATTGGGTTGCATACGCGATTGATCCGCGTGCGATCGTCTATTTTGATTCATACGGGTTAGCCCCGCCGAAAGAGTTCATGCGGTATGTCCGGGCGTGTTCAGCCCGGGCGTGTTCAGCCCGGGTTTTTTATTCCACGCTGCCAACACAGCAGTTAAGTGACCCACCGATATGTGGCCGTGAGGTATTGAACGTACTTGCGGCGATTTCATCATCGCGAAAACCACCTCATATGGTTGTAAACGAATACACTAGTGGGGTCGTAGAAGCTCAACGGATTTTAGAGAATAACATTTACAATAATAATGATTGATATCTGGGGGCGACCGGTTTCGGCGCTGAAAGAATCCACGGAAACGGCCGCCGCCGACATAAAAAAACTAATTGAGGATGAAATCGCTGATATGTTGAATCTAACAAGTGTTGACCCGGGCGAAATAGTTGTATTTCAAGACCGCCAGGGTAAATTGAAATCCGGTAATGTGTCACTGAATGACGTTTTAATACGACAGCGTGATGCCGCCGAGGACACTATCGCGCTGTATACCAGCGACGGACGACTCAAACCGGGTGAATCCATCTTGACGATAAATGGAAAAATAAGTACACTTGGCGACAATTATATAACCATGTCAAATTCGTTAAAGGGTTTACGTAGTGAAATTAAATTATATGAAGAACGGATCGTGTTGACGCTAACGCATTTCGACGATGTGCGACACATCGTCGAAAGATTTTTTCGGGGATACACGACGGCAGACGAACCAAATCTTGTAAAAATAAAAAATGCTATTTCGGATCTTATGGAGATGTCGGCCAATTTACCCCCGTTGCGAAAAAATGTTAACAGGATCGATGACAACTTTGATAAATTCTTTGGTAAAAAAAATACCAAGCCGGATGAGATTACAATAACTATAAATGATATCACTGCGTATGGACAGGAAATAAAAACAATCAAAACTGATGTTGCAACAAACAAAAGGAGTGTAGACGCGCATGAACGGGAAATAGAAATAATCGGCGCTAATGTTGCAACGATCATAAATAATGTAGACTCGCATGGACGGAAAATAGAAACAATCAAAACTGATGTTACAACGATCATAAATAATATGGACACGCATACACAGGAAATAGGAACAATCAAAACTGATATTGAAGCGAACAAAAAAAATGTAGACGCATATTGGCGGGGAATAGGATTAATTAAAACTGATGTTGCAGCGAACAAAAAAGGCATAGACGTGCATACATATGAAATAGAAACAATCAAACTTGATGTTGCAGCGAACAAAAAAAGTATAACCGAGAATACACGGGAAATAGAAACAATCAAAACTAATGTTGCAGCGAACAAAAAAGATGTGGACACGCATATACAGGAAATAGGAACGATTAAAACTGATGTTGAAGCGATTAAAGACGGACTACCGAGAGTAGCAGAGCAACTCGAAAAAATAAAAATCCCTCATGAGAACATCATCAACACAGTATACGCAATTCGGCATGGATCATTCGATTGGACTCCTACACAGAATACAGTAAATATCACCGCAACTGTTAAGGGCATTTATCGATTGACACTGGTTTCAATGATGCAGTTTAATATATTATCGTCGAGTTCATCCGGGTTTAACAATACAATATCAACAATTATAGACAAGAACGCAACTGAACAGTTTACAATTTATGCCGTTGATAGAAATCTAGCCCGGGCAAACATTACATGGTATGTGGAATTTGTAGCGAATCTAAGTAATTAAAAACACTAGCTCTTTTAAAATAAAAATGACCACCAAGGAAATTGAATCAGAGGTATCACCGACGTCACATCAATATCGATTCGATACCGCAAAAGAATTTTCCGCGAACTTGAAAACGCTTTCCGAACAATACCGTGCAAAAATAAAAAAATACCGCAGAAAAATAACCGCCATCGACACGGTCGTGTACTCGGTGTCGGGTATAGTAGCCGGTACCGGTGTTATTTTATCCACGGTGACCACGATAGCCCCGATCGCTGTTCCAATCGCCGTCTCCGCGATGACAACAATTGCTGGAGTCGCCAACGCAATCACTAGGAAGATATCATCGTGTTTTCAGAAAAAACTCAACGAGTATACAGTAAAACATCAAATAGTATCCGACGCGTACTCGAAATTATCCGGGTTGATCTCGTTATCGATTGATAATTTGTTCATATCCGATGTTGAATTCTCCACGATGGTCCAGTTGTATAGCTCCGCGATGTCAAAAATCGAGGATTTTCAACTGGAAGCCGGAACCACCTAGTTGTTGAAATTAGACACTAAAGACAACGAATAATAATAATGTCGCTGAACCCCGAAGGGTCTCAATTACTTCAGCGGATCGTGGAGAATACCACTCCGGTACAAACAAATATGATATCGATAACGTCAACGAAACCCGAATTCAGTGTGAACTTTCCATCACCGGTTCCAGTAAAGGAAATAGCGCTGGCAAAATTGCGAGTATATCACAGTTGGCCTAATATTCGAGCGGACGCATTTAACGGACAACAACCTAATAACTCGCTGGTTTTTGCATGGACAAATAAGCCCGATGGAACCCCAGACTGGAAGGAGGTTACAATACCAACTGGGTCGTACCAAATAGAACAAATCAATGGAGAATTTCAACGCAAGATAAAATCGATCACAGGAAAGGAATCAAAAATCGCTATTACGGTTCATGAACCGACGTTATCGTCGACGATTGAAATAAGCACACCGGGGTATATGGTTGATATTTATAACAGTTCAATAAGAACCATACTAGGATGGCCTGAGAATCCACCCGCGGACACCCCCCCATCAACTATCCTCAGACACGATAACGGAGATGGTGGTAGGCATATTGCTCCATACAACGTAAATATCGCATCAGTGATAGCGATCAATCTAGTGTGTGATGTTATCGAAGGGAGTTATCAGGTGGATACCAAGCAATCAAATCAAGCTCAACAGGGGTATATCCTTTATTCGTTTTCACCAACAGCCCCTCCGGGATTTTTGATCATTGAGAGTCCGATTAATCCGGTCTATATGCGATGCCATGATCGGTTTTTAACGAGAATTAATTTCAGACTTACCGATCAGTCAAATAACCTAATTGATCTGCAAGAGGAGGAGTTAGTGATCACTCTGTTTGTAAGATCATAGCAGCAGGGGGGCGATGACATCGACGCGGTCGTCGATGTGCTTACCGGACGCTGACGACGCTGGGGATCAGCGCGCAGAAGGTGTTAATTAAACCAAATGACGATTGGACGATCCCCCAACGACGTCGTCGTTTTTTTTTTACCAGGCGCTGACGACACTAGATCGTTGAGTGCAGAAAGTAATAATTAAGCAAAATAACGATTGGACAAAATGTCCGATTCGCCCCCTCTGCTGCTAGCCCCAGTGCTAATTTACCTTTCATCGCGGATCTTACTAACCAATTAGCTAATTTTTCTTTGATATTTTTATTTTTTATGGAATTTAGCGCATCAATTAATTTCACATCTGCAATATGCCTATGTTGTAGATCATTGCTTTTATACGCAACAAAATGAGCATGACATGCTTTATCAATAGCATTTATTGGTTCCTCGCCTGGTTTTGGTTGATCTTGATTATGAGGCCTGATATCGAGTGGAGTACCAGGACCACAATAATTATATCCTGGTAGATCTTTTTCTCCTGGGTATTTAGCCCACGGAGTTCCCGGTAACTTTGTTAATTTTGCTGCAATATCACCTCCACGTTGCTTTTTTTTTACATGATTTTGGCTTTGACTTTGACTTTGGTTTTGGCTTTGGTTTTGGTTTTTCACCTGACTGCATGGAGATAAATTTAAATTTCTTTGTACCACACCGCGTACACTTACCCGTAACCGCTGATCTATTATTTTTTGTGGCAATAGTTGTTAGTGTATCAGTCGGGGTACGCGTCCTGCACTTCACACAATATAAATCCATATATATTTTATACAGCATGGATATAATTGATTTCTCAGCGACAAAAAAACGAGAACCTGTCAAGCACGATCCTGCGTTACCGAATTCCATCAGAATGATAATAATAGGACCATCTGGAAATGGAAAGATGCAGTTGTTACTTAATCTTATAATGAGATGGTTAAAGTGGGATAAATTGTATTTGGTAGCCCCGTCAGTTGATGATCAACGATGTTATGCTGTACTTAAGGATTTTAATGAAAACGCGCAAATAGATAAAGATAACGATGTTATCAAGTTTATAACTGATATTGATGAAGCACCATCAGCAGATTCCAATGACGGATTTATTAATAATTTAGTTGTATACGACGATGTGATGCTGGACAAACAATCAAATCCAGCTAGGATTTTTTCTCGAGGTAGACATAAAAACACTGATGTCATTTATGTTAGTCAGCGATACACACAAATACCAAAAGTGATCTGAGATAACTGTAATATTTTAGTTGTGTTTAATGGAGTTGATACACACACATTGCGAAATATTCATCAAACTTGGTGTAGTGGTAACATGGATATAATTAAATTTAAAAACTTCTTTTCACAAGCGCAAGCTACTCCGCATGGATTTATAACAATAAATTTGCACGATCCTAGAACTAGATACCGTATTGGACTTGATAAAATATTTGGATAAATTTATATAGCAGCGGGGGGGGGGGGGCGGGACCTCGCGAAGACGTAATTGCGTAAAGCGCGTGCATAATAAACTAGAAAAAATCACCAACGACAATGGAGTAATATCAATTGGAAATTCCATAGAGATTTTCTCAGTAAAGTATCAGCGCTTTTTCTAAATCTGTCGACGCTTTTTATTTTTCGAACGCTCGTAGGAAGGCTTATTTTCAATATTTGGATGTTTTTCGACTATTGGTCTGTTCGCCCTCCCTGCTGCTATATCAAAATATATTGCATTATGTCATGAGTTCAAAGCACTCATGAAAAGCATCTGCTAACAAGAAGTCCATACAGTCTGCAAGCCTTGTTACAAAAGGTATTTTGCGAAAAGGCATGAAAAAGGTGAAGGATTAATGGACATAGCAAGCAGCATCCAACAGGAAATGCGAAGTGGACAGGCCTAATGAAAGACTCTTGGAGAAAGAAAAAAAAAAAGCATGTGTAGGACAATAGACAAACTTAACATCAACACATGGAAATATTAAGTCAAGTCCTCTCTTTTATCTTTTTTCTCTTTCCCCTAAATTTTGGCAAATAAATGGGGATAAGTTTGTGCCCTGCTTAGGAGAAACATGACTTAATAAAGATAATGTGGATACCAATACACTGCATGACTGTCCACCTCAGAAGTAAAATAGGGAAATAGTCTTTATAAACATAGAAAGCCTCATTTCCCTTTGATTCAAAATTCCAATTAATTTAACCTTATTTATAAAATTATAATTTTATGTCATGTGTTGAAGTCACGTGTTTAGGCTCGAATCAACGATAACACAAGAAAGGGTGAAAACAACAAGCTTTTGAAAAATAGAATGATTTATTTCCCTGGAAAAATTCTGTAAAAATTAAAAAATATGAAAATATGAAATTATGGTTTTATAGAATCGAATCTAATAATAATCCAAGAATAAAATTTTAGTAGTCATAATAACAAAATGATCTACTGGTTTCAAGTTCAAATCCCGAAGAAGAATCCAAGATGGAAGACGATGACGTATGGTGAAATCTGTAGTGTTGAAGTCTACAGTTCCTTGTAGAAACAAGAACTATCACTCCGGTTTCTGATAGCTGAATAAAGTTTTATAAAAAACTGTCATTGTTCCACAATATTACATGAGCACATGTATTTTCCAGAAAAAATAACAGAATTAATCCTTTTGAATAATTCCAATCCAAGTAATCTGAAATAACTCCAAACAGCACAACATAAAACTTCCAATTTAATAGCTCAGCTTCTACTGAGATTAATTCTCCAAAACATTGGCTATATCGTATTCTAAACGTAAACAAGGGGGTCATGTGATCATCTTTTGGAAGGTTATAGAAATTACGTACTTGTTAGAGATCATATCTACCAAGTGTGACTCTGACGAAAACCAATCATTTTACTCTAAGAAATGAAAAATATAAAAAATTGTTTACATAACACATTAACCCCTGGCGATGAGTATACTCGTCGTACTTTACATCCCTGATCTCCCGCGTGCCTCGCTAAAGTGGCTGAGTTTGCATAGCTTGTATCGCGAGCGCCGAGTTTAAGAGGCAGCATTTAGCAAGGCCTTTCTCCCGCACGACGAGCTAACTCGGCGCAAACCATTGGTTGATTTAAAGCCATTTCCTACTAATGCAGGCAGCTTAGCCAATCGAATTTTGGCTTACATAGATAGAGCGCACATTGCTGAACAAAGGGAAGAAAAACTCACTTCGATATCAGTTGATTTAGTGAAAATATTTCGATTTTAAAATGATACAAATTGACGAGAATCAGCCTCTAGGAGCAGACTTTTACTTGCCGGATTCTGACGGAGAATTTTCTGGATTTTAATCAGACGAGATTGATAGTGACATCGAAAAAGCTACTGAAAATAACAGTGGTAGTGACGAGAATGAGAATCATGAAGAAGAAGAAGAAAATGAAAGTAGACCTGATCGACGATCGTAAATGATAAAACCCACATTGACAAGAGGCTATGCAAAGGACCAGCAACGGATTTAGACCCTGATGCAAATGCATTTGATTTCGTGGAGCTTCTTTTTCTTTTGAATAATCGTTAAATAAATGTTTGGGAAATATATGTTGTTAACATGAGTGTTCATAGTTCAAGGTTTGTAAAGTGTTTTATTAGTTTTAAAAATTTCAGTGAGAGTTCTAAGGAAGAAAGGTAAGTAAAAAGCAAGTAAAATATGACCATTTGTGTACAGTATTCACAGGATGTTTAGTTTACAAGAGACTACAAGTGGAATTTCTTTTTTCATAAAATATAATTATTTCATGTGTTGATGGTGTTAATAATTCTTTGTGAATTCATAATGGATTTTACGGATTATTCACGGCAAGAGAAGTAAACTGGCTAGTACATCATTTGTTTTCACCATCATGCATTAGTTTTATTTCTGCATGCAGCATGGAATTTATACCATTATGTATGTAAGTTTATTGAGAACTGCCGTGCCAAATTTCAGCTTAATTAAATGAATATAAATAAAATAAATTTTATAGCAAGTAGCCCCCTCTATAAAAATCTGCAATCCAATTGCTGTCAGCTAGTCTCAGGGGTACAGGCACTGGAAAGGCTAACACTGCTCTAGGTGATCTCTGCAAGTATGCTTCAGGGGACTGCGTAGCTGTTTGGCTCAGGGGTTAATGTGTTAAAGATGAAGTCTCTTCATGACCTCGACAACAACTGATCATTTTTAAAATAAAATAGAACTTGTTTATGACGGTTGCTACAAATTTAGAAACACGCTTAGGATTTAAATCAACACTTGGTGTTTATAAACTAACAGTCAAGGTCAAACTATTTTCTGAAAAAACTATCATCTCTAGTGAATAAGTGTACATTACAAAAGCATGTAATAAGAAATCAATTTAAAAAACTGACAAAAAAATTTAATTTAAATAAATGTTTATTAAATCAGATACAAGTAAATCAAATATACATATTTCCCTCCATAAAGAAGATGAAAGATTTATACATAAAGATTTTTTTAACCACAGACTAATTATAAATGAGGTTAAAAAGAACTCGTATAAATTGCACACAGTGTACATGAAATAATACATTGTTGTCCATGGTAATGTGCTTCTGCTATTAAATTATCTTTTCCCTTGATGTGCCTGATGTCATTATTATATTCCTGTAACAACAAACTCTACCTTAATAGTCTTTGATTTTGATTTTTCATCTTGCAGATGAAAGTAAGGGAATGAAGGTCACTAAATACAATAATCGAAGAAGGAGCTGAACTTAGGTAAACTTCAAAATGTTGTAATCCCAATATCAAAGCCAAACATTCCTTCTCGATTGTTGAATTTCTTTGGTGCTTATTTAATTTCTTAGAAAAATAGCACACTGGTCGATCAATACCATTTTCATCTTCTTGAATCAAAACTGCTCCAACCACAACATCACTTGCATCAACAGATAGTTTAAAAAAATGTCTGCAATTTGGAGTGGTAAAAACTGGCGCACCTTAAGTATGGCTTTCAACTTGTCAAAAGCTATCTGACATTTCTCAGTCCAAAGGACCTTGTTTCCCTTGCTCAAAAAATTTATCAGGGGTTCAGCAATTCGAGAAAAACTGGAACAAAATTTTTGGTAGTATCTGGCCAAACCCAAAAATTGCATAATCGGCTTTTTATTCACAGGCATGGGAAATTCAGAAATACCCTAGAGCTTAGCATATATAGGTTTAACTTGTCCATGTCCCATGAAGTGTCCTTAGAAAGTTACACTACCATGGCAGAACTCACTTTTAGAAAAATTAATTGTCAAACATGCATCTATGAGTCTGTCAAAGAATTTCATAATTTTTGCTAAAAGTTCTTTTCAGGTGTCATTGTAGACGAAGTCATCGATGTAAGCATCACAGTTGTCTAGACCAGAGGTAATAATATTCATGAGATGCTGAAATGTACTCGGCGACCATTTCATCCCAAACGGCATTACTTTATATTGCTAAAGTCCATCTGGAGTCAAGATTGCCGAAATTTCCTCTGCTCTTTCCATTAGTGGAATTTGCCAAAATCCTTTCAGGTCAAATTTGGTGACATACTTGGCATTCCCAATCTTATCAATACAGTCATCGAGTCTTGGTAATGGGAATGAATCTATTTTTTTTTCTCTTACACTATTCACCTTCCTACAATCGATACACATACGGAAAGTATTATCTGGTTTTGGAAGAATTATGCATGGTGAACTCCAGTCACATTTACTGGGCTCAGTAAAATCATTCTCCAGCAAATATTGAATTTCGTTTTTCAAGTATTCCTGTTTGAGAGGGTTCATCCTGTATGGGAGTTGGTTGACAGGTTTGGAATTTACAATTTTATCGCCATGGAAAATGTTGTTTGTCCTTGTTGGAAAATCTGGAAATAAGCGCTCATATTCAAATAATAACTGTTTTAGTTCATATCTCTCTTGCTCTTGCAAATGTGAATGTTTCTGGTCCAGATCTTTCATAATTTCTGTATTCCAAAGATTTGTCACTCCAATGTCAGTAGAATCCAATGATATTCCTTCACTTAACTCTTCAATGAGTGGGGCAGGTACAACTAAATTAATTGCATGTTTAAGCTGGCTATCTCTTTCAATATACTCTTTTTGAATGTTAATGTGACAGAGTTGTTTTTGTCTACGCCTCCTAGGAGTATGTATGATGTAATTTAAATCATTTATTTTCCTGTCAACTGTGTAGTGACCATAATACTTGGACTGAAGAGGACTTTGTGGTATTGGCAAGAGAGGTAGGACTATATCACCAGGCTGAAATCTCCTTTCCTTCGAGTTTTTATTACATCTTGTCTTCATTTTGGATTGAGTAGAGTGCAGATTTGCTCTTGTGACCTCACAAGCCTTTGACAACTTGTATTTAAAATTATAAACATTATCACGAAGATTAATTTCAAATTCTTCATTAGAAAGAAGTTTCTCTTTCAATATCTTCAATGGTCGACGCAGTGTACCCAAACACCTGTTCAAAGGGACTGAACCTAAAGATTCTTAAACTGTTTCCCTAACAGCAAAAATAGTAAATGAATACCTTCATCCCACTCTTTACCTGTATCAAAACAATATGATCAAATCATATTTTTCAAAGTCTGATGGATTTTTTCTAATGCCCATTGGCTCTCACGGTGATAGGCAGAATATTTTAATTTGTTGAATGTCTAATTCGTACAGAACTTGCTGGAAAATTCCAGATCTGAAATTTAAGCCTTGATCAGACTGTACGGTCTTGGGAAGGCCAAAGTGAGTTAAAAAACTTTATCATAACTTTTACTATTGTTTTAGATTTTATATTTCTCAAGAGAATTGCCTCTGGAAACCTTGTTGATGCACACATTATGGTCAACAAGTACTGGTTACCTGACTTGGTCCTTGGTAAGGTACCAAAACAATCTACCATAATTCTACTAAATGGTTTATCAAAGGCAAGAATAGGTTGTAGATGAGGCATATGTATTTTATGACTTGGTTTTCCTACCATTTGACAGGTATGACAAGATCTACAGTATTTACCAACATCACTTTTAATTTTTGGCCAATAAAAGTGAGTTAAGATCTTGTGATAAGCTTTAATGATCCCTAAATGATGAGCCAATAGCGTTTCATGGACCAGAGTAAGTATTTCCTGTCTGTAAGGTTTCGGAACTACAATTTGATAGTTCACTGACCATTTGTCATCAGCAGGTACATTGGGAGGTCTCCATTTTCTCATAAGAATTCCATTTTAAATGAAATAACAGACAGGAACTTCAGCATCTTCAGTTTCACTAATGGCCTTCTGACACAAACAGGAGATCACAGGATCTTTTTCCTGTTCAACGACAAGTGATTGTTGTTTATCACCCTGATTAGATAAAGAGAATGAGTTATTAAAAGAGGATCACTGTGGTCAATACCTCATGATTGGTCAAAACAAGGAGTGAAATTGACCTCATCAAAAGTATGACCAATGCATGTGTCAGCTAAAGGAATACTTTCCTGATCAACATCATTCTCAGGACCTTTCTTTGCCATAGCTCTGGGAACTCAACAAGCTGAAAATAAGTCAAGGAATACTTTTTTAATTGGATCAACAAACTGATCCAAGCAAGCTTTGTCAGTTACAAGTGGATTAACCACAACCTTGTCTCCAGCTAGGTCATTGCCTAGTAATAAATGAATGCCCTCATCAGGTAAAACAGAGACTTCTCCGACTGTCACAGGTCCTGAGACTAAGTCTGATGACAAAGTTACGCAATGGAGAGGAACATTAACTATACTCCCTGAATACGAATGCTCTCATTAGAAGGAGACTTCTCAGAAAAATGCAAAGTACCTAACAATTAAAGACTCTGAGAAGCCCCTGTGTCCCTTAAAATTTTAATAGGGATAGGATTGGCCGAATCACCCAAGAGTGATAAAGAACCTTTCTTTGTGAATAGTTCATAATTCACCATAATCAAATCAGACCGTGGTTTATTAGACCAAACACATGTATTGCTTTCAATACATGACAGTGGCCTTGACCTCTTAGAAATAAGAGCATATGGAATAGGTCTGTCTTCATTTTGATGCCAATTTTCAATTTGTAGCAATCAGAAATAACGTATCCTTTTTTCTTGAAATAGGCACATGTATGAGAAGACAAGGATCTTGAATCAAGCTTCTCTGAAGTTTGATTTTAAGAAGTTGTGCCAGTTTGAGTTTTAGACACTTTTCTGCCAAAAGACTTGAGTAGAAGCGTTATTTACAAAAGGTACCTTATGAGTTAAAATAATACTCAGCAGCAGCTCATGCAGCATTTTCCAAGGTTTCAGTCTTATGCTCATCAAGATAAGACTTAAAGTCACTATGGACAGTTTTTGAAATCTTCTTCAAGTAATACAAGTTGTTTGAGACTTTCATAATCTCATTCAACTTTCTTTGCTAAGCACCATCTATCAAATAACTGCTCTTTTTCTCAAACAAATTCAACACGAGTTTGTCTAGTTTCTTTTCTATAGTTTCTGAGTTTTTGCTGATAAGCTTCAGGAACTAACTCATAACCCCTTAGGATGCATTCTTTAACCACATCATAGTTACCACTTTGATGAACTGGCAGTCAATTGTAAACATCACTAGCCTTGCCAGTGAGTACACATTGTAAAAGATGAGTCCAGTGCTCCCTTGGCCATTTCAAATTTTCAGCAACGTTTTCAAAACGAGTAAAATATTCATCTAATTCTTTTTCTCTGAAAGAGGGCACTGATCAAATATTCTTTGCAAGGTCAAAACTTAAATTTGGATCTGAAGTATGAATGTGATTTTAACTTGCCAGTTCCATTTCTTTTATTCTACATTGAAATTCCCTCTATTTCTTTCTTTTTTCCTTATATACTTGCATTTGTTTTTCTTTTAACTGCATTTGTATTTCCTTCTCTTTTTCGTCTGCTTGCAAATCCATTTGTTTTCCTTTCTCTCTTTCCTGTCTCTCTCTCTCCTCTTTATCAAATTGTTAACTGTATTTGTTCTTTGTGCAATAAAATTTGTTCTTTGTCTTTCTCCAACTGTAACTGCATTTGTTTTTAAGTTTCTTCTTTCTGAAGCTCCAGCTTCCTTAAATCCAATTCCATCTTGTATTTTAATTATAATTCCTTCACTTTTGTGTAAGAGTCTAATACAGACTTACTGACTGAAACCAAAGCACTATAATCCTAAACATTTTTTCTACCAAATACTGAACCAAAATATTTCTTATTTCCTGTTTCTTTAAGGAAGCATTTACTTCAGAAATATCGTTTCTTCTGGCAAGTTGAAACAAATCGACTTTTTTTGAAAAGATCTAATTGTTCCTGGGTAGGATTTGAAAGAAAGATTTCCACTTTCGATGACATTTTAGAAAAAGTTTGCCGATTTCAATAAGATTTCAAAAACATGAGGAATTCAAATTTCAAAAAAAAAATAAAGAAACATCACCAAGATATTGTAATCTCGAGGGGACATTTGACATGTATAGCACTAACACATAAACCTACAGCATACATCTATAGCACACATAGGACATAGGAGACCTCTGGCAGAATACAAACATACAGACCTTTGGTGGATACAAACACATAAAACACTTTTATTTTTTCTGGAAAAAGTAGCGGGGACATCTGTCTGGTGCCTGCCTCCCTCCCAAGAAAAACCGAAAAAAATGCTAAATACATTTTGATTTTATTTAATAATGAATGTCAAACATTTTTTATTTCAATTTAGATTTGGATATATTGCGTTAAGACTGAAATTCCAACGTTTCCTTTAACAGATGTTACATCTCTGAATTAACTATCCAGAATCAAAAGGCTGAAATACAAAATCTTGTAAAGTATTGAAACCATTATTAAAGTGTGTGGTGACATGAGATGAAAAAGATTGATATATATAATTATTTATATAAAATATTCATGTGTTTAGATACATGTTGACTGGTTTGTCCAATATACTGTATGCCACATTAATACATGTGCAACATTGTGCAACATCAAAAGTGTTAATTCTTAGATCATCTGTAATAATTATCAGTTCAAAATAAATTATAAATAATAAATGATACATAACAAAATATGATGCAACTGTTTATCTCTGCTCACACACACACACACACACACACACACACACACACACACACACACATATATATATATATATATATATATATATATATATATATATATATATATATATATATATATATATATATATATACACACACCACATTAAGCAATTTTGTGCTGTTACAGATTTCGTACTTATTGATAAAATGTCTGAGACACCTGTGATACAACAGTGTTCATAAGACCAACAAGTTAATTGCTACTTTTTATTTTTGACTGACATGAACCCACCAGTCATGTAAGAAGAAAAAGGTGAATGCCTTTTTGTTATCGATAGTACAGTATATTGTTAACAATGGAAATTAGAAATAGATGACTAAATAGATAAGTTTCAGTGGGAAGTTTTTTTTTATGACAGCTAATATGCAGAGCATTGATTAATCAGGATTTAATAAACTTTGGTTACACAAAGTTAATATTCAATTTTAAAATAATTTATATTTAGTTTATATTGAGTAAATGTACATACATGACCTGTATCACATTTACTATATATATAATCTTTATGTGTGTATGAGTTATAAAAGTTATACATAAAACCTGAGTTTTAAATAATTTATATTTCAGATGATGAGGAGTTTCTCACCAAATGGGCCACTGAGGCCAACAAAAAAATCTGGCAAAAACTGGAAACAACGCCAGACAGTGTGCGCAAAGAACTCTTCTCCTTCGCACTGGATAACAAATCATCACCCGCCAAACGCCATAGAATTTTGACAGCAAAACTTAAGGAAAGCATGAGACAAGATGAGTTAAAGTCCAAAAAGGAAGAAACAAAAGGTTCCATTTGAAAAGAGCTCTGAAACTATGCCACCCAACCCCAAAGAGCCTCAAATTAGGCAAGGTGCAATTGAAAAAGGCACAGTCTCTGTACAAAAGCTGAAATTTTATACTCCTTCCACAATGAGTAAAGAAAGAAAAAAACATAAGGAAGCCACATCTAATGTGACATTGGTAAACAAATATTCAATTCATGTTTGGCAGATCATTTTAGTGATCCAGCAGTGCAACATATGGATGTTTCAAGCCAGTTCACCACATTCACAGAAACATGGGCACTATGCATTAATTTGGCAGATGAGCAAACGAATCAAGGGATACAGCAAGTTCTGCCAATTTGTGAGGAAAACAGGGAAATGAATACTAGTAAACACTCATCAATTTAGGTGTAACAATAAATACAAGTTTTAACTTTTTTCATCTTCCAGTGTGGCAAAATTAATTTTGTAATTCTGTTTTAGCATATCATATATATTGCATGCACATGTATGTTAAGGCCTGGAGTGGGCTGGATTGGATTTAAGAGATGTTATGTTTTCGGCCAGCTGTCAAAGCAATGCAATTTAAAGTTTTACTAACTACATTGTCAGAATTAATCAATATACTCTGTTTCTGTATTTCAAAATAGAAGAATAAAAAAATATTAAATAAAAGAAAAAGATTGTGCTTTCCAAATCCTGGGGGTGGATTGGGGGTAAGAATTTAAGCACTTTACACAAAAAATAATTTGAAAGGTATTCCTAGCTGCTTTTGAATAATGTATAATTCTTGGAGGGAATTATGTGAAGAAATATAGCTATAATTTATTTTGGATAATACTTGTCATCTTGTTTCTAGTTTTATGCACACATTCTTTTTCTTGTACACATTATTTCTCGTACAGCTGCAGTATTTTATTTGGTCTTGTCTGTATATTTGTATGCATATGTAGATCAACTCAATAGATCTTTCAGACCATTCTAACAGACTGTATACTTTTTTAATAGGGCAGGTTATGAATAGGTGGATGTGATGCTACTTGTACTGATCACACGTCTGAAAATAGCCACATGCGGGTTGTATCTTAAGCCTACGGACAAACTTTGTAACATGGCCACTATGTTTCATTGAGTAGGTTTAACTGAAGATGACGTTCCCAGTGCAAAACTATCTTACAGCCTAATAGAAGGTCACTGTTATAAAACTGAAAGGTTGGTTATGAATTTCATCTCCCTAAAAGTGGAAATCAACATAAATTTAGTCTTTATTTTAGTAATTTAGGTTACCATCCTATAAAATAGTATTCTAAGGAGCACATTGCAATTCTTATAGTATAACTTGTCTAGTACAGGTCTTTGTCTAGTTAATAAATGGTACATAAACTGTGGACTCTTAGATAAAATCAAGCTACAAAATTTTATTAACATGGAGTGGCATACAAACATCTTAACAGAGACCTTCTCAAATATCATACTAGATTGTTTTAAATAATGCATAGTGTTCATCATGAACTAATAATTATTTCGTGAACAGAAATTACAATAAAACACTCTGAGTCAATGTCACCTTCATATCTACTTTGTAACATGGCCACTATGTTTCAATGGGTAGATTAAACTGAAGACAATGTTCCCAGTGCAAAATTATCTTACACCTTAATAGAAAGTACCTGTTATACAGTTAAAACGGTGGTTACAAATCAACTCCCTAAAAGTGGAAATCAACGTAAATTTAGTTTTTGTTTTAGTAATTTAGGTTAAGCACAATGTACTTCTCATAATATAACTTGTCAAGTACAGGTGTTTGTCTAGCTAATAAATGGTACATAAACTTTGGACTCGAAGATAAAGAAAATCTATACAATTTTATTAAGATGGAGTGGCATACCAGCATAGATCTTATCAGTGACCTTCTCAAATATCATAATAGATTGTTTTAAATAATGCATAGTGTTTGTCATGAACTAATAGTTATTTCTTGAACAGAAGTTACAATAAAACACTCTTGAATCAATGTCACCTTCATATCTACCTGCCTCAATATGAAGTTTATGGCTAGAACATCTAAATATAGAAGTGTCCAGAGGAATGTAAAGAGTTAGTTATCCGTATAGATATCTGTCAACATTCCGTAGTGACTTGTATTCTTTGTAATAAATATATTTTGTGGACTGATGTGACTTTAATGCCAACTTTGATGCATACAATTCTTTTAATTTATGGAAAGAAAAAGTTAATGCATGACAAGTAATGAATCATGCTTCATTTTTATATTAGATACAAATTTAGGTAATGTTCCAGAATTCCTAAACTATGGTTTTATTTATTTAATTATGTGTCTTACGATTTTTCTGACAATTTATTTATTATCTCCAAATTAGAGTACCTGAAGTCAATAAAACAAGATTTTATTTGCTTTAACTACTAAATCTGGTTTATATTTTATCTTTCAGCATTATATTTGTACACACTGACAACAGCAAATCAACATAGTTCACAGAGTATAAGGTACAGTTTAGTGTAAGTATCACATTGTGTACATTCAAGTTCTGTTCTGTTTGTCTGATTGGGCAATACTGGAGCATCCCATGTCTTGTGAGTAAATTCTAATTGTTGGAAAAAGGTGAGTTTCTAATCTGCCCATTTAATTTCCTGAGTCTTGGATTGTGGCTTTCATTATTTAAATTTTATTAACAAGATTAATCAGAAACCAGTGAACATTATTGACAAATGAAATTGGTTAACCATTGTTTGTAAACACAGACACACACACAGATATATAAATGAAACTAGTAGAATTTTAAATACTTTTTTAAAACTTCTTGACTTGAAATTGGATTTTTTTTGTCTCTAGTCCTAATTGGGGACGTGTTTGACCAACATGAATCTAATATTATTATTTATTTTATTTAGTACCAGTACCATCGGCTGAAGTTGTCAGCATACTTAAGCAGCTGTGTCGGCCTGATGTACAAGAATTTCTTAAAAAACTGATGGATCATTTTAGTGAAGGTGCATGCTCACATCAGGGGAATGAGTGTTTTTAGGTAAATACTTTTTTGCTTATTTTAATCTTTACAAAATTGTTGTGGTACTCTTATACTTCTGGTATACCACTTCATAGAGGGAATAGTCACTTATTATTATTTTAGTGACTCATTGATTTTGGCAGACACTTAATCTACATATTCCTAGCATAACAGTTTAATGAATTGCAACCCAAGAGTACTTTTTAACATAATGTTTTTAGTAAAGTACTTTTGTCAATTTGTTTTCAAGGTTATTTATCTTTAGCTAAAATTTTGTGCTAAGTAAAAGAATTAGTGATGTGATGAAATAGTTGGCTTTTAATACAACAAATACAACAATGTCAAGATCATCATGCAATATGTAATGTATTTTATTATGGAATTGTATGTTGATTGCTACCAGAGGAACGAGTCTTCAGTATCATATTGGATGTGTTATGAATATATTGGATGTACTGGTTTTTTTATAGCAGTTACTGTATACTGGCAAACCATGTATCACACAGTTCATCATTTGATGAATGATTTTGAGCCTAGATCATGGATTAGAATCCTTATGAACATTCATCTATCATGTTTGCTACAAAACCCCAAGATTACATTCAGATAGAATTCGGCCATACTTTAAACGTGCTATATTTATTGTATCAAGGTGAGTATATATGATTACCTTAGTGTTTGTCCAATTACAGTGCTAACTGTGACTTCTAGGTGGGTGCATTGCAGTCTATCTGTGCAGCTATATTAGGCACCCAAAAATATGTTTCCTATTGTACTGGTTTGAAAATTTGGGTAGGGAGGAGATTTTGGTTTATGATATATATATACTAATGTGATTTGTGTGTTTGTTTTGTTTTTTTACTATGGAGGAAAAAGTTTTAGGGTCAGCAATGAGAAACAGGGATGGTCAGGCAACAGGAAACATTTTTTGCCTTATCTACCTATAGGATGGACAGTATTATTTATAAAAATAAAATACATTGAACACTTTTTAAAATGCAACATTTTTGCACAGAATGTTCAGCCAACCTATACTCGACTATAAACAGTGCTTCAAAGTCCAATATGTACTATCTGCTACCAAACATAACAGAAAGTTCAAAGGATTTTGGAGGCATAACCCAGGATTCATCCTTCCAGAAAGAAAGAAATGTAATTTCAGATTCTAGGAGGAAATTAATATTAGTACCCCACATAAGTCCACTTTCAAAGCACCAATTCTAAGGAGGTCTCCTAGAAAAGAATTTACAAGCAGTGGCCAAGAAGATTCACAGTCAAACATGGTTATTTTGCTTGCTTTTCTTATACATCATACTGTGATAGTTGAAAAGATTAATATTTCTTTGATATTGCCTATCTTTTATGTGACCCAGATCCTTTTTAACAGGATAGAGAAAAAAACTGTTCAACTAGTCATTTCATTTTGTTGGATTTATATCAGAGATTTACAAAAGTTATCAAAAACAGCTTGTCCAGGGCAAGATGTATGGAAAATTGAAAACAAATTGAAAATCTTAGCTTGTTCCCAACACCCCCATGGATAGGCAGAAATTGATTTGTACATGTATTTAGCATTAAGTTGGGATAGGCATATAACCTACCTTAAACTAAAACACTAAACAATAATAGAACTGCTTTAATTTAATTGTGATCATGTTATAATATATAACAGTTTTTGATCTGCGAGAGAGCGCGATTGCAATGATATACATGTGAAAATATCTGACCTGGAACTCTCCAGC
This sequence comes from Sinohyriopsis cumingii, assembly GCA_028554795.2. NCBI lineage: Eukaryota > Metazoa > Mollusca > Bivalvia > Unionida > Unionidae > Sinohyriopsis > Sinohyriopsis cumingii. Next base: position 4,243,627 of record JAPYKE020000029.1, read on the forward strand.
TAATTTTACTCTTTTGTTTTATTTTTGTTCAGCAGGTTAAGTTACTTTAGGCCTATGATTTGACTGTTCACAAAGACAGGCTAAAAAATATCATTTCAGCTGCAAAGAAATCACAGAAGCCAGGCTACATTCTTTGCTATAAGTTGTTGCCTGAAGTTTTAAGTCTCATGACCAGTTCAAGATGACAGGGAGGGCATGACATCAGCGAAGAAAGGTGACCTTCAACCATCCCTTGATAAAACCAAAGTCTGTGCAATTAAAGGTAATTAAGATAGCAGCCTGTGGTTTGTTTTCTGTGGAAAGTTCATTAAAAGTTCTTACTTTCTGCTTAAGGTTACATGTAAAATTGTTAACGTCAGCACAATATTTTTCATTGAAGCACACACTGCTCTCTTGGTAGCTTGGCATTAAGCCAGAACTAAAATTAGGACCCAGTACATGGAAGAGTGAAAAATTGGAGATATAAAATTGGCTTGGTGATTTAGGTAAAGATTGTAGAGCTTTCATGTAGCAGAGTTGAGGCAGTAAGTAAAATAAAATCACAAATGATTTATTAGAAAAACAGTACACAGCATATTTTCCAGATTTACAGTATTCTGAACATCTAAATTGGATATACACACTAAAATTAATGTCTATATATATAGTATTAGCTTGTTCAGAAAAACTAATTTTAATTTTTGCTTTTATCAAGGGTGACAAGTTTGATTAACATAACAAGTATGATGAAGTAGCCAATATAACATGAACAAGATTAATTTATTGAAATATATTGGGAAAATAAATGTTACTCTTTCTACACTGAAGCTGATAGTTTTAATGAAGAGGATTTTCTTATGGTGTCTTTATTTTTTAGGTTATGTTGTGGTTTGGTGTAAAAAGAATGGCCACCTGACACCTCTGGAGCCATCTCTCAATGATACTATAATAAAAGATCAGCTATACCAGGAAGCAGATTAAAATGGCGCTGAAGAAGCTTAAAAATGATTAAGCTAATAAACTGATAATGATGGGGAAGGAATTGTTTCAATTTGCAAGTAATTACCAGTAAAATTATTAATTCTAAGAATAAAGAGCAATTGTTTATAAAATTATTAGTTTCTTTTTTTTATTTCTTTCTTGTTTAATGAGATTCATAAAAAAAGAATTAAAATTAAGTCAGGAAAACCTGTGACCATAAGATTCTTCAAATGATACTCTAGATGGATATTTTAGGAAGAAGGCGGAAACACAAATAAATTTTCCAGGCATAGAGCTAAAATGTATTTCCAGGTGTCACTAGGTGTTAGTTAAAGTTTATTTCCAGGTGTTGCTAATTTACATATTTACAAATTCCACTTAACTTACGTCTCAGTTCTGCTTGGTTTACATCTAAGCTAGTCCTTATTAAATCTTATGCCTGGAATTCTTACAAATACGATGCCTGGAGTACGTCTAAATTACAGGTAAAAAAAAATCATACAGCGATAACTAAATTGTTGTTGTAATAATAATAATGAGTCATCCTGTGCTAACCATGGAATTTTGTACAGCTAAATTAGCTCGACAATGACTAGAGGTGATTGAGAAATATCTCCCGGTCCGTGATTGTGTCAAACCGCAACTGCAACAGTGCCAGGAAGCCAAAGACAGACTTGCAGTATGTGCAGTAGAATTGTTTACACCAGTCAAAGAGACTACTAAAGTCTTCTTCCCACGTTAGAGGAAACCGCTCAAGCAACTGGGAAAATCGCAGAAAGAACCAAAACAAAAAGATTCTATGGTAACTTCCAGTTGAAATAGCTGTTGCTCAACTACAAGAAGAAATACAAGAATTACTAAAGGGTATCAACCAAGCTCATGTTGAGGTTGTCGATGTGAAGGATACTGCTGCACCAGAACCAAAAACCATAAACCCAACTTACCGAAGAAGGTTGTAAACTACTTCAAGAAAACTAAAGCGCATGCTGCAACCGGATATTCAGAACATGATGAATTACGAGATCCAAACACCACCAGTGTTTTAGAGAAAAAAATTGGGTTTCTTTTGTATTTTGAAAGTTTCGTGGTATAACTAGAATCACTGGTGAACACAAGAATGAATTTGAGAGAAACAAGTTAACAAGAATTTAAAAAGTGCCATTAACTGGAGATATATTATCGCCCAAAAGTTACAGTTTAGACAACCTTGTAGTGAAGAAGAAGAAACAACTGGAATTTGACTAATCTTGACAGTGACTGAACCTTCAGTGATGATTTCAACAGAGACCAGGTATGCAATTAGATCAGTGACAAGAAAATAATATAATCCTATACAATGCTCAACATTGATCTGAGTCGATCAGAGAAATCAATTTATGATTACCGATATATAAAGTTACCTACAGAGATGGACTCGGTGATGTTGTTCAAGGTCTATTCAGAATGGTAGCCCCAAAAATTATTCCGATTACAAAAGCAACTAGTAATGAAAGCCAATGATGTTGTATGTGACAAGGCTATTGGCTATTGGTAATGTTGCTGGTAAAGCATCCTAAAGATTTGCACGATTAATATGCAGAGTGCCAGTGGTCCAACCACAGTCAGTAAAACTGCCCAGCACCGAAGTGATGACAGCAAGTGTCAGAAATATAATAAATCAAGCTGCAAGTGAACAACTAAAGAATTAGCTGGTGTACCACTGACAAAACAAACACAGACAAGAAAGGAATATAACAGCAAGTCAGATAGCAGGAAGTGGTCTAGCTCAACATCATTTTTAAATAACGGCAAATATAAATAAAATGTTCAAGTGTATATCTGATACCAATGACATAGACACAACAGTCCTAAAGGACGAATCTGTGCATAATTATCAGTATGATGCAGATATTTTCTGCCTGCTGTGGCTTTAATTGAAACTGTTCAACGGTGCCACATACATGATTGATGAAAAAAAAAATTGAATCATGCCTCGAGAATGTTTACGTCATGACGATACCTGGTCTGGAAAGATATTCTGATGGTTATTCATGGTCCGCTGGTCCATCAATGATGCTCGCGAAGGAAGCCAATGATCACCCCAAGGGCAGTAACATGAGAATGAACACTGCTGGAACTGAGGGCACATCGATGAATGAAGATTTCAACTGAGGATTCATAGCACAGCGATCGATGTTAAACGACAAGAATTTTCATGTGTAATTCTGCTGTCACAGATTTTTTGGTCTGCAGGGGTGTCAAAAAAAATATCTTTGGCGCCTAACACACAGTGGTGCTTTTCAGAAAATCCACCGACAATAATGCAATCTAGAGCCCTGGTACAGTTGATGCTAGCAAGGTGATACTGACAAAACTTTTGTTGTGGATGCCAACACTGACACAACCGCTGACTGAAGAACAGCTGCACTCTTTGATGGATAGTGGCAGCAAATCCACATTGTTGTGGTTGATGACCAGACAGTATCAAGAGTAAAGCTACTCGACTATTTACATGACAGATAGCATCACAGCAAGGGGTTTCAGCCCCATGGCATATATTCACAGTGTTTGAGGAAATTTACAGATGTGAAACCCAATGGGGTTTGATACTCTTGGGGTTTGTGAAGTTTCTCTGGGAATACATGGACATCAAGAACCTTCAGAGGAAGTATTACTGAATTTTGAAAACAACCATGTTGCACATGTGCATCATTGGTTGATGACATTCATGGGGCGTAATCAGAATGCTAATTCTGGTTTGCAGATATCTAAGCGGGATTTCACAATGTTGTATCCAATCTATTACTTCCCACTGGAATACTTTGAATTATTCAGGCAATCAGTCATCGACATACAGTTCCGAGCTCATGTAGCCCAATCAGCTGTTATACTGTCAGACAAAGCAATTCTGCTTGAAGGCGTTGGCGGACAAATGAAAGCCTTTGGTGCACCAGTGTAATGTGATTGCAACACAATCGAATAGCAAGTGATCCTTGCAAAGCAATTGGATCTTTCATCTGTATACATCTAATGTCATCACATGTATGTTACTCTGACTCCTGGTCAGATTAAGAAGTTACAATCAGCATCAGTGAAGAATTCTGGAATAAAAGTATTTCTGAAATCAACAGCGTCTCAAGGCCCAAATAAATTATGACTGACAGAACATCAGCTCAAACACTACAATGATGCACTGAAGAAAGCAGATGGACATAGCCTAAAGACTTTAAAAAAAGAAAGCAGGGTTGGGATCTAAGACTGCCAGGAACCCCTATTTGTGGTTCAGTCTAGCCGATTGCGGCTCAGGTCTGGGACTAACAGGAACCCATCATTAACATTGGCACTAAGCAAGCTTCCATTGTCGAATTGTGCTTGTCGAATAAGCATACAAAGCCCTAAAGTTCTTTTTATGTGCGATCAATTACCAAAACAACCAAATCATATTGAAACAGGTATCATTAATCTCGATGGAATTCTGGTCCAGGTACTGACTGGATTGCATATGCTGTTGATCCATGTAGTGTTGTTTATTTTGCTTTATAAAGACTAGCACCACCAAACGAAGTTAAAAATATATCAGCAGAAATGCTAGTAATTCCGTCTGGTATTCAACGTTACCAACACTGACATTAACAGATCCATGTATATGCGGTCCTGAAGCAACTGCTGTACTCGATGCTATATCAAGCATCAGAAACACTGCATAAAACTGTGCATGAGTACACTAGAGGTCATCTTAAAAAGGTTAAAAGTTTATAATGGTAAATATTTATGGAAGATCTCACACTAGAGTTAAGAAACCTGGTGATTTTGATTTGTCAAAATATATCACAAAATATGAGCCTGCTGATCGTATACACCTTGACCAGGATGAGGTTGTTGTTTTTCAGGATCAGCGTGGGCATATAAAGACTAGCAATATCAAGTGGGTCGATATTATCCTGCAGGTTTCAGGTGCGACCAATGATAACATCATGGTATTTACTGATGACAGACGAATCAAGCATATCAATCGAAGCAACCAGAGGAGAAATATTTAAACATCATGCTAAAACCAGAAATACAATGATTGGTGAATTCAACATGAGCAGAAATAAAATTGCTAATTGGAGAGAACCAGAATCAGACAATGATGCTACAATGAAGAAATACGTGGACAATAACAACATCATGACAACGACTTCGTTAATAACAATCAGTGATGAATTGGCCATATTCAGATCTGAATATAATAATCATATAACCGTGTTTACGAATTTTCTCAGAAACATAAGTTGTTGTTGTTGTTGTTGTAGGGTTTAATGCCATTTTTCAGCACAAGATAGGCTATACATGGCGGCCAGTATAATTGGTGGAGGAAGAACCCTGGAAAACGCCGGGAAGAACCACCGACCCACGAGAAGCTAATGGCAGGCTTTCTCATGTACCAACAATAGCTGAGCCTGAGACTGTAACTCACGCAGACAGAGATGAAATGCCAGTGATCTGTAATGGTGAGCGCTTTAGACCACTCGGCCACTCGGGACCCCTGCAGGAACGTAAGTAGTGTCGTTACTGATTTCTTTGGAAATCCAATGGTCAGCAGCATTAAGCTCACACAAATTGAAGAAAAATATAAAAAAAAATTTAAAATTCATACAACTTCATTCATCAATGTGGTTTATACAGTAGCGTCTGGATCAGCAACAAAATAATTCCATCAAACATACCACTAAGGTTACCAGAGTGTACAGGCTTTCCTTGTTTAGTGCTGTGCAATATAGGATATTTACATTTCCATGGCATCATTACACTGATAGATTTACTGGAACTATGTCTGTCATGTTAAATCAATATGCCATGGAAACATTCATACTGGAACCAGCAGATAAAGACTTAACCACAACGACGTTTGGCGTTAATTGGCTCATTATCAGCCATATAAATGGTAGCATCAGCAATAGGGATCGGCGTTGGTGGTATACTTAACCCTTCACCTCATGCAAGCATCTTTGGACGCCTCTATACCATTCGCATGGAAGTGCCTTTTGATGTAGGCTGTAAACATCAGCCATTTTAAGCCAGTTTTCGTAGTGCCACCTTTGGGGAAAAAAACCCTATTAGATACTACATTCATTTTTGTGAATGGCAATTATGTCAGGTCACGTGGCTATTGTTTATGCACTGGTCGATATCTGATATTTAAAGTAACTGGGTCATAATCTCCACTCTCCAAAATGGCGGTCGCGGATTTCATTCAATACGGATGAAGTTTTCACAATTAGAATCACAATTATGAAATATTCAATAACCTAGGTAATGGCACTGATATTGATGTAGGCAGCAATTAGTTTTTTATAAATTATCAAATTCAGATGACTTAGTGATGTTGACGCAGATAAAAAACTTGTAAATTTCGAGTATGTGAAATGGCTGCTACAGTTGGTCACACGGCCTCACTAACATGACGGTGAAAAAGTTCTCTCAAGATTTTAAAGCACATAAAAAATTCTTCCGTGAAAAATAATTACACAGCTATAACGATCAGACTTTACTCTTAAATTTTTCCACATATGATAGATGTGTACCAAAAATGTAAAATGATTCAAATTGCTGTTAAACGTAACATACACTACACTGCTTAAAGTTCACAGGTAGGCATATGCGTATGGAGTCGAATGGGTAACAGGTGTTCTATTTATAGCATACTGCACTTTGTAACTATGCTCTATGAGATAAAGGGTTAATATCATAGTGAAGAAAACACACAACGTTGATGTCGGCAGCATTGCAAGCATATGCACCATTGTCATCGTTGATATTGGTGGGGTTGAATGACGGCATAATATCAGATCCAGAACGATTAATAGTTATCATGACTTGGAGTGGTGTAACACTTAGTGTTCCGCAGACAGCGATCATAACAATCAATTAGAATTCATGTAAATAATAATCACATGAAACGTGAGCACAGTTCACTTGTGAACTACTACAAAAAAATGCCTCTAATACATCACATTACCAACTACCAACAACCACAATGATGTCAGTGACCTAAAAAGAACCTGAATTTCACATTATTTTTGCTACACAGATAAAGATCTATAACGACCGTACAATGAAATCATGATTGCACCACATCGAGTCTATAATAGCTGGCGAAATATCTGATCAAAGTCATATGGTTGATTATCAGCAAATAATTCCCTCATATTTGTGTATAAAAATAAACCTGATGGAACACCCGACTGGAATGTTATCAGCATTCCAACAGGAAGTTATCAAATTGAACAAATCTATGATGAATTTCAATGCAGAATTAAATCTTTTACAAAGGCAAGAATCAAAAATCGCAATTATGTTACACGAGCTAACATCATCTGCCACCAGAAAAATGTCAACACCAGATCACACCATCGATATATATAATTCATCAATTAAAACTGTTGGGTTGGCCATAAACAGCACAACCAGAGCCACAGAGGCCTGATTATACCACGGACAAACAAGTCATGTAAACACCAGAATACACAAGTTCTGGCACCAGGAATGGGTTATTTGAAGAGGAGATGATAACCAGAATACATGAAATCTTTAATGGTATGATTTATGATGAAGAAAAGGTGTTAATGATGAACACCAACAAGTAACCGGTGACTATAGAAAACTGGGGCCCCGAGTGGCCAAGTGGTCTAAAGCGGTCTCCGTTACGGATCACTGCCATCTCACCTCTGTCTGCGTGGGTTCGAGTCTAGGATTCAGCTAATGTGGGTATGTGAGAAAGCTTGCCAGTATCTTCTCGTGGGTCAGTGGTTCTTCCTGGGGTTTTCCCGGGTTCTTCCTCCATCATTAATACTGACCACCATGCATAGCCTATCATGTGCTGAAAAATGGCATTAAACCCCACAACAACAACAACAACAACTTAAGAAAACTATTCTCGGATTATGTAAATGAATACCCTAATGATCTTTTAAAGAAACAAACCATTGCAACGATACAACATTTAAACCAAATAAGACTTGGCACTGAGCATTATTGCGAAGTTGTTACTGAATCAGTATTCATCTAGGAGGCGGCTCATAGACACAATAATTTCTTGATCATTATGCGATTACATAAGCTGAATTACCGACACTTAAATTACTAGGTTTTGATAGCATGGCAGCGAAAAAGACTGTCAATGATAGAATCGAGGAACACTACCCGAAGATTGTTGACGCATGCCATTTATACCCAGGCATAACAATGGTCAAGGTGGCAGCTGATGACATATATCACCTGGCATCTTCCATATCACATCGACAATATCTGTGAACCTAGTTTGTGATGCCATGATGGAAGTCAGCAGCAAACTTAAATAAAAGCAATGGAATCTGATGGATTGTTGCATTTTCTAAAGTGCTGAACACATTTATTGTGCCATGAAAGTTTCCTTTCTTGTGATAATAAAGTTTATGATTATGGTCGTTACTAATGGTGGCATAAAATGCAAATTAAATTTACAATCTTTTGCGACCATAGATATCTGGCCTTCAAATTAAATGAAGATGGGGTATCTTAAAAAGATGCTTGTTAAACTTTATAATTTGTTCAAATTTTCGTTTCCCTATGAATAGCCACATACCGTGGGTAGCCTTTTCAAGATGATAGCTGACCATACTCTAGGCCAATTTAAGTACTTGCAACAATATTGTAGTGAAATGTTTAGTGACTATTGGATATAGATCAAACAAGGACTACCAACTTTTTATATATGTTCTTTGTTTTCTAATGGGATGTGACTGATACATAAATTTTGTTACAAGTGATCCGTACTTGAATTCATGGATTTTTTATACATGTGCACAGTACTTAACGGATTACAGACTGTACTACACAAATGTAAGTTTTCAATATACAAGTGTATTTTAGATTAGACTGTCTTCATTTAATCAAAAGCATGCATTTTTTGTGCCCGCTTTTACTATAACACCGCCACCTACCCAGCCATTTTTAGGTACATGCATCATTTTCTTCACCTTACTGACTGTTGGTTATAACATAGTTCAGTCTATAACACAGTTCAGTTCTAAGGACCCCAACTACCATGTAATAGCTGGTCCACACTGCATGTAGTTTACAAAAACAAAAATATTAGTCAGGAAGACCACAACTCCAACACTTAGTTATGAGCAATGGTTAATCACACAATTGCATAGGTTCAAGTCTAGGATTCAGCCAATGTGTTTTTTTTTAGAAAGCTGGCCAGTAGCTTCTCGTGGGTCGGTGGTTCTTCCTGGGGTTTTCCCCGTTCTTCCTCCACCATTAATACTGGACGCTATGCATGGTCTACAATGTGCTAAAAATGGCGTTAAATCCGACAACAAACACAATATCAAGATTCTCAAGATGTCCACCTTACATAGTTCATCAGAGGCCAGACAAAGTGAAGCAGGAAGAGAGAGATGTTGAAGTTTTAGGTAAATATTGAACTATGACCATCGCCTCCTTCCCCTTCTTCTTATCTTCTTTTCTACTTTCCCACTTCTTTCAGTGACAAAGCACACTTCTTTCAGTGACAAAAGATGCAGTCCCTTTAAAATAAAATCCTGGCAGCATCTCTCCTTAAATTGTAAATGGGGATCAAATTTGGAATTTCTCTTTTCATGCAGAGAAGTTTAATTAGTGAATGAATGTGCTGATGGAATAAATAAAATAAGCACAAGCAAGGGGGCAGGTTTTAAACAGCTCAAGATAATCACCTTTTGTAAATATATTTATAAAAAGTTAAAGAATAGGACAGGGTGATGTCAGTAGTTTTCCTTCTTCACTAACAAATACAAGTACAGTGTGACCCCGCTATAACACGGTAGTTGGGAGCCATAAAACGCGACTGCGTTATATACCGAACCGTGTTATATGCAACCAAGTCATTTAGCTGAAGAAAATGTACTCCCCCAAAAATGGAGGGTGTGTGTGTAATAAATGCGGGTGGTAAAATACATGCTTTGTCGGCACAGTTACCATCTTAAATTGATGCATATTAAATGAGAAATACACCTGTAGTGAAAACAGAAAAGACATAATATAACAGTTTACTTTAATTAGAGAACCATGAATTGGTACATATATGTAAATCCTGTTTATATATAAATGTGTAATGTATAGCATGAATAGAGTATCAACACCGTGTACTCACCCGCGAACCTCATCATATACATTGAATCCACAATACAAGTGATTCCATCGAAAATATGCACACACAGTTTTAAAATATTCAATGATTTTGTAACAGGTCATACTGGTATAAATTCAGTGGAAAAACACAGCACAAGCAAGTAACGAACAACGAAACACATTTACTTTAAAGTATGTTCCAAGTTGGTATAAGTTAGTTTGCGTTTTATGCCGCCATTGGTAGCGTTCATAAGCATAAACTTTCTCCCTACAAAAAGGAAACTTTCACAGCACAGTTAACATGTTCCAGTCACGATGGAAAATGCAAAAATCCATCAGATTCCATCACTTTTATTTAAGTTTGGTACTGACTTCCTTTGAAGAAAAGTTCTTTGCTGTCATTGAAAGATTGTAGTCGTCTTTGTTTGATGAATGGTGCATGCGCTATTGAAGTCACCGCTAAAGGACAGCTTCGGAGAACCAAACGAATGTCCATTTCTTATTGTGGCGACAACATCAAATAATTGTACTGCATGATTGAGACTGGTTATTTTTTTCATTTGTTGGGTACGTTTTCATAACAGTCGGTGCTTCAGAAAGGTAATCTGTTTCCTTTGAAATTTCAGCAAACTATTTTATCTGGGTACATTTTTAAAAAGGAATTGGCCGTCGTTTCGACTATCCTAGTTACTGTCCCTCCATGCCTACTGAATAAACCAATAAGTAAGATGTATTTTTTTTATTATTATACATTTGTGGTAGCAGTGCTGCCTTCCATGCATGCGTCTGAAAATAACTAAGGGTCAACTGATGATAGAGATGCACGTGTTATGATGACAGGGATTATTACAGAATACGTGAGTGTTCTGAAGGATTTAATTCTGAGTGAAAAGAAGAGGAATTTTACTTACCATCCACATACAAATGTCAGTCTTTGTAAATATATTAATAACTAGTGAGCGGCCGAAAATCCGATGAAAGATAGATTACGAGACAATGCCTCATCCGGTTGATCTCTGTTACCGGAAATGTCAACAACAAAAAAGTGGATATTTCACAACATACAGAAATCATGCTAGATGTCAAGATAAGCAGATTATGATATAACAATGCAATGTTTAGATGGTTTGTTAGTATGGACAAAGAATTTGTTTATGTAACAATAGATAAATTTCAGTGCATTTTATATCCAGTTTGCGGCTTCCTTTCACGGGGCCTCTGAATTTCTGCACTACAAACCAATGGTTGTATATAAAAGTTTAAACACCCAACAATGTCGCCAATAAATAAAAAGCCACATGGGATGTTTTGCAGCCAATAAGGAAAAACAATCCATGTTTGCGACATTGGTGAAGACCTACGCGATCCCAGAATAAATTTTTTATGTGTTTTTTTTTTCTTCTCACTTTTAAGAAGAAAATACTTTTTTGTGTACAAGAAAAATGCATGTAAAATTTCAGGAACCAAGCCATGATAGTCTTGTATTATTCATATGTGATCTCTTCCCCAGAATGATAAGCAACGTTTTACGTTTGTTTCGTACTTTTTAAGATTTTTTTAGTTATTTTTTTTGTGCACAAGAGAAATACGTATATATGAATTTTCCGGAACCACGCCACGACCACGTTATATCCGAATTCATGTTATAACGGAGTGTGCTATAGCGGGGTCACACTGTACCTATGGCTGCATCAGTCTTTTGCTTCTGCAGGAAGTACAGTGTGACAGATTTTGCTGCTATTCATTCTCATTCCCCTGCCTTCCAAGTTTAAGTGAGACATGAAATTGGTAATAAGATATTTTTCAAACATTCATGCCATGCAAAACAAAGACCTGGAGGCTAAATTGAGCTAATTAGAGCATCATTAATCAGCCTAAAACAGGTAGTCTTTTATGAAAGTATTTTTGCTTTCTTGTCATCAATGAGAATCGTATATAAATTTATGATAACTATATCTCTATCTGTATTCTTCATCTGAAAAAACAAGCCATATGTGAACATACATAAAAGAGCACACCTTCCTTACAAAGATGAAAGGACCATTAAGCTCATATGTGTATCAATATATCGCAGACTGTGTAGGGCAAATCAAGCTGAATCGTTTTGCCTGCCATATCTGATATTCAACAGATTCTATTATAAATTCAGGTGTAGCTATTGTAGATATCACTATAAATCCTATGCTAAATGGTGCCAAACCAAACAATGGATCCCATGGCCATCACAAAAGCTTTTCTTGTTTATGGCCAGTAGAGTGAATTATCCATAAAAACAGGACACATTATTTTCCTCTGAATTAATTTTTGGGCAAAAGTGAAAGACACATTTTTTTTGATAAAAACTAAAGTTCTGTACAAGTGTTTGTTGTGGGAATGATAAAGAAATAAGTTAAATATCCTTTAAAGTTCCAATAATAAACATTGTACCATTTGATTACTAAGGTGACAAGTAATAACTTATAAATAACATAACGTGGGAAGCACACCCTAAACACCTCGACTAGTAATACCATAATAACCTTGAAAATCTCTCTTCATACATGATTTCTACTAAGAACCTCTATAAACAGCATAGAACATCCCCCTCCTTTTAGAACATTTTGAAGAAGAAAAAAAAATCAAAAAAAAAAAATAATAAAAAAAAATCGCAAGAAACACCAGGCAAATGCAACAAGAAACTAGCGATGTAAAGCAAGCAGGACCTTTCCCGAGCTCTCCTTCCCACTAATGACAGCCAACCATTCAACTGTAGGGACCTTTATGGACCCACAGATTGAGGCCAAACTATCAGGGTTCCTTGAATCCATAAAAGCCTTGGGGAGGTGGCACCATCCACTTCCCCAGGAACAACTAGCAGACTGCAGTGCAGTCAGAAAAAAGTGGCACATGCTCAATTGTGTGCACGCCACTATAATTAAACTCAACAACAACAAAAAGTTGACAAGTTACTTACCTGCTGGTATCAGCTGAAATACTTCAATGGCTGATGTAGGAAATATATTTTTTGCTATGACCTTGTAAAATCCAAAGTCATTGATACTCAGGTTTGTAAAGACCAGTATAGACTGCAGTCCAATGTCATACTTGGTTGCAGAGTCAGGCAGCCATCTGTCCTCACTTCCATTTCCAATGAAGGTCCAGTTAAATATTGGTTCTGGGAGTGATATCACTGTGTAGTTCATACTTGCATTTCCATACCGTTTGCTATAAACCTTGGTCACTGGAGGTGATCGAAAATCAGTCCGTGGATGACCTGTAAAATGCATGTTTGGCTATTACACAATATGAAAACTTCCATTTAGGAAAGTGACAACAACACGATTTTCAAAATGGCTCACCATGGTGGCCATATTGTACATCAGACTGGCACCAATTTAATTTAGAACTAGACAAAAAGTCCTTTACTGAAAACCCCATGTTGATAAGACCATCTATTCAGGAGGAGTAGCTATAAGATTTTCAATCTTGGGATGACGTTTCAAGTAGTTTGAAAGAGTAGCAATAATAAACTTGTGATAACAGATGAAAAATTAATGCACATCACATAACAGACTATATAATTATGCAGGATAAGCTAAGTCTATGTCTCAAAACTAGATTACATAAACACTGTTAAAAGCAATTCCCTTTTAAATTAAAAACTATGAAATATAAAGTCATATAAAATGATTTGGTTGACTAGCAGTATAGTCATGAAAAAAGTATTATAGTTTTTCCAATCCTGTGATTAACCTCAGGCCATGGATGCAACGTAAGCAATTCAAAGCCCAAATTATCGATAGCATTTATCAACAATCCAAACAGCTGGTAACAGAAAATAAAGAAAGAATACATATTTGCTATGAAAATGGAGCAACTGCCCAGTTGCTTTCTAGCTGATTAGGCTTCTTCAGTGTATTGACAAGTACCCAAACTGAACTGGCATGCCAATATTATATGCTAGTAAACATGTGTCTCACGATTGATGAAGAAGATTTATATTATTATGCTTAAATGTACATAAAAACAATATCAAGCTTTTATATGATCAAGATGACTTCCTGCATGTTAAAAGGGACTATTATAGTGACACGTGCCTCAGATATGATTGATCATTACACTCCATAGTATTATATATAGGGTTTAACAGCAAAAGAGCACTATCTTGGCTGAGTAATGAGTGATGAGTAAGTTAAGGAATTCAAAAAAAAAAAAGAATAACATAGGCAGCAATGCAAAATGCAATTTTGTGTGAATCCCAGGGCAAGAATTTGCCTCCATTGGCTGCACCTTAGAACATGAACTAGAAACAAAATGTAAAACTGAACTGATTAAAAATCAAACTTTCTTGGATAAGGAATAATAAAGGAACAGTTTTCTTTTTTTAATAAAAGCTTTAATGGTATGATGTAATTAAATTATTTTATTTATTCTAAAGTAGTTGTTACAAATTTCATTTTCCTTCAAGAAAAAAATGTAAAACTCCCTATACAATGTTTCTAAAACATTTAAATATTAAGGCATAATTAACACTGACTTACAAGTGACATAAAGTGGAACATTTCTTTCCACAGGATGACCCACACCATTTCTTGCATTACATGTGTAGTTGGCTGTATCCAGGCATCCAGCATGCTCAATGATCAGCTGACTCTCATGTACAAATACATTTGTCTGTAAGGTTCCCAGAATTCCCTGCCTGGTCCATGTAATGTTTGATTCTGGATTACTGTCCACAAGGCATCTTAGGGTGGTAGTGGTGTTCTCATTCACAGTGTTGTCCTCTGCCACTGAAAGGTTTATTATCTCAGCACCATCTGCAAATGTATGAAGAATATCTGAGGTCCAAAATAAAAACTTATTAAAGTAAAACTTATTTATGTTCACTTCAGTATAATTATACTCAATCAATCTGTGTAAAATTTACTAGTGCTATTAATCAAGCACTGGCTATGTTTATGTAATTACATTCAATTAAGCAACAAAATTTTGACTACAATAACAGACTTAATGTCGCACTAATGCATAATATGAAAAAATAAAAAATTCCAGGTAACTCAAAAGGAATTTGTCCCTGTAAAAAGAGAACTTCCCACCTGATAAGTACATGTCAGACAACTGCACAGACATACATGTAAATAATTTCGTGAAACTTACAGATTTATAAAATGGTGATGTCGGTTTTGAGTTCTGTTGTTGTTGTTGTTGTGGGGTTTAACACCATTTTTCAGCACAAGATAGGCTATACATGGCGGCCAGTATTAATGGTGGAGGAAGAACCGGGGAAAACGCTGAAAAGAACCACCAACCCACGAGAAGCTACTGGCAAGCTTTCTCAAATACCCACATTGGCCAAACCTGAGACTCAAACCCATGCAGACAGAGGTGAGATGGCAGTGATCCGTATCGGTGAGTGCTTTAGACCACTCGGCCACTTGGAGGCCCCAGTTTTGAGTTCTCTAAATGGAACACAGGAATGATGTTTACATATTCAAACAACTGCTGCTGTTATCGTAGATTCCATGTAAACATTCAGATTGTCAAAGATGCATATCCCCAAAGTAGAAATGTGTACATATGGGATTATTTTCATCAAAAAGACAGAGAAATAAGAAATAAAAGACAGGAAAAATGATACAATAAAGGTAGATGCTTCCAACCAATATGGAATATTTTACATGACTGTACTTTCAATGTAATGAATGAAGTTATCATTATCGGAAATTAATATGAGTGAAGGTGTCAATATATCATTTCATTATTTTGATCTTTACTTGAGTGTTTATTATGTCATCAATATTGCTTAACTAAAAGAACTGCTACTGTTAAACTACAATTCAGTTGCTTTACTCAATATTTCTTTCTAGCATATAAAATGGACTTAAAATGCATTCAGTGGGGTATGATAATTTATGAATGTTTAATTTTATACTCCTTATTCAGTATCTTTTTCAAGTAACATAATTATTTAAGCCTACCAGTGATTCTCCTATGTTAGAATTCAATACCATTTGGTTGGTTTAGAACCATTGTGAACATTGCTTACACTGATAGAACTAACTGTTATGATGAAGGATTCTGTGTGTATTTTTCCCTGATCAGAATGGGTTTAGTTTGTTTACAAAATATATTTAAATTTGTGTTCTTGGAAAGAGGAAAGTAATGCTTCTTATGAATATTTGCATGAAAAAAAGTGTTGCTGTCCAGTACAAAAACATAGATTATAATTCATTATTTTAAAATTATCATGTGATGGAAAGAAACCCAATTTTCTTGTTTGCCAACATTCATATATGTTGAGTACATAGTAATCCAAGGAACTCAGCTATCACAAAAGCCATGAAATTACCTACAAACAGTTTCATACAAAAGTCACAAACTTTAAATGCTTTCTCATTTTTCAATCATAAAACTGGAGGAAATAATAATATAAATAATAATAATAATAATAATAATAATAATAATAATAATAATTGATGTAAATTTGTAATAATAATAATAATTTATGTAAATTTGTAATAATAATAATAATAATTTATGAAAATTTGTTTTGCATTTCTCATTTCATGAAAGTCTATTTCATGAAAGGTGTACGCTGTCAACCATCAGAGATTTCTCCAAGTTTTGATATTGTTTGATATTTGTGCATAATTAAGATTGAGAATCACAATGTTTAAGTCAAAACTAACAGTGACTTTTATCCTCATGTACCTTTTGAAAGGTGTGGATTATGTCTTCCTGTCTGTCTGTCCATCCTTTAGTAATGTAGTGCATTGCCTAAAACATTAAACACATACTTGAAACTTTGGAATGTTATTGGAGGTAGTCTTTACACAGTGGTTTCAAATGGATGGTTAATATTTCCAAAAAAATCTAAATATTTACAGTATCTGAGGTGAAAATAATTGGATTATGTCATCTTCAATACCAGAGCTATAACATATGCAGTGGGCTTTGGGTCACACTCTCTGATCTTGCCCAGGCACATTCTCTGTGGGAATGCTTTTCCTGGATCACAACCTATAAACTGTTGAAAATCCTGGCATATATATATATATATATATATGTCTGAACAGAAAGAGGAAACAAAATTAGACTCGTGTCCAGCACAGATCCTAGGTTGTGATAACAATTTCGATCCAAATTATAACTTCTAACTAGCAAGCAAAAATTTAGCCTCACCTAGGAAGATTGCTGAGCAATATAGGATTACTCGAGGAAGCCACTCATAATTTTGTGGTAAAACTTAGAGAAGAGATTCTAAGGAAAGAAAAAGCTTTGTAAAGGAAGCTTTTTGGGGGACAGAACTTCCAGTTAAGTCCAGAGTCTCTGAGAGGGGAGACGGAAGTGAGACTAACAGAGAAGTCAGAGTTGACAAGTCTAGTTGGTGGAAAGAGTCAAGGAGGAGGAGGAAAAGGAGTAGAGGAGGAGAAAGTGGAGAAGGAGTATGGAGAAGTCAAGGTGGATTGTTGTTGTTGTTGTGGGGTTTAACGCCATTTTTCAGCACACAATAGGCTAACCACGGCGACCAGTATGAATGTTGGAGGAAGAACCTGGGAAAACCCAGAGAAGAACCACCGACAAACGAGAAGCTAGTGGCAAGCTTTCTCACATACCCACATTGGCCGAATCCTAGACTCAAACCCATGCAGAGAGAGGTGAGATGGCAGTGATCCATAACAGAGAGAGCTTTAGGCCACTCGGGGCCCGATGTCGAGGAAAAGAATGAATTTGGAGAAATTCGGGAGGAAGAGGAGGAGTTGTTGGAGGAATAAGAGAGAAGAATACACAGATGAGTAGAAGACAGGTGGAAAGCTATCTCACACTACTAATCAAATGATGCAACATGCTATCACAGGGTCGAGCAGAAGGAGAGTACTTGGGAAATTTTAATCATTTGATTACTGAATTGTCATTAAATTGTTATTCATTGAATTTCCCTTTTTTGCATATTCAATCATTTAGCCATCAGCATTGTTCATTAGGTAATTTGGATAACCCCATCCAAACCACAACACCTACAACAGTGGTGACATAACAACTCGACACATCACTAACCCAAATTTGAAGATGGATATCAGGGGCCATAACTCTTCTAAATGAAGATGCAGAATGCTGCAAATCCAATTCATTAAAAGTCTCATTAACACAATGGTGCACAATAATTCTGGCAGAAATGCAGCATTCCTAAGTAAATTTAATCCACAAAAAGCAAAGGGACAGGGAAATGTTGGTCATATAGAGTTTATAATTAACATTGGACATACGTTTTTCTAAATTGTGAACATTTAAATTAAACCATTCAAGATCTGGTCAATATAGAGCTGTATTACAACTTGGTTGAAATGCAATAGGGAAATGATGGTATCTCAATAGGTGGATCATCAAACCAGGCCAGCCCAAGTCAGCTGCCTCAGTATGTCCTCGGAAAAAGACACTTATTTTCCATTTCTTTGGCATGTTACAGCCAACATTGTGTTAAAAGACTTGTTAAAACCAACAAAACAAACAGAATTTAAAACTAATAATTTGTTATTTAGTGAGCTTTGCTCAGTTAGGACACAAACGTTTCTAGTCTCGCCAGAGTCCCTCAATAACTTTCTGAGATGCAAAAAAGATCCCAAAGTGAACTTGAATGTACTCTTCAAATGGCAACAACACAAATTGCAGGCATGGTTTAATAAAAATGGAATGAATGCTACTTACTATGGACAAAAACTAAATTGTTACTTATCACTGCTAAGATATGATCAATATTATTATTATTCATTATTATTATTATCAGATTATATTCTGTAAAATAAATTTCAGCCACTTTTATACTGTAATAATTTATTAAGTAATTATACTGGGACAAACCTATATTTTTAAAAAAATCTTGTTAAAGTAAAGAAACAGAGCTTGCATACCCATAATTGATACTCCATTCATCAACATTTCCGGAGCAATGGAAGGGCTGAAAATTGTATTTATACATATTGATACATTTCCCAGGAAAGTTTCTGCTTCAAGAGATCAACATTATTGTTATAATCAACTGGAGTAGAGTACATATGCTGCAAATCTGAGGTCCACTCTTTCAAATTACACCAAACTGCTGAAATTCCATACACTTTCTCTGAAAGAAGCTTTCAGTATTCATGAGCCATTGCATGGAATAATATTCCAAAGGAAATTGAACATGGTCAAATTGCACACATTTGTAAATAAACTATCACATGCTTCTCTTAGCATACTCTGATATTATCAGTTAAAGTGTAGAGATACAGAAGAAAATGTGTGGTGTGTAGGTTTAACTACGTATATGTGGTGTGTAGGTGTCCTTAATAGACCACGCAGGTGTAGTATTCGAGGAGGAGGACCGAACTCTGTGGCAGTAGGTCAAAAGTGTCTTCAGCTGAAGCCAGGAAGGCATCACACATCATATCATATTTAATATGATGAAGGGATGTGTGAGAAAGTTTCACTGTGTCATCAGAAAAAAATTGTTGCAGACCTGCCAACCCTAACAAGACCATTTCAGTGAGGCAGTTGATTTTTTTCTCCATAAGTCTCACCAGTTTTCAGTGAGGTATAACACAATATCATATACTGCTGTTGTAAAGTTGTAAAACGTATTTCAAATGTTCAGTATTCGAAAATGATGCAGAGATGGTAAACATTATATTCAACTGAAACATTTGTAAAGTATACATAAACCTTTTTTACCTTTAGTACAGTTGCACAAACTTCTGTATAAAACCCTATGCAGCTCAATGGCTTCTTGCCATCTCTCAGCTTAATGTATTTCTTGGAATTTTTTTTATTTCACATGATGGCATAAAAGCTGGAGTACAAAGTGAAGCAACATCTCTTTGATACTAAGGCACTAAGCCAGGCATCATATGCATGGAATACATAGCTGTACTATGTGGGTTAGACTGAGCCATTTGAATGTCTGGGTAACCTGGGTGCATGAAACTGTTTGTTCTTCTGGTGGTTGGCACTGTATGATTCATAATGGAACAGGGACATCTTGGTTGACATGATGTCCAGTTCATGAGATATGGATCGGGTACTAATATTTATTGGTCTGTAATTCTGATATTCAAGATGGTTTGGTTATTTACTATCTCATTCCCTAGCAAGTGATATGGTATCAAACCCTAGCATGAAAACTGATAACATCCTCTTCCCTCAAGACTTCTGAACCCTTCCCTTTAGCATCCCATGTACTGCTGCCCACTGAATTCTATCCAAATTATGCAAGTCTGATGTGTATTTGCAGATTAACAACTGGTGTAAGCTACATGTGTAGAGTGATGGTCAGTCTGTCCATGGTCTAAATCTGTAAGACCAAACAGATCAGACAGTATGTACTGTGGCTAATTTCCCTCTATATGCAGAGCTACATGCTATGACAATTATCTGTTATAGGGTGCACATGGCTGCAAACAGGTAGAGTAATGGAGCATCACTGTTATTAATTATCATGAACTGGATGCTAAAATATAAATTCTAATGAAAGTTATTTGAAGGAAAGGTCAAATGACTGCCTATACAAGTAAAATCACCAAAGCGTCACTAATAATAACTATGAAATGAGCACTATGATTAGACTACGACTGCTGTGGAAACTATACAGCAATATAATTGACTTTTTTATAGAACACACTATATATGTACGCACAAATGTACTGAACGTCAATGCTACGACAATGTTACCTGTAGGAAAGGCCAAATGACAACCTATATACGTAAACTCAGTAGGTATGTGTAAATTTGTAGATGGAGTATACTTCCCTTCCAAGAGAGCATTCTTTCAACTAGCTTTATGGTAGAAATCTTCCAATTTAAAATGCTTGTTTGTGGATTGCAAGGCCCTTCTGATGGTAGAGAATGTGCTACCTGGCATGAGTGAACGTAGTAACTGACAAAATCATGTGGCCCCGAGTGGCCGAATGGTCTAAAGTGCTCTCTATTACGGATCACTGCCATCTCAGCTGTCTGCGTGTGTTCGAGTCTTGGATTCAGCCAATGTGGGTATGTGAGAAAGCCTGTCAGTAGCTTCTCATGGGTCAATGGTTCTTTCCAGGGGGTTTCCCGAGTCCTTCCTTCGCCACTAATACTGGCCACCATGTATAGCCTATCGTGTGCTGAAAAATGGCGTTAAACCCTACAACAACAACAACAATGAAATCATGTGATTTTCCACCAATTCCTGTATCAAGGGGATAACACTCTAACTACCACCTGAGTGGACAGATAATGTTTAGCTTTTAAACAGGGTTAGAAGCGTATTTCTTTCAAAATTTTAATGGTTTTTTCAAGGTTCAAAATCATCTTTTTCAAGGTGCATTCTTACACTAATTTTAACAGATACATAAATGAAACTGTATGTAAACACAAGTAATACTATCTATTACTTCATCCGAGGAACATTTCTTGCAAATTTGTTTTTTAAAAAAACAAAAAGCATGGAGTCAAGAGTATGATCATCGATATCATTCCCATTAATACTAAACATCCAACATCTGGGCATTAGATAATGTGCAGTCATTTTCATTTTACTCTGTCTACACTACACTATTTAAAAAGTCCAAAATATTTTAGAGTGAATTTTTCAGTTCTTCTAGCTTGTCATCAAAGTGTTTTTCAAGAGATCCAAGTTCAGCGATTTTGTCTTTAACACTTTTCCTCAAACTATTTGATGTCATGATAAAGGAAATTTTCCTACTGGTCTCTGCTTTCAATGCATAGTCAGCAGCAACAGCTGTCATTGTCTCACCGTCTTTTTAAGTACCTGCCTTTCTTCTTTACCCAACCCCATCATAAAAAAAGAAGTAACAAAGATGTATGTATTTAAAAACAGCATATGGATATTTGAAACTATTTCCTATTAGATATATTAATATTTCTCTCAGATTAGCTGTAGTCTATATTTTTAGATTTATTGTGCTTTTTGCAATTATTGTCTGTCCTATTTCCATTCAATCCAAAAATGGAACTGGAGCGAACAAATTTCATTTGAAGACTATATGCAGTTTCCATTTTAAAACTTGAATCTCTGTGTTCACAGGCATACCTATTTTGTCAAAAATGATTTCATGCTGAAGGCTTCTTATCTTGCTGTATAAGCCACCATTTCAAGAGCTTGGCATTTTATTTTATTTCCATCTGCATGTGACCATAGAGCACGGGTCACATAATGCACCCAACACCTGCCAAAATCCACTACAAACATGATGTAAACCAAACGACACATACCCAAAACTACAAGAAAATTTACAGCTTGTCTTACAATGTTTGGATTTGTTCGCCAACAAGGTTCATGTGATTGGTTAATTTTAAGGACCTTTCTCTACAATATTCTACCACAGCATGTTTCTGGATAAAATGCATTCAACTGAGTGCTTAATTATAGTTGTTACACATTATTTTTAAACTTGTCATCTCCTTTAATCTTTATGTAATATCTGTGGAATCAAAGTAACTCTTCAGGTTGTGTTTCAATTACAATATATGTAACATTCTTTTTTTGTACTTTGTTTCATACATATTACATTGTAGTTTTTTCTGTATAAACCAGATGCAGTCTATTTTCTGATTCAAGCACATAAATGGTACAAGTTGCTATCACGATTTTATATATACCAACCATATTAATTACAAAATATTGCCATTCTGATTCATTTTATAACATTCTCTGACCTCTTATTTGCTCACTTCTTCGATTTTTTACTGCCTTCTGTAACTTCCGTGGACCGCCACTTTGTCACAGCATGTAAGTTTGATTCATACTAAAATATGACTGGTGGTTAGAGCATCTGCCTTGGATGTGGAAGGTTGTAGGTTCTAACTCTGGCTGAGCCAAAAGAAAGACTTTACAAATAGTACTGACAGCTGCCTTGCTAGGTGCTCAGCATTAACAGGTTAGTGTTAGGATTGGTCGGCTGGGTGTCAAGATAATGTGACTTCGTGTGACATCATGCTACATGTCTGTGGCATGATGCCCCAGTCTAGACATCACTATAAATTGTCACACTGAAGACATCATTGCAATATGACTGAAATTTTTTTAAAGCTACTTTAAAAATCCAAATCACACACAAACACACACACACACACTAAAATATGTTGTGTTTTGAAGACATTATTTTATTATTTTGTTCATAGATTTTGTATCTGCCTCACCTAAATGTATCCAGCTTTTTATCATCAAATTTCAAGCAATGACAATAACATGAAGTATAAAGTACATAATGGATCAGCAGTTATCTGCACTTCAGTTTGGGAAAAAAAAACAAATTAGTACCATTACAAGATTTCAAACGACAAGAATGTGTATATAAAATGTCACGAAAATAGTACAATATATTTATAATGTGATGTGTATGTTACTGTTTTCATCTACATTGATATGTATGGAACTGATGGTCAATTACCTACTTCATAATGAGGCTTTTTTCATTCCGAATGTATTGACTCTACCCGTTTTGACTTCATTACCAGCACTGCTCACAAATCCAGTAACATTTGTTTCCCTTGTCTCATTTCCATCAAAAGTAAATACTAAATGCGGCACAATCTGTCATTTGTTTCTGCAAGACAGTACTCTTTCCGATATTTTCTTGTGGTTTTGGGTATGTTTCATTTAATTTACACCTTATTTGTGGCGGATTTGGACAGGTTCTTGATAGTTTTGGGAAGGTATAATTCTGGCATAATTTGTATTTTGCAAAGCTCTTTGAGAAAGATCGCGTATCTCAAACTTTATATTTTTCTTCATCTAGCACACACAGTTGGAATTGGCAGATTACAAATGACTCAGATGTAAACCACGGCTATATCCGGGCTTCGTACAATTCGAAGTTCAACAATGAATGACTGTGCAGTGGCCAGTTGTGTACATATTTTTGTTCTGGCTCAAACTTAGGGGTAGACTTTTTCAGTTGTTATTTTCTGTTTTCTTTTTTTATTTAAATCTACAAAACAAAATTTTTTTATTAATTACTTTTATTTTTAGGAAAATCAAGGCTTTTCAAGGTACCCAAACAATATTTTGAATTTTCAAGGCCTTGAGGGATAATTAATTTTTCAAGGTTTTCAAGGTCCCTTACCCTGTTTAAATCAAAATATTTTAGCACAGGAGGGCAAGATTTGCAAGGTAGAGGTAACTGTCCTAAGGTAGTATGATTCGGTAACATATTTGAAGAAAATGGGTGAATGATGAATACAAATAAGTTTCCACAAGAGTCTTTAGATTTATCTTGAATTCATCTGATTCATCACAAGCCAACAATAAATCACTCCTTTAGTGTATCCACAACTTGCTCTGCAAACACAACTACTAGACCCTGAGATGTCTATATCATAGAGAGAAAAACTGCACATATTTTCAGTCACCCATCTTATCTTAAGAGGGCCTTAAGTTCATTAGTTTTCTTTTTGTGACATAACTGGGGCACACTCATACTATTATTATTATTCCAAAATGTTAAATTTCACAGGACAGTGAATTTTTCGTTGATATTCTACACAGACAAAACTACTGATACTTCATTTGGCATTTAATATTCACGTATCAATGAAACCTGCAAAACAAACATTTTCCAATCACCTTTGTAGTTGTCAGACTTGTATGTACAGTTATCAGCCTTGTATGTACAGTCAAAACTGTCAATAACAGCCTCTCATGGGAAAAGGCAAAACTGTCATTGTACAAAGGTGACCATTTTATACAGGATCATCTTTCAAAATGAACAAATACATGTAACATGTACTGAATATCAATATCATGATCATTATTATTGCAATGAATAGACTTTTCATGTGCACTATTCAACAAAATCCATGTATATGTTGTTCTGCTCACAAATTTATTTTGAATACAAGTATCCTGTTCACTTTAACCCATGCTATAAATTAATTCATCACTGACTCTTAAAATAATCACTTATCTTTTGTGCATCATGACGAAACACTAATTTCACTACCTTAAATATGACTGTAAAACTGAGGACTCTCTCTTTGGTCAGCCAACATGTATACACTAGGATTAGAAACAACTGTACACACTTCAAAAACAGTATCCGGATTAATTAGTTGACCAACTTGCCAGGATCAAATAGACAGTCACCTTATGTGAGAAGCCTGTGAAATAAAAATAGTAAGAAGCTATATATGGCTAGTCTTTGTGACATATGAACTGATAATTATCCTGCCTTACTGGCAAGCTTTTGGGGCCCCCCGAGTGGTCTAAAGCACTCGCTGTTACGGATCATTGCAATCTCACTCCTGTCTGCATGGGTTCAAGTCTCAGATTCAGCAAGGTTCAAGTCTCAGATTCAGCAAATGTGGTTATGTGAGAAAACTTTCCAGTAGCTTATTGTGGGTTGATGGTTCTTTCCGGGGTTTTCCTGGGTTCTTCCTCCACCATTTATACTGGCCACCATGAATAGCCTATCTTGTGCTGAAAAATGATGTTAAACCCTACAACAACAACACCACCACCAACAGATAAGCTTTTAGAAGCTTACTGTGTCAAAATTGTTTTATATATTGATTAAGAATTTATTATAAATTTTACAGTGTCATCCCTATGTCATATAATGCCATGCTATCAGATAAATTAGTCTTTCAAGTTAGCCATTTTTATAAAATAACTGAAAAACTGAATTCAATTAAATGTTGTATGCATTAAAGGATGAGTAATGTTTGAGTTCTTACAACTGATAATTTTGCAAGTCATTGCTGGCATTCATTGAATCAAACACCACTATCTGACTAGTTCTAATAGGTGATCAACTCTGTTTTTATCCGTTAGACCTTTATCTTTGATAGTGAAGAAAATCCTTCTAGCTTGCTATTTGTGTTTCAAAACTAAATATTTATAACCAATAACATGTTGAAATGTCTTCCCAAGATTTTCCCATATTCATTTTGAGAAATTCTGTGATGACAGAATTAGACTCTTGTAAGGCAAGATGAAGGATAACACGAGTAAACCAAACTATTTTTACCTAACTGAACCAGGGGTTAAGCCTGTTGCAGCCTGGATGTAGAAATTATGAATCCATTGAGATTATTATTGTCGGACAGATTCACAAACATAGTTGTTATAATAATAATAATCTTGAACAGTTTTTGTGATCAATTTTTTTTAATGTATAATGAAACAATTTCGTGTGCAAACATGTGTAATGTTTATTATTATATTTGTGTTTAACCTTGTCTCATGTATTACATGACTCAGTTATTGTTTTCTACCTGTTTTCAAGGTTATTGTGGAACTCCGGGGGGGGGGGGGGGCAATCCGAATGCTGTGGTCCATGCTGATGTTGGCTTGAATAATAGTATTGGTTTACTCACAGTGAGAGACCAATGGTTCTGGGCTAAACAAGTCTGCAGGAAATAATAAGGCTTTCAAGGAATTCTTTGGCAGACAGTGAGTGGGCCATGCATGGGTGTTCATTGAATAATTTGATGAAAGCTGTGGAACCAGAAATGCACCACGATTGTCAACTATATGCCACAAAATAAAATGCTCCATTTTTTAAACAATATTATCCAATATTGTCATATGAGTGAAAATAAATTATACATACATCTGACTAGTTGATGAATTAATACTATGTTCCCATTTGTGTATAAATTCTATACTTTGATCATACAAGGTAATGGATCCACATCTCCATCATATTTATTCATGAGTTCCATCCACTGATTCTCATCTAACCGCTTGTTTGAGTTACATGTTCTTTTTTTTCATTTTGGAATGTTATGAATTCTCATTTCCACTGCATTCAGTTAAATCCTTTGTTGGACCATATACTTATGAATATGGTGTCAGATTCGTTCTTCATTAAATTACATTATAAATAAATATCTCATCCATCAAACAGTGGTCAGTGTGTTTGCTAAATTCATTCCAACCTGTCTTCATCCTGTTATAGGATTACAGTAATGGCGGCTATAGGTGGAAGCTAGTAAAGTGGGCTCTGTAGATTTTGGCAGTTATAATTGGTTATTTTTACAGTGAAATGGTTCATACTTGTTGGGATTATGTGTGAATATTCAAGGAATGCAGGACATACAACATTACTGGTAGATCTTAATAAATTTTGGAAAAAAATGTGTTTTTACACTCAAAATTCAAGTATGATGGAATAGAGATGGAAATTTAGTGGTGCAGTTTTGAGATATTCCCTACCTGATCTGTTTGACTCATTTACTTATTTCAGTATAGTTTGCCTTCAATTGTAAGAATTGTTTGGCACATGGTGAGTAATAAATGTCAGTGTCACAACTGAGTAGTGAGAAAAAATTAGTCCAAACAAGATTATCTACAAGCATGAGTGGAAAGAAAGATCAAGGCAAGCAACAAATAAAAACCAGATTACAGAGTGGCACCCTAATGGAGACATCTGACACAAGTATGAGTGAATCAACCTTGAGTACAATTCAGCTGGACTTGGATGAAATAAAGCAAAGTCTCAGAGGGAGCATTTCAAAAGCAGATTTTACATCTGCTATTGCAGACTTGGTGAAAAAAGATGACCTAACAGAAATTGTCACAACTATTGTGAGGAAATTGTTAGAGAATGTGAAGGAAGATCTGAGAAAGGAGATAGTAGTAGAAAGTGAAAGGGGAGTAAAGGAGAGGACAGGAGAGTTGATGGATAGGGTAGATTCACTGGAATTTGAAAACCACCAACTGCGAGAAAAATTACAAGAAGCAAAGAAGGAAAATGATAAAATGAGGATTGATGTGAAAGATTCTGAGAGGAGATCAAAGCAAGCAAGTGCAGCTTCAAACCAAATTGAACAATATTCAAGGAAGCTGAACATAAAAGTTTTAGGGCTGGAGGAGGAGGAAAATGAAAGTCTGAGAGAGAGAATTCCGAAATTGGTGAAGGAAGTCACAAAGATTAATTTAGATAACAGGGACATAGTGGCTGTGCATAGGATTCCAGGTTGACAGGGACAACCAAGGCCAGTGATTGTCAAATTTTGGAGTCTGGATTGTAAACTTCCAATTGTCAAGAAGCGGAAGGATTTTCTGCAGTACAAAGGAATTAGACTGGTAGAGGATGTAACCAGGCTGAATACTGAACTTATCAATAAATTACCCAGGCATCAATAAATTGACAGTGCATGGTACTTTAATGGATCTGTGTATGGTAAAACCAAATCAGGAAAAAGGATAAAATTTGACATCTATGATGAAATTGATGAGAAAATTAGATTATAAGTGTAATATGCAATTCTGTGAACTTATGAAATTGACCAAATAGGTATGTTAACTTTCGTTTTTATACTCCTTTTTCTACTCTAATTTGTTTTAATATTTTGTTTATAAGACACTTCTTTCCCTCACCAAATTAGTCCTTAATTAATATGTTTGTTTATTCGCTGGTCCACTGTCATATCTCTCCCTAATAAATACTCTCACTAGTTTATAAATCATCTTTCACTCTTATACTCTCATATACACATTTATTCAGTTGTTTACTCACTTTTTTCAACATTACTCTTCCACGATAAATCTGTCTCACATTTTTCGCTCATACATTCAATCACCCACCACTTCCATGTATGCGCTCTTTCACCCTTTCTTTTTCTTCCCTTTTACCCCTTCTTTCATTCATTAAGTTGTAACTTATAACTTATATTCTTTTTTAATCTGTGCCGTTTGGTTTACAAAACTGTCTTAGCTCCGGAAAGGTCTGTCAGAGGTGCATAAGAGTTATCGCAAATGGAGTTGTTTCACTTGTTGTCCATAGTATACTGTATCAATGTTAAACGCAGCCAAAGCTACAGCATTTACTGTAACACCAGGGATGATTTTATTATGGATGTTTGTATTCTGTGTGAGTGTGAGTGTGAAAGCCATGCATATGATAAACTCAAGGTGATAATTACTTCATACATTCCTGTACAAGAATATGTATGTGTAAAATTTCTGCTGTTTTCATGGATAATAACATAAAAATTATATCAGTTAATGTTAGAGGCCTGCAAGGTTCAGTCTTAAAACAAAGGGATATTTTCCACTGGGTAAAACAAAAGAATGTATCTATAATATGCTTGCAAGAAACTCATAGTACAAAGAACGATGAAATATATTGGGCAGCTGAATGGGGATACAAATGTATATTTAGCCACTTCTCTAGCAAGAGTGCTGGGGTTGCAATATTTTTTAGAAATACTTTTGAATTTATAATTCATAGAGAAAGATGTGACAGTCAAGGGAGATTTATTATTTTAGATATTACAATTAATGGCAAAAGAATAACCTTCATGAATTTGTATGGTTATAATGATGATAATCCTAGCTTTTTTAGAAAGTTAAAGGAGGAGACTTTATTTTTTGAAAACTCATCAATTATAATGTGCGGAGACTGGAATACTGTTCAAGACTTAGATTTGGATACTTATAATATTTTACATGACAAATACCAACAGTTTAGAGCAGCGATTCAAGACCTGAAAAACGAATTGGAATTAATTGATCCCTGGCGAAATTCCAACCAAGACTTAAAGATGTATACCTGGAGGCAAAAATCTCCCTTGAAACAAAGTAGACTAGATTACTTTGTTGTATCGGATGACATTCATATGAATACAGCTGATGCATGTATCTTACCAGGGTACAAGACTGATCATTCAGCTAATGTTTTGAGTGTGGCGTTTTCAAGGTTTCCAAGGGGAAAAGGATATTGGAAATTTAATACCCAACTGTTGAGGAACATTGAGTATACCGATTTGGTCAAAAAGTGTATAACTGACCTGTAAATGAATATTATGTAGGGGGAAATAAAGATGACTCTCTCCATGTTTCTCTTTCCTGTAACGACCAAATGTTCTTTGAAATTTTGAAAATGAAAATAAGATCTGAAACTATATGTTATTCTATTAGGAAATCAAAAGAGAAATGGGAAAAATTAAAGAAAATTGAGCAGGAAATAATAGAAATTCAGGGGGGACTGTCAAATAACATAAATGGGGAAATTCTGGAAAATTTCGAGAGAAAAAAGGCAGAATTAGAGGAATCTAGGAAAACATACATAGAAGGTGTTATATTAAGATCTAAAGCTAGATGGTATGAATTTGGGGAAAAAAGCACAAAGTACTTTTTAAATCTTGAAAAAAGAAACTATGTTAATAAGACAATAAAGGAAATTATTTTAGATGATGGGACAAATATATCTGACCAAATAGATATTTTAGAAGCACAAAAACAGTTTTATATGGAATTGTTCAAAAGTAGAATTGCTCAGCTTGATGACAAGGCTACTCAAGAAACTCGAAATAGATTTTTTAATCACAATATTAAACTTAGTCAAGAGGAAAGAGAATCATGCGAGGGTCTGCTTACAATTAACGAATTCGGTATGTCTCTAAAATAGATGGAAAATGGAAAAAGTCCTGGCTCGGATGGATTCACTGCAGAGTTCTATAAATTCTTTTGGAAGTCTCTGGGGGGATTTATATGTAGATCAATAAATTACGGATATACTGTAGGAAAACTTTCAGATTTTCAGACTCAAGGAGTCATCACATGTCTACCAAAGGAGGAAAAAGACAGAAGATATTTTAAAAACTGGAGACCTATATCACTTTTAAATACTGATTATAAGATTGCTTCGGGAGCAATTGCAGCTAGGATTAAAAAGGTTCTTCCATCAATAATCGGCGATACTCAAAAAGGATATATGAAGGGTAGATTCAATGGAGAAAACACCAGACTATTATATGATATCATGGACCAACTTGAGAATGAAAAGAGATATGGTTTATTATTGCCAATAGATTTCAAAAAAGCCTTTGACTCAATTAACTGGATCTTTGTGGAAGAAGCTCAACAATCTTTTAATTTTGGTGATTCCGTCTGTAAGTGGTTTAAACTGTTTTGTAATGACTCTAACAGTTGTGTTATAAATAATGGACATATGT
Source organism: Sinohyriopsis cumingii (assembly GCA_028554795.2). Taxonomy (NCBI): domain Eukaryota; kingdom Metazoa; phylum Mollusca; class Bivalvia; order Unionida; family Unionidae; genus Sinohyriopsis; species Sinohyriopsis cumingii. Next base: position 4,274,620 of record JAPYKE020000029.1, read on the forward strand.
CATCTTTTTTTAGACTTGAAAGAGGATGTCGTCAAGGAGATCCCCTTGCACCTTATTTGCTTATCATTGGGGTTGAGATTTTAGCTATAACTTTAAAGCAAAATGTGGATGTACGGGGAGTAATCTTTGACACCAGTGAATATAAATTGGGTCAGTATGCCGATGACACTTTTATTCTTCATGATGGATCTAGTTTTTCTCTTGAAGAAACTATGAATATCTTGAAAGGTTTTTCTCTATTATCGGCACTTAAATGTAACATAACAGAAACAAAAGCTATTTGGATTGGAAACAGGAAATCTTCTAATGAAAGAATATGTCCCGAAATGGGCCTAATTTGGTCTTCTTCTAACTTTACACTCCTTGGGACAGAATTTTCTCCAGATTTACAACAGATGGTGGAAATTAATTATATGAAGAAACGAACAAAGGCAAAACGAATACTGGCAAGCTGGAGTCAAAGACATCTGTCAATAGTTGGTAAAGTAATTGTTGTAAAAACTCTTGTTCTGCCCATATTAATACATCTTTTTTCAGCGCTTCCTAACCCATCAGCAAAAGTTAAAGCCGAAATAAATCGCACGTTATTTAAATTTGTATGGGGTGGAAAAGTAGAGAGAATAAAACGTGATATACTAGTTTCCCCAGAAAACGAGGGAAGACTAAATATGATACACATATTTTCATTCATTAGGTATATTAAGATAAGATGGGTTAAAAGATTGCTGGAAAAGGAAAATGGAACGTGGCAGAACTTAGTCAATACAACTATACTCAGAAATAAAAAGGATATTTGGAATTTAGGGAGAAGGAAATTAGAAGAATTTTTAGTAGGTTCATTAAAAACAGTTTTTGGAGAGATGTAATTTTGGCAGTATCTAAATGGAAAGAAGAACCGCAAAGTCCTAACGAGTATCTATCTATGAATATTTTAAATTTTGTCCCCCCTAAAATGATCTATCAATACAAATCCTGGACAGAAGCTGGTTTTGAAATTCTGAATGATCTAGCAGATGATCATGGTTATTTAATACCTTTTGAGATAATAAAACAAAAAACTGGAAGTGATGATTTCTTGAAATACTTCTCCTTAATATCCAGAATTCCTAAAGCATGGAAAGATGCCATAAAAAACCATCTAGTACATAATAATTTTGATAAGCAGGAGGATAAAATAACGAACTTGCGAAAACAAGATTCACTCATTTTTTTTAACAAAGATCTTTTACAGGAAGCTAAAAGGCAACACACTGCGAAGCAAGAAACTTGGATGCAAGTATTTAATAAAAATATAAGTAGTGAGGAGTGGTCTGATATATATAGCCGGGCAAAATGCTGTACCAAGGATACCAAGTTGATCTCTTTTAACTTTAAATTAATCCATAGAATAATCGCTACTAATGATTTTCTTAAAAGAATTAACATATTTGATGACAACAAATGTACTTTCTGTAAGAGTGAAACTGAAAGTATTGAGCATCTCTTTTATGACTGCAGTATTACTTCACAGTTTTGGTACCGTTTTATTGAAGTTTTTGCACCTTTTTGCCCAAATATTGTACATCTGTCCAAAAAAGAAACACTTTTAGGAAGTGAACAACTGGACAGTTTGGGTAATTTTCTGCTTATTTTGGCAAAATATTATATTTATACTTGCAAATTCAATATGAAAAATCCTTCTATTTTTGCTTTTAAGCAAATAGTTGCAATGCATAAGAACATTGAAAAATACACTGCTAAGGTAAATAAAAAAGAGGACCAATTTCTTCAAAAATGGACCTCAACAATGAACATTTAACTTGTCTGTGACCTGATGGTAAACAGGAACAAAATACTGTAATATCACAAAAGCCATGTCACCTAGATTGTGTGCCATATGCATGTGTATATGCGTGTGTGTGTGTTCCTTTTTACTTTCTCTGTAGATTATATTTATTATCCCAAGATTATCTGATAACCAGAAATGTTTGATTGTAAGGTGACCCTGGGGTGGTTCCCCGACCCATTGGCCAACCTATTACGGGGTTAATAAATAAAAAAATAAAAAAAAATTATGAAAAAAAAAAAAATTAACTGAGCACATTGTGATTCAAATTAATATTTAAATAAATAAATAAAGACTTCATCCGGTTATTATAACTTGTATCTCCTTTCATAGAAGAATTTGTGTCACCAAAGAGATCTTTAATTCACAGGCATATCCATGAAGATATAGAACTAAACCTGTCAGACTGACACAAAAGGCAACTTCCATTTCTGCTGTGATAACAATACCTACTTTTACCATCATCCAGCAAATGAATTGTTTCAACCCTCTACCCTCATTATAGAAACTGCCTCACTTTCAGTTTAATATATTGACACCTCTCAGTTACACTGCCAATGTGACTCTGGAGTTCAATGAGTACTTGTGAGATGAGAAATGTTTGCACATTGATTCACACAATATTCCTGAATATTAACAATGACTTCCTCATGGAGCAAATATTTTGTTTGCATGCACTAAAGATATGCTCCAGTGACTGCTTAAAGCAGTGAAAAACCATTATTTGTTTACTAATACCTGATTGATGACTGTAGAAAGATGTTGACCGTTATATACCTGATATTTATGCAAGAAATGTTTGCTGTGAGGGTGGGGGTTTAGTAATTAGACTGAGCATTGAGACCAGGTGCCCACTATATAAAGGTTACTCTTCAGACATGTTTGATTACACATGTTTTGCAGAGATAAGGAATTCTGAATTTGGTTTTGTTGTTTGTTTGGTTTTTAATGACACATCAATATGTGAAAAGATATATTCTGCTGAGGAAAATGGGGTAAAGTGACTTACACAGCAACAGTTGGCCTGGTTTCCATCTAAACATTTCAAAAATTAATGTACAAATATTATCAATCAAAGATTACTGTATATACTCGCATATAAACCCATTCACGTATAAGCCAACCCCAAAACAGAACAGGTATAAACACTAAGTGCATGACCCGTGTATAAGCTGACCTACAACTCCAAGACATCTCAAGATGCACTTAAGTTCTAAATGCATTTATTTAGGCAAATTTATATTAAAAAAATACATGTATATTTATCTTGAGGTTGGCGTGCATGATTATTAAAATGAAATTTGTTTGAAAAGTAATTTATTTGATTTTCTGTTTTCTTATTGTTTATGCCTAACTTTGACAAGAATTTAGCAATCGTGAGTTGCTGTGACACTACCTCTCCCTTCTAACTCGATTATTGTTTATTTATGCATTATTGCATTGGACATTTTATATCAGTGCACCGGTAAGTGTTTTTACTTTGCTTTGAAATTGTAAATACCTAACTCATTAAAATGTAATCCCAGAATGACAACACAAGGAACAAACAATATGGTTCGATTCAACGCTTGCAAATAGGCTACTGAACGTATTTACATAATGGCACCACTGCATGTACATTGTAGGTTTGATTACATGCTGAATTAAGAACTTCCCTTGGAGTCGAATCATGGGCACCATTGCGCTAAACTTTAATGATATCTCCAAAATATAATAATAAAGGTTCGGAAATAATGCATCAAAAATTATACTAATACCATAAAAACTGAGTTGTAGTTTGCTTTGATGTAAGCGACCGTACAACATACCTGTCAACTTTCATGCCAGGAGGAAAAACAAAACTCTTAATGTTGTGGGTTTCTCCACGCCTACCTAACGATTTCATAATATCTTCCGATTTTTGCAGAGAACTTCCAATTATTACATTATGTCTTCAATTTTTATATCTTCTAAACAAGAAAAGTAGTACATGTTATGTTATGTCACCTGTGAATTATTGTTGTGACGAAATAATTACTTTACTATAATGAATTCGCTTCTTCACTAAATAGAATGTTAAATTTAAACATTAATCACATAAATTAATGATTTTTTTTACCTCTGCAATAAAAAAATAAAAAAAATAAACCAGAACAAAAGAAAAAACACAACAATAAAATCATCCACAATTAATTTCAATCCCAAGAATGATCACTGTAAATACTATAACTCCATACGCTATAGCACCATTCCCATGAAAGGAACTTTACATGAGTGAACACCTGGCAATTTTATACGGTATATACCATGTTAATTAACATAGCTAAATTAAAAGAAGGAATGAAAATACATACCACGCAGCAAATGTGTCCTCAAAAAACTAATTCAGAATACATTTTTTATAATAAACAATACTAAATGCTTTACGAGCTGACAATAAGGGAATAAGGTTGGATATAGAAAGAGGGGAAAATAGCTGCCACATGTACAGTACCATGAGGCTGGCTATTTGGAAACCTTTAGTTCAACAAAATTGGGAATCCTTTATTTGCCAATCAATTGCTGGTGCTTGCTTAACACACAATATTGTAGAATGTGGTTTCTTTGAATTATGATGGAGGGCCAACTGTTTTCACAAAATAGTTGCATTGCTAAGGATTAACTTTTAATTAGTCATGCTGGCTTTCTTGCTTGTTTATTTAAGACTAATCTTTAGCTATTGTGCAGTTTGACCACAGCTGACCAGAATATGAAAATAGTGCACATCCTGGGGGAAAATAGGGCACATCACAGTCAGAAAGTCTTTTTGTGAATTTCACGCATATTGGACCAGGAAGATTGATCAATATTTAGTGAAAACAAGACTTTAAAAATGCCATGCAAAGCCTACCAATTTTAGGTCCCAATCTCTATTTATTTTATTCAGTCCCCCTACTTGGTTTCTTAAAAGTTCATATGTATACCTTACACCCTGTTTTACAAAACTACGGCAATCATGCTAATATTCTGGAATAAAAGGCAATTACACATAAATGAACTGGTATAGTTACCAGTCAAAATTCCCTCTTATCACAAGCCAGTTTCAGGGTTTTAATGATTAACTGGCATGTACTGCTGTCACAAAATGAAAGACAAATTCACCGACTATCAACATGGTAGACACCGAAACATCAAGCTTTCCATTGTGTGTAAAGTTATGATGTTTGTTCAGCTAAAACACAAAACTAAAATTGACTGATGTTGATCTTAATTGATCTATATGAGAATTTTAGCCTTTATTATTACCACTCTTCATGAAGATGTAAATTATGATGGCTATGTGCCTTGTACAATTAAACGTGTGTAACTTTTTAAAAATATTACCTTAATTTGTAGGATTGCTTATATCATTAAAAATAAGTAACTTGTGAGCGCATGATTCAACGTAAATGAAACAGCTATTAAGGACTGACTTAATTGTTATCTGGAAGAATGCAACTTGGTCGAAACAATGAATAAAGCAACATCTGCATCTAACATGTTTGGGAAGAAGTAAGGATTTAAGTGATGCTATGCATGCTTTGCACTGTGTAAGTACTGTACATTATAGTTCAGAATGGTCTCCCTGGTAAACTCAACCAGCCCATGAATTATGAAGTCTGCATTTACCTTTATTTAACTTCGTGTTGGAGAAATCAGAAAATATGAAGTTTAATAATTGTCGGGTCACCGAAAGTTTCTTTTCTTTACATGCCTATGTCTTAGGAAACAGAAAAAAATATTGTTTCATGTCCCAAGATTTACAACCATTACAGTAGTCAACAAAAAGACCTAAAAACTGTCAAGTTTAAACACTGGCCTGCGAATGAAGCTGCCCACCCCCCTTCTTCCAGGCCTTTATTTTTCCTAAATTATTTGGCGTATATGTGAGTGTATATGGTAATATGTTGCAAAGAACAGAATTCCGCAACTGTCAAAATCATGGTATCACTGTCATCATTCATGACATGACAAACAGATTAATTTGTACTGATTTTGCTAAATGTAACAAGAAGAACTCATGGCTGTTCCAGGGTTGCATCTAGGACATGCGATCGTGCAAATTCCCCCAAAATTTAAGATGTCCCGCAAAATTTTTATTCCTATCGGGCAAAATCGTGCAAAAAATAAGAATTGTGCGCATTTTTCTGTGAAGAATGCGTTATTTTATTATTTTTTTTGCTGTAAAATTCCCGGTCGTCACTCTCGGCAAATATGTTGTACTTGCATAGTCCTAAATACATCACGTATTTCTGTGTGTCATGTGCTCAATTCTGAATGGTTAATAAGAAAGCTCAGAAAAGCACGTTTGGTACAGAGGCTGGTTTGGTGGGACAACGTGTTAAATAGCAAAATCAGTTTAAACTCGGACATGTTTTCATTATTTTAGCAGTAACACTTCTAATAACAGTCAGGGTGCAGAAGTTTCTGTCAATAGGCACAATGACAGCGAACAAACACTTCCTCAGGCTAATCCCATATCGGACAATGCTAGTAATGATGTGCTTAAAGATGGCAGTGTTAAGACTAAGGGTCCATCTAACACCAAGAAAAAAAAGAACTCTTTCAATTGAGACTGGAAACAAAATTGACCATGGCTGGAAATGAATGGAAAAAAAATGAGATGCTTTGCAGATGGTGTGTAAAAACTGGCAAAAAAAATTCTTTCACACTTGGAAATGCTAATTTCAGGACATCAAGTCTTGAGAGACATGTTGAATTACCAGCTCACAAACAGGCGATTCAGGATTTGAAACTAAGCAAAAATCTTAAAACTAAATGCATGGCAGCTATCAGCAGGAAATCTGAATCAATTATTCATGCTATGTCAGTTGCCTATTACTTGGCGAAGGAGAATACTGCTTCTCTAAAATATGGCTCACTGTTTGATTTTGTTGAATTTCTGGGTGTTGGTGTTGTTAACATGCAAGTAGGCAGAAATGCAACATATTCATCAAGGGCTTCTGTAAAGGAATTTCAGGTAAGTTCTTTTATTTTATTTTCTTTTTTTTCTATTGAAATTTAGATTGAAAAATGGTGTATACTAACAAGCAACCAAAACATGATCAGTTAGGTTCTGATCAGTGCATATCTTGAGGAATCCCTGTATTACTAAAAAAAGAACTTAGCATCGTAATTGGGCAATGAAATTGCATTCGTTAGCTCATCGTCATAACTTCCTGTCAATTTTTAATGGTGTATAACGTTTTTCTTTTATAATTAATCTGGATTATTGGTACCTGTTATTTTTTTGTCCTGAAATTCTTTCCTGTCTAGACAGGTCACATTAAAGTATCACTGTAACAAGTTTTCGTGTGTTTGAAATGATCATTGCAGCAAATGACATTGACCCTGGTCTGGTTATATCACAACTGTGCACGTGTAGGGACCCATCAATGATGTATATAATACTAACGTTTTTTTTTTTTAAAATTCTTGTATACAGACAGGCATTATGACTTCCTTCATTACTAAAACTGAATGACTGTAATTAACAGAGAGAGAGACTGTATTGCCATATTATGTTAGCAATTAAACACTTTGATGGGATTTCTTAAAACGATCAAATTATCACAAGGCAACATCCTCAGACACTCCATGGTCTTAGGTTAAGGTTCTTGCACAATTTGCGTCTGATTTTGGTCATTTTACTTTGGGTTTTTTAAAAAGCATATTTATTTTACATTTCACAAATACTTTAATAATAATGATAATAACATACTGTTATACTTTATCATCAAGCTTTATTTTTATTTTTGAACAGGATTGCATAGCAACAGTGATAGAATCTGAGTTAATGCAAAAAATTCTATGTAGTCCATTCATTAGCATCTTAACTGATGAGAGTACAGACATTTCTAATACCAAGAAGCTGGTCATTTATGCCAGAATCATTGAACCAACCATGTTTGTTTCTACAACTCATTTTCTTGTTAATGTGTCAGTGGAAGGCCAATCACACACTGCTTAAGTTCTTTTCAAAGAAGTTGTCCAGTTCTTGGAAAAGAAGGAGATTCCTCTTGAAAAAGTTGTTGGTTTTGGCAGTGATTGGACATCAATGATGACAGGTCACAAAAGTGGTGTAGCAACATGGTTCAAGGAGAAAAGCCCTCACTTGATCAGCATTCACTATATGGCTCATAGATTGAATCTGTGTACCTCTCATGCATCAAAAAACATTCCGTACCTCAAGGAAACCTTTGAAGGCACAGCAAAAGACCTATATATTTTGTAACAATAAATCTCCCAACAGAACAGCTGAACTGAAGGAAATCCAGAAAATTCTGGACAGTCCTCAACTGAAAGTCAGAGAAGTGCATGACATAAGATGGTTGGCATTTTATGATGCACTATATGCAATTTTTCACAACTGGGGGGCTCTTGTGAATTATTTCAAAAAGAATAGCCGGACAAGAGTGTCAGGATTTGTTGAATAAACTCATAGACTACAGATTTGTGGCATGCATGAATATTATGATGGATATCATACCTCACTTAGCACAGCTAAATATGCTATTACAAAAATCTGACTTGGATATAGCAGCTGTGTCATCGGTATTTTGAATTCTACCTTACAGAAAGCAGACATGGGAAAATCCTATCACCAGACCTGTATGTCTGAAAAATTGAAATCATCTAAGGATGGAGACAATACTAAAATCACTTACAATGGTGTTGAACTCAAGTTACACAGGAGTACATTGAAAAAAGTTTCAGATGATGTGTCTAACCTTCGCCACGAGTTTGTTACACATTTGCAAATGGAGATGGCTGCAAGATTTCCTAAGAGCAGCATGCAGGTGGCAACAGCATTTGAGGTTCTTGGTCTACGTAACCTCACATTCCTATCTTCTGAAGAACAAGAAATGTATGGTTATGACCAGATAAAAATTCTCTGTGATCATTTTGGTCAGGAGAAGAAATCAAAAGAAGCTATCAGTCCCCCTTTGTGTGACCCAAAACATGTTTTGACGGAGTGGTCTCTTGCTAAAACTATCATTAATAGAGAAATGTACCCTAGAGACAAAATGTGCGGACTCTGGCAGATTGTACATCAACATCATGCAGACACATTTCCAAGTCTTCTTCAATTAGCATCAGTGGCAATGGTTATGCCATACCAAACCACAGACTGTGAGAGAGGATTCAGCAATTAAAATCAAACCATTACTGCAGGAAGAAGCCATCTAGAAGAAAGGGTTCTCAACAGACTCATGATGATTTCAATTCAAGGACCTCCTCTGAGAGACTTCAACTTTAACAAGGCTTTGGTAGAGTGGAAGATGAGGAAGGACAGGAGGCTGTTTAGGAAATGGTGATCATATTTGCAGAATAACACAATCACAATTAGTCAGTCTGAATGCAGATATATATATATATATATATATATATATATATATATATATATATATATATTCCAGTTAAGAGTTAACTGTAATAAAAACTGTATATTGTATATATTTTCCCTAATTCATTTTAAGCTTTGGACTTTTCCTTAAAAATTATTTTTTGTCATCCATGAAAGGAAAATATGGATTTGTAACCAATCAGAATTGAGAATGTGACATGCAGGAAGTACATGACACCTTTTTTAAGATCAGCCAGAAGAGTGACACTATTTGCAGTCTATGGTTTGATTCTTCAATGGTTAGCATGTAGATAAAATATTGTTATTAGAAAACATAAGACTTTGATTTCAGTTTTAAGTGTTCTACTATAATATACAGAAGACATGATATGCATTTAATGCACTTATAATACTTGCTATTGCTCTTTTTAAATACATTGAGGTTTTTTACACCATACTGCAAGCCCCCCCCCCCCTTTATGGCTATGTTGGACCCCCCCTTTTTTCAGATTCAGTGGGGGCAAGTACCCACATTTATCAAATCCTAGATGCATCCCTGCTGTTCCATTAAACATACAAGGGACCCAGGGAATGCACTTATAAAGTGAGGTACTCACCCATAAATGCAATTTAGAATTTTCTGATCATATTAACATGAACTCAACGATATCAACCTACACTGGCACATATTTCTTTTTTGAAAACTGCCTTCAATAGGTACCACATATGTTTAAACAGAACAGCCCTCAGTGGATTTTCTCAAAGTTAATGGAATTTATTACATGGTCTAACTTCAAGCAAACTCTCCTCAATAAAGGAGTGCTTCTAACTAGAATCCATCCAACATATATATTCTAGAGTAGGTTCATAATGAGATTACATTTTTTATAAATATTTGTAAGACAAAACTATAATAATGACTGCAACTTACACTGAACATTGAGGTAAAACCATTCCATTCCATTCAGGGATTCTTCTTTCTGTCCACTGGGATGAATCCTGTTGACAGCTCTACATCTGTATGTCCCACTGTCATACCTGCTAATACTGTCTACTGTCAGCATGGCTGTGTTGTGTGAGAAGGTTGCATTATTATCTTTTGTCCACGATACAGACACTGGCAATGGATTGGAATCAACCTTACAGGTCACTGAAAACATCTGGCCCTCACTGACTGTCTTATTTGTAATTGGCTCTATGACAGGGCCATCTGAAATTAAAAATAAATGTCTACTATGTTAAAGAAGTAACATATTTCACTATATCATTTCAATGACTACAAATAACCTAAAATGTATCCTATCTGCATAAAAATATGGCTAAATGTAATTACAAACAGCAACAACAGTTCGGTTCTGCAATTAATTTTACATCAATGCTTCATGATGAAAATGATAATAAAACCACTGGAATTCTAACATCTATTGCATTTTTTTTAATGTGGTTGCCTATTTAGCAACTGGATAACTGTACGATGACTAATACAACTTTGTACAACACCATGATAATAAATCTGTTTGGATTTTCCACCTTAAACAAGTAGTTACCTTCAACATTACTTAAAATTTAATGTGTGTCAATTATCAATTAATTTTGCATATACTGCCTACTTGTTGTCAGTCCAGAACATAGCACAGAAGAAATTGACTTTAATTTGTACACAAGTACTCAAAGCAAACTTGACAATAAACTGGGCCAATTTCATGAAGGCATTATGCTTGGTGTGACAATGGGTTAAAACTCTTCTAACATGGCCACTTATATAAACATATATTAAGAAGAAACAAGGTTTGTATATTAAACACAAGTTGCAGTTTCACACAGTCATCAATTTCTTAACTCATTAACTCCTGGCACCATATTTATGCATTAGGAGGTAGTAACCTACTTCAGAGGTCATTTAAGATATACCAAAGAGGGTGGTATTAAATAAAAGTAGACAGATATAGTTCTACAATGATACCATATAATCTGGACTTTCTACTAGTATTGTAAAGGGAACAAATACATTTTTTGAGACCTGATTTTTTTCCACAAAAAAAGCACCCATTCCTGGAATTGGATTTTATGTCCAGATTTAGACTTTCTGGCCTCAGACCTAAGGTATACAGTCTGAACAACATACAGACAGGCAAACCTTTGCAAAAAGCAGGATAAGTTGGGGATTGGGACTAAAACGTGGCCAGGAAATGAAAATCAAGGGTTCAATTGGGAAAAGAAAAGAACTGGATCTTACACCTTTCTGAACCAGTGTGAGTGAAATAGATAATGAAAAATTGTAGTTCTAACAACTAAGCATCAGGCTAAATGAAAATCTCTTGAACGCAGATTTATTTGGCTGTATTCAGAAGTTGCAACCAAAAAATCTGTTTCCTACTCGCATTTCAGGTGAAAATTACAAAAATCTTAAGCGGTTAATGAATTAATGGCATTCACATTTTTACACTGACACTAAATCTTTCAGTAATGTAAGCATTATTCAGATGCGGAGAAATTTTCCTTTCCAAAGTGTTTGGGGCTCCGAGTGGCCGAGTGGTCTAAAGCACTCTTACAGATCATTGACATCTCACCAGTTTTAGTGTAGGTTCAACTCTTGGGCTCAGCCAATGTGGGTACATGAGAAAGCTTGCCATAAGCATCCCCTGGGTCAGTGTTTCTTTCCTGGGTTTTCCCAGGTTCTTCCTCCACCAGTTATACTGGCTGCCATGTATGGCCTATCTTGTGCTGAAAATGACATCATACACCATAACAACAAAAACAATGGCATGTTTATTAGTTACATCCACCATAAGTTAATATCTGGCAAATGTTGACAATTTATGTAATCATTTGCAATGTGATAGATTCCCATGCCTGGATTTGATGATGAAATTTTATTTGCACAAGGAAATTCCTTCTGTTTTGAAGACAACATTGTAATGTCTTCAAAGTTTAATGAGATATAAAATTGGTAATAGGATGTTTTCAAAGAATTCATGCCATGCAAAACAATGGGCTTGGTGGCTTAAACATTAAATGGCCAAAAATGCTGAATGAAACTCACTGAAAACCAACAGGTAGTCTGGTGGAGAGTATTTTTGTTTTCTTGTCATCTATAAGAATTGCATATAAATATATGATAACTGTATCTCTTTACATAATCTGCATACTGGAAATACAACATACATAAAAGGGCATCACCTACCTTCCAAAGGTGGAAAGACCATAAAGTTCATTTGTGGATTGATACGTATAGTGAGTCATATCAATACACAGCACAGGTGTATAGTTTCACTTGATTCAGCTATGTCCACCTAAGCGTGACATCGGTGACCTGTTGGCTCTACCCAGTTCATATTGAATTTCCATAGGGACCACAAAGGGGAGAATATCAGTCAAGCAAATATCAATCACAGGTACATACAGTCAATTTGTTAGTGACAGTGTATGCTAAGTAGGAAACTATGCCAGTGGAGAATCATGGGTAATTATGATTGATGCTCTGGCCAAAATCAAAGTGCATAATAAACATGCATGGGTTTGACTTTCCTTGGGTCAGAAATGGGGAAAATGTAAATTCCATGCATCAAAACCCAAGGGTACAAGTCTATTGAAAACCGTTAGATGTGTTGAGAAGCAAACTTTCTCCACATTAAAATGGCACCTAGATGCCTGAAAAGTACCAATGAAAATGGCTCCATATAGTCCACTGTCAGATCCTAGTGTTTGTTGAAAAGAGGCTGTGAAAAACATTTCAGAATTTCGTTGCCCATAAATATTACTTATTATGCATATTCATATTCTACAGTGAAAATAATGAGTTTTGACATTAAAAATGTGTTTGTTAATTCATAATTTCCTCTGTAATCACTGAAAACATTACATTATAGAAAGATCAAAATGGGACAGTACTCATCTACATATAAAAAATTAAAATAGCTTTTTTATTATTGCAAGTACATAAAACAATGGATGTTTGGTATAAATGTGTATAACCTGATATCTAACCTGTAATATTGTCTTGCTGGTTTGAAAAGTTTTAAATAATTTGATTTGTATAGCCCCAGTTACATGTGATGTTAAATCACATCTGACCAGTTAAATGATCAATGACTTGTCTTGTCCGTACATTAAATAGTAAGATGAGTGCTGTGGAATCACTTTACATTGTGTTTGAATAAAGAAAACTTAAAAATATTTTTATATATTCACTAGTTGATAAATTTAAGAATTTACAGAAAAACTGCCCATGTCTGTCTGCTTTCATGGTTACATGAGTAAAATTTGGGTTCTATTGTTGCACACAAATCAGTTTGCTCTTGGCACACTTGCTATCCTGTTGTCAAAAACCATCAAGTAACCAATCAAATGTTGTTTACGGTTGATCAGGATGTGTGCTGAGGATGTCCGTAAGGATGTTATGTGATGGTTATGTGAACCTTTAAGTTAAGAGATATGTGACAAGATAAAAGAATTCTTTAAATGGGTAGCATATATACTTAACATAAATTGTTTATCTTTAACTACAAACATGTGATGAACAGTACAATGAAAGAATTCAGTGAGAAACACCAGTATTTTCTCTGCACTCTCGAGATGGTAGTTTTTGACTGATAGCGAAGCCAACCTCACATAACATTTACAAACTGTAAGTGTTTGTCCATGTTACGTTGTTACGCATGGTCAGATGTAATGTTAATAAACTGAAATTCAATACCAATTTATTCTACTGACAGGCCTGAAACGATTAACGATTAGTGGTGTCAGCACACGCACATCAAAATATTAACTAAAGCAAATTACTACATATGCTAATCTTTCAATATCACAAAAATTCCCACACTCAAAAAAGCTGTCTTCATTTAGTGTTTTGTTTTAAAAACAATTACTGTTGCTACAAGTATGTACATATGCCATTTAAAAAAAAAATCAGTTGGGCACCGGTTTTGTTCACGAGCATTTGTAAAATTTCTGTTCTAAATATAATTATTTACTTTACAATGCTTGCTACAGGGCAAAGTGTAACAACTGATTATAGTTCTACAAACATCGTGACTAGCAATACAGGGCTATTACTGGCATCAGCGGCCAGTGCTGCTATTTTTACATGCACTTAATATGACAAGGTCATTTTGTTCTTGATTTAAGCCGATTGAGAATTTGGGAATTTGTTATTTATTTGCATGCGTGTAAATATGTGAATCAATATCGAATGTTGTGAAATTCATGCCAAAATCGTTCCAGTTCCAGTTCTCTGAATATGTTTTGTTTTGGCTTCTTTTAAAATCAAGATGATCATTATGTAGCATTTTACAATATTATACAGGACCCTGGGTGGACAAGTAGTCTAAGCACTCACCTTTACTGATCACTGCCATTTCACCTGCGTGGGTTCAACAACAACATTATACACAATGCTATGACAAACTGATAATAAACCACAAAATACACTTACACTACACATCAACCTGAAGCTGACTCTCTAAGGGTGTTCCATACACCCCAATGTTCCTGAGCATTTTAAAGGTTAAGTGAACTTCTAAGTCATTATTATTATTATTATTATTATTATTATCAGGTCATAGTGACAACAAAGTAGACAATAACAATATATGTCTTACATTGTACATCAACTTGAAGCTGACTGTCTATAGGTGTTCCATATCCATTGAGTCCTTTACACCCCCATGTTCCATTTGTCTGTCTTGTGGCTACTGGGATGCTGAGGTTAGATCTTGATTCCCTTTGTATTTCATTCCCATTGTCTGTCCAGACAAATAAAGAGGGTTGTGGATAGGCATCTACTACCTCACACACAAAAACCACATTCTCACGGCCTTCTTTGACTCTGTATGGATTAACGTCTCGTACTGCAGCCTGTAGCTTGACAACAGGTGCATCTGAAAAGAGGATTATGTTGATCAACCCTACTATTGAAATTATTGCAATATACCTTTACATGTACTACATGCAAAACATAATTCTAAATTTACCCCTGGTTTCAAGATTGTAATAGTATCAATATACTCCAGCTCAGATTAGTCTTACAGTGTTTGATACCTAACATAAAAGCAATGACAATTCAGTGATAGAATTGTACTTGCTTTATGGTTGAGGGCTTAGTAGAGGACTACCTCTACTACCTCACACACAAAAACCACATTCTCACGGCCTTGTTTGACTCTGTATGGATTAACGTCTGTACTGTAGCCTGTAACTTTACAACTGGTGCATCTGAAAATGTACATAATAATTAAAATAGCTGATTAACCCTCATCTTCAGACTCTTATTATTCTCACTGTATATCCAAAGCAAATTTCTCAACTTTCTCAAATCATACAAACATTACAAAGTTTGATACTTAACATCACAGTGATAGACTCTGACCTCAGTTTTGGTCTCAGTGTAAAGTCTTCATATCTTGAGGGCTCAGTAAAGAAAATCAATCACAGCAAATGTAAATAAATTAATATTAAATAAAAATATTAGAGGTATAGAATTATTTGATTTTCTCAATTAAATTGTTTATGTACTCAGAGATTAAAGACCTCATTATCAAGAGATATATAAATCCCAGGTAAGCACGTATGCTGAAACAATTTGGTGATACTGAGGAAGGAGAAATTACTGAAATATGTATCAATTTCAATATGTTTTAGCAATTAGATCAGCATTTCCCAACTTTTGTGGCCATGATCTTAAAAAATATTTTTTTGAGCCTCACAAACCCATTTTCACCTTTATAGTAAATTTTGCCACCCTCAAAATAAAAAACCTGGTGTGGACCATCCTTGACCCTCCAAAATGCCCTCACAACCATGAGTTGGGTTGCAACCTGGGGTTGGGGATCACTGAATTAGATGGAAATATCTACATTCTTCTTCACCTTGACAATGGGTCTGAAAAAAGGCCAGAAGAATATGTCAAAAATTTTGAGGGTATGTTTTCATTTAGGTCTTTTATGGTGCAATATTTATCTCATGTGACATTCTGCCATTATTGTACAAGTACTAATATCATCCAGTGCCCAGAGTGCTACACAAAACTGTATTTACTGTAATTCCTTCACAAAAGCATTCAAGTTAATGTGTTACTGCTGTGATACAATATTGGTGAATTTGGTATAATGAACTTTCACCATTATAATTCAGGTTGTATTGGATGTCAGATTGGCATCGTTTTGATCTAGGACCAACCAAACCTAATATGCCTTCTGGTGAATACTCCAAGTTGATATGACATTTTTGTTCAGCAAAAACAAGATTTTAAGCAAGGGTACCATGGTGGTCATTTTGACAGATCATTGGCATTAGTTAGGACCATGCAGACATTATAAGAAGGCATTTGCTGAACACCAGATATTACTTTACATTAAAAAAAGTAGCCAAAACAAACTTTCCAAGATGGTTTCCATGGTGGCCATTTTGTATGTCAAATAGACAAATAGCATAGAAAGGCATAATAAGACCAAGGGCTATCCCGTCTCCCTCAGAGACATCCAATTTAACAAGCAAATCCAAACACTACATTAAAAAATGCAAATGAAGAAGGTGGGTTTAGATAAAATGGGCAGTCACACAACAGATGCTTTTCAATATTCCCCATTTTACTTTCTGAGACAATGTTTTGATGTAAACTAGTGATAAAGGTAGTACAGGTCATGTAAATAGATGGGGTCCCTCCATAAAAAAGCATGCAAGTGACAGGGCATAAACATTTCGTCTTTAGTTGGTAATAGCAATGTCAATATATGTACTTACCAGTCTGCACCTTGAACTTCCTCAAAATGTACTTTCTTAGTTATTTCTGCAAATCTGAATTATATGGGTCCCTAACACTGATCCGAATCACACAACTGTACTGTATTTTCAGATTACATTTCCAACAGAAATCACATTCTTCTTACAACATTCAAAAACTAAGGGAATGATATTGCCAGTAAAACAATATTTAATCCTGTCTTTTTGAGATTTTCAATTAAAAGAATTCACATTTTCCCCAAATTATAATTTAAAACAAACAATGACAGAATAGAACACTTCAGTGTGCAGCTGCATCAAGGCCAGTTCCTTCAGTCACAAGTACATCATACAGAACTATCCCAGCTAATAAATCCAGTCCATCACAACCAGAACATGTTATTGGATCAACAGAAAAAACTAAACAATCCTTCCATTCTAGACCAATAGGAACAATTGTTCAATATGCATTCATTCACAATATGACCCAAATTTCATATTTTAATTAGGAATAAAACAAGATTTATTTTTTAATGAATGACTGCATGCTGGGCAGTGCTATTGCATATTAGTACAGTACCATTAATGTGTATTGTTGAACCTACAGTTGTGTATTTACTTTTGAATCCGGCATAAATTCAGTCACTTTGTTTGTTGATGTGTTTTTGTTTTATCATTTAGCCTAAGGTAGAAAAGCAAAAATGAGTATATAATAAAAAGGTTATTACATCTGTATGGGGAAAAATGAACTCATAATGATGTGCAGTATTGCTCACAAAAAATTGTATGCCAAAAAAATGTATTAACCTTTAAATCCTGCTTCATTTGTAAAACACTCTACATGATTTAATCGTTTTGATTTTACATATAAATTTATACTTAGAATTTAATTCCTTAAATCAAGCAAGTGTCCAGTCTGGTCAGTTAGTTTGAAATGTATCCTTGATAATAGCGGATTATGACATCGTAGATAAATCGGATTGTTCGGTTCTTGCACGATCAAATATGAGGCATAAATGTATACAAAATGTATCCTTGCTGAGCCCGATTTGATTCTTTAAGATCAACCCGATAACTACCATCGACTGCATCACATACAAGATTAACTGCAATCGTTAAAGTTATATTTAAAATTCCCAGCTAAATATGACAGCCTCCACCATATCGATCATTGTTATATTGGAGAATACTTGCTGGTGGGCCTATTTTTTCCACTCCAAGTATTTTTGGAAAATATTCATTGATGATATCATCGACTGATTTCTTTAGTTCAGCAGCATTAAATCCAGGAAAATTAAATATTGCTAGATCGGCTTCTGATAGTGGATTTGCTGCTATCAAATATTTTATTATAAAATATTGCCTAAATGTGTATGCTGACTCAATTACAGTTTGCATAATACTTTGATAAACATGTTCAAGATCAAATCTGATTTAATATTTCTATTTGTGTAATAATCTCTTTTTTTGCAGATGTCACATCAAAAGGATACTCGGTAAACAATTGGCATAATTTTTCTTGTTGTCGTTCATGCTCAAGATTAATTTTATCAAGTCTCTTATATCGCTCTCTTCATATATATTTATGGGGTATCCATATAGCCACTTTACATGATCGTGTGTGGCGTCAAGTGAACCATCTTAATTAGCTTTTACATGGCATATAGGTCCCAGCCCTCATACTATGGAACAATTCCCCAGTACGAGTGTTTATCCCAAGTAAAATCAGGTTGCACAGGCTCAGGTATTGCTGTAGGTGCTGGCGGTGCTATTTTGGGACATCCTAACATGGTTCTGATCGATGAAGAATATATATAAACGACGTAATCGGGTGAATTTATTTCTATTGCAGCTGATAAAGTTGGTTCATGAACTGTGATAGCTATTTTTGATTCTCTTCTAGTTATAGATTTGGTTGTATGCTGGAATTCTTTGTTGATTTGTTCAATTTAATAATTACCTGTTGGTATTCCAACAACTTGCCAATCAGGAGTTCCATCCGGTTTATGTTTATTTGCAAATACAAGCAAATTATTTGCAGATAATCCACCAAATGATTTTGATCTGATATTTGGCCAACTGTAATATACTCATAATTGTGTAAGAGCTATTTATTTCACTGAAATTGCAGTTGGAAAGTTCACGCTACATTCAGGATTGGTTGAGCTTACCGATATCATCATGGTTTTCAAAGGTGTTGTATTCATGACAATTTGCTGAAGTAACTCGGTCATTATTATTTAAATCCCGAGTATCTAAATCAATCACAGTCATTGCTTCTTTGTAGATTTTAATCATCTCCATGAACTAAAAATCTTATATTTTTCCAACGTTAAGACTTGTTGACAATAACGAGGATAATTTCGAGTATTCTAGTATTAATGTATGTAATTCTACTACATAATCATGTAAATTTGCATTTGTGTATGTACATATCTTTTTGTGATGATATTAAACAGACCAGCAATTGTTGTTGCCCCTGAAACAAATTGTTACAACTACTAGCGATGGTGTTATTGTTTTTAGTAAACGCTGGTTACAGCAATAACAGCAGACACCAAATACACAATTATGTCAATGACAACTACACATCTACGCTATTGTTTTACTTTTACTGTATACTCGTCAACAATATTTTTTAGTTTTGTTTGCCATTCACGTGCTTGATTATATCTATAATACTGCACTGCAATATCACGTTGAATGTTGATTGGGTAGCTCAGATTTTAGTTATTTAGTAATCAATTGAGGTGTTTCAGCGACAAATTCCAGACACCATCTGTAAGACGCTGCGACTAATTTTGTATCAGATGATTCCAGCATAAACGTTTCTTCGTCTCCTTTATTTAACACAATAGACACAGTTCCAGAAAAACTATCAGTTGAATGATGCCAGGGATATGTGGTAAATATACTCAATTTTGCACCGCTGAACACGGACAGCCTATATAAACCAGTGACTTGTACAGTATGTTTGATAGTGCTATTTTGCTGTGAACATGTTGAGAATCCTGATGACAATGTGTTTACTATGTTGGTAATCTGCTTGTGGGGAATTTTAATTTTTTAGTTTTTTCTAATTGTTTCAATATCTGAAATAGGTATTTTAATATCATTGAGTTTTGTGTTAATTTCAGAGAGTTTTACATCAACAGTCAACAGACTTCCAAAGAAATCTGTGATTTCATTAAGTTTTCGAAAATTTCAATGGAGATTTGAAAACATATTTAAGTGAACGTTATATTCAGTTGGCAGCATGGTTAATTTAGTATCTACTGTATTATAGTTATTGTCTACATATTTTTATGTTGCGGCATCTTCATCAGATGTTGGATCTCTTAAAACAACTATTTTATTTCCATTCATGCTGAGTTCACCTGCCATTGTTACACCGGTCGATCATAAAAGATTAGCAACACTTTTTGCAATTTCATTTCTAATAGTTGTGATTGATATATTTGAGTCTCTGATTCTACCGTCATCAGTAAATACTGGTATATTATCGGCAGTAGCATCGAGAACTCTACAAATTACATCATTCCATTTGACATTACTATCATGAAAAAAAACTTCATCCCTGTCAACTCCAGAGAGGTTCATAATATCAGCAAGTTCATCTTTAGTCGCGTAATTTGACAAATCAGTATCATTTTTTTCTTGTCTTTGATAGAAGATCTTCCGTAAATATCTACGATTATACTTTAAGATCTATTTAAATCATCTACTTGTATAATCATGCATGACTTTATGAGGTGGTAATGTTAATGAAGATATAGCATCAAGTACAGCAATTGCTTCACGCCTGCATATTGGCAGATTGATTATTGTCTGTGTTGGTAATGTTGAATACCAGACTGGAGTTTTTATTGATTTCATGTAATTTTTAAAATTCTTTTGGTGGAGCCAACCCATACGAATCAAAATAATTCCACATGGATCAATTGCATATGCCACCCAATGTGTGCCAGGACCAGAACTATTATCCAGATTACTAATGCCTTTTTCAATATTGTTTGGTTGTTTTGGTAATCAATCACGCATAAAAACACCTCTAAAAGTTTTAATATATTTTTAGCAGTGTCAAGTAAATCAAAATTTGACATTGGAATGACTAACAAACTGTTCCTGGAAGTCTCAGACCTTTTCCATATCGATAAGAAGTTCCTGGTAATCTTAGGCCTTTCCATCTTTTTTTATTCATGGTCCTGTTGTGTTCTTCTTTAATGCCATTCCAGCAGCGGTTCCAACAGCACCAACAGCTAGAAATGCAGCAGCTATTAACACTGGTATAGTTGCAAGAAGTGGAAATATACCACCCGTTTTAATTTAGTCTTTAATGGCACCAGTAGAAAGATTGATTTTAATGCCTGTTTTTGATTGTTTGGTGTTACTGATATGTTTAAGCTGATGTTCAGTTAGTGATAATTTATTTTGACCACCAGTGATCTGATCTTTTTTAGTGATATTTTTATTCCACAGTTCTCTGCTGAATTTGATTGAATCTTTTTAATCTGACCAGGAGTCAGACTCACACTAACATGATTATATGACTTAATAAATATTGTGAGCGTTTTAATAAAATGTCTTCTACTGGAGCGTCAATAACTCATTCTTCCACCAACACCTTCAAGTAACATTTATTTATCACTTAGTATAACAGCGACTGCTCTCTAACCAGCAGCAGGTAGTCGAGCTACATGAGCTTGAAAGTGTAAATCAACGACAGATTGCCTGAATAAATCTAAATGTTCCAACAAAAAGTAATAATAATAATGCTTTATTTATAGAGGGTGACTCATTTGTCATGGACTATTCTCCCTTGAGGCCCTCTTAAGGAGAGTATAACAATGCACATTATATGAAGATAGCAATAATTAGTGTTTATTTTAACATGTTTAGTATTAAAATACAAAATTCCATTATCTATTAGAAACACATACATGCTCATGATATCTTTTCTTAAATACTCTAATATTTTCAGCAGATTTTACATGTAGTGGAAGCTTACTCCACAGAACTGTACCAGAGTATTGAAAACTCTTTTTAAATTGCTCTGTTCTTGGTTTTGGTACTAGAAGGTTTCCATGTGATAGTGATCTCAACTGGTATTGTGTTGAAAAAGGCCTGAATAAGCCCTAAGATACTCTGGTGCAGTTCCATGTAGGCATTTATATAAAAGAACTGCCTTGTGAAAATCTATCCTGTCATATATTGTGAACCATTTGAGTTTTGTAAATAATGCTTTTGAGGGATGATCAATAGATGCATCTCAAATTACACGTGCTGCTTGTTTCTGAAGTTTATAAATCCTGTCAAGCTCAGATTTAGCACGTTTTCCCCATACATTAGAACAATAATCCATTGTTGGAAGAATATATCACTTGTAGTATAGATTGCGAGTTTCCATAGGTAAATATTTCTTGATTCTGCTGAGAAGGGCAATTTTGGATGACAGTGTTTTACAAAACTTATCAATATGGTCATTCCATAAGAAATTATTATCTACGGACACACCTACAAGCCCTTCATGTTTGACATTTTCTAATGGATGACTATTTATTGCAAGAGATAGTTTTGGGTTCCCCAACTTGTGTAGCTTTTGTGATGTCCCCAAAATCATACATTTTGTTTTACCTTCATTAATTACCATTCTATTTTGTTGTGCCCAGTTTTGGACTCTAATAAGGTCTGAGTTTAATCTTGTTTGGATAACTTCATTATCAGAACTAGATGTATACAAGGTTGCATCATCTGCAAACAAATCTGTATTTGTGGATTCATTATTTAATGGTAGATCATTGATACAGATAAGGAAGGGGAGAGGGCTCAAAACTGAGCCTTGAGGGACTCCTGAATGAATAGTGCGAGTTTGAGAGCTAATATTGCCAATGCTTACTTGTTGAGACCTTTGGTTTAGGTATGATCAAAACCAGTTTAAAGAAGGATTGTCAAACCTGTAACAGTTCAACTTTTTGCAGCAGAATTTCATGATCAACAAGATCAAAGGCTTTCTTGAAGTCAAGGAAAACAACCCTAGTCATGTTCATTATCCATTTCCTTCAGCCAAAGATCAATTAATTTGGTAAGTTCTGTTTGGCACAAGTGGTACATTCCAAATCCTGATTGTGCTTTAAGAAACAGAGAGTATGTTTCAAAAAATTTGTAGACCTGAATGGCTACATGCTTTTCAAACAGTTTT
Source organism: Sinohyriopsis cumingii (assembly GCA_028554795.2). Classification (NCBI taxonomy): domain Eukaryota; kingdom Metazoa; phylum Mollusca; class Bivalvia; order Unionida; family Unionidae; genus Sinohyriopsis; species Sinohyriopsis cumingii. The sequence goes on from JAPYKE020000029.1 coordinate 4,297,708, forward strand.
GACAATACAGGTAGAATTGATATTGGTCTGTAATTTCCTGGATCCTCCTTTTCTCCTTTCTTAAAGATAGGTGTAACCTTTGCACATTTCAGTGTTTCTGGAAAATTACCACTCATTTTACTTATATTTATGATATGTGTTAGTGACTTTGTTATTAGTGGTGCAGCAATTTTAAGAATTCATGGACCAATACCATCCAATAGATCGGATACAGCATTCTGAAATCCCGCTGAGATATCCGCAAACCAGAATCAACATTCTGATCAAGCCCCATGAATGTCATCATATGATGATATGCACATGCAACATGATTGTGTTCAAAATTCAGAAGGTTCTTGATGTCCATTTATTCTCAAAGCAGTGAGACAAATACCAATGGATTTCTTTCCTGTGAATCTACTCTGGCATTTTCCCGAAATATGATGAATATATGTCATGGTGCTGACACTCCCTGATGTGATGCTATCTGCCATGTGAATAATCCAGCAGCATTACTCTGAATACTATCTGTGGTCATTGTCAACCATGATTATAATGATTTACCACCTGAATTCATAAAAGAAAGTAATTTTTGTTCTTCATCAAGCGATGGAGTCACTGTTGGCATCCACAGCAACAGTTAGTGTTACTTTAACAACACCAACAGCAGCATCACGCCATATTGCAACTTTGTCACTGGCTTTTCTAACAAGTACCTCAGTGTATTTAGTGCCAAGTATAAACTTTCTAACATTTCTGCAAAATCCAAAAGTATGAGTCAGTGGAATCACACATGAAAACTCTTCATCACCGTTTAACATTGATCGAAGTGCAGCAAATCCTCAGTTCCAGCTGCATTTAGTGTTACATTTCTGTTTTCTGGATTATCAGTTGCATCCCTTGTAAACATCACTGACAGACCAGCTGATCTTGAGTAATCATTGCTCTATCTTGCAAGGAAAAGTATCGTAGCAACGCTTACATTTTTGAGACACCATTCAGTATAATTTTTTCCGTCAATCATCTATATAGCGCTGTTAAATAACGCCATGAAACCATTATTAACAAAACCAACTCGATCACCAATTCCATATGCTCTCAAAAGTCTACCTTCAATCTCGACAAATGCCTCAGTGGGCAAGAAATTCCTGCTTGTATCCTGAACCTGTAATTTGATTCTTCCAAGTGTATTAGGTACATGTGCATCATAAGAATAATACTGATGATCATACACACCCATCTTTGAGAATTGGTGTGTACATGTCAAATGCTGGATCAGATACACGCTTGAATATTTTATTTTAATTGTAATCATCTAACACGAAGACCACTTCCTGCTATCAGACATGCAGTTATATTTTTTTTTCTTTTCTGATAGTGGCACATTAGCCAGCTATGCTCGTTTTTTATTTGTGGCTGAATTTATTATTTTACTGACATTTGCTGTCATTTCAGTGCTGGCCAGTTTCACTGGTGGCTGTGGTTTTCGTCGTACTGTGTTAGTCTGTCCTTGAGTGCTGAAAACGCTTTACTGGCAACACTACCAATTGCGCTAGAAATTTTTTCATTAACAAAATCAATAGATTTCATTGCTAGTTGTTTTGCAATCCATATTGCTTTTGGGGCTACCCTTCTAAATAGACCATGAACAACATTGCTGAGCCCATCACCGTTAAGTTGCTTTGTATGTAGGTATTTGCGAATTGATCACCCTGACCATTACAGGTCCACGTTAAGCATTATGTACAATCATCTTATTTATTATTTGTTTATTTAATCACTGTGATAATCATCAACGATTTCATCAATGAGAGACCGATAAACATCAATGTCCATGATACCACCTGTAAATAATCTTTGACAAATATCAGCCGCTTCATTTATACTTTCAGGGGAATTATTTCCAGCACATTTCCCACCAATCAGAATTTCTAGTCGTTCTACGTCGGGAAAAAAAACATTGTTAGGACAAGCAATAAAACCACTTCCCTTTGTAGTTTGGGAAGAAAAACCACTTCCAGTAGCGCCAAAAGAATCATCGCCAGGATCTCTTTCCTCACTTACTGTTTCTTCTGCTTTTTCTTCACTTAGTGAAGAAAGCAATTTCTCCCATTGTCCAGTTTCTTTAAATCTCAATTCTTCTTCTCTGTTTCTTTTCTTCTTCTCTTTGCTTCACTTCTTTTTCTCACTGTTTCCTTTCTTCTCTAGACTTTTCAAGTTCCAACATCATCTCTTGCTGTGGTGAAGAAGATTGTTGTCGTTCTATTTGTTATTGCAGTGGAGAAAGTTGATATGAAGGCTCTTGCTGGGGAGGTTGTAGTCTTTATTGAAGTTGTTTTAAATGAAATCTATTTATGTCATTAACATATTCATTGTATACTTCTTCATCACTTTTAGCCTTATAATACACACGATATAGCCATTTAAAATAACTATCTGCACTTATGTTAACATACTCAGGTTTTAAAATTTTAGACTTTTGAGAATAACTATCATAAGCAACATGAGAAAAATCCTTTTCTTTAATTTCTTTATGCTCTTCAATAACACCTTTTCTAAATCTTTTAGTTAATTCAACATTTTATTTTCTTACTTTAGGTTTAGGTGCAAGATCTTTTTTTACCTTGGCTATTTCAGTACAAAATTTGCCAATACCTTCAAGTATTTCTTCATCTGCAGGGGGAGGCTGTGCGGCAGCTATCTCAGCTGGAAGATCCCGTAAAATCTTTTTTGTTTGTTTAGTTCTTTTTGCTATTTTTTCAGCTTGCTTAACAGTTTGTCTAACTGATGGAAGAGAACCTTCAGCAGCCTCTGCAAATCTTTCAGTAACTTTTCTAACAGGTCTAAGTAACTGTTCTGTACCTTCTGCAAAAATTCAACTTGTGCTCCTTGACATTCTTGCAATTTTTGTATAACAGAATCACAAACAGGACAAAATTTTTTGATTGCTTCTAATCTCTCTCGAGTTAATCTCGCTGTATAAGACTCCACAGCTGGTGCCATTATTGATATAACAATGATTTAATTACAGCAGCAGAGGAGGTGCAACCTCAATGAAACATCACGGTGGGTAAACACGAGCGCATACTTTATAAAAAACACTAACGACAACGATAAAGTAAAAAATGAACTAACACAATTAGAGAACTCTCGGTTAGTTAGAAGCATAGGTTTGACGTCACTGACTTTATTTTTTTTTCATTTTCATAGGAAGCTTAAATTTTCCAAAAACGATGCTCCAGCAAAAGTTCTGTTCACCCCCTTTGCTGCTCATACACACCGATGAATTTCTCATGGCAATGTCATGTCTCTCACATCAAGATATGTTAGTAGACAATATTTATTCATGTAAAGTGTAGTGTTAGCAAAGAGATCTCATTTATTTGAAAGAAGGTCCAGTAGTTGGTTCATAATTAAAATCTTACATAAGAAGTCTGAGTTTGAGTGATCCTTAATATTCCAAATATAGTCCTCATTGAGTATTATGTACAGAAAAGTAGTGCAGGTGGTCATGGCTTCATAAAAATTGGGTTCATACAGGTATGAAATCATAAATTCAAATGGGTCAGGCAAATCAAATTGTTTCAAGTTGTAATGACAAAAGAAAAATTTAATTATTCACGGAAATCATATTCAATTTAAAAAATTGCTACCCAAATTCATGTGAATGTCTAGATCATCTGTTGACTACAACAATTTATGATACAGTAAATACGCACATTTGACAATGACCTCCAATGATATGTTGGATCCTCTCCTTTGCCCACGGATGGTGTTAAATGCCTCACACATGTATTTTCCAGTTTCATTTTTCTGTATAATGCCAAGAGAAAGAGTGTTACTGCTATGTATCTGTACAATGCCTTTCATCCATCTGTATAAGCATGCTGGATTACATGTAGCTCTGCATATGATATCCACTGTTTTCTGACCCTCTTCTACTTGATACACAGAAATATTCGGAGTGAGGTAATTGCTGTTCCCAGGGCTATCTGAAGAAAAATAAAACAACACTTGGACAATTATACATCAACAGATCAATACAGAGAACTAGTTGGAGTTAAATAACTGCTGCTTCCAGGGCTATCTGTAGAAAACTTTAGCAGTTATATATCAATACACAGAAAAATTGGGAATGAAGTAACTGCTGCTCCCAGGGCCATCTGTAGAGAAAAAAATCTTTGGCAGTTATATATCAATACAGAGAAAAATTTGGAATGAGCTAACTGCTATTCCCAGGGCCGTCTGTTGAAAAAATCTTTGGCAGTTATATATTAATTTACAGAAACATTTGGAATGAAGTAACTGCTGCTCCCAGGGCCAGCTGTAGAAAAAAATCTTTGACAGCTATACATCAATATACAGAAATATTTGGAATTAGGTAACTGCTGTTCCCAGGGCAGACTTTTGCATAAAAATGTTGCATCAGTTATACATCAAAATATATACATATTTGGGGTAAGGCAACTGCTACTACCAGGGCCATCTATAGAAGATGGAAAAAACCTGGACAGTTATACAGCAGTATACTGAAATATCTAGGGTGAGATAACGTAATTCCTGGGCCACCTACAGAATACAAAAAACTTGGAACAGATCAACATCAATAGAGAGAAGTAGCCGACATGACAGAATTGCTCCCAAGGTCATCTACAGAAAATATTGGACAACTATACATCATTGCATAACCCAAACAAAGTAATTAGAAATTTAAGTGGTGTATCTTTACCTCTTCTCTATCCCGCAAGGTGTGGCTCACTAAAGATTTCTTCAATTTTTCTGAATTACAAAACATCTGAAGATGTTCTCTGATGACCACAATCTTTACAGCTGCTTACTGTAAATTAACAATTTCATTACTCTAAGTTGATGCTTTTTTACTTGAAAGTCAGGTCTTCATCTTCATCTTCCAAATCAACTTATATATGGATTATGTCATTGAACTTGCATCGACTTATATATGGATGATAATACCCAGTATGCTATTAAAATTGCTCTGAAATTAGCATAATCGAAAACAGGTCAGATAGAATTAAAAGTCTTGTTAAATTACTATGTCAATAAATTGTTACATGACTGCGATTATAGTTATAAGTTTTGTCATTATTTAGTTTGCATTCTGCATGTATTTTCTTATTTCTCAAACATGAAATAAAAGAAAACAATAACCGGTACAAAACTCACCGGGCCACATAGCACACTTATGGTCTATACTCTATGGTGTACTGTACTAATTCAAAGCATATTGTTTGTTCCCATAAAAATATATGAAATAATTTTGTTTTATTCATCCATTTCAAATATACCTCATTCTTCCTGATCACATTTTAGCAACTGGTCCAATGATATTTGATTTTCCAGCATACTGGTAGCGATTACTAGCATAGATTATTCATTGATCTAATTGATCCTACAAAAGGAAGTAATCCAGATTAACTCGAGCATTCTATGATTATTCATAAAATACTGTAGATTATGCTTTCTACTGAATCATATAAATCATATGTTTATAAATGTATTTGACAAAGTTTCTCAAATAAATATGGTTTAAACTAAACTAAAATCAGATATATAGATGGACTCAGTCCTCTAGTTACGTCCATTGTTATTGTGACCATGTTCCCATGACTACAGTTATTTATATCACCAGTATGCAAATTTATTGGCACCTACAAAATGGTAACTCACAGATCATCAATGATCCATTTTCAGTTTCGCATTTCAGTTTAAAGCCAATTGTACTGTCAACACATTACCTATATTTATTCTTAACCAGCTGTCGTTTCGGTGTCTCTCTTTGATTATACTGAAAGGTGGGAATATGGCTGCTCACAGGAAATATGGTGTTAGTGAAAAATGTGTCCGGGATTGGTGTAAAGCTAAGGTTGCATTATGCTCTACAAAAAAACCCAAAGAAAGCAAGCCATGGCTGCAAAGCAAGATGGATTAATACTGAGGATAAATTAGAAGAATATGTCTTGACACAATGCGCTGCATGTCATGGAATGAACTCTGTTGATCTCAGACTCAAGGCAAAGGAAATCGCAACTGAATTAGGAATTAAATGTTTCAGTGGGAGTATGTCATGGTTTTATTGCTTCATGCAAGGAAGGGGACTTAGTATAAGACAATGCACCACTATGGCACAGAAATTATCAGTATGCTTTCTGGAAAAATTGAACAATTTCCGTGAGTACATCCAAGTCAAGATTAAGACTGACAATTTGGAAATGACTAACATGATAAACATGGATGAAGTGCCATTAACATCGACATTCCAATGAACAGAACAGTTGATCTTAAAGGATTTAACAGTTTTACTATTAGTACAACAGGTCATAAGAAGTCAAACTTCACTGTAATTCTCTCATGTTCTGTCAATGGCGGAAAGTTGACACCAATGTTGATTTTTAAAAGAAAAACAATGTCAAAGGAGAAATTCCCCAGTGGAATCATGCTTGAAGTAAATCCAAAAGGATGGATGGACAATAACATGATGGAGAAGTGGTTAGATAAATGTTGTGCACATCAAGTTGGTGGATTTGTCCTCACTAAGAAGTCTCTTCTCATTATGGATTCTATGCGTGCACACATCACTGCCAAGACAAAGGTGAAAACTGAAACCAAAAAGGCATCGTTAGGCATCATCCCATGTGGTAAGCCAAAGTTATTACAATCATTAGACATTTCCGTTAATCGCTGTTTCAGAATTCAGCTTTGGCAAGTTGTGGAAACATTAAATGACAGCATGTGAGCACAGCTTCACAAACATGGAACGTATGAAGCACACAACATATTCCCAGGTTACACACTGGGTTAAGGATGCATGGGACAGGGTTCCTGAATCAGCTATAATTGTGAATGGCTTGGAATGAATTACAACATCGACATGCTTTCAATTATAATTGACATGTATTATAAAACTGTTCATTTGTGTAAATTTGTACAGCATTTCACAGATATGTTAAAGTATAATAAAAAGTATTTTTGTTTCATTTGTAACATATTTTTCCTTAACTTTGTTAACATTTCTGATTTCCCTATGGATAGCGTCATTTCCCCACTGTTAGCCTCACTGAGTTTATCTCATCTGTTGAATTCTGCACTCAAGACTGGTTTCAACTGGAATAATCAGGTTAAAACTTTAGACCTTTAATTAACATGTGCGTAGCATGCACATCCATGTGGCTCTTGTTGCAATGGATATCATAATTAAAACAAGCATAGACTGTTTATTCAGCTGTGTCAATTGATAACAGAATATAGCACAGGAGTAAAATAACAAGCATGGTAGCACTGGTGATGCAATTTCACGATTGCCAGTAATATGGAATATGATAATGATAACGATAAGTTACTGTGTAAAATATGAAACCAAGTTTTTGACCTGGCCTTATCTTATACTCCGAATCAACTTATATATGGATGATTAGGATGGCAAATTGACAAAATTAGTGAATTCGACTTATACTCCGCATCGACTTATAGGCCAGAAAATAGGGTACATGCAAAACTTGATGAACTCGTGGACTTGTTTGAAACTTTTTTAACAAGCTTCCCTGTTATGTGTCCACAGTGGTTGACTAGAGGGCCTAGGCAGTAGACACTTTCAGTGGGATAATTTGTTCATTAACCCCTTCCAACCCTTGAGGCCAATCCAGGAGGTACTTAAAGTATGGACCTCTCATTCTGATTGCCCATTTGTGGCCCCAGCAATCACGGTTCAATGATCTTGTCTGTTGGTAAACTAGCCAAGGACATTACCCTAGAGAAGGTACCTCCCATCACATAACAGCATTTATCTTACAGCAGCCCAGATTCTCCACCTTCACACTTGGCTCATCTCAAGCAATCTCTCTGCCAGAGAAAGTCTTCCAGCAAAGTTGCAGAGTTTATTGCTCAAGCAAGGCGACCCCTGACCTCCAAGGTCTATGATGCCAAGTAGAGAATCTTCTGCTATTGGTGCAATTGGAAATTTATTAATCCTGGCAGTCCCTCTATTGAGTGCAGTGACTGATTTTCTTTTCCTTTTATGATAAGAAACAAGGCTTGGTTTCTATCATTAAGAGCTATTGGCAGGCTCTTTCTTACACGTTCAAATTTTAGAAAGGTCAGACCTTTGATTTGGATTTTCATTGCTGATCTGATCAGGTATTTTGAGCTACAGAGACCAGCAGTTTTTATAATGAAAGCACCTATGGACCATTGAGTAAAGTTTCTTTCAAAATCCCTCAAAGTAAAGCTTCATGACCTATCAATAGAACCAGTTTGGCAACCACTAGAGTATCGACATATGACTTAAGTATTTTCTTTCAGTGTCGCCTTTTGTTTTGCCATTTCTGCTTCACCGCGGACCAAAGCAACAAACTGATTGTTGTTGTACTTGTCACTAAACTACTAACTGAGTGTTGTAACTGTCACTAACAATATCAAATATTACCATGTTATGGAGTCAGTTGTTATTGAAGGCATGCTGTTATCTGTCAGTGACCTGAATGTTTGCTTCACAAGTTGTTCTATGATGCAGTTTTTTATGGTCTGGATGAAGGTATTTTGTACAGCTGAGGAATTACAACACTCAGAACTGGGCATGGAATAAATTCAAGGAAGCGATTGATAACATTGTCTGTTGTAACTTTGGTCAAGTTTGATAAAGAGGGTCTTTCGCATAGTAAAAGTGACTGGTCCTTTCCAACGATAAGACGTGGCACTGAGACACTGTTCATTATTTAGTCCCAGAAGGGATTGCAAGCCAGGGTTAAGTCACACCTTGAGCAACAGATATGGAAGTGGGCTGCAAGCTTATCAGAGCTGTAGAGGGCTATGTGAATTCTTTAACAGTGTACTCTGCAAAGTACTGCTACCTGGTTGTATTTGAAAGCTTCATTATTAAGCCAACCAAGCCATTAGTGACTTACTGAATGCCAACCATAAAATCCCCCCAAAATTTGTCAGTACACTGTAACAGAGGGATTGCCTCCTAATTGTGTACAGTTTTATACAATAAACATGATATCTGCACTGGACACCTATAAAGATGCTAAATAATAAGAGATGAGGAGTGTACAAGATGATGCTGGTGGGAAGTGACTTGATTTGGGCCATCAGTCATAATCATGAAATAGATTTCTTGTCAGTGTACCTGACATTTTTATTAAGTAAAACAATCTGACTGTTTCTAACCCTGAATGAATATAAAATTGGCAAAACATGCCAATGATATATTGAAAAAACCAGCTAAACTTTGCTGTTTAGTGTGCATTAGCAATTTGAATTTGTGGTGTGTCAGTACAGGGTTAGGGCTGCAAACATAAGGAAAGGCAAAACTGCTCTTTTTTGGTTGATATCTTCTATCAAATAAGAAGAATGATAGCTCAAATGTCTGTTTCCACAGAACATGGCCTCCAATGCCTACAGTAAACCATGTTACTACTGTGTCTATCAAGAAGTCATTGTTAGGTTGTGAGTGTCTTCCCAATCAGACTGGAGAAAGACAAATAGTATTAATGTGGCTTTTACTGAGGCTTACTACAATGATTCCCCATGTTAAAAACATAAAACAGTACACAAGTGTTTTGCAGAAATTAAACACGCTGTTGTACTAATGTACCTATGCAGCAAGTATAATTGAATACTGGAAAAAAAATTAGTGACAGCAAAGCAAAGGAAAGATCTGGTCCCTACTATGATCGGTCTACCATAATTGCCTTGACAAGTTTACAGAGCTTTACTATATACACTAGATATACTGTCCACCAATATATTCTTTTTACCAGGAAGGTGGCAGATTCAGAGTATAATCCCTTCTAATGCTACCCAGCAAAGGAGGATCCAAACCTCAACACATTGTGTGCATGCCTACTTCTCTCTTAAAGTATGCTATTACCAATGCACTGTCGTCTGAGACCATTATGCAGTGACCTGTTATTTTCTTGATGCACCCCTATAAGACCCAGGAATATGCTGCCTTTATCTCCATATTCTTTATGTATGGATTTTTCTGGGGACCACAAATCATGATCAATCAGTCCCTCTGGCTCAAGATGAGCATCCCACCATGAATCTGATGCATCTGCAAGCAAAAAGGATTCGGGTTTTGGGACGTGTACAGACTGAAAAGAAACCAGTCCTGACCTATCCACCAATAAATGGAAATCCTCACTCACAGAAATCTGAGCATTCAAGGGTCCCTGAGAAACTGGAGAGGATGCAAGTATAGTCTGCCAAGAGTAGCAGGTATGCTGTGGAGTTCAAAGTCCCCAGCAGAGAAAGAAAGAGCCAAGCCAACAACATAGTTGGACATAAACTAATCCTCTACTGATGAGGAAGTTCATCCCCACATATACATAATCTTGAGAAGGAACCAGCTCTGGGATCTCAAGGTTGCATGAAAGGTCCAGTCTGGTGACCAGACCATCCAAGAACTTGAGCTTGCATGAGGGACTCTAATCAGCAATGAATGTGGATAAAGCAGACAGCCTCCCATGATTCTGATGAACACCCTGGTTGTGGAACTAGGCCAAACAACTGAGTGCAAAACTGGAAAATCTGCCCACAAAAAACAAAGATTCTTCATGTGAGGAGGAATGATTGGGAGGTGAAAGTATGCATCTTGTAGCTTGATGGAGAGGTTCTTAAGACATTCCTGATTGAGGCTGTAGTCTCCATCCTGAAAGGTTTATCATGCACAAAAATCATTTCCTTCAAGTCAGATGGTTAGAGCACTTAACCACCTTAACAAATGACCAAATATCCTCCACCACCACCTGGGATGATGGTTTGGAGGAGGAAAGGGACCCAAAGGGAGGAGGAGCACTCCCATATGTTCAGAGTCAAAGTTACTCGAGTCCATGAATGACGCTGACAGTCTTGTGAAGCAGAACTCTTTGGCCCCAAGTTACTCTGACTGGTCTCACTTCTGTCCAAGTGCATTCAAGTCTCATGTTTGATCAATGTTGGCATGTGATAAAGCTTGCCAGTAGTTTCCAGTGGGTTGGTTGTTTTTACTGGTGATTTTTCTTCACTAGTCATACTGGCCACAGTGTGCAGCTTATAGTGTACTGAAAATGGTGTTAAACCCACAGCAACAACAATTCTGGCTGGAAAAAGATAATTGGAACTTCATCCCTTAATTCCTCAAGTAGAGCAGAGGAATTGTCTCTGGGAACTGATTCTGCATACCCCTTTCCATCTGTTCAGTCTCCACTACATGAGAGGACCAAGTTGGTCTGTGAACTGAAACATCGATCTCTCAAGAATGAGGCCAAGAGCCTGAAGTCCAGGATGCAGAAAACTGAAGTAACAATCTCTTTTATGCATTTGATGAGCCAGAATCCCACAGAAATTGAGTGGGATAACAGTGTGGTGGGTGCTAATCCAATCATCATCCCTAGTCTGGTGCAGGAACATCAAACTCCCAGTCCCTAGTGGGTTTCAGTATTAGTGTGGAAAAGCAGGGTATGGACCTGATCTCTATTCTTATACAGAGGGTTTACCATGACCAGTGGCCATTGCTAAAAGACTAGTGACTTTACCTGGTGACTGGTGTATGACCAGTCAGACAATTCTAATTCAAAGTAAGACCCTTCCTCAGATCTTAAAGACACATAGCTGCCAACCTTCCAGGCTCACAATTAGTGAAAATAGGGATAAAAAGTCATGAATTTGGACATGAATTCGTGAAAAATACCATGACATTAACTCTATCCACTCTGACCACTCCGACCATCAAAACTACACTGTATCAAGTTCGCAAAATAAAAATAATACACTATATATATGCAGAAATATTTATTTATCAAGACATGATACTGTGGCAGACTTGAACTTCCTCAACTGTTTGATCGTAAATTTGTTTTCTAAACAGTTCCGACTTCTTGCCTGCTGGTTGATCTTGGGGACTAAAATTGCTGACAAATTTTCTGCAGCTAAGGAGGCCCTAAAGTCTGTCTTATTTTTCCTCACAAAAGAAAATACTCTTTCGCTGTCACTGTTGCTGTAAGGAATGCACTGGAGCTGCAGCATTTTTGGTTCTTCCATAGGAAAATTTGGAAGCGATTTTCGAGTCCGGGAACATTTGTCAGAACAAATGTTTAGCATGGTCTCCAGCTGATAAAGGTAGCTTGTGTTCGACAAGAAAACTCACAAATAATGCTTCAGCCTTGGTAGCCTGCAGGTCTTCCGCCAATGGTATAAAATATTCCAGAGCTGAAATCTGCAAATTCTTAATTTTCCCAATTTCTACGTGTTTTTTGCAACCGACGTTCTTCCTCACATCGTCTCTGCGATGGCACACTGAGTGCAAAAAGCATGAATGAATATCAATGTTTAATGGCAGAATGCACGGCCAAGTTTTGATATATTCCAAATTAAACATCACTTTTTGAGTAATACATTTCTTTTTCCTTGGTAGTGAAGACATTTTCAACATCTTACATGGGATGCTGAACGGTGACTCATGCGCATAGCAAATTTCTGGTTAGGCCCCAGTTTTCTCTCAAAAGCATTTGTAAAACTACTCTTATACATATAGATTAAAATAGGCTCAACTGCTTGCTACCGGGCCAACTGTACTATTCGGCTGTAGATCTACTCTACTAATATCGTGACCAGCAGTACCGGACCGTTTCGGCAACTGCGAATATCATGACTAGCGCTTAATGGGAAATCGGTTATTTTATTAAAGATTTAAAATAATTCAGGATTGGAAAATTCATGAATTTTTGGCTTAAGGCGTGAATCCGTGAATCGCTGAAAAAGTCATAAAATTCACACCAAATTCGTGAGGGTTGGCAGCTATGAAGACATGGATCATAGCTCTCCCTTATAGGGTAGCTCAATCCTGTTGCCAAAAGCAGGCTTGTAGAGATGAGAGGACACTGCTCTTCCTGTGTGGGGTGGGGGACAATGACTCTGTGTCCAAGAAATTCCCTTAGGAAGTCTCTAAGGAGACTAATACAGTCCTGCTTTGAACCCAAAGGGACATGATGATGATCTTTTACCAACTCCCATGTAAGATGCAATGTGTACCCTATAAATCACCACTGAGACTGATCCAGTCCTACTCTTAACCCTTTAGGGCTCAGCAAGGGGTCCTTGACTAACTTTCTCGAGAGGGGCCCTTGTGAACCACTAGTGTCTCTGAATAAAGCAAACCAATTAAAATTAAACTCTCCACGATGAAAAAACCTGAAAATTCATAAGATGATATGCATGCCTAGTTTCTACCTTTGTATGTATGTATGTCTTCAGCAAGGTCAAAGACCTCATCTGACCACATACATCAAAAGGACAACTGTCTGTCCTTACACAACTGGTACATGCCCAGAAAGTGAGATACAATCCCCAAGGGTATTCTTTATGTGCACACTTTACCAACAATTTGTCTCTTAATCCATAAATCCACATTTCAGATCCAGAAATCAAAATCAGGCACCAAAGTGTAAAAGTTACTATAAAATTTGCTTCAATAATCCATAAATAATCTGTCCAAAATAAGAAAATTCAAAGAATCATATATGAAAATACAGTCAGTCAGAAAACATAGATTCACCTATGCAAATTTGGAGGTGTGTTAATTTATCAATATCTGATCAGTCAAATTCAAGTAATGCAAGTGTTAGTGTTCATCACTAGACCCACTAGAGACTGGATTATCTTACTGTTCAAACTTCTCTACTGGATTCTCTGAGCCAGTGATAGAACTAAGTTGACATATGTCAATCTGAAGTTTGCAGTATGTTCAAAACTCATTTAACCCCTACCCACCTTTTTTTTTTTGCTTTGTCAACCAGTTCTGAAATTTATTTTTTGTAGGCTTTGCTGATACTACTGAGAGTTAATTGCTTCCTAAATTGGCTTAAAAAATGAATTAAACTTGAACACTATTCTGACAACTGAAATAATTATGCTTTGCGTTTATATTTGCAGTAAAAACTGACTTCAAACATTGCCGCTATTCACAACCTTGTCCAAAATATAAAATACACATAGCTTAAACATTTTAACTCAAAGCAATGATACACAATAATTTTTGCTCTCATACATGCATCTAGCATCTCTTTGATTTACCTATCGGGTTGTTTCAGGTCACGAGGATACCTATGCATAGTTCACCCACTGCAATTTTCAAGCACATCTTACTTGCTGTTGTCCAGTTAAGTAATATGTGAAATGGTGTTTTGTACCTGACCACTTTGCCTTTTAATTGCCACTGTTTAAACAGCCCAAAGGAGAGTTTTGCATCAGCTCCAATCATGACTGTTTACTGCTTATACATGCTACATATAATGGGCATATACTGATAGTCGTGTTTATGTATATATTTTCTAGGATTACTGAAAATAGCTTTCTCAAAACACAGCAGTGTCAGGGTGTTTTGGAGTACACAATTGTGTTTTTAGCATGACACACTGTGTTACAATTTGATTAAAATCATATCTCCACTTCGCTCAAGACAGTGGCTATCTGACTTTAATCAGACTGCATAGTGTTATGGTAGGTGTGTCAACATCTAGAAAATAAATTTCTGCATATCGTCAGTACAGTCAAAGTTTTCTCTGAAATATTTTATTATTTTTTGTTACCAAGCATGACGGACACCTCTTTTATAATACAGGACAGGCCCAGTCTGAAATTAGAGGGGCTATAGGATTTTTATATTACTGACCAATGTTGGCTACACGAAAGCATATGTCATGCCTATGATAACGAAGATGTGACACAAAAATAATACTGGACAATTGCTTTGATGATTTTTCTTAATTTTCCTATTAGTAACTGAAAATATATTTAAGAATGGAATTTGTTATCTGGACAATTATTTCAATAATTTCAATAATTTATATTTAAAAAATTATATTTTTCATGCATTCCTTTTGTTTATATACATGTGCTAGCCAACATATGCAGCATAAAACATAGTGAAATGTCAAAGTCTATCAAAACATGTCCAGTAATACAATATGTATTTGGGGCCCTGAGTGGCCGAGTGGTCTAAAGCGCTCTCCGTTACGGATCACTGCCATCTCACCTCTGTCTGCGGCGGTTCAAGTCTAGGATTCAGCCAATGTGGGTATGTGAGAAAGCTTGCCAGTAGCTTCTCGTGGGTCGGTGGTTCTTTCCGGGGTTTTCCCGGGTTCTTCCTCCACCATTAATACTGGCCGCCATGTATAGCCTATTGTGTGCTGACAAATGGCGTTAAGCCCCAAAACAACAACAACAACAACAACATGTATTAGAATTAATGGCTTGAAGGTTGTATATATGTGTACTGTTCTGGTCATTTATGTATATTAGTAAACATATTTTTTTAAATAATTGCAGTGTTATTTATGTTTAATTTACATTGTTAGTTTTTTTTTAAAGTTTTTGTATTTCATTGTATGTTGGACTTGACCTTGTCCAAAACTGAGTTTATTTCTGTTTGACCCAAATTGATTTTTTATTTTATTCTTTGTAAACAACAATAACATAGCTAAATTATTCTCTCTGTGTATGGGCCTCATATCAGGATTATTATTAATAGAAGTAAATATATTTATTTGGGTCTACGTTTTGGAATTTTCTGTGTGTAATCCCGGTTATGATTTTTATTTTGTAAACATTAGGATCCTTCTAAGAGGTTATTTTCCATTAGGTAATGGCTTTTTATAGAAAATCCAAACTGTGACCTGAGGCCAAGTAGAGAAATATATAATCTTGTAGCTGAGAGGATTATTTAATTTGTGCTTTAAGTCTTAGAACGATCAAGTTGTATTATCTGTTGTGACCAGTAATTTTGCTGAATTTTTTTCCTTCAAATTACTGAATTCAAGTAATTATTTTCTCAGAGATACAAAAGCACTCTTATAACATTCTTGGATAGAGAGATTCACTGGAAATGACAATGAATTAAAACCTGGAATTAGATTACTGTAATTCAACAAAAAAACTGTTGACACATCAACACTTTATATAAACTACCACAGACACATCATCGCCTTCAGTTTGTGGACTTAATCTGGACTTCTAGTGAATTTTATAAGGACTTTAAATTACTAGGACTTGTGTCTGTAATTCTTGGACTATTTTGGGGATTTAATTTGTAATACCAAAGTTTCTTTTCTCATTTTCACTTTGTATTCTAGGGAAATACAGTATTTGTTAAATTTTACAAAGTTTGTTGCCTTTCACTCTTTTCTGTGATTTATTTTAAGGGTATATATTCGTAAGAGCAGTAAGATAACACCTAATAATCCTGTAGTCCATTATGAATATGCAAGTAATGTTATACATATCAAATTACTTCTATTCCATTATGAACTGAAATACTTACACAAAACATTGATCTTTATGGTATCTGTTGCCATTAGAAGAATAGATGACTGCCCAGTTGGATATAAAACATTGCTGGCTGTACAGGTATAGTTTCCGTCATTAAGCCTTGAAATGTAGGGAATCCTCAAGGTATCAGATGATGGTACTATTACTCTCCCATTTCTGGTCCACACAATGTCTGGCTGGGGATTGGCTGTCACAATGCATGCTATGCTGATATTTTCTCCCTCTTCTACTTCCGTGTAATCAATGAGGGATATTGTGGGTCCATCTAAAAATAAATTTACATTATGACTCTTTTTTAGCTTAAGAACATACAGAGATGTTTATATATATATATATATATATATATATATATATATATATATGGTCTACCAGAAATATAATGCATCACACTGGGTCAATTAGATCAAGTAACAGTAACAACATAATTTGTTTGTATGTAAATGTGCCAAGTGCATAACTGTCAATGTTGTGCACTTATCATAAAAGGAAAGTTGTGTCTGGATATTTGTTTTATGCCATTATTGGGAATATCAAAGTATACTTTCACAAGAATAAGTCACTCATGAACTAGTTGCTAAAATTACATAAAAAGTTATTTCTATATCAGAAATAGCTAGTATCATGTAGAATTTTATTTTCATGGGATTTTTCTGTGTTAATATTTGGGGGGTTAAAACTAAATTTATGTTTAACTTACTCGCTGCTATTGCATTGCCTTCCTTTTATAGGATGCTTGGTCCAAAGTCCAAACTAATTATTCTCTCCTCCAATTAATATTGGAGGGCCAGAACTGAAATAACATGATCCAAGTACAACATATGAATTTTGGACAATCATATGACCTCAAGTGATAATTTTGAATTGATCCTTTAAGCATGGAGTTGTAATGTTTCAATTACTCCCAAAAAACATCGGTGACCTCTGCTCTTTGAATACATGACCACTGTGGTGTAAAGACACCAACATTTGTGTACTCCTGCACGTTTATGGTGGACAGAGGGGTTCAAATAGTTGCACAATGTTTTGAACTTGGTCATTTTTTGTCAAGTTTCAGAAACAAATAAAAAGAAATATTCTAGTTGCAGTTTATTTTGCCTATTAGCAATTATGTTAGCATAATCTCTGACATATTTAAGCTACTCATTTACGATAACAAAATATCATATAATTGTTTGCTGATCGGCAGATGAAACAGTATACCTATTTTGTCACTACAGTTGCATCTATGTAAATAAACACTGGCTCTATGACGATGGAAATAGTTTAAATTGTAACAGATCGATGAAAAAGTTCAACAACAAAAAAAATGGTCAAAATTTCAACATTTCGTTTTAAATTAATGCAGAAACAGACTGAGTGTTGCAACTGATTTCAAGAACGTGAGTTTTTCCAGCTTATGTTCCTGCCAGATAACCAATTTTGTTCATGTCCATTGTTACATACTAGTTAGATTCCAAATTTACATAACACTTTTAATATTGGGTCTATAATGGTTTCATAACTGATTTTCTTTCAGGTCTTTCCCGAGATACATCCAGGTAAAAGCCAAGAACAACTCAAAGGACTGTACATCACATATGTGGACCTAATATAAAGACCAGCTTGGTCAGGTCAGAAATAATAATAACCTGTCACAGACCTTCCCCATCTTATTTTTTAGCCCCCACATTGTTCTCAATCTTCTTCAGCATGATGCTCAAAAAGTAACAGAAGACCTTGAGGACAAAGATGCCATCTATATCTGATTTTGTACTGATGGCAACCTCTTCAACTTAAGGCAACCTCAGGCCCACACCAAGACCTTGGAAAAACTAATTAAAGAACTTCTCTTTACAGATGCCACCACCGTTGTTGCCCACATGGAAGCCACCTTACAGCACACACCATCCTGCTTTGCAGAAATTTGCCAGCTCTTTGGTCTTCAGGTCAGCCTAAAGAAAACAGATACTTCACCAGCCTGCACCCAAGGAGGGGTACTGGCCACCAAACATCTTCACTGACCAGACAGAGCTGAAAGTAGTCCACCAGTTCACCTACCTGGGCTGTATGATATTCTCTGATGCCAAGATCAATAAAGAAATAGACAACAGACTGGCAAAGGCAAACAGCGCTTTTGGCAGACTTTATAAATGAGTGTGGTACAATGTCGTCTGTAGAGAGATACAAAGATCAGCGTCTACAGTGCTGTCATACTGGCCACCTTCCTATATGGCGTCGAATCCTGGGTCACCTACAGCCGATACATCCGCCTCCCTGAATGCTTCCAACAGCGCTGCCTCCACAACATCCACTGGAGTCACTTCATCACCAACACTGAAGTCCTCAAACAAACAGGGATCCCCAGCCTTTTGAGGCCATGCTTATGAAGATACAGCTACACTGGGCAGGGCACATGTCCAGGATGGTGGATCATCACCTGCCAAAGATCTCACTGTATGGTGAGCTGTCCATTGGCCACCATGATAGAGGGGCACCTCGAAAGAGATATAAATACCACTTGAAAAAGACCCTCACCAACTGTGGCATCGATCACCATCAATGGGCATCACAACCTGGTGACCATCAAAGCTGGCGACATACAGTTCACTGGGTTATTGCTATTTTTGAATAAAACAGACGGGCCAGCTTGGAGGAAAAAAGATGGCGAAGGATAAACCAGGAACCATCGGTAGCAACAACCAAACCCCAGACATTTCCCTGCAGCCTCAGTAGGCATATGTGCCTGTCATGTATTGGGTGCATCGGCCACCAGTGCACGTGCAATAGATATGGACGTATTCCTTCCTAAATCTTCTCAAGCAAAATCAAGCCAACAACAATGTAAAATGTTCCTGCTATCCCCACTCCATGGTTAGACAGTGTGTAAACAGGTCTGACATCATATTTCCTTTAAAAAAACATGTGAATGGAAATGACTTGTCTGTAAGAATAACAGAAATGGCAGAGGGTGGAAATGAACCATCATATATGAAGTGTATTTAGATGATGTAATGAGACTATGGGTATATTCAAAAAACATTATGGGCAAGAAAAATCCAATCATGGATGTAACGAAGGACATGAAATTTAAATTACCTAAATAAGAATATTAGCACAGCAAAAATGTAACGCAATTATGTATACTTAAATCTTTAAAACTTAAGGTTATTTATTTGGACACTCCTTTCATTTATTTCATAATCTGTAGTTAAATAAGCAAAAAACTGTTGCATCACCAACCAATTAATAATTAAAATTTTCATATACAGATCCAAATGTTCAGTGTAGTAAGATTGGTTCTTTGGTGTCTCCATTATCTTTATTATCTCACTGTCACAAAATCTTCTCGATCTTTTCAATGACATTAGGAAAAATGTTGGAAAAAGATCCCATTGGTAACTGACTTTCCATTTTATTCTGAACATAATAAATGTTCATTTTTTCACCAAAATACCAATGATCTACAATCTTTACATTTAATTTAAAATACTGCTGAAAGGGATACTGACCATCATGCCATATATTTTTGTCCATCCAACATGTACATTGGACTCGTATTAAACACTGTTTTCGAGCTCATATTCACTCAATGGTATGTCTATTAACAATTTTCCTGCTCCAATTATCTGATATGCTTTATAACTTTAAAAATTCTTGTCATCATCACTAACATCAGCCAGTATTTGCTGAAAGAAATTGTAATTAACCACATCGGGAATCAAACATATTAAGTTTTCTAGGTAGCCCTAATTTTAAACACGCATTTGTAAAACTTCCTTCATGAAAGGTTTAAACTATGCCATAATAATGCTTCTTCCTGGGCACCATGTGCAAATCAAATTTAGTTTAGCAACCATTCATAATGTGCTTGAAGAACCCAGATGTGTAAACAGTTGCATACCCAACAAACTGATGTCATGAGAAGAACAGTTAAATAAAAACTGCATACTTCGCTGAGCACATTTTCATATGCAGGCTTTTTAAACTAATTTGCAGGAGTTCACGTGCAACACTGTTCTCTAAGTTCACAAATTCATACAATTTTTGCATCATTCATGCAATTGCAACCCTGTGATAGCATCAGTGTTTAAGTACTTTACATATCAATTAATGACTTCTGCATGAAGTTTCTCTGTTGCTTTGGCAATAATTCCTGGTTGTCACTCAGGGAATAAGCTACATTGATTTCTGATTGGTGGTTATTGTATAACTGGGAAAGAACAAGCAGTAACCACCAATGAGAATTCAGTGTAACATATTTAACCATGCGACACACTGGTAGTGTAGCTTTCAAACCGACCAAAGCAGACATGATACAATTTTACGTAGAAACATCACTTAAAGGAGGTTATTAAATGATGAGTAAACTACTTGATTATGCATGTGGAACACATCTGGAATGAATAGTATGTACTGAACATGTTGCTGGGTTAAGATAATTACCACGTTTACTGTATATATTGGGACATGATAAAATAATTATTTTTTTCCTGTTCCAGAACATATGGTAAAATAAATTTTTGCTGAATTTGTGCCCTCCCTCCCATACATTGCAACTAAATAGATAAAACACTTATCTGATAATAAAAAGAAACAAACTTATTGTTATCATTTATTCCTTTTTTCTTCATCATGAAAATTAAAGAATAAAATATATCTACAAATTCTGTATATATAGTGCAGTCTTCCATACTGCAGTGTGTATCATTTCGTCAAATAACACACAACACATTCTTCACTGACATGAACATTGAGAAACAAATCGTGCTTGGTTGTACTCAAAAGGTTTGACTATGTTATCCAACTTAAAACTGGATCCAACAAAATCACAAATGAGAGGGAAATAATCAGCCGAGAGATTGCTTGAGACACATGGCATTCACACATTACACAGTATTATGTGCAAAATAACCAAGACTGAATTATATCCAGGTCAACTATATGACAGTATCTCACAAATAAAAATCATTATTTGAAAATACATTCACTTGAGTGCAAGTGATAATCTTTTTCGCTAGGGTGGGTTACAAAAAGTATCATTAATGTAAGTTACTGCTGTGTATACTATTTACCTGCAGACATCAATGCATTTTCATATTAATTATAACTACAGATGCCAAGCAAATAGAAGCCCAGGTGGTGAACAAACAACTGGCAGCAAGCAGTAGACTCAGTGTTTGAACTTACCAACAGGACATCAAAGACAAAGCCTGTTTTTATTAAAAAGCAAGCTGACTTTGGAAGCCAGCTTTGGATAATTTGAAGCAGATTTTTTTAAAAAGGGTATTAATAAAAAGGTTAATTTACTACAAAGCAAGCCAAACTCGAATGACAACTTTCTATTCCTTTATGTGTGACAAATTGTTTTTTGAATATACAAAGATGGCTGAGATGTGGAAGCTAACTTTGGTTCCTTTAAAAACAAACTGAAACATTGGAACAATTTTTAATGTGACACAATATAGTGCTTTGCTCACACACATCAACAACCCAGTGTCACCCAGAATATTTGGTGAAAAATAAAATCATTTGATGAATTCATTAAAGCCAGAAGAGAAGATGATTTTAAAGACAATATGATTATTAACATGGATGAAATTCTTGTGTACTTTGATCTCATTCCTGGATAGTCTGAGTTTTCTCTGACCCCCGCCACCCCATTTTTGATATTGGACATTGATGTTGGGGTGTAGGAACAGAGTCCACTGCCTGTCGAAAAGTTGGAATTCATCAACACCATTTGGTGTCGGCATAGGGTAGCTGCTTAGTAGCCGGCCTAGCAAATTTGAACGACCTTTCATCAAGATATACCTGCATGAAACTGACAGGAATATGATTTATTTTCTCAGAAATTGCGAGGTAATGAAAACTGACAACTGGGACAGTCATATTCTTCTAAGTAAGAAATGAATGGGGAATGAAAAAAATCACAGCATTTCTCGCACTGTTAAATTTTAAAGAGAATGAAACCCACTAGTACTTACATGTGATTTCTTTCTCCATTTCAATTAAATGCATCATTTTCCCCAACCCCATTTCTATCTAATTAAAGTTACTATCATGAAACATTTTATAATTTTGGAAGCATCTAAATATTTTCAGGATTCTTTACATGGAAATTCATTTTCATCTCTCACAATACACATATGTGAATTAATTTTAATGGGCAAATCTATGATCATTAAATAGCACTACCGGTATGTACAATTTAAAATGAGTATTCTAAGCTGTTTACTGTTGCTTAGCCAACAGGTAAGTTCTTCATAATGGAGTGGACGTCCACTATTACATCATTATATTGATGTGACTTTCAAAACTAGGGTTATAAAACTTAATCCATCCAACACAAACCATGATGTGGACATCCATAATGACCACTGCATCCACTCCATGATAGAAAGAAGTGCAGATGGCTTAATATCCACCATGGGAATGTACAGTATTAATATGTGCTTGCAGGACATATGGAAAAATGTAATACTATATACACCCCTACCAATGTCTTGGTGAGTCACACAAAGTAACTCACTTAACAACAGTAAGTGTATGTATATTGTATGATACAAAAATCCAATGCAATGTAATAAATTATGTTTTTTCCAAGAGATTTGTCCAGAGCAACTCTAAACAAAATATATGCTTATTCATGAACATACCAGGGCATACTTGGCCTTAGATCTGGTGAACTAAACCAAAAATAAATAATGCTATGATACAAAGATGATCCCAAGGAGTTCTTTCCCAAATATAACTATAAAAGTCTGCATCACATTTTCATTTAACACAACCTCATTTGTATTTACATTAATAACACCATATTTCTCATATTCCACATGTACGAATAATGTGTGATGTCAAAACTGACATTGTAATGTCAAAGTGGATGAAGGTATTATGTCCAGAACATTCAATGTACTTATAAGTCATGTTACTCCACCAATGTTTGCAAATCAAATTAGTATCCATTGTCATGTGATAAACTAATCTTACAAGACTGACCATGTCAAATGACCTTATGTCTTTATGAGTTGAAGTAAAGGATCACAAAAGACAAATTATCTGATTCATTTCATAAGTATCCTTTTAAATGAGTACTCAGGTATGATCCGCCTTTTGCATAATGAACATCAGATCAAAGCATGTATACTTACATTGTACATTAAGATCCAATGTGCTAGAGTTTCCAGTTCCATACTCATTCCTGGCCATACACTGATACACACCATCTTGAGATTTCTCTACATTCAACAGTTCATAAGATGACCTGCTCTGACCTTGTATAACAATGCCTCCAAGCAACCAACTATAATCATCTGGCCCGGGCATCGGGTTGGCATCAGTCACATTACATATATATACAAATTTTGGTGAGCCTTCCGTAACATTAAAAACTGATGCGTTGGGAAAAAGCTGGACAGCTGGTGGATCTGGAAGATCAAATTTTGATTTGTATTACTCTCATAAAATCAAGAATTCCTAAATGGGATCAGTGCCACTGCACAAAACAAATTCAGGAATCACCAAAAAAAATATGTCCCTCTTCTTAATCTTTTTATTTCTTTAACTGAAATAATCTAAAATGTTACTGAGAAACCCCAGGATATCATTTTTTAAACTCTATTCTTATTTGTCTGAGTTGAAATTTTCTAACATTATTCAGCACAAACAACTAGGTCATCACCTTTGAACCAAAACCTGATGATGTGGATAAATTATTCAGTCATCTCAGTCAGAACTGTTAAGATATATCCATTATTAGTTTTTGTCGAAATCCATAATTATTGTATATTGTAACTGTTGTATTTGCATGCTATTATAAAAAGTCACAACCAGTGAACAACGGTAAATGATATTCAAGGTAATCATTAGAATCTGCATCAATTATGGTATTTATCGTACTAACTGTATGAAAAAGTCTATCAGTATCAAGATCAAACTATGTTCAGGAGAAAGGGTGAGAACTTAAATATGGCCACAACTGAGAGATCCAAAAGTTGTTTCATTGATAAGTTCATGATAATATGACAATCCATTCAGAAGAATGGCTGTAACAAACATTTTTAAAAATGACCACAATGATGATCAACTTCAAGGTCAGAATTGAACCATTTGTATCTAGGACATACTGCATGCACTTAACACAAGAAAACTTTAGTGAAAACTCCAGACAGTCATCCCCACACTTTAGCCAAACCAAATACTGAAAATTTGCTCAAAACAATTATGGAGACTGGATAAAACTGCTCAAGATGCTCCCTTGCATATAAACTTTAGTAACTGTTTTCCCTGAAAGATAATCTCTGCATGAGAAAGAGAGTAAACTAATTCAAGGCATAAATATCGTCATCAAAATATGACAGTGTTGGACAAAATCTCATAATCACTTTGGAAACGTTTACTCCACTGCGCAATTATCAGCTGTTAATATCTCCTCTCTAATTTCTGCATCACTTTGACATACCAGCTGTTAATTTTCTAACATTTTACAGCTGTTTCCCAATCTATTGTTCACAAATTTATCTACATGAAAATGACAATAATAATAATAATAATAATTATTATTTACAGCATATGTGCATCCAGAAGAGTAAACAATTCTTTCATGTTATAATTTGGTTCTGTAACATTACAATATAAATTACCTGCAAAAACTGAAACTAACAGAAGTATTTAATATCCCATAATTATCTGTCATGCTTAAAGAAAATATCTTCTTGAAGATAATGTAAGAAAGAATTCAAGTAACAATGCAACTCCCAAAGTTGACACACTGCTAATATCAAATTTAAATAGATGTACCTACACAAAATATTAAGCTGAGTCTCTCTTGACCTTGAAAAATTTCCTCTCTTGGTTTCATCCTGTGCTTCACAGTATATATACATATTATGATAAGACCTGTTACCCATCAGTGTAAGTGTACTGTAAGATATGTTTACTGACAAGTCAACCTCTGGTTTTGGGCCTGGTGTGGAAATAGACAGATCCTGGATTAGTATTGGGGACTGGTTCTCTGATCTTTTGTACCAGTTAAAAAAGGCACGTGGTCGGCTTCCATTAGGGGATGTATCACATCGAAAATCTTTATTGGATCCATCTAGTATAGGCACCGGTGTAACAAGTGGTTGACCAGTTCCATCTGTTAGCTGTACAGAAGATACTGGAACTGACAATAAAGATGAAAATAAATGCCAGAAAAAATCAATTTGAATCAGTTTTCTAATATGACTAAACAACATATTTTATATTTTTAACATGTGTACTCTAGAGCTTTTTATGTTCAACCCCTGTTCAATAGTCCCTCTATGTATAAACTTGTATGGTAGTGTTGGAACTCAGGTCAAGGTATGTAAACTTGAACAATAATTACTGTACAGAAGCCATTATTTTTTTAATTAGACTTTCACCTCTGACTTTTTGGCATCAAAATCTATTACTTTAATGAACCCTAACTGCTAAAGCTGTCTTCCATACTTTAATTGTTGTAATTTAAACAGTGGTCTAGAATTAAAGTCATTATGCAGAAAACATTTTTCTACTTTCAGTCAGTGACTTTAACAATTGCCCTTTTGACTCCAAAATCAACCATTCCTAACCAACAAGTCGTCCACAAACTCTGGTGAGGGCAAATGGTTTAAAGCATAATTTTTGTGCAGAATGCACTGTTCTTCAGTGTTCAGTCCAAGTGACCTTGCCCTTTCAACCATTTTACCCCCCAAATCAGCAAGTTTATTCTTTATCCCAAATGCAAGATATCCACAAGGTTTGGGCCAGATATCTGATATATAATGAAGTTATTATGAAGAAAGTATTTTTTTTTTCAGTTACCTTGACCATGATCACTGATTAACTGATGCCAAAAATCAAGTGGCATTTACCTTGCATAAAGTACAAACTATGTATAAAGCTTGGTTGAGGTATGTGTTGTAGAACTAATGATAATAAGCAGAAAACATTCTGCTTCTTTTGGTCACATTGGCCTTGTTCTTTGATTATATCAACCTAAAATCAATAAGCCTCTATATTACTCCAAGTGTAAGCAATCCAATAGGTTTAATCTAGATATAAGATACACCATTAATGTTATTTTGCAGAAATGCTTTTCAGTAATAGTGACCTTGACCTTTGATTTTTTTTTTACCCCATTAGGTACAAGTTTCTTTCTTATTCCAAGCATAAGCCAGCTGGGGGCGCTCACCAATTAATATGTACTTTAGAGAGAGTTACGTATGTAAGGTGAAGTAGTTTGCATTTAAAACATGCACAATGGAGAGAATGTTGGCATATCTATATGCTATAGTAATGCAATGTAGATGATATTTCTTTGGATATTGTACTTTTGGAAATTTTACACGATTTAAGCATGCTGCTAACTAAAATGACTGCTCCCTTGTGTTAAAAAATCAGTCTGAATTAGTCTAAAGTACACCATACATAGCAGCTATTAAAATAGGGCAAATGAATTTTGCCAGACTAGACAATACCAGCTTCTGAAAGTGCAATGAATGAATTACCAAATATATAAAATGTAAAAAAAGTTATCGGCTCTTTTCTATACAATTTACCTCTGAAGTTCAGGAAGTGAAAATGACCAAGTAGAGCTAGCACTTTTTTGAAAGGTTCACATTTGAAGTAAGGCCAAGCTCTACACTCTATAACCCATAGTACACCCATCAATCATACATCAAAATAAAGGGAATTAAAGGTTTCTTTTAATTATACCTAAGATATACAAGGTCTTTTTTAAATAGCCAGTATAACCAGTGAGGAAAGCCGGGGAAATTCTTTCTTTAAAATCTTAACCCTATGGAAAATGTGAAACTGTGTAGCACCACCTCTGCAAGGTTCAGTAACTTTAGATGGTGGAGATCTTAATTTATTGTGCAGAAACCAGTTTTCTTTCTTTGGTCACCTTGACCTTTGACCATAAAAATGTTTGGGTTCCTACAAATTGAAACTTATCAGCAAAATTTGGCAATGGTTGGTTCATACTGTAGAAATGAAGTTCTCATGCAGAAATGGAAATGTTAACAGACAGACATACAAATAAGCAGGGTCATTGCAGAATATGATCTGCCAAAATCAGACATAAAAATATGATGAAAATGGTTCAATTATTCATTTGTGCAAGTAATTTAAACTCTTATTTGAGCAAGCAAATATCAAAATGAAACTTGTTTCTCAGAAAAGATCAAACTAAATACTAAGTAAAAATTTCTGGAACTGTAAATGATCATTTGCGTGAAACAGCAGTAATTCTTTTCATGATGTATCTTTGTCACTTAATGAAAACACTTCTGCAGCGAAAGTAAAACATTTGACTAAGCAAGAAAGGACCAGAGTTTGCTTTATGAAATATCTGCTACATGATACAGATGACTGATCCTGGTGCTAAATGAATGACAGGTGTAACTGAGTAACTTCAAAACTTATTGGTAATTTCAAGTATACTCAGCCTTGTTCTACCGCATTTTTACTTTTATTTTCATTTTATTCTTGTCCATTTCGGTTAATTTTGCATAAGAAAAAATAATGTTTTACTAATAAAGACCAAGTGAAATTGTACAATTTTGTGCAACCAAGGATTAACTTGTTTCATGCTGTACATGAATTTCAAAGAAAACATTAGGGTCTCAGGTTATTCAAATGTAAGAGAAATAACTCACTGAGATTAATTTGTACTACCTTATTGTTTGACAGCACTGAATCTGACTTTACATTCAACGAGCTTGACAAGAATGACATTGTTATTTTTATTACATATTTATTTGCTTTAAACTGATATTCTTGAGGCTACAGTCTTTGAGTCCACAAAGTAAACAATTATTCAGTGAAGCTAATACATAGCTACACAGATCAATGCATCTTGTACAGTCCAATTCAACCTCACTTTAGCAAGACTTCCATCATATTCTATTTTCAGGTTCAAGCTACTAGGCATACCATTAATATGCTTGGTGCTTTCACAAGATTACATGCTGAACAAAATTCTGTATGAAGAGATATGATTAGTAAAGTCATTTTTTTCTACCCAGATATGCATATTAACTCCCAGTCTGCAGCAATGTTATGGTTCATACAGGATTAATATGTAAATAAAATTCAATAACAGTTCAAGGACAGAACCCAAAATCTCCAAGAGTAACAATGAATGAAGATATTTGTATTAGCTGAAATGCCTCTAAAATGCTTTCTCAAGATTAAATATTGAGCTATAACCATAGATGAAGAAACATGACTGGTGAAATCTGTGTTTTCTACCAAGGACTTACAATGGACATTAATATGTCAGTTTGCACCAATGTTGCAAATTTCAGAATGATCTGTGTGTTCGTAAAAGAAACATATAATTGGTTTACATGTGTAACTAAAATATATGCAAATCACCAAGAAACATGTGTGTTCCATGTCATGGGGTAGATTGGGTTGGGTTATGTGGTCCAAGTGGGTGTCTGTGAAGTGCCAAATTTTATGTTGATCTAACAAGAATACATTAGTGGAAACAAGAATACATTAGCTGAGACCAGACAACCATTAATTAGATTTATTGAGACAGACGCATATCATATCGCCATACTACCGTGTACGGTAATGTCCTTTAGAGGGAGAATTTCGTTCCCAATTAAACATTTGTTTATACAGCAGCCAGGCGGACAATTTGGGACAAGGAAAACTTCATTTTCATGGTAAAGTTGTCACAATTGAGAGAACGCAGAAACTCTGTTACTCAAACTACCAGGGTCAAGCTGACCCTGGCTTTGGCGCCTCTGGAAAAAGGCGGCAGAGATATTTGATTCTGATTGGTACGTTAAATGAGAGGGCGTGTTCCAACACAAAATTTCATAGGTTTTAATATCAACCGCATTGAATTTTAATCAGTCTAAACTTTTCCTACAAGAGGAGACCCAAAGGTTACGACTCTGGGTATTTGCAAGAAATTTCCGTAAAACAACTGTTGTATAAAAAGGGGACTATTGTCGAAAGGAACTGACGAACTAATTTACCGATTAGAGGGAGGAACGTTGAAAGCAAAGGTAGTGTGACAATTCCATGTAATTTGTTGATGCCATATATAATGCTTAGCTGAAGTTATTTATTTGTATCTGCATGAATCTTTTTTCTACATTCGTGTAATAATTTGCTTTATGAAGTATAACTGTGTTGAGTTTACGCACAGGAAGTTGTACATTAATCTTCTTTAGATAAGTTTGATGAATTGTTTGAATTTGTCGTCTTGTTTGCATAAAAATTATGTTCTAAGAATTTAATACATTATATTAGTTAATATGATTACAAGAACCCGTGTGAATTTGCCGAATTTAGAAGATTTCACGTATGATTAAGAATAAGTGTGTATTGACAGAAATGATCTAGTAATTGATTGATGTGATGTATCCTATTTATTCGCTGTGTAAATTGAGGCTGGCTCAGAACCCCAGGCCTTGCATATGTGTTAATTTGTAAGGTCAAGGCGTAATGAATTAGCCATTTAACTAACTAGGGTCATTATAGGACATGTGGAGTCAATTGATAGCCTTAGCGTCTGTTTAGCACTGATAGTGAAATCTGATAACGAGGGAGAATAATGAAGAATTAACTGTTTCATAAATAATGGGAAATTTAGGTTGTCTCTATTTACATTTATTTAAATGGGAGAAAATAGCTCCTGAGACAAATGAGACGTATGAGACGATTATCCTATGACGCAATCCTGCAACATATTAATTTCTGAAGACTTATTCTGAGAGTGTCCTGAGACGGATGGTAGGAAGTATCATCCTGAGATCCAAGGGTCAGAACAGCGATAGAGGAAGCAAACAGACTGAGGACGAGAAGGTTATGAAATCATACAAGACGTTGACTTCGACTGTCCACTCGATCCTATGATGAACTAAATCTATCAGTAAACAGATTGGCTATTTTATGTAAATCTATTTGCGTTTTCTTTGTATTTCGGAGAAAGTTAAATTTCTAAAAGCAGAGTACATTCCTGATATAATGAATTTTCACAGTGTTTGTATGTAATTGATTAAATTGTTTGTTTACATGTACGGGGGCTCGTGTTGGTTTGTCCTATATACCTGCTCAGTTCTCTATCTATTCCACCTATAAGTTTCACCACTTATATTTATATTTACTCGAACCGGGCAATAACATCGAGGGCGGTCAATCCCTAGATAATGAAAACCAAATACGGAGGGACATTCACTCCCCCCGATAACAGTGTCAAATATGCATGACCCAATAATCATGTTTCGCAAACCACATTACACAATTCAGGGTAAGTTATCCAGTCATAAAAACCTGTACCAACTTAATGGAAATTCTATTCTCAATAAAATAAAACAAAATACATGCATTCTTTGAAGAACATAAATGACCTCAAATCTAAACAAGCTGATAGACTAAGCATATTCATACATCATTATCACACATACATCAAGTAGCACACCAGTTTTGGAAACTCACCCCTGCTATCTCAAATTCAGAAGGATGGTAAAGCATAGGAAATTAAGATAGAAGTGTGGCAGAGGATTTATCAATGGCTCCTTGCTGAAACTGATGACTACTGGGCCACTAGGAGGTTCCTATAGAAGGTGCTATAACCAGTAGTAATGATAATTGAGAATTCAAACACAGTAACCGATTAAGAACTCAAAACAGGAAAACAACAGCAGGAGAGAGTGATTATGGAAATCGAGTTTGAGAAATCTAAGAGGAAATCAAGAAAGAAATCAAAAAGAAATAGAATCAGAAATCAAGAAGATGATCTGGGGGCGGGAGAAATCGTGGAAATATCACATTGGAAATCTACGGGGAAATCTAATGATGAGAAATCAATTAGAGAAAGAGTGTGATATATAATATATAATAAAAAATGCACCAGACTAAGATGTATCTAGAATTTGATACGAAGAGTGCTGTGGAGAAATATTTGACCGAAGACGGCAAAATAAGAATTGTGCCGGTTGTGCAACAGCGGGGCAAATTTCATGTGTGGGATTGTAAATTTGATAAGACTGTTGTGGAGGAGTTCAATCGATGCTATCTGGGGGAAATCAGGGTTAATGAAATCTTGCTGAAATCTGGGCGGCGAAGACTGGCAATCGATCTGGATGAAAAGAAATCAGTGGCGGAATTAGAAAAGTTTTGTGAACGAGAGTATCCTGGGGAGAAGAAATTTATTTATACAACGACACATGGACATCACGTTGTGTTTCCGGAGATCATCGTGGACTACGAGACGCATAAATCAGTGCTGAAATCGTTGGCAGAGCGATATGGGAAAAACGTGGATGCACAAGCGGGGTTGTATAGTTTGAAACTGGTTGGGACGAAATCGGATAAACCGGAAAGTGTGTGCAAGAGATCTTTGGACGGGTTGACGTGCTATCAATCTCTGGTGTCGATTTGTGAAAATGTTGAGGTTGAGGTCGAGAGAAGTGAGTGCGATGGAGAAATACCCTCGGAAGATGTTGCGGCAATATCTATGGCGCTGACTGGAGCGACTGATCAAATCCATGAGATGGTTTGGAGTAGTGGGAACATGATGAGTTATCGTCGTGAACCGGGGCATCACTGTGGGATCTGTCAGCGGAGACACGGGTGGAATGGGAAGTATGTCGCGGATAAGTGCGAAAATGTGCTTGTGGTCAATCACGATGATTTTTATATGGTCAAGTGTCCTAGAAGTCTTGGTGCTGGGAAGTATGTTATGGTTTACAAGAACGATGAGAACAGAGTTAATAAATATTTAATCAGTACGGTGAAAGATCATCGTGTCGAGAAGATTGTTAACTCGCTGCCAGTTACGGAAAGAGATCCAAACTATATAAAGTATTTGTTGAAGTATCAACGAACCCGGAAATATCCGGGAGAGTTTCCTTCGAGAAATATGGCAATAAAATATACTGAACCACCTTGTTATTTGGGAGGACAGGGCTGCAGAATCATTGACGGGGACTACATAGATGGGTCGGCCTGTGGAATGGGAAAGTCTGAGGCGACATGGAAAGCAATCGCAGATGAGAAGTCTGTGTTATATATTAGTTACAGAAAGACATTATCAGCGAAGACTGCTGCGGAAAATAATTGCAAGTTATACTCAGATATAACTGGAGAAATTAAGTGTGATGAACAGCGCGTAGTTATACAAATAGATTCGATAAGCAGAGTTACTGAGGCGCCTGGAATACTTATCCTGGACCAGTTCCATGGTATGTTGCGACAAATATTTAACAAGTCACCGCAAGAAAGTAAAAAACTTTGGGATAAGCTGACTAAGTTAATGCTGCTGGTGGGACAAAGGGTCACACTAGAGGCTTATGCTAACGACGCTGATGTTGAGATACTGCGGGCGATGAGAGTCGAGCCAAAATTCTTCATAAACAATTACAAAATTGATACTGGGAAAACTATCACAGAAATTAGTTCGCATGAAAACAATGAGGCTTCGTTGTGGAGATATGTCGAAGAGGACAGGAATAATCACGTTGCGGTGTTTTGTCATTCTAAGCGACATGTTGAGCGACTGGCCGTGGAAGGACAACAACGTGAAGTCTCATTAGGTAAGTATCACGCTGACACCGATGCCGCGCAGAAGAAGAAAGATTTCTCTGATGTCACGGAAGCGTTCAAGGACAAGCAAGTAATCATTTTCAACAGCACACTAGAAGCGGGAGTTAGTATCGTTGATGAGAGATTTACTAGAATGTATGTATTCTCGGGAATGATTGGATCGGTCGAGGCACTGATTCAGGCCATCCACAGATTCAGAAATATTAGCGAAATTTATTATTCAGCTGAAAAAATAAATTACTCTGGGGCGCGAGGCAATACGAGATTGTTGACGCACGACGATATCATAGCGAGAATAATACAAAATGACAGTGAGATGAGTGAGGCCGACCGGAAAAAAGAACTTAGTCTTCCGAGCACATCAGACATCAATAGCACTTATGGCCGGGCATTTATCAGTGTTAGGTTAGAACAGAACAACTCAGAGAAATATTTCAACCAAAGACTCTTTGCGATGCTCGAGCGAACAGGATACAAATATATCGGAGCAGCTCCGGACAGTTATGTCGCGTGGAAAGAACGGCGGGAGAAAAAAACAGCAGAAACTTATCGATGAGATAATCTGCGACAACAGTAAGGTTGACCCGTGGTTGCTAAAGAGCGTTGGTGAGCGTATGTTGGATTCGATGAAACCACCGCGGCGAGAACAATCAGAACAGTCGAATGACGATGATGAAGATTTTGATCTTGAAGAGCTGCTGAACTCTGGCCCAGAGGAGCCGACAATAAAATACTACAAGTACGACAAAGACGACCGGTGTGATAGTTACCAGAAGAAATTTAAATACGCCTGCGGAGTCTATCAACGAAATTTCATCAAAGAACAACCAACTATTGTCGAGCAAGCGTATCACGACTCGACTTACAACCACAGAGATGCCGGGGAAAAACTGATCCGACACACCGGTAATGATAATTTATACGACGACACAAGAAAATGTTACGGAGACGAGAAGCACCTGAAGTACAGGCGAAAACACATTAATGCGTTAACGGCGCAGTGTGATCTGCCACCGTGCGTGAGTTATCAAGATCAGGTCGAAGTCGACCTTAACAACGCCGCGAAAATAATTCTGAAATCACCGGAGAAATATCAGGAGTTAGTCAACGAGAACATAATTCGGGCGCGAGGACCAAAGACACTAAAATCGGTTAAAGAAGGACTAAAGCAGCTATAAAGATACTTCGGTGGAGAAGCCAGAGCTAAGGACAAGATAAATGCGAGGCGAGGAAAATATATACTGCACTATCTACAGCGACCGAAGCCAGATTGTTTTAACCTGCAGATATGGCGCGAGATGATTATCGACGACGATGAGTCGCCGTGGGTTATCAAAGACATTTTAGCAACTGATGACCAAACGGTATGGTTAAAGTTTTTCATATGGAAGTATAACAGATGGTTTGAGAGATTCGAACAAGAGTAGTCGATGAGAGTGAAATATTAGAGTTGAGATACAAAATGTTGGAAGTGGCAGGATTATACAATATTATATTGGAAGTCTGCCACTTCCAACATTTTTAAAGTTGACACTAATATCGACCCTGAAAAAATGATTAAAAAAAACGGTCATGACATACCAGGTCGGAGCAGATATATAATAATATTATTGCATAAAATTTGCTACTTAGCACTTTCTGACACGACAAAATAGGTTATTAAAAAAACATAAAACATGAAGCCGATAAGAGTGAAGTATTAGAGTTGACATACAAAATGTTGGAAGTGGCAGGATTATACAATATTATATTGGAAGTCTGCCACTTCCAACATTTTTGTACTTTCATGTCGAAAGGTGACATAAAAATCGGCAGAAAAAAATCACCCATGACAAGCCAAGTCGAAAACGGGGCGAACTAGCAGACTCATTTTATTTTCTTTATGTATTTTGCTACTTCACCCCTTTTCTGTACTAACTCTAATATTGTTGTGTCATGACATGACGAAACTAGCAGACTCATTTTATTTGTTAGTTGTGCTCGGGTAGATTGTCACCGTGATTATTTTATTTTTTCAGATGCACTAGTGATGTTAGGCATATTAGATAAATGATAACAGATATATTATAGTAGAGATAATATGTTAGCAATAAATGATTTAGTGCAAATACACCGCGGTGATGGATACTACGAGATAATAAAAACTGCGGATCCGCCGGGTCTTTCCGAGGAAGAATTGGAGTGTCGGCGGCAACAGCAAGGAGAGGCTACAATGAAGGTTTTGAAGACGCTGGCTGCCATCCGACGGCGGCGCGATACTGAGCGATATCGACAGCGACAACAAGAAATCAAAAATGATCTGCAGCGGCAACAACAACAACAACAACAACAAGAACTACAGCGACTACAAGAACTGCAGCAGCAACAACAACAAGAACTACAGCGACTACAAGAACAGTGGCAACAGCGACAACAAGAACATGCGCCACCGCGACACAACGTCAAAAAACAGCATCGAAACAACCGCAAGTGGTAGCGCGGGGTAAAAAGAATATTGTTGGGCGGGCCCAATTAAGCGGTGATTTCCTGCTGCTGTTGTTGGTGGTGGCTTTTTCGGCTGGTATCGCGCCAGAAACTCTTCGATGGTCGGCGTTTTTGTGCCCCAATTGAGCGATCTTAGTTTTCGTTGGTTGTAGTAGTTGAGTGAGGTTCTGTAGGCGTTACGACCACAACCGTTACAAAGTTGTATCTTGCCGCGGACTCCAATGCCACACTTTAAACACGGTCTTGATCCGGCGTTAGCTCCTGTTCTCATTGCATAACTGTGGATTGTGCAATATTCACCGGTGCATGGTTTTTCGCAAATTACTGTCGATTTGGGAAATAACCATTTGCATTTATTCTCTGCCATTGTTATATACTTTTGTGTGTATTTAATATGTTATAACGATATCATATTTCTTTTTTGTTGTGCTTCATGAAACGCCTGAATCTCTGCGACGAGATCAGCAATGATTTTCTCGAGATTCTCTACCCTGACAATCAAATCTTGAATATCGGCGGTGATACTATAAGTAGCGAGCTCAACTTGTTCCGGAGATATCGAATTATCTGCCATTATATAACAAATACTTTTTGTTAATTATCTCGCATAATTTTTATTATACTGTTATTCTGGTGTCGCGAGGGTTTATTTTTTCGGCGGCGTGCCATCAAAGAATAACGTGGCAACGATAACATAATGATATGAACATTATAGAAGAATCTTGGAATCGGCGATAACAGTGGATCTCTCAGAAATTATAGCGCCACGAAGTATTTTCAGTATTTTGTCGCGTGTGATGAAAAACCTGGTTTTCGAGAAACCCTGGTTTTATTCACAACTCCATGATTATCACTGTTTTTATTTTTTCGCCATGATTTTTACATGATTTTCACAACATACTCGCATGATTTTTCCAACAACATCAACAGCAGCTGATACATTTTATAATTGTTGATGCTGTTGTAATTTTTGTTATAATTTTTATTATGATTTTTATAAATGCCTGCCCGAGCGACATACCTGTCACCGAAGCAAGAGACAGAAATATTTCAACTGCGCGGCAAGTGCAAGGTCATCGACATATGTCGGCGATATCATATCGGGACGCAACGGTGCTACGAAATCTGGGCCCATGACAACAGTGTCGTTGAGTTTCCCACGGCACTGAAAGGAATTACTGGAGGTGGTAGTGAGCGGGCTAATGCTGCCAAAGAAGCTATTAATTCTCTTGATGAACTACTTTCGTTACAACAATCGAAACTCACCGCAATGAATCTGCGTAAGGTCGCGCTGGAGAACAACATTGCAACGAGAGAAATCACAATTGGCGAGTTAGAACAACTTGATATTGACCGAGAAAAAGTGGCACAGGAACTAACTGCGGCGCGAAACTACGCCGAAGAACTCGCGAGGTTACGTCGACAGCGTGACGATAGTGATCTGACACTACAACAACTGCGCGAGGCCGTCGATAATTGCACCGCAGAGATACAACGATACCATCAAATATCACAGGATAACCAAAACGAGATTAAACTGCTGCGCACCAGCATCGACCGCGACAACGATGCGCTCCAAGAACTTCTTCGGGCACGAGATTCTGCCCGCGCCAACATAAAAAAAATACAGGACGAGAATGAGAAATTGTGTCGGAAGTATGAGAGCGTTACCAAAATCATTGAAGAGAATCGAAAAATTATCGATGAGCTTGATCGTATTCGATTAACGCAGCAGATTCGGCTACAACAAGAGTCTGTCGAGAACGCAGTGGAAAGAACTATAATGGATAACATTAACTGAAATTGCGATAATGACATAACGCTGTTGTGTTGATTCCGTCGCGAGTGAATCTCTTGTCGTCAAAGTTATTTAGTCCGACTTTTGTAATCTCGTCGGTGACAACTTCGTGACAATATGATCTAAAACCTCGTGTCGTTACAGTTTTTAGTGCGGTGCCGGGTGTTCTTGCCAGCGCATCCATGTAGTCGTCGAAAGACAATTTAGTTTTGACATAAACGTTATTGACTCCTTTGGGGGTAACCCACATTATACTTATATTTTATCTCTAATAAAAAGTGTATTCAAAAAAATAATTCCTGTAGCGCTCAGATAAACAATATAATAACTTGCTGCTGGGCTACAGTGAAATAGCATCAACTGTTGCCAACATCATGAAAAGTTTATGTTAGGGACTTTGATTTGTGCCCGATACAGCATCTTGTTGTGCTTTCTTTGCTGCTAATTTTTCTTGTAGTCGCATTCTTGCTGTGGTGCTTCTGTCTTCAAGTATCTTACCCAACAGTTTGGTTCCATAGCGGGTTTTTGATGATGCTCTGATGTTATCCTGGTGGGGCTTAATTCGTAGTGTTGATTTTGGGTTTGTCATGTAGTGCGACTCAATTACGGCATCAATCTTCGTTGCTGAAATTGGCATGATATCAAATTATTATTTTTTTTTTTAATATATAAATTGAACAATTAAAAGTGTATCGTAATATATAATATAGAATGTCAAGTGGAATCAAGGCAGCAATGCAGCGTCGTCGTGATGCCTTTGAAAAACTAAAAGCCCTTATGCCAGGCCGTGTTGAGTGGCCAAAATCAAATGTGGAGCTTGCAGCGATGTTGGACAAGATAGCGTTTCTCGAGAAACATCTTACTGCCACTCGGTTAGGTAAGTTTCACGTCGAAGAGACGTTTAAGGGACTTGGTCAAGAGTTCACATTTATTCCCGATTCGCCAGAGTATAACAGAATTGACGCGCAAGATATTCGCGAGATTATCAAGGCTGTGTTGCCACCGATGCTGAAGAAATATCCGGCGTTGAAAGTTAATCTCCTCTATGATGTTGAAATGAGCGCGTTAAGCGATCCAACAAAGAAAGCACAACGAGATCTTCGCGCGCACCATCAAATTGTTTATGCGGCAAGTGATCTTGATGCGGTTGCTGACGCGTTTCACCAGAGTATTGAGGAAGTATTTGAGAAACATCAAATACCAGGATCTGGTTGGGTTGTCGATGAAGTTAATAAAATCAAAGTTCGTGCAGACTCATTTAGTATGTCCCGGGTGGGCACTTACTGTCCGCTGCCGGACTCTATCATTGCAAAGCGGGCTTGTGTTAACGTGAAGAACAGCGACCATAAGTGTGTTATGTGGGCGCTGTTGTCGACGTTGTATCCCGCGGCGAAAAATCCCGACCGGGTCAGCAAGTATACGCAGCATCAACATGTGCTTGATCTGACCGGAACTGACTTTCCGACGCCCCCGGAACAAATCAGACAAATCGAGACACAAAATCAGATTTTATTTCCCAGCGGGATTAATGTGTACACACTTGACAAGAAAACGCTGAAACCAAATCCATACGATATTTCTCCCACGGCGAAGCATGTAATTGACGACTCAGCGGTTAATCTGTTGCTGTGGAACAATCACTATTGTTGGATAAAACATTTTAGTCGGTTTTTGAGTTCATCAGCTACTGCACATCATGGTAAGATGTATCACTGTTATAGTTGTCTCACAGGATACACCAGCCAACAGAAACTTGCCGAACACAACAAATACTGTTATGAGGTGGCTCCAGTTGTTACTCCGACCGCCAACAACAACATTCTATGTTTCCGGAAATATCAGCACGAGAACAAAATGCCATTTATTATCTATGGCGACTTTGAGTCGTTTATTGTCCCCGTGAACTCCAATCGCAGGTCACGACACACTAGATGTGTGCAGCAACATATTCCCGCGAGTTATTGTCTCAACACTGTCTGTATCGTTGACAAATACTCGGTGTTATCTCCTGTTTATCGAGTCAATCACCACGATGATTTGCCGCCGGAGGTTCACATGCTAAAATATTTATTTGCAGAACAGGCACGAATAACAAAGATACTTGCTGTCGATGACAAATACACGAAATTCGAATCATACAAGTCCACGAACACTTGCTATCGCTGCAGAAAACCACTGGCGGCAGAGAAAGTTCCTCTAGTCAATGTTTTCGCGGACAAATATATTGGAGCTGTTCATGAGCGGTGTAGACAGTTTCAAAAGTTTATCCCGGTTGTGTTTCACAATCTTCGAGGTTATGATGGACACTTTATTCTTCGCGCACTTGGTCATCCCGAAATAGTCAAATACTGCAACGACAACAATATCAAGATTGGTTGTATCCCCAACAACTCTGAAAGGTTATTATCGTTGACTATTGGCAATCTGAGGTTTATCGACAGTATACAATTCATCAACTCATCGCTGGACAATCTGGCACGAAACTGTAGTAACCTGCGGCACACCAAGAATATTTTCCCGAGCAGTTCTGCGACAAGAAGATATTCAAAGGAATATTTCCTTATGAGCATTTTACTGGACCGTGGATCTTTCACGAGCGCTCACTTCCGCCGCAACAAGCATTTCATTCTTCACTAAACAGCAGCGATATCACCGATGAACAGTATCAACAAGCGATCACTGCGTGGGACAATTTCCACTGCGAGACTTTCGGCGACTATCATCACGCGTATCTGCAGTTAGATGTGCTGTTGTTGACTGATGTTTTCGAAGAGTTCAGAGTAACCTCGATGACGCAGTATAAACTCGATCCTGCCCACTATTTCTCCGCGCCCGGTCTGTCGTGGGATGCGGCACTGAAACACTCCCGGGTCAAACTTGAGTTGCTCACAGATCCTGACATGTACTTGTTCATCGAAAAAGGAACTCGCGGCGGGATTTCGACGATAACAAAGAAATATTCCTGCGCCAACAACAAATATCTCCACGACACTGATCCCGCCTTCGACAGCAAATTTATTTGTTACTTAGATGCGAATAATCTTTATGGCACTACTATGTCGGCACCGTTGCCGTATGGCGGTTTCAAATGGATTCCACCAGAAGAGTTTAATACCGAACACAACGATCCTGATGTTGGTTATTTCGTTGAGGTCGACGTCGAATACCCGGCGCGGTTACATGATCAACATAATTATTATCCATTTTTGCCAGAGCATATCGTGATTCGCGATGATATGTTGTCGCCGCAACAACTAGCACTGCGAACAAACGGCGGTTGTCCTTATAACAAACTCGTGCCGAATTTATTCGATAAACACAATTACATTTGTCACTGGGCGCTGCTGAAACAAGCTCTTGATGCTGGTCTTGTCCAGAAGAAAGTTCATCGTGTGCTGCAGTTCTCACAACGACCTTGGTTAAAGTCGTATATAGATGCGAACACCGCACGAAGAACCGCCGCGAAGACTGATTTTGAGAAGGACTTCTTCAAGCTCATGAACAATTCTGTGTTTGGGAAGACAATGGAAAATGTGCACAGGCGAGTCAACGTCGAAATAGTAAATAATGTTGTCCGGCGCAATAAACTAGTCCGCGACAGTAATATTCAGCATACCAAGAGAATCTCGCATAGACTTGTCATGATCACAAGAAAACAGCGGACAATAAATCTGAATAAACCGATTTATGTTGGCGCGGCAGTGCTGGATTTGTCGAAGACGATTATATATGACTTTCACTACGGGTTCTTTCGAAAACATTTCCCGGCGTCAACGCTGTTGATGACCGACACTGATTCACTCGTTATGAGGTTGCCTGTGATGATCTTTATCAGGAAATATTTAACAACCGCGAGTTGTTTGATCTGTCAGATGTGGACGCGAACGGCATCATGGGCCAATTTCGCGACATAACGAACAAGAAAGTAATTGGCAAATTCAAAGACGAACTCGTGTTTAGGCCAATTCGCGAATTCTGTGGACTCAGATCAAAGATGTACGCGCTGATCACCGAAGATGATGTTACCGTGAAGAAGGCCAAAGGAGTCAATAACGTTTATGTCAAAACTAAATTGTCTTTCGACGACTACATGGATGCGCTGGCAAGAACACCCGGCACCGCACTAAAAACTGTAACGACACGAGGTTTTAGATCATATCGTCACGAAGTTGTCACCGACGAGATTACAAAAGTCGGACTAAATAACTTTGACGACAAGAGATTCACTCGCGACGGAATCAACACAACAGCGTTAGGTCATTATCGCAATTTCAGTTAATGTTATCCATTATAGTTCTTTCCACTGCGTTTTCGACAGACTCTTGTTGTAGCCGAATCTGCTGCGTTAATCGAATATGATCAAGCTCATCGATAATTTTTCGATTCTCTTCAATGATTTTGGTAACGCTCTCATACTTCCGACACAATTTCTCATTCTCGTCCTGTATTTTTTTTATGTTGGCGCGGGCAGAATCTCGTGCCCGAAGAAGTTCTTGGAGCGCATCGTTGTCGCGGTCGATGCTGGTACGCAGCAGTTTAATCTCGTTTTGTTTATCCTGTGATATTTGATGGTATCGTTGTATCTCTGCGGTGCAATTATCGACGGCCTCGCGCAGTTGTTGTAGTGTCAGATCACTATCGTCACGCTGTCGACGTAACCTCGCGAGTTCTTCGGCGTCGTTTCGCGCCGCAGTTAGTTCCTGTGCCACTTTTTCTCGGTCAATATCAAGTTGTTCTAACTCGCCAATTGTGATTTCTCTCGTTGCAATGTTGTTCTCCAGCGCGACCTTACGCAGATTCATTGCGGTGAGTTTCGATTGTTGTAACGAAAGTAGTTCATCAAGAGAATTAATAGCTTCTTTGGCAGCATTAGCCCGCTCACTACCACCTCCAGTAATTCCTTTCAGTGCCGCAGGAAACTCAACGACACTGTTGTCACGGGCCCAGATTTCGTAGCACCGTCGCGTCCCGATATGATATCGCCGACATATGTCGATGACCTTGCACTTGCTGCGCAGTTGAAATATTTCTATCTCTTGCTTCGGTGACAGGTATGTCGCTCGGGCAGGCATTTATAAAAATCATAATAAAAATTATAACAAAAATTACAACAGCATCAACAATTATAAAATTTATCAGCTGCTGTTGATGTTGTTGGAAAAATCATGCGAGTATGTTGTGAAAATCATGTAAAAATCATGGTGAAAAAATAAAAACAGTGATAATCATGGAGTTGTGAATAAAACCAGGGTTTCTCGGAAAACCAGGTTTTTCATCACACGCGACAAAACACTGAAAATACTTCGTGGCGCTATAATTTCTGAGAGATCCACTGTTATCGCCGATTCCAAGATTCTTCTATAATTTTCATATCATTATGTTATCGTTGCCACGTTATTCTTTGATGGCACGCCGCCGAAAAAATAAACCCTCGCGACACCAGAATAACAGTATAATAAAAATTATGCGAGATAATTAACAAAAAGTATTTGTTATATAATGGCAGATAATTCGATATCTCCGGAACAAGTTGAGCTCGCTACTTATAGTATCACCGCCGATATTCAAGATTTGATTGTCAGGGAAGAGAATCTCGAGAAAATCATCGCTGATCTCGTCGCAGAGATTCAGGCGTTTCATGAAGCACAACAAAAAAGAAATATGATATCGTTATAACATATTAAATACACACAAAAGTATATAACAATGGCAGAGAATAAATACAAATGGTTATTTCCCAAATCGACAGTAATTTGCGAAAAACCATGCACCGGTGAATATTGCACAATCCACAGTTATGCAATGAGAACAGGAGCTAACGCCGGATCAAGACCGTGTTTAAAGTGTGGCATTGGAGTCCGCGGCAAGATACAACTTTGTAACGGTTGTGGTCGTAATGCCTACAGAACCTCACTCAACTACTACAACCAACGAAAACTAAGATCGCTCAATTGGGGCACAAAAACGCCGACCATCGAAGAGTTTCTGGCGCGATACCAGCCGAAAAAAGCCACCACCAACAACAGCAGCAGGAAATCACCGCTTAATTGGGCCCGCCGAACAATATTTTTTTTACCCCGCGCTACCACTTGCGGTTGTTTAGACGCTGTTTTTTGACGTTGTGTCGCGGTGGAAGTCGCGGCGGCGCATGTTCTTGTTGTCGCTGTTGCCACTGTTCTTGTAGTCGCTGTAGTTCTTGTTGTTGTTGCTGCTGCAGTTCTTGTAGTCGCTGTACTTCTTGTTGTTGTTGTTGTTGTTGTTGCCGCTGCAGACCATTTTTGATTTCTTGTTGTCGCTGTCGATATCGCTCAGTATCGCGCCGCCGTCAGATGGCAGCCAGCGTCTTCAAAACCTTCATTGTAGCCTCTCCTTGCTGTTGCCGCCGACACTCCAATTCTTCCTCGGAAAGACCCGGTGGATCCGCAGTTTTTATTATCTCGTAGTATCCATCACCGCGGTGTATTTGCACTAAATCATTTATTGCTAACATATTATCTCTACTATAATATATATATTATCATTTATCTAATATGCCTAACATCACTAGTGCATCTGAAAAAATAAAATAATCACGGTGACAATCTACCCGAGCACAACTAGCAAATAAAATGAGTCTGCTAGTTTCGTCATGTCATGACACAACAATATTAGAGTTAGTACAGAAAAGGGGTGAAGTAGCAAAATACATAAAGAAAATAAAATGAGTCTGCTAGTTCGCCCCGTTTTCGACTTGGCATGTCATGGGTGATTTTTTTCTGCCGATTTTTATGTCACCTTTCGACATGAAAGTACAAAAATGTTGGAAGTGGCAGATTTCCAATATAATATTGTATAATCCTGCCACTTCCAACATTTTGTATCTCAACTCTAATACTTCACTCTTATCGGCTTCATGTTTTATGTTTTTTTAATAACCTATTTTGTCGTGTCAGAAAGTGCTAAGTAGCAAATTTTATGCAATAATATTATTATATATCTGCTCCGACCTGGTATGTCATGCCCGTTTTTTTTTAATCATTTTTTCAGGGTCGA
Organism: Sinohyriopsis cumingii; assembly: GCA_028554795.2. Classification (NCBI taxonomy): domain Eukaryota; kingdom Metazoa; phylum Mollusca; class Bivalvia; order Unionida; family Unionidae; genus Sinohyriopsis; species Sinohyriopsis cumingii. The sequence continues at coordinate 4,341,881 of JAPYKE020000029.1, forward strand.
TATTAGTGTCAACTTTAGAAATGTTGGAAGTGGCAGACTTCCAATATAATATTGTATAATCCTGCCACTTCCAACATTTTGTATCTCAACTCTAATATTTCACTCTCATCGACTACTCTTGTTCGAATCTCTCAAACCATCTGTTATACTTCCATATGAAAAACTTTAACCACGCCGTTTGGTCATCAGTTGCTAAAATGTCTTTGATAACCCACGGCGACTCATCGTCGTCGATAATCATCTCGCGCCATATCTGCAGGTTAAAACAATCTGGCTTCGGTCGCTGTAGATAGTGCAGTATATATTTTCCTCGCCTCGCATTTATCTTGTCCTTAGCTCTGGCTTCTCCACCGAAGTATCTTTATAGCTGCTTTAGTCCTTCTTTAACCGATTTTAGTGTCTTTGGTCCTCGCGCCCGAATTATGTTCTCGTTGACTAACTCCTGATATTTCTCCGGTGATTTCAGAATTATTTTCGCGGCGTTGTTAAGGTCGACTTCGACCTGATCTTGATAACTCACGCACGGTGGCAGATCACACTGCGCCGTTAACGCATTAATGTGTTTTCGCCTGTACTTCAGGTGCTTCTCGTCTCCGTAACATTTTCTTGTGTCGTCGTATAAATTATCATTACCGGTGTGTCGGATCAGTTTTTCCCCGGCATCTCGGTGGTTGTAAGTCGAGTCGTGATACGCTTGCTCGACAATAGTTGGTTGTTCTTTGATGAAATTTCGTTGGTAGACTCCGCAGGCGTATTTAAATTTCTTCTGGTAACTATCACACCGGTCGTCTTTGTCGTACTTGTAGTATTTTATTGTCGGCTCCTCCGGGCCAGAGTCCAGCAGCTCTTCAAGATCAAAATCTTCATCATCGTCATTCGACTGTTCTGATTGTTCTTGCCGCGGTGGTTTCATCGAATCCAACATACGCTCACCAACGCTCTTTAGCAACCACGGGTCAACCTTACTGTTGTCGCAGATTATCTCATCGATAAGTTTCTGCTGTTTATTCTCCCGCCGTTCTTTCCACGCGACATAACTGTCCGGAGCTGCTCCGATATATTTGTATCCTGTTCGCTCGAGCATCGCAAAGAGTCTTTGGTTGAAATATTTCTCTGAGTTGTTCTGTTCTAACCTAACACTGATAAATGCCCGGCCATAAGTGCTATTGATGTCTGATGCACTCGGAAGACTAAGTTCTTTTTTCCGGTCGGCCTCACTCATCTCACTGTCATTTTGTATTATTCTCGCTATGATATCGTCGTGCGTCAACAATCTCGTATTGCCTCGCGCCCCAGAGTAATTTATTTTTTCGGCTGAATAATAAATTTCGCTAATATTTCTGAATCTGTGGATGGCCTGAATCAGTGCCTCAACCGATCCAATCATTCCCGAGAATACATACATTCTAGTAAATCTCTCATCAACGATACTAACTCCCGCTTCTAGTGTGCTGTTGAAAATGATTACTTGCTTGTCCTTGAACGCTTCCGTGACATCAGAGAAATCTTTCTTCTTCTGCGCGGCATCGGTGTCAGCATGATAATAACCTAATGAGACTTCACGTCATTGTCCTTCCACGGCCAGTCGCTCAACATGTCGCTTAGAAGGACAAAACACCGCAACGCGATTATTCCTGTCCTCTTCGACATATCTCCACAACGACGCCTCATTGTTTTCATGCGAACTAATTTCTGTGATAGTTTTCCCGGTATCAATTTTGTAATCGTTTATGAAGAATTTTGGCTCGACTCTCATCGCCCGCAGTATCTCAACATCAGCGTCGTTAGCATAAGCCTCTAGTGTGACCCTTTGTCCCGCCAGCAGCATTAACTTAGTCAGCTTATCCCAAAGTTTTTTACTTTCTTGCGGTGACTTGTTAAATATTTGTCGCAACATACCATGGAACTCGTCCAGGATAAGTATTCCAGGCGCCTCAGTAACTCTGCTTATCGAATCTATTTGTATAACTACGTGCTGTTCATCACACTTAATTTCTCCAGTTATATCTGAGTATAACTTGCAATTATTTTCCGCAGCAGTCTTCGCTGATAATGTCTTTCTGTAACTAATATATAACACAGACTTCTCATCTGCGATTGCTTTCCACGTCGCCTCAGACTTTCCCATTCCACAGGCCGACCCATCTATGTAGTCCCCGTCAATGATTCTGCAGCCCTGTCCTCCCAAATAACAAGGTGGTTCAGTATATTTTATTGCCATATTTCTCGAAGGAAACTCTCCCGGATATTTCCGGGTTCGTTGATACTTCAACAAATACTTTATATAGTTTGGATCTCTTTCCGTAACTGGCAGCGAGTTAACAATCTTCTCGACACGATGATCTTTCACCGTACTGATTAAATATTTATTAACTCTGTTCTCATCGTTCTTGTAAACCATAACATACTTCCCAGCACCAAGACTTCTAGGACACTTGACCATATATAAATCATCGTGATTGACCACAAGCACATTTTCGCACTTATCCGCGACATACTTCCCATTCCACCCGTGTCTCCGCTGACAGATCCCACAGTGATGCCCTGGTTCACGACGATAACTCATCATGTTCCCACTACTCCAAACCATCTCATGGATTTGATCAGTCGCTCCAGTCAGCGCCATAGATATTGCCGCAACATCTTCCGAGGGTATTTCTCCATCGCACTCACTTCTCTCGACCTCAACCTCAACATTTTCACAAATCGACACCAGAGATTGATAGCACGTCAACCCGTCCAAAGATCTCTTGCACACACTTTCCGGTTTATCCGATTTCGTCCCAACCAGTTTCAAACTATACAACCCCGCTTGTGCATCCACGTATTTCCCATATCGCTCTGCCAACGATTTCAGCACTGATTTATGTGTCTCGTAGTCCACGATGATCTCCAGAAACACAACGTGATGTCCATGTGTCGTTGTATAAATAAATTTCTTCTCCCCAGGATACTCTCGTTCACAAAACTTTTCTAATTCCGCCACTGATTTCTTTTCGTCCAGATCGATTGCCAGTCTTCGCCGCCCAGATTTCAGCACGATTTCATTAACCCCGATTTCCCCCAGACAGCATCGATTGAACTCCTCCACAACAGTCTTATCAAATTTACAATCCCACACATGAAATTTGCCCCGCTGTTGCACAACCGGCACAATTCTTATTTTGCCGTCTTCGGTCAAATATTTCTCCACAGCACTCTTCGTATCAAATTCCAGATACATCTTAGTCTGGTGCATTTCTTAAATTCTACAAGACATTTGGTCAGGTGTTCAAACAGATGGTATGCACTGTATAAAATTATACAAAAACAAGGCTGATAACAGCTTTTCAGTTCTGTATCAAACTATCTAAGAATACAGAGCTAACGAAATGTTCAATTAAATCTGACCATGTTCCACTGCAGGAATATGTCCATTAATTCAGTTATGACAATTCTTGTGGATATCCCTTTACAAGATGAACCATTTAACTACACCTGATTTCCAGCATGCCAATCTGTTAAAAATTTCTTTGTCTTTTCAAAACACTGTTAAATATGCCATAATCCTCCTGGGTTTACAGTTGCGCAGATACATTTAAATAGTTGTGAACATGGCATTCTACTGACCAATTATGTGATTTAACTGTTTCCAAGTATTCAAGTCTTGTATTTAGTCACACTGATTATAATCCACATTTTAAGAAATTTGCTGCATCAGAACCTGTAGTCCAAAGCACACGCAAAAACTTTACAGCACACTCACTCTTAAAACACAATAGTGTAGCATGTATGTAAATTTATGCATTATAAAGTTCATGAAATTTGTTTAATGTGGCAAATTATAAGCTGAAATAATGCACAAAAACCAAAAGTTTGTGAAGATTTGATCAGTTAATTGTTAAATAAATGAGAGAAAATGCGTCTAAAGTGGGGATCGCTTAAACTGAAACTTATATGTCATGAACTGCTACATAAATCTCACAAACCAAATAAAAGGCTACATCATTTTCATCTAGTGGGTGGGTTATGAGCAACATGGTTGTAATTTAAATATCGTTAGTAGATAAAAATGACATACGCATGAGGGAGTAAACACATAAAGGTTTCAAGACTTGGTTGCGTTTCAAAAAGAAATGTCAAAGAGTTGTCAAGAGATTACAAATGTAGCCTAACAAGGGTTCATCTTGGGTCCAACTTCTTCAATGGAAAGCATTGACAGAGGCATTAGAACTCACTCAACACTAAAATGCCAAAGTGGTTGTTGGACAGTAGGCCAATGTCTACATTATAAAGCGTTCTCCACTTGTCATTTGTCTTGTTGCTATGTTTGAAAGCACAGTTATATTAATTTTATCATTGGACAAGGATTTGCTTTGCCTGAAAGATTCCAAAACTCAATAGGATCAGCTGATCGATATTTCACTCAGTGATTGCATTGTGTGTGGGGGTGGAGAAGGGTTGTTAAAATACCAAACATCCTATGGACAAGCAAATGACAAAAAAATTAACATACTTTTCCCTCAACAAATTTACTTGAAAGTGAACAGCTGAAAATGTCTAAAACCCGAGGACATGGACTTAAGATATTTATTCCATCTCAGTCAAGCTAAATAATGTTGGGGACTGCTCAGGTGACCTTAGTGGTTATTGTCCACCTCGAAATCAGGAGGTCGCAAGTTCTAAGTCATACCAAAGACTTACAAAAAATTGGTACTAGCAGCTGCCTTACATGGTGCTCAGCATTAAAAGGTTAGTGTTAGGACTAGTTGGCCTGGTGTCAGGATAATATGAATAGGTGGGACATGATGCTACATGTCAGACATCGTAGTAATATGACTCACATTGTTAAAGCTACATTAAAGATATAAAAAAGCACACAACCACACCAATAATGTTAGGAGAAATAGTGTGTGAATGAGTTTGAAGTATAATACTGTTAACTATGAAATGAAATGTAGTCCAGTTGCAACATTCAGACATTCTAGAATTCTTTCCTGGTTGTCTTTTTAATCACTCTTTATGGTCAGACAATTTCTATGGTTAGTGTCTGGAAAACTGGAGGGTCGTGATATTTGGATCAATAATATTAATTAAATTTTGAAGTGATTTTGGAAAAGGCAGGTTAGGTTAGTTTTGTGTTTTTGATTTCATAAGAGCCTTGTAGTTGCTTGTCCTGGACAAGCTGCAGGAGAATTTTTTTACTGCCCTGAAGGGACATAAAATTTCCAATCAAAACAATTCCAACAACTTTCAAAGTTAATGCAGCTCCTGCAAATTATTTAGCAAGAATGATACCTTAGGGAAAACTGACAGAAATAAGGGGATACAATTTTTATTTCTCTTATTTAAATGGCAGTGTTACTAACTTACTTCTCTGAACAGTTCTGACAGTGGAGATGCTGTTACATGGTTGGCAGATTTGTCCAGATTCAGCTGACATATCACACTTCCACAGTGCCATGTGATCAGTAGCATCGGTTCCATTCATTACTATATGGACTTTCATCCTTTGCTCACAAGTGACGTTGTAGGAATGAGGATCTGGATTGGTATTCTTAAAAGGCACACAAATGGATGGACTGTTGATCTGGATCAAGACATATGCAATTCCATTTCTACTGAGATAAACATTATTAATACCCACATCCTCATTGATAGCACATGTCAATGATACGGATCCTCCAATGTCAAAGTAAGGTGAACTGCTTGAAGTCAGTGTCACTGTTGGAATGGCACCTGGATAAAAGAAATAAATATGATTTTCTCACACTTGAACAATTTCTTTTGAGGTCATTCCCAATGAATTAATTCATACTAACTTGAGAATTTTCACTTCCAGAAATGATGAGGAATTGCTTAAGAAAATAAATCCCACCAATCTTAATAACATGCCAATATTGAGAAAATTTTTCCACAATATAAATGTAGAGAAATACGAGTCAGCACAAACACGAGAAAATCTTTTTCAAGTTATTGTTCAAAAAATCTACTTCAGAAATTACATACAAACATTTGTATTTATTTTCCAACTCTAGACACCCAATTTACCTGGTGGGCCATGATGGTTCTAGTAACCTTAAATTAAAAGCCACAATGACCAATATTAAAATCACTGATCCTGTATGGTAATTATTTTCCATAAGCACTTAATCTTCACATCATTAGCATTGGAGAATTCTGGACAACTTTATCACTATGTGATAAAAAGTAGTCTAGAAAAGCCACCGATTTGTATATGCCACTCTGAAATGGGGGTTATAAACCACTCTAGCATGGGGAGATGAGGACTCTGGATCACTTTTATTTGTGTGCATCATGATGTATTAGAGATGTGCTTGTAGTAAAGTGAAAATGTCTCTTCCATGTTATCCTTGGAGCGTCGATTGATTGGGATCTAGTGATGAGGTTCGCAGTGGTATTCCAATAGTGGTATTAAGAGGAGTCCAAGGAGTGGTTGAAGCATGCGGATGAGGCTATAGCATATGCAAATAAGGATCTGAGTTAAGTTCCTGAGATGATGTATTGTGAGGAAAGCAATGACAAGAACGAGAACGAGGAGTGGGTGAGGCACAGTCACAGTCAACAGCATCTGGTACAGCAGAATAATCAGCAGTATTCCATAAAGTAAAATGTTTTAATTTGTCAGTGTGGCAGTGAGATCAGTTTTATTATTGGCTGAAATGGGTGACCCTGGTTCAGTTGGTGGGCCGTATGAAATTTATAAAATACGAGTATGTGTTCAAGCATATATCTGAGAGGATGGGTCTTCACGAGCAATGGCGTCAAAGATGCTGTGGGAATCCACAAATTGAATTGTGCAGGATAACCAAACCATGTGATGAGAGATTTTTTTTTACCTTTGGTGGAGATGACTTTTTCGACACAAAACAGGTCTTGCTTGGTTTTTTGTAATTCCTGCTCATAAAAGGATCCTTAGATGGGCTCTCCTAAGGAATATTTGGGCATGCATGTGACTGGGATGTTTTTTTTTTATGGTATCAGCAGTGAAGACTTCTTCTGTCCAGTTAGGGGTGTATCCCTTTTCAAAGGTGGTTTTTGTCAAATGATTCTGACGTGGTCACTTAATTTGAATTTGGATCTGAAATATAAGGCATCTGTGACCTCCTGTTTTTTGTCCATCGAGGATGCTTCCATGGGTGTCATTTTGATGATTCAATGCTTTGTGTGATTGTATTGGTCAATGATTCCCAGCAGTGCATCCAAGTATCAATTGGTATTATTGCTGGCGAATCTCTTCCACAAGTGATTTTTTTTAGTTCTGTTAAACCGCTCAAAGACAGATGTTTTGATTGTATTGTGTATGCTGTATAAGTCAATGTTGTTTTGTTTAAGCCAGTCTGAGAGAGTTTTGTTATAAAATTCGCTACCATGATCTACCCCCAGTTTATTGGGCTTTAAAGCACCTACAATGCTATCCAACAGTTCAGCGATAGAATTTCCTTTTTTGTTTTTCAGAGGAACTACAAATGCATATTTGACCATCATGAAATATTTGAAATGATCATTGCATGTGCTGTAATCTCTCATGTCGACAAGATCTGCTGACCATATATTATATATATGCCTGTGTGCTGGTTTATGAAGTTCTTTTGCGACAACTTTCAGTTTTGAAAGATCTTCTGCTGACTTTTTCATTTTACCTCTGAATGTTTTCATGCCTATACCCAACTTATGCTTGGTTCCTATGATGCCATGCACAAGAGCTCGGTTCATGCACTCTCTGAAACTTTTAGTCCCTCAGCATGATTCAACTGCATCCCACATTATCATCGGGATGATCTCTGTAACTGATATCATGTTGCATCACAATGGTATCAACACCACTGTAGGGCTCTTCACCAGCGGCTGATCATTTTCATCCAGTTGCTGTTCTAAGGGATTCCACAGTCCGATATATTTATGTCCTGGCAATGTCCATCCGCCATGTGGCCATCAAAGTTTTCCGATCAGTACATGGATGTCCACAGCACCACTGAGAATTTGTCATTCACCACAGCATTTACAGTCTCCCACGCACAGCTTTCCACACAAAGGTCCTCACAACTCGTGTCAATGTCACAGTGCCAACAATGATACATTTTTTATACAGTACCATGACACTAAGTCGCACACAATTCTGTTGTCAATGTCCCCGACAGCATAGTCACACAGTCTACATTTTAGTTATCTCCGCTGCTGACTGCATGACCTTACCTGTGACAATGTGTGATTTTTTTTTTGTAACCACATACTGCACACATCGATTTGATCATCAGGCAATGATTCTTTGTAACCATAAGGCACCACAAGTTCATGTTGGTTGTTATATGTTATAGTTTACACTATTTTGGCAACTACGTTGATAGAAACACTGTTTCAAAAGCTGTAAAATAACTTTGCTGATTTTCCTCCATACCTGCATTGGATGTAATCAATGCAGTACCATCCACATGTGCTTTCATTGACACCTTGAAGCTGTAACAGTTGTACACTGATTCTTTATGTGGCTGTTGGTGTAACACACGACTTCATCAGGAGGAGGAAAACCAACTGAATTGAAATACTCAAAGTCACTGTAACATGGATCATTGACGAAGGCAACCCAATAAGTGCCATGTCCATCATAATAATTGTGCAAGTCAATCACGCAGCTCTCATCTGGTGTGATATGTTCAATATGCTGAAAATTAGAAAAAACACCTATGAAATTTTCAACGCTGGGTACTAATTCTTGCTTGAGGTCAAGGTTGGACAGTGGAATCTCTGGAAACTTTGTTTCCTGTGATGCTAAAACCTCTTATTTCTCATGCCTCTCCTGAAGATACTTTTTCTATGTGTGGTCCTTGAGCCCTCAACCAATCCTGAGCAGTCCTGGCTGTAACATTCCAGCAATGCCTGCTAAAAGGGGTCCGATGAATCCACCTTGTTTGGATAACTGAGATGCTGACAAGTTCAGAATGATACTTTTTAGTGCAGCAGCTGCATGTTTGGTGACCAAGGTGGCTTGGCGATTTGTCAGCATTACTCAATCCAGTCCTGTGAGTGCCATTGCTTTAATCCAGATCGACACAGGTCTTTTGTGCTTGGCTGCCACAGTGTTACTTTTCTTTTGCTGCGGCGACGGCATAAAATCTACTGGGATGTATGATATAGTGTTATATTAAATGCCATTATTTTGGGGTTTTTCTTTTGACAGGTTTATTTAGACAGCCAGGGGATTAGGTGATGATGGCACATTTCTGGTGGAGACTGCAGCGAGCAACGCGGTTGCCATAAATTATATTTCCCATCACGGCTTTCTGTGTAGGTACGGTTATGGTTCCCATCATTGCGGCAAACCCCAACAGTGCAAGTACTGATGGTGTCATGGTCTTGCTGACATTAATGATCATGCTAGCAATCAACCTTCCATCCCATTGGGGTAAGTAGCTATTGATTTCTTCCATGGTCTGATGGTTCAGCTGGTATTGCATTGACTTGAATAACAACTGTTATTTTGCAACGTGATTTGAATTCCTGCTGCATAGTCTGCTTTGCCCCCTTGCAGGTTGCACTTTCCGGTGGATTTCCAGAAAGGCCTTATGAGGAAGCAGATACACATCTTTGTCACATGTCTATCTTTCAATGCATGCTCGCGTTGAGATTGGTGATGTTCATGTCCTGGTATTTTATGTACTTGTAATCTGTTGTTGAGTCGTCGATGAGAGTGTCATTGTTCAGCTGAAGGTAATCAGGAGTGAATCTCAAATACATGAGATTGTCATATGGCTTTAAGATTTTTGCATCTTCCTCTGCACATGCAGATAATAGGTGATTCTTTCCTTGTTATTATCAACGTAATTTCCAGACAGATCGGTGAGCCACATGGTTATTTCCAAGATCACTTAAGTGCTCAGGATCGGATAATAAATGAAGGAATTTGGATGAATTTGCATCAGCGACCCCAGTGGGACGTTAATCACCATGGAATAGATCATGTTGGAGGTTGAACCAACAGTCTACAAGGATCCTTGAGGGATCAAGAAGTTGATGAGAAGACTGTCCATGTCGGTGATGTTCATGGTAAGATCTCCTTCACACACTCTAATGCTGTCCACAATAAATGCCTGCACTAAAACCAAGGATAGATCCAATCAAGTTGGAATATCAAATCCAACCACATATCCTCCGAAGAGGGTGATTCTGGTGCGAAGCATAGAATTATTGGTCTTGACTTTGATGTTCGCGGAAGTGTCTGTTAGCAGTGATCAGCCTGGAGATTTCCGTGACAATGTTGGTGATGTTGTATCCACCTGGTGAGATCATAATGGTCTCTGATGAAGTGCCTCCCAATGGTGCTGTCATCCAGTATGAAAACTGATTGTTTTTTGTGGTGACGTTAAAGAAGCTGTTCCATATTTCAGCGGAGATCAGTGCGATCTCGTATGACAGCTGTTGGTCTAATTCCAGAGAGGGATTATACCCAGACCGTGGAAGTGACAGAATGCAAATCAAACAGCAGCGTGGTATTGTCAAGAGCCATTTGGAAAAGTTTTTTTTTTTTAAATGGACTTTTCTATCTAAGTATATGTGACAAAAGTGGGCTAGCACTACAGAATCTGATACTGATCTGACAGCACCAGTTTCTGATCCAAAAGATGATTGAGGATATCCACCATCTCGTTATCGCTCTCAGCGCCAACATTTCCCACTTGTTTAAAAGCGATCAGCAATTTTAACTGCAAGACAATCTCAGTCGGATTTTTGTAGTATCGGACGGTGTTGCTGACAGCACTACTTCTGTCGATTCCACTTCCTTCTGTTTCAGGTTAATCCTCTTCCCTGGGTACTAAAAGCCATAATTTAAGTCTACCAGCTAAGAATAAGGGCTGTTGCTATTATTTTTGTACAGGCTGTTGTTGTTATTTTTGTACAGGCGTTTGTTCTGATTTTTGTTCAAGAAATGTTTAATACCTTTTTTCATTACTTATGAAGACTTTTGTTGAATTTTTGAATTCATCAACAAATTCAATTATCTCATTATCCTTAAGGTTGCTAATTAATCTACCATAAGTATCATTTACATTACACAGTACACTTCGTGCTGCTATAATGTCGAAATAAGCATCATCAACCTATTTTCTCTTCCTAAATATCTTGCAATAGCTGGAGCTTTTTTATTATAAAATTTTGACAACCATTCCATGGATGGATCTGGTTCTGAATAATCAGTGCTGCTAATATTCCAATGTATAGCTTTATCACACATTATTTTTCCATAATTTTCAACTATTTTGTTTTCTCTCATACTCATACAACTTTTCTGATTCTTCCTTGACCTCAGGCATCTCCTCTAACTCTGATTTAGCTTTCTCTCCTTTCTTTACATCTTCACACTCTAACGGTTTTTTCCTAGCTGCTATAGCTTTAGGTTTTTCTGCAATGGCTTGTGCAGCTTCTTCCAGCGCAGGCATTAACTTCTCCAGCAATCATTTTTGTGATCACTGAGTCAATTTGAGTGTATCCAGCAATGAATCTTGCTTGGCATCAACATCATTTTCTCACCTCAATGTGTTTAGCAGGAGTGGCTTGAACATTGCACTGAATTGAGTGCTGGCCTATCTCATCTTTGAGGACACGCTGGCGTAACGATGCACGCTGCTCAATAAACTTGTTGAGAACATCACACTGATAACAACTGGTGATCTTTTCAAACAACATGCCATTTTACGATGATGATATCCTAATCAGGTATGTAAAATTCATCAAAGCCTTTTTGATATCATTCAGGAATCATTTCCGCATCGTGATGAAACATCATAAAATCATGTTTGGAACTAGACATCGCAGTGGCATAGCAGTCTTTAAATTGCTTTTTGCAATGATGCTGCTGCAATGGTCTCTCATGGTTGCATCAGTGTCTCTGATATCGAGCAATAAAAACAGCACAAGCATCCAGTGTTACGTCAGATGTAAGACTAAGTGAGATAAATGCTGTTACAGTGCTTGTTCTGCAACAACAAAAAATACAGATGCGGTTCATGCTTCACAATAGATTTTAATATCGGTGAACACAATGATCTTATGTTTGTCCGAATCCAGTTCTTCTATGGGTCGTATCTGATCTGGATCTGCTATGGGGAAAACATTTTCCATGTCTCCTACAGAATTGCTAAACTCGTCCGTTATTTGTCCTGGTGAGGATTGAGCATATAAATAATCACGCGATCATACATCAACATGTTGTTCAGGAGCATGTTCATGAGGAGATTTATTTTACCATGACTAGTCAGACCCACAATAATGTAATGGCAATCAGGCATCAAAAAAATTATGCCAGTGTGCTTTCATTTTTTACTTTATGTCGAAATTAATGATGTTCATTTTCTATATAATTCACCATTGTGTCTCACACGTCCTTTGGTACTCTCATGGGATCAGGAAGCTCTTCTGCAAGTCTGGATGGGCTAGATAAAAAAGTTAACCATGATGGAGATTCCATGCAGGGTAATCTCAACATGAGCAGTCACATCATCGTCAATCTCAACAACGCGAGTTATCCACCCCTGGACACCAATGCCATGATTATCTCACGTGAACAGGCTCATGCATATTAAACTGTCACTTACAGGTGGAACTCATGCAGGCTGCTTATACATGAGAGGAATGATCTTATATGGATTTCCTGCATCGACTGAACAATCTCTGGTGTCATTGCAGGCCATGTCATCGGTGGATCTCGAGGTGGCACTGGTGAACAAATATGATAAAACAGGAAGAACTTTCACCGGCAACTTAAATATGGGTGGAAATACTTTAAGCAGACTTCCAGCGATGTGGCCAATTACCGATAAGACCCAGGCAATATCAACAGGAAATCTCACCATGGATTATCCACCCATGACTAACAATGAAGTGTCCATAAAAATGTACATGGACACTTGATATGTCCGAAATAATGTAACATACATTCCAACACTCACAGTAAATACTGTAAACCAATGTGGCGTAGTTGTATTGGCGTCAACTGAATTTTCTACGTCTTTTAAAGTTTATAATGCATTTACTTATCACATCTGACCCATTACCACTGGAAGCGATTGGGCAACTGCCCAAATCACATCCAATTTTTAGCTACAGATACAGTTACCGCAGGCAGTTGCTATCTTGAAATTTCAAGTGTGTGGACAAACTTCTCACGCAAAGAGAATTCTCACGTGAAGACTCCATGGCATTAAACCTGACAGCACTGTGGATGTGCTTTACAATGGTACAGGAGTGATCAGAGCAGCCACACTTGAATTTTATATCGCCAGCATTTTCACAAAGTATTCCACATTTAAGTTTATAGCACTCACAGCAGAACCACCCAAACCAGGCTTGATTTATTTTCAGAATTTTACAATGGATGAATTAATATAATTAATAATCAGTGACATGGTGGAAATGGTCCAAATAGTGATCAAACTTTACCAGTTGTTGTTCGATGTTATTTAAAAGGCAGGATGCATCATATGCTGGAAATGCCTATCACTTACTTAAGCATATCATGGGAGTTCATGCTGATAGCAACCAAGTGAGAAATGCAAGTAAATCATCACTTTAAACTGCTCACAAATGATGGAAGCATGATGAGGTGTTACTGTCTCACATTTCCATGGTAAGCATGCATCAGCAGTAGCTCAGAGAAGCCATCGATAGGTATTTTGCCATGTTCAAATTTTGTAATGATCGAGAATCGACAAGACTGGTCAAAACCATCAGGGGCATTGTGCACGACATCATTAAAGAGTTGCATCCAAGCCTCATGGATGCAATCGTGAAAACCAGATAAGTGAAACAACGATGGTTTAGTCAAAAGGAAGAGAATGATGCACACAAAAAAGATCACAACTGCATGGTCAAAGTCATGGTACAAAAACGATTTCACAGCAATCAAGCACTGTGTGATGCTGTTGATAAACGAAAAATTTTCAAGCACATCAGCAATGAGTACAAGGATGTTAACACGAGAAGTGATAGTGCTAGATGATCGATCTGGCAGCGGTTCTTCTAACGATGAGGTACCAGGGATCGTCCTGGGCTTTGCCAATGTCGCAAATTGTGATTTTTTTCCTTATTGGTGACAAAATATACCATCTGGTGATTTTTTTTTGCCAAAAGTCTTTTTATAAAAACATTAATAGACTTGGAAAAATATTTGTTACTTGTTCTGGAGACATTTGTTGATAATTGGCGACAAAATATTAAGGTTGCCGAATTTTTTGGCAACAACTTTTTGGTGACCATCCCTGAAGTACCAGCTGAAAAACCACCAGGACATGCTCCCATGAATGTGGTAGGCCAGAGTGTTTCTCAAGAAATATTAGATTATAAAAAAGTAAATAGAAACATGGAGAAAATAACTAATGCTTTTTATCATCTTTTCAGATATGACCATGGTGATCAATACACTATAATGTTTCATGCAGCAGTGGTGGCAAATTGTTATGTTATTTAGAGCATATTAACCAGATGACTGAGATAAAAAGGAATCTGGCATTTAGAATGTCGATTAACTGTGGTCTCACCAATGTGTTCGACAACAGACCCACCAAAGTGGATCAACCGCTTATCAAATTCCTCAAAGATTACCTGCCACAGCTTGAAATGCTAACCAAGAGTTTAGTCGACACAGAAGCAAGAAGATGATGAAGCCCATCATCGACTTCAACCACATCAATGAGAATTTGTTGGCGAAGCAACGTTGCAAGCTAGAATCATATTACCACTATTACCACTGAAGAGTCTACGTATATAAGAACGTTTAACGACGATACAAGAGAATTCTAAGAGTGATCTTGGGGGTACCGCTCGCTGTGACTGCCACCAGTGTGATATCCACAGGGGCGCTAGCCAATCTGATGATGCCGATTTTGTCTGGAGCTAGGCTGGACTTCCAAGCGATGATGAAATGCATCTAACCTAAACTGTAGTCCAAATAAAATTAGCGCCAAGCAGGTCATGCTGTCATATCAGAAAATGCTCAATACGATCCTATTGTATCTGTGTGTGGCTCCCTTTCACATACAACTGCTAACTTGCGAGATGAGAACCATAGCCGATCAACCAATTGACATCACTGAACTGATTCTAAAAGTACTATGACAAAAAATATGAGGTTTAAAAAATTAAATCTGTTCATATATTTCAGAAAAATGTCTGGCAGTTATGCTGTCAACGACAAGGTTTTGTCACCAAAGTGATCCTGCATAATCCAGAAGCGTCCCATGAAGCCATCGCTATGGTGTTATGAAATAGTGTCCCTGTGACGTTCAAACTGATGCTGACAAAAACAGAGAACAGCATACAAGCAGGTGTTACTCACACAAGAGCAACTTTTGGATTTATCCAGAAACAGCATCGTGAAGATCTTTTACGAGGAGGATCTGATGAGCCAGGACTGCATGAGATGTATGAGTGAAAAGGTGGTCAGGATAGGAATCGATCGTGTTGCTCACGGCAGCAAAACAGAAACAGCTCTGCGAAAATGAAAAAAATCGATAAAGATCTCATTTTCAACCACTGAATCTCCTGTATTCATTGAGATGGACTCCTCAAGCTGATGTACAGATCAACACTTTTTCCTTCGTAAACTCTGTTTTGGGAGTCTATGACTCTGTAGAACCATCTAAAATATAAGTTTTCCACAACTGTTTTTTGGGGGGTGTTTTTGCTATCCATCAGTCTTATATCCAAGTTGTCTAATTATTGGATTTGTCACTGCTCAGATAAACTATGGTATATCCTATGGGAACGACTCCACGATGAGCTTCAAACACAAAACAATGATGGAACATAGTGGCCCTGATCCCACTGATATACAAATGAACGATGGAGTATCCAGGAGTGCTGAATCTCAACACGTGCTTCATCCTAGTGTGCCCGCTATGCACATCTCCATCCATGATAACTTTGTAATGACTAAACACGGGACAAACTCTGCATCATTTCCTCGCACAGTGACATCATGCTTAATCTTCACCAGAAACTCATCAAACACCTCTGATTTTTTTTTTTTATTCGGTTGGTGGTTCTCAATTTTTCATAGTACACCTCTCTTTGATAAATTGCTGAGAGGGGGCAGGGGGTGAAAAGATCTGTTTAATGGCTGAATACTCATTTTAAAATTGTGTTGTGAATAATAATCAATAAAATGCTTTATCTATTGATATTATTCATATTTATTTATATTTAAAAAAAAAAATTTTCAAGATGCCCAATCACTGAGAGACTCTTAACATTATTCCAACTGGTTTCAGTGTTGGCTCCAACTTGGAATAACGCAACAATTCGGAATCCTGAGTTGTTCCGCTCTTTCTCAGACACTGTGTGACGATATCAAGCCATATAAACAGACCGAGTGGCTGGTTTGTGTAATTCAGTGTACATGGCTGAACTGTCCTACATGTCAAACATTGAAGATAAGTAATTTTTTTGTATCAGTTCCATTTGTGCCTTTGGAGGATTTTAATGGAGACATTTGTTAAATTCCTTTTGCGGGGAAAGTTACGTGAATAATAATACAACAAATAAATCTGTGACAAGGGTTTTTGACAAAAATGTATTTTATATTTTAGATGGGAGACTTAAAGATGTGTCACATTTCTGAAAGCATTTATTGGCAAAGTTAGCAAAATTAAAGGACAACATTATTAGGGTTCTTTTCACTTCCATCACTGTTTCAAGTTAATTTTAAGATAGGTGGTGAAGTTAAATCTTACAAAATATTTTCTAGGTACATGTAGTATATTGTATTAATGACTGTTAATATGATTTTTCTATCTTTACTAATTATTACAACAATGATTACAAACTTTTGATTCCTTTATATTGGTTAAATTTTGGGAACAAGTTTTTTTTAAAAAAAATCATTTTGATTTACACAGATAAATAATAAACTTGCTTATATACCACTCAGGAATTTATCTAATACTTTGTTTGATATGAACATAATGAATAAACTATGCTGCTGTATAAAGCAAAGTTAGAAATCAAGTTCACAGGAATTTTAGGCAAGACCTTTGTTTGTAACAGCTGAAGAGAATAAATATGACTGAAAGAAATATTATGTTAACAGTTGAATTTTAATATTGTACTCCATCGATTTATGATGGTAGCTGTAGCAGCTTCTTATTTCTGATGGTAAAAATCAAGGGACATATTCTGAGATTGCCAGGAATGTGGTATGGTCAAGGTCTAAGATTACCAGGAATGTTTCACTGAAACTCCTCATGTCCAACTTTTATTTACTTGAGGATGCTTGGTGATTAAATATCAAAAACTTATGAGCTGTTTTCATGCACGATTAGTTACCGAACATACAAACCGTGTTGAAACTGATATCACTGATCGTGATAGCCGTTCTGGTCCAGGCACCCACTGGGTTGCACACACGGTTGATCGACGTGGTGTCATTTATTTTTATCTGTACAGATTGGAGCCACAGAAAGAATTTTTAAAATAGATTAGCCAGTGACATACCATCTTGTATTTAACATTACAAATGCAGATATTAACGGAGCCACCTATATGCTGTCCAGAAGTACTTGACGTACTTAATGTTGTTGCAATGAGTACACAAGCGGCCATTTTAAACAAGTTAATAATTTATATTGGAAGATATTCATGGAAGATCTGCTACATGTAAGTGTTGTTGTTGTTTTAGGGTTTAACGCCATTTTTCTGCACAATATAGGCTATACATGGCGGCCACTATAAACGG
This sequence comes from Sinohyriopsis cumingii, assembly GCA_028554795.2. Lineage (NCBI taxonomy): Eukaryota > Metazoa > Mollusca > Bivalvia > Unionida > Unionidae > Sinohyriopsis > Sinohyriopsis cumingii. The sequence goes on from JAPYKE020000029.1 coordinate 4,359,606, forward strand.
TGGAGTGAGATGGCAGTGATCCGCAACGATCAGCGCTTTAGACCACTCGGGGCCCCTTACATGTAAGTGCCAGTGACATTGATTTATCCACATTTGTGGCACGAGATGACCTTGTTGATCTTATTAGTATTTACCGGTACTGATTTTGGAAAAATCAAAGACTGGGGTTGGGTCGTTGGATTGATCAACAATGAAAGCCATAGAAATGTTGCTAAAACGGGTGATTCAGTGATTGGTTTACTCATCAGTGGAAACAGAATCGCTGTTTTGGGAAAACTATTAGAAAATGATGTAGCAATGAAGAAGTACATGTATGACAATGAAGTCAGCATTAAAACTTCAATCAAAACGATTAACAAAACACTCGTAGAAATATCAGTAGCAACGAAGAAGTACATGGATGACAATCAAGTCAGCATTAAAACTTCAATCAAAACGATTAACAAAACACTCGCACAAATATCAGGATCAGTTAATAAACTTCAAAATAGATTTGATGAGAAGATCAACTAGTTGAAAACAGAATCAAATAATATACAGAACCAAGTTAATAGTATTCAACACGAGCTCAGCAGAGTATCAGAGTCAGCTAATGGGCTTTGCTGGAGGAGAATGGACACTATGATATTTGATAAGAAAATTACAGAGATAAATACTAAGATCATCTGAAGACTAGAATAGATATTATATAAAAGGAGTGCATATATACTCGATTCATATATCATCATTAACCAGAACCAATGTGTAGAGATTACCAAAAACAATGATGAGTTAATCAGTGGATATTTTAGAATATCAATTGCATATATTTGTTATCAAAAAGCAGATTATTATGATACTATATAACAATCAAATCATTAGGGCACCATAAGTTTCAGAAATCATACATGGAAGTTTCTGGAATTACACTGCGAATTATCACTGAATCTTTTCCAGCTGAAATCTAATTAACATTTTCAGCTCATGTAGTGATTCATCGCTGAGTCGTTGGTCGTACAACATTTCCTTGTAAACAATGACATAATTTTTTTTAGACAGTTGTGTTGTGGCAATTCTCCTGTAAACAAAGAAGGTTGTCCTTGATTGCCACACATGATAATTGCTTTGTGTTTTGTAGACAGCCAATAAAGAAACATTTTGAGCATGTCTTTGGACACAGTATATATTTTGTCCCAAATAATGATTTTAGGAATATATTTCTCACCCATTCACTCAAGAGTCCAGGCATCACCGTGCCATCAAAAGAAGCTGTGATACTTGCATGATGTAACACCACGCTGTTTCATCTCTCTGGCAAGACAGTGAGTTGGGGTTAGAACAATCATGAATTCTTTTATAATTCTGCCACACGTGTTGTTTTACCAGTACCCTCAGGACCATTAAGATAAAACTTGTGATGCCGAGTGTTTGGATCATTCACTGATGGTGCGAATGATGGTTGTGATAATTTATCATTGCAGTAATACACACTATGAAGTTTATAATCTGCAGATTCAGTATAATTGTGTATTTGTTCATGCTTTATTCTTTAATGACCCCAACTATCATCGCTGTCAATAAGTGACTTCACAAGTTCCATTTTTGATTTACTGCTATAAAATTAATCAGTGGCAACTCTAACAATGTCATTTTGAAATCGGTTAACCATAGATAACAAATATACTGATGAATATGCAAGCATTGAAAATCTCAAATGAATAAACTGCGGTGAATCACCATCATTGTAACTGATGATTGTGCCAATATTTGTTCCATTTGGTAATTCTGCACACTGCCATGAGGGGCCCCAAGTGGCCAAGTGGTCTAAAGTGTTCTCCATTATGGATCACTGCCATATCACCTCTGTCTATGCAGGTTCGAGTCTCAGATTCAGCCAATGTGGATATGTGAGAAAGCTTGCCAGTAGTTTCTTGTGGGTCAGTGGTTCTTTCCGGGGTTTGCCCCGGGTTCTTTCTCCACCATTAATACTGACCGCCATGTATAGCATATCGTGTGCTGAAAAATGGCGTTAAACCACACAACAACAACAACAACAATGCCATGACACTAATACACCTTTTGCTGCTGCATCTGCAATCATTATAAAATCAAATTCTGCTTGGTCCATAATTTTTTATTTTTTTTTACACTGACGCTTACATTTAGATGAGGCTCCTTGGGTAAATGTTCAGCTCATATCTTTTGCAAATGATCTATCATCACCTTTGGCAACCAGACCCTTTTTTGTGACCTGTATGAAATTATCGCTAATGTTACTGTGAGCAATGTAAGAATCTTAGTTTCGAGCATACATCTCAATAACATCACTGGAGCCCAGCCATGTTGATTTTTTGCACAACATTCATTGAAATTAACTCGTGTTTGGTTTATTAAAATGACGACCAAACCATGCAGAAAACTCAAATGATTCAATCTCAGCAAATCTAGTTAGATCAACTGGAACATGAGAATCCACTGGCAGAGGACCGTTTATTGCAACTCTGGTCATTTTGCGTGTTGGATGACCAAATCATGAAAGATATGGCTTACATTCACCATATCCAAGAAAACTAGCTGGGTAACAAGCCACCAAAATAACTGAAATGACATCAACGGGTTCATATTTTGTGTTCCAAAGGCCACCGTATCCAAATTCAACACATGAACGAAATATACTGAGAAATTTCTTTGGAGTTGGATGCAACAAGAGAAACCACAGATGAGATTGTAAAACAGTTACTGAGCAATTATTTGATGTCTTGGGTGACATCATAAATGCTACCAAAATGCATCCTTGCTGAAAGCTTGTGGCAAGCTTGCAGTAAGCTTACGATAAGCTAGTTTGATGTTTATAAGCTAACATAGATGCTTGCGCAAGCTTGTACAAGCAAGTGCAGGCTTAGGCAAGATAGCTGGATATAACCACAAGCTTGTGCAAGCTTGCACAAGCTTTCTTGTTTGCTTCAGAAATTAAAACTAGCTTGCACAAGCTTTCTTGTTTGCTTCAGAAAGTAAAACTAGCTTGCGCAAGCTTACTTGTTTTCTTCAGAAAGTAAAATTAGTTTGCGCAAGCTTTCTTGTATGTTTCAGAAAGTAAATTTAAACTAGCATGCAACAAGTTTCTTCATATATATATATATATATATATATATATATATCCATTGCTTGTGAAAGTTTGAGACCATATATCCAACTAGCATGCACTGTCACGTCCCTACGAAAACAAATTCATGACTTCATGAACAATCATGAACTGTTCATGAAAGTTCCTCAACTAAGTTCATGAACACTTCAAGAATTTTGATGAATCATGTACTTGAAGTTCATGAACACACTGATGAACTTTTATGAACTATTATAATATCTTTGACGTTCCTGAAATGTCATGAACTTGGTTCATGAACAATTAAAGCACTTTGATGCAATGCCAAGTTATTTCTTAACAAAATGTATATTAAATAACTCTATCATTATATTCATAAAATGTTCATCAAAATTGTTTCATACAAACTTCTCACAATATTATTGAAATTTAAATAAAGATGAATATTTTTTTCTTTTTTTAAATGATATGATACTGTATAAATGTTCATACATATCTTTAATTCAATACTTGTGTATTTAACCTGAGTAGTTCTGGATTAATATGGGAAAATATTTTCTGGCCAGCATGAACAAAATGTATTTGCTTTAAAAAGCTTTCAATGACTTTGTCCTAACGTTTTTTTTCCCTTCCATTACTGTTATAAACTGCATATCCTATTGACTATGTCACTGGTTTCCAATTTGCCGTAAAAGCCGAAATATATTAACAACGATTATTCTGCTTGGATGACTGTGAAAGAAGACGTGATATAATTGGTTAATATTCGCGCAAGATTTCAACAGTTAAACTTCCTCAGAAACGAAAGATCATGCAGATGGTTAGGCAAAAACCTCTAACAAAAGCCGTGGACTCCGTGGAATGGACAGATGAGAATATTTTCAGTATCATTTTTTTTAATGTAAGTAGAAGTGCAGAGAAGCGATTTTGAAGAATATGAAGGAAATGATTTGGTGAGAGCAAAATTAGGTGGAAAAGCGTACCAAGCCTGGATGACCAAAATTACAGTGAGTATCTTTTTCGGTCATTCGTGATTATTTCATTAGAAATTATATGAATATTTTATTGGTTTATATATGTTGTCATATTATTTATAACCAATCTAATGATACACGATTTTGTTCAGACCTAATTTAAACTTGTTCATCGAAGTTTTGAAAATCGCTAAACATCATCACCCCCACCCCCCAGTTCTCAATACCAGACGTGGTACGACATCGATAGGAATTGAGATGTTTGAGATCGTTTTCTTTTACATGACATCACTATTTCTATAATCTGATGTAATTTTGTAATTTAAAGAAAAACAACAAACAACAAAATAGTTAATGTGTGAAATTGTACACAATACAGCACAGGTGCTCGACGCGAGCTTGATGTTAAGAAAAAAATAATAATCTAAAGGAAAAAATCACACAGAGTGTCAAAATTACCTTAGATTACCCCCATGACCCGTTCTGACATAGGACCCTCTCTATCATAATATACTCTCTTATATATTATGATAGAGAGGGTCCTATGTCAGAAAGGGTCATCAGGGGTAATTTAATGTATTTTTGTCACTCTGTATGATTTTTTTTCCTTTAGCTGATTGTTTTTTTTTTCTTAACATCAAGCTTGCGTCAGGCACCTGTGCAATACAGGTGCAAATAACAACATGATGAAACTGGAAGCAGCTATACGCAACATGCTGAGTCGGAGTGGATGCATTAGTGACATATTAAGGGCCTATACTACACAAGCCTGACGTTTTATCAATAAAAAATGGCGAAAATATTTGAAAGCACGAAATAACATTTATCTGTAATATATATATATATATATATATATACACGAACACATGCGGTTATTTAGTGTAATGATGTTGTCAAACAAAATTTCATATTTTACTGATTAAAACATCCGACTCCTGTGATAATACCTATGGCTAGACAGCTTCAATTAATATAAAACTAGTGACAAAATTCTGCAATAATGTAAATGCTCAGAAAGCTGTGTATTATGTGTAAGGGATTAAATCATTTTTGAGTTGGATCATAATATTCCAGTAAGTAAAGTGGGGAACAATGATAATGTGCTAAAAGCTAAAAACAATGTTAATTAGAGATTATCTGTAATTAACTAACTTTACCTTTTTTTTCCAGACCAGACAGCAGATAAGTAATATAATTAGAGGATGAAGTTTTTAGGTTAAGGAGGAAAATTTGAAAACTGGAGGATCCTATGGCCAAGATGGAAGAGACATTAAACTGTGACTGCTGCAGCAATGTTAAAGATCCAAACAGTAATCGGATGGAACAGTTTAAGTTGCAGATGGAGACATTCAGTAGTGACAATGTGCAGGATTTGATTAAATTATAGGCCCTGAACATCTTCACAAAAGAGTTGTCAGACAGGTCAATCTCTGGAAGAAGATTGGTGAGGAGAAACCCCAGCTGAAAGACAGCCCCACGACAATGAAATATGCTTCAACAGTTGATTGCAGACAACTGCCCCAATATCTCTTGAAAAATTTTCAAAGAAAAATTACAAAACATACAAAAAGTGTTGCTAAGGGTAAAAAAAAAAAAGAATATCGCTTGTCATTTAAAATTTATCTGAAATTAAATAGTTTTTAAGATAATATGTAATGTGATGTGATTTTGATTTTTAACATAGCTTTAACAATTTTTCAGTCATATCGCTATGATGTCTGCAATGTGGCAGTTTATAGTATGTCTAGCACTGGGGCATCATGCCGCAGACAGGTAGCATGATGTTCCACCCACTCACATTATCCCGACACCGAGCCGACCAGTCCTAATAATAATAATAATAATAATAATTACTTTATTTAAAGAGGGTAACACAATTAGCTAAAAACTAATCTACCTTGAGGCCCTCATACAAAGGAATTCATTTATTTAAGCTGCATCTCTGAAGCCACTGGATATATTGGGTTTGGAAGAAGGAAATAGAGTGGGCATTTCTAATCTCAGCTGGAATACTATTCCAGAGCAGAGTTCCAGAGTATTGGAAACTTTTTTTAACACTAACCTCTTAATGCTGAGCGCCAAGCAAGGCAGCTGTTAGTACCATTTTTGTAAGTCTTTGGTATGACTCGGCCAGGGATCGAACCCACGACCTCCCACATCTGAGGCGGACGCTCTAACCACTAGGCCACCGGAGCGGTTTACTCCTAATATTAAGATAGGAAGATCAATTAAGGTTTGTTTCTTAAAACATTGGTCTGAAAATGAAATGTTGTGTCTGAATATATTGGTAATTGAAGATAGTTCTTGAGTTACCTTGGAAAACTTTGTTGATTAGCATTGAGTTAAAAAAATATGATTGTTTCTTTATACTGACCAGATGGCATAGTATTGTATGTTAAGATGTCCATCTGTCCTTCTACTCAACTTTCATCAGTTTTGTTTCTATCATCAACAGTTAACAAACTTTGTGAGTAGCTTGCACTTGAGGTAAGAAGAAACTTATTGATTTTGGGTTGAAAGACAAAGGAACAACAAAAAACTAAAATTAGTTTAAGTACAGTTATACTAATTTTACATGACATTCCACAAGCAGAGATGGATGATTTTCACTTGTGCGTAAGAAAAAGGGTTGTTGATATTAGGTTCAAAAGTGAAGAGTTAACTGACTGAAAGACAGTATTTTTTTTCTGTACCGTAACAAAAACACTACTTCACAGACACGGTGCACACGTTTGGATGGCTTGCTCTTTGGATAAGGCAGAAGCATGATGATTTGGGGTGAAAAGGTCGTAGGTCATGGTTGCTGATTGAAAGAAAAAATGGTTTCTGGCAAAAATTTCAGTTAGCTCTGTAGATGAATAATGCACTTGGACAGGCATAAATTATGGGAAAATCCTTGTTCTGTGCCATTGTTTTCTTTACAATAAACTTTTTGTTTATTATAATAAAAATGTAATACTTCAAATATTTTAGCAATATTTATTTTAGGAGCTGGAAAACCACCATTTTATTGGATCATGGTGATCAGTTCATAAATTGCATAAAGTTTAAAAACCTTTTCATGTATTTTATTATTTTAATTTTTTTAAAAACCTTATTGTACTATTTTCTTTCAAATCCATCCTGTATAGGTCCAAAGGTGCTCGCCTTTACAAATAAGTGACATCTTTGTGATTAGCCAGCATGGGTATATGAGAAAGCTTGCCAGTAGTTCATGTGGGTCCCTGGTTCTCCTGGGATTTTTCTGGCTTGTTCCTCCACCAGATATACTGGCCACCACGAAAATGCATATCATTTGCTGAAAAATGTTAAACCCTCATTATGAGAAATTTTAAACAGCAACCAAGCCATTATGTTGAGAATCCAATAAAAGAAGATGTATATACAATATAGCATACTTATATAATATTGTTTGAAATGCAATGCAAAAAACAGGTTTTGAGATTTTTAGCCAATAAAAAGAATGATAAAAGAATTATGAAAGAGTTTTATTCACTTAATGGAACAAGGAAAATAAAGTTTGACATGTTAAAACAGAGGTGTTAATATAGATCAGCATGTCAAACTTTCACCCTTATTTCCAAAACTAGGTTTAACATTACTAGGCCACTGATATAGTGAATCTGGAAACCATTTAGAGTATGCCCCCCACCCCAATAAATTAGATGCTAATGTGCTACAGTACCTACTGGTAAATCAGTGAGCAGCAAAAGGGGATTGGCAGACCTTGGAAGGGGGGGGGGGAAAACAAACTTGACCCTGTTAATGTATCACAATGACAGCGTGTTGTTACCATGGACTAAAAAGTCTGCACTGGGAATGCTGACTGGCATTGACAGGCCATATTATGAGCATGCACATCCTGTAACTGCTGCTGTTTATGCACTTTATTTATGATTGTGGTCCCCCCCCCCTTCCAAAAAAAACCTGAAAATGTGAAGAGGGGTCTGGGAGTCTGAAGGCCCCTGTCCAAAAATGCATTTTAGACTCAACTGCTCCCGGTGGACCATATTATCATAATATATTGCAAAGTTTTACTTCATTCCAACAAAATAATCTGCATATTTAATGATTAAATAATGTAATCTTATAGTTGCAATGCAGTGGAAAACAAATCTGTTCCACCAAAACATTAAGTTTAATTCCATTGTTCAAGTTTATTCATTCACTACAAGCTTACCCAAGGTTGCAGAAGTTTTGTGTTCCCCTAGCTGCAAGTGTCATGCCCCTATGAAATGATCATGAATAAATTCATGAACTGTTCTTGAACGGTTCAAGAACCATTCATGAAAGTTCATCAAAAGGTTCATGAATTATTCATGAATGTGCATGAACTGAAAATGGTCAGTTCACGAAATAATGAATTCATGAACAGTTCTTAAAAGTCTACAAATTGGATCATCATCATTCATGAACAGTGCCTATAAAAAAAATTACCTGACAAGTCACAAATACCTATTTCATCCTGAATCATAAAATAACTTTAGAAGTGGGTTTTTTTAATACAGTATAAAATGCAACATATTATCTTAAACCCAGCCGAGTCATACCAAAGACTTACAAAAATGGTACAAACAGCTGCCTCGCTTGGCGCTCAGCATTAAGAGGTTAGTGTTAGGGCTAGTTGGCCCGGTGTCAGGATAATGTGACTGGGTGGGACATCATGCTACATGTCTGCGATATGACCGAAAAATTGTTAAAGCTACGTAAAAAAAATCCAAATCACACACACATAATATTAGGAGTAAATCATGTAAAAGCAAGCAAAATATTCATCTTACTACATCTATATACCTGAAGTACAATACATAAAACCTGAAAAAAAGAAAAATAAACATATCCACCCAAAATGTATTAAGTTGTTTACTTATGTCCATCCCCAATAAAATAATGTTGTTCACATATGGTTATCAGGCTGTTAAAATACATTTCCATTATAGTTCCAAAGTATTAACTTTTCCTATCCAAGTCTGTTTAGAAGTCTTTAAAAAATAATTTTATCTGAAATATCTTCAAACCCCCTTTTGTATAAAACTTTAACCATTGTCTTTTGATAGGGGGACTGAGTGGTCTAAGGTGCTCACCTTTACATATCACTGACATCTAACCTCTGGCTGCATGTGTTCAAGTCTCATACATGGCCAAGGTGTGTACATGTGAAAGCTTGCAAGTAGCTTCACGTGGTATCTTCCACCAAATCTTCTGGCCACCATGTATAACGTGCAGAAAAATGGTGTTACACACTTAACAAACAACCAACCAATCAACCATTTCTTTGGGCTGTGTCTTCAGCCACATTCCAAATAAACTTGGAGAAAAGTTCATTTATCACATTAAACATTATTGAAGATGAGTAATTTTTAGTAAAGTCAATAGCTGTGTTTTTGTCCACAAAATTGTATGATCTTATTTTGACTGTATCATATTATCCACATTCAAGGAGAGTTTTCTTCCCAATAACAACTTTCAACCCATTTCATGCCTTGTTTTAACTGTCCTTCATCTTTTAGCTGTATCAGTTAAATCATCTTCTTTATCAAATATGGTAAGGCATTAGTCTTAACGACCTAGTTGTTGATCAAGTTGCTGATTATGTAGTAAAATCATTCATTACCTTTAAATCTCTTCATTACTGCATTCTTAAACCACTTAACAGAGAGAAGCAATCCAATAAATTTAGAAAAAATTAGCACATAATTTATTTCTCTAAGTTACAAACTGAAAATTTAAGAGAAACTAACAGTAATATGAATTCAATCACAAATAATCCTAAATGTTTTATCATGTGTTCAAAAGTATAGAAAATTTTGAATAAATTTTAATACTGAATGTGTTGTTCTACCAATAGTCTTGAATGTACCAATGCACAAATTGTCTTGATGTCTCACACCGATATAATCTAGAATGTCTATGAATGGATTTACAATACAGTAAAACCTGTTATGTAAGACCGCTCCTTCTGCCAACCAAAAGCGGTCTCTCAAGACAGGTGGTCTCTCATAAGAGGTGTGTGAAAATGGACTGGTTTCCAGGGTCAATAGTTAGCATTGTTGACAAATAAATAAAACCCATACTCACTGTACATGTATCATATCCTTTATTCATAAATCTTGTTAAATATTGCATGCATTCCTCTCAAAATATCTTTATATAATAAAGATATACATCTATCAAACAACAAGAATAAAATTTATATTTCAGCATCACATTAATATGTACAAAAAATGAACAGTTAGATATGATGTATATAATTGTATACACTTATTCACTTGTTTTTTTTAAAAAATCCATTATACTTTGTTGACATGTTTTATTCAGCTGTTTGGTCTGAACATGTATCTCAATTATTGCCTTTTCCTGAATCAACTTTCCACTTACTGGTATGTTTTTACTCCTTGCAACGCAAAACCACTCCCATAGTCACTCGTTCAGATCTCCGTAAACTGTCCGTCGTGCCGTGGCATATTTCCTCTGTGCTTGTGCACCTTTCTGCCATTCATTTCTAATGGACTCCTTGTCTTTGATTACATTTTGAACTTGCGTTTTACTGACGCTTAAGCTGACTGCTATTTTGCAAGCAGTCTCCCGTTTTTCATTTCTTTCAATGACATTAATCCTTTCTTCCAGTGTTAAAATTTTTCTTTTTTTCAGTGGAGGTTCTGCCATTGTTATTAGTGTTGACGTTATAAAGACTATCGGTTTTTATCAGGTTTTGGGGAAATGTGGAATAAATATATATTATGTACCAATGAATGAAACCAAAAGACATAATTAACTCATCAAGAAACAATACATTTATTCTGAGACGAAGTTTAAATCAAGAGCGTTATAGCTCGATAAACAAAGGTTGTGAACATCTGCACCCAGGTAAACAGATGGTGGCTTGGTGAAACACTAACAAAAGAAATAAAAAATAATTTTAAAAATATCCGGAAATGATTCTCACTTACTAGTATTAAAGACAATAAGCTCTTTCACCCTCCAGGCCTTATGGATTAACTGGAAAGACAAACGATGTACTCTAACCTACACTGAAGCCCTTTCAAACAATTTCTCACTGGGACATAAGGACTACCGGCGTTTTGTGAGTTTTCATAAAGATAAAGAAAAAATACAGACCTCTACAATGGCGGTTAGTGACATGTACTTTAGTCTGGTTTACTGCAGTTTACAAATGACACCGTACGCTGGAGTTGTAAATTTCACAAAACTGATACTGTAGAAAGACACATTTTATTTAAATACTTTATTAAAGCAATCTTTACTATGTATGCAGTCTTTGTTACAAAGGATTAAATGATGGTTAGAGGTGTTTATCTCGATATATGGTTGTTCAACTATAGTGTTATTTAATGTGCACTTTGTTTGCATACTACATTTATCCCAAGGTCTAGTGTTTACAAAGGATTAAGGTAAGGTCAGTGGTGTCAATCTGTTTTGTTTTTTTGGCGAGGCGGTCGTTCATAGCAGTGTCAAAATGCATATTTTGCCAAGAAATCGCAGTCGCTGGTCGCATTGAGCAGATGGTCGTTCATAACAGAGCGTTTATATAGTAAAATCGATCCATGCATTACGATTGTGGTCGGAAATGACAGGTGGTCGCTCATAGCAGAGGTCGCTCATGACTGGTTTTACTGTAATCCCAAATTAGTGTTAATTCCAAAAATCAATGAGCACTTTGTAATTCCAATGAATAATTAGATAAATAATCTCAAATTATATCTGAACACAAGAGAAACTGATTGAACAGATTGAACTTCAAAGGTGAATAAATAATTGTTTACTTCATCTTATATATACTAACTTCACTTGACTTAAGACTCATAAAATGGAAAATTCCATCAAATTATAAACAAGTTCACTTCTAGAACATTCTAAGTTTGTAAATAACTTTAGACCTTCAACTCAAATCAAAGATCTTTTAAAAAATAATAAAAGTCAGTTAGGCCAGAACTCTACCATCATTCTCACAGAAAAACGTCAAGGACACAAACTATAAATTAAACATATGCTTCATAAAGAAAGATTTATACAATAAAGCTTTCTTTTACGTATTAATCAATTATACATAAGATACTACAATAATTAAAACTACATAAAAAGATCTCTTATGGCACCCCCTATAACAAACATAACATGTATCAAATATGCTTGCTATGAACAAAATGACAACTAAGTACAGGAATGGCATATGCACTTACTAATAACAATAAATATTTATTTTGTCGGAAATGTGGACATCGTTTTACTTGCAGAGAAAATGAAACAGAAGCCATAAGCTAAATGCAACAAATTAATCTAACCCAGTCAAATGTGAAATATAGGTGACAGTAACCTTTCATGGTATGGGTGTGTCCCTATATACCAAGTTTAAGTACATGATATATACTAAAAAGGTACAATTGAACATAACTCAGCGCGACTACCTTTCAAGATGAGCATGTAGTACTCATCAAGATACATCATGTCATAAGGTTTCATGATTCCAGATAAGATGTATTACAAAGTAGATAAAATACCCGTGTGGTCACAAGCTAAATGAAAAAACAAAAGCTAATAAGGGTATGGTACTAACTGGGATGCTCACAATCATCTCATTTTTTTATTTCTAGCATAAACAGTGTTACAGACTGAAACCATGGCAGTAAAGCATTAAATATGGTTCACAGTAACCTACTTTTGTTGATGTCGGCATAGTGCTCATCAAGATACATCCCCTCATAAAACTTAATTAATTTTGGTATAATAGTATATATATATATATATATATATATATATATATATATATATATATATATATATATATACACAGTCTGGCAATAAAGACCTATTTGGTTTAGAGTAAAACATTAACTTAAGCCAGTAAAATATGAAATTTAGGCCACAATGCCATTCATTTGTGTTAAAGGTATGGTACTAGGACAGAAGCATATAATCATCTAATTTGAGAGCAATAACATAACATTTATTATAGATCAGTGAAGCGTGAAATATAGATCACAATGACCTATATTTGCAAGATGTAGTACCCATCATCTTACATGACCTCAAAAAGTTTCATGAATCTAGATATCAAAGCTTATATACAAGGTGCAAGAAACTAACTAGTCATGAGCTAAGCACAAAAACCTAACCACTGCCAGTATTTCTATTGTGAAATGTAAGTCACTGTGGGCTATCTTTGTAGTAAGGATATGGTATCATCATACAGTTTGATGATTCCATCATGAACAGAGCATTGGAAATAAGCATATGCTAAGAATTTAATGAAAGTCTGTGAAGCATGAAATATAGGCCAAAGAGACCTTTGTATATTTTAAGGATGTAGAACTCATCTGGATACATCCCTTCACTAAACATTTCATGATTCTGAGTATAAAAATATTTACATAGTGTGCAAAAACCCTGAGCTAAATGCAAAACTTGACCAAGAATGTACATGTTTGTATACTTGCATGTATCTGTGTTTGAACTTGCCTATTTCAATACAAGCAGTGAAAACTAATTTAAGTCACATATTATCCTAGTCCATGCTTCACTATAATTACAACCAATGCACGAGAATTTAATATCGATAATGATATAGATATTTTGGGGCCCTCAATGTTGGGTCCTTGATAATTCAAACACCATCTCTTCCCCAACATGGTAATTAATTTTTCTGCATTTTATTTTTTGCTCATTGAATAAATTATTTTTTTCACGCATGAAAAATTAAAAGAAACAAGGTGCCTTAGTACTCTGTTTATACAAAGAAATGGTATCATATATGGGTATGCAAGTTTTCAAAACATAGGTTGTGAGTTGTTACTCACTGCAAGATACAAAACTGAGCACTTTGTAAATCATTAACAATTTCAAACATATTAAAATCATTTAAAAGTCTGTAGGATTTTATTATTCTGCTTGTCACAGAATGCACCATGTCTCTTAACCAAGTCAAAACAATATTATGAAGATCACTGAATCTAGGTTACATGTTTAATATTAGTTATTAGGTTATTTAGTGCCAAAGCAATCTGAGTAAAGTGTTTAGCCAACTGAGGCTGATCTGATGGTAGGATTCTAACCTCCATCTTTTTATTTGCAACCCTTAATCATATTTTATGTTAATACTACTAACCCTGTCTAAACTGCCAGGAAGCTGTAATATATCCATATAGACATCTATTCAGCAATTAGCTAACAAGTCAAAAATGTATACGCTGTATAAATGTGATTGGTTTGGTTCTTTAAATTTGCTTTATTTCTTGAGCTAAAGTTATCCAAAGGAAACAAATGTCAGATGCTCTATTCTCCAAACCCTAACCATTTCTTCAATTGACCAATAATGAAGCCTAATACTATATGATAGAAATTCAGTGTGGCAGGACAAAGATGAAAATAACTACTGCAATATGTAAAAGACAACCATTCACGAGACTTGCATCTTTAACACATTAACCCCTGGCGACAAGTTAACGTGGCAGGAGGTAGTAGCCTACTGCCGAGCTCTGAAGCGCCTTGGTCATGCATGAAACACTAAAGTGGGTGGTATTATAGAAAGGTAGACAGATGTAGCTCTACAATGATACCAAATAATCTGGAATTTCTAGTTGCAATACAAGACAGAGGGGAAAACCACATTTTTCGGACCCGATTTTTTTCTACCTGAAATTCGCCCTGGTCGGAATCTGATTTTGTGTTTGGATTTTGGACTTTTTGGTCTCAGATCTAAGGCAAACTGGTATGAACTGCAAACAGACTGACGAACCTTTGCAGAAAGTAGGATAAGATAGGCATTTGGAATAAAGAGTGGTCTCGATACAAAAATAATGGCTCCGCTTAGAAAAACAAAACAAAACAAACAAAAAACATCCAACTTTTACCATTCTGCTCATGTGCGAGCCAAATAGCCAATGAAAAAAGATGTTTCTAACACAACTAGGCAGTATGTTATTGAATGATGTATTCAGAAATAGCTATCAAAATGTGTTTCCTACTTGAATTTCAGGCAAAAACAACAAAAACCTCCAGGGTTAATGTGTTATGGGGTAGCCTGAAACGTGGGTAATAAGGATTTTGACTACTTGATAAAATAATGAGTAGCTTTCACATGATTAGTGGGGCTTTTTATTAAATGTACTCTTCCAAAATGTGTAATATTCAATTCTAGTTTCAGCTGCCTGTTCAGGCTTTCACACTGTAATTTCCTGCAATTAAGACATAATTGTTCTGTGTTCCTGGGCAATGGAATTTGTTGCAATAATCAGGAAAGTATACAAGAAGATTCTTATCATGTGAAAAAAATAATGAATTCACAAGAATGACCCAGCAACAGCAAAATGCAAAACTGATCAATTTACAACTACAACATTCAGTATTAATTGTCTGAAGGGGATTTGTTTCTATTTTAACAGCTGCATATTGTCATGGGTTCAAAAAATCTAATAAGAGTGAACTGACAAAGCATAGATCCGAAATAACTAGTTAAGCTCCACCCCCTTAGAGACTGTTACTATGAACCCCAAGCTGCCCATTAAAACGGCTGAATCATGCACCATTTCAGATTCTCTCTCGCGTATTCCCAATAATATTTCACTTAAATACCTTCCTAATCAAAAGAAACTTTCCAGTAAAGTGTTGCAGAAGGGTTTGAACTACTTTATGCAAGGATATATACACGACATCAAAGTTTTGAATTTTGAAAATAAGATTCGCGTAGAAGCGAGATGATGTGCATCTTCGAAGAAGAACCAATCTCCGCACCGTCTGCACATCGAAATTACTGAGGAAAAGTGTGAAGATGCATATTGTTCATGTAAAGCGTGGTAAGATTTAATGTTTTGTATTATTATTATGAACTATTTTTAATGTCTGAACTTTTAATACCCTGAAGTAATGGCAACTGTTATAGTATAAGTCTTACAATACAGGTCATGTAAGTGTTCGGTACCAACTATTTAAGTAATGTGTGTTATTGTTTACAATTTGATTGCACATACTTTAAAATGGCAAGTATTCACTTTATTTGGATCCTCATTCAACCATATTCCTTTAGAATGTCATTATATACACACTGTTCGAGAAGTACATACGGCAAAAACAAATGTTAAATTACGTAAATGGATATATTTGGATAAGGTCAACCTAAATGTGTTAGCGTGCTGTAATCTCACAATGAAAGCTGCAGCTGCTGAAAAATAAAATTGTAGTATCATGTTAGCTGTTGAATTCACCGAAGGTCCTTTTCTCTTTACCCAGTTTATGACCTGGCCACCTTTGTAAATGTCCACAGTGATCAATAATTTTAGTCAGGGGTCATCCATATGACGTCACGTAATTTGGGCGGATGTTTTGTACCTCGGACCCGTGATAATAACTCAGTCCCCTCGTTAGATGTCACAAAGCTTTGACACTTCCAACCAATAAAAATTGTCAAAATTAAAATTGGTTTGAAATTCTGTTACATAAGAAAAACAACACGACACTGCATTCTAAATTATTTATCTTGTAGATGGCGCTGATGTTGGTTTTGTGACATCACATTTTTTAAATACCCCAACTCGCATCATCATACTTGTTTGATTCCACTCTGTGTACAACATCATGTATGGATGGACTCTGGAAACTTTTCGATGACATTTATGGTACAATGCCTTCACTGAATAGACTTTGCATAAACTATATTACTATTCATTTTTAGATAAATTAATATTTATTTTTGTAACTTTGACACATGTTGCTTGGAAACCTAATAAATAATATATAAACACTTCCTCTGGCATTTCACTGAGTGGTGTAAGCAGTATGTTTCAGATATATGCACCAATAGCATTTATTTTACTAATTAATGTGTATGATATCTGAAAAATATATATGTATTGTTGCAGGGTCAGTGGGCATTGCTCCCAAGTAGTTTGGCTAATTAAGTCCCTACAGGGTTTCAAACTACATAACTTCACCACTGTTACTGACCAGTTGAGGTGCACAAGCATATGTCAGCAATGGCATGTTCCAAAGGGATCAAAAATAAAACCAGTACCACTTAACCATGTTGTTGTTGCTAGACCGACAGAGAGTAGGAAACGGAAGCCAGAGGTTTGCCAGACAGATATAAACAAAAAAGTATGAATTTAAAATACAAATAATTTACCAACAGAAGTACTTGTTGTTGATGGAACACAGAGTTAACTATTTATTACTTCCAGATTAAAATAAACACAACAAAAAATATAGCTTTAATACTATTTTTATTCATTATGCTGATACAACATATTTGAATTGATACATAATAGAAACTTATTCATGTAAATCTACAATATAATGTCATCAAATTGAACAAGTAATAAGGTATGCATTGAAAATATGTGCAAAAATTATAGATGCCTAAATTAGGCACTGACATGAAGTAAACACAGAAACAACATTGTTTAACACGATTATTTCATTTCTTTCACATTTAGGAAGAAAAGGACATGTCTCATCTCTCTAGTCTGAAGGAAACACCCCTAGAGTTCAGAATTGCATCAAACATTCCCGAAGTTTCAACACTTCTAGGAGACGTGAAGATCAGGTCAATATTATTGTATCAGGTTCTATCCAATCATAGTATATTCAGTGTTTATCCTTAACAAAAACATCTTGAAAAAGAGTTAGAAGACAACACACTGTCCATATTTTGTTTGCCTTTTGAAACAAAGATGTAGGAATACAATGTGATAAAAGTTTGTACGTTTTAACTTTACATACGAGACATTCTATATGTACCTTATGTTTAGCAATTTTGTTAGTCAAAGGCGTCTCAGAAGCTGTCATTTGCCTACTTGCCGATGCAAATGGTGGAATGTTTATTTTCAAACCAAGTTTATTTATTTCTTTTGCAATGTTAAAACCTTTGTCTACCATTATGGCATCTCCTTCTTTAATATAACTAATTGATTTTAGTGTTTTAAGCATATCGTAAAAAACAGATTGTTCTGTGATAGATTTATCTGAAATTGATCCTATAAATAATTTTGAAACAAACATTACACAGCCATTAGGATCACAACCTATCAAACCCTATAGAGTTGTTGCAGATTTATAATCACTATATAACTGGCTCTGTAGTGCACTTGGAATTTGAGTTCAATTTCAGTTCCATCTATTATAATAATGGTAGTGGGAAAATCTTTCCTATATTCAGATGGCATGTTTTTTATTATAGTATCTCTATGTGACCAAAGTGAAAGCTGGCCAAGTTTTAAATAAATAAGATCGAGCCATGTTTTAAACACAACACTTGCTGACTGTGCTGAGAGTCCAAATCTTTTAAACCAAAACCATGCCTAAGCCTACATATTGTTAAAAACAGTCCATCTTTGTGTCCCTTTGTCCTGGTCCATATTTGACTGGACACTCTATAGGGATTAGAAAGGACAATAAAGCTAAAAATTTTATGTATGTGATTCCTGTTTAGCATTTAAACAAATTGTTCAATGTGTTTTCTTTATACTTCACAACTGCTACACTTAATGTTTGTTTCTTTGCAATTATTTTCTTCAGATGTTGAATTTCTTTATCTTTCGATGACACTTCAAGTTCATGCTCTTGTATCTTTCTTGAACTATTCGACAATTTGAGCCTTAGATCCTGATTCTCAGCTGCATCTGCTAACATATCCATTGCTGATATCCCTGAAAAAATAAGAAAAGTATTTCTTTTCTTCATTTCAAACAAAGTACCTGAGAGAAACTACACAAATAACTCAGGACTGTGGTAATACATCTGTGACAAGGGCTTCTCCAGTCTGTTTACCAAATGAGTTAAACCACTCCATGAAATCACAAGGTGCATAAATCTATGTGACACTGACATACAGACAACAAATCAGGCCTTATCGGATCACTGGTTTAATGAGAGAAAAGACAGACTTACAGCATCTAATTTTGGAAAAGCAATATCAAAGAAATCTAAACCCAGTGAAAAGTTTATTAACAGTTTATTTTCAAAAAATGATGTGAAAGCCAATGCTCTTGGATATGGTAAAAGACACAAGAAAACTTATAAAGAAAAGTATCTTGAATTGTATCCTTCTAGGCATTTCCATGAGTGTGGCTTTGTGCTTAATAATGACTTTTCATTTTTGGGTACCTCGCCTGATGGGAAACTATGTGACAATAGAGCATGTGGAATTGTGGAAATTAAATGCCCCTTCTCTGCTAGAAACATGACTATTGAAAAGGCATGCAATGATATACCAGATTTCTATTTACAGATGGATGAACATGTATCATTAAAGAAAACACACAGTTACTATGCACAGATTAAAGGCCAACTTATGGTTACAGGTTGTGAATTTTGTGAATTCATTGTGTACACACAGGAGGAAATGTATGTGGAAAGAATTAATCCAGACATTCCATTTATGACTTCAATGTTACAAAATTTAGCTGAATTTTACTGAGATTATGCAATTCCATATCTGCAATATTCAGAATAAGTGACTAAAATACTTACATGGGTGTTCAGTCTGTGTAGACACCCTGCCTCACAATTGATATCTGGACTGTTCAATCTGTAAGAAATAAATACTTATGCACAATGATGCTAGTCAACAAGTAGTTTTCATATACTGATTGTGAAGTATATACATTTTATATCTATATTTTAATTTGGATGTATGGACAATGTAGTCTGAAATAAAGAAGTTTTATTCTTATTCATGACCTGGTCATAACACAAATATATGCTCCATTATACATGCACTGACAATAACCCATGGTATTAACCTGTTGTTAATTCCTTCAATACAAGATAAAAATACCGAGAGGGCTGGTTTGGGATAAATGTATACTTATAATTAAAGCACTAGCATTACAGGGTTACATGGATGCCCGAGTGGTCAAAGACTATCACCTTCACTGGTCACTGCCATCTCATCTACGTCCACATTGGTTCCGATTTTGGGCTCAGCCAATGTGGGTATGTAAAAAACTTTTTAGTAGCTTCCCATGAGTCTCCGGTTCTTCCCGGGGTTTTATTCCAAGTGAACCTGCCCGCCATGAATAGCATATGACATACTGAAAAAATGTAGTTAACCCATGATAACAACACTTACATAAACCAGCTTTACGAAATATGTATTAGATATTTTTTCTATTTAACATTACTTTCTAAAATACTACATATACGTATTTACCATAGTGAAATCTAAACTGTATTACCTTTGAGCAAGCGGCCTTGTGTTGGTTTACTCTGGTGATATTAAGCTGTTCGTGTGGTCGACCACACGCTTTGATCCATCGTTTTACCTTTTCCAAATCACGTTTCGGAGTTGGAAAACATATAAAACGGCCTCATTCCAACCTTTTCAGATATCTCTCATCTGCATTGCATTTTCCCCATGCACATCGAAGCACCATTTTCTCAATATATGCCAAAAATCACTAAAGTCTGTAATGCAGCTGTATTCTCACCACACGTTTGTGGGTAAAACATGGCGGATGTTACCGTAGCACTGGACGATCTTACCCGATTGGTCAATACCGGTATATTTGATTGACAGGTCAGATCTATGCATTGTAAATATAATAGACAGTGTGTGAAACTAGCCAAGAAATCCAAGCCAAGAGGACCAGTAACCCGGAAATGCTACCGGTCCCATCCATAACAATTTGGTACTACATTTCATCATACAAGAAGGTAAAATGTAGTCAATGTCTTAAATGTAAATGCTGTTACTATCAACCATTAGCATGATGATGTTGACAATGAAACAATGAAAATAAAGAATGAAAAAAGATATTTAAATGACATAAACAAAATTTATTTATTATATTCTACTTAACATAGCCCCATTTGCTGAACAAGACAATGATGCTTACTGTCCAGCTGATCCAAATCCAAAGAAAAATAATCCAGGGGTTGAGCATCAAAATATGTTGCTGTCACTGTTCAGTCTGAATCATAGAATTGTTGTCAAGGACTTTATCAGAACTAGGACCAGCACTATAGGGCTCTGGTATTCAAAGTGCAGCTGCACATGAAATTAGGTCTGCAGAATGATTTCCAGCAGTGGATTGCTGGAACTAGTTCACCTGCTTCTACATCACTAGATTGAAACTGAACAGTTAACAGCATTTTCATGGCTTTAAAATGCATCCTGTTTCTATATTCCATGTCAATTAGGCAATCCAACTATTTTCAACAAAACATCACTTTTATCTGAAAGTGTCATATTCTTTTTGAACACTTTTGTTTTCCTTATGTATGTTGGAATTTTAGCCTCTGGTAGCTCAGAGGAATCCACATACTTCTACATATATACTTTGGGTTTTGGAAGTAGCATGTGTCATCAGACATCACATATACACGAAACAGTTTTTAAACTGGAGCTGCAAGTGTCTATTAAATGCAGACTATGTACAAATTATTTATATTAACATCTCACCCAGATTAGTGAGTGGTCATCAGAAACAATGCCTGTTATGTATTTATTTGTCATTGAATATGATAAAATATACAACTTACTGGCAAAATTTACTTGACATACCTAATAACTCAACTTGTCAGAAGAACTGGCTTCTTATATTTTGCCCCCGTCTGCTGTAAAATTAGCTGGCACCAGTCCAGCAGGCTGGTGGCAAGTTCGCACCCTGATAAAATATCCATCCATTGCTACGAGTATTTGTTATTGATATTTTTTTTAATCACATTGCAATAAATCAAGACAGAAAAACAAAGCTTTTCGAAAGACATATAATCTTACCAGTGCATTTGTCTGTCCAGAAAAAACTAAATAATATTCCTATTATAAGGAAACCAGCATTCATTTTGATTGGGAATTATCCAAGTTGTCTTCAGCAACTCCAATTAAGATGACACCTAAAATTAAATGAAATGTAAAGTATGTAGAGATCCATAAAAACAAGCTCTACAAAAATGCTAAATTTGGAATCTATTTTTCTGAGATACAAAATAAATCAGACTTAATGAAACAGCAGCAGAGAGGGTGAATCTGACAACTTTTTAGAAGGTTCCAAATACCAAAATAAGGCTTTCTAAAACAAAAAAGGGTTTAATGACCTTAAATCAAAATAACTAACTATGTTGAGGGTTCTCCGAGAGTTCCTCTCAGGGGTTAGTTCACGCTGTTTCTCTGACTGAAAACTCATCAACAGCAAAGTATTACAAAACATGAACCTTTGTAGTCCTCGTTGCTACTACTAATTAAAATTTTTATCAAGACCCACATGATATTTTGTTTTGGGATCATGTAGATTTATTGTTATAAATCCGTATGTAGTAGCTTTCGCTCGTGAAAAGAAATCTACTTATATCCTTGTCCTACATGTAAGACATAGCACATTTTGATTTTGTTATGACGCCAACAACATAAATATCAGCATCGGGTCTTACAGGTAGGACTACTTACATCCATGTTACCGTCACACCAGTTCTGATGAATACATCGTTGCGTGTGTACACCAACTCCTTTAAACACAGCAAGAATATTAGTTTTCTCTGATTACTGATGGTATTTTTGTAAACTTTTGAGTAACATAAATCACATTCGTGTTTTTATGCCTACCTCCAGAAAAAAATCCTAGCTGGATTTGATTGTTTATCAAGCATTACGTCATCGTAAACAACCAAATTATTAATAAATCCATCTAAATCATCGACACTCGGTGATCCATCAATGAAGTCTTTCAGCACATTATAGCATATCTGATCATCTACAAACGGGGCTAACAAATACAACTTATCCCACCTGACCCACCTCATTATCAAATTAAGTAACAGTTGTGTCGACAGGGGCTCGTTACAAACAAAATCAAGGGATGGGGGTTCTAACTTGTAATAATATAACACAAGGGAAGACTCTGGTCCGCACCCCTCGGTAGTTCCAACACTGCTAGTTTATCCTAACTGTGTCTGCTAATTTCCAACTTATATCCAGTCGTAATCAAGAATAGTTCAATTTTCAAAACAGCTCGACACACTTCGTTCAATTTGTGATGTAATGGAGAAAATGCAATAATTATTCGCCAACCTTGACGTTTGGACAACTATCCTACTCACAGGGCAATTTTGCATTCGGACAGTCTTGAATTTCACCACTGACCGAAAGGTAAGATCCGAACAAACTCGAGTGCGCAATTCCGCGGTAAATACAAGCAGACGAAATCGAACACAGAAATGGACAATTTTATTGTGCCATGGTAAAATTAGATTATTAGCGTATATACTGCTAATTATCAAAATGTAAAATTGTTCAATATTTTATACACACTTGAGTTTGTTCGGATCTTACCTTTCGGTCAACGGTAAAATCCAAGAATGTCCGAATGTCTTACCACTTCCAGATGCGCCTATGCTAATCATTCGGATAGAATTTGGTAGCGCTGTCAGGTATAATAGCATTAAGAAAACGGCGATCAGCCTTGGTTATCAGCCTTGCTTAATTAAACTCAAAAAAAATCCATTGAATACGACAACTAGTATGTACAAATTGATGTAAATAAGTCACATAAAAGGATTAATGATAAAAATAATTTTTTTAATTAAATGTAAAAGCTACTTGTCAAATTTATTATCAGGTTCTCCAGTTAGGGACCGGTCATTGGGCTCATGGTCGATCCGTACCCAAGTAGTTTCGTACCCAAGTCAATTCGTACCCAAATTAGTCGTTTCATACCCAAAACAATGGTCGTTTCGTACCCAAATGAGTCGTTTCATACCCAAATGAGTCATTTCGTACCCAAGGTGCTGGTCGCTTCGTACCCAGTGATATAGTCGTTTCTAATGTAACCACAAATATCATAAAATGATATTTCATGCGTATTTTCTATGTTGCTTTTTTTCCTTTGTGATAGATATACATATAAATAATGATGATAATAATAATAATAATAATAATGATGATAATAATAATAATATGACTTTGTATACTTTAACGGGAATCATAATTGAAATGTTATCAAATGCTAAAATCCACGGATAACTAGTAAGTTTAAGCTTTCAAGCTTAATTCAATTTCACACGTGTTTCATTATTTTTTTTTTTGTTTTTGTTTTATTTTGAAATAATTTCAATAGGTGTATAATATTCAGCAGTATTTAGATTCAGAGAATTTTTACTAAATTCCCTGTCAATAATTCTTTAACAATAATACTATATTTACATCACTTGTTTACTGGGGATTAACTTTATCTTCGGAATTTAAAATTGGTTTACTCAGGCACTTATACTTTAGTATAAAAAGCATATGGCAAACTTGGAGTTATATACAATGAATTCAATTTATTATTAAGCCAAAAAGAATCAATTATCAAATTCATTCATTTGTTCTCATGGACGCATATATTGTTACTAATTGTCCCTGCTCTTACTCTCCTTTGTCGGTTACATTACAATTGGCATATGTTCCACTCCTAATTGTTTTGTTGTCAGGTATTGTACAATGTACGTTTGATTTCCATCTCAGTTTATTTTAATGTTTTTCTATCTATTCATATAAGTAAATGAAACCAACTTTTATAATGCGATACAGATATAAATAGTTGAGATGGTTTATAAAAAAAGTATTATAAGAAATAGTCAGACTTCAACACACACAAGCAAATACAAGCAAGAAATGGACAACTGTGTAGTTTGCTTCCAAAGAGTGAGACCACAACAACATGCTTTACAATGTAACGCTTGCCAAAAGTGGCAGCATCATAAATCTGAGACAGGTATGTATATTATTATTAATAGTGTGTGTGTGATTTGGATTCTTTAATGTAGCTTTCACAATTCTGCATTCCTATTGCTACGATGTCTGCAGTGTGGCAGTTTATAGTGATGTAGAGCACTGGGGCATAATGTTGCAGATATGTAGCCTCATGTCCCACCCAGTCACATTATCCTGACACCAGGCCTACCAGTCGCAACACTAACCTGTTAATGCTGAGTGCCTAGTGAGGTATCTCTTAGTACCATTTTTATAAGTATTTGGTAAGACTCATATGGAGTTCAAACCAACGAACTCCTGCATCCGAGGCAAACACTCTAACCACTAGAACACCGGAGCGGTAATGTTAATAGTAGTAGTAGTAACAGTGCTAAAAGTACTGCTGGTGGTTGTTAAAATAATATTAATCTTACTGCTGTAGCTACTATTATGTTGATGTTGTTTCTTTTCTTCAAAGGAATATCACAGACGCTATCGGCAGTTATGTCGTGGGGATGAGACACTGAGTCGGTGGCATTGCAAGGACTGTTCCCGACTTCCTCCACCGCTGATTATGACAGATGACAGTCTCAACAATATGTCGAACATTTTGCCAATAGCAGAGAGTACGCTGCTGAAAGAAATGGTGATCTTATAGACCAGGCAATGAATACTGACGTCATCAATGATTCTGACATGCCGATCGACAACTCTTCAGTCCAGTAAGATATATATCCTTCTATTTCATCTTTATTTAATCGATCTAAACGTGAGAAACAAGTACGTAATAAATGTGCAGCATTTTCACATTAGGTAACCACTGAAATGTTCTTTATTTCCAGATTGCCACCAGATGTTAGTTCTCATGCCTGGACAGCATCCCAAAATACAGAAGTGATATGCACCTTTAACATAGACGCCTCCTTCAAAGTTACGGAAAATCAAGAAGAGTGGGTTTATTATTTTATAATCTTTGAGAATTTTATTATGTTGTAATGTAAATTTCCGTTCAATACAATTAAAATGGTATGTAGTTGAGAAATTAATAAGATTAAATATTATGATTAGCTAACTAGTGTTCTGGAGAAAATCATAATATATAAGACACTGAATAGCACAGTATCCAAAAAGTACCACATGCTCGATTGAAATATTCTTTATTCACAAAATCGAATTTTAATCTTTTTATACAGGTCCATACAGGAACCGACGTTACAGTTAAGACTAAACCATGTACGTCAACCAGACTTTCAGATCGCTCTTAATGGTTCCAAAATGTCGCGTCCAAAACTTGAGGAGGCTGATGGATATTCATACACTGTCAAGGTTAGTAGTAATATTGGTAATTGCCATAATGTCATCATCGTTATTGGTCATATTTGTAGAGGTGTTGGCGGTGGTAGCATTGATATTCACACATTTGAATGTTTAAAAATCTTTCTTCTAGCGTACAAGGGCATGCATAACATACTGGTCGTGCTCTGTCCACTCTAAAAAGATGCGATGCCCAGCCACCATATTATTAT
Organism: Sinohyriopsis cumingii; assembly: GCA_028554795.2. NCBI lineage: Eukaryota > Metazoa > Mollusca > Bivalvia > Unionida > Unionidae > Sinohyriopsis > Sinohyriopsis cumingii. The sequence continues at coordinate 4,385,868 of JAPYKE020000029.1, forward strand.
TATCATTATTTCGTGTTGTAATGTTGCATATTACAGTAATTTATCTCGGTCTTTTTCATTGTTTGTAATTAGGTATTCAAAGCGTTGAAGCGACTTCTCCCGTCTCCTCCCACTGTCAAAGGTATTGTTGCAGACTTTGAAGCAGGTTAGTACAGTAGTAGTAGTAGTAGTAGTATAAGTTATAAGTAGTATTAGTGGCTTTAGTTGTTGTTGTTACTTGCGTAATATTAATATAAAGAATTTTGTTATTCTTCTCCAATTACTAGCCAACTAAATATTTTTTTTATTTTTACCGATGAACTATTTTCAAGATTCTGGCTAGCTGTAGCCAATTTATACATTTGTGTACCCTCTGTTCATGTTATCTTTCGGTATTATTTCATTGCACCTTTAAATTGAAACATAGTTGCAAACAATTATTTATGTATATTAATTAACACACGCACAGACTTCTTCATCATCATCACATTCAATTTTTAATTAATTAGGTATCTGGCTAGCTTTCCGGCGTGTGTATCCAGGAGTGCCTATCCACAGCTGTGCATTTCACCTGGGGCAAGCTATGTGGCGAAAACTTAAAGAATTGGGGTTGAGAACAACCTACATTCAAGAAAGAGTGTCCATCAGTTTTGCAGGAAAGTAAGAAATAATACCGACACTCGAATAAATTCGCTAATGTGTTTTTTAAATGATATATTTGTCATTATAATGTGTTATCTTATTAATAAATTGCTTTCATTATGTGTCTCTTTTTCTGGTGATGGCATTACCATTTTTGCCTGCAGAACATATAGCCCCATGCCTTTGCCCATCTTCAGGATTAGTCCAAGATGATTCCCTTGTTATATAGTTGGGTTGACTATGTAGAGTCAACCTGGATTACGAACATCACATTCCCAGGCGACTCATGGTCTGTGTTCCGAAAATCTGTACGAACCAACAACGATGTAGAGGGTTGGCATCATAGGATCAATGCGAAAGCCGGCAAAGCCAATCTTCCATTCTATGTGCTAGTCAGTCTTTTATATGATGAAGCCACTTCAGTTGTAACACAGATTCAACTGGTATCGGAAAAAGAGCTAAGAAGATACCAGAAGAAACAAATATCAACAAATGCAGGCGAGAATATTCTCGGTGTGGGAGGAGTATCAGAACGGCGTCATCTCCTCCTCAAAATTACTGAAACGTTGCAGCAGTATATACGGCCCGACAACTGAATGACAAGGCAATTTAATTGCATTATTATACCATGCATATTGTAATTGTATTTTCTTCATGTATGCATGTAATAAAACTCTAGAATGTACATTTCGGAATAATGTTGTTAGTCTTTTGTTATTTAAGAAACCTTTTCGAGCTATTCTTTCATCTTACTGAGACATCTCCTTCAGTCATTCTTTGGATGGTAATTTTTACTATTCTAATCTGGGAAAATTATATGCCGTATTACATAGGGTGCTGTATTGAATACGTTTCAATACTGACTCAATCAAAGCATGCATACATATCTTTGATTATTTAAATAATTAAATCTGTTTTAAAACAACAAAGTAAATATATGTAAAATTCAGTGCCAAATTAAATCTCTCTCTCTCTCTCATTTATGTGGAGGATAACAAAAGTGAGCAAAAATGTGTACAAGTATACCAATGCAATCGGCTGTCTCCCCCCTCCCCCCAAAAATGGCTTGGTTGCCCGTATAATATACCATGTTCAAGACCTTTAAAAGCAGACAACAAAAACTGAAATTAACACCAGTATTGGGTCTGGAGAAGAGAAACTAACACAAACGACACTATTGTATCTGCATTCAGCCCCATTATCAAAAGATCGCAAAATGTAAAGTTGTTTTGAGGGGATAACCATTTGTAATTTATCGGACATGTTAGTCATTACTAAATAATACCAAGTAATTGTTAATTGGAACTATACAAAAATAATGGACTTACTCAGTTATTTAAACCTGGCCAACGTTTTTTTTTTCTTCTTATTCGCAATGTGAATATTTTTTTTAATTCCTTTTGTACAAAGATGCTATTATACAGTGAAAACAATACAATTACTATAATTATCTGTGTTTGGTAAATTTTTTGCCCGGATATGCTTTGTTTAAGTTAGGAAAAGGGAGCTGTAAATATGAAAATACTTGTACACTTATAAATTAATTGGTGCAAAACGACAAGCACCTCGGGTACAAAACAACCAGCAGCTTGGGTACGAAATGACCAGCACCCCTTGGGTACGAAACGACCAGCACCTTAGGTATGAAATGACCAATATCCACGGGGTACGAAATGACTTGGGTACGGAACGAACAGGTACCCGTTCATTGTAATGTCATGTTTTGTAAGCATCTGTCGACTATGATCAATCGTAGAATTTGAAAGTATTACAGAATAAGATAGATAGTAACTTACCAGATAAATATTGTTACTTGCTGGGGCTTAGACGATGACAAGAGAAGACACTCGAATTTAACCAAATAGAGCACATATTCAGGATCATGGTGTATGAATGTATTGTATTTTGAAGCAATAATTGATAGGCTGAATTCAAATCCTAGCTTTGACCTGAGTTTCATCTTTAAATGGTTCGTGCCGCTGGAATAGTCGAGAACTCGCCTTGGGATTACTTGCCCCATGAATAGTTCTACAACGTAAGACACTGCACAAGTTGGTTTTGTTTTAGTGCTAGTCCTGATGCCCAAAACATAAATATCAGCGTCATGGTCTTACATGTAGGACTAGCTCCATGGAGAACCTGTCCCTTGGAGAAATCATCATTCCAGGTGTCAGGAAAAGTCGCCCCGAAGATCATAGATACTAATTAAGAGGTATTGCCCAATGATGGATACGCTTTATATGATCGATATTACCGAATAACCGAGATACATCATGCTACATGTCTGAGGCATGATGCTCCAGTGCTAGACATCACTATAAACTGCCACATGCAGACAGATCATGTACATATACATGCATCAGTTAGGACTTAATCACACTTAAATTCAGATATACCACACACACACACACACACCTGTTCATTTCTATAGCAAGTGTTTACTTATGCCCTGTGTATGTTGGGCTGTTATTGCCGGTCATTGCAGAAGAACTTTTTGCTGTTGTTGATTTTGTTTAATATATAGTACAAGTCACACAGGACAAGTAGGCATTCAGCACCAACTATTTCAGTAATTGGTGCCATTTTTTATACATTGATTCTACATACCTTTGAGTAACAAGTATTCACTTCATTTGGATTCTTATACATCCATATTCCTTTGGAAGGACATTATTTTGATGCCCCAAGAGGTCCCAGCAGCAAAATCAATATTAAAGTACATAGATATTTTGACAAAATGAACCTAAAGGTGTGATCCAGTACAATCTGGATTGAATGGTGCGCACTATGATGTCACAATGAAAGCTACACATATTGATAAACAAATTCATACTGCCCTCGACTGTGATGATTACACTGGACATGCTCTTATTTTGACCCAAGTTCAGTACATGGCCACCATTGTAAAAGTCCATAGCGATAGATATTTGTCTGGAAGATTCATGGAGACAGATAAGGTGCAGAGCATTCAGTAATTAGGATTGAACAGACTTTGGTTAAATAAAATTAGTGTTAAATTTTAAAAGAATTTATATTTGATTAAAAATGAGTAAATGCAGATATATGACCTATGTGACTTGTACTATAGTAATGTCACCATTGTGTGGTGTTATATCATATCAGACTTGTTTGTTTGAAACTTACCAAAAACAAGATGACATAATAATCTTTGTGGTGTCCTAGATAGTAAAAACTGAAGTGCAACCTCATTTATTTCATCATATATCTGATTATTTTCAGGTTTCCTAATTTAGCTCATAAGCTTTGTCTCCATCCCCAAAAAAAACATTGTAACTGTCTATTTAACTATTTATTTTAAATGATCCCAATTATTTTCATTGGAATTTAATATCTGCCTCATACTTTTAGTAATAACGAAATTATATCACCAAATACCCTTTTTTATAGAAACAAACCTGGCTTAGAATAACTTAAATATGAGTATGTGAAGTCTTCACTCCATCTGTTTGTCCACTAACTTCACAGATGTGCATCAGCACCCCTACCCCCTCAATCAACTATGTAAGATGCTTTTGAGGTGTAAAATCCAGCGCTTTTTTATTTCTACATGCAATGTTACCTACATTTTAAGCTTCACCTGCTGGAGCTTATGCAACTGGTACAGGAAGCAAATTGGTGATAACTATGCCAGTATTTATTGACAATTTCATCTTCTTTGAGAATTGATATTATTAATGATAACTGATTGATTTCTTTGTGAACACTTAAGGTATAAATTTGACAGTCTTAATCAATCTACAAGTAAGCTCTCTCACTTCTCCAGAGAAGCGCTCTAACTGTCTCTCTCTCTTCCGTCAGCCTGGAGTGAATTCACCAACCAACCTAGGGCTAGTTTTCCCTAAGCGAGTTCTCCATGGGTAAGTTCTCCATTTGCCAAATACATGCCACATGACATAAAATGCGACATTTAGTCCAGGGTAAATAAATGCATCATTTTTTATGTCCCTGTATTATTAATATTTGCATCTTATATTTTATTTCTTTCAAACACACATTATCTGCAATAATACACTTATAAGTAATAATAACAAAAATTATCCCAAAAAATTACAATTACAATACTTAGTGAAGTTTTTTGAAGATTTTTTTTTATGTTACAACAGAGTTATTTTCCCATTAGATTAAAATATTTAAATGAAAGATTTCATTCTGTATGGTTTTCAATTAGATTAATTATTCCTAAACTATTTGCATATCTGCCCATATGTAGAAATGTCAGAATTTTGGGAAATTCCTACCAGGTACCTAAACAATGGGTTACCTGGGTACCCAATCAAATGAAAATTGTATTAAATGTTAACCTGAACTGCTTTGTTGTAGGTTCACATGTGCTAACCCCCTATAAAGGTATAAGCATAATTATTACTAATATAAGCAGCAAAAAAGCATAATCCGAGCATAAAAAGAGCAATATACACCACTCTCTTGATAACTCGTGCACCACAGGTCCAAAAACAAGCTGCGCTATAGGCAAGGGTATAATTTATCGAGGGACCTCCATAACTATATGAAATGATGCCATCGTTGCTTGACACTGTGAAAGCCTCTAAGGGGGGTAGGGCTAGCTAGTCTGTTTAATGGATGAATACTCATTTTAAAATCTTGTTGGCAATAACTGTCAATAAAGTGCATTTTCTAATTAAGTTATTTGCTTTTATGTAAAAATGACCTTTATAGTCAAGATGCCCAACCACTGAGAGATAGATAACAATTCCAACAGGTTTCAATTACCAACTTTGATCACGATTTCCTCTGTTCAACAAATACAGGTCAGATTTTTGGTACTTTCTACAGTGTATCCCCTAGGGGTGCAAGACATAGAGTCAAAAATCTCCTTGGTGTCAAAACTGGTGGTCAGACTGAGTTAAAAACATACTTTAGTATCAAAACTGGTGGTTAAATTAAAAATGTTGGGGTCTCTGAAGCGCAAATGAAGGTAAAGGGAAACACTGCTTTCTAGTAATATAAAACAGGCTCTACAACTGACCCCATGTTATAAGCGGGTCTGCTACTTACCTGGATCAGCGGTTAAAAGTTTTGTCTCAGATCATCTAAATTCATTTGGATTAGTAGTTACACTGTATTTACAGTTTCTTTTTGGACACCGTTTCGGGGGGGGGGGGGCAAATATAACATTTATATGCCTTGTAAATTTCAGATCTTGCTCCACTATAATTTTTTCTACATCTTATGCTAACAGCTGCCTCGCTTGGCACTCAGCATTAAGAGGTTAGTGTTAGGACTGGTCAGCCTGGTGTCAGGATAATGTGACTGGTTGGGACATAATGCTACCTGTCAGTGGCATGATGCCCCATTGCTAGACATTACTATTAAACTGTCACACTGCAGACATCGTAACGATATGACTTAATTTTTTTTAAAGCTACGTTAAAAATCCAAATCACATACACATACACACCCGTTTTTCATTCACTATCCTTTCCGTGGTATTGGACAAAATACTTATTTTTCTTTATGGCAGCATGTCATCATGTGAGCTAATGGTAATTTCATTATGGATGGGAAGGGGCCCACAAATCCACAAATTTATCTTCCCCTGTATTTTTTCAGACACCTAATTAAAGATTTTAATGTCTTTGGACGACAAAAAAAAGTAATTATTTGTTGCCGTCTGAAAACATACTGTAAATACCATAGTACAATAGTAGAGACAAAAGAAATTGATAGGTTATTTATGAGCATCACTCACTTTAACTAGTCTACATGTCTACAGTAACTTTCATGAATAGTTGCAAAGTCCAAATAATGATTGTTGTATTATACTCGACCTGCCATGGTTCGTCCCTCAACGGCAGTCCAGTGCAATAAGTTTTTAAGTTTAACAAAATCCCTCTCCTAACATTTTTCAGTTGTATAACATCCATCAGTCACATCTATTCATCCCCGTTTGGGGGTTTATTGTATTGCCACTATAACACTTGTGTGTTCATTAGTACTTTCAAGACTGGACTATTGTAACTCAATTCAGTCTGATTCATCTCAATATCTACTCCAGAAACTTCAGAAAGTTCAAAACACAGCTGATCATACTTAGAGTACCACGATCAGAGCACACCTCCACGCTGCTCTGTATCCTACACTGGCTATCCATTCGATCCAAAATCAAACACGAATTTGTTCTCTGTGCTACGTTTCACTGTCGGACTCTAGTCCAACATACCTACCCAATCTCACCCATGTGTACGCACCAGCAAGACACTTATGCTCCTCTTCTGATAATCGTATACTCATTATTCCCACTATGAAAACAAAGTCACATGGACAGCATTCTTTTGCATACCAGGGCCCAGCAACGTGGAATGAATTGCCCACTGAACTTAGACACAAAGACCAGATCACATTCAAGAGGGCTCTCAAAACTCACTTATTTCGACTGAAAGAACAAACTTAAAGACCTAATAATGTTTCCTACATGAAATATTCTCAGCATGTTTTTTTATTTTTAATTTTTTTCTAATTTCATGGTATTTGTTTTTGTAATAATATTATTATATGTTTGTTATCTTATAGGTGCTGTCTAATGTTGTAAAGCGCTTAGAGCTTATAAAGATTAGATTATTATTATTATTATTATTATTAATGTCTGGCACCATTTATTTTCAATCTAGACTGGTTCACTATGTATGTAGTATAAAAATAGAATGAAACTGACAAGTTGTTTCGATACGAGAAACCCGTCTGTTTTCTTGGAACTGTTTCATATTTAAAAAATCACGCAAAAATTACACATTTACACATGTGAATTTTTATTTGAATTTTTTTCTCAGTGTTATAAAATAACATTTTTTTTACCCTTAATTTTAAACATTTCAGTGAAAAATTTCATTCTGTATAGTTTGTTCAGTTTTTCCTAACATGATATAAGAAGTGTATGTTATGGTAACCACATTTTTATGTTACATTTGCTGTCACAAAAAATATTTGACTTATGTTTCCTGGTATAAAAAAAAAAACAGTAAACATATGAGCAGCGTCCCTGACTTGAACAGCTAACACTCACTCCAGGGCCACAAACTTGAGGCAATAATGGCATTTAGTTAAACTGGGCATTTCTATTGTGCTCTCTTTTATTTGAATTGTAGTATGTATTTTAATTTTATTTCATCAAATATTTCTTAATCAGTACTTACTGTTGCTGTTGAGGTATTGACGAGTTGATGTCATCTGGAACTCAAAACAGGTGCATTTAGGTCGTGAGAAATATGGCACACATTATGAAATACCAGCGTTGATTCTTAAACAGGTCGCATGAGAAAGGAGAGAAGTGTCCTCCCTTGTATTGTTATATAGTACATGTATTGTAAGTAAATTGTAAGGAACCACAGGACTGAGCAAATCCCATAGCCCGACGTCCTGGACTAGTCATTTTTGAAGTCAGACAAGTAAAATTTTCCAAGCGCTAGTCCGGAACAAGTGCTTTTTAAAAAAGTCGGGCTAGTCCTTATTTTCATGCTTTAATCACTATATCTGCCTTTATTTGGCCAATTGGACACAGTACACAATTAATTTTACTATATGTTTTCTACATTTGTTTCTCAGTACTGACCTTTCGACTGCGTGACAATCAATGCAAATCATATGTTAATCTAAAATACCTTCAAAGATGACTTCACGGTGAAGTTCTTGTCAAAGGTTGGCCTGCTCTTTTTTTAGATGATTGACTGTCAACACAACAGCATGTAAACAGAACACATATTTCACTTCCGGATCATCACCAAGGCCTTATTACTCACCGTGCACTGTCGCCAAAATACATATAGACAACAACACCCTGAGCTCATATTATCAAGAATAAACAGTTACCTTTAAATCCCTACCAAAAATGCATAAATAAAACCCTTCTATCACCACCAAAATGAGAGAGGAAAAAATGTTTTAAAAATAGACTAGAACTACATTCATGGTACTGAACTGGAAGTATTAATTGTGACGCAATTCCAATTATGCCCTCTGGGCATACTTAGTACTAATATTAGTACCCTTACTCGTACCTCGTCAACCACAACAAATCAAGTTGAGGCTACGAAATCGTAGCTAACTGAATACTTGATTCTACCCCTCTTCGTGTATACATTTACATCCTTTTACCGCTTGACTGCATATTGGGCTAAGCGACCAAATTATCGGCAAATCAAAACACGTCAAGGTGGCGCTCACCAGATAATATGTACTTTTGAGAGAGTGACGTATGTAAGGTGAAGTAGTTCGCATTTAAAACATGCACAGTGGAGAGAATGTTTGCACACCTCTGTGCTACATTAATGTCATGTGGATGATATTTCTTTTGGATATTGTACTTTTGGAAATTTTACATGATTTAAGCACACTGCTAACTAAAATGACTGCTCCCTTGTGTTAAAAAATCAGTCTGAATTAGTCTAAAGTACACTATACATAGCAGCTATTAAAATAGGGCAAATGAATTTTGCCAGACTAGACAATACCAGCTTCTGAAAGTGCAATGAATGAATTACCAAATATATAAAATGTAAAAAAAGTTATCGGCTCTTTTTTATACAATTGACCTCTGAAGTTCAGGAAGTGAAAATGACCAAGTAGAGCTAGCACTTTTTTGAAAGGTGCACATTTGAAGTAAGGCCAAGCTGTATACTCTATAACCCATAGTACACCCATCAATCATACACCACAATAAAGGGAATTAAAGGTTCTTTGCATTATACCTAAGATATACAAGGTCTTTTTTAAATAGCCAGTATAACCAGTGAGGAAAGCCGGGGACATTCTTTTTCTTTAAAATCCGAACCCTTATGCAAAATGCGAAACTGTAGAGCGCCACCCAAATGAAAGAAAGCCAGTGTGATCAATTAGCAGTGTTGTAAGCGGTTTTGTTGCAATGAGTTCACTCAATCTGGATGATAGCAAGCGGCTCACTATGATTTTAATCCAGGGAGTCAGTGTAATTAAATTAATGAAATGTACTTTACCGACATCAGTGTTGGTTTCCTTTATGAACTGATTAAATGACAGTAATGATTCTTCCACGTGCGATATTGTGTTTGAAGCGAAACAATTATGCTAATTAATGAGCTGTTTCGTTTCGTATTTAAAGAGAAAATTGATCTTTTGATCACTTCAGAAGTAGTTGTCAAGCAAGCTGATAGTTAGTATGTGGATAAAATGAGCTTGCTAAATTATTTTCGCAAGTAAGGTATTAACGGCGATTTGGCGAAGGTAAATTTGTTTGAAAATGGAGGGATAAAACGTAAGACGGATACTGAGTGTGCAGTAGCTATTTCTGAGTGTGAACGAGGATTTAGTTCGATGAACTTAATGAAGACTTCTTTAAGGAATGCCTTAAACCAAAAGAGTTTACAAATGCTAATGAACATTTCTGCAAATGGACCAGAGCTTGAGTTCTTTAACCCAGACACAGCTATCAACTGCTGGCTTAGTGCTGGTGCAGGTGGCAGACATGGACATATTTTCAAATCCATCCGCAAAAACATATATACATGAAGAAGCCAAATATATGACAACCAGTGTTTTTGAAAAATTAAATTCTTTTAAGAAATAATTATGTTGTGTATCTTTTTTCTTTCTTCTATGGATTAAGCATATACGTCTCATCAAATCTCAGCATTTGATTACCATTTTGGGACCAGAGCAGCAGAGAGGGTGAACAGACCATAGAATTCCGACAAAACAAATAAAACAAACAAATAAATCATCTCGTAGAAAGGTCCAGATTTTACAAATGAACTTTCCTTGAGATGTTTATTTTTGCAATGACCGATTGTACTAATAAAACCTCAGTTCGAAATAGTATCTGAAAAAATAAAGTACTCTACGTGTTTATTTATTTCTTGTTTATTTTTTTGACGACCAACGTTGGTAGGTACCCTCTCTGCTGCTCCCCCTGTTACCCAAATATTTTATCAATACCCACACGATATCTTGTTCTTGGATCATGTAAATTTATTGTTATAAATCCATGCGGGGTAGCTTGCGCTCGTGAGAAGAAATTTTTGAATTTAATTATATCCATGTCACCACCACACCAAGTTTGATGAATATTTCGCAACGTGTGTGTGTCTACGCCATTAAACACAACTAAAATGTTGCAGTTGTCTCTGATCACCTTCGGAATTTGTGTATATCGTTGAGTAACATAGATCACGTCTGTATTTTTGTGTCTCCCTCGGGAAAAAATCCTAGCTGGATTTGATTGTTTATCTAGCATCACATCGTCGTATACAACTAAATTATTAATAAATCCGTCTATGGAATCTACGGATGGTGCTTCATCAATATCGGTTATAAACTCTATAACATCATTATCTTCATCCACTAATCGTGCGTTTTCATTGAAATCTTTAAGTACATCATAACATCGTTGATCATCAACGGATGGTGCTACTAAATATAATTTATCCCATTTCAACCATCTCATTATCAGATTAAGTAATAATTGCGTCTTACCCGATCCAGATGGTCCTATGATAATCATTCTGATGGAGTTCGGTAGCGCAGGATGATGCTTAACTGGCTCTCGCTGCCGAGTTGCTGAGAAATCAATTATATCCATATATATTATAACATGAATTTATATTGTTTACGCTGTAGAGTTAAAACTCCAACTGTTGATTTAGCCACGGTTACAACAAAAAACAAATTAATAGCGTACGGTGGAAAATGTTCTGTGTGCGGTAGAAAGAAAGTTTCGTTTTTACCTAATAAGCGCGGTGGTGATATTGCTAATTTGATGTCAAAGTTTCCAGGTGCTCCATGGGCTAAATATAGTGGAGAAAAACATCTACCAGGATATAATTATTGCGGTCCTGGTACCAGACTCGATATCAGGCTCGATGATCAAGATCAACCAAAACCAGGCGAGGAACCAATAAACGCTATTGATCGAGCTTGTCATGCTCATGATGTAGCTTATAAAAGTCAAAATCTACAAGATAGGCATATTGCAGATGTGAAATTAATTCATTCATTAAATTCTATAAAAAATAAAAATATTAGAGAATCATTAGCTAATTGGTTAGTAAGATCCTCGATGAAAGGTAAATTAGCGATTGGGGCTGGTAATTAATAATGGAATCAATTTATTATTCACCGAGAGGATACTGGAGAGGCAAAGCAGCAATTGGTAAACTCGCTGATGCAGCGGCGGTTAAACATTCTACTGCTAAAACGTGGTTATCTAAACAAGCAATATGGCAAATTTATCTACCACGTCCTAAACAAATTCAGTACGCGTATTTCGATGTCAGTGTTCCTAATGAAGTTCATCAAGCTGATATTCTGTTTTTACCGCATGATACTGTGCGTGGAAAAACGTACAAATACGCGTTAACCGTAGTTGATGTTGCAAGTAGATATAAAGAGGCAGAGCCGCTATCAGCGAAAACATCATCTGAAGTAGCCGATGCGTTTGAACGAATTTATCAACGAGGTGGTGGACCACAAGGTGGTCTACGATGGCCGCAGCTACTACAGGTTGATCCTGGCAAGGAATTTCTTGGTCCAGTATCATCGCTGATGAAACAACATAATACCAAAATACGACGAGGTCATACTGCAATTCACCGTGATCAAGCAATTGTTGAGCGATTTAATCGAACACTTGCTGAACGGTTATTTGGATATCAATACGCGAGGGAATTTATTCAGGATAAAAGATCTCGCGAATGGGTGGCAAGATTACCAGGCGTGATAGCTGCTTTAAATAATGAAATCACACGAACAACCAACATGAAACCCATTAGCGCGGTCACAAAAAAAAATATACCAACACAACGGAAAGATGCTGGAAAACAAAAAATATTAGGTGATGTCACAGTCAGATATTTATATGAGCCTGGTGAACTTGAAGGTAGTAAAGCGAGAGCAACTGATCCTATTTGGAGTGTTACCACACACAAAATATCTACCGTGACAAGATCCACTGGAAGAAATGTAGGCGTTTCTAGACCTGCAATCTACAGATTAGATTCGGCCGCTCCTCAACGTGGATTTACACGTGAACAACTACAAATAATTCCCGCGGATACACAACTACCACCGCGATCACTCCGGTGATTTCGATCACTTAACTAGCACTAGCGCCAAGGGTGCCTGCACTCAAGGCGCTAGCGCCTCTACGTCGATTACACTCAAGACAGGTTAACATGGTATTTTCTCGTGTATGACCGCGACTATTATCTTTTCTATCTACGGTAAATTGTCTTGAATCATTACTCGAATACCGCCATAACATTATACAATTACAACATGCGCAATGATTGTTCTGCTGCTGTTTTAACTCAATAATAAATTCAACATCAAGATCAAAGTCACGTTTATTTTTTTTTGTCAGATTGTTTGTATCCGATTAATTTTTTTCTTATTATATCATCATCGATGATGTTAAATTTATCAACGATTTCAGGAATTATAATTCTACGTAATTGAGATATATTTCTGACCCTCGATACCGCCAAATAAACTAAATTTGACCACTCGATGCGATCGTCTACAATCCAGACTCGTGTATCAGAAATAGTTAATCCCTGAGACGAGTTGATTGTCATAGCGTATCCCAACACCCATGGAGATTTGTCAGCGCGTAATGCATCTTCGACCACACTGATATCAACGGCGACAATATCATTTAATACGAGATTCTGTTTCCTTGACTCTGTCAAGGGTCCTGGAATATCAACATTAATATTCTGTTTTCGTGTATCTGATGGTCTATAACACAACGGAACGGGTAATTCTGAAAATTGTTCTTTATGTAGTTGAAATAACTGTTGTTGTAAAGCGTCTCTGACTATTTTTCTACTTGCTACGATCAAATCGGTGGGTCTCTATGAGTTCAAAAAATCACTCATTGATGTCTCTGAGATCACTCCACGTATTATTTCACACTGAATTTTGTTTGATTGTAATCTGATTAATTTTTTAAACTCCTTCAAATTTGCATCAAGAGCTCTATGATCATCATCTATTTCTTCGTAATAATCAACGAAATTTTTTAACCAATCATGTGGAGATGGTCCAACAAAGGGCGGCGGTTGACCATGATCGCCACACATTATTATGGCGGTATTTTTCGTCAACAACCAATCAAGAAACATTTTTAATGTATCCAATGACACCGTACATATCTCATCCCAAATAATTATTTCAGGTATATATTTTTCTCCCATCCGTTCAGGAGTCCATGTATCTCCGCGCCATCGGAAGAAACTATGATACGTGCACGATTGTACTTGCCGCTGTTTCATCTCGCGTGCAAGTCTATGTGTGGGTGTCAGCACGATTATATCTGAATTTCTAAACACATTAATCGTTCGAGTTGTTTTGCCGCATCCACCAGGTCCATTGAGATATACTGTCTTATATCTGGTTATTGGATCACTCAGCGATGGTGCCTTCGACATTTCTGATATTTTATTACCCTCACGATAAAAATCTCTCACTGGAACATCTGCTGATTCTGTGTAATTGTGTAATAGTTCCTTTTTTATTCTCCACGAACCCCATCGTTCATCATTACTTGTAAATTTCATAACAGGTTCTAAATATTTACTTGAAATATAAAATGAGTCTGTTGCGACTCTGACTGCGGTCTCAGGAAATCTATTAATCATCGATAATAAATTTATAGAAACATAAGCCAACATGGAAGATCTTAGATGAGTATATTGCGGGGATACGTCATTTATGTAACTAACGATCGTACCTAATTTTGTTCCGTCGGATAAATAAACACTCTCTCGATTTACAAACGTATTTTTCGCCGTTGTATCAGCGATTATAAAATCGTACTCGGCATCATCTAAAATTAATCGTGCGTGATGTCTTTTATAATCATATGCACCACCTTGAGTAAATTTACCTATAATTTTTCTACGGAGATCTTTTGCGGTTTTGAGTTTATTAGGAATATCATCTTCGGAAATATCAGGATATTTTTCCTTAAACTCGCTGATAACTTCAGAATCTGACATGGGCAACCAAACTTTGGTCTGTGCATGATATGATATAATTGCCTCACTGACCACCAACGATGTCAGTATCATACAATCTAGCATATATCGCAACAAAACTATAGGTGCCCAACGTTTTTCACAAAAATGTCTACCAAACCAAACATAACAAATCTTGTGAAGATTTTCGTTAAACTCGAATGATTCAATACAGGCGAATCCAGTCAGATCAAAATCAGGTAATGGTCCATTAATTGCCACTCGCGTCATCTCGTTTGTTGGGTGACCGAATCTTTCAAAGTACACAGAACAATCTCCGTATCCCAGAAAACTTCCTGGATAACATGCAACCATATCAACCGAAATAACATCATTGTAATTGTATTTGGTATTCCATAATCCGCCATGTCCATATTCGACGCAACTTGCGCGTACGTCCTCGAGTAAATCAAATCGTGTTGGTTTCCATGAATTTCTTTCTCTGGCAAAATGAGCCGCAACAGATGGAACGGTAAAACAATTAGTTAGTAATTTTTCAGTATTTTCCGCGTGCTTGCACTGTAAAAACGTCGCAAGATTTTTCATCTCGTCATGGAGGGATTCTGTGCGATATATTTCACCGTTTGGTTTGACAAACTGATCAAATTCACCTTCCTCATTACTTTTAAATAACCATACCGATACAGGATCGGTTTTACTTATTTCGTTGATAAAATCAAACATACTATCTGCCCCAGAATTATCTGCCACAGAATTATCTGTGGGGTAAAATCTAACAGTTCGATCACGTGGAAATATTGTTACCGCGTTAGTCCATGCGTGCGCGTTATGATCGATAATATTTATTGGAGCTCCTTTCGATTTATATTTCGACTGGTACAGTACTTCTCCCGTTATTGTCGCCACAGTTATTGGAAATTTTAATATTTTTCCTAACTCAGCAACATCTTTTATTGTAGCACCGGTATCCTTAACTGAATCAGCCCACGAGTTTATTTTTTCACGCCTTAAATCAGTTAATCCATTTCCACGCATCGCGTTTGTAAAGTGTTCTATTACTCGTTCAGCTACACAATTTAACCTTGAAAATTTCATCGGCGCTAGTTTATCAACGTTGGGTTTTTTATTTATCTCATAGATTCCATAAATAACCGCTGTTACAGGATATGCTCGCTCATAATACGGTTTGTCAATACCTGTCAGTAGACCCGGTCTGGAATTTTTACTTAATATGATAGTTTTATTATTACCAAGGACAGGATCATATTTGTCACGGATAATCCAACTACCTGTTTCTGTTAATACAATAAATTTTACTCTGAAGAAATATTTTTGATTGCCCTCGTATTCAGCGATGTAGTTAATGATAGTTGCCGCTCGCTTGTCGTTCATTGTGGCGTCCTTGACAGCTTCCGTGACAAAGTCAGTGTTGCGTATAATCTTGAACGTTGACCATGTATGAGATGCACCATCCGTGTAAAATTCTTTCTTGGCGTCGTGAATTTTCGAGATCAAACTTTTATTTTTCGGATCAACCAGATCTCGTACTGGCAAGTCAGAAGATAATCCGTCAAGGTTGAATTTATACTTAACAGGCCTAGTTTGGGATAATCTCTCAAACTCGTTCATATAATTAAAATAAATATTTAAATAAAGAAAATTATATATATATACAATGTCCCAATGCAGATGGTTGATGATCGGCTCGGTAAATCGATGCAACAAATCCTGTAGAAAGGAATTTTGTTGGATGCACTCACAAAACATACGACGAGGAAGTCTAGGACCAATACCATGTCTACGGTGTGGTATTGGAGTGCGAGGAAAGACAGAATTATGTGGGAAGTGCGGCGGGAAACGGTTCAGAGAACTTAAAAGATATTATGACAAAAAAAATAATAGCGGTGAAAACGCTATAAAATCCGTGAGGGATTATATATCAAGATTTCAGACAAACAATGATTTAAACATATAATATTATTATAATGGAGCAAAATATATTTGTCCCACATCCTGTCATAACAAACTATGAATCAAATATTAATGGTATCATCAGACACTGCAAGTTGAAGAAACAAGTTGGTTATATTACTAATGTTGGTTATCTAATGTTCACATGCGGGGGGGAAAAGAAACATTATCTGTGTCATAGATTTACGTATGAATGTTTCTTCGGAGTGATCAATGATGGTCTTGTTATTGATCATATTGACGGGGACACTCAAAACAATAATTTATCCAATTTACAAGCTATCTCTCACAGCGAGAATAATACACGCGGTAATACAGGAAGATGTAAGACAATCGGAAAGAGGGCGGTAATTTCCACAAGCATAGAAACTGGCAAAGTAATTATGTTTCAGTCTATGAACGCGGCTGCGAAATATTTTGATATTCACTCGCAATCAGTACAAAAAGTAGCAGAAAATATATATAAAACCACCTTCTCGAAAAAATATAAGCAGAAAATTATCTTTAAGTATCAATAACTATCATCACCACATTATTAACTATCATCACCACATTATTAACTATCATCACCACATTGAATTAATTTTTTTAATTTATGTCACAGTAGGTCCTCCATACACTACTGAATTTTTGATTATATAAGGGGAGATTACTTTGTAATATATAGTTTTCTTCGTAGATGGTTGGTTTTTTATGATCGTAATTAGTCAGTTTAACTAATTACATCGTAACTAATTACTCGTAGAAGTATTATTTATGTTTTTTAAATATTTCCCCATCATACAACATTACGAGAGATCATGATAATGTTATTGATCCGTAGGAAGCTGTGTGTGAAACAGAAACCGTTTGTCATTGTAATCGACCTGCAGTTGTGTGTTCATGCCACTGTTATTATTGATTCTCCGTCTGCTTAGGAAACCCGCTACAAATACAGAAACTGTTGTTATTGATTCTCAGTCTACTTGGGAAACCCGCTACAAATACAGAAACTATTATTCAGAAACTGTTATAAATACAGAAACTGTTATTATTCAGAAACCGCTACAAATACAGAAACTGTTATTATTCAGAAACTGTTATAAATACAGAAACTGTTATTATTCAGAAACCGCTACAAATACAGAAACTGTTATTATTCAGAAACTGTTATAAATACAGAAACTGTTATTATTCAGAAACCGCTACAAATACAGAAACTGTTATTATTCAGAAACTGTTATAAATACAGAAACTGTTATTATTCAGAAACCGCTACAAATACAGAAACTGTTATTATTCAGAAACTGTTATAAATACAGAAACTGTTATTATTCAGAAACCGCTACAAATACAGAAACTGTTATTATTCAGAAACCGCTACAAATACAGAAACTGTTAAATACAGAAACTGTTATTATTCAGAAACCGCTGTTTAGTGTAAATATTGGTTCCTTAGCTATATAGGTAGCTATATAGCTAGCTATATATTAACTTCCGAAACATATGTTCGTAACAATGTTTGATAGCTCGATCAGTATGGTATTGGACTGTGACGCTCGCGGTCCAGGATCGAATCCCCATGGCTGACAATTTGTTGGTGGTGTACGCATAATTGCGATTTTTATAATAGTGGGGGGAACCGCAAACCTCCCCCCCTCAGCAAAATTCCCAATCACAATATTGACTTGTGGTTGATACATATTTTCGTATCACCCATTGGATTAATTATTGTGGGTGGGATTTTGCTGAGCGTACATGTTTGTACTGTCCTTAGTTAGTGCCGTTTCATTCATAATCTGAGCTCGCTAATACACTCGATAGGGGCTCTTCATTCATTGTATATAACCATTTCATTGTATATATGTTATATGTATATCCTTTAAACTTGGTAGATTGCGGTGGCAAGCTACGAGTTTAATGAGGATTGTGCTGTCCTTGTGCTGTCCTTAGTTAGTTATATGTTATGTGTATATCCTCTAAACTTGGTAGATTGCGGTGGCAAGCTACGAGTTTAATGAGGATTGTGCTGTCCTTGTGCCGTCCTTAGTTAGTTATATGTATATCCGATAAACTTGGTAGATTGCGGTGGCAAGCTACGAGTTTATGCCGTCCTTAGTTAGTTATATGTATATCCTCTAAACTTGGTAGATTGCGGTGGCAAGCTACGAGTTTAATGAGGACTGTGCCGTCCTTAGTTAGTTATATGTTATGTGTATATCCTCTAAACTTGGTAGATTGCGGTGGCAAGCTACGAGTTTAATGAGGATTGTGCTGTCCTCCCTCTTGGGCCTCTAGACCGTTGTTTGGCGGGTTAGGGGCTCTCGTAGAGGGAATATTTGCCTAATGAACTTGGTAGATTGCGGTGGCAAGCTACGAGTTCTTGGTTGTGCTGTCCCTGAAACATCCCGACGAACTCGCTAATACACTCGATAGGTGTTCTAGGGATATTTTTTTTTATTTTAAAGATTTATATATTATATAATGAACCATGAAAATATCAATGATGTAATTGTCGCTATTAAAAAATTGAAAAAAGATGGAATTAATATATCTGATGAAGTTAATCCTGAAAAAATAGTTTCTGACTTTGAGATTTTACAAGAACGTAAAACCATGGGGACACACACACTATCATCTGAATACAGGCTCATGAAACGGATTCAATCGGCAATGTTTCAGTCGCTAGCTACCGTAGAAGATGATCATGTGAAGGAGTTCGTTCCTCTTTCTACCGCCGTAGAAAGAATTAAATCGTTATTATCCCACGAGTATGAGGCAAAGAAAACGATTAGTACCCGTATAAGACTATTAAGAAAAATAATGTCAGAAGGTAACTTCGTTACTGGTGAAACGATCCAGAGTAACCTCGTTACTGGTGAAACGGTCCAGAGTAACCTCGTTACTGGTGAAACGATCCAGAGTAACCTCATTACTGGTGATAATGAAAATGAAAGTTTTGGTAACTGGGGTCCATGTCAACGCTGACCACGTGTATTGGTAGTCAAAATCAAGAAAGTTCTAACCTTGTCAAATTGTTCCTAATAAATTTTATTTATTATAAATTTTATTTATTAATAATATTATTTTTACTGAGGATTTATTTTTTTTTTACTAAAATCAAGAAAAATGCACGAATTACTTGATTCTGACGGGGTAGTTGGTAGTCAAAATCAAAGAAAAATGCACGAATTACTTGATTTCTGACGGGGTAGTTGGTAGTCAAAATCAGGAAAATTGAGCAATTTCGTTGTATTTTAGTAAAAAAAAAAATAAAAATCTCAGTAAAAATAATATTATTAATAAATAAAATTAATTTATAATAAATAAAATTTGTTAGGAACAATTTGACAAGGTTAGAACTTCTTATTTCTGACGGGGTAGTTGGTAGTCAAAATCAAGTAATTCGTGCATTTTTATGTTTCTGAGGGGGTAGTTGGTAGTCAAAATCAAGTAATTCGTGCATTTTTATGTTTCTGAGGGGGTAGTTGGTAGTCAAAATCAAGTAATTTGTACAATTTCAGTAAAAATCAGGAAAATTAATAAATATTATTTTTTTTTGTGATAGAAATTTTAATTTTACTTTCATCGACTAGCTTTTTTAGTTGCCTAGGCCGATTAATTTGTACCAAACACAAATTTGTGCTAGTAATAATAAAATATTTTTTTAAGTTGATCGAATTTGAGTCTGATCTCTGTTACAAATGTTCTTCTAACTGTTAAGAAATCCTCGCGTGTAAAACCCTCCATTACATGAAGATCTACGACAAAAAGTCCTTAGACAGAAATCCTTACGACGGAAGTCCTTAGACAGAAATCCTTACGACGGAAGTCTTACGACTTTACATACAGATTTATTACAAGCTCTTCTTCACGTATGTCAATTAAGCGATTAAGGTGGTCTGTGAGTTTAAAATTGATTCGTGTTAACATATTATTGTGACACCGTAAATACACAGGATTAGTTGGTTCTTGCACGATTAAACTTCCAGGGGGAACTTGTGGTGTGAACGTGTACAGGATGTATCCTTGTTGAGCTTGATTTGATCTTCCGAGATCTATTTGATAGCTGCCATCGATTACGTCACAAACCAGATTGACCGCGACCGTCGGTGTTATATTAACGATCCGCGGGGATACGTGTCTTCCGCCGCCACGTGGATCATTATCATATCTGAGAACAACTGCTAATGGTGCTAGTTTTTTCCATGCATCGAGTATTTTAGGAAAAAACTCATCAATGACATCACTGACAGATTTTCTTAATTTATCCGGATTATAATCAGGAAACTTGAACGTTACAATGTCAGCTTCGAGTATTTTGTACTTGGCTGCGAAGGATTTTTTATAATCGCTTGATGACTTAAGAACCATATCTCTAATTCTGTTATAGATAACTTCAGAAGAATTAACTATATAATTTAAAACTTCTATGTACCTAATAATATTATCGCGCGCAGATGTTGAATCAAATAAATACTCTTGAAAACTATCACGTAAATTATTTACTTGTATTTCATGGTCTAAGTTTATTGAAGCAAATATAGAATCAATATTCAAAGCAATAACACGTTCATTAAGATTATACAAAAGAGCTCTAGGATCATATACAGGTGCTCCCCCCCTCCATCCTGGTTTTACTTCTATGTAATCTAGCCATTCTGAATTCATTTTAATATCATGACGAAGACTGGTCTTTGACGTAAAATCACCCCTCGTTGGTTCTGGTGGTCCTTCATACACCGGGGGAATTTCAGGCCATCCTAGCACTGATCTGATTGAAGATTCATAAATATCAACGGCATAATCAGGCGAGTTTATTTCAATCGTCGAGGACAGGGTGGGTTCATGAACATTAATTGATATTTTTGATTATTTTCCTGTTATTGATTTTATTCTACGCGCAAATTCCTCACTGATTTGTTCGATCTCATAACTGCCGGTTGGTATTCCAACAACAACCCAGTCAGGTGTTCCATCGGGTTTGTTCTTGTTAGTAAATACAAGCGAATTATTTGCTGGTGTACCATTAAATGATTTTGATCTGATATTTGGCCAGCTGTAATATACTCGTAATTGTGCTAGTGCTATTTCTTTTACTGGAATTGCAGTAGGAAAATTAACACTAAATTCAGGATTAATTGAACTTACCGAGATCATCGTTATCTTTGGCGGAGTTGTGTTGGTCACGATCTGCTGGAGTAATTCTGTCATTATTGATACTTGTATCTTTAATACCTTCGTCGTATATTTTGGTTATCATTGAAAATTCGAAATCAGATATAATTCCATCACTGAGACTCGCTGATAACAACGAGGATAATTTCGAGTATGCTACCGTCGTTGTGTGTAATTTTATTTTGTAATCGGATAATTTTTCGTTCGTACAAGTACATATTTTTTTTGTGATGATACCAAGCACACCTGCAATAGTTGTTGCTGCTGAAATACAGATAGTTACAGCTACTGGTGCCATCGTTGTCAACGCTGATAATATTACACCGGTTCCAGCAACAACAGCGGATACTGAATAAACAATCACATCAACGATAACCAATCGTCGTCGATATTTTTTTACTTTTACTGTATATTGATCGACTTGATCTTTTAGCGCCGCCTGCCATTCACGCGCTTGATTGTATCTGTATTGTGCACCGTCCATATATATTTTTATACAGTAACCAATTGATGTGCTTCAGCTACAAATTCCAAACACCACCAGTAAGATGTTGCGGTTAATGTCCTATCAGCTGCTTCCAGAATAAATATTTCCTCGGCTCCGATATTTAATATAACAGATACAACCCCGGAAAACCTGTCGGTGGAATGACGCCATGGAAACGTTGTAAATATTTCAAATTTTGCAGCACTAAACACAGATAGCCTGTACACGCCAGTGCTTGTTGCGGTATATTTGATGGTATTATTTTGTTTTGACCATGTTGCAAATCCCGATGATACCGTGCATACGATGTTTGTGATATGCCCGGGAGTTATTTCAGCTGGAATTTTAATCAGATTGGTTTTATTGATAATCTCAGGAATTCCCGCTACGATGTCTAGCTGTGTTCGTTTGATCGTGTCTAGGTTACTTTTGATATCAACGAGTTTTATATCGATGACGGAAGGAGTTCCAAAGAACTTATTTATGGCATCATCGGTTTTCTGAAAATTTCTTCGAAGCCTTGTAAAACCGGTTACGTGAACATCATATTCGGCCCGCAGCGTGGATAGTTTTCCATCCACGTCGTCGACGTATAGTTTGTTTGCGACGTCGTTGTCAGATTTTGGAGCTGTTACAGCTACTATTTTGTTCCCGTTCATGCTAAGTTCACCTGTCATTGTGTCACCGGTGTTTCTCACGCGATTAGCAACACTTTTTGTAATTTCATCTCTGATGGTTTTAAGTGACATACTTGAATCTCTGATTCTACCACCGTCAGTAAACACGGGAATATTATCCGTAACTGCACCGAGTACTCGCCGGACTATATCATTCCATTTGATATTGCTGGTTTTTAGTTTACCATATCGATCTTGAAAAATAACAACTTCATCTGGGTCAGCTCCAGCCAGGTTCATGATATCAGCGAGGTCATCTTTAGTCGCATACTTTGACAGATCAACGTCGGATTTTATTTTCTTACTAGTAGAAGATCTTCCGTAAATGTCAACCATTATAATAAGATCCGTTGTTTAAAATGCTTTACGCGCAACAAATCGGTTGCTTGTATAATCGTGCACGACTTTATGTGGCGGCCTGGATGATTTTGATATAGCGTCGAGTACATTAATTACTTCACGGCCGCATATTGGCGGATCTGTCATTGTTTGTGTGGGTAGCGTTGAATACCAAACTTTGGAACCTCTGGTTGTTGCGTGGAGTGGTGCGACATACTTGATAAATTCAACAGGTGGAGCTAACCCGTACGAATCAAAATAAACAATTCCACGTGGATCAACCGCGTATGATACCCAATGAGTACCGGGTCCGGAACGTTTGTCAAGATTAATAATACCTGTTTCTAGTTTGTTTGGTTGTTTCGGTAATTGATCTCGCATAAAAACACCTCTAAAGGCAGATATTTTTAATTTTTTAGCAGCATCAAGTAAATCAAAATTTGATGCTGGAACGTCTAACGAAATGATCCTGGAAGCCTTAGGCCTCTCCCCCAACGAGATCCCGGTAATCTTAGACCGCGTCCCTTTTTTTTGTATCCCTTTCCTGTTGCTTTCTTTAGTGCCATTCCAGCGGCTGTTCCAACAGCACCTAACGCGGCCGCTTTTGCTACGGCTGGAGCAGCTGCAGCTATTAATGCCGGAATGGCCGCAAGTAGTGGAAATATACCACCTGTTTTAACCATGTCTTTGATGGCGCTCGGGGAGAGATGGAATTGAACTCCAGTTTTTGATTCTAGGGCTTTATTGAAATGTTTAATCTGATTATTTGTCAGCGATAATTTGTTTGGACCACCACTAATATGATCTCGTTTTAGTGATATTTTAGTTCTGCATTTGTTGGCGGTTTTTGATTGAAGCTTTTTTACCTGACCCGGGGTCAGAGTAACATTAACATGACTATACGACATTTTTATATAAAATATATTTTTCTAAATAACACGATTAAAGATTTTCCACCGGTGCATCAACAACTCTCATTCGACCACTGCCACCTTCAAGTAACATGGCCTTGTCGCTAAGTATGACCGCGATCGCTCTGTAGAAGCCGGGAACAATTGGTGGACCGGGTATATCAGGAGGAGGGTTAGTAACATGAGCTCGAAAGTGTATATCAACAACAGATTGTTTGGATAAATCAAGATGTTCTAGTGAAAAATAATAAATCGGATATAGACCTGTAAAATCTAGTTGTGATATTTGCAAGCCGGTATCTATATTTTGATCACGTCCCATGAATGACATTAAACGATGATATGCGCGCGCTACATGATTTTGATCAAAATTTAGTTGTATATCCTCGGCTGGTTCTTGATGTCCATTTATCCGTAAGGAAACTTCATTAACTCCAAGGTTGTCAAATATCATATGTGAACGTTCTTGATTATTCGTCCGAGCATTATCTTGTAGTGCAATAAAAATATGTCGTGGTGCAGAAACACCCTGTTGTGATGCTATATGCCATGTAAATAAACCATTAATATTGCTTTGAGCAGCATCTGTGGTTACTGTTAACCATGATAGCAATGATTTACCGCCTTGATCCATAAAAGATAGTAATTTTTGTTCCTCAGTAATAGATGGAGTCATTACTGGCATCCATAGTGAAAGTTTTGATATATTTACTTTACCCTCGGCAACACCAGCACCTCGCCAGATTGCATCATTATCATCACTTTTTCTTACGGCACAATTGTGTGTTTAGCTCCAAAGATGACTTTTCTAACATTTCTGCAGAATCCAAAGATGTGAGATAATGGAATTGCACATGAAAAATTTCTATCACCTCCTGACAGCGCTGCTTGGCGTGTTGCAAATGCTAAGTAGAAAGTCGCGCTATCACCTTTTACAATATCAAAAGCAGCAGCTGGTCTGGCTGCGTGTTCAAAGTCAACTGGTTGTGGATCAGATGCAGTATCTTGTGGTGTCCGTATTTTAGCATACCTGATATGATCAGCGTTGTCGGTGATATCCTTGGCAAACATCATTGTTGGACCAGCTGATCTTGTAAAGTCGTCAGAATATCTCGCCAGACCAATTATTGTTGTAGCAACGTCGACATCATTCTGAACTGATTCAATATTTTTTCCATCAATCATGTATGTGGCGCCACTAAATAATGCCATGATCCCGTTGTTGACAAAACCAACACGCAAATTAGCAGCATATGGCGTATTAGCTACAACATTCGTTACAAGTCTACCTTCTACTTCAATAAACGCTTCAGCGGGCAAGAAATATCTACTTGTATCATGAACCTGTAATTCGATTCTCCCCCGCTGATTTGGTAGTCTTGCATCATAGGAATAAAATTGATAATCACGTACCGACTCGTACTTAAGGACAGGTGCCTCCATATCAAATGCTGGGTCTGATTCGCGCCTGAACATTTTTATTATAGTTACCATTTTTCCAAATGATGATCATCGTCGACGAAGACCACTTCCTGCTATTAAATTTGCTGTTATATTTTTTTCTGCTTCTTCAGATATCGCCGCTAGTTTTTGATTTGCAGCCTGATTTATTATTTTACTTACGTCTGCGGGCATCACCTCAGTACTTGCCAGTTTCACCGGTGGTTGTTGTTTTCGTCGCAATAATCGTGCTAGTCTTTCCTTGATCGCCGAGAACGCCTTACCAGCAACATTGACAATTGCACCAGGAGCTTTATCACGAACAATATCAATAGCCTTCATCGATAATTGTTTTGCTACAGGTGCTACTTTTGGAGCTATCCTCGTGAATAATCCTCGAATGACATCACCAAGTCCATTTCCGTAAATAACACTATAGATTGGTAATCGTGAGTTTACCGCTCTAACCTGTGTGGGTTTACGATGATTATCATGCACAATCATCTTATTTTATTTACCATTTATCTAACAACTAGTCATCAACGAGCTCATCAATAAGTTCTCGGTAAACGCCGATATCCATGATACCACCTTGAAATAGTCGCCGACAAATATCAGCTGCTTCATTGGTTATTTCTGGTGAATTATTTCTAGCTCGTTTTCCTCCTATGAGGACTTCTAACCGTGACACGTCATTGATGATATTATCAGGACATAAACCACGTCCTGTTTTAGGTTCATCTTGAGGTGGTGGTTGCATTACCGGAGTAGGTACTTCAGTGGTGTCCGGGGGTGATCAAGATGGTGAATCTGTCGGTGTAAATGTCATTTTCGGTGCAGAAATTTTACGTAAAGGTGAAGGAATTTTCTTCGAGGAGGGTGATTTAAGTGACTCTTTAGCCTTTTTAATTTCCGACATCAACCTTTGCTGTGGCGAAGAAGATTGTTGTTGTTCTATTTGTTGCAGAGGTGGAGGAAGCTGATACTGGTAGGACTCTCCTTGTTCTGGTTGTTCCCGTCTCTCTCTATAAAGTCTTTTTACTTCTTCTTTAAGTCTTTTAAATTCTTGACCTCTAGCTTGTTTTTTATTGTAATATACGCGATATATCCATTTAATGAAATTATCATCATTTGTTTTTTCATGACCGGGTTTTAAAATACTAGATTTATTAGATATATTTTTTGATATCATCTCAGGTAATCTCTCTCTTTCAATATTTCTAATTTCCTCAACAACTCCTTCGTTAAATCTTGCAATTAATCTTAAGCTTTCTTCTGCTGTTTTGGGTTCAGATGCAAGTTTTTTTCTCACATCGGCGACTTCAGCACGAAGTTCTCCAATACCCTCAAGTATTTCCTCGCCAACAGGTGGAGGCTGAGCTGCGGCTATGTCAGTTGGAAGGTCTCGTAAAATCTCCCTTGCCTGTTTAGTTCTTCTTGCTATTTTTTTTGATACCGGAAGAAGATCTTCTTTGATGACAGTTGTAACTTGTTCAGTAGCTGCAGTGACGGGTTTAAATAGTTTTTTAGTGTCTTCTTCAAACTCAACTTTTGCTTCTTGCTGCGCTTGTAGATTTTTTCTAAATGAGTCTTTGACAGGAAGAAATTTTTTAATTGCTTCTAATCGTTCTCGAGCTGTTCTTGCAGTATGAGATTCTGGATGTATCATTTTATTATAACATAATAATTTAATTAATATCAGCAGAAGAGGAGCAGCAGAGAGCGTACCTACCAACGTTGGTCGTCAAAAAAATAAACAAGAAATAAATAAACACGTAGAGTACTTTATTTTTTCAGATACTATTTCGAACTGAGGTTTTATTAGTACAATCGGTCATTGCAAAAATAAACATCTCAAGGAAAGTTCATTTGTAAAATCTGGACCTTTCTACGAGATGATTTATTTGTTTGTTTTATTTGTTTTGTCGGGATTCTATGGTCTGTTCACCCTCTCTTCTGCTACCAGTGATAAATATTTGCTCAGCCCTGAACCATACGAGCCCCTTTGATGATGAATAAATAAGCACACAACACAAGCTTCAAACTGAAATCATTTTTCTGTGTCTCGATTTGAACTTGGAAAACTTATCTTTTTTTAATGGGTACCCGGTTGTACATTATTTTACCTGGGTTATTATCAATGGGTGAATACCTGTGTACCTGTTAGCATCTTTACCCATTTGTTTGTAACCTCTACCAATTTTAAAAACAAAAAACATCAAGAATATAAAAAATTCACAAAAGTTTGTCATTTCATTCAATGTTTTGTAATTTCTAACCTGATTGACACCAAGGGGTCCCTAACACTGTCCAATTATTGGTATTTCAATGCAAACAGGAGCTTCTGAAATAAACAAACAGACTGCTTCGTGTCCATTTATTATTTCTAGAATAGTCTATTTCAGCCAAACTGTGTCTATATCCAATATTTGCAATTTCTAGTTTTATTATTTCTAAAACAAATTAAACGCATTAATAGGAAGAACTCTTGTATACATTTGTCCAAAGAGATGTAAATCCAAAATTTACGGAATTATTTGATTTCAAAGAGGATGAACTACATCACATATATTGCTTGTGAACATTGACTGGCCTAAGGAGATATGGTAACCATGTTGCTTTAGATTCAAAATCAAAATGCGTGTGATTTGGATTTTTAATGTAGCTTTAACAATTTTTCAGTCATATCGCTACGATGTCTGCAGTGTGACAATTTATAGTGATGTCTAGCACTTGGGCATCATGCCGCAGACATGTAGCATGATATCCCACCCAGTCACATTATCCTGACACCAGGCTGACCAGTCCTAACACTAACCTCTTAATGCTGAGCGCCAAGCGAGTCAACTGTTAGTACCATTTTTTAAGTCTTTGGTATGACTCGGCTGGGAATCGAACCCACGACCTCCTGCATCCGAGGCAGATGCTATAACCAGTAGGCCACCGGAGCGGTGATTGAAAATGCCAATAAGTTGACTGTTTGGGAACCCCTAGTGACGATCAGATTAACAATTATAAATCAATCAATGAAATGTCTATGTTCTGTGCATTTTTTATATTCTTGATGCCTTAAAAGGTGGTAGAAACAAATGGGATGGTGCAAGTATACGATAACATGGTATAAAAAGTGTATATTATAGTAACCAAGTTTTGCTTTGCCTTTGCCTCCAAAACAATATCCGTCATGGCTTTCCTCAAATAAAAAGATAAAACCAACAAAACCATATGCCCTGACTTAAACAGCCAACACTCGCTCCAGAGCAACGAACTTGTTGCAAATATGGCATTAGTTAGACTGGACATTTCCATTTTGTTTTCTATAATTGTAATCGTGGTACATATTTATATTTTATTTTGTCAAATATTTCTTAATCAGCAATTACTATCAGTATTTTAAAAAAGGTGTTGATTCAGTTGGTGTCAATGATTTTGAAACAGGGATGTAAGGTTGCGAGAGACATGGGTAACAAATCAAGGACTGGTGCAAAGTTAAGACAGTCGATGATAATGTGCAGATGTACACAAAACACTGCAGGAAATAAACAGTAAACAGGTGACATTACATCAGAAATCCACTTTCAAACTTCTAATACAGTTTTTTTTGCCAACTAGTTTGAACATAACGTAAAAAGATTTGTTTGTTTTGAGTGAAGAACAGAAAAAGATCATCGATTGGATTTGTTACTCATTATATTTACTCAATATCTATTTTAAAATGTCTGTTTCTGGAGGAGATAAAGGACTGTAACATTGTGCAAGTTTTAACAACAGTGACCTGCAGAAACCTGAAAGACTAACATGCTTAAGCAATTAAGCCGGTTTCATGATCATCTAGATGTAGTGGGCAAAAGCTAAGATAGGTCCGAATTTAGCATTTAGTATTTGGATAATCACATTACTTAAATAATCATGCTAAAAAACTACTTATTAAGCCTGTCTGTTTTCATTAGCAAGGTGTAACAGCATTGTCTTACCAGAGGTCTCTGTTCTGTCAAATCAGTTGGCCATTTTAATGCATGGTTTTTTTTCACAGATGTTAATTATAGATAGGATAATCATGTTTCCTGTTAAACTTCAAAGTGTGTGTCCTGCAGTATTACTGTATGTCTTTGTGCAAACATTTAGAGATAGAAACAGAACTATTGGATATTATGATTATAAAAAGGGATTTCTCAGATAAGGAAAAGTGTTGCTGTAAAATGTAATCATTTGCAACAATTAGTACATTTCGCAGTTCAGGTATGTGGTAGCCATACAGATAGCTTTATGTAAATTATATACTTGGTGGCCAGTTCAATAGACTTTCTAAATGAGGCATGAATTGTCTTTTTCAATTAAATTGAAAAGGAACTATTGAATATTCACCAAGGTGGTGAATAAATATAAATATATATAATAAAACAATATTAGTTCTACATTCCTGTGTCAACCTATCCAGATATCAGTCATGGCTTCAATATTGTGGCCATACATTGATTTAACTATAAGATGGACAATGTATGTATCTTTTTTCTCCATTAATGATCAAGATGTTCATGTATTACAATTTGTTTTTATTTAGCTGAACACTGGCAGTTTGTTTTGGGAGAATATCCCCTGGGCTGACAGTGTCCACCTTTGTGCTGAATCTGCAAGTGGATTTAAAGTTCTTTCATGGCAGGTTAGTGAAAAACCTATCAACAACAATTTTATTTTAATGCTAATGGATTTCACTTTATTAAAATGATAGTTTTATTTCCTTTTCTTATTCTTTATAAAAACTTTGAATATACCATATTTACAGTATACATTGGGACAGCTTAAATTAATTTTTAAAATAATGTTTTGGTGAACTGTTTGTTTTTATGAGTTTTAGGTTGTGGGGCAACTTTTAAATCATTCAAAAAGTACATGTCAGTGGATGCACTCAAATTTAAAATGTATTGAGGTGTGTTCTTGAAATAAAACACTTTTATCCACCGCAGCATCTTCTCATCAACCCAACCATTCTCCTGCACACATACGATCCATGCTTTCGATGCATGAATGTTTTTTTAGCTTCCTCATGCTGTTAACAATTACCATTGGTGACAACTCATCTCCTGAAGTGGAAACTGCAAAGTCTAAAGTAAGACATTTTGTGTGCGCAATTCATGAAAATTTTCACTTTTAAGACTGGCCTGATTGCTGCGAAACTGACGGGTTTCTTGTCATTGTTCTTGAATTAAATATGTTGAGAATTATATGTTCTTTCTGTATCTGTCTTTCATTTAATATTATTTAATTTTTGTACAGCAACATTAAAAAGAAGTTTGTTGTTGATATCAGATGATTATTGGACTTCTGATATCATTGTTGGAGTTGTGAAGTCATCTGACATGTAACACAAATGGCAAGTACCGGGTCATGTTTCATTTATG
Organism: Sinohyriopsis cumingii; assembly: GCA_028554795.2. Lineage (NCBI taxonomy): Eukaryota > Metazoa > Mollusca > Bivalvia > Unionida > Unionidae > Sinohyriopsis > Sinohyriopsis cumingii. The sequence continues at coordinate 4,416,855 of JAPYKE020000029.1, forward strand.
GTGTAGTTTTGTCTAGTCTGTCAGCAGATTAAAGATATAATGATTATAATACTTGCCATATTTGCCATTTTTGAGACAATAAATCACTTTCCTATCAATTAGTTTAAATTTGCTAGGCTTGCTGGTAAGTGACTACCACATGCTGCTACCGCACAATGGCAGCAAATTCCTATCTTTTTATATTATGCAATTGCTCTGACCTCACACCTGAACCTAGAAAACCAAATGTACAAAATAGGATTTGTATATTCATAGGAAATTCGGATTAGAAAACAGACTTCTATTCATTTTAAGCCAAATTTTGTTGTCCAAAATGTTGAATTGCTTAACTGAACTTTGGTGTGAAACTATTACACAGTGACATGTAGCTTGAAGCATTGGTTTCAGATCTTAAATAGAACACAGGAGAAATGGGAATTTGTCATCCCTTTCATTATATATTCAAAAACAAAACGAGCCCCTGTATCAGTACAGGTTTGGGGACTGGTTTATCAATTACAAGAAAACAATTTGATTTTAAAGAAATTCAGTTGTTTATTATGCAGCAGTTATCATTTTGAAGGCTTTTTTTTTCAAATTTAAATAACCCTTTTTATAAATGTTTTTAAATGATTGATGTTAAACTAGATCATCTTAATGAGTTTAGGTCGTTTGAAAAATTTTGTTTGGGTTTTTGGCACAGGTAAATTTAAAGTTAAACTGTTTTCGTTTCAAGAAAAGATTCTAATACCTAGCTTTTATTTTATTTTCCTACTGTGATAGGAAATGTTTACATTGTATAACATGCATATGTTCATTATGTTGTTTACACATAACAACATAGTGCAGGTCAGCGTGGTAAAATTAGAATTTGTATTCTGTATGTTGAAATGACTTTACATGCCAATTTATATGAGTATAGTCAAACTTGTTTTGTGTGATACATTTCATGGTTTTGCACATGCTCATCTTTTCTTACTATTTCGGAGAGTCTTGAATGACAAACAGCTTTAGATTTAGAAAATGCATGTTTTATAATCCAAAATGTTCTTTAATTCCATTCAGTAATGGTCATATGTGAATCTTGAACAAAGTAATTTCATCCTGGAAATGACCTGAACATTTATCTTTTGAAAAGTATGGGAACCATGTTTGTAACTACTGCTTTTACAGTTGACCAGTGAAGGTAAAATCTGATATTTAGATTTGATCAATTTTTCCTTTACTATTCTAGAATTATTATAAATGATAAGCTAGTATATTTTTTTAAAATGCAGGATGGGTAACATGTATATACTTTACCTTTTGCAGTAACATTATAACTATTGAAACTGTTCTTTCATTGTAGGTATTCTGCTGTCCTGGTTGTCCATGAAATTCACTAATGAAGACTTTATTTTGAACCATTAATTGTGCAGACATGTTCCTTATAGAAAGAAAATGGAGATGATTTGTATGTTTCTTGAAGCATTTATTGCAAAATCTGAAATAACTGCAGACCTGTTTACCCGTCCATATTTTGCTGTATTTGTACAGAATAAAGTCCCTCGGTATGGTCATTGATTGGAAAATACGATTTGAGGATGCATTTATTTATTAATTTTTTTGAATTAATTTGTAAGTGGTTTTTATTCAGTTTTGTTTTGTTGTATCATCTCTTCAATCCGCATCCGTGTCTGCAGTCTGTGCCACATCATTATTTTAACATTCTCAGCATCTGGTTGTTTAAACAAAGAAAATTGTCGATAAGAAAGTTTTAGCATGAAAATAGAAAATCTAAAAATAGAAAGCAGCATTTTCTACCAGTCTATAATGCTCTGTGGCCATGCCTTAAACCATCGTCTGAAAGAGAACTTAGACTTTTCCTGTGCACATGGTGGATAGAATGACTGTTCACGGCATGTGGAATCAGAAAATCATGCAAAATTGAAATCATCAGTGAAGGGAAATAGAAATGTTTTGTCAATGATGAAGGGAAAGGAAGGCAGTGATCAACACATAGTTCAAAAGCAAATAACACGGGCTGAGGCGATTCTCTGTGAGTTGATCATAAATATGAATTTGTCATTGAGCACAGCTGACAAGTTAACAGAAGCAATGACAAATATGTTCCCAGATTCCAAAATCGCACAAGTTATTTAGAAGCAATCCATTACTGTAAATATTAACAAAGCTGATATCAGATTTTATGAAATAAATAAAATTTGCCTTCACCTATCAAGATGAACTTATTATTTTCTGAGAGGATGGGTGGTGGTAACAATTTATGTCATAATATTTTGTAATAAGTCTTCCTTAACCATGTAAAATTTAGAGATTTGGCATTATTTTAAATGTTACGGATATGTATGAAGCTGAGAAAACAGATTTTCTAGCAAAACTAACAGAGGTAAATAACAGCATGAATTTGGGTGTGTGGAGGTATTCCTTTGTGGATTTTTATCACTGTAATATAAACATGTTTAAGTCAATGGTCAATATCTGCAGATTTTGCTTAGAACACAGAGGTGCCTGAATATCAATGTCTTTACAAACTAGGAGTTATTTACAGAATAGTGTGGGGTGCCGAGTGGTCTAAAGCGCTCTCCGTTATGAATCACTGCCATCTCACCTGTGTTTCCGTGGGCTTGAGTCTCGGATTCAGCCAATGTGTGTATGTGAGAAAGCTTGCTAGTAGCTTCTCGTGGGTCGATGGTTCTTTCCTGGGTTTTCCCGGGTTCTTCCTCCACCATATATATTGGCCACCATGTATAGCCTATCGTGTGCTGAAAAATGGCGTTAAACCCTACAACAACAACAAATTAGTGTATCATCAGTATGTTGTGCAATACTACATAATGGTAATTATAGTGTATTTATAGTGTCTACAGTTTGTGCCATGTTTCATAGGTGATATGTGCTAAGATGCTAGAAACACTGAATGAAAATACTTATAGACACTGCTTAAAATACTGACAAGAAAATGTATGGGTAAACAAGTCTGTAACTGTTTAAAATTAGCCCAATTAATTTGCTTCTTCTCTGCACCATAAATGCATTAGAATTTTATTGCATTATATATTTGGTGTTTTCTGTGATAGAAAGTTTTATTGGTTGCATTTTTGAGTATAAGTTCAAAAGTATTGTTTTTTCTTAAAGAACTAATCAGCTCTTTGTTTCCTCCATATATACTTGTTTGAATAGAATGTGAAAATGTGAATTATTAATTTTGAAACAATACAATATCAATGTATCATGTATTATATATATATATTTGTGTTACATAAAAATGTGAACTAAAAATATTTATTTTGGGTCCTTGGGTTATGGCTGTCATCACCAGTTTTGAATGAGGAAAACTTGTACTACTTCACTATTTTCCTATTTTTACTGAAAACCCAACTAAACTAATTCAGTTGTGCATTTTTTTAATTAATTAAACATTCTTGTAAAACTCAGTTTGGCTCACATAGTATTTATTGATCACTCAATCTAAAAATCACCCACAACATCTTTATCAGATTTGACTTTTTCACTGAAACATTTTAATTGACATGTATTGTGCTTTGCACTTTTTGATTTGTAAACAGTGCATCTTTCCTTGTGATAACCTGTCCTGCAAACAATCCACTGCTTTTTGTTGGTATCAGGGCCATCTCTTACATGCATTACAAGCTGCAGTTGTTTGATCTTTGTTGGCATCATGCCACAGAAACTTCTGCAGCCAAGAATCTTTGAAGTTCCATTTCTTTATTTATCATATTCCATATTAAAGTCAGGTTTAATTTTAAGCCTTTTTTTTAATATAACATTTTATTCAACTTTTCTTCATCTTGCATAGGCTTTGTAAGAAAACAATCCAACCAGATGCATTCTGTGGAAAAGCGATCATAGTTGCACATAAAATGGTTTCAAGGAATCAATTGACTGGTTCAAAACAGCAGATTCCTTGGGGGAAACTATCCTCCAGTCTGATAAATTTGTTCTTGTGTAAAACAGCACTGTCTGCTTCCATTGTTTGTATCTACAAAACCTGTGGCTGCTTTCAGCCCTAATCAATACATTTCAGTATATAGACAATGCACTGGTATTGTACATGCTGGTAAGAATGAATGACATTTGACCGAGTCATATCAGAGACTTATAAAAATGGTACTAGCAGCTGCCTCGCTTGGCGCTTAGTATTAAGAGGTTAGTGTTAGGACTGATCGGCCTGGTGACAGGATAATGTGACTGGGTGGGGCATGATGCTACATATCTGCGGCATCATGCCCCAGTGCTTGATATCACTACAAAATGTCACACTGCAGATATTATAGTGATATGACTGAAAAATTGTTGATGATGCGCTAAAAATCTAAAACAATTACACTTAATGTCTTTTCTTTATTTATTTTCATGATTGTTAACTGACAACAGTTGTGGTATTAATCAACAAAAAACTTTATAGAGAGTCAGAAATCTTTTCATTTCTTTGATGTAATCGATTTGATAGCTGTTCCAGTTCAGAATATTTCCATATATTGGACAGTTTGTTTTCCTTTTATTTATTATTGTCTTCCAGTGCTAATTCTAGAGTGACTGCATGTCAGTTCCTACTGGACATGATGACATTGTTAATGGGTCTCACTGCTCGGCTCCTTAAACTGGAGGTAGTCTATACAGTATTAGGTTTTTTCCCCCTCCTTTAATCATGGTATATAGTAATTCTTTTGTTAACCCCAAATTTTTATGTACATTTTAGTCACATCAATAAATGGGTCTTGATTTTGCTTTGTTATATGATGTCCACGTGAAATTGACCAGAGCTATTTGCCCTTCAAATATTGACCCACGGTTTCTTTTTCATGTTATCTGCTGTCATCTATTGTATCGATTTTTAGTGAAATTCATCAAATGTTATCATGAGATGAACATTTGTAAAACTTTATTTTCAATATTTGTATTTGAACCGCTCCATTGATGTTACCATTGTTGAAAATTATTAATGTTTTATAAATTCTTTTATGTTGTTCTTGTGGTTGGGAATACATAATAAAAGTTTCAAATGGCTATTTTTTGTTTTTCTCACCCATGCAACAGAAAAATATAGATGTTTTGCTAACCTTACTTTTCTTATCTCAGACCAGTCGTTTCAGTCAAGGTGTCCATGCGCTCAGAACTACTTTTTAAAAAAAAAGAAACCTTGTTGTCTTCTGCTGTCCCTGACGTAGTTCTTTTAAAATCAAACAACAACAAATATATAACAAAAAACATAGTAACTTATGTCAATCATCTTTGAGAACACACCATACAAAACCATTTTGAGAGAGACAGAGATACACATGCGTATGATGTCAAGCTTTTTGATATTATGCTAGTTTGTTTCACGCATTGCTTGGTACATTTTCAGGCCAGCGTAATTAAATGTAGCTAAAGCTACCTAACTAGTTTTAGATACTTCGTGTGAAAAATGTACTGTTTGCAACAATTATGACGCTGACCTGAAAATTTACTGTGTGTGCTACAGATAGGACAAAATTCTCAATGCTGTGTGAAATGAACTATGACAGAAAACATTGATCTATGCACACAGACTATAGACTTATACACATCATAGCCTCCCAACTCTATTAACAACTACGGAAACTTAGTAACAGCCAGAAATGTGTTGTGTCAAACATGCTTTATTCTAATTTTGTCAAGCATATCCGTTGTGCCCCAGTTGAATCAAAAATAAATTTGCAATACTTAATGACAAATATTGCACTTAACCATCAGAAGGAATCATTTATCCGTCAACACATCCATAAGCAAATTTCACTATAGCACTTGCTATATTTCCAAGACAGAAAAATAAATTTTCAAAGAATCCGTGAACTTGAAAGTTTAGCACATGGACATCTGCTTGGGTCCGTATTTGGAGGGTGTTTTATACACTGGTTAATTTTACAATCAATGTTAAGGACAACACAAATATGTCACAAACAGTTTCACCACCTCCAAAGAAAAGAAGAGTTATATACCATAGTGACACAGATCACTAATTACCCGTGAATAACCCAAGCATGAACACATGCTACATGTTACTTTTCGTTATAATAATGGCCTCTACTGCTACAACAGAGGTGTGGGCCCAATATCGTTCCATTATTTACAATGAAATTTTCTAAATCGGATCTGATGAAAATGAAACATACTCTTATAATAAAAATTACCTATTGTTAATTTCATATAACATCCATATGTTAAATATGAGGGCTCACGCATAACTACTGTGTACTTCGGATGACGCGGTCACGCCACAGTCCTCATAAACATGTTTGTACTAATGGACCGTATGTAAATATTTGCACGTAAGCTATATTGCAAAAGTGAGAAGTTCTTTTTTACTTTAAAAGAAATTATTGGGTGAGAAAAAGATTCTACGTTGGGTTATGGACTGAGACAAGGACATCCCAATTAAGGGGTTACATTATATTGTCTCCCCCTCGGCAAGCCTCGTGGGGAGACAAATAATATAATCCCTTGACTGGGATTTCCTTGTCTCGGTCCAAACCCCAACATAGATTCTATATGTCTTTTTCTCACTCTGTCTCCATATGTATGTCTCGTGCTCTCTCTATATCTGTCTATTTTGCTCATTATCTCGTGTTCTGTCTCTCTTGTTTAATCCCTCTCTCCCTCTTGCTCTGTCCCACTTGCTCTTTCTGTCCATCTTCTCCCTGTATCACTTTGTCTCATGCTTTCTCTGCCTTTCTCTCGTTCTGTCTCGCTCGCTCTCACGCTCTTGCTTTCTATCTCTCGTGCTCTGCGTCTCGCTCGCTCGTTCTCTGCACCTGTCTCACGCTCGCTGTCTTTCACTCGCTCTCTTGCTCTGTCTCAAGCTTTCTTTCGCTCTGTCTCTCGCTCTCTCTCGTGCTGTTTCTCTCACACACACATTGTCTCTTGCTCGCTCTCTATCTCACACTGTCTCTCTCTGCTTTTCTGTTATCTACATTTTGAGCGTCTTTGTACTGTATGCTGTTTCCTGTTAGTTCTAGTGTATGTGCACATTGGTTTTGTTTTCTTCTTTATCTGTATGACGCAGAAAAACATAGTTGACACCAATTCTTCACTAATTGCGTTGCACCTAGGTAAATACCAGTTCAGGCCTTACAAGTGATAAGGTGCGTAGACATACACTGCAAGCACGTAAGTAGTGAAGTGGGACGATCTGGCGACAATGGGAATTAGCATTACAAACCCCACTGGGACGATTTGGCGACAATGGGTAATTTAACATTACGAAAACCCCTGGTACGATCAGGCGACAATGGGAAATTAACATGGGAATATAGTGTGGGACTGTGTCGCAGAATTGTAACCGAGTGGGTTTTTGGACGAAATGAACAAGCCAAACACAATGTAAGAAAGATGGAAATTTATGAATGAGTTAATAATGATAAATATATGATGTAAAAATACAATTGAAAATAAACAAAACAAATATTGAATAAAATGAAGTGCAGATCCAAGAACCCTCATGGGCTGCACTTACCCCTTAAACAGTATGTTGTTCAACAAGAACAAAATTATAAAGATTCAAAAATAGTCTTTGAAACAACTTAACATTCAAAATAATCTTTGACACAACTAAATATTCAAAACAATCTTTGACACAACTAAAGATTCAAAACAATCTTTGACACACTAAAGATTCAAAATAATCTTTGACACACCTAAAGATTCAAAATAATCTTATCACGACTAAGATTCACAATAATGCTATCACAACAGACAGCGTTGTTCTGGAAGCTCCAGATGACTCCATGAAACTTTAGACTGCTTCGTACAGCTTCGGACCGCTCTAGTTATATTCACTATAACCTTTCATATACATTCACGGCTACAGACACGGTCAGCTACCATAATAGTCAGCTACTATAACAGTCAGCTACAAACAGTCAGCTACGAACACAGTCAGAATCATCTTCAAACACAGTCAGAAACAGCTTCCAACACAGTCAGAAACAGCTTGAAACACAGTCACAGCTGCCAGCACAGACACACGGACGCACAGACGCAGACGCAGCTACAGATTCACATACTCAGCTATAATAAAACCAAATGGGACAAGTAGTTAAGGGGGATCTTATAGGGTCAATGGGACTTATCATTAAAAATACCCTTGGGACAATATAGGGTCTATGTAAATTTAACATGGAGAAAAATCGTGGGACAATATAGGGTCTATGGGAATTAACATGGTCAAAAACCCCTGGGACAATATAGGGTCTATGTAAATTTAACATGGTCAAAAACCCCTGGGACTGTATAGGGTCTATGTAAAATTGAAACAGGGAGGGTCTCTATTTTTTTAAAAAAAATAAAAAATAAAATAAAAAAAGGGGTAGGCAATGGAAAGGCTATCTCTTTTCGAGAAATATGGCTGGCCCTGAAAAGGGCCTTTGGGTTTATGTTAATATTAATATTAACATAGATGGCATCTGTTACATCTTCTTCTTCTTAAACTCCTTCTAACTGCCGGTCCATACACAAGTACCCTCTTGAGACATCCTTGTCTTTCTATATAAACTCTCCTCATCCATAGACTAGTATCTGTCCTATCAACAACAGTCCACTTGGACCGGACATACATGAGCATGTCCGTTCTGAACATCATTGTTGACACAAGGGTTGAAGATTGAACGTCGGTCCACATCTTGAGGCTCCGAGAAACAGGTGAATCAATGCAGTCAACAGCGCTTATTTATAGGTACAGGTAGGATTGAAACGGATTGAGTTCATTCACCAATCCGAACACGCGTTACAAAATTCAGCCAGCCTCATCCAATCCGAAGAGAGCAGTCTGTGACGTCACTTAGTCAAGATAGATCTGCTAGCGCTTGTGTGCAGTCAATCTATGCGACAGTGATTCAACATGACGGAAACTCAGAAAACGATCCAATGGGGTGTACCAGCAGCGGAGACCGCCCAAGGGAACCCGGACTTACTTTCAGAAGAGGTGAATTGGGATTTTGTGGATTTTCTCTCCTCGCAAGAATTTGTTCCGGAACCTGCGTTACCTTCTTCATTACCGCAAGTGGAGAATTTTAGGCAGAGACAGAAAGAAGAATTGGAGAAATTTATACAACGACAAAAGGAAGCGGAACAGGCTTTTCTCCTACAGCAACAGCAAGAAGAAGAGGCAAGAAAAAAACAACAGCAGCAACAGCAAGAAGAAGAAGTAGCAGCAAAGAAACAAGAGGGTGAAAATCAAACGGTCACGGTACTGTTGGACATTTTAGCGGAGTTAAGAAGTCTGAAACAAATGTATCAGACTTCTTTATCACGACCGAAGAGAATACGACCTTCCCGAGCTAAACACGCCAACCCTGTGACTAAGCCTACCGTACCACCCTTAGTGATTTCAACTCAATCATTATCATCATCATCAACAGTACGTAGTCCAGAAGTAGGCCTTGGCCGTGGCAAAGGCATAAGGCAGTTAAAGTTGATTGCTTAAACTTACCCCTACACCAAAAAAGGCCCTTTTCAGGGCCACCCACATTTCTCGAAAAGAAATACAATTTCAATTTACCAATAACTCCAAAAATAAACCCCACCCATTTTACCCTTATAGTACGTGTCTGTGTATGAGTGCGTGAGTGTAGCTTCTTATTTTAAAATCAAAACTCAAAGACACTTACCTTATATCATTAATTTATTCTTTTCTCCATTTTTTACAATTCAATTCACAATTCACAACAAAGCACTTTAATTAAAAGGTTCATTGACTTCTTCTTTCTCCTTGTTTAGTCTCTCTGTTTTTTGAATTTTTTCACCGTCACACTCTTTTCCTCTTCTTCTTCCCCCTCGCTTTCTTCCCTTTTTCTTTTTTTCTCCTGTTTCTTTTTCTTCACCTGTCTTCTTTCTTCCTCAGAAGAATCCCTCTCTTCTTCTGAAGAATTCCTCTTTTCTTCTGATTCCTCTTGTTTCTTTTTTGGGCAATCTGGAGACCAATGTCCTTTTTCTTTACAATAATAACAGGTATCTTGACTTTTGTCTTTTTTAGTCCCTGTTTTTGTTCTTTTTTGACGGTCTGGACACTCTGAAGACCAATGCCCTTTCTTCTGACAGATATAGCAAGTATCTTGACTTTTATCTCTAAAGGAAGGAGAGTAGTCCGTAGGCTGGTCTGAAGAGAATTTTCTAATGACCCCTCGCAAAGCTCTGACGAAACGTTCCATCTGGTTAGTCTCTTCCATCGTTGTGCTCGGCTTGAGAGTGAAATGAATAGTGAAAGGATAAGACACACACCCTTTTATATACGCTGGTCTGCTATGACTATAAAGTAGCTCATGGTGTTTGAACTTGAGTCATTTGACTTTTTGCTTTCAAGATGAAACGATCCTATTCATTCGAGAAGAAAGAAGAAGAAGAAAGTAAGAGGCAGAAACGTGATCTATCGCCTCGAACCAGGGCTGAAATCTTGGCACAAATTCATGCCAGTGATTTTGAAGAGGACATGAATGAAAAGAATTTGAAACCTCTAAACCAAGTTCACCACCCTTAGTCAACCCTGAAAAATACTATTCCATTCGAGAGACGGAAAAGCGTTCCTCTAGAAAATTTAGAACCACGGCTTACAAATACACGGTGAAGTTTAAAGATTTCAAGTCCGAAGTACCGTTAGAGAAAGCAGAAGGGTTCATCACCGGAGTGTGGGATTCTCTGCTCACTTCACTCAAGCGACAATGTCAACCCAAAGAAGACGATCGCTTGAGACTTTCCATACAACACGACGGTTTGAAATCCCCTGTTTGGATCGAGTTTAGACCCCTGCAGAATTGACCGCTTCCAAAGTCATGGACAAGATTCAACACGTGCAACAATCTAATGACCAGTTTGACATCACCGATGGAAAAGCCACATTGGACATGACCCACGTCTCTCCTCCTCAAGGGACCGGACGCAAAAAGATGTTATTGGTGAACGACCTTCGCAGCATTAAGCGTAGCCTTGTCCAAATTCACAATCCTCATGACCAGATGTGTTTAGCCCGTGCCATCGTGGTGGGACGAACCTATGCCAACAAGAACGACACGGCAGAATGGAAAAGAGACTGGGAGAACATTCGACAATCGGACCGAGCCAAACAACGAAGTGAAGCAGAACTCCTGTTACGACAAGATGGCATGTCCAAAGACACACCCTGTGGCACTCCTGAGATGCAAAAATTGCAAGATGCCCTAGCTCCACGATACACTTTGAAAGTGCACCCTCAAGAAGTGCGCGGGTCTCTGTTGTTTCGAGGGCAAGATTTTAAGGACGGAAAATACATTCACGTTTATCATCACGATGACCATTTCGATACCATTACCAGTATCACCGGATTCCTGGGATACGGTTATTACTGTGAGAAATGTGACCATGGTTATAATAATCGAGAGCAACACAAGCATTGTGGATAGAAATGCACAGGATGGTTGGCCTCTTCAACCTGTCTGAGCGAAGAACCAGTGCCTTGTTCGACTTGTCTGCGCACGTTTGTCAGCCCTACCTGTTACCAACAACATTTGAAGACGCAAGGTTCACAGAAGAAATGCGCTTGTCAACTGCTGAGATTGTGCTCTACGTGTGAACAAGTCATACGTACCAATAATACCAAGGCACACGTATGTTCAGGAAAGAAAAAATGTCACATTTGTCACCACATCGTGGACTTGGAACACGAATGTTACGTGCAAAAATACCAACCCCCACCAGAGAAAGAGGACGGTCACAAGAAGAAAGGCAATTTCATCTTTTTCGATTTCGAATGCATGCAAGAAACCGGCATTCACATTCCTAATTTCTGCGTGGCTCATCGAGCGTGCGAGAAGTGCATTCAAGAACCTATCTTCAGTCATTGCCCTCACTGCAGCAAGATTCCCGGAGGGCGTGAAAAAATCTTTCGGGGGCCGAACACGTTAGCCGATTTTGCCCAATGGGTCTTAGACCCCGTCGACAAGACGTGGAGCCAAGAGGACATCGAACGTTACGGAGATTGTCATCGTCATGCCACGGTGATGGCTCACAATTTCTCCGGATACGATGGACAGTTTCTTTTGAGGTACTATACGGAACAAGGCACCGAGCGTCCTAAAGTGACTTTGAACGGAGCCAAAATCATTTTCATGCAAGTGGGACAAGTACAGTTTAAAGATTTGATGAGTTACTTGGCCATGCCTTTGAGTCGAATGCCTAAAACGTTTGGAATGACAGAAATGGCTAAAGGGTACTTTCCACACTTTTTCAATACGGAAGCCAATCAACACGCCGTTCTACCCCATTTACCCGAGTCTCACTATTACGACCCCGACAACATGCGTACCGAACAACGAGAAGCTTTCTACGCTTGGTACCAGGCTCACGCCTCGGACCCTTTCGACTTTCAGGAAGAAATGCTAAAGTATTGTCGTTCCGACGTGGACGTTTTACGGCGTTGCTGTGGAAAATTTCGAGAACTGTTCATGGAACACGGAGGGGTCGATCCTTTGAAAGAAGCTTGCACCATTGCCAAAGCGTGTTCCTTAGTGTACCGCCAACGATTAATGCCTGAAAACACCGTGGCTGTCATCAGTCCTCAAACGACCCACTATGTCAAACGTCAATACTCGGTCAAAGCCCTACGTTGGTTACATTACTTGTGCGACAAGGAAGACAAGTGGATTCAGCATGCCCGCAACGGAGGGGGCGAAAAGACCATCGGAACGTATTCGGTCGATGGCTGGGACTTAGAAAACCCCAAGATCGTGTACGAGTTTAACGGTTGCTTATTTCACGGATGTCGCGTCTGTTACCCTGACCGTGGCACCAAAAATCAGTTTTTGAACCGAACAATGGAAGACTTGTACCAGGACACTTGTCAGCGTCGCCTAAAGTTAGAACAGGAAGGATACCAAGTGCTGGAAATGTGGGAACACGAGTACGATCACCGTATGAAAACCGATCCCGAGTTTAAACGCCTCGTGGAAAGTTACCAGTTCATGGACCCGCTGAACCCGAGGGATAGTTTGTACGGAGGAAGGACCAATGCCACCTGTTTGCTGTACCAAGCCGACGAAGAGAAAGGAGAAGAAATCAAATACTTGGACGTGTGTTCGCTGTATCCCTACGTGTGCAAATATTGTCACTTTCCTACAGGGCACCCGCGATTGCTGACGGAACACATCGACCTGGTCAACATTCGCCAATACGAAGGCTTGATCAAGTGCAAAGTTTTGCCTCCCACGAACCTATACCATCCCGTCTTACCTCACCATTGTCAAGGCAAACTGATGTTTCCCTTGTGCCGTACTTGTGCCGAAACGTGCAACCAGGACCAACCTTGTCAGCACAGCCAGGAAGAACGGGCCTTGACGGGAACCTGGGTCAGCGTAGAATTGTTCAAAGCTCTGGACATGGGATACCAACTGTTAGAAGTGTACGAAATTTGCCACTTTCCCAAGACACAACAATACCACAAGGGTGACCCCAGTCAGAAAGGCATTTTCGCTGACTACGTGGATGCCTTTTTGAAACTGAAACAAGAAGCCAGCGGCTATCCTTCCTGGTGTCACACTCCCGAAGACCAAATGCAATTCAAAGAGAAATACTACGAACAAGAAGGTATCTCTTTAGACCACATCGAGAAAAACGAAGGCAGGCGATCGTTTGCCAAAGTGATGTTAAATTGCTTGTGGGGTAAAATGGCACAACGACTGTGTTTACCCAAGACGGAATATTTGACCGAACCTTCCCGCTACTTCCAGATGATTCACGACAAAACCAAATACATGAAACACGTGGACGTCGTTCGAGAGGATTTGATCTTGGTCAATTACGAAGAAGATCTGGACTTTGTACAAGACGACCCTTTTGGAAATGTCATCATTGCGGCTTACGTGACAGCCCATGCTCGCTTAAAATTGTACGAAGCTTTAGAACTGTTAGGGGAACGCGTCCTGTACTTTGACACGGACAGTTGCATTTACATCCATCACCCGATTCAACATCACCCTAACATCGAAGGAGACCGTTTAGGAGCCTGGACAGACGAGCATCCCGACGACAAGATTCTAAGTTTCGTCAGTGGCGGTCCCAAAAATTACGGCTACGAATACCGGGACAAACAAGGAGAAGTGCACACGACGTGCAAAGTGAAAGGACTGACTCTGAATCATCGTACCAGTCGAGTGGTCAACTTTGGGGTATTGAAAGAAGCCTTGCAATCGGGAGAGGATGGAAACTTTAAAGTGACCACCTATCAACCGAACAAGATTGTACGTTTACCCACTCACCACATCGTCAGTCGACCCTTGGAAAAAGTTTATCAAATCGTGTACCAGAAGTGAGTGCGACTTCCCAATCATTTCACCTTACCGTATGGACACGTTGGTATAAAACATTGGTTGTAAGAGGATAGTCACCCACCAGAAAGATGACTTCGCCACAGCAAGAATCGAGTGAGAAACCCGATGAGAACTCCAAGTTCAAACCTTACCATTTTCCAGTCTTCTTAGCTGACTATTGTGATTGTGCCCGTCGATTGGACACGTTTCAGAAATGGCCTACGGATAGGGAAGGATTACCTTCTTCGCATGTTTTAGCTAGAACAGGATTTGTCTACTTGGGACCTGAGTCAGGATTGGGATACGAGGTACAGTGTTTCGCTTGCGGACTGAAGTTACGAATGGATCTATGTATCTATAAAGATTCAGCTATTCTGGAACATACTCGATGGTCTCCGCACTGCTCTTACCTTTCTTTGGCCTTTCCACCCATCACACTACGGTACAATGTTGACGGTACCTTAGAGACGGTACCTTCCGAAACAAGACATAAAAAACGTAAAAAAGGAAAGATGTACAAGCTGGAGACTGCATTGCGACTAGTATAAAAAGGGGCTATGGTCAAGATCGATAGTTCATTGTGACTACCAAGACCGAGCGAACAAGATGAATACTTTCAGAGAAACACAGAACAAGTTGTTTAGAAAGGCACAATTCAAGTGTGAGGCTTCGGAAGTGGAATGCGATTGTGAGCCTTGCGATGGGTACGATGCTGTACGTTGTGACCTGAGCGATGCCGTAAAGCATCATGGGAACTTTAGTGTCACTACCCCTATCATGGAAAGCGATGCTGTGCGTGTCAAACCTGTGGGATGCGAAAGTGATGCCGCTCGTCCTCTTGGACATTTTACTGGGTTTCGTTTTAAAGGGGAATGTTCACCTTCACGTCTACCCCCCTACGGATGTCATCCAGCCCTGAGCAAACTCCTACCTATGTCACTTAACCCTCATCGAAACGAACCTGTGAAAGACGAATATTCGTTTCCTGTGCGTTTGTCGGAATACTGCGACTTTGAAAATCGTCTTCAATCGTTCAAAGGAAAATGGCCAAAGTATCTGGGAGGACCGACCCCCGAAGAATTAGCCAGAGCCGGATTTTTCTACTTGGGCGAAGGAGATAAGGTCAAGTGCTTCAGTTGCGGTGTGTCACTTCACCACTGGGAACCGCAAGATTCGGCCTACGTAGAACATGCTCGATGGTCACCGAATTGTCATTACTTACCCTTAGTGGGACCGAGACATTGAAGTAACTTGCCATGTCGTTGACGAAGAAGAAACCAGATTGGCTAGGAGTCAAATGTTGGACATCACCGAGACCAGTATTTAAACTTCATTTCAAAAACGATATTGAATCATTACCTAAAGAACTGCAAGAGAAGATTTACAAGGAAGTTTGGCAGGGGTTTGCCAGAGTGAAATCTCAATGGGTCACTGTAGAACTTTTGTGTCGAGAAATTCATAAGAGGAAAGTGAAAAAAGTCAACCAGTGTGTTAGATTTCTTTGGGTCAAGGTTGCATTCCTCCTATTATATCGCTTTAGACCGTTTACATCAAAAGAGTTCAGTGACATTCTTGGACGTTACCCTGAATGGCAGTGGTCAGAAATTACTCACTATGTGGATTACTTTTGTGAATTGTACAGACTGACTTATTCATGAATGCTTTACAAGAGAACATTCGTGCTTTGCCTGTGGAATTGAGAGAAAGGATTTACCGAGAGCTGGTCAAAATACAAGTGAAACGTAAAGAACAATTGCATCCGTTACGTCACCAGATCTTTAACCACTGGTACCTGAATGGTATAAGAGAACTGATTCGTCAGAAATTGTTTCAATGGTCAGACCTTGTTTAATACTTCCAGGCTCCCGATGATTCACGTGTTGATCATTTTGGTTACTTCGAGATTCACCTAGAGCAACCCCTTGAGGAAGACGAGGTAAAGGATTACCAACATTTGTTACGTGGAATCTGCTTAGCGGAAGAGGAAACTTCTAATCGAACTCTGACGTTTCGGTTACAGTATGCAAGATTTACATTCCCAACTGGAGAACGAAGATCACTGGCTAGAAAGTACGTGTATTCTTTTCGAAACAAAGAGACTATAAAAACAGGCAGCTATGCCACGACTTATGTCGTATGTCATCCAACAGATTCCGTGGAAGGAACTCAATGACCATATTCTAACCGTGGATCATTACCATCGATTATTACAAGAACTGTATCCATTCAATTTGGGACGACAAGTGGTGTGTGTCTTAGTGACTTGTTTTCTGTGATTTCGTTTACCAGCCGATTCTTTGTGGACTCTTTACGATCAGTACTTACCACCTCCATGGCCTTAAATGGTCACGAAAAACTTCTTTTGCTCAAAGCCTTGCGGTTTCATCTGGATACTTCTCGACCTCAACAGGCAAAAAAGATTCGTCAACTTTTAGCTACCCAAGACGTGTATGACGATGTGTGTGTAGCTTGTGACTTACATCCCTATTGGACAGATGTCCGTGCCTGGAAAGAATGGGGTTTTGAGGCTTGGACCCAAGAAGTGGCCCAGTATGCACGAGAGTTGTTCAAGGAAAAAAGTTACTTTTCAACCCGTGTTAGTGACGGTGCCAGAAGAACCCGTCACCCAGGACAGGACTGTCGTGGACAGGCCTGAAAGACCCTTTCGGGAGGACACTTGTGTGACCTTACCCCCTACTATAGAACTGGTTAGAACATTACCCAAAACATGTTGTACAGACACTTGTGTTTATTCCACGTTCATGGTTTTCATGTGCCTTTTATCGTTGTACTTAAGCCTTTGGCTTTTATGTATTTTTGTCTTTCGTATTCATGTTTAAAACATTCAATAAACGTGTTCTGAAAAAGTATATAAACTCTTGTCTTGTTTGTTTTTCGTGTCACAAGTGACATTTCTCACACCATGGCTACCTCTGCTGTCTCTGCTCCCTCTTCCTCTACTGTCAAAGTCATCGACGAACACTTAGATCGTGCCAGTTGGGAGGCTTTGTATCTTCGCCATCCCTTTAACATGCTCATTGCTGGACCTAGCGGTTCAGGCAAAACCGAATTCGTCAAACGTTTGATCGAACATAAACATCATTTGATCGATCGGCCCCCTCAACGGATCGTGTGGTGTTACAAAGAGTGGCAATCGGCGTACAGCCTCTTGCGAGAAAGTCAAGGCGATTCCATCGTGTTTGTGGAAGGCATTCCTAAAGAAGACGACGGCATCGTCTCTGACTCCCGTCAAACCCATTTGGTCATTTTCGACGACATGTTAGGAGAAGACGAAGAAGAAATTAAATTGTGGTTCACGCGCAAAGGGCATCACCGTAATGCCAGTGTCATTTACATCACCCAAAATTTGTTTCAACAAAGTAAAGCCCGTCGCACCATCAGTCTCAATGCACATTACGTGGTCTTGTTTAAAAGCCCTCGAGATAAATCGCAAGTGCAAGTCTTAGCCAAACAGTTAGGAACGCCTTGGCTGACTCAGGCGTACGACGATGCCACTCAAACGCCACACGCCTATTTACTCGTCGATTTGAAACCTACCACTCCCGAGGATTTGCGATTTCGTACCCACTTGTTTCACCACTGGTGCCAAGACGGAGGGCCTGTCCTGTACACGTCTCCGTCCTCGACTTCATTTCACTCCCCATCAAAAAATCTATAAAAACCTCAGACCCTTTTTCGTCTGTCTCACACAGTGTGAACATGACGTCCCTTCAGTCGCATCTTCCCGTCAAATTGATTCGTGCCTTGTATGGCATCAGTCGAGAAAAAGATCCACAAACACGAGCTCGTGTCTTAGAAGCTAGTCTCAAAGAAGTCTTACGATGGTTCACGGTGACAGCACGTCAATTACTCCAAGGAATCATTCAGATTCCTCATCAAACCAAACGCTTTTTCGATCGAAACAAAGTCGCTTAAGTCCAACTGGCCGATCCCCGCATCGACACTCAAACCAAAACACAAATCATTTTGAAACCTGGAGGGAGCGGTACTCTAGGAGGGGTCATCATTCGCTCACTCTTAAGATGGGATCCTAATGCCCCCAAAGTTATCCCTAAGACAAAAGTCCAATGAAGCCCCAAGAAGAAAAAGACCATGTCCCCAAAGAGAAGAACTTCTCCAGTGGCGGGACCCTCCTCTTACCAGACACCACCCCGGAAAAAGAAAAGAAGCCCCCAGAAAAAGAAACAGAGAAAAAGTCCCCAGAAAAAGAAAAGTCCACAGAAGAAAAGTAGTCGCAAGAGAGGCACTTCGGCCAGGACGCAGCCTTACACTCGCAAACCACGACCTGCCACAGCGGTGACTGTGTCTCCGACAGCCTCACGTTTATCCACTTCTCCGTTGATGTCACCAGGAACTGAAGAGTACTTGGAGACGTTAATCACACCAAGAACTTCTCCGTTGATGACCCCCAAAAGAACTTCCCCAGTGGCAGGACCCTCCAATTTAGTGGCAGTGGCTGCTGCTCACAAAGTACCTTCTCCCAAAATCAAAGTCCATGAAAGATCGGGCATGTTACATAGTTTTCTGGATTTGTCCAAGCAAGAACTGACTCGATTTAGTCCGTTACGTACCCCTGCACGACGTGTCATGCCTGTCATGAAGTTGATACGCCGTAAAGACAATCAGTGGCGACGCGTTCCAGTATAAAAAAGGCCTGTGACCAAGTAGGGTATCAGTGTTCTTTTGGTGCTCCTAAAGACTCAAAGATGTCACCCTCCAGAAAACCCCAAGGAAAGAAAAGGAAAGGACTGCCACCACGTTTAGCCAAACATGGGAACCTGTTATCTATCCTGTCCAAAGCTTCTCCACCCGTACGAGAAAAACTCATTCAAACGGCCTCCAAAGAGGTCATCGATACTGTGTGCGAATGTTGTTTGAACGTTTTGAAAGGCACGATCCCTTTGTCCAAACACCAGAAACAATGCTTAGGCAAACATCGTCACGTTCTTCGCCAAATGGTTCAAAAGAAAATTCCCATTCGTCAAAAAAAGAAGATGTTGGTCCAACGTGGAGGCATTTTGCCTCTCTTGTTAGGCCCCATACTGAAAGGAGTCTTGGGAACCATGTTGGGAGGACTGATGGGAGCAAGATAAAAAGGCCTTCGAAAGTCCCAAGATCTCAGAATCGACCCTTGACAACCCCATGGAAGGACGAAAACTAGCTTTAGTGCCTTACAAACGATGGATGGAATACCATCGGTGGCAAGAACA
Organism: Sinohyriopsis cumingii; assembly: GCA_028554795.2. NCBI lineage: Eukaryota > Metazoa > Mollusca > Bivalvia > Unionida > Unionidae > Sinohyriopsis > Sinohyriopsis cumingii. The sequence goes on from JAPYKE020000029.1 coordinate 4,436,380, forward strand.
ACGCACCCCGCATTTACCTCCCAATCCCAATTTGAGCGAGATGTCCCAGTTACAACACGAATTGCAGTCCTTGATGGATCGCCAAGATTTGTCCGAAACAGAAAAATCGCAAAAGTACGGTCAACTCTTGCAACGACTGCAACTCTTTCACTAGAAAGCTTTAGACGAAACAGCTCTACCCACTCTGAAAGATTTTAAGACCTTGATGAAAAGTCCAGCACCATCACCAGTACCAGTACCAGTACCAGTGACCAAGACAGAAAAAGGAAAAGAAGAAGGAGGGTTTCAAACTCCACCAGAAAAAGTACGCAAGTTAACAACACCACCTACCTCCAGAATTGGATGGATTAAAAAGATGATGGCCACCCCTTCTTCATCACAAGAGAAAAAGAAAGTGAAGACAGAAGTGAAGACAGAAGTGAAACAAGAACCGATATCCCCCGCTCAGACATTCTCCTCCTCCTCTTCGACACCTATTGCCGGTCGCACACGCAAAGCATTGCAATCCAAGAAAATACCCCAAGAGAAAAAGAGTAGCATCCTCCAAGAGTGGGTGCCTTATTAACACACCAACCAACACAAAAAAATGGAAAAAGTCTTAACCAGCATTTACTACGATCCCTCACATCCTGCAGGTTACGCAGGAGTTCAAAAATTGTATCGTGCTGCCAAAACGCGACTGAAAAGTCTCCGTTTACCTCAAGTGCAACGATGGTTACAAGAATAAGCTACCTACACTTTACACAAACCCATTCGACGCAAGTTTGCCAGAAGTCGCACCCGAGTGGAAGGCATCGATCATCAATGGCAAGCCGATTTAGCCGATGTCTCTCATTTGGCCAGCTACAATCGTGGCTACAAATATTTGTTTTGTGTCATCGACGTCTTTTCCAAATTTGCCTGGGTCGTGCCCTTGACTTCCAAATCGAGCAGCGAGTTAGTGCGAGCCCTGCAACGGGTGTTGAAACAAAGCGGTCGTCACCCTCTTCGATGGCAAACGGACAAAGGCACCGAATTTCTGAACCAAGCTTTCCAAAAAGAATTAAAGAAACGTGACATTCATTTTTTTACCACCGAGAATCCCGAAACCAAAGCCAGCATCGTGGAACGTTTTCAACGCACTTTGAAAGAACGCATGTGGAAATATTTTACGCATCACCACACTCTGAAGTACATCGACATCTTACCGCACCTGGTGCAAGCGTACAACCAATCTTACCATCGAAGCATCGGACGTGCCCCGCAAGACGTGACCCCCGAGAACGAAGTGTTGGTGTTTGAGCGCCTGTTTGGTACGTCCCCGACGAGGGCTGTCCCCAAGAAAAGTGGAGAGTTGACCGTAGGAGATTGGGTGCGCATTGGCAAAACCAAACGCACTTTCGACAAAGGTTACTTACCTAACTGGACGACCGAATTGTTTCGCGTCACTGGACGAGTGCATGGCCGTCATCCTGCCGTCTATAAATTGGAAGACATGAACGGAGAAGCGCTCAAAGGAACGTTTTATTTGCCCGAGTTACAACGTGTCACCAAAAAAGAAGACGACGTGTACGACATCGAAAGCATTCTCGAACGCAGAACCCGTAAAGTGGGCAAACGACGTGTCAAAGAAGTCAAAGTACGTTGGAAAGGATATCCACCCAGTTTCGATTCTTGGATCGACGCTTCGCAAGTCATCGACTATAAAAAGAAGAAGTGACAATCATGCCATTTCACACAGCAGACGCAGCTACGTCGACCACTCCTTCTTCACCCAGTTCTTGTGTACAAGATTTACAAAAACAACCCTTGTGGGTGTGGTGTGGAGAACGTGTGCCTAAAACGCAAATCGTCTTTTTCTGCCAAATCTTCGTGGTGTATTGTGTCATCGGGGCAGCCATTGCCAATTTGAGTTTGCAACAAGGAGACAAACAATTGTCGACCATTTTATTGAGCAGTTGCATCGGTTACCTGCTTCCCAATCCTTCCCTGAAATTCTCCTCGAACGGAAACCACGGGAACCTTGTGTCCAGTGCCAGTGCCAGTCACCAGTCCAACCACAACCAGAACCCCATTTTTGGTGGAGACACGCCTCTGACGTCCAGTAATAACCCCTCGGACAGCCACAGAACTCTGGAATTATGAGTCACCAAAACCAATTTTACTTAACCTTACCCAGTGACAGTTCCATGGAGGTGTTTCCCCACAACACGTTGTGCTGTTACACGGCCAAATTACCTCAGGCCATCCCCTTAGATCACGAAGCCCATTGGGAAGTGGCTTTGGTAGAAATGATTCACCCAACACAAATCAAAAACATCACTGAAACTCAAAACACTTTTGACGTCGAAATTCTGGACCCAACAGTGCAGCAAACCATGACGGCCACTTCTCAACATAAATCACTTCCCAAGACCCCAATACCCCGCAGCAGTGACACTTCTCCTCCTCTTTACGTGTATCACTTTAAAATTAACTCAGGCCATTATTTTAGTGGTCAACATCTGGTGGAGGCCATCGCTGACAAATTCTATGCAGCCTTTGACAAAGTTCTGACCGGACTAAAAAAACGTGTCACCATGGAGTACCACAAACTGTCTCACCGTCTACTCATCAAATTTGAAAGTGAGGAAAAAAGTATACGTATTAAATTTTGCCCTGGATTGTATGACATTCTGGGTGGAGACCTCAATTTGGTCACGGATAAGCATACCAAAACGATTAAAATGGCAGAGATTGACAACGACGGGCATTTTGCGAGGTATTTTCGTTTCCCGGTAGAACTGAACCAGGGACTGAATTTGATCTTTGTGTACTCCGATGTGGTGGAGTACAACGTGGTGGGACACACCTCCGTACCGTTACTGCGTGTCATTCCTTTCAAAGTAAATTCTGCCATGGCCACTGAGGAGGAAGGTGGAAACACTTACCACGTTCACCGCGAATTTGTCCATCCTCATTATTTGCCCGTCAGCAAGTCGTATTTGGACACGGTCAACATTGCTATAAAAGGAGATCTGGGACAAAATATTCCATTCACCAAAGGAAAAGTCACGGTGAAACTCCATTTTCGAAAACGGTTCTCTCACGACTCGTAAATAAGTCATGTATCCAGTGTACCAAGGGGTTGCTCGACAGCGAGGACACGGTTTAGGAGACATGTTGAAATCAGCCTTTCGTTCGGTGGCCCCGGTGTTGAAACCGATGGTGACACGCGGATTGCACGCCTTGAAAGATGCGGCACTGACACAAGGCAAAGAATTTCTCCAAAATGTCATCATCGACAAACAAAACCCTAAAGAAGCCTTCATGAGGGCTGGCAAAAATGTCTTGCTGCAAACGGGCAAAGACATTTTGGGTCGACGAGACACACCTATAAATGCCCTGCACGCTACCGAATCAAGCATTCAGCAAGGACAAGGCAGAAAGAGACGACGAAGAAAACATCCTTTCACCAGACTTCAAGCGAGAAAGATCAAGAAAAGAAGAAGAACCGTTCGAGACTTAGACGTTTTCGATTATTGAGAAAGAACAGAACAAAAAAATGATGCACCGAGAGTCTTGCGCCTGTTCCAAGACGGAACTGGATCTGTTTGCCATGCCCCCCACGATGATGACCATGCAAGAATCCCAATGGGTGGAATTTCATCCCGTCTCCTCATTGGCCGATTCCGCTCCCATCGAGTTTGAAATCAAAGGACAGTCCGAAGATTACATCGATCTGAATAGCAGTTACTTGTACTTGAAAGTCAAAGTTCTAGATAAGGATAATGGTACAGTAGGAGACGATGAGAATATAGCTCCTGTCAACAATTTCATGCATTCCTTGTTCAGCTCAGTGGACTTATACTTGAATAACAAACTGGTCAGTAGCAGCATGGATACATACCCTTACCGTGCCTACCTGGAAAATCTCTTGACGTACGGAATAGATGCCAAGGATACTCATCTCAATGCCTGTGTGGTATGGGAATCTGATGAAGCGGGCAAGTTTAAGATAGGTGACGCAGGTACCAATGATGGCTTTGGGGAAAGAAAAAACAGAATCAAAGATGGAAAGAGTTTAGAACTGATGGATCGTTTACATTTGGACATGTGGTTGCAAGAGAAATATTTGCTGAACGGGGTCAATGTCCGCCTGAGACTGAATCGCAGCAGTACCGCTTTCCATTTGTTGGCCGATAAAACTGCTGGCAATCCTAAAAGCAAAATCGAGGAGGCCAAACTCTACGTACGACGGGTGGAAGTGTTACCTAAAGTGGGAAACGACATCAGTCAAACGTTAAGCAGAACAACCGCCAAGTATCCCATACGACGCGTAGAAGTGAAAACCTTCACCATTCCCGCTAACCATCATTCCATGATCGAAGATCATCTGTTCCAAGGACAGTTACCCAAGCGTTTAATCCTTGGTATGGTCGAGAATTCAGCCTTCAACGGAGCCTTCGATGAAAATCCTTTCCACTTTCAACACTTCAACGTGAAGAAAATCGAAGTCAGTCGCGATGGCAAGACCTTGTGTACCCGACCTTTCGAACCTGACTTTACCAAGAAGAATTACTTGAGATCGTACTTGTCCCTGTACGAAGCCACCGGCCAGTTAGGAACCAACACCAGTCATGGCATTACGTACGAGGATTACGCAGGAGGCTATGCTTTGTGGGCTTTCGATTTCACTCCAGACCAAGGCAGCGAAGAGTGACATTTCCACCCTATAAAATCCGGCCAGATTCGTGTGGAACTTCAGTTTGCAGAACCACTGGACGAGACAGTGAACGTCATCCTGTATGCAGAATTCGATAATACCATAGAAATCAACAGTTTGAGAGAAGTCATTCTAGACTATTAGAAGTCATGGAAGACTGTTCTCCCTCTTTACCTAGTAGAGAAACTTTGGAGATGGAATGTGAGGAGACCGTGGAAAAGGAAGAAGAAGTGATCATGATGAAGTCAAGATGCCCAGAACAAGAAGCCCATTTAGTCTCCTGTTTTGCCAAACACTTGGTCGACAAAATGACGGAATTGATCAAGAAAAATTGCTATGGATGTCAAAACGATCATCCCAGTCAAATTCAACACGATAAATGCCTAATGTTAAGTCAAGAAGAAAAATTGGACGAGTATCTGGACGAAGCTTGGAGTCTCATCTCGAACAAAGACGTGTTGCACCAGTGGTATAAAGACTTGCGTGAACATTCTTGTCCACCATTAACCACTCAAGAGATCCATCGTATCGAAGCTCTCCTGAATCAGAGTGAGGAAACAGAACGAATAACCGTTTATTCGTCAGACATTTTCAAGCAAAAAGTCAGGATCGAATTGACGACTTATTATTACCTGTGAAGAAGAAGAAAACATGGATACCTGGGAACTTTATTACCTTTTGAACCACAGTTCGTATACGGCTTCTTGGAATCCTGTCGTCTGTGCTAAAGATGAACTCCCTCATCGCAAACCTAAAGACCATCAAGCTTACGTGATCAACACGGACGACAGTCATCTCCCAGGAACCCACTGGGTAGCCGTTTACTTTCCTCAAGAAGGATGTGTGGAATATTTCGATTCGTACTGATTGCCCCCTTTGGAAGATGATATCATCGACTTTATGAGAAGAAATGCTCAAACCATCCGATTCAATAACGTGAAATTACAAGGCACAGATTCCTTGGTGTGTGGACAGTACTGTGTGTATTTTCTGCATCATCGCAGCCTGGGCTATTCCTTAGAACATTTAGTGACTCATTTTGATCCTCGTTCTTCTGCTAGAAACGATGTGAAAGTAGATCGATGGTTTTGTGACCATTATGCTTATCTTTTGTCTCAAGCTAGGAAACGTAGTGTCAATCAATGGCCTAATGATTTCCAACAATGGAAATCACAATTTCATTCACAACGTTGTCAACCCTGTTCAAAGTAGATTGTATTTAAAAAGATTGTTTGATGTTATAGTGTTGGATTATTGTTAAAAATGTTAGAGTTGTTGTTTAGTGTTAAGTGATTTTTGAATAAAAAATGTTGTGTTTTGAAAAAAAATGCCTTTGTGGTTTGTTTAGCTAGAAGAATGTTGGATCGATGCTCTTTGACTTCTTACTATCCCTCTCATGACACTCATTGAACGTTGCGGCTCGAAAACAGTGTGGGGGATGTTTTCCTTCACGTCCGCGCTTTGACTTTAAGAACCGGGTTGTTTCCAGTCTAACCATCCATTGTCGACTCATCCTTCTAAGAAGATGTGTTCCAAACTAGCCAAGCTCAAGGAAGCCTACGTGAATTTGCATAGGGTCAGACACAGTCTGATACCAAAGCCAGAAGAAATAGAGAATGTGAGAATGTTAAAAATCACTGAAGACCTGATAGAAGAGCTCTTCAGAGAAGAAATGAACAGGGAAAAAGAAGAATGGACAGAGAAGTACAGACTTCAGAGACAGCAGCAGCAACAGCAGCAACAACAACAACAGCAGCAGCAGCAGCAACCTGAAGCTGACAGAGGCTTTGTCGATTGTCATATGGACACCAAAGAGTTCTTCTCTTTCCGAAGAAGCAGACCTATCGCCAGAAAGTCTATCCTCAGAGGACATCGCATTCTTAGAAACTAAAAAAAGAATGCCATAGCAAACAAAAAAACAGCCCTTTTCAGGGCTACCCAATACTCTAGAAAAGAAATAACGATCCATTTGCCAATGCGTGTAGGTAGAGTAGTGTGAAAATAAACACTAACTCTTGTTTTAAAAAAAATGTGAGGGTATGTGTTTGTGAGTTTGTGTGTTTGTGTTTGTAAGCGCTCACGTAAGTTGGTAAGGATAGTAGATTAAAATGATATCTTTTCTTAGTGTTTGAGGTGTATATTTGGGGTTAGATTGGATTGATTTGCGTATGTGGATAGTCTATTGAAGTGATTTATAAAAAATTTTAAAATAGTAATGGGTAGCATAAAAAGTGGGTGAGTGTTTCTTTCAGGTCCGCGCGTTGTTGTTTTTTTTTGGTCATGATCTAGGTAAGATGAATTTTATGTTATTAGGGGATGTTTTCCTTCACGTCCGCGCTTTCAGTATAAATTGAAACTCGTTCGGCAGTCCAGCTACCCTTGTTGATTGATCAACACCAAAAATGAACACGAGACTGGAGAAACTGTTGGAGCTTCATGTGCATCTGGAATATGCCAGGCGCATATTAAATGAACTGGCCGCGGAAGCCATTGTCGAGGAGGGAAGGATAAGAGAGGAGGAAAGAAGAAACAAAGAAGAGGAGGAGAGAAGATATAAAGAAGAAGAAGAAGAAGAAAGAAGATATAAAGAGGAAAGAAGAAACAAAGAAGAGGAGGAGGAAAAGGAGAGAAGAAATTTCAAAATCCCAGAGAGCGAAAATTGGGATTCTGAAGCGACATATCCTGCCTCTGCTCTCTCTCCCCAAAAGGTAAAAAGTAACTGGGGGATAAGATGTGTATGTGGCGCCAGGCCTGGAAGGTGCCACCATTAACCAGGTGTCCATGAAGTTCCAAACAAAACAGCCCTTTTCAGGGCTACCCAATACTCTAGGAAAGAAATAACGGTCGATTAGCCAATGTGTGTAGGTAGAGTAGTGTGAATATAAACACTAACTCTTTATTAATAGTGGGAGTGTATGTGATTGTGTGTTTGTGTTTGTAAATGTTGAAGTAAGTTTGTGTGTTTGTGTTTGTAAATGTTGAAGTAAGTTTGTGTGTTTGTGTTTGTAAATGATGAAGTAAGTTTGTGTGAATAGTAGATTATGGGTTTATTTATTGATTCTTAGCGTATGTAGAGAGTATAGTTGAGGTTTATATTATATGAAATGAGAAAGTAAGGGGATGTTTTCCTTCACGTACGCGCGATGTTAGTCATGATCTAGGTAAGATCAAATTTATGTTATTAGGGGGATGTTTTCCTTCACGTCCGCGCTTTCACTATAAGAACCCACAGTGTTCGTTGTTCAAACCATTCTGCAAAGAATAAAAAGAAGATGGCGTCAAACCAAATGGACAAAATTCAAACCTTGCAAGACGTTTTAGACAACTTAGGAATAATGGAACAGATGCTAATAAGACTCGTTGAAGACCATTATTCCTATAGTCCCCATCGTGTGAAGATGGAAATTAATAACTTAAAAAAGGTAAAGGACAAGATTAGTGGTGTCATGAAAGAGGTCAAGGAGGAGAAGGAGGATGAAGAGGAAAGAATAAGAATACGCAAATGGAACGAAAAAATTGAAAAAGAAGAAGAAAATGAAAAGAGGAAGAAAGAAGAGGAGGAAGAGAAGAAGAAAGAAGAGGAGGAGAAGAAAAAAAAGAAAGAGAAGAAGAGTGTAGGAGATAAAATAAGAACTTGGTGGAGGAAAAGAAGAAATTAGAAGAAGAAGAAAACCCAAAGGCCCTTTTCAGGGCCAGCCATATTTCTCGAAAAGAGATAGCCTTTCCATTGCCTACCCCTTTTTTTATTTTATTTTTTAGAGATAGAGACCCTCCCTGTTTCAATTTTACATAGACCCTATACAGTCCCAGGGTTTTTTTGGCCATGTTAAATTTACATAGACCCTATATTGTCCCAAGGGTTTTTGGCCATGTTAATTCCCATAGACCCTATATTGTCCCACGATTTTTCTCCATGTTAAATTTACATAGACCCTATATTGTCCCAAGGGTATTTTTAATGATAAGTCCCATTGACCCTATAAGATCCCCCTTAACTACTGGGACATAATAGTTTATGCATAATTTCTATATATATGATATTACTTTTAAAAATCTGCGTTGTAATAAACATTATTACGCGATAACACAGTACAAACCGAATAAGCTTCGCCTATCAAATAAATAGAATGTAAATTTAACACTTACCCTTATGGCTGGAGAATAAAGAAGAGTGTATACTCCTTGACGTGATCCAAAAATGACCAGTGTGGTTTTTCGTGATTCGTCTTACTTAAATCCATAGGAGAGTGAGTACAAGTCGGGGTAGAATACCCGTGCACCTCATGTTAGTTATGATAAACGACACAAGTAATCTGTGGCTAGGTACATGATATACAGTCGCTTACCTGGAAAAACATATTCACCCTATATAACGTTGTATGCATGTACAACGAGAAATAGTCTAATTGTTTTAAGACAAAACCAAGTTATTTCTTTGCCTTATTATGTGACAGGCTGTTTAGTGACAATGGGAATTGAACATGGGAATATAGTGTGGGACTGTTTAGCGACAAAGGGAAATGGAACAGTGTCGGGACCCTATTTTAATAGGGTCCCGACCTGATGGGTCTATGGAAATGGAACAGGCGAAAATTGAAACAGGGAGGGGTCTCTATTTTTATTTTATTAAAACAAAAAAGGGGGGGGGTAGGCAATGAAAGTCAACATCTTTTCGAGATATAGGAGTGGCCCTGAAAAAGGACTTTGGTTTTCCTCTTCTTCTATTTGCTCCACTTCTTCATCCATCCCATTATCTTTCCTAATAATCATTTCTTCTTCTTTATTTTTGACTCTGGTAACCAGTCAGGATGGCCCAACTTTCTGAACGTGGTCTGTATCTTCATCCAATTCTGATTTAGCCTCTCAAACTCTGTCTGTTTCTTTTTGTTTTCCTGATCTTTTCTTTCTTTACTCCATGTCTCTTTAATCTTCTCTACTTCTTCCTCCATTACTTTTCTCATCAGATCTTCCTCTTTCTTCATCTTGTCCAACCCCCATTTTGCATTCCTCCACTCTGTCCGGTACAATATCTTTTCTAGGAAGCACCGGACTTGGATGACATGATCCAGTGCTTCCTTCAAACTTCCCACTCTGACATGGGGGGGGGGGCAATGAAGCCTCTTGACTTATTGACTTCTTCTTCTATCATCCCTGTTATGATATCTCTGGCTGCCTTTAGACCTTGAACTTGACTGGTTACCAAGTCTTTCATATCTCCATGCCTCCATTCCTTTTCTATTCTTTCTACAACATATTCTACATCCATTATCCAAAAATAGATGTCTCTCAATAGATTAAATAAAACTGATACTTGAGTCATTTTGTTTCGGTTATTCCGTGGAATAGTTCCGACAACAAACGTTGTGGGTTCTTACAGTTAAAGCGCGGACGTGAATGAAAACATCCCCTAAGACCCAAAACTTCTTCTTCTTAGTTGAATTATAGTGGTTTTCGCTCTCAGTGAGCATGTACCACTTTTTAATTTGCGCACGGCGCAATTTTTAATTACTCATGAGGAAAGAAATGGTGCCACATCCCTCAGGCTTTTATGTACTCATAGAGTACTTTTTCATTGGGCCATTAGTATGTGGAACGTTAGTTGCATGCCCAAACAATAATAAATGTATGGCCTAGTCATGAGTAGGAATAGTGCAGACCCACACTCATGTACTACAGCTGCATTGAGCTGCCCCAGGTGTCAACCCAAGCAGTATGTAACGCCAGCTGCCATTGGTCGGCAGCTATGACGTCACATTAGGACACCTGGGCTTGTGGCAAGTGGAAATCGTTCCACATCTTGCCACATGTACAATATCCGAGCGTGGTGAAGGAGGAAAAAGGCACTCGGCAAGCCAGCCATGGATGTTGTGTACTTCCTGAAACGTTAGCCCGTACTTATTTCAAATTAAGTCCAGTTTTACTAATGGACAATGCTCTATACCAATAATGTGTAAGCCACCTCTGCAATTAACCAAATTAAAAAAGTTATCAATTTTGAATAAATTTTGACGAACAAGTTTGAATCTAGTGTACAAAGTGTACATGAAATGTAGAATATAAACCAATCAGTGAAGTCTTTAGCGACTTATATTAGTTTGAGTCACGCATTGTAAGATTTAAGTGTAAAAATTTTGACGGCGGTACCAAAACAGGTCCAATTTGGATTAAAAATAGAGATATTGTCAAATACGGCTTTCAGCCAAATGAAAGCCGTGTAACATTAAGGCAATGGTAGCAATCTTGTTTTCTTCTAACTTCATAGACTGCTAGTTAGACTGCAGGCTTCCGGTGTTACTGGTAGCTGTACTGTATAGAAGGTAGTCACATAAGATTCACTGGTGTCCGGGTCTTACTGCTTCCTTTTTTTGAGAGCAGGCCTCTCATGACTTCCCATTAAACTCTTGTAATTCCGTTCTTTCATCGTCTCAGCTAGTAGTTTTTTCCCCTACTTTCTGACATGGTTCAGGTGGTGCGCTTCTCACTGTGTTGGACATTCATATGTAAGCTGCTTCCCTCCTTCCCTCTCTGTCTGTTTCGGTGAATATAATCAGCAACGTTGATTTAGTGAACGTTTAGTGGCTATGAAGAACAGTGTAGAGTACGTTGCTCTCCTGGTACACCGGTCCTGCTTCGTCGCTGTCCACTGATTGAATGAGACAAAACTTAGTTAGTTGGATTATAGTGGTTTTCGTTCTTTTGAACATGTACCACTTGTTTATTCACGCACTGCGTGATTTTTAATTACAACCTGGGGCAAGGAAAAGGAGCCTCATCCCCCAGGCTTTTATGTACTCAAAGAGTACTTTTTAATTTAGCCACTCAGGTGTAAGTAGTGAATAGGGTCACCCTAGGGACAATGGGAATTACCATTACAGACACCCCTGGGTCACTCTAGGGACAAGGGGAATTAGCATTACATGGGAATAGAGTTTGGGTCTGTCTAGGGACAAGGGAAACTGAACATGGTCAATAGAGTTTGGGTCTGTCTAGGGACAAGGGGAATTGAATATGGGATTTTTTTTTTTTTAAATTTTTTTTTAAAAAAAGGGGTAGGCAATTGAAAGTCATTCTCTTTTCGAGAAATATGGGTGGCCCTGAAAAGGGCCTTTGGCTTTCTTCTGCTTCTTCTTCTATTTCCTCCATTTCCTCATCCAGCCCCTAATCTTTCCCCAAATTCCTTTGTTCTTCCTCTTTTCTTTTTCAGGTAACCAGTCTGGGTGACCCATAGCCCTGAACATCTCTTGTATCTTGACCCAATTGTTATTGAGTTTGTCAAAGGCCTCTTTTTTCTTTAAGTTTTCCTTATCCTTTCGTTCTTTATTCCACTTGTCTTTGATCTTCTTTACTTCTTCCTCCATTACTTTCCTCATAAGTTGTTCCGATTTCTTAAGCTGGTCTAGGCCTTTTTTGACAAAGGGCCACTCTGTCCATTCCATTACGTCTTCCAAAAAGCACCTTACTTCTATCACATTATCCATGGCTTCCTTTAAGTGACCAATCTTTACATACTCTGGATCTATAAAGCCTCTTAGTCTTTTTACTTCTTCTATCATCTCTTTCACCAGATCCATAGCTAATTTCAGGTTGGTCACTTGTCTTCTGACAAAATCTCGGGTAACTTCCATTCTCGTTCAATCCTTTCCACTGCATAAGCTCCATCCACCATCCAATACCAAATGTCCTTCAACTGGTTAAACAATTCTGTTACAGCTACCATCTTCCTTGTCTTTATTCCGTAGAATGGTTCCAACATCAAACCTTGTGAGTTCTTATAGTGAAAGCGCGGACGTGAAGGAAAACATTCCTCTAAAGACATACAATTGATCTTACCTAGATCATGACCAAACATCGCGCGGACGTGAAAGAAAACATCCCCTACTTTTCTCATTTCATGTAATATACTATCCACATAAGTGAAACAACATTTAACAAACCCCAAATCTACTATTTACACACGCTAATCATTAAAACTAAATCCATAATTTACTATCCACACAATCGTACGTGAGCCTTTACAAAACCTTAACTATACTCTCCACATACGCTAAGAAACAATAAAGAAACCCATAATCTACCATTCACACAAACTTACGTGAGCAGTTACAAACACAAACACACAAACACATACACTCGCACTATGAAAAAGAGTTAGTGTTTATATTCACACTACTCTACCTACACACATTGGCAAATTGATGGTTATTTCTTTTCTTGAGTATTGGGTAGCCCTGAAAAGGGCTGTTTTTTTTTAAACTTCATGGACACCTGGTTAATGGTGGCACCTTCCAGGCCTGGCGCCACATACACATCTTGTTTCCCAGTTGCTTTTTACTTTTTGGGGGGAGAGAGCAGAGGCAGGATATGTGGCTTCAGAATCCCAATTTTCGGTTTCTGGGATTCTGAAATTTCTTCTTCTCTCCTTTTCCTCCTCCTCTTCTTTGTATCTTCTCTCCTCCTCTTCTTTGTATCTTCTCTCCTCCTCTTCTTTGTATCTTCTCTCCTCCTCTTCTTTGTTTCTTCTTTCCTCCTCCTCTCTCATCCTTCCTTCTTCCACAATGGCCTCCGCGGCCAGTTCGTTCAACAGGCGCCTGGCATATTCCAGATGCACATGAAGTTCCAACAGTTTCGCCAGTCTCGTGTTCATTCTGGTGTTGATCAATCAACAAGGGTAGCTGGACTGCCGAACGAGTTTCAATTTATACTAAAACTGCGGACGTGAAGGAAAACATCCCCCTAAAAAACATAAAATTGATCTTACCTAGATCATGACCAAAAAACAACGCGCGGACCTAAAAGAAACACTCACTCACTTTTTTATACTGCTCATCACTATTATAAAACATTTTCATTAATCACTTCAATAGACTATTCACATACGCAAAGCAATACAATCCAACCCCCAAATCTACTCTCCCCACACCTCAAACACCAAAAAAGACATCATTTTAATCTACTATCCATACCAACGTACGTGAGCACTTACAAACACAAACACACAAACACATACCCTCACATTTTTTTAAAAAAGAGTTAGTGTTTACATTCACACTACTCTACCTACACACACATTGGCAAATGGTTGGTTATTTCTTTTCTAGAGTATTGGGGTAGCCCTGAAAAGGGCTGGTTTTTTTTTTGTTTTTTTTTGTTTTGTTTTTTTTTGCTATGGCAATCTTTTTTTAGTTTCTAAGAATGCGATGTCCTCTGAGGATAGACTTTCTGTCGATAGGTCTGCTTCTTCGGAAAGAGAAGAAGAACTCTTTGGTGTCGATACGACAATCGACAAAGCCTCTGTCAGGTTCAGGTTGCTGCTGCTGCTGCTGTTGTTGTTGTTGTTGCTGTTGCTGCTGCTGTCTCTGAAGTCTGTACTTCTCTGTCCATTCTTCTTTCTCCCTGTTCATTTCTTCTCTGAAGAGCTCTTCTATCAGGTCTTCAGTGACTTTTAACATTCTCACATTCTCTATCTCTTCTGGCTTCGGTATCAGACTGTGTCTGACCCTATGCAAATTCACGTAGGCTTCGTTTAGCTTAGCTAGTTTGGAGCACATCTTCGTAGGAGGATGAGTCGACAATGGATGGTTAGACTGGAAACAACCCCGGTTCTTAAAGTCAAAGCGCGGACGTGAAGGAAAACATCCCCCACACGGATTTCGAGTCGCAACGTTCAATGAGTGTCATGAGAGGGATAGTAAGAAGTCAAAGAGCATCAATCAAACATTCTTATAGCTAAACAAAAGACAAAGGCATTTTTTTTTCAAAACACAACATTTTTTATTCAAAAATCACTTAACACTAACCAACAACAACTCTAACATATTTTAACAGTAATCCAACATTATAACATCAAACATTTTTTCTTCAAAAATGACTAACATTTTTTTCTCAATTCACACTCTACTTTAAACAGGGTTGACAACGTTGTGAATGAAATTGTGATTTCCACTGTTGGAAATCATTAGGCCATTGATGGACACTACGTTTCCTAGCTTGAGACAAAAGATAAGCATAATGGTCACAAAACCATCGATCTACTTTCACATCGTTTCTTGAAGAAGAAGGAGGATCAAAATGAGTCACTAAATGTTCTAAGGAATAACCCAGGCTGCGATGATGCAGAAAATACACACAATACTGTCCACACACCAAGGAATCTGTGCCTTGTAATTTCACATTATTGAATCGGGTGGTTTGATCATTTCTTCTCATAAAGTCGATGATATCGTCTTCCAAAGAGGGCAATCCGTACGAATGGAAATATTCCACACATCCTTCTTGAGGAAAGTAGACGGCTACCCAGTGGGTTTCTGGGAGATAACTGTCGTCCCTGTTGATCACGTAAGCTTGATGGTCTTTAGGTTTGCGATGAGGGAGTTCATCTTTAGCACAGACGACAGGATTCCAAGAAGCCGTATACGAACTGTGGTTCAAAAGGTAATAAAGTTCCCAGGTATCCATTTGTGTGTTGTTTTCTTCTTCACAGGTAATAATACGTTGTCAATTCGATCCTGACTTTTTGCTTGAAAATGTCTGACAAATAACCGTTTCTTCGTTTCGTCTCCTCACTCTGATTCAGGAGAGCTTCGATACGATGGATCTCTTGAGTGGTTAATGGTGGACAAGAATGTTCACGCAAGTCTTTATACCACTGATGCAACACGTCTTCGTCCGAAATGAGACTCCAAGCTTCGTCCAGATATTCGTCCAATTTTTCTTCTTGACTTAACATCAGGCATTCATCGTGTTGAATTTGACTGGGATGATCGTTTTGACATCCATAGCAATTTTTCTTGATCAATTCCGTCATTTTTTCCGCCAAGTGTTTGGCAAAACAGCAAACTAAATGGGCTTCTTGTTCTGGCCATCTCGACTTCATCATCACAACTTCTTCGTCTTTGTCTTGGGATTCTCCTTCCACGGTCTCCTCACATTCCATCTCCAAAGTTTCTCCACTAGGTAAAGAGGGATAACAGTCTTCCATGGTTTCTAGTAATCTAGAATGACTTCTCTCAAACTGTTGATTTCTATGGCATTATCGAATTCTGCATACAGGAGGACGTTCACCGTCTCTTTCAGTGCATCTGCAAACTGAAGTTCCACACGAATCTGGCCGGATTTTATAGGGTGGAAATGTCCCTCGTCGCTGCCTTGGTCTGGAATGAAATCGAAAGCCCACAAAGCATAACCTCCTGCGTAATCTTCGTACGCAATGCCGTGACTGGTGTTGGTTCCTAACTGTCCAGTGGCTTCGTACAGGGACAAGTTTGATCTCAAGTAATTCTTCTTGGTAAAGTCAGGTTCGAAAGGTCGGGTACACAAGGTCTTGCCATCGCGACTGACTTCGATCTTGGACACACCAAAGTGATGAAAGTTGAAAGGCTTTTTACCCAAAACTCCGTTGAAGGTTAAATTCTCGACCATACCAAGGATTAAACGTTTGGGTAGCTGTCCTTGGAACAGATGATCTTCGATCATGGATCGCTGTCCCTTGGGAATGGTGAAGGTTTTCACTTCCACGCGTCGGATCGGATACTTAGCGGTCGTTCTGCTCAACGTCTGACTGATGTCGTTTCCCACTTTAGGTAACACTTCCACGCGTCGTACGTAGAGCCTGGCTTCCTCGATGACAGTTTTGCAAACAGTAGTACCTATCAAATGGAAAGCGGCACTGCTACGATTCAGTCTCAGGCGGATATTTACCCCGTTTAGCAAATATCTCTCTTGCAACCACATGTCGAAATGCAAACGATCCATCAGTTCTAAACTCTGTCCATCTTTGATTTTCTTTCGTCTTTCCTCAAAGCCGTCATTGTCACTTGCGTCAAACTTCTCCGCTTCGTCAGGTTCCCACAGCACACAAGCATTGAGATGAGTATTCTTGGCATCTATTTCGTACTTCAAGAGATTTTCCAGGTAGGCACGGTAAGGGTAAGTATCCATGCTGCTACTGACCAGTTTGTTATTCAAGTACAAGTCCACTCCACTGAACAAGGAATGCATGAAATTGTTGACGGGAGCTATTACCTCATCGCCATCTAGGGGCGAATTGTCCTCATCGACAACTTTGACTTTCAAGTACAAGTAACTGCTATTCAGATCGATGTAATCTTCGGGCTGTCCTTTGATTTCAAACTCGATGGGAGCTGAGGCTGTCAATGAGGAGACGGGGTGAAATTCCACCCACTGGGATTCTTGCATCGTCATCATGGTGGGGGGGGGGCATGGCAAACAGATCCAGTTCCGTTTTGGAACAAACGCAAGACTCTCGGTGCATCATTTTTTGTTGCTGTGTCTCAATAATCGAAAACGTCTAAGTCTCGAAAGGTTCTTCTTTTCTTGGCCTTTCTAGCTTGAAGTCTGGTGAAAGGGTATTTTCTTCGTCGTCTCTTTCTGCCTTGTCCTTGCTGAATGCTTGACTCGGTAGCGTGCAGAGTATTTATAGGTGTGTCTCGTCGGCCCAAAAGGTCTTTGCCCGTTTTCAGCAAGACATTTTTGCCTGCCCTCATGAAGGCTTCTTTAGGATTTTGTTTGTCGATGATGACATTTTGGAGAAATTCTTTGCCTTGTGTCAGTGCCGCATCTTTCAAGGCGTGCAATCCGCGTGTCACCATCGGTTTCAACAACGGGGCCACCGAACGAAAGGCCGATTTTAACATATCTCCTAAACCGTGACCTCGCTGTCGAGCAACCCCTCGGTACACTGGATACATGACTTACGAGTCGTGAGAGAACCGTTTTCGAAAATGGAGTTTCACCGTGACTTTTCCTTTGGTGAATGGAATACTTTGTCCCAAATCTCCTTTTATAGCAATGTTGACCGTGTCCAAATACGACTTGCTGACCGGCAAATAGTGAGGATGGACAAATTCGCGGTGGACGTGGTAAGTGTTTCCACCTTCCTCGTCAGCGTTCGCGGCATAATCCACTTTAAAAGGAATGACACGCAGTAACGGTACGGAGGTGTGTCCCACCACATTGTACTCCACCACATCGGAATACACGAACATCAAATTCAGTCCTTGATTCAGTTCTACTGGGGTACGAAATAATTTGCTAAAAGACTCGTTGTCGTAAACGATGGGTAATTCGTTTTTCTTCATCATGGTCATTCTCATGTTTATGTCTCCGCCCAACATGTCAAACAATTCTGGACAAAATAAAGAAAGACATGATTTTACCCCCCTCAGGAAATTTTATCAGGAAGCGACAAGCTGTTTTGTGGTATTCCAGGGTGACGACACCTTTTTTGGCATACTCCAAAGCTTTCAGAAACACGCCATTAAACCTGGTGGCTATGGTGTTGACCAAATGTTGACCACTAAAATAATAGCCTGGGGGAATGAACAAGTGATAGGTGGTGTACTTTTGATTTTGTAAACGGGTTTTCTTGTCATATTTGCCCTGGGTATCTAACCACTGTTGCACTCTTTCGTCATAAACTTCCACATCAAATTTATTTTGATTGGGAAGGACATTGAGGACTTGGGTCGGGTGAATGATTTCTACTAAAGCCACTTCCCAATGGGCTTCGTGATCTAAGGGGATGGCCTGAGGTAATTTGGCCGTGTAACAGCACAACGTGTTGTTGGGAAACACCTCCATGGAACTGTCACTGGGTAAGGTTAAGTAAAATTGGTTTTGGTGACTCATAATTCCAGAGTTCTGTGGCTGTCCGAGGGGTCACTGGACGTCAGAGGCGTGTCTCCGCCCAAAATGGGGTTCTGGTTGTGGTTGTTGTTGGAGTGGTGACTGACACTGGCACTGGACACAAGGTTCCCGTGGTTCCCGTTCGAGGAGAATTTCAGGGAGGGATTGGGAAGCAGGTAACCGATGCAACTGCTCAATAAAATGGTCCACAATTGTTTGTCTCCTTGTTGCAAACTCAAATTGGCAATGGCTGCCCCGATGACACAATACACCACGAAGATTTGGCAAAAAAAGACGATTTGCGTTTTAGGCACACGTCCTCCACACCACACCCACAAAGGTTGTTTTTGTAAATCTTGCACAGAAGAATTGGGTGAAGGAGGAGTGGTCGACGTAGCTGCGTCTGTGTGAAAGGGCATGATGGTCACTTCTTTTTATAGTCGATGACTTGCGAAGCGTCGATCCAAGAATCAAAACTGGGTGGATATCCTTTCCAACGTACTTTGACTTCTTTGACACGTCGTTTGCCCACTTTACGGGTTCAACGTTCGAGAATGCTTTCGATGTCGTACAAGTCGTCTTCTTTTTTGGTGACACGTTGTAACTCGGGCAAATAAAACGTTCCTTTGAGCACTTCTCCATTCATGTCTTCCAATTAATAGACGACAGGATGACGACCATGCACTCGTCCAGTGACACGAAACAATTCGGTCGTCCAGTTAGGTAAGTAACCTTTGTCGAAAGTGTGTTTGGTTTTGCCAATGCGCACCCAATCTCCTACGGCCAACATTCCACTTTTCTTGGGGACAGCCCTCGTCGGGGACGTACCAAACAGACGCTCAAACACCAACACTTCGTTCTCGGGAGTCACGTCTTGCGGGGCACGTCCGATGCTTCGATGGTAAGATTGGTTGTACGCTTGCACCAGGTGCGGTAAGATGTCGATGTACTTCAGAGTGTGGTGATGCGTAAAATATTTCCACATGCGTTCTTTCAAAGTGCGTTGAGAACGTTCCACGATGCTGGCTTTGGTTTCGGGATTCTCGGTGGTAAAAAAAATGAATGTCACGTTTCTTTAATTCTTTTTGGAAAGCTTGGTTCAGAAATTCGGTACCTTTGTCCGTTTGCCATCGAAGAGGGTGACGACCGCTTTGTTTCAACACCCGTTGCAGGGCTCGCACTAACTCGCTGCTCGATTTGGAAGTCAAGGGCACGACCCAGGCAAATTTGGAAAAGACGTCGATGACACAAAACAAATATTTGTAGCCACGATTGTAGCTGGCCAAATGAGAGACATCGGCTAAATCGGCTTGCCATTGATGATCGATGCCTTCCACTCGGGTGCGACTTCTGGCAAACTTGCGTCGAATGGGTTTGTGTAAAGTGTAGGTAGCTTGTTCTTGTAACCATCGTTGCACTTGAGGTAAACGCAGACTTTTCAGTCGAGTTTTGGCAGCACGATACAATTTTTGAACTCCTGCGTAACCTGCATGATGCGAGGGATCGTAGTAAATGCTGGCTAAGACTTTTTCCATTTTTTATTTTTTTGTGTTGATTGGTGTGTTAATAAGACACCCACTCTTGGAGGATGCTACTCTTTTTCTCTTGGGGTACTTTCTTGGATTGCAATGCTTTGCGTGTGCGACCGGCAATAGGTGTCGAAGAGGAGGATGTCTGAGCGGGGGATATCGGTTCTTGTTTCACTTCTGTCTTCACTTCTGTCTTCAATTTCTTTTTCTCTTGTGATGAAGAAGGGGTGGCCATCATCTTTTTAATCCATCCAATTCTGGAGGTAGGTGGTGTTGTTAACTTGCGTACTTTTTCTGGTGGAGTTTGAAACCCTTCTTCTTCTTCTTTTCCTTTTTCTGTCTTCGTCACTGGTTGTGGTGGGACTGGTACTGGTACTGGTGATGGTGCTGGACTTTTCATCAAGGTCTTAAAATCTTTCAGAGTGGGTAGAGCTGTTTCGTCTAAAGCTTTCTGGTGAAAGAGTTGCAGTTGTTGCAAAAGTTGACCGTACTTTTGCGATTTTTCTGTTTCGGACAAATCTTCGCGATCCATCAAGGACTGCAATTCGTGTTGTAACTGGGACATCTCGCTCAAATGGTGATTGGGAGGTAAATGCGGGGTACGTTGTTCTTGCCACCGATGGTATTCCATCCATCGTTTGTAAGGTACTAAAGCTAGTTTTCGTCCTTCCATGGGGTTGTCAGGGGTCGATTCTGAGATCTTGGGACTTCCGAAGGCCTTTTTATCTTGCTCCCACCAGTCCTTCCAACATGGTTCCCAAAACTCCTTTCAGTATGGGGCCTAACAAGAGGGGTAAAATGCCTCCACGTTGGACCAACATCTTCTTCTTTTGACGAATGGGAATTTTCTTTTGAACCATTTGGCGAGGAACGTGACGATGTTTGCTTAAGCATTGTTTCTGGTGTTTGGACAAAGGGATAGTGCCTTTCAAGACGTTCAAACATTCGCACACGGTATTGATGACCTCTTTGGAGGCCGATTGAATGAGTTTTTTGCGTAGAGGTGGAGAAGCTTTGGACAGGACAGATAACATGTCCCCATGTTTGACTAAACGTGGTGGTAGTCCTTTCCTTTTCTTTCCTTGGGGTTTTCTGGAGGGTGACATCTTTGAGTCTTCAGGAGCACCAAAAAACACTGATACCTCGACTTGGTCACAGGCCTTTTTTATACTGGAATGCGTCGCCACTGATTGTCTTTCCGTCGTATCAGTTTGAGGACAGGCATGACACGTCGTGCAGGGGTACGTAACGGACTAAATCGAGCCAGTTCTTGCTTGGACAAATCCAGTAAACTTTGTAACATGCCCGATCTTTCTTGAACTTTGATTTTGGGAGAAGGCACTTTGTGAGCAGCAGCCACTGCCGCTAAATTGGAGGGTCCTGCCACTGGGGAAGTTCTTTTTGGGGTCATCAACAGAGAAGTTCTTGGTGTGATCAACGTCTCCAAGTACTATTCAGTTCTTGGTGTCATTAACGGAGAAGTGGATGAACGTGAGGCTGCCGGAGACGCAGTCACCGCCGTGGCAGGTCGTGGTTTGCGAGTGTAAAGTTGCGTCCTGGCCGAAGTGCCTCTCTTGCGACTAGTTTTCTTCCGTGGACTTTTCTTTTTCTGGGGACTTTTTCTCTGTTTCTTTTTCTGGGGGCTTCTTTTCTTTTTCCGGGGTGTCTGGTAAGAGGAGGGTCCTGCCACTGGAGAAGTTCTTCTTGGGGACCTGGTCTTTTTCTTCTTCTTGGAGCTTCGCTGGACTTTTTTCTTGGGTATAACTTTGGGGGCATTAGGATCCCATCTTAAGAGTGAGCGAATGATGACCCCTCCTAGAGTACCGCTCCCTCCAGGTTTCAAAATGATTTGATTTTTGGTTTGAGTGTCGATGCGGAGATCGGCCAGTTGGACCAAAGCGACTTTGTTTCGATCGAAAAAGCGTTTGGTTTGATGAGGAATCTGAATGATTCCTTGGAGTATTTGACGTGCCGTCACCGTGAACCATCGTAAGACTTCTTTGAGACTAGCTTCTAAGACACGAGCTCGTATTTGTGGATTTTTTTCTCGACTGATGCCATACAAGGCACGAATCAATTTGACGGGAAGATGCGACTGAAGGGACGTCATGTTGACGTTGTGTGAGACAGACGAAAAAGGATCTGAGGTTTTTATAGATTTTTTATGTGGAGTGAAATTAAGTCGAGGACGGAGACGTGTACAGGACAGGCCCTCCGTCTTGGCACCAGTGGTGAAACAAGTGGGTACGAAATCGCAAATCCTCGGGGGTCGTAGGTTTCAAATCGACGAGTAAATAGGCGTGTGGCGTTTGAGTGGCATCGTCGTACGCCTGAGTCAGCCAAGGCGTTCCTAACTGTTTGGCTAAGACTTGCACTTGCGACTTATCTCGAGGACTTTTAAACAAGACCACGTAATGCGCATTGAGACTGATGGTGCGATGGGCTTTACTTTGTTGAAACAAATTTGGGTGATGTAAACGACACTGGCATTACGGTGATGCCCTTTGCGCGTGAACCACAGTTTAATTTCTTCTTCGTCTTCTCCTAACATGTCGTCGAAAATGACCAAATGGGTTTGACGGGAGTCATAGACGATGCCGTCGTCTTCTTTAGGAATGCCTTCCACAAACACGATGGAATCGCCTTGACTTTCTCGCAAGAGGCTGTACGCCGATTGCCACTCTTTGTAACACCACATGATCCGCTGAGGGGGCCGATCGATCAAATGATGTTTATGTTCGATCAAACGTTTGACGAATTCGGTTTTGCCTGAACCAGCAATGAGCATGTTAAAGGGATGGCGAAGATACAAAGCCTCCCAACTGGCACGATCTAAGTGTTCGTCGATGACTTTGACAGTAGAGGAAGAGGGAGCAGAGACAGCAGAGGTAGCCATTGTGTGAGAAATGTCACTTGTGACACGAAAACAAACAAGACAAGAGTTTATATACTTTTTCACAACACGTTTATTGAATGTTTCAAACATGAATACGAAAGACAAAAATACATAAAAGCCAAAGGCTTAAGTACAAGGATAAAAGGCACATGATAACCATTAACGTGGAATAAAAACAAGTGTCTGTACAACATGTTTTGGGTAATGTTCTAACCAGTTCTATAGTAGGGGGTAAGGTCACACAAGTGTCCTCCCGAAAGGGTCTTTCAGGCCTGTCCACGACAGTCCCGTCCTGGGTGACGGGTTCTTCTGGCACCGTCACTAACACGGGTTGAAAAGTAACTTTTTTCCTTGAACAACTCTCGTGCATACTGGGCCACTTCTTGGGTCCAAGCCTCAAAATCCCATTCTTTCCAGGCACGGACATCTGTCCATTGGGGATGTAAGTCACAAGCTACACACACATCGTCATACACGTCTTGGGTAGCTAAAAGTTGACGAATCTTTTTTTCCTGTTGAGGTCGAGAAGTATCCAGATGAAACCGCAAGGCTTTGAGCAAAAGGAGTTTTTCGTGACCATTTAAGGCCATGGAGGTGGTAAGTACTGATCGTAAAGAGTCCACAAAGAATCGGCTGGTAAACGAAATCACAGAAAACAAGTCACTAAGACACACACCACTTGTCGACCCAAATTGAATGGATACAGTTCTTGTAATAATCGATGGTAATGATCCACGGTTTGAATATGGTCATTGAGTTCCTTCCACGGAATCTGTTCAATCACTTGTGACATAAGCCGTGGCATGGATTCCTGTTTTTGTACTCTCTTTTTTTCGGAAGCAATACACGTACATCCTACCTAGACATCTTCGTTCTCCAGACGGAAATCTAGAATACTGTAACCTACAGTTCAAACTTCGATTAGAAGTTTTCTCTTCCACTAAGTAGATTCCATGTAACATATGTTGGTAATCCTTTAACTCGTCTTCCTCAATGCGTTGTTCTAGGTGAATCTCGAAGTAACCAAAATGATGAACATTTCGTTCATTCACTAACTCACTAACAAGGTCTGACCACTGAAACAATTTCTGACGAATCAGTCCTCTTATACCATTCAGGTACCAGTGGTTAAAGATCTGGTGACGTAACGGATGCAATTGTTCTTTACGTTTGACTTGTATTTTGACCAGCTCTCGGTAAATCCTTTCTCTCAACTCCTCAGGCAAGCCCAAAATGTTCTCTTGTAAAGTGTCCATAAGTATATACACTGTTTTTGGAATCCTTGGGTGGTGGCCAATAGCTTCGTTTACCTTTGTGCCTGATGTAATATCCACTCATAATCAGTCTTCTTATACTTTGGAACAGAGCATAATTTAAAAACGGTTGAATAACTTTGCGTTTGCGTTTCACTTGTATTTTGATCAGTTCTAGGTAAATGCGTTCTCTCAACTCCACAGGCAAAGCACGAATGTTCTCTTGTAAAGTATCCATGAACAGATTATGGTAAGTTACTTCAATGTCTCGGTCTCACTAAGGGTAAGTAATCACAATTCGGTGACCATCGAGCATGTTCTACGTAGGCCGAATCTTGCGGTTCCCAGTAATGAAGTGACACACCGCAACTGAAGCACTTGACTTTATCTCCTTCGCCCAAGTAGAAAAATCCGGCTCTGGCTAATTCTTCGGGGGTCGGTCCTCCCAGATACTTAGGCCATTTTCCTTTGAACGATTGAAGACGATTTTCAAAGTCGCAGTATTCCGACAAACGCACAGGGAACGAATATTCGTCTTTCACAGGTTCGTTTCGATGAGGGTTGAGTGACATGGGCAGGAGTTTGCTTAGGGCTGGATGACATCCGTAGGGGGGTAGACGTGAAGGTGAACATTCCCCGTTAAAACGAAACCCAGTAAAATGTCCAAGAGGACGAGCGGCATCACTTTCGCATCCCACAGGTTTGACACGCACAGCATCCCTTTCCATGATAGGGGTAGTAACACTAAGGTTCCCATGATGCTTTACGGCATCGCTAAGGTCACAACGTTCAGCATCGTACCCATCGCAAGGCTCACAATCGCATTCCACTTCCGAAGCCTCACACTTGAATTGTGCCTTTCTAAACAACTTGTTTTGTGTTTCTCTGAAAGTATTCATCTTGTTCGCTCGGTCTTGGTAGTCACAATGAACTATCGATCTTGACCATAGCCCCCTTTTTATACTAGTCTCAATGCAGTCTCCAGCTTGTACATCTTTCCTTTTTTTTGTTTTTTATGTCTTGTTCTGGAAGATACCGTCTCTAAGGTACCGTCAACATTGTACCGTAGTGTGATGGGTGGAAAGGCCATAGAAAGGTAAGGGCAGTGCGGAGACCATCGAGTATGTTGCAGAATAGCTGAATCTTTATAGATACATAGATCCATTCGTAACTTCAGTCCGCAAGCGAAACACTGTACCTCGTATCCCAATCCTGACTCAGGTCCCAAGTAGACAAATCCTGTTCTAGCTAAAACATGCGAAGAAGGTAATCCTTCCCTATCCGTAGGTCATTTCTGAAACGTGTCCAATCGAAGGGCACAATCACAATAGTCAGGTAAGAAGACTGGAAAATGGTAGGGTTTGAACTTTGAGTTCTCATCGGGTTTCTCACTCGATTCTTGCTGTGGCGAAGTCATCCTTCTAGCAGGTGACTATCCTCTTACAACCAATGTTTTATACCAACGTGTCCATACGGTAAGGTGAAATGATTGGGACGTCGCACTCGCTTCTGGTACACGATTTGATAGACTTTTTCCAAGGGCCGACTGACGATGTGATGAGTGGGTAAACGTACAATCTTGTTCGGTTGATAGGTGGTCACTTTAAAGTGTCCATCCTCTCCCGATTGCAAGGCTTCTTTCAATACCCCAAAGTTGACCACTCGACTGGTACGATAATTCAGAGTCAGTCCTTTCACTTTGCACGTCGTGTGCACTTCTTGTTTGTCCCGGTATTCGTAGCCGTAATTTTTGGGACCGCCACTGACGAAACTTAGAATCTTGTCGTCGGGATGCTCGTCTGTCCAGGCTCCTAAACGGTCTCCTTCGATGTCAGGGTGCTGTTGACTCGGGTGATGGATGTAAATGCAACTGTCCGTGTCAAAGTACAGGACGCGTTCTCCTAACAGTTCTAAAGCTTCGTACAATTTTAAGCGAGCATGAGCTGTCACGCAAGCCGCAATGATGACATTTCCAAAAGGGTCGTCTTGTACAAAGTCCAGATCTTCTTCGCAATTGACCAAGATCAAATCCTCTCGAACGACGTCCACGTGTTTCATGTATTTGGTTTTGTCGTGAATCATCTGGAAGTAGCGGGAAGGTTCTGTCAAATATTCCGTCTTGGGTAAACAAGGTCGTTGTGCCATTTTACCCCACAAGCAATTTAACATCACTTTGGCAAACGATCGCCTGCCTTCGTTTTTCTCGATGTGGTCTAAAGAGATGCCTTCTTGTTCATAGTATTTCTCTTTGAATTGTATTTGGTCTTCGGGAGTGTGACACCAGGACGGATAGCCGTTGGCTTCTTGCTTCAGTTTCAAAAAGGCATCCACGTAGTCGGCGAAAATGCCTTTCTGACTGGGGTCACCCTTGTGGTATTGTTGTGTCTTGGGAAAGTGGCAAATTTCGTACACTTCTAACAGTTGGTATCCCATGTCCAGAGCTTTGAACAATTCTACGCTGACCCAGGTTCCCGTCAAGGCACGTTCTTCCTGGCTGTGCTGACAAAGTTGGTCTTGGTTGCACGTTTCGGCACAAGTACGACACAATGGAAACATCAGTTTGCCTTGACAATGGTGAGGTAAGACGGGATGGTATAGGTTCGTGGGAGGCAAAACTTTGCACTTGATCAAGCCTTCGTATTGTCGAATGTTTTTCAGGTCGATGTGTTCCGTTAACAATTGCGGGTGCCCTACAGGAAAGCGACAATATTTGCACACGTAGGGATACAGCGAACACACGTCCAAGTATTTGATTTCTTCTCCTTTCTCTTCGTCGGCTTGGTACAGCAAACAGGTGGCATTGGTCCTTCCTCCGTACAAACTATCCCTCGGGTTCAGCGGGTCCATGAACTGGTAACTTTCCACGAGGCGTTTAAACTCGGGATCAGTTTTCATACGGTGATCGTACTCGTGTTCCCGCATTTCCACCACTTGGTATCCTTCCTGTTCCAACTGTAGGCGCCGCTGACAAGTGTCCTGGTACAAGTCTTCCATGGTTCGTTGCAAAAACTGATTTTTAGTGCCACGGTCAGGGTAACAGACGGGACATCCGTGAAATAAGCAACCGTTAAACTCGTACATGATCTTGGGGTTTTCTAAGTCACAGCCATCGACCGAATACGTTCCGATGGTCTTTTCTCCCCCTCTGTTGCGGGCATGCTGAATCCACTTGTCTTCCTTGTCGCACAAGTAATGTAACCAGCGTAGGGCTTTGACCGAGTATTGACGTTTGACAAAGTGGGTCGTTTGAGGGCTGATGACAGCCACGGTGTTTTCAGGCATGAATCGTTGTCGGTACACTAAGGAACACGCTTTGGCAATGGTGCAAGCTTCTTTCAAAGGATCGACCCCTCCGTGTTCCATGAACAGTTCTCGAAATTTTCCACAGCAACGCCGTAAAATGTCCACGTTGGAACGACAATACTTTAGCATTTCTTCCTGAAAGTCGAAAGGGTCCGAGGCGTGAGCCTGGTACCAAGCGTAGAAAGCTTCTCGTTGTTCGGTACGCATGTTGTCGGGGTCGTAATAGTGAGACTCAGGTAAATGGGGTAGAACGGCGTGTTGATTGGCTTCCGTATTGAAAAAGTGTGGAAAGTACCCTTTAGCCATTTCTGTCATTCCAAACGTTTTAGGCATTCGACTCAAAGGCATGGCCAAATAGCTCATCGAATCTTTAAACTGTACTTGTCCCACTTGCATGAAAATGATTTTGGCTCCGTTCAAAGCCACTTTAGGACGCTCGGTGCCTTGTTCCGTATAGTATCTCAAAAGAAACTGTCCATCGTATCCGGAGAAATTGTGAGCCATCACCGTGGCATGACGATGACAATCTCCGTAACGTTCGATGTCCTCTTGGCTCCACGTCTTGTCGATGGGGTCTAAGACCCATTGTGCAAAATCGGCTAAGGTGTTCGGTCCCCGAAAGATTTTTTCACGCCCTCCAGGAATCTTGCTGCAGTGAGGGCAATGCCTGAAAATAGGTTCTTGAATGCACTTCTCGCACGCTCGATGAGCCAAGCAGAAATTAGGAACGTGAATGCCAGTCTCTTGCATGCATTCGAAATCGAAAAAGATGAAATTGCCTTTCTTCTTGTGACCGTCCTCTTTCTCTGGTGGAGGTTGGTATTTTTGCACGTAGCATTGGTGTTCCAAGTCCACGATGTGGTGACAAATGTGACATTTTTTCTTTCCTCGACATACGTGTGCCTTGGCAGTATTGGCACATATGCCTTGTCCACACGTAGGGCACAATCTCAGGAGTTGACAAGCACATTTCTTCTGTGAACCTTGCGTCTTCAAATGTTGTTGGTAACAGGTAGGACTGACAAACGTGCGCAGAAAAGTTGAACAAGGCACTGGTTCTTCGCTCAGACAGGGTGGAGAGGCCAAACATCCTGGGCATTTCCATCCACAATGCTTGTGTTGCTCTCGATTATCAAAACCATAATCACATTTCTCACAGTAATAAATATATCCCAGGAATGCAGTAATACTGGTAATGGTATCGAAATGTTCATCGTGATAATAAACATGAATGTATTTTCCGTCCTTAAAATCTTGGCCTCGAAACAACAGAAGCCCACGTACTTCTTGAGGGTGCACTTTCAAGGTATAGCGTGGAGCTAGGGCATCTTGCAATTTTTGCATCTCAGGAGTGCTACAGGGTATGTCTTTGGACAGTCCGGCTTGTTGTAACAGGAGTTCTGCTTCGTTTCGTTGTTTGGCTCGGTTCGATTTTCGAATGTTCTCCCAGGTTCTTTTCCATTCTACCGTGTCGTTCTTGTTGGCATAGTTTCGTCCCACCACGATGGCCCGGGCTAAACACATCTGGTCTTGAGGTTTGTTAATTCGGACGAGACTTGTTTTGGTGTTGCGAAGGTCGTCCACCAATAACATCTTTTTGCGTCCAGTCCCTTGAGGAGGAGAGACGTGGGTCATGTCCAGTGTGGCTTTTCCATCGGTGATGTCAAACTGGTCATTAGATTGTTGTACGTGTTGAATCTTGTCCATGACTTTGGAAGCAGTCAATTCTGCAGGGGTGCTAAACTCGATCCAAACAGGGGATTTCAAACCGTCGTGTTGTATGGAAAGTCTCAAGCGATCGTCTTCTTTGGGTTGACATTGTCGCTTGAGTGTGGTGAGCAAAGAATCCCACACCCCAGTGATAAACACTTCTGCTTTCTCTAATGGCACTTCAGCCTTGAAATCTTTAAACTTCACTGTGTATTTGTAAGCCGTGGTTCTAAATTTTCTAGGGGAGCGCTTTTCGGTCTCTCGAATGGAATAGTATTTTTCAGGGTTGACTAAGGGTGGTGAACTTGGTTTAGAGGTTTCAAATTCTGGTTCACTCATGTCCTCTTCAAAATCACTGGCATGAATTTGTGCCAAGACTTCAGCGCTGGTACGAGGCGATAGATCACGTTTCTGCCTCTTACTTTCTTCTTCTTCTCTCTTCTCGAATGAATAGGATCGTTTCATCTTGAGTGCAAAACGTCAAATGACTCAAGTTTAAACACCATAGACTAATTTATAGTCATGGCAGACCAGTGTATATAAAAGGGTGTGTGTCTTGTCCTTTCACTATTCATTTCACTCTCAAGCTGAGCACAACGATGGAAGAGACTAGCCAAATCGAACGTTTCGTCAGAGCTTTGCGAGGAGTCATTAGAAAATTCTCTTCAGACCAGCCCACGGACTACTCTCCTTCCTTTCGAGATAAAAGTCAAGATACTTGCTATATCTGTCAGAAGAAAGGGCATTGGTCTTCAGAGTGTCCAGACCGTCAAAAAAGAAAAAAAGGGGCTAAAAAAGACAAAAGTAAAGATACCTGTTATTATTGTCAAGAAAAAGGACATTGGTCTCCAGATTGCCCAAAAAAGAAACAAGAGGACTCAGAAGAAAAGAGGAATTCTTCAGAAGAAGAGAGGGATTCTTCAGAAGAAGAGAGGGATTCTTCAGAGGAGGAAAGCAGAGAGGTGAAGAAAAAGAAACAGGAGAAGAAAAGAAGAAGGGAAGAAAGCGAGGAGGAAGAAGAAGAAAAGCCTGTGACAGTGAAGAAATTTAAAAAACAGAGAGACTAAACAAGGAGAAAGAAGAAGTCAATGAACTTTTTTTAAAGTGTTATGATGTGAATTGTGAATTGGATTGTAACAATGGATAAAAGAATAAATTAATTATATAAGGTAAGTGTCTTTGAGTTTTGATTTTAAAATAAGAACGTAGACTCACGCACTCATACAAAGAAACGTACTATAGGGGGTAAAATGGGTTGTTATTTTTTTTTTTTTTTTGAGTTATTGGCAAATTGAAAGGCTATCTCTTTTCGAGAGACGTGGGTGGCCCTGAAAAGGGCCTTTTTATTTTGGTGCAGGGGTGAGTTCAAGCAATCAACTTTAACTGCCTTAAGCCTTTGCCACGGCCAAGGCCTACTTCTGGACTGCGTAATGTTGATGATCATTGGGTTGAAATCACTAAGGGTGGTACGGTAGGCTTAGTCACAGGGTTAACGTGTTTAGCTCGGGAAGGTCGTATTCTCTTCGGTCGTAATAAAGAAGTCTGATACATTTGTTTCAGACTTCTTAACTCCGCTAAAATGTCCAACAGTACCGTGACCGTTTGATTTTCACCCTCTTGTTTCTTTGCTGCTACTTCTTCTTGCTGTTGTTGCCGTTGTTTTTTTCTTACCTCTTCTTCTTGCTGCTGCTGTAGGAGAAAAGCTTGTTCCGCTTCCTTTTGTCGTCGTATAAATTTCTCCAATTCTTCTTTCTGTCTCTGTCTAAAATTCTCCACTTGCGGTAATGAAGAAGGTAACGCAGGTTCCGGAACAAATTCTTGCGAGGTAAGAAAATCCACAAAATCCCAATTCACCTCGTCTGAAAGTAAGTCCGGGTTCCCTTGGGCAGTCTCCCCTGCTGATGCACCCCAATGGATCGTTTTCTGAGTTTCCGTCATGTTGAATCACTGTCGCATAGATTGACTGCACACATGCGGTAGCGAATGTATATAGACCACATGACGTCACAGACTGCTCTCTTCGGATTGGATGCGGGCTGACTGAATTTTGTAACGCGTGTTTGGATTGGTGAATGAACTCAATCCGTTTCAATCCTTCCTCTACCTATAAATAAGCGCAGTTCACTGCATTGATTCACCTGTTCTCGTCGCTTCAAGATGTGGACCACAGTCGAATCATCCACCCTTGTGTCTTCCATGATGTTTAGGACGGACATACTCATGTATGTCCGGTCCAAGTGGACCATTGTCGACAAGTCAGACACCAGTCTGTGGATACGAAGAGTGTACGTAGAAAGACAAGGTTGCCTCAAGAGGACACTGATTTATGGCCCTTGAGTAAGACGCAGCTTGAGGACAAGAAGATGCCGCAGATGCCCTTTATGTTAATGGGTACATTAACATAAACCCAAAGGCCCTTTTCAGGGCCACCCATATTTCCCGAAAAGAGAATGACTTTCAATTGCCTACCCCTTTTTTTAAAAAAAAAATTTAAAAAAAAAATAAAAGAATCCCATATTCAATTCCCCTTGTCCCTAGACAGACCCAAACTCTATTGACCATGTTCAGTTTCCCTTGTCCCTAGACAGACCCAAACTCTATTCCCATGTAATGCTAATTCCCCTTGTCCCTAGAGTGACCCACGATTTTTCTCCATGTTAAATTTACATAGTCCCCAGAGTGACCCAGGGGTGTCTGTAATGGTAATTCCCATTGTCCCTAGGGTGACCCTATTCACTACTGGTGGGTGTAGGACTAACTAGTCCTTAACAACCTGACTGAAAGAATAATAAACATGAGTGGGAAGGGTCACACCACACACTCGTGTTTCGTAGTTGGAAATAGCTGTGGAAGCTTGATTTAAAAGTTCGACCAGATGTTGTTTAAGAGACAAGGAGACGGTTAGGAGTATTTTTTTTTTTCTTTTTTTTTTCTCTTGAATTCCTTATTTATTTTGATTCCTTATCTTATTAGTTTGGAGTGAAAACTTGTCTTATGGTTGTTTGTATGTTATTATGTAGTCCTGTTTTAATTAATTCCTATTTTGCTATTTTAATTTTTTGTGGCCTTAATTGGTTTTTATTATTCGGGGTATGAACGGCTGAGTCAGTCTGTGAACCCACGAGACCTAGCAGGCCGTCATAATTCCCAAAAAGTGATTTTGTAATATTCGTCCTTAACTGGTTTTTATTATTCGGGCTATGAACGGCTGTGTCAGTCTGTGAACCCACTAAACCAAGCCGGCCGTCATAATTCCCAAACAGTAATTTGTAATAATTTTGACTGGTCTTTGATTTACTTTCTTAGATTTTTTTTATTAGATTGGATTCGTGTATAAAACTTATGATATTTTTGAATGTTAGATTAATATTGGGGTTTGTGTTCATCAAGAATTATGGGTATGTTGCAGGGGATCCAATATTATGCTGTTTAACTTTAAACTTAGCCCTTTCTTTTTCAAGTGTATGGCAGTTGTTAAAAATATGCTCTATGTCTTCTGGGACCCTGCAGTGGTGGCAGTTAGGATTATGTGGTTGTGGTCCTATGTACTGTCCGAAGCTGTTCGCCAGCTTGGTTTTGCCCGTGAGTATTCTATTTATGAATTTTTGTTCACTGCCTTTTGTTTTGGGTGGTTTCCTATTTCTACATACTTCTTTAATGATGGTTTTTAGTTTCCTGCCTTGAGTGCTTGTGTTCCATAATGCCTGCCATTTATTATCAATGAGGGTTTTAGATATGCTATTGAGTTCGCATATGCTATAATCTAGGTTGATGTGAGTGGTTTCGTTTAGTTTTTGTTTAGCTGTTACATCTGCCATATCGTTACCTGGTATGTTAATATGGATGGTATCCACATAAATTCTACTAGTAAGTTATTATTGTTCAGTATTTTTAACAATAAATTGGTTTGCCTAAGATAATTTTCTCTTGATTTGGTGTTGTTATTAAGTATTGAGTTTATGACGCTTAGCGAGTCACTTACTATTACCGCTTGGGGTATTTTGTTCTCTTTGATCCATTTGAGTGCTTCAAGTATGGCCCAGAATTCAGCTGTGTATATGGAGCAGAGGTTAGGTAGTCTTCGTCCTACTTTAATGTTAAGTTCGGGGATAAGTAAGCTGCTGCTGTTCTGGGTGGTTCTGTAATTTTGGATCCATCAGTGTAAATCTTAATGTAGTTGCAATATTTTGAGTTGATTTCTTCTGTACAGATTGTGTTTAGTTTGAGTTCCTGTTCGTTTTTATTGCCATATTTCGTAATGAGGGTGTTAACTGAGGGGTTGATATTTATCCATGGTTCTTTGTCATAGTGATTTGCAATTTCTGCTTGGAGGTTGTCTATAGGAAGTTGTTCAACTAATTGATGGACTAATTTCCCTGCTGGTATGTTTTGTGATAATTTAGTTCTAAAAGGTATGTTGCATTTATTTATAGCTAGCCGGGTGGGGTGTGTGTCGGGGTGTGTTGTTAGCCTGGCTGCATATCTGAGGGTGAGTTCTTGTCTTCTAAGGTGGAGCGGCAGTTCTCCAGTTAAGATCTGAAGTTCCACTAGTGATGTGGATGGTAGTGCTCCAGTGCAAATCATTAGGGCCTTTCTTTGTATGCTATCTAGTTTCTTGAGGTTATTTTGGGGTGCCGAGTTGTAAATTTGGCATCCGTAATCTAGTTTAGATCTAATTAACGATTAATATAATGCTAGTAAGGTTTCTTGATTGGATCCCCAGGTGGTTCCTTTAAGGGTTGTAAGGAGGTCAAGGTCTTTATTGCACCTTTTGACTAGTTCGTTTATGTGGTGTCCCCAGTTTGGCTTGGAGTCATAATGCATTCCTAAAAATCGTGCTACTTTTACGAATTTAATTTCTTGATTTTGGATGGTGAGTTTGGGAAACTGATTTTGTAATTTACGTTTGGTGGTGAATAATACTGCTATGGTTTTTTTTCATGGGATAATTTGAAACCCCATTTATCAGCCCATTTCCCTATTTTGTTTAAATTTGTCTAAATATCGCTGATTACTTTGTGGTTGGAGGGGTTTCCTGCTCTCCATAATCCACTATCATCAGCAAATTGTGAGAGTTCAATTAGTTTTGATGTTAAGTTGGTGTCCAAGTCATTAATCATGATGTTGAAAAGGGTCGGGCTGATTACGCTCCCTTGTGGTGTACGGTTTTCAAGTGTGTGTGGTTCAGAGTAGGTGTCGCCTACTCGGGTTGATATTTTACGGTCAGCGAGGAAGTTTTCAATGAATTTAAAAATTCGACCTGTGATGGCGTAGTGGTTGAGTCAATCTATCTCAAGAACCGGAAACCCCGCTAGTAAACCAGTTATAAAAGAATTACAACTTAGCCTAGACAACATAGGAAAATGGGCTGACAATTAGGGGTTCAAAATCTCGCATAAAAAAACAGTGACAATAACATTCTCCCCAAAACGCAATAATAACCTAGTATACCCAAACTTATATATCCAGGGAAAATTAATTAAATATGTTAAAGTGGCCAAATTCCTAGCCCTGTATTTTGATAATCACCTAACTTGGAAACAACACATAGAATACATAATTAAAAACTGTAATAATGATCTAAATTTATTACGAAATCTAAAATGAACATCTTTGGGAACAAACCATGACACCCTACTCAAGATATATTAGTCATAAATTAGATCAAAACTGAATTATGGCTGACAAGTCTATAACTATTCTAAACTAACATGGTTAAAAAAAACTAGACGCAATACAACGTAAAGCACTATTTGTGTGCACCCGACCACTCCTGTGAACTTCCCTTGACGAGATCCAGATCCTAACCGGGGAATTACCAATATACCTGAGAAGGCAAGAAATAACAATCAGGTACACCATTAGGCTAAATAACCACCCCAACACTCATCCTACCAAAATCGCAATTAATAAATGTAACATCACATTAAAAAACAAACTAGTACCAAATATCCCAGGCGGAAAACTCGCTCTGGAGCTCAGGGAGAAAATACCTATCCTTGAGCAACAAGAAGAATACGTAAAACCACCCAACCTAACTACCTGATGCAAACTGCCACGAGGGTTAACGCCAAGGCCACGGAATACGGGAACAAACACGAACAAGAAAGCAAACTTAAGACAATAATAGCAAATGACATCCGACAGTCATATGAATGATTCACTAAAGTCTATACAGTCAGATCCAAAACAGCTGAACCGCCACGAACGGCTGCTGCAATAAATATCCCAGAATACAATATTCAAATGGGATCCCGATTGCCAGATTATTGCTCAATTTTCACCACTGAATTCTGGGCAATCACTCAAGCGCTCAAATGGATAAAAGATAATAACATATAAAATCCGGTCATAATAAGCAATTCTCTTAGTGTAATCACATCAATCAAAAATCGCCACACTAGGATCAGAGAGCATTTACTTGAGAGGGCCTTCTGTATGCTCAAAGATCTATCCGCAAGAAATCAGATAGTTGACTTCATGTGGATACTATCGCATATAGGAATCCCTGGAAACGAACAAGCCGAAAAAATCGCAAAAACAAATTAGGAGAAACCCAACCCTATCCCATTAAAATAAAGCACAACCGAAGCACAGAGCTTAGCTGTAAACTATATAAACCAAAAATGGCAGGAGCATTGGAATACCTCCACCAAAGGTAGGAAACTATACACTCTCCTACCAGAAGTTGACCTATCCATCAGACCACGTAAGGGCTCCAGTGTAAACCAAAAACTCATTAACATAATTATGACAGGATAAACTAGGTTAGCAGGAAGCTTTGGCAGATTTATCGATTTATCAGACCCAAACCAGCTAACATAAACTGTAATAACTGTCAAACTGTAGAAAACCTAAACCATATATTCAATGATTGCACAAAATACAGGAAAGCAAGGAACAACTTCCAGAAAGCTCAAAAGGAAATCGGATCACCCTATAAATACCCAGACTTCCTACATACATGAATAATCAACAGCCATATTAAATAATCATTCAAACCCCATATCAAACTCAGGTAAATAATTATGACGGCCGATTTGGTATCATCGGTTCACTGACCGACACAGCCGTTCACATCACACTGACACTGCTCTTCACATGGATTCATTGAAATCGCCCACTCAAAACAATCTAGTAAAAAAAAAAAAAAAAAATTTTTTTTTAAAATTCAAATTTAGGAAGAAGAAAATAAATAAATAAATAAAGAAATAAAATTAAATAATAATAAAAAATAATAAATTTTTAAACAAATAATAATAAAAAAATTCTCTAATTCACACTCTCTGAACCCCATTATATATCTCTCCTAATTATCAATAATAAAAAGACCAGCACAGGATATTATCCTTTCCATCTCTGGCAACAATAATTATCTAAATTCAAAATTCGACGCAATCATCAACCTGGATCCAGTGGACACCGCCAAGGACAGTAGATGATAGCCTCCCTGCGCTTTTCCTCTCTTGCCACGTCCGGACACCAAAAATAATTTTCCGATATATTAACATACAACTGAGTGAGTGCAGGTAAATTCCCACTCAACCAAACAGGTAAGCAGAACTATTTTAGTAGTATCATGAGTGCGTTGTTCCATTCTCTCTCATGAATCAGCCCTCCAGTCAGACCGCAATAAGTCCAAAAAAGGTCCCGCGGCTAAAGGCTAAAATTATCAGTGCGCCGTGTGCACATAAACGCTTGGGGGATGAGGCTCTCATTCCTTCTCACAGGAACAATTATCAGGTCGCCGTGGAAGAACGCATCAGCAGAGTGACCGTAATACATATATGCAGACCCAGCCAGCTAGCACCCAACCCACTACACTCACTAAAGTGAGTAACTACAGCAGCCGGATAAACCATCAATACCAGCAACAAGGGATAGGACTAAATCTAAGGCTGCTCAGGAGAAGACGGACCACGCTCCAACCCCCACAATAAAGGTAAAGTGACATTTGCCAAAATTGTCTCCAAACCTCCACCACCACCACCACAATCACCTCCGCCAGTGAAGAGCAGGACTTGAATGCAGCAGGTGCTACCAGAACAAATTCTAGCTGATAACAGAGAAATCTTGCTAACACCACAGGTCACATTCGACACATCACAAAAACTTCACAGTCACCGTACAGTAAGCAGAGGTAGCAACAACACAGGATGAAAGCGATCCAAACATAAAGCGACTAAATGCACTTGTATTTCAAATGGCTCCAGCTGACATCATGTTAACGCACGATTTTATGAAAGCAACTATATTTATATCCTGGAGGTCAATTAAGTACAGAAAACCCACGTCCTCAAGAAAAGGTTAAATGTTGTTTACACTCAACATCCCGTGAATATACTTATAGAAGCAGCCAAAGTTTTAAACGGGTTCCATGGATTCGAAGGTTTTCCAGCCAGAAAGCGAATGGGAAACACGGACAGCGGAAGCAATATGTGAGGAAGAAGTTAGCCGAGGCACCTCCCCGTCTGGGGGAGAAATAACAGCCCTTCTTAAGGCTACAAATTGCCATTTATCTAAGGGGACCAGTTTGGCTTGGTTTCCCAATTCGATAAAACCAACAAACCTGACTTTAAAGCCCAACTACCTAACAGTGACTAAACTTTCAATTGCCGCTTAGACAATTAGAAAAGCACAATTGTTAGGGCATCTCACTATGTACACTATGTACTAGTACTATTTCAATTGTTAGGAGTTAAGAACATTATCAGAATCATTTGAATTTGACTCAATTGCACAGGTGGCTCACACAATATTGGTTGTCTGGGTCCATTTACAAACAACTGGACATAATTTGGCTAAGTCCGGTCGGGTTGTCTGATGCCGGAACTCCCCTCCACTCCCCACATCCGGACATTCGTACAAAGGGCGGAGATACGGAGCGATTTCCACCCGCCTAAAATTGGTGTCCCAGTGTGACGTCGTTGTCACCATCCAATCGCGACTGACTTACAGCTGCATTGGTCGACACCACAGTGATTGGTAAAAAGAAAATTTATTTTAGTATCATGAGTGCGTGGGTCCATTCCCACTCATGAAACAGACCTCCAATCAGACCGCATTGGGAACCAAAAGGACCCGCGGCTGAAGGCTATAATTACCAGTGTACCTTGTACACACAAACGCCTGGGGGATGAGGCTCTTTTTCCTTCCCTCAGGATCAATTATCAGGTGGCTGTGCGACCATTAACAGTGGTACATGCACAACGTGCGCACACCATAATAATCCAACTAATCAATCAACCAATTCGCGCCATTCTACGGAATAAGCGAAATAATAAGATGGCAGCAGTATCAGACTTGTTCAACAACTTGAAAGAGAGTTGGTATTAGATAGTGGATGGCTATTATGCAGTGGAAAGGCTTGAGAAGGAATGGAGGCATGCAGTTACAAAAGACGTTGTCACAAGGCAAGTAACTACCCTCAAATTTGCAATGGATCTTGTGAACGAAATGATAGAGGATGAGTTGAAGAGAATAAGAGGCTTCATTAACCCACAGTATGTGAAAGTGGGTAACTTGCAAGAAGCCCTAGATATTGTAATGAGAGTGAGGTGCTTCTTAGAAGATATGCTGGAATGGACAGAGTGGTCGTTTGTAAAATGGGGAATGGACCAGCTGAAGAAAGCAGAAGAGATTATGAGGAAAGTGCTGACAGAAGAAGTTAAGAAGAATAAAGAAAGATGGGCAAAATATAGAAAAGAACAAGAGAATAGAAGGACAAAAGAAAGATTTGAATGACTGAACAATAACTGGATCAAAGTCCAGGATAAGTTTGGAGCATTGGGCCATCCAGACTGGATGCCAGAGTAGGAAAAGAAGAAGAAGAAAGGAATATTGGGAAAGGTCTTGAGATGGATGAAGAAAGGGAGGAAATAGAAGAAGAACCAAAGTCCCTTTTCAGGGCCACTCATTTGCCTCGAAAAGAAATGATTTTCTTGTCTAACCCCCAAAATCAGTGGTTGCCTATTGTCTGTTGCCTGTGTTATAAGTAGTGAATAGGGGCGATCTAGGGACAATGGGACTTACCATTAAAAACAGGGTCGCGGCCCTCTGGGGACTATGTAAATTTAACATGGGGAAAATTGTCGCGGCCCTCTGGGGACAATGGGAATTTAACATGGGAATATAGTGTGGGCCTATCTAGGGACATGGGGGAAATGGAACAGGGTCGAGACCCTATTTTAATAAGGTCCCGACCTGATGGGTCTATGGAAATGGAACAGGGGAGAAGGATAGGACACACACACACACACACACACACACACACACACACACACACACACACACAAATAAAATAAAAAATTCTTTTTCTTCTTCTTCCTCTATTTCCTTCACTTCTTCAGCCATCCCCTTATCTTTCCCAAAATTCCTTTCTTCTCCTTCTTTTCCGTCTCTGGCAACCAGTCAGGATGACCCATTGCTCTGAATTTCTGTTGGATCTTGATCCAGTTCTTGTTCATTTGCTCAAAGCTTTCTTTGGTCTTTAGGTTTTCTCTTTCCTTCCTCTTCTTTGTCCACTTTTCTTTTATGTTCTTAACTTCTTGGGTCAGAACTCTTCTCATCAGTTCCTCGGCTTTTATAAGTTGGACCACTCACTCCATACCAAGATATCTTGTAGGAAGCATCTCACTATTGTTACATTATCCAGAGCTTCCTTCAAGCTACCTACTCTTACATAGGGAGGGTCACTTAATCCTCTTATTTTTTTCACTTCTTCTTCTAACATACCGTCAAGGAGATCCATAGCTATTTTCACATTCCTCAATTGTCTTGTCACAAAATCCCTTGTAACTGGATATTTCATTCCTTCTTTACTCTTTCCATCACATATATTCCATCTACTATCCAAAAATAACTGTGTCTCAAGTTGAACTCCAGGGCACCTGGTTAATGGTTGCAGCTCCCCGGCCTGGCATCGCAAACGCATCTTCTACTCCAATCTCCTTTCACTCTTTTGACTAGGAGCGCAGAGGGAGGATGGTTGGCTTCAGGAACCCAATCCTCTGTCTCTGGAATTTTATACAACATCCTCTATTCCTATTTTATTTTCCTCCTCTTCCCTCTGTCTTCTCTCCTCCTCTTCCTTCTTTATCCTTCCCTCTTCTACTATGGCCTCTGCAGGCAGCTCATTCACTATATGCCTGGCATATTCCAGGTGCACATGAAGTTCAAGCAGTTTCGCTAGTCTGGTGTTCATTCTCTAGTGTTGATCAATCAACAAGGGTAGCTAGAGTGCCGAACGATTTTGAATTTATAGTTAAAGCGCGGACGTGAAGGAAAACATCCCCCTAAGACAAAGCTTATATTACCTAGATCATGACGAATCAACGTGCGACCTAAAAGAAACACTCACTCACTTTTTTATACTACCCATCACTATTCTAAAATAATTTCATTAAACAAATAATATACTATCCACATACCTAAAGCAGTCAAATCAAACCCCAAATCTACTATCCCCACACTTCAAAAAAAAAAAAACATTATCATAATCTACTATCCACACAAACGTACGCGAGCACTTACAATCACACACATAAACATATACAATCACACCAGAAAATAGTGAGTGTTTATATTCACACTACTCTACATAAACACATCGGCAAATAGATTGTTATTTCTTTTCTAGAGATTGGGGTAGCCCTGAAAAGGGCTCTGTTTGTTTGCTAGGGCGATCTTTTATATTCTAAGAATGCGACGTCCTCTGACGATAGGCTTTCTGACGATAGGTCTGCTTCTTCGGAAGGAGAAGAACTCTTTGGTATCTATACGACAGTCGACAAAGCCTCTGTCAGGTTCAGATTGCTGTTGCTGCTGCTGCTGCTGTTGCTGTTCTCTCTGCTGTTTCTGAAGTCTGTACTTCGCTGTCCATTCTTCTTTCTCCCTGTTAATTTCTTCTCTGAAGAGCTCTTCTATCAGGTCTTCAGTGACTTTTAACATTCTCACATTCTCAATCTCTTCCGGCTTCGGTATCAGACTGTGTCTGACCCTATGCAAATTCACGTAGGCTTCGTTTAGCTCAGCTAGTCTGGATCACATCTTCGTAGGAGGATGAGTCGACAATGGATGGTTAGACTGGAAACTTCCACCGGTTTTAATAGTCAAAGCGCGGACGTGAAGGGAAACATCCCTACACGGTTTTAGAGTCGGAACGTTCAATGAGTGTTATGGGAGGGATAGTAAGAAGTCAAAGAACATGAATCAAAATTCTTATAGCCAAAACAAAAGACAAAGGCATTTCTTTTCTTCAAAACACAACATTTTTTTAAATTCAAAATCACTTAACACTAACAAACAACGATAACATTTTTAACAATAATCAAACAATATAACATCAAACTTTTTTCAAATACCAAACATTTTTTTCAATTAACACATTATTCTGGACAGGGCTGACAACGTTGTGAATGAAATTGTGAT
The DNA here is from genome assembly GCA_028554795.2 of Sinohyriopsis cumingii. Classification (NCBI taxonomy): domain Eukaryota; kingdom Metazoa; phylum Mollusca; class Bivalvia; order Unionida; family Unionidae; genus Sinohyriopsis; species Sinohyriopsis cumingii. The sequence continues at coordinate 4,477,828 of JAPYKE020000029.1, forward strand.
TTCCACTGTTGGAAGTCATTAGGCCATTGATGGACACTACGTTTCCTAGCTTGAGACAAAAGACCAGTATAATGATCATAAAACCATCTATCTACTTTCACATCGTTTCTAGAAGAAGAACGAGGATGAAACTGATTCACTAAATGTTCTAAGGAATAGCCCCGACTGCGATGATGTAGAAAATACACACAATATTGTCCACACACCAAGGAATCTGTGCCTTGTAATTTCACATTATTGAATCGGGTGGTCTGGGCATTTCTTCTCATAAAGTTAATGATATCGTCTTCCAAAGGAGACAATCCATACGAATCGAAATATTCCACACATCCTTCTTGAGGAAAGTAGACGGCTACCCAGTGGGTTCCTGGGAGATGACTGTCGTCCGTGTTGATCACATAAGCTTGATGGTCTTGAGGTTTTCGATGAGGGAGTTCATCTTTAGCACAGACGACAGGATTCCAAGAAGCAGTGTACGAACTGTGGTTCAAAAGATAATAAAGTTCCCAGGTATCCATGTTTTGTGTGCTTTTTTCTTCTTCTTCACAGGTAATAATAAGTGATCAATTCGATCCTGGCTTTTTGCTTGAAAATGTCTGACAAATAACCGTTTCTTCGCTTCGTCTCCCCACTCTGATTCAGGAGAGCTTCGATACGATGGATCTCTTGAGTGGCTAATGGTGGACAAGAATGTTCACGCAAGCCTTTATACCACTCGTTCAACACGAATTCTATCTCAATGAGACCCCAAGCTTTGTCCAGATATTCGTTCAATTTTTCTTCTTGACTCAACATCAGACATTTGTCGTGTTGAATTTGACTGCGATGATCGTTGTGACATCCATAGCACTCTTCCTTGATCAATTCTTTCATTATATCTGTCAGGAATGTAGCAAAACAGGAGACTAAATGGGCTTCTTGTTCTGGCCATCTCGACTTCATCATGATAACTTCTTCGTCTTTGTCTTGGGATTCCTCTTCCACGGTCTCCTCACGTTTCATGTCTAAAGCTTCTCCACTAGGTACAGAGGGATAACAGTCTTCCATGGTTTCTAATAGTCTAGAATGACTTCTCTTAAACTGTTGATTTCTATCGTATTATCAAATTCGGCATACAGGAGGACGTTCACCGTCTCAGTTAGAGCTTCTGCAAACTGATGTTCCACAAGAATCTGGCCGGATTGTATAGGGTGGAAATGTCCCTCGTCGCTACCTTGGTCTGGAGTGAAATCAAATGCCCACAAAGCATAGCTTCCTGCATAATCTTCGTACGTAATGCCATGACTGGTGTTGGTCCCTAACTGTCCCTTGGATTCGTACAGGGACAAGTACGACCTCAAGTAATTCTTCTTGTCAAAGTCAGGTTCAAAAGGTCGGGTACACAAGGTCTTGCCATCGCGACTGACTTCAATCTTGGACACTTTGTAATGTTTAAACTCAAAAGGATTTTGATCGTGGACTCCGTTGAAGGCTCTAGTCTCGACCATACCAAGGATTAAACGTTTGGTTAATTGCCCTTGGAACAGATGATCTTCGATCATGGATCGCTGTCCAGCAGGAATGGTGAAGGTTTTCACTTCCACGCGTCGTATGGGATACTTGGCGGTCGTTCTGCTTAACGTCTGACTAATGTCGTTTCCCACTTTAGGTAACACTTCCACACGTCGTACGTAGAGTTTGGCTTCTTGGATTTTGGTTTTGTAATCGGCACTATCAGCTACTAAAAGGAAAGCGGTACTGCTACGATTCAGTCTCAGGTGGACATTCACCCCGTTCAGCAAATAATTTTCTTGTAACCACATGTTCAAATGCAAGCGATCCATCAGTTCTAAACTCTGTCCATTTCTGATTTTGTCTCTTCGTTCTACAAATCCCTCATTGTGTGCTTTGGTTGTATCCGTTTCAGTTATGTCAAACTGGCCCGCATCGTCAGCTTCCCATACCACACAAGCATTGAGATGAGTGTTCTTGGCGTCTATTCCGTACGTCAAGAGATTTTCCGAGTACGCTCGATAAGGGTAAGTATCCATGCTGCTACTGACTAGTTTGTTATTCAAGTACAAGTCCACTCCGCTAAAAAAGGAATGCGTGCAATTGTTGACGGGAGCTACTTGCTCGTCATCTATAACACCTCCTGTTTTATCTAGAACTTTGACTTTCAGGTACAAGTAACTGCTATTCAGATCGATGTAATCTTCGGGCTGTCCTTTGATTTCAAACTCGATGGGAGCGGAATCCGTCAAAGAGGAGACAGGGTGAAATTCCACCCATTGGGATTCTTGCATGGTCATCATGGTGGGTGGCATGGCAAACAGATCCAGTTCCTAATTGGAACAGGCACAAAACTCTCGGTGCATCATTTTTTCTGTTTCTCAATACTGTAATAATCGAAAACGTCTAAGTGTCGAACGGTTTTTCTTTTCTTTGTCTTTCTAGCCTTAGAAGTGTGAAGTCTGGTAAAAGGGTGTTTTCTTCGTCGTCTCTTTTCTGCCTTGTCCTTGATGTGGAATGCCTGACTCGGTAGCGTGCAGGGCATTTATAGTCGTTTCTCGTCGACCCAAAAGGTCTTTGCCTGTTTGCAACAAGACATTTTTGCCTGCCCTCAAGAAGGCTTCTTTAGAGTTTTGTTTGTCAGTGATGACATTTTGGAGAAATTCTTTGCCGTGTGTCAATGCCGCATCTTTCAAGGCATGCAATCCGCATGTCACCATCGGTTTCAACACGGGGGCCACCGAACGAAAGGCTGATTTTAACATATCTCCTAAACCGTGTCCTCGCTGTCGAGCAACCCCTCGGTACACCGGATACATGACTTACGAGTCGAGAGAGAACCGTTTTCGAAAATGGAGTTTCACCGTGACTTTTCCTTTGGTGAATGGAATATTTTGTCCCAGATCTCCTTTTATAGCAATGTTGACCGTGTCCAAATAAGACTTGCTGACCTGCAAATAGTGAGGATGTACAAATTCGCGATGAACGTGATAAGTGTTTCCACCTTCCTCGTCAGCGGCCGTGGCAGAATCCACTTTGAAAGGAATGACACGCAGTAACGGTACGGAGGTGTGTCCCACCACGTTATACTCCACCACATCCGAGTACACAAAGATCAAATTCAGTCCTTGGTTCAATTCTACCGGGGCACGAAATAACTTGGCAAAAGAATCGTTGTCGGAAATGACTAGTAATTCGTCTTTTTGTTGTTCTACTTGCTTCCTTAGCTCCATGTCCCCGCCCAACATGGCAAACAATTCAGGACAAAATAAAATAGACATGATTTTACCCCCCTCAGGAAATTTCATCAGGAAGCGACGAGCTACTTTGTGATACTCCAGGGTGACACTTTTTCTGACACTCTCCAAAGCTTTAAGAAACACGACATTAAACCTGGAGGCTATGGTGCTGACCAAATGTTGACCACTAAAATAATAGCCTGGGGGAACGAACAAGTGATAGGTGGTCCACTTTTGATTTTTTGTGCTAGGGGTTTTCTTATCATATTTGACGTGGGTATCCAAGTACCGTTGCATTTCCTCGTACTGAACTTCCACCGTAAAAAAAAAAATTTGATTGGGAAGGACATTGAGGACTTGGGTTGGGTGAATGTGTTATACTAAAGCCACTTCCCAATGGGCTTCGTGATCTAATTGGATGGTCTGAGGTAATTTGGCCGTGTAACAGCACAAAGTGTTATGGGGAAACACCTCCATAGAACTGTCACTAGGTAAGGTTAAGTAAAATTGGTTTTGGTGACTCATAATTCCAGAGATCTGTGACTGTCCGAGGGGTTACTGGAAGTCAGAGGCTTGTCTCCACCCAAAATAGGGTTGTTGCTGTTGTTGGAGTGGTGACTGATACTGGCACTGGACACAAGGTTCCCGTTGTTAGCGTTCAAGGTGAATTTCAGGGAGGGATTAGGAAGCAGGTAACCGATGCAACTACTCAATAAAATGGTCCACAATTGTTTGTCTCCTTGTTGCAAACTCAAATTCGTAATAACTGCCCCGATGACACAATACACCACGAAAATTTGGCAGAAAAAGACGATTTGCGTTTTAGGCACACGTTCTCCACATCACACCCACAAGGGTTGTTTTTGTAAATCTTGCAGAGAAGAACTGGGTGAAAGAGTGGTCGCCGTAGCTGCGTCTGTGTGAAAGGGCATGATGGTCACTTCTTTTTATAGTCGATGACTTGCGAAGCGTCGATCCAAGAATCAAAACTGGGTGGATATCCTTTCCAACGTACTTTGACTTCTTTGACTACTTTATGGGTTCAACGTTCGAGAATGCTTTCGATGTCGTACACGTCGTCTTCTTTTTGGTGACACGTTATAACTCAGGCAAATAAAACGTTACTTTGAGCATTTCTCCGTTCATGTCTTCCAATTTATAGACGGCAGGATCACGACCATGCACTCGTCCAGTGACACGAAACAATTTGGAAGTCCATTTAGGTAAGTAACCTTTGTCGAAAGTGCGCTTGGTTTTGCCAATGCGTACCCAATCTCCTACGGACAACATTCCACTTTTCTTGGGACAGCTCTCGTCGGGGACGCACCAAACAGGAGATCAGACACCAGCACTTCGTTCTCGGGAGTCACCTCTTGCGGGGCACGTCCAATGCTTCGATGACAAGATTGGTTGTACGCTTGCACCAGGTGCGGTAAGATGTCGATGTACTTCAGAGTGTGGTGATGCGTAAAATATTTCCACATGCGTTCTTTCAAAGTGCGTTGAAAACGTTCCGCGATGCTGGCTTTGGATACAGGATTCTCGGTGGTAAAAAATGAATGTCATGTTTCTTTAATTCTTTTTGGAAAGCTTGGTTCAGAAATTCGGTACCTTTGTCCGTTTGCCAACGAAGAGGGTGACGACCGCTTTGTTTCAACACTCGTTGCAGGGCTCGCATTAACTCAATGCTTGATTTGGAAGTCAAGGGTACGATCCAGACAAAGTTGGAAAAGACGTCGATGACACAAAACATATTTGTAGCCACGATTGTAGCTGACCAAATAAGAGACATCGGCTAAATCGGCTTGCCATTGATGATCGATGCCTCCCACTCGGATGCGACTTCTGGAAAACTTGCGTTGAATAGGTTTGTGTAAAGTGTAAGTAGCTTGTTCTTGTAACCAGCGTTGCACTTGAGGTAAATAGAGACTTTTCAGTCGCGTTTTGGCAACACGATACAATTTTTGAACTCCTGCGTAACATGCAGGATGGGAGGGATCGTAGTAAATGCTGGCTAAGACTTTTTCCATTTGTTGGTTTGTGTGTTAATAAGGCACCCACTCTTGGAAGATGCTACTCTTTTTCTCTTGGGGTATTTTCTTGGATTGTAATGTTTTGCGTGTGCGACCGGCAAAAGGTGTCGATGAGGAGGATGCCTGAACAAGGGATATTTTTCTTGTTTCGCTTCTGTCTTCACCTTCTTTTTCTCTTCTGATGAAGAAGGGGTGGTCATCATCTTTTTAATCCATCCAATTCTGGAGGTAGGTGGTGTTGTTAACTTGCGGATTTTTTCTGGTGGAGTTTGAAACCCTTTCTCTTCTTCTTCTCCTTTTTCTGACTTGGTCACTGGCAGTAGTAGTGGTGGTAGTGGTGATGGTGCTGGACTTTTCATCAAGGTCTTAAAATCTTTCAGAGTGGGAAGAACTGTTTCGTCTGAGGCTTTCTGGTGAAAGATTTGCAGTCTTTGCAAGAGCTGTCCGTACTTTTGCGATTTTTCTGTTTCGGACAAATCTTGGCGATCCATTAAGGACTGCAATTCGAGTTGTAACTGGGACATCTCGCTCAAATGGGGATTGGGAGGTAAATGTGGGGTACGTTGTTCTTGCCAGCGATGGTATTCCATCCATCGTTTGTAAGGTACTAAAGCTACTTTTCGTCCATCCATGGGATGTCAAGGGTCGATTCTGAGATCTTGGGACTACAGAGGGCCTTTTTATCTTGCTCCCATCAGTCCTCCCAACACAGTTCCCAAGACTTCTTTCAGTAATGGGCCTAACAAGAGGGGTAAAATTCCTACACGTTGGAACAACATCTTCTTCTCTTGTCCGATGGGGACTTTCTTTTGAACCATTTGGCGCAGAAAGTGACGATGCTTGCCTAAGCATTGTTTCTGGTGTTTAGACAAAAGGATCGCGCCTTTGAACACGTTCAAACAATATTCGGACACGATACGATGACCTCTTTGGAGGCCGTTTGAATGAGTTTTTTTGCAGGGGTGGAGAAGCTTTGGACAGCACAGATAACATGTCCCCGATTTTGACTAAACGTGGAGGCAGTCCTTTGTAATTCTTTCCTTGGGGTTTAGAAGAGGGATGTTTTCTGGAGGGTGACATCTTTGCTTGTGGGTTCCGGGACATTCACCAAACATACACTAACGTCGATGACTTAACACACGTCCTTTTATCTTTTTGGGGGGACTATCGCTTTGTCATAAAGGTGAGAATGTTTTCCCAAAATCGCCAAAGAATCCGCCCCTTTGTTGACGCCTCTTTTTCTTGGAACGACTGTGTCTTTTCTTAGGGTAACGTCGATGCTTGTCTAAGCGTTTTGTCGGATGACGAGTCTGCCTTTGTCTCTTTCTTTTTTGACTTTTTGGAGGTGACATCTTTTGGAAGTTCACTGATACCTCTACTTAGTCACAGGCCTTTTTTATACTGGAACGCGTCGCCACTGATTGTCTTTGCGGCGTATCAACTTGAGGACAGGCATGACACGTCGTGCAGGGGTACGCAACGGACTAAAGCGAGCCAGTTCTTGCTTGGACAAATCCAGTAAACTTTGTAACATGCCCGATCTCTCTTGGACTTTGATTTTGGGAGCAGGTACTTTGTGAGCCGCGGCCACTGCCGCTAAATGGGAGGGTCCTGCCACTGGGGAAGTTCTTGGGGTCATCAACGTCTCCAAGTACTTTTCAGTTCTTGCTGTCATCAACGGAGAAGTGGATGAACCTGAGGCTACCGGAGACGCGGTCACCGCCGTGGCAGGTCGTGGTTTGCAAGTGTAAGGTTGCGTCCTGGCCGAAGTGCCTCTCTTGCGACTAGTCTTCTGTGGGCTTGTCTTTTTCTGGGGACTTTTGCACTGTTTGTTTTTCTGAGGGATTTTCTTTTTCCGAGGTGGTGACTGGTAAGAGGAGGGTCCCGCCACTGGAGAAGTTCTTGTAGACACGGGTCTCCTTGAGGACCTGGTCTTGACACTGTAGCTCTGTTTCTTCTTGGGGCTTATTTTGGCTCTTTTCTTGGGGAGAACTTTGGGAGCATTTGGATCCCATCTTAAGAGGGAACGAATGATGACCCCTCCTAGAGTACCGCTCCCTCCAGGTTTCAAAATGATTTGTTTCTGGTTTGAGTGTCGATTCGGGGATCGGACAGTTGGGTCAAAGCGACTTTGTTTCGATCAAAAAAGCGTTTGGTTTGATGAGGAATCTGAATGATCCCTTGGAGTAATTGACGTGCTGTCACCGTGAACCATCGTAAGACTTCTCTGAGACTAGCTTCTAAGACACGAGCCCGTATTTGTGGATTTTTTTCTCGACTGATGCCATACAAGGCACGAATCAATTTGACGGGAAGATGCCACTGAAGGGACGTCAAGTTCAAGCTGTGTGAGACAGACGAAAAGTGTCTGAGGTTTTTATAGATTTTTGGTGGGATTAAGTCGAAGACGGAGGCTTGTACAGGACAGGCCCTCCGTCTTGACACCAGTGGTGAAACAATTGGGTGCGAAATCGCAAATTATGGGGGTCGTAGGTTTCAAATCGACGAGTAAATAGGCGTTTGGAGTGTGAGTGGCATCGTCGTACGCCTGAGTCAGCCAAGGCGTTCCTAACTGTTTGGCTAAGACTTGCACTTGCGATTTATCTCGAGGGCTTTTAAACAAGACCACGTAATGCGCATTGAGACTGATGGTGTGATGGGCTTTACTTTGTTGAAACAAATTTTGAGTGATGCAAACGACACTGGCATTACGGTGATGCCCTGTGCGTGTGAACCACAGTGTAATTTCTTCTTCGTCTTCTCCTAACATGTCGTCGAAAATGACCGAATGGGTTTGACGGGAGTCAGAGACGATTTCGTCGACTTCTTTAGGAATACCTTCCACAAACACGATGGAATCGCCTTGACTTTCTCGCCACTCTTTGTGACACCACACGATGCGTTGAGATGGACGATCGATCAAATGATGTTTATGTTCGATCAAACGTTTGACAAATTCGGTTTTGCCTGAACCGCTAGGTCCAGCAATGAGCATGTTAAAGGGATGGCGAAGATACAAAGCCTCCCAACTGGCACGATCTAAGTGTTCGTCGATGACTTTGACAGTAGAGGAAGAGGGAACAGAGACAGCAGAAGTAGCCATAGTGTTAGGAATGTCACTTGTGACACGAAAGGAGAGAAGACAAGAGTTTATATACATTTTTTCAGGACACGTTTATTGAATGTTTCAAACATGAACACGAAAGACAAAAATACATAAAAGCCAAAGGCTTAAGTACAACGATAAAAGGCACATGAACACCATCAACGTGGAATAAAAACAAGTGTCTGTAAAACATGTTTTGGGTAAAGTTCTGACCGTTCTATAGGGGGTAAGGTCACACAAGTGTCCTTCCGAAAGGGTCTTTCAGGCATGTTCACGACAGTCCTGTCCTGGGTGACGAGTTCTTCTTCTTCTGGCACTGTCACTAACACAGGTTGAAAAGTGACATTTTTCCTTGAACAACTCTCGTGGATACTGGGCCACTTCTTGGGTTTAAGCCTCAAAATTGCATTCTTTCCAGGTACGGACATCTGTGCAATGGTGGTGTAAGTCACAAGCTACACACACATCGTCATACACGTCTTGGGTAGCTAAAAGGTGACGAATTTTTTTTTTCTCCCGTGGAGGTCGAGAAGTATCCAGATGAAAACGCAAGGCTTTGAGCAAAAGAAGTCTTTCGTGACCATTTAACGGCACCACTTTCATGTTGAATGGGGTGGTAAATACTGTTCGTAAAGAGTCCACAAGGAATCGGCTGGTAAACGAAATCCCAGAAAACAGGTCACTAAGACACACACCACTTGTCGACCGAAATTGAATGGATACAGTTCTTGTAATAGTTGATGGTAATGATCCACGATTTGAATATGGTTATTGAGCTCCTTCCACGGAATCTGTTCAATCACATCTGATAAAAACCTCGGCATGACAGCCAGTTTTTATATTCTGAAGCACTTGACTTTATATCCTTCGCCCAAGTAGAACAATCCGGCTCTGGCTAATTCTTCGGGGGTCGGTCCTCCCAGATACTTATGCCATTTTCCTTTGAACGATTGAAGACGACTTTCAAAGTCGCAGTATTCCGACAACCGCACAGGGAACGAATATTCGTCTTTCACAGGTTCGTTTCGATGAGGGAAGGGTGACATGGACAGGAGTTTGCTCAGGGCTGGATGACATCCGTAAGGGGGTAAACGTGAAGGTTGACATCCACATTGACCAGGAAACCCATTAAAGTGTCCACGATGACCAGGGACATCGATTTTGAATCCCTCAGGTTCGACACGCACAGCATCACTTTCCATGATAGGTGCAGTGAGAACAAAGTTCCCATGATGTTTTACGGCATCGCTAAGGTCACAGCGTATAGCAAGGATCACAATCGCATTTCAATTCAGAAGCCCCAAAATTGAATTGAGCCTGTCTAAATTTGTTTTGTGTTTCTCTGAAAGTATTCATCTTGTTCGCTCGGTCTTGGTAGTCACAATGAACTATCGATCTTGACCATAGCCCCTTTTTATATTCGGCGCAATGCAGTCTCAAGCTTGTACATCGTTTATTTTTTATGTCTAGTTTTGGAAGGTACCGTCTCTAAGGTGCCGTCATAATTGTACCTTAGTGTAATGGGTGGAAAGGCCATAGAGAGGTAAGGACAGTGCGGAGACCATCGAGTATGTTCCAGAATAGCTGAATCTTTATAGATACAAAGATCCATTCGTAACTTCAGTCCGAAAGCGAAACACTGTAGTTCGTTTCCCAATCCTGACTCAGGTCCCAAGTAGACAAATCCTGTTCTAGCTAAAACATGCGAAGAAGGTAATCCTTCCCTATCCGTAGGCCATTTTTGAAACGTGTCCAATAAATGGGCACAATCACAATAGTCAGGTAAGAAGACTGGAAAATGGTAGTGATTGAACTTGGAGTTCTCATCGGGTTTCTCACTCGATTCTTGCTGTGGCGAAGTCATGCTTCTGGTGGGTGGCTATCCTCTTACAACCAATGTTTTATAGCGACATGTCCATACGGCAAAGTAAAGTGGTTGGGAAGCCGCACTCGCTTCTGGTACACGATTTGATAGACTTTTTCCAAGGGTCGACTGACGATGTGGTGAGTGGGTAAACGTACAATCTTGTTGGGTTGATAGGTGGTCACTTTAAAGTGGTCATCTTTTCCAGAGTGTAAGGCGTGTTTCAATACGCCAAAGTTAACCACTCGACTGGTACGATAATTCAGAGTAAATCCTTTCACTTTACACTCCGTGTGTACTTCTCCTTGTGGGTCCCGATATTCGTAGCCGTAATTTTTAGGACCGCCACTGGCGAAACTTAGAATCTTGTCGTCGGGATGCTCGTCTGTCCAGGCTCCTAAACGGTCTCCTTCGATGTCAGGGTGCTGTTGACTCGGGTGATCGATGTAAATGCAACTATCCGTGTCAAAGTACAGGACGCGTTCCCCTAACAGTTCTAAAGCTTCGTACAATTTTAAGCGAGCATGAGCTGTCACGTAAGCCGCAATGATGACATTTCCAAAGGGGCCGGCTTCTACAAAGTCTAGATCTTCTTCGTAATTGACCAAGATCAAATCCTCGCGAACGACGTCCACGTGTTTCATAAATTTGGTTTTGTCGTGAATCATCTGGAAGTAGCGGGAAGGTTCTGTCAAATATTCCGTCTTGGGTAAACAAGGTCGTTGTGCCATTTTTCCCCACAAGCAATTTAACATCACTTTGGCAAACGATCGCCTGCCTTCGTTTTTCTCGATGTGGTCCAAAGTAATGCCTTCTTGTGCCCAGTATTTATCTTTGAATGTTTTTTGGTCTTCGGGAGTGTGACACCAGGAAGGATAGCCACTGGCTTCTTGCTTCAGTTTCAAAAAGGCATCCACGTAGTCGGCGAAAATGCCTTTCTGACTTGGGTCACCCTTGTGGTATTGTTAAGTCTTGGGAAAGTGACAAATTTCGTACACTTCTAACAGTTGGTATCCCATGTCCAGGGCTTTGAACAATTCTACGTTGACCCAGGTTCCCGTCAAGGCCCGTTCTTCCTGGGTGTCCTGACAAGGTTGGTCTTGGTTGCACGTTTCGGCACAAGTACGGCACAAAGGAAACATCAGTTTGTCTTGGCAATGGTGAGGTAACACGGGATGATACAAGTCCGTGGGAGGCAAAACTTTACATTTGATCATGCCTTCGTATTGACGAATGTTTTCAGGTCGATGTGTTCCGTTAACAATTGTGGGTGCCCTGCAGGAAAGCGACAATATTTGCACACGTAGGGATACAGCGAACACACGTCCAAGTATTTGATTTCTTCTCCTTTCTCTTCGTCGGCTTGGTACAGCAAACAGGTGGCATTGGTCCTTTATCCGTACAAACTATCCCTTGGGTTCAGCGGGTACATAAACTGGTAACCTTCCACAAGGCGATTAAGCTCGGGATTGGTTTTCAAACGGTGATCGTACTCATGTTCACACATTGTCACTACTTGGTATCCTTCCTGTTCTAACTTCAGGCGTCGCTGACAAGTGTCCTGGTACAAGTCTTCCATGGTTCGTTGTAAAAACTGGTTTTTAGTGCCACGGTCAGGGCAACAGTCGGGGCATCCGTGAAATAAGCAACCGTTAAACTCGTACAAGATCTTAGGGTTTTCAAAGTCACAGCCATCGACCGAATGCGTTCCGATGGTCTTTTCGCCCCCTCCGTTGCGGGCATGCTGAATCCATTTGTCGTCCTTGTCGCACAAGTAATGTAACCAGCGTAGGGCTTTGACCGAGTATTGACGTTTGACATAGTTGGTCGATTGAGGACTGATGACAGCCACGGTGTTTTCAGGCATGAATCGTTGTCGGTAGACTAAGGAACATGCTTTGGCAATGGTGCAAGCTTCTTTCAAAGGATCGACACCTCCGTGTTCCATGAACAGTTCTCGAAACTTTCCACCGCATCGCTGTAAAATGTCCACGTCGGAACGACAATGCTTTAGCATTTCTCCCTGAAAGTCAAAAGGGTCGAGGCATGGGTCTGGTACCAAGCGTAGAAAGCTTCTCGTTGTTAGGTACGCATGTTGTCGGGGTCGTAGTCTTGAGCCTCAGGCAAATGGGGTAGAACGTCATGTTGATTGGCTTCCGTATTGAAAAAGTGTGGAAAGTACCCTTTAGCCATTTCTGTCATTCCAAACGTTTTAGGCATTCGACTCAAAGGCATGGCCAAGTAATTCATCGAATCTTTAAACTGTACTTGTCCCACTTGCATGAAAATGATTTTGGCTCCGTTCAAAGTGACTTTAGGACGCTCGGTGCCTTGTTCCGTATAGTATAAGAAACTGTCCATCGTATCCGGAGAAATTGAAAGCCATCACCGTGGCATGACGATGACAATCTCCGTAACGTTCGATGTCCTCTTGGCTCCACGTCTCGTCGATGGGTCTAAGACCCATTGAGCGAAATCGGCTAGCGTGTTCGGTCCTCGAAAGATTTTTTCACGTCCTCCAGGAATTTTACTGCATTGAGGGCAATGACTCACGATAGGTTCTTGAATGCACTTCTCACACACTCGATGAGTCACGCAGAAATTAGGAATGTGAATGCCGGTCTCTTGCATGCATTCGAAATTGAAAAAGATGAAATTGCCTTTCTTCTTCTTCTTGTGACCGTCCTTTTTCTCTGGTTGGGGTTGGTATTTTTGCACGTAGCATTGGTGTTCCAAGTCCACGATGTGGTGACAAATGTGGAATTTTTTCTTTCCTGAACATACGTGTGCCTTGGCATTATTGGTAAGTATGCCTTGTCCACACGTAGGGCACAATCTAAACAGGTGACAAGCACATTTCTGCTGTGAACCTTGCGTCTTCAAATGTTGTTGGTAACAGGCAGGGCTGACAAACGTGCGCAGACAAGTTGAACAATGCACTCGTTCTTGTCCTTCGCTCAGATAGGGTTGACAGGCCAAATATCCTGAGCATTTCGATCCGCAATGCTTGTGTTGCTCTCGATTGTTATAGCCATAGTCACATTTCTCATAGTAATAACCGTATCCCCGGAATGCGGTGATGCTGGTAATGGTATCGAAATGTTCATCGTGATGATAAAGGTGAATGTATTTTCCATCCTTAAAGTCTGTCCCTCGAAACAACAGAGACCCGCGCACTTCTTGAGGGTGCACTTTCAAGGTGTAGCGTGGAGCTAGGGCATCTTGCAATTTTTTGCATTTCAGGAATGCCACAGGGTGTGTCTTTGGACAGGCCGGTTTGTTGTAACAGGATTTCTGCTTCACTTCGTTGTTTGGCTCGGTCCGATTTTTTAACAGCTTTCCAGGCACTTTTCCATTCTGCCGTGTCGTTCTTGTCGGCATAGGTTCGTCCCACCACGATGGCCCTGGCTAAACACATCTGGTCTTGAAAATTGTTAATTTGAACGAGATTCTTTTTGGTAACGCGAAGGTTGTTAACCAATAAGGTCTTTCTGCGTTGTCCGGTCCCTTATGGAGGAGAGACTTGGGTCATGTCCAGTGTGGCTTTTCCATCGGTGATGTCAAATTGGTCATTGGATTGTTGCACGTGTTGAATCTTGTCCATGACTTTGCAAGCGGTCAGTTCTGCAGGGCTGCTAAACTCGATCCAAACAGGGGATTTCAAGACGTCGTGTTGTATGGAAAGTCTCAAGCGATCGTCTTCTTTGAGTTGACATTGTCGCTTGAGTGTGTTAAGTAAAGAATCCCACACCTCGTTGATGAAACCCTCTGCTTTCTCTAACGGTACTTCGGACTTGAAATGTTTAAATTTACCGTGTATTTGTAAGCTGTGGTTCTAAATTTTCTAGAGGAGCCCTTTTCGGTCTCTCGAATGGAATAGTATTTTTCAGGGTTGACTAAGGGTGGTGAACTTTGTTTAGAGGAAAACTCTCCGGGCTTGGATTCTGGTTCACTCATGTCCTCTTTAAAATCACTGGCATGAATTTGTGAAAAGACTTCAGCTTGGTACCAGGCGATAGATCACGTTTCTGCCTCTTTCTTCTTCTTTCTTCTCAAATGAATTGGATCGTTTCATCTTCATAGCAAAAAGTTAAATGACTAAAGTTTAAACACCATTGACTAATTTATAGTCATGGCAGACCAGCATATATAAAGGGTATGTGTCTTGTCCTTTCACTATTCATTTCACTCTCAAACCGAGTAGAACGATGGAAGAGACTACCCAGATCGAACGTTTCATCAGATCTTTGCGAGGGGTCTTAGAAAATTTTCTTCAGACCAGCCGTCGGACTACTCTCATTCCTTTAGAGATAAAAGTCAAGATACTTGCTATATCTGTCAGAAGAAAGGGCATTGGTCTTCAGAATGTCCAGGCCGTCAAAAAAGCAAAACAGTGGTTAAAAGAGACAAAAGTCAAGATACCTGTTATCATTGTCAAGAAAAAGGACACTGGTCTCGAGATTGCCCTAAGAAACAAGAGGAGTCAGAAGAAGAGAGGGATTCTTCAGAGGAAGAAGAGGAAAAAGAAAGAAGAGAGGTAAAGAAAAAGAAACAGGAGAAGAAAAGAAGAAGGGAAGAAAGTGAGGAGGAAGAGGAAGAAAAGACTGTAACTGTGAAGAAATTTAAAAAACAGAAAGAGTAAAAAATGAGAAAGAAGAAGTGTATGAACTTTTTAAAGTGTTATATTGTGAATTATGAATGGAATTGTAAATATTTATAAAAGAATAAATTAATTATGAATGGTAAGTGTCTTTGGGTTTTGATTTTAAAATAAGAACCTACACTCAAGCATTCATACACAGACACGTACTATAAGGTAAAATACGGCCTTTTTTGAGTTATTGGCAATTGAAAGTCTACCTCTTTTCGAGATATAGCAGTGGCCTTGAAAAGGGCCTTTTTGATGTAGGGGTGAGTTTAAGCAATCAACTTTAACTGCCTTAAGCCTTTGCCCCGACTAAGGCCTACTTCTGATGATGATTTGGTTGCAATAACCAAGGGTGGTACGGTAGGCTTAGTCACAAGGCTGGAGTTTTTAGCTCGGGAAGGCG
This sequence comes from Sinohyriopsis cumingii, assembly GCA_028554795.2. Lineage (NCBI taxonomy): Eukaryota > Metazoa > Mollusca > Bivalvia > Unionida > Unionidae > Sinohyriopsis > Sinohyriopsis cumingii. Next base: position 4,493,112 of record JAPYKE020000029.1, read on the forward strand.
GGAAGGTCGTATTCTCTTCGGTCGTGATAAAGAAGTCAGATACATTTGTTTCAGGCTTCTTAATTTCGCTAAAATGTCTAACAGTACCGTGACGGTTTGACTTTCACCCACTTGTTTCTTTGCTGCTTCTTCTTGTTTTTTTTTCTTACCTCTTCTTCTTGCTGCTGTTGCTGTAGGAGAAAAGCTTGTTCTGCTTCCTTTTGTTGCTGTATAAATTTCTCCAATTCTTCTTTCTGTCTCTGTCTAAAATTCTCCACGTGTGGTAATGAATGAGAAGGTGACGAAGGTTCCGGAACAAATTCTTGCGAGGAAAGAAAATCCACATGATTCCAATTCGCCTCTTCTGAAAGTAAGTCCGGGTTCTCTTGGGTAGTCTCCACGTCTTGTGCATCCCACTTTATCGTTTTCTGAGTTTCCGTCATGTTGAAAAACTGTCGCGTGGATTGACTGCGCACAGGCGCTAGCGAATCTATATAGACCATGTGACGTCACAGACTGCTCTCTTCGGATTGGACGTGGGCTGACTGAATTTTGTAACGCGTGTTTGGATTGGTGAACTAACTCATTCCGTTTCAATCCTTTCTCTCCCTATAAATAAGCGCAGTTCACTGCATCCATTCACCTGGTCTCGGCACCCCCAACATGTGGACCGACGTGCAATCATCAACTCTTGTTTCATCCATGATGTTCAGGACGGACATACCGATGTATGTCCGATCCAAGTGGATAGTTGTCCACAGGACAGACACCAGCCTGTGGATCAGAAGAATCTATGTGGAAAGGCAAGGATGCCTCAAAAGAGTCTTAATCTATGGCCCTGCAATCAGGCGCAGCTTGAGGACAAGAAGAAGACCGATGCGGTGCCCTCTGTGTTAATATACCCTTAATATTAACATAAACCCAAAGGCCCTTTTCAGGGCCACTCCTATATCTCGAAACGATCTTGACTTTCATTGCCTACCCCTTTTTATTTTTTAAAAAATAATAAAATAAAAATAGAGACCCCTCCCTGTTTCAGTTTTCGCCTGTTCCATTTCCATAGACCCATCAGGTCGGGACCTTATTAAAATAGGGTCCCGACACTGTTCCATTTCCCCTTGTCGCTAAACAGTCCCACACTATATTCCCATGTTCCATTTCCCCTTGTCGCTAAACAGTCCCACACTATATTCCCATGTTAATTTCCCATTGTCGCTAGATCGTCCCAGGGGTTTTCGTAATGTTAAATTTCCCATTGTCGCCAAATCGTCCGAGGGGGGTTTGTAATGCTAATTCCCATTGTCGCTACATCGTCCCACTTCACTACTCACGTACGTTCAGAAAATGACTATCATCCAACCTGTATTCGTACCCTTCATTGGTTACTGCGCCCCGCCACCCCGGTCATAAAACCCCTGTCACTTTTCTAGCCGCATGGTCAAAAAAATCAGTTTTTAATCCAACAGACGGGTGATCTCAAGGTCTAAGCCCCTGTACACTAATCATTTACAAATTCTCCAATAAATAATTATTTGCATTTATTCAATAAAATAATTATATTTGTTAATAACTAATATCGATACAACAAACATCCGATCAATAATGTATTTTAAAATTTAATTTCCTTACAAACCCGCATAAATATATACACATATGTCCAATCACTATATATATATATATATATATATATATATATATATATATATATATATATATATATATATATATATATATATATATATATATATATATATATATATATAAAAGTAACTGATACAATAATTTTCTTGACAACATCGTATTCCTGAGTCCTGGGAGTGTTGAAGATGTTAGCAGAAGACAACATTTAATGGTCATTAACTGTATGTTACATATTTTTCAATAGGAAATATCAACTGCAGATTAAATGAAATTTTATAAAACAAAAACATTGCATACGTGTAACTGGTGTGAACTAGTACTTGACATGTCATCGATACCAGGGATAAAACTTAGTTCCATATGATTAACTATGATTACAGATTTACCTTTATCCAGCATAGGAAACCTCTTAGGACAAAAGGGGCATATGCATCGTAGAACTCCGATGATCCGTCTGCCCGATACAGCACCAAACACTCATTTCACAGTATGGGGGCGCTGTACAGACATATAGACGAACCATTTTTAATTAGGCCTCGCCACGGCTGATCTAGCAAAGCAAACCACATGACAAAAGCCCATGAGTTACCGAAATATTGTTGTTACTTCACATATAACCCTAACTCTAAATGACAAAATCCATTTTCCTATCCAACCTCAGGACTGATTTTTATGGAGTAACTACCTATCCATCAGACTCCATGAGACATGTATCGTAGTGAAAACTGCATCCAAATCGCCCCATCCGTCATTAGGCTATTAACTATAAAGTGTAACCCTAACCCTAACCTATGCTACATCTGTGGGAAATCACAGGAATCTGAATTTCTCCCAAACTACTAAAACAATTTTTTGAACCATGTACTGATCTTTCGGACTCCATGAGACACGTATTTCTGTAAAAAGCGCATTCAAATCGCATTGTCTGTTCTTGCGTTATTACCAGAAGCACATAACCCTAACCCTAAACACTAATCCTAAGTCACAAGAATCCGATTTTCTAACGAATGCCTCGACCGGTTCTCACCAACGAGGTATTGTTGGGTTACTCGCATGAAGACGCATCTTTAGACATGAGTATCATATAATTCTGACGATCCGTACGCTACCTTAGTACCAAACACTCATTTTTTATTATGGGGTCATTGTAGGTCGCAGACAGGCGGACAAACCATCCTTATGTGTGTCTCATTAAGACCGATCTAGCAAAGCAAACTGCATGCCAAAATTCCAAGGCGGTATCGAGATAATCAGAAAATAGTGATGTGGCAACTTGGCCAATTTACCTCAAGCAGACTGTCTTACGGTGCTAGTTTGGAAGACGGGCTTTATTCAAATTTATGTCGTACAGGGTCTGTTTGTCACTCGATTCCAAGTAACTCCATAAGCCTTCAAGCTACCTTCATAGGATACCTGTCTCAGCATGCGTCTTTACCGGGCTCATTTGGTATGGCCAATGTCAGCAAGAAATTTAAAGGGGTTACCAAGATATTCACCGAAAAAGACGAAATTCATCTAAAAACGACGCAGTCAAAATTATATTAGAAAGCCTATAATTTGGCAAAAAAAAAATCAAGCTCTCTATCTCAACAAAGTATCAATAGATTTATCTCCTTAAGATCCGTATTTGGATACAGGTATAATATAACTCCGATGATCCGTCTGTTCACTATAATACCAAACACTCACTTCGCATTATAATGGGTGCTGCAGGTCGCAGAAAGACATACGCACCATCTTTACATAGATTTACCCAAGGCAGATCAAACAAAGCACACCGCATGAAAAATTCTTGAGAAAATAGTTACATCATGGGTAACCCTAAATCCTAACACAACACGACCAAAAAAAAAAAATAATTTTTGCTCCAAAATCTCTCGACCGATTTTCATGAACCAAGTACCTATCTATCGGGCTCCATAAGACACGTATTGCAGTGAAAAGACCATAAAAATCGCCGGGTCCATTCTTACGTATTACCATAAAACTGCAACACTAACCCTAACCTATGATAAACATAAGGGAAATCACAAAAATCCAGTTTCCTCCTAAAGCACTTGACCGATTTTCATGAAAGAAATACCTTTCTATTGGGCTCTATGACACACGTACTGCAGCAAAAAGCGCATCAGAATTGCCGGGTCCATTCGTACGTTATACCAGAAAACCGTAACCCTAACAATAACCTATATAAATATATGGGAAATCACAAGAATTCAATTTTCTCATAAACCATTCGACCGATTTTCCTGAACGAAATACCTTTCTATCGGACTCCATGAGATAAGTATTTCAGTGAATACGGTATCCGAAATGGCCCTATCTGTTCGGAAAACTGTAACCCTAACCCTGTCACAAGAACACAATTTTGTCACAAATGACTGAACTGATTTTTATCAACGAGGTAGCATTGGATTCGTCTCCTCAAGATGCATCTTTACATTATAAATTCTATACTTGATTATTTCGATTTTAGTCTCTCTCCTTTTACCCCAGTACATAGTAAAAAATAAATATGAAAAAGGTGCAAAATGCTCCTTATTTTGTCAATGAATTTCTATCAGTGAGTACTTATCTTCTCTGTGTGGCATCCATGACAGGCTTCTGGTTATATCAAGGATTAAATAAAGAGTGACTTCTTTGCTACAACATTTTTAATATGTCAAACCCTGAGTACATTGTTGAGTTCATCGTGTATACACACTGTCCAGACAATTGCATTCATCACCTGTATTCATATCATCATTATTCTCAATGTTAGATTAAAGTACATTGGAAATCATCCTTTTGATTACCAGGGCCCAACGTTCTGGAATAGTCTTTCTCTTCAACTTCATCATAATGTAACTGCAACACGATTCATGAAAGCTCAGAAAACTCACCTTTTCTGCAGTGAATCAACTTGAGTTGTTTTTCACCTGTATTCTTTTCTCAAGCATTTTTGTCTCAGTATGTGGTATTTTCCATTGATACATTTATCCAGACTATTCTAATACTTGGATTTCAATTATTATTATATTATTGTTATTAGTAGTAGTAGTACTTGTGTATAATACTTACCTTTCTGCTTTGCATTGTACGTGTCTTTTACATGTTATACTCTTATCTTATTTTGTGTATAATGTAATTTTTTGTGCTTATTTAACAAGATCTTAATGGAACTAATTGTCATCTTGTTTATGTTAAAAGTCTATTTAGATTAAAAGAGATTTTTTATAATTGGAAGATGATTTATGTATCCTTTCAAAACCTCTTCTCTGCTTAACCACTAATGTCATTATTAGTACAATGGTAGCTCACCATTTAGTGTATTAATTGTTTTGAAGGAAATATGTAAGCCTTCTTCAAGTCAATGCAAACACGGATGGGACTGAACTTTGGCCGCACGTGTCCCAGTTAAATATTAATGTTTCACGCAGATGCTGTAAGAAATATTAAAGAATCTGTCATCCCCGAATCATGTGGACGTTTATGCGTTTATGGCAACTTTTTTCCATTAGATGTGTTACATCAAAACACACATGGAGTTGAACTTACACACACACACACACACACACACACACACATATATATATATATATATATATATATATATATATATATATATATATATATATATATATATATATATATATATATATATATGTATGTATATATATATATATATATATATATATATATATATATATATATATATATATATATATATATATATATATATATATATATATATATATATATATAAAGTAAAGCCAAACTTGAGTGTTTCACAAAGACATGGCATTAGTTCTATGAAACATTTAGTTTGTTGAATAAATCTTCAATTCTCTTTCAGTTAACAAATAACCACAATTGCTTGTTCTATTTGATTGATATTAATGTCATTGTCATTCACTTAGTCAACAAATAATATTTTCTCAATCTTAAGTCAGTTAGCATGTTGATTACCTTCATGTTTGAGTCATTCTCCTGTTCTCACCATGAAAGTAAGACAGCAAATATACATTGTATGAAGCTGCTGAAATAGACGTATTTTCCTCAATACAGGATCTGCACTTGGGAGAATTAGACAGTTAAGGTTTCGAAGTTTCAACTTGGGGCTTGTGGCTGGGAAAGGAGTGTGCTGTTCTTTTAGCCATATCTACATTTGTAACTTCTGAACTGGAGAGGAAAAAACAAATGCAGTTATTGTCGTTGAATTTAGCATGGGAATTTTGTTTATAGTCATGCATGCCGACTACCGATCCAACATAATGCAAGAAATTATTTTGTCAAAATACTTTCTGTGAAGTGCCAGTTGGGGTGGGGTGGGGAATAGAAACACAAATGGTAGAATGATATGTGAGAAGGTCAACAAATTGGAAGAGGATCTCACTCCAATAATTCAGAACCCTTTATTTACCATAATTCCTATGATACAAATTTAGGAATTGAATACTGATGGAATATAATTACAGAGTTACCCGGGTTTCTGTGAGTTATTAGGGTTTCTGTAGCTTTATGGGCTTTACGTGTAGGTAATATTAATGAAAGTATATAAACCCAGAGCTTGTATGGTGATGTTTTAAAGCAATTAGCCACCAGGGTCCTGTTTATGGTGGTGTCAAGCACTGGGGCATCACAGTCACGTTATCCCGACACTGGGTAACCAGACCACCAAAGTAGTCTGAGAAAATAGTAGTCTTGTAATACACACACACATACATACATACACACATCTCCTGAAATGGAAAATAATTTAACGAAAGTAAATTATTCTGCCTTAATTTTCATTTCCCATGAGTAATTTTATTCCTCGGCCTATGCACTATAGTGACTAATACTTATTTTAATTTTGATGATAAAAATACATCTGATAATTGTGAGAAGGTAATTATGAGAAGATAGTAGATATACAATCTAGAATGGAAACAGATAATTCAAAGAAAATAATTTATTTTGATTCAATTATTTCCCTATCTGAAGAAACATATTGTGGATGCTTAGAATTATGACAATGTGTGGCCTATAAGTATGGTCGTATGAACAAGCAAGTAATAAAGAAATATCGTATGATGTTAAATGTTTTATTAATTTTTTTATTTCCCACAGAAACATTAAAGACCACAACATCTGAATACAAAATGAATTTGAAATCATGCAATTAAAAAGAATTCAAATATAACTAAGACAGACATTGCTATTTGCTATTTTTCATTTCTTTCTTTAATACTAATAACAAGATCTCTTGACATGGGAAACAAGTCTTTATTTAAATGCAAAAGCTCAAGCACCAAAAATGCAACTTCTTAGTATATAAATTTTAATTATGGTTACAATGAAATTATTGGTGTTTGCAAATCACAATACAACTCATACACTCGTTAGAGGATGTCCAGGTGTGTAAATTATTGAATAAGATTTGGGACACAATGGGGGTCAATGGAGGTGGAAGACTAGTAAAAAGGTTTTGAAAATTAGGACATCTTTTATGTACAGCATCTTATCTACTTGAAAACATTATTAAAACATATACTGAATGAAATGGTAGGAAATTATGAAGAACACAGTACAACTTGCCATTCATTGTAGACCTAAGGGACAGATACGGTAGGCATTTGTAGGCTGGGAAAAAGCCTTTCACGGTGTCCAGGGAAGCCATATAATGGTGGCTGTGACAAAAAGCCAATTCTAAATATTTCTAATCATAAAATTGGAGTACAGCTTCTGCATTTATCAGGTATAAATATTGTACGCCTAATTCCTCAAGTATTCATTTGCAAACACTCATTGTAACTTTCACTGCATTACAGTGTAGAGATTTATAATCTGTAAAGCAATTAAAATCCAAATACTGTATACTTACTGAAAAGAAAATTTACACTTACAATGAATGTACCTCCATAATTTTAATCTGCACACACGTTGTTTGTTTGCAGAGGTACAATGTGCCATTATTTAAAAAGTTCAGTCGAAACACTTAGCACATATACTGTACTCTTACATTAAAGAACTGTAGAATATGCGATTGCAAATGGCCTGCAGTCACGATTAGAAAATCTCAATGAAAATGTTTGGACTGAATACAGAAAATATATACATTTAAAAACGTGTTAAACTAGGTAAGTAAATTATAAAACAACAGTGTACATGTTTTATACACAACTGATTTTTGTTACCAAAAGAACAATTGTTCTGGGAAATTCATCAGACTAAATTTTCACAATGAAATGTTGGTAAATTGTATGTCATTTTGTTTAATAAAATCAAGAAATGAAATGTATGGTATCCAAAAGTGGTTTACTGTTGCAAAGGCAACATTCTATCATGCAAGTACATATTGTTCACTTTGTTACTTGACATGAGGAACACATTCACTACCCACTGTTTTGTGCCCATAGGCAACTACTTTCTACTCAGATAGCCACCAAAACATTTTATGTGAATACTCTTTGGACGAAAAATTATAGCCCATGGTTTGATGTCTGTTCATGTTTCATATATTTATGAACATGCATACATATTTAGTGCTTTAAGCCAATTACTGACACAAGTACAAGATATAAAGCATGCACATATAATAATCTAATTATTTAAATAATGGAATTCCCCCCCCCCCCAGATTCTTTCAAATTTAGCTTATTCACTCTATGTTCCATGTTTGTAAGCTTTGCTTTTAGGGCTGTTCCATTTAAACATACATAGTACCCAGGGAAGGTAGTTTAAAAAAATATATGTATATTGATTTCACAGATATCATATTAAAATGATAAGAAAATTCTAAACTGCATCAATGGTTGAGTATCCCACTTTGAAAGTGCCTTTCTGGGTCTCATGTATGTTTTAATGGAATAGTCGTTAATCTGGCTGCCATCATTTAAGTTTATTCAGCAATCAAAATCAATCTGTAATATGTTTTTACATTTCCTTTACTTTCTTTACCAAGCTGAAATAATAAGCAACATCTTAACCATTACTCAATAAAACAATCATGTCAAATACAGTTGGAGCAGATGCCTTTGCTAAACAAGAAAGGTAAACAATAATGAAAAATGAAGCTAAATTAATTGCTCTTGCAACAGAGCAACATTATAACATGAGTAAACCAGTACTGCTTTGTGAAGAGTGAAATCATGGGAACAACATAAAGTGTGGTCAGAAATGTACATCCATTTCAGTATTACTGTATACTGAATTAGCAATACAAATAACATGTTTAATACTAATAACTGGCGATTCTTGAAAATTTGTGCTGTTGAAGACTTTAGAATTCTGCTTGTGCTCTGACAGTCATCGTAGAGGTCACATTCTCTGTGTAAATCTGCAATCTGTAGCAGGTACTTGGATTTCAGTGGAGCATAACTTTGTTCCTCTCAACCATGAGAATGACGTTCAGCACTGGATCTGAAAGATAAACCTACAATATTTAATGACAAATAATGCACTTACCAGCCAGAAGAAATCATTAATCCATAAGCAAATTTACTGTATCACTTGCCATATTTCCAAGACAAGAATAAATTTTCAAAGAATCCGTGAACTTGAAAGTTTTGGAAGGTCTTTTATACATGGGGTAATTTTACAATCAATACTAAGAACAACATATGTCAAACAGTTTCACCTGGTGTAATTTTACAATCAATGCTAAGGACAACACATGTCACAAACAGTTTCAGTGCATGAATATCTTTTTAGCTTTGTCATACAGCGAAAATTTATTGTTGGAGGCAACACATCTCCTATAAACAGAAACTGCATGGACTAAAGTCATTTTATTTAAGATGTGCACCAGTCATGCTAATTCTCGCACTTTCAACCACCATCTTATTGACAGTCCATCTAGGAATGAGATCAAATCACACTGGAATTACATCCATGTTAATGATCTTATTGTGTGCAAAATCATCTTCTCTTCTGGCCTTCACAAATTCATCAAATGATTTTATTTTTTCCAAATCATCTAAGTGACCCTGGATCACTGATGTCCATGCACGAAGTACTATATTATGTCACTTAAAAAATTGTTTTATTTTTTTATTTTGTTTCCAAAATTCCTGTGAATACTGGTCAAACGGAGCAAAGTAATTTCCCTATGTGCGCTGAATGTCTATATATATATATATATATATATATATATATATATATATATATATATATATATATATATATATATATATATATATATATATATATATATATATATATATATATATATATATATATATATATATATATATATAATCAGCACACTTAAAAGAATCCAATGTCGGCTTGCTTTAAAAAAAATAACCTTTTTATTGATATCCTTTAAAAAATAATTGGCTTAAAAGTATCCAAAGTTGGTTTCCAAGGTCAGCTTGCTTTGCAATAAAAATAATCCTTTTCTTCAATATCCTGTTGGCAAAAAGACAAATAATGATTTTATTTGCAAGATACTGTCATATAATTGAGCTGGATATAATACAATCTTGGTTATTTTGCACATAACACAGTGTCATGTGTGAATGGCACATACCTTCAAGCAATCATTTCACTTTTTCACTCTCGTTTGTGATTTTGTTGGATCCAGTTTTCAATCAGATAACACATTCAAACCTCTGAGTACAACCAAACACGATTTGCTTCTCTATGTTCATGTCAGCAAACATTGTCTTGTGCAATCTGATGCAAGTGAAACATGCTACAGTATAGATGTCTACGCTACATATATGGACTTTGTGGATACATTTTCATTAATGCTCATGATGGAAAAAAAGAGAGGAATAAGTGATAACAATACAATGTTAACTTCTTTCGTTTTATTATTAAATAAGCATTTTGTTTATCAATTTTAATGCAACATCTGATGCAAGTGAAACATGCTACAGTATAGATGTCTATGCTACATATATGGACTTTGTGGATACATTTTCATTAATGCTCATGATGGAAAAAAAGAGAGGAATAAGTGATAACAATACAATGTTAACTTCTTTCGTTTTATTATTAAATAAGCATTTTGTTTATCAATTTTAATGCAACATGGGGGTAAAAATTAAATACAAATTTATTTCACTTTTTAAGTTTCGGAACATATTACCTAAGTGTAAAAAAGTTTCATCATAAGTTATAGTACAGGAAATAATAATTATTTTATTGGGTCCAATATATAGTTATTATTAAAAGTCAAGTAGCACTAATTTATAGCAATATTGATAACACTGGTCAACAGTGAAATCATTACTGACTTGAAAAGGCCCTAATCTGTAGTATTTTGGTGTGCCGAACACGAATATAACCGTGAAAAATTTGTATTGGCTCTCGTTTTGAAGATATTCATATACCTCATTTTCTATGTTTCACTGTGTAAATTTCTCCAGTAGGACTGCAGCAACATCCGGAATAATGATGTAACATTGCATAATACCATCATGCTCACATCATCCACAGTTGATTGCATCATTTTCTGATGCAATGCAATACTAATGCCATGCGGCTGCTGAAGTAAGTTGACGTCAGCAGTGTACTATACATGTGTAGGCCTATTATACTAATGCCAGGCGGCTGCTGAAGCTGACGTAAGCAGTGTACTATATAAAGCCCAATCAGATAGGTTCAGCATTTAAAATATTGTAGACGTTGTGCGAGACAGTTCAAGCTACTGTTACATAAAACTTATTATTTTATCCATTTACGTACAATAAAGAACAGTAATGCCTCGAAAGTGTGTTAATACCGCGGACAATTTTTGCTATATTTGTGGGGAAGTGACATTTGCCAACCAGAAGAAAAGTATCAATTCTCAAGTGAAGAAGGCATATCATCTTTACTTCGGATGCAAGGTTGGTGACCAAGACAAGCCTTGGGCTCCGCATATATGCTGTGCTACATGAACAACACAGCTTTCACAGTGGTTGAATTGCAAAAGGTCATCAATGCCGTTTGCAGTCCCAATGGTGTGGAGAGAGCCAAGCAACCACCTAAATGACTGTTACTTCTGCTTGGTTCCTCCTCTTTCCGGCGGAATAACGAAGCGAAAGAAGTCGAGAATAGTCTACCCAAACATTCCGTCTGCATTGAGACCAGTTCCACATGGTGAGGGACTTCCTATTCCAGAACCTCCAGCAGAATATTCTCTTGATTCATCTGACGAAGACAAATGTGAGTCGACCTGTTCTTGTCCTGGTCCATCAGCATGCAGTGATCCAGATTTTCATTGTGGTGCATCATCAACCCCACACAGAATAACACAGGAAGAACTAAATGACCTGATTCGTGATTTGGACTTATCAAAGAACAAGGCAGAATTGCTAGGATCAAGACTCCAACAATGGAATCTTCTAGAAGAAGATGTCACAATTACTGCATATCGAAAGCGCCACCAGCAATTGGAGCCTTTCTTCAGAAAGGAAAGTAATCTGATATTCTGTTCCGATATTGAGGGCCTCATGAATGCTTTAAAAATCACTCATGACCCACAAGAATGGAGACTATTTGTGGACTCTTCGAAACTGAGTCTCAAGGCTGTGCTTTTGCACAATGGAAACATTCTTCCATCTATTCCAGTAGCGTATGCTGTCCACATGAAAGAGACATACGATAACTTAAGGCAGCTACTGAATTCCATTGAGTATAACAAGTACAGCTGGCACCTCTGTGGTGATTTGAAGGTAGTTGCCCTTTTAATGAGACTGCAGCAAGGATATACAAAATACATGTGTTTCTTATGCGAGTGGGATAGCCGAGCAAGGGAAATGCACTACATGAGGAAGGAATGGACTCACAGGCAGAATGTAGCCATTGGAGAGAAGAATATCCAACACCCAGCTCTGGTTGAGGCTCAGAAAATCTTGCTACCACCCCTTCACATCAAACTAGGTTTGATGAAGAACTTCGTGAAAGCCATTGACCGGACTTTGCCAGCATTCCGATACCTGCATGAAAAATTCCCTCGACTCAGCGAAGCAAAGATTAAAGAGGGAGTTTTTGTGGGTCCTCAGATTCGAGAGCTTTTCAAAGATGACCGGTTCAACAACTTGCTGGAAGGTGACGTGAAACAAGCATGGAATGCTTTTCGCCTAGTTTCTACAAACTTCCTCGGAAATGTTAGGGCAGAAAACTATAAAGAACTAGTAGAAGACATGTTGATGAAGTATAAGAAACTTGGCTGCAATATGTCTCTAAAGATTCACTTCCTTCATTCCCATTTGGATTTCTTTCCTAGCAACTGTGGTATTGTTAGTGATGAACACGGCGAACGTTTTCATCAAGATATCGCAACAATGGAACAAAGATACCAGGGAAAATGGTCCACTACAATGCTGGCTGACTACTGCTGGACACTCCTCAGAGATGCTCCCGAACAGCTGTACAAGAGACAGGCGAAGAAATCTAAGATGTAGTCAATGACTTGATTTTTTATAGGTAGGCTATTACAGTTGACCTTTTACTATTGGAATGCATTTCGTTATGTAAACATTAATTTCTTGCAGATTACAAAAAAACTAGAGCCAATTTTGCAATTTGACTGTCATATTCGTGTTCAGCACATAAAAGTTGAT